>JASKUP010000064.1:7500000-8750000 GCA_030448955.1 Trichopoda pennipes
GCGTTGGAGTTATAGTTGGAGTTTGGGGTTGCTGTTGTCATACAGATGTCTCTGAGTTTAGTTTCAAAACAAATTTATTACTCTTAGGATCAACCACTTCTTCAGCTATATTAAAATGTGGTAGTTTGTGTATCGAAACCATAAGTGATACATCATTTTGTATTAGTTGAAATGTTATATTGCCCGTAATCGGTCGTGATACCAATTCATCGCATATAAGCGACCAAGATTGAACCCATCTACGTTCTTTTTCACTTTGTAATACAGGCGATTCTGTAAGATAGGGTTCCAAAAAGGCTCGAGGCGACAAGTCATGTTTAAGACAATGTGCCAAATGCTTAAGTATACTTTCGAATGTGTGCCTCGGTTGTTGCCTTGTTACTCTCAAATACTTTTGTAAAGCTCTAGCCATTGAAGGAAATACAGCTTGTGCTGCTTCACTTGGATCTAATGGCACTGCTGGTGCTGGTTCATTATGTATGCGTTTAATATGTGTAAATGCCTCCTCAGCCGCTGTTATCAAACGTGCTCTTCGTTTCTTTACTCGGCGTTCATATTCATGTTCTTCATAGAAACGCTCATTATGTGAAGAGTCCCGCCGTCTTGCATTCGCAGCTAGTACCGCTCTACTTTGGCTCTGTTGCTGTGAGTTATTGACACCGTCTACTTCATAGTACTTAAAACTAGTTGTTATTTTATTTCTTTGTGATTTTGATATGGGTATTCGTTCCAAATAAGGGTTGTATATAGGAAATTCAACATAATATCGCTGCAGAACCCAAACTGCAGCTCTCTGTATACTTAGTTGGCCCAAAGTGTATGATCGTGATATACCATCTGGTGAGCGTATAATTTTTACATAGTACATGGACTGATTGTGTCTTAGTTCTAGCAAAATAACCGCTATATAATGAATAAAAAGTAAAGTGTCAACTAAATTTGTTGCGTAGGCCACTAAAGATTTGTAATCGACAGCTTCGCCTCCAGTTTCGACGACAATTTTTGCTCCATTTGTGACCTAAAAAATAAACAAATTAATTGTAATTTATTTTTTTATCTGATTTTCTTTAAAGTATATTTCGTATTATTAATAATATTTTATTATACGATCAGTTTTCACATTCATCACTTGATGTATGTGTTTAGGGCAAAAGTTTTTTATATAACTTGTCAGTTAGCGAATACACATTTATTTCGTAGATCTGTATAAATTGAACAACTCCATTCTTTGGAGTGAAATGTATAAGTCTAATTACGTCTGACATAACCTACAACTGATGTTAGTTGCTTTGCCAAATCAAAATAATGCCCTTTAATAAAATTTTTGTCTTCTATCCGGTTAGCCAGAACCTTCCAGACAATATATTTTTTTAATAACTTTATAGTGTTGGATAAATATAAAAAAATAACTCACCTGCACTATATAAAACAACCAATATGCAAACGTTGATAATGTTACCAGTAACAGAACCACAGCGCGATATAGAAATATTCTTGGCATTGTTGCGGCCGAATGACGCATAAATAGCGCCCATAAACCAATAGCTAACAAAAGCAGGCGAACAGCCATTGACACCAATAGACCCTTGCATTCACTACCACATGCCAACAATTGCGTTCTTACAGTCTGTGTTAGTTCAGGATGATCAAAGGCTGAAGGAAAAAATCCCATATGAGGCATTACCACCATTGCTACTGGAGTAAAAAAAGCACCAAAAGCTAGTAAAAATAAAAATATTGATTCCAAATAACGTCGACATTTGAAACCTAAACCAGTTTCAGTCATTTCACGATGCCACGCATTGTTTATATCCTCCATGGATATGCTTTGTTCTGATGTGTTACCGGTTACTGCGGTTGTGTTTTCTCCCCAATTGTCGTCTTGGGGCAAAATTTGTACCTCGATTATTTCTTGACCCTCGCGACCTTCATCACCAGTCATATTAACCGTTGTCTGGTAAGGATTCAAATCACTATTGCGATTGCTTTTGGATTTGGAATGGGAATTACTGCGATGTGAGTGACGCGTACGATCTCTGTGATAACCATTATTTATGGAACCTCCACCTCCCCCATTGTTATTGTGATTTCTTGAACGTCGAGAACGGCTACTTTGTTCCGATTTAACCGATTCATTTTCCATGACTTTAAATTTCTATCGAAATGGGCGTTGGTAAGCTTTGTTTCCTTTATTTCAAACACGCCCACTTCGGCGCTTGCTATAATTATGTTTTATATCTCTAATATTTCTTTTTTCCTCTTCCTTATTTTTTTTTTCACTTGCAATTTTATTAAAGGCAACAAAAAAAATAAACAATCTATGTAAATGAGGAAAATTCTTTTACGCACACTGCTACACTTCGTAGCAAGAATACACATACACACGCATGCATACGTTTTCTGTGTGAAATCACATATATTTAAGTGCACTGTGAATGGCTGGCTGGTTGCTTATGGCAATAACTGTTTATGTTAAACTCTTTATCCGGTTTCTGGTACACTTTTTTCAAATGAAAATTTAAGAGGGTAACATGTCGTAAAGGGGGTGCGGTTTTGCAGTATAAGCAATTTTTTCTTCAACAAGTACTTAATTTCTTCACACAAGTAACTTTCATACTCTTTTAAATATAATTGCATTTTTTCTAATTTTATCACATTTTTGTTACTTGAAAAGTTGTTTTAATGTTTATTGCAAAAATCAGGATATTATTCAGCTAAATTTCCATTTAAACTATAAAAATATTTCTTTTCCAATTGAAAGAATTTCTTACAATGCTTCTTCTTTTTTACGTAATTCCACTCACAGTTACAGACATAGTTATGCTCACAATAGTACAGCGTTGTTTTCATTAACTTGGCTGCACACTTTAAAAGTATTGATTATGGGATATTTATGCCAAGAAACATTTTTAATTTTTTTCTCTGGAGCAATACCAAAACGATGTTTTCTTTAGACTTGATAATAATATTATAAATAATTTTTTACTTGAGTATTTTACTGTTAGTGTATTAGCAACTAACTTAGAAGTCTTTCTTAACTTAAGCCCATATATGGTTCATAGAAATTAAATATCGTAGACAATAAAATTACTTAGTTATTAGATAGCTAGTCAGTTATTGGTATATCTTTGTATTAACTTATTTTACAACCTTCGTGGGCAAAAAGTATTTTGTATAGTTATAAATAACAAATTCAGAAGTATACTCCTTATATCTTAAAATTAAAATCCTATGTTCAAATAAAGTTAAATCTGTCTTTCAATTGAACTTTGTGTATTAAATAAAGATATATATACCTGCAATAAAAAATATTTTTACTTACATCATTACTAAAAACTCAAAAACATTTTTAATCTTAACCGGTAACAGGTAAAAAATTTTTCCATTTTTCTAAATTTTGACAATTATTTCCGCTTAAAAATAATTTCATTAACATTTTATTTTTTGAATGTCAAATAATTTTTTTAAATTATAATATTTATACACTTTTATATTTGAATTTATTAACTAATAAGTTTTTAGGCACTAACCTCGGCTAGCGCCGTGCAACTACATGGTGTCATATTGTTACATTTATTAATGTTTTTTATATTGATTTATTTTATTGCGAAATATAATACAGCACTTTAGAATTTTAAATAAAATTACACGATTTATTCACATTCAATACACATAAAATAAACACGATGGTAACTTTTTTAATCAATTTCTATTGCAAACAAATGGTGCTTATATATATATATATATATATATATATATATATATAAGAGAAAATAACCAACACATAAAAACAAAACGCACAGCCAAATAGGCGCCTACACTGAATGATGATAACAACAAAAATATGGGATGCTCTTAATATATATATATATATATATATATTAAGCAGTTCTCGCATATACAAAGATATTCTACTTTAATAGCATGCCATATTTTTGTTGTTATCATCATTCAGTGTAGGCGCCTATTTGGCTGTGCGTTTTGTTTTTGTTATGTGTTAATATTTTTCTGCTGTTTATCTTATTTCGTATAAGCATGTTGTCTTGTGTGTATAAGACTTCTTAGAAAACTACGCAGTTTGTAAAGTATACAATAGGTAATTTCGTTTGCTATTTTACTGATTATTATTTTCTTTTAATCTTTAACAAATCATCTTCGTAACAGTATTAATCTTTTGGTCAATGTAACAAAACTAATAAAAGAATTCTGAAAAAATTTGGTCTATTGATAAAAAATTTATTATCAGGAATAATTATCTAATAATGATTATCTGAATGATTTATATGATGAAACTACTTATACAGGATGAAAATTAATTATTGGTGTGTTTGTTGTTAATTTAAACGTTTTGACTAATTAATATATAAACGTGTTGTTGTTCGATGACCAAAAATAGTGGAAAAATGGAATAAATTTTGGAGGGTAATGACAATATGTGTTTTTTTACAGTTTGATGACAAAAACGATTATTCATAAAAACAATAGCTGCGAACTGTACTCACCATATTAAGATTTTAAGTTGCTTGAAAATCGCTAAAATAGCTTCCAAGTTGCAGTATTAATAGACAACAAACGGACAAGTAAATACATTTTGACAATTTGTTTTTGTTGTTGCTGAGGGCTGCATTTATTTTTAATGCGATTGCAAAAAGAATATTTATATTAATTTTATTTGTTAGTAAATTTTGATTTAAAATTTAATTAAAATGAATGTTGAATTATCTACAAATGATGTGGGCATAGAAGAGGGGGAGGTAAGTAAAAATATGATTTTGCTAAGGGCAATTGCTCCAGAAAATTTCTTTAGAACAATTACGGTCACTAACCTTTTTTAAAGCTTTCGGATACATCAGAAGAAGGGTATACTCCCCTTGAAAGACCAGTATCACTGGCACATAATGCAAATAGCACGACAACTGTTCCAAAAACATTGACAAACGTTTCCGAATGTCCAAAAATGGATTCAGATATTGCCGATGACGAGAAAATTATTACAGCTCCAAGTAACCTCGAAGATGAAGACGACTGCCAAAGTGACGACTATTCTTCATCGTCGGAAGATTCATCAGACACATGCTTAAATAAAACTAGCAAGGACAAAAATGTTAAGCATAAAAAACATCGCGTTAAACGTACTGTTATGGTTCGCGTAAACCCTACTACGGATGGCGTTGATAAAAAAAAGGCCCTTTTCAAAAAATATAATATTTGGACGGCTGCCTTACAGGAAGATGCGCTTACTGAAAATATGCGAGGCTGCGATGTAACTCAAAGTGGCTTTAACGACCGCAGTGTAGAAAATTATGATGTTTCTTTGCGATACCGTTTAAATAGAAATAGTCTTAAAAGAAGACTCTCGAATTCGAATGATGATCTTTCGGACAGCGACCAGTTTCAACCGCACAGTAAGCGCCACAGACCCTCTAGTCGCGGCGATGTTAAGTCAACGTCATCCAAACGTTCAGTCCACGATCGCTTAGGCAAGCGCAGAGACTTTCATGGGCGTCGACGTTCCTCTCCTAGCACCATTGGCTCTGACTCAAACTCTTACGATCCTAAACACATAGAAGACTTGCAAAATCCTGAAGGGCGTGAAGCAATTGATGTCGCTAGAGAAATGGCTATTAAGTTACATGAAGAAAAAGATATATTATTAGGTAAAAAGAAAAATTCACATACATATTGTTTAAAAAATTATAATCCTTTTTGGTAACGCAGTCCGAATTGTTGAAGTTTTGGGAATTGAATTACCTTTAAAGATTTATAAAGAGACGCAGCGTATTGAGGCTGAAGGCGGCATGACAATAAAGGTAGTATTCAATTAATTGTAATTATCTATATTGCAATAATATATATTTAAATAAACAATTTTATTTTTTGAAATCATTTTATAAATTTAATCTACCTTAATTTGTGCTTGATTCCATTTTACAAATTAACGTGGATGAAATTAAAAAAAGATTAAAAAAAAAATTAAATTGCTTATTTCTATTGCATGTGCTCGTTGCGTTTTTGTAAAATTTTTTACAATATGCAGTAGTAAAATGGCCATATGAATATGCTTTCCCCCCTCAGTAATACATTTCAAATGTATTTTTTTAATATTAAATATTTTATCAGAATATCATAAAATATTTATTTAAGGAATCGAGCACAAATTAGCGTAGATTAAATATTATTTTCTGTAATGTTCTGTAGAATGGAAAACGACGGCGTACTCCTGGCGGTGTATTCCTTTTTTTATTAAAACATCACGAATCACTATCGGCAGAAGACCAAAAACTTATTTTCTCAGAAGATCGCGCCAGCGGCAATAAAAAGCAAAAAGATATGAAGGCCATTATCCGTGATCGAAAAGTAGAAGAATTGAAAAAACGTCTTTCTGATCAGGTTGCAGAACTACCCAATCTCAGCACTCGAAAAGAATTAATGTTACTTGGAGATGATATTAGTGAAAAAACTAATGATGCCAATTGTATAACTACGTAATATTCATAATTTTTACTTTTCTGAATATATTTTTTTCTAATTTCAGTGTCGAATCCTCCACCCTCACCAGAGGCATATGAACAAAACGATATTGATTTAAAATCGATGCCAATTAATCATGTTACTAATGATATTGATGTTATGAATAAACCGTCAACATCCCATGGCATAGAGGAAAAACCATTAGAAGCGTACGAAGATGATTTTTTGGATGTCAACTGTGGAGATATGGACTTTTTTTGAACGAAACTTAATGGTTAATTTGTACTGTACAGTTTTTATGTTTTAATTCTATGATAACATTTACATGATTAATAAATTATATTTAAAATTTTGTAATATAAGTTGAAAATATACAATTTTATAGTAAAACAACTAGTTTTTTCTCGGTGTATATGTGAACACAGCCAGAATAAAATACTGGGAAATTATTTTTGTGTTTTCTATGCATCTATCCATGCTTGATAGCTGTTTATTTTTCTTTTCAGTGCATTATTTTCAATACCCAAGAACCGTGCCACAAACGTAGGATTCCTACAATTTTCCGCGGAAAACTTGACAGAAATTATTATAGTAGCACCGCTTATAACGACAAGTGTGAAATAATTGTGAAGTAAACGAATTTTGTCAACGTAACTTTTTTAAAATTGTGTTTTTATGGATCTCAAATTAATTTGCTGAAATCCTTGTTTTGTGTGCGTGTGTGTTTTGCAAGAACATTTTTTTAAAATTCATTGTGATGCGTAAGACCCGATCCCAAACTCAAGCAGAAAACGCGTTACTGTCTGGCAGCGCCATGAACAGTTCGCGTTCTGGTGTTGTATCCTCATCAACTATCGCCACAAGTCAGCACCAGCAATCCCAGCAGCATCAAATGAATTCCGGCAACTCACAAAAAAGAAATACACAAGCGCCACTTACACATAATTTTGTTGATCCAGCTAGACTAAAGGTTGGTTTTAATTTTCTTGTTTTTGTTTTAACGTTCTAAGTAAAGACGTCCAAAAAAATATAAACAAATAAAAAGCAGAATTTTGTAGATTTAAGAATTCTAAAAGTATTCTTTTTAAGACTTCCCAGTATTTTATGCAATTTTACCAGTATTTAATGCTGAGTCTTATCTTTCCGGCGGGTACATTACACTTAGCACATGGTTGTAATGCATTGCACTAAATTGCAGTTGAAAAGTTTTACAAATATGCATTTAGTTGATTTATTTGATAAATTTTTAGTTCTAGATCTTAATTTACGATCAATTCAGTATTCATAAAGTAAAAATTTAAGTCATCTTTTACTTCGTTTACCTATGCAAGTATTCATACCCACCCTTTCTAAATAAGAATATTTGGATCATTACTAGTAATTCTGCACTGCAATGTTGACGGTAAATAAATTGCGACAATTTAAATGCAATAAAGAGTTTTAAATACAATAAAATATTTTAAATGCATTCTAAAATAAGTAAAGCCTCTTTGATTGATGGTTCTAAATATAAATGAAATAGACGTTGCAAAACATTATTCCCAAAATGTTGCAGATTTTTATTGCTTAGGAAGCATTCTAGCCAAGCAAGGTAAGTCAGATTCCCGATTATGATTATCATTTTTAACGATTTCGCAAAGCAAAGGCCGAATAAATTAATACAGAATTGGGTGAATAAATGGACATCAATTATAAAATGGATAAAGCAGAAAGATGTGTTCAGGAAACCAAATTTCCTGCATTTTCAGTAAAATTAAGCCCTGGAGAGGCGAAGAACATAAGTCGACTGGAACGAAAAAGGTTTTTTTAATCAGCGAAATGTTAAAGTAGATTTATATACCTATGCCATTTAAAAACTAAAATCAGTGCATTTTTTGTGTGCTTTTGATAAATAAAATAAATTGATTGTGTAATTAACAAAAATAAGAAATGTACAATTATTTTCGGTTTATATATTTTCCAAGCAAATGTTTTAAATTTAGGTTTTCATCGATTGTCGGAGAACTTGTTTTCACTTAAAAATTTGTGTAGGTGCATTTTAGCTTACTCACCTTTTCGTTATGCCACAAAGCTGAAACTTATCTAACGGTTGCTTAGAA
Organism: Trichopoda pennipes; assembly: GCA_030448955.1. Classification (NCBI taxonomy): domain Eukaryota; kingdom Metazoa; phylum Arthropoda; class Insecta; order Diptera; family Tachinidae; genus Trichopoda; species Trichopoda pennipes. Next base: position 7,508,571 of record JASKUP010000064.1, read on the forward strand.
AAAAATTATTGTAGGTGGTCTAGAGTTTGGCCTGCCATTAAGTAGGTTATGACAACTCGCTGAGCCGAAAATAATTTTAATACGAGAACATATTTGGTGATTCATTTAAAAATTAAATTAAGTAACACAACAACAAGTAATTAGTTTTTGGAAATAAATACTTAGAAATTTTTGCTACTTCATTTTTATGAAAAATAAATTAAATATTAAATATGTATTAATCTTTTAAATGGTCTCTTTTTAAATTAAATTTTAACGATTTATTTTTTCTTTTTTTCGATATTTCGCTTTCCTGTGGAAAGCTTTTTGAAAAAAAAAATAAAAAATAATTTCTTGAAGAAGCTTTCCACAGGAAAGTGAAATATCGAAAAAAAAATAAAATAAATCGTTAAAATTATTAATTAATACATATTTAATAAAAATAAAAAAGGTCGAATAAAACTGAAAATAATGAATTAAATATTTAAAAATATTGTGCAACTCTGAGTTGCTATATGTCTGTGTTCATTGTTGGCACCTAAATAAACTCAAAAAATACTGGGATTTTCATGCCGTCAAAAATACCAAACTCGCCGCCATATTCTTTGGAATAGAAATTTATTTTCTTTTTTTCCTAAAGTTAAGACAAGCAAAAAGCAAAATATGTGAAAAAACCTGCATAAATATAAGCACAGAACATAACAATTTATATTAATAGAAAATTATAATAAAAATAAATGTTTAATGATACTTTTTCGGTTGTAATATACAAAATGTAAGTGAAGAAAATTTAGCTTAAAGAAAAAAATACAAAACACTATTAAAAAAGGCAATACAACTTTTTATCTACGATAATACCAACAGAAATTGTGTGATATATTTTCCAACTTCTCTTAAAAAGGTGCAAAATGGAGCTTTTAATATTTCCAGGAATGCTGAATTATTTTTGAGGTACAAAGATGTGTATGTTAATCTTAATGTATGGATAATTATTTGCAATTAATAATTTTTAGTAGTTAAGTGTATGTTGAATCTTTATTTTTGTGTTTCAAGAAGATTATTTTTTGTAAATTTCTATTTTTTAGTGTGGAAGAAAATTAGCTTTTTATTTGTCTTCTATGATGTTGCCAGCTTGTGTTTTATCATTTGTTTTGCTATAAATTAAAGAGTGAGCATAAATGTGTATGTCATACACTGTATAAATGCATATACTTGCGTGATATATCTATATATATATATATATATATATATATATATATATATATATATATATATATATATATATATATATATATATATATATATATATATATATATATATATATATGTATATAAATCTTTGTTACTGTAGTAGCGAGTGTGCATTCGTGTTGGTGTTTTTACGTATTTATCGTTGTGTTGCTTATACCCACTTGCCCAAGCCTTGCGCCCATCTTTAACGGTATAATTACATTACATTGGGCCGCTAAATCAGAATATGGAACAAATCCTACAATGTAAAGCTGTAAGAATTCAGATGTTGCAATGAAATAACACCCTCGTTCTTAATGGATATTATTAAATTAATTGAACATATTCGTCATTGTTAAAATAGTTAAAATTCGTACTAAAAAATTTGACAGATTTCTTATAAATATATAATTATATTACTATTGCTATATCACCTGCTACATGCATAGTATTTTCCACTTCTTTTTTTGTGAAATGTTTTTTAAAAACTTAAATTTTGACCGAATCGAAGTGTGAAATAAGTTAAAATTAAAGAATGCACAATCAGGACAGCTAGATGATGTTATTGTAAAATAGGAATATTTTGGGGATACAATTCTGCTTTGTAGCAGTGGTGTATGTCTTCTCAAAAAAAGGTACCCAGGGTGAAAAAATAAAAGTGGATAGAACTTGCAACGTACAAAAAATCCTTAAATCGGCTTCTAAAACATTCATTAAAAAGTACCGTTGTATCATTTAAAGGTTGGCGAGATGCCCTTCAGAAAATGTTTTCTCTAATTTTCGTAAAGCATTAAGAGGCGTCACATATTTTAAACTGTTTAACTTATTTTTCTTTGCACTACTTGAGTAAGTTATTAAAATATATTTTTAGCATATCTGATCTAAACGAATGACTTAAAACTCTTTTTTTTGACAACTTCAGTTTTATTGATACCAATGATATAAGAACGAGGCGACTACCAAATCGAAAAATTATGCGATCTTGTATTAACTGAATTGTTTAAATGGCACTGTCTTGCTGAAGCCGAATGTCACTGATGTCAATATTAGCCAATTGTGACCACAAAAAATTGGTTATCATAGTTGTGTTCGGAGCGCAGAGAATTCACGTCGTTTCGTTGCTCATTTTCGAAAAAGTGCGAGCCAATGATGTCACCTGACAACAATTTGTGGGCACTTTCTTTAGATGTAATGGTTTCTCAAGGACTGTTTGTGGATTTTGTGAACCCCATATGCGTCAATTTTATTTGTTTACATAACCGCCTAATTGAAAATGAACCTTATTATCACTATAGATGATTTTGTTAAAAATACAATGTTTTTGATCAGTTTTGCAAATTGCCAATTCATAAACGAGCGGTTTAATTGTTGAACTTTATAAGCCGATTCTATGCTCAATTGTTGCATACGTCGATGAGTAGATGTTTTAGTCTCATTCTTAACACTGCTGTACAGCGGCTATTTTCCAACTTTTTATCGAATAAATGTCAAAGGATGACCGCTGAATACTTGTCATTAAATCATTTGACATATAATTTGCTTCCTAACCTCAAATTTGCCCACCCGTTTTAAAAATCGCGTTTTTTGAAATTTCGTATCGAAAAAACTACATAAATAAGCCGAAACATTTTTTTCATTTTAATTAAAATTTGTATTAATTAAATACATATGTAATTAATATATATACAAAAAAAAACTTTCCAACATTTTTAGACGGTTTTTAAACTTATCGAATTTTTAATTTAATTTTATTAAGAAGATGATATGTTTTCAAATGATATAGTTTTGAAATCAAGTTTTTAGAAAATGGCAAATATTTGAACTATGTATTTGAAAAATGTCTAGTCAATTACTGCATGTAAACGTAAACAAATCTTATTTCAAATGCCTGAAAGTATGCTACGATTTACTGACAAAAAACATAATGGTGTAAAGATTATACAACAAGCACAGGCAAATCTATATACATTATTATATATTTTAGGAGCCTTATTATTTATTATATATATAAACGACATGCCAAATATACTAAATAAATGCGAAATAGTTCTATATGCTGATGAGACACTTATTTTCACGGAAGGAGAATCTGATCATGAATGTTACAACAATCTCACACAGGATATGGAAAATGTTAATATATGGCTAAACATGAATAAACTCAAACTAAACGAAAATAAAACTAAAATTATGGAAATATATACCAAAGGCAATACAATTTTTAAAATAAATAATCAAGTTATAGAGAAGGTGGATCAAATAAAATACTTAGGTTTCGTTATTGATACAGATTTAAAATTTAGAAATCATATTGACTATACGTGCAGAAAAATCGGCAGGAAGATTAGTTTTTTTCAACGAATCAGGAAACAAATTTCAATTATAACTGCGATTAATGTATACAATACTATAATAAAACCTCATTTCGAATTCGGATCAACAATATTATTCACATGTTGCACAACACATCAGATTGAACGGATGCAGAAATTGCAAAACAGGGCGATAAGAATTATATTGAAATGCAGCAGATATACATCTATTCATACTATGCTGAAATCTCTAAAATGGCTCAATATAGAACAAAGACTCAAACTGAACACCTTAAATTTTATACAAAAAATTAAAAGTGGAGCAGCGCCAGATTACCTAACTGAACAAATAGTGTATGTTAGAGATGCTCAACCATATCAGCTTAGAAATATGGGCAACTTTAGAATTGGAAGAGTTACAACAACAGCAATGCAGCGATCACTTTTCTACAAAGGTTTACAACTCTACAACACCCTGCCAAACAATGTCAAATTGGAAACAAATTTTAATATATTTAGAAGACATATTGTTAACTTTGTTAAATATAATGTGTAATATGGGAAAGGAAGGGAAGGAAAAGTATTAATAATACTAATAAAGAAAAGAAAAAAAAAATTATATTTATAATAAGAATTTAATTTTTTTTTTTACAAAAACAAAAGTTTCCTTTAATTATTTTATTTTTTATTTTTATATTTTAGGAATGTGAGGAAATGATAAGTCTCCTTCGGGTGGTTGAACTACAAAAGATACTTTCCTATTTAAATATTAACTTTGCTGGACGGAAAATTGATTATCAGCGAAGAATTTCATCATTTTTGCGTACCAATTTTGAGTTAATTGCACCAAAAGTACGTGAAGTCTACACACAATCCATGTAAGTTGGTCACAAGAAAAAAAAATATTAATTATCTTTTACAATAAATTTTATTTGAATATTGTTTTTAGTGTTGAACAACAAGCAAATCAATACGGTCCAACGGATCCAAAAAGAATGTATTCACAAATGCAAATGCAACCAAATGCCGGTAGTTTGGTGGGTGCCAATCCTGCGGCTCAAATGGGAACTCCGCAACAAATACTTAATCCAGCTAGTCAAGCTGGAATGCAAGCTGGTGTTCCTCCTGGCAATAATGTAGTACCATTCCTTCATGCTATACCTACACAAATGCCCATACATCCCGATGTACGTTTAAAAAAGTTAGCTTTCTATGATGTGCTGGGCACCTTGATAAAACCCTCATCCTTAGTGCCTCGTAATGCTCAGCGTATACAGGAAGTACCATTCTATTTTACACTTACACCACAACAAGCCACAGAAATAGCTTCAAATCGTGACATACGCAACAGTTCGAAAATTGAACATGCTATACAAGTGCAGTTGAGATTCTGTTTATTAGAAACATCATGCGATCAAGAAGATTGTTTTCCGCCAAGTGTCAGTGTTAAAGTAAATAATAAATTATGCCAACTGCCAGTAAGTATTAGTATAATTATATATATTTTTTTTTGTTTTGGTTAAAATTAACAATTAATAATTAAATTTTTTAGAATGTCATTCCAACAAATCGCCCTAATGTGGAACCAAAAAGACCACCTAGACCAGTTAATGTTACATCAAATGTTAAGCTCTCACCAACAGTAACAAATACAATAACTGTACAATGGTGTCCTGATTATACACGGGGCTACTGCATTGCAGTTTATTTAGTTAAAAAACTAACGTCGGCTCAATTATTGCAAAGAATGAAACAAAAAGGTGTTAAACCAGCTGACTATACCAGAGCTCTTAGTAAGTTTATCTTTTTATTTGTGTACTATTTTTTTCATTGCTATTTCTTTATGTTTTTCTTTAGTCAAAGAAAAATTGACAGAAGATGCTGACTGTGAAATTGCAACGACAATGTTAAAAGTTTCACTTAATTGTCCGTTGGGCAAAATGAAAATGTCCATACCATGTCGTGCTTCAACATGTTCACATTTGCAATGTTTCGATGCTAGTCTTTACCTGCAAATGAACGAACGAAAGCCGACGTGGAATTGTCCAGTTTGTGATAAACCTGCCGTTTATGATAATCTGGTTATTGATGGGTAAGTTTTTGTTGTTGAATTATAATAAATTTGTATGTTTTTTATTTTTAATAGTAAATAAATTGTTATTGATTTAATTAATTAAATTCTTATTATACTTTATTTTTAGCTACTTCCAAGAAGTATTAGCCTCGAATTTACTTAAACCAGATGATACTGAAATACAATTGCACAAAGATGGCTCATGGAGTACTCATACTTTAAGAAATGAAGGTCAAATTATAGATACGCCAACAAAACCAGTAGAAAAAGTGGAAGTTATTTCAGATGATATTGGTAAGTAGAAATTAGAAATCATATTCATATTATGAGAGATGTGTGATTCACTTGCTTAACGATTGGTGGGTGGGCGCCAATATTGAGTTTTTTGCTCCTTCTTGAAATGACAAACTTTGTATACGAAAAACTTAATGTTTGAAGTTTCACAGTTTGCGAAAAGACAAATGTTAAGAAATATATTGTTGTAAACACCTGGTAGATTATTCGTCTTGTTAATTCATGTTTCCACTGCAACTCGGTCTTCTCGTTTGAATGAAAACTTTACACTACGGTTTTCATTCGAACTTTACACTACAGTTTTTATTCGATGGGTTATTTTATTTATATGGCCCCATGATTGGTTAAAAGTATTAGTGAAAACAAATTTTTGAGTCCACTTCTAGCATGTCGGCAAAAGTCCGCTATTTTCCAAAAATTTTGAAGCACGTTTTGCAAAAAAGCTTCATTCATCTCGTTAATGCAGCGCAGAATTTTATTCTTCGGAGTTTCAGTTGTTTGTGGATTGTTCACGCAAGCCAGGTCCTCAAATGGCCCCAGAGAAAATAATCTGGCGGCGAGAACCAGGCGGTGAATTGACATCGCTAGATGTCTTTAGATGTAAAACTTATTCGAGGACTGCTTGTGCATCTTGTCAGCCCCACATGCGACAATCACCCAATTTAAAATGAGCCTCACTATCAAAGACGATTTTGTTAAAAAATTGCGTTGTTTTTGTTCAGCTTTTCGAACACTCAATTTACAAACGTTTAACACAAAGAAGGGCCGATCGGTTTTAATTCTTGAAAGAGCTAAACTTTATAAGCGTGCAGATGAAGATCTTTATACGAAATGTTGCTTAAAGTGCCTTTAGTCATGTACAATTGTTTTAAACATCGAAGAATTGATGTTCCAGACTCATTCTCAACAGCGGCTATGTTTGCATCACTACGGCCACCACAAGCATGCTGTTTTTGTGTATTGCCAGCAACAATACCGTGAGCCTCTAATTAAGCGATTAAATTACGCACACCGGTATCAGAAGGAGCCTGGTTACGGGAAAAAATTGCTAGAATTTTATAAAGTGGTATAGTGAAATTTTCACCGTTTTAATAGTAAACTTTCTCGACTACGGGAAAAAATTGCTAGAATTTTATAAAGTGGTAAAGTGAAATTTTCACCGTTTTAATAGTAAACTTTCTCGACTAAAATTCTTTGCTCAAGAGTGTAACTTTCTATGATTGAAATTTTCTAAATTTTTATTAATTATAAATTATAATTTATTTCCTAACCTCAAATTTGCCCACCCAACTTCATATTGAAAAATCTACATACACAAATTCTTTGTAGCAGTAGTAAAACTACTAACCATCATCCAAGCGTGCAGTCGCAGTGTCTTCTTTAGCAGCATTAAACTTCTTTTTTAACTTTGTTCGTTTCTTCACATCTTGGTTAGAAATTCCTAACCGACTTTTTTAATGAAATATTTTTCAAAACTTCAGGAATTATTTATTTTCCGCAATTAGTTTGCCGTCTTTCGGTGTGGTTCACCGTAGTTACTCACTTTATGTTTAGTTATCATAAATAACATTATTTGTGTTGTTATAATAGAAACTTATGACTTTAAAATATGTATTATAATTTTTAAACTAAAATTGTTAATTTACACAAATTTCGTAATTGGATTTATGAATTTTTTATTTCCTAAAATTTTAAATTAACTTTTATTAAATTATTCTAAAGAACTTATTACCACAGAAGATGTTAAACCTGTCAAAGCTGCTGCTTCCGCAACGGTAAACACAACTGAACAACCTTCATCAACTACAAATAGTGAAACAGTAAGTATTTAAATAAAATTCTTTAATTAATTATTTTTTAATTATTTTTGATAGATTCGTTTTTTAATTTCGAAAAATTATTTGCTTTTGTTTAGGTTGATTTAACACTCAGTGATTCTGATGATGATTTACCTTTGGCAAAACGTCGTCCTATTGCTAAGGCAAATGCTAATCAAGGACAACCATCTTCAACAGTAAATGGTAATGGTGGTGGTGGGGGTGGTGTTGTTGGTAGTCAAAGAGGCATTTATATGCAACATAAGAATGGTACGTTAGATTCATTTTCGTACTAAATTAAATTTTATAGAAATAAAAATGAAAATAAAAAAACTATTTATATGTAAATTCCAATATCAGGAAAAGAAAAGGAAAGAAATACTAAACATGCCATTATGACATGAACTTAAAAATTCAATAACACACACACACACACAGTAACACTATATAACAACTATATGTCTGTTATATATATTTTTTGCATTAATAATTATTTTACACATTATTTCCTCCTTTTCCTTAGACTTAAAAAAGCAAAAACAACACGTATACATTACATATTTAGTTTAACCTATCAAATATCATATTGTAGTTTAATTTCCTTTCTTTAATTTTTAATTTTACTTTATTAATTTTAAAGAGACAAAGAAAACGAGAAAAACTTAATTTAAATATTTTTTACTTCTAGTTTTTCATAGATCTAATTTTCAATTTAATTGTCTGTATTCTTTTTTTTTAATTTTCCTTATTTTATCCATTTGCTATTTGCCTTTTAAATTATTTTTATTATTTCGATCATCATCGTTGTGATTTGTAAAGATATATTTTTGTAATATTGATAAAGGCCTATTAAGAAGTAAAGGAATTAAGAAAATCGCTATGATTCAAAAATTTTAAAGTAAAATCAAAGGCAAAATAACATTGAAGAAATTTAGAGAGAAATAAAAAATTTTATTTAAAAAACCACCCTTTAAGTCATTTTGTTGGCAGTCTTTTTCGGTAAATGCAGTAATATCTTTTTTACATTACTGTTGCATTGTTGTTGTTATAACAGCTTTAGTGGTAACGGAGCAGCATTTAAGATTAGGGAATGGAAGTATACCCAATCAGGTTCAGTTTCTAATTTCAATTTGTTTTGAATTGAAATTTTTTTTTGCTATGTGATGTAAATAGATAACTGTATTGTATCTTTCTTGATAACTTGTATAAATAAGAGTTCGATGCAATGTGTTTGTTTGATAATCCAATAGTAGTAAAAATAAGAATGATCTGTTAATAAGTGAAACCTAAAAACAATATTAACATAAACGGTGAGGTCAGATTATTATAATAAAAGTTATAATAGTTCCGCGTTTATAAGAAACCTTTTCCTCGAAATAAGCCAGTTCGCGACGACGGTGAGTGGGTCCTACGTAAGGGTGTGTGGGTATCAGTTCTCGGTTGACTTTCTAGTGTTTAATCCATACCATTTACAGTTTAATATGAAAGTTCAACCAAATCTTGTGGATATAAGCCTAGTGTAACGTCCTGTTGAATATCATCTTGTTGCATTGATTCCGCATTAAGGGAATTTTTTGCTTTTGAACATTTGTTGTTCTAAGTTGATTAATATGGCACAAAATAGTGAAGATGACCATACTTTATGACAATGGTACTCAGTTTCCATAAATTTTTGTTGTTTGAATAAAAGCGAGCGTATACTCTCTCACCCTCACTTAATTTTAATTGACGTGATTTACATTGATTTGTAGAATTATGACTGCAGACTTGAAGCGGTTTCAACGCATCTAATTGTAAATACATGTATTTGCCTGTTAAGGTATTGCTCCGATAGAGACTTGCCATTCTTAAGTAGTGTTGCGCGAAATCGAAATAGAATCTCGCTTACATTTTCACGAACGTTGCGAGGATCGCTTGCGATGACCTTTAATTGATAGAGACTTACCAGTGTTGCGCGAAATCGAAATAGAATTTGCCTTACATTTACACGAACGTTGCGAAGATCGCTGGACATTTCGTTTAGCGAGATCCTAAGTAACCGGATTTCCTGGAGCTGTAAGTTCGTGAAATGTGCTAGCGTTTTCCTCGCTGTTGAAGATTATTACATTGTCTGACACAACAATCCCCCGGGGGCACATTATCGGTCTTTGTGGAGAGTAACTATTTAGACCTGTGCAACTGGGGAAAAAAGAAAGCCCAGTCCTCTGAAGTCAGCAGGGGTACAACTGGAAGCTCCACGTTATTTCCACGGGAATCAGTAAGCCCCAGAGTTCCGTTATTTGTCTCTTTAAACACTTAACAGTTCTCTGGCTGATTACCCTATATGGGAGTATCGTGGTGATTGTGGTTTCGCGGCCCCATAACAGACAGGTCAGTTTTTATATGATGGCCGGGTTCATTTCACCTTTAATAACACCTACCTGGTGAAATGTTCCCAGATCCAGTGAGCATGCCAGACATGTGTTTTGGACAGGAGTTGGATAGTCTCCAACTCTTCAGCAACTAGTGATGATTTGCAGCCTTGCTCTGGAATCATTAAAGTTGCAACTAGGAAAAACCTGTTGCTAGAATTAGTCTTCGGCTTCCTAGGACGAGGATGACGTCCCTATTTATGCATAGTGGTTCGTCCACCATCTTTCCATAGCCAGGCGCAGATGTAAATCTTATCACGTAGTCTGACACAACATCATCGGCGGCATTATCGGCCCGTCTTTGATCGAAATTGAGCAAGTAAAGGATATTAAACTTTCACTCGAACACTTGAGTTATTGCATGAGAAATATTCTCGATTTGGCAATATTAATTTTCCGCCTCGTTCTTGTATTTAACACCGCTGGATTATTTTCTCTGGGACATATGAAAGACCATGATTAAGTAAACAATCCGCAAGCGAAGCTTTGTTGTAAAATGTATTAAAAATTTAATGAAAAGAGCGACCATTGACTGACTGAGGTTTACATTTGCCCGGCATCAGAATCAATTTCTTATTTCCCATATTTACAAATATACATTGGTATCAATAAAACTGAAATTATTAAAAAGTTTGTGTGGTTTTAAGCCAATTTACTTCCTAACCTCAAATTCGCGCAGTCGTTACTTAGCACAATAGAAATATGACATCTAAAGTTGACAATAACTTAGAAAACGGAGTTCAGCGATTTTTTTTGTTTTAAAATAAAGATTAATTAGACCTTTTGTTATAACAGTTTTATTTTTATTGAAAAAACAAAACATATACAAGGTGGCACAAAAGTAATTTGTAAATGGGTTACAATTTTATTAAAATTTAAAAAATAGTGTGTTTCCGAGTTAATGAATATTTCTGTTCATTTAATGTTCTTCTGGCTTGAAGTCGGAAGTATAATCTGTAATGATCTCTTTCAAGTTCTCTAAGATAAATTGTTTGTATAGGCTTAAAACATGAGTAAATAAGTAAAGCGTGGTGAAATAAACAGTAACAGTGATTGCATGTTTTTCTCGTGTGTATCGCTGTATTATAAATGGTAAAACACAATGACATTTATTTGACGCTATATGGGAAATAGCGTTTATGATATATTTATGCTGCCAAGTATATATTTATTTGTTAAATGTTAACGGACGTTGGATATGATTTTGTATACAAGTTAATAATGTCGATTTGGACAACATAGGGCATAACTATCACATATGGTTTATGCCAATAATAACAAATAAGGCATTTTAGAGGGTAAACAGCTGGCATTATAATTTACCATTCGATAGGTAACAAAGTGTAAGCATAAATTTTTTTCAATCGTTATAATAATGTCGAATTTCGTACATAAAAAACTTGTTTTGCGGGGGAGTCTGATAATCTTCCTTCATTTGATGAAAACGGCTGCTGAAAGTTATCGATTGTTGGGCGAAGCTTATGGTTAACTTGCACTAGCTCAATAAACTTGTGAACGATGGTGATGTCGATACAGCAGACGACAAGAGGATTGGAAGATGAGAAATTTGATGTATTATACAACTTGTTGTCAAATACAAGAAGAATTTTCATTATCACTCGGAGTCACACAATTAGTCATTTCCCTATGTTTAAAACAAGGCAATTGAGTCATATATGAATTGAAGCCGAGAGACCTTAAAAGGCGATTTTGCATGTCGGTAATTAGCGTCTAAACGCTTAAAAAAGAAGTAATTTCTGCATCGTATTGTCACCGATGATGAAATATGGATATACTACGATAATCCCAAGCGCAATAAATCAAACAGTCAACCAACCAAATCAACTCCTAAGCCAAGGCAATGCTCTGTATATTTTGGCATCAAAATTAAAAATTTCTTTGAAGTGAGCAATCACAGAAAAACGAGCAGAATATTCGACCAGATTTCTATCATGACAATTTTCGGCCACATGCTGTAACACCGGTCAATAACTATTTGGAAAACAATGAATGGGAAGTTTTGGCTCTCCCATTTTACAACCCAGACCTTGGCCCTTCCGACTACCATTTGTGCAGAACACCCTTACTAGACTACGCTTCACTTCAGAACAGAGAAATTGGCTTGATTCATTCTTTACCTCAAAACAGGAGGAGTTTTTTTAGAACGGAAACCATATGCAACTATGGACAATATTTTTTCAAGCAATAAAATCGACATTATTAACTTGTATACCCGTGCAATTAAAACTTCAAATGACAATTAAAAAAGACCAATCTTAAAAGTCATTTCATTAAAGTCTTCCGAAAATGAGAAAAAAAGAAAAAATAAATAAGAAATACAATTTTTCTCCATCCAACAAATTTGACTTTCATTTTATTATACTTTATTGCTATTTCTATTTTATTTCTATAATTGTTTGATAATTAAGTTTTCTCAACGTTGATATTATTTTCAAAAAAATTTTATTTTCTTACAAATTTCATATATATATATATAAATATATTTCTTTAATTTCAATATTCTAAATTAGTTCAATCAGTGTCTTTTCATTATTAATTATTATCATCATCAGAATTATCGTTGATTAAAAATTAAAATTTCATTGCTGCAAAAAAGGAAAATCTCAAGTATAATAATGAAATTAATATTTCTCGAATCCTCGATTATAATTTGCTTGGGACTATTCATGCATTTAAATAGCATGAGCATGATTGAGTTGCGTCATTCAAAATTGCCTTATTTAACTCCAAATGCTGCTTCGTCTCTATTCGTATTAGCCGTACTGGGTACATTAGCAAAGTTGCGCTTGTCTTTACCGAAACCCAAGCATGTGCCTCAAAGGTTTTTGATTTTTGTGGTTGAAACGGCTTTAATATTATATTCTAGTGATTTTTTACTGCGACAGGCTTGGCTGCCAAGTCTTAAGTTCTTGAATTTACTCTGTTTCTTTTTGGGCCAATATGTTTTAACATCTAATCAAAATTTTTTTACATACAATGCACCACAATTATCTAACTGGATTCGTAATGAAGCTTTCTATATAGCAAGATTATTGATGGCAGTTATCGCATTTATCCTCATGATAAATGTTACCGGTTTTATGAAACTATTGAAAAGGAATAAGATAGACCAACAAAATGATGTCAATATTACGAATTTAAAAAATAATAATATTGCTACTGATCGCTATACTACAAGTAATCCAATCAATCCAATCATTCCAATCAATCCCATCAATCCCATCAATCCAAACCATATTACAATGCAAAAGACATTCGATGTGTATGATTTGCCATGTGTACCGCAGGAAGATATTTTAAATTTAGCTAATCGCGCTAGCATAAGACAAAAGAAACAGAAAACTCCTCGAAAATATAAACGTAAAACTAAAATTATGCTCGACGATGATTACAGTGAACATAATTGCTAAGGATATTGCAAGTGTTTTCCGGCTGCTAAGCTTTAAATCATGTGTGTTTAGTTTTAATAAATTAAAAAAAGAAACAAATGCCATTGCTGTTGAATCAAATTCATTTAAATGTAATTAAAAATAAAGTATTAAAATAAAATACTAAAAAAAAAAACATGAGTAGTGGGTAAATCAAGATTTTTCGATTTTATTAAACTTAAGTTTATCTTCCTAGGACTTTTTTCTTTGAGGTAAGCGCTAGTCATACTAATTCGTGATATTAAATTAATTACGGTTTATTTAAAATTTTTAAATCGAATTGGGTGCATTTCCACATCTTCATACAGCGGCTCACATCGAAAGTTGGACAACTAATTACACAAAAGTTCAGCAGCTTCAAAATAAATAATTCTTAAAATTTTGCAAAATATTTCATTAAAATATTTATTCTGCATATTTAGTAAATGTATATTATTTCCATAACAATAGAAATAATATTACTGAAGGGTCGAGCAGTCTTTAAAATCGATTTCGATGCAATAATAATTTTTGAACTCTTTTTTTTTTAAAGTGATTTAAGTGATACTTTATTACTAGGTAACTTAATAGCGTCTCTAAATTTTATTGCTCTGAACGATCAATGCCAAACAATTCATTTCTTGGACATGCATATTTTAAATGTTGACAACTTGCGTGTCATTATGCGAATGTAGAGATATACGAATATCGACATCACCACTGACCCAGTCTTAGGTATTCTCTGGGGAGTTTGGGATTCTGGCAGTCTTACCACCTCTGCTTTCCAAATGAAATTCTTTATATCTTTGTTGTGTCTTTATTTCCCTTTTCCCTTAATCTTTGCAGGTTAAACTGAAAAAAATTCCATTTTGCCGATCAATAAACTCTCATGCAAATTTCTAACCTACAAATTTTACATTCTTGACAGAATTTTAACTTTGGCCTCAGACAGAACCTGCTTTTTATGTAAAGGCACTTCGCACTTTCCCATACACCTTACAAACACATTAATTTTTACGTATTAATTACTCGAACATTACGAAAACATCTCCGTGTGTAAGCTTTATTTGGCATTCTTTTGCGTTTTTTTTTTTTTTTTATTAAATTTCTTAAAATTTAAATTTATTTTTTTACACTATGGGACTACGTTTACAGTGGCTCGCTTACAGCTTATTTCGTGCAGATGCAAAATAATAGAATTAAAACTAATGACGAGTCAAAAATACTTTACGTACAATATTAACTAAATATTTATATAAGAAAATTCGTAATAAAGAAAATTTGAACATTTATCTTTTTAAAAATTTGAAAAAAAAAATATTCTTTTACGGATGCTAACAAGAGGAAAATTGTCCGGAAAATTAAAGAAAATCCTAGGATATCGGCTCCAAAATTGGTGGTAGAGATTGAAAATGAAATGCGTAAGGTATGGTGTGCTGAATCAGTGCGCCGTATTTTTCGAGAAAAGCCGTTTATATTAAAAAAAAAGAATATACAAAGTCGGCTTAAGTTTGCCCATGAGCACGTAACAAAGCCAATTAAATTCTGGGAAAACTTTATTTTTGCTTACTAGTCAAAATTTAATATTTTTTGTTCGGATGGATGGCATAAATTATGTGTGGCGTAAGGACAATACAGAGCTTCAGAATAAACACGTGAAGCCAGTTGGAGTTGGTAACATTGTTTTTATAGAAGGAATAATGGACAAAAATATGAAAGACAATTTGATGCAAGCATAAATCCGGAAATTTGCAGTCATGGCTGATATGAAGCAGTCCACACGTCATTAATCCGCCTCCACAATCTCCACACGTAAATGTGATAGAAAATTTGTGGGCAATTTTGAATTTGGCGATACAGAAAAGGCGGATTAGTAATCTGAATAAATTAAAAACTGCTCTGGTCGAGGAGTGGCAGAAGATACACAGCAAAACTACACAAAAACTTGTTGCCTCGATGAAAAATCGTCTTTAAGATATAATTAAGCAAAAGGGAGGGGCGCAATATCAAATACTAAACGGTATTCCAATAAAGTCTTTTTTAAGCTGCTGGCAGCGCACGAAATAAGCTCGGACCAGGATTTTTAAATATTTTAAGTTTTCTTTAAATTACAAAATACGCTTAAAAACGTGCATTGTACCACGATTTTCAAAATCAAATGTCCAAAGCTGGAAAAATAGTCGTCCATTTTATTTCATTTGACAAAAAAGAAAAAGAGAAAGAAACAGCAATAAAAAACGATGGTGATTACAGTGAACATAATTGCTTGGGAGTTTCCAAGTGCTTTCCGGCTGCTAAACTTAAACCACGTCTGTTTAGTTTTAATAAATAAAAAAAGAAATTTCTTATAAAAGCAAAATTAAAGCTATCATTTGAAATACCTATTTCTGGGATATCCATTTTATAATAATTACAAATATTGTTTAAGGCTTGCAAAAATATTTGTAAATTATGCCGCTACATTTGGTGGGTTACACAGTTACACCTGTCTTGCACCTATCATGCAGCGAAACTATTTTTAAGTACGCCTATTGAGTGCTCTACAACATTTCTGGTTTGAGAGTGAACGTGGATAAATCGACTGTCGGGGGTACTTTTCCCAACTGACTTTAGTGGATAGCCTGCCTGCATTACATTGAAAAAAAAAGTACGCATAAATACTTTTTTACAGATATTTTGCTTATTTTTATTGGTTCTTACCTAATATAACCAAGTGAAACTGCTTTAATTCATTTGCATTCCATATCAGTGAATCGTGAGCTGATCGTGTATAGTGAGATAATACGTATTTGATTTGCAACTTATGGTCATAAATCTGTAACAAATTTTGTAAATAAAATTTTAATATTTTTGTCATCGAGGCATCCAGCTTTGTTGTAAAAATTTTCCTTAATTTCAAATTTTTCAGTTTCACTCATATTAAAAAGAAATCCAGCTCAGGCATAATTCGCTATTCATTGCATTTATATAATCTTTAAATACTTAGCTGACAGATAGATGGCTAAGACGGAACCACATTGTAGTCATTACCAAGTCCTTTTTAGTAACTTCCTTAAGCAATTATGCTCATTGTTGCTGTCAGTTACAATATGTCTGGCATTGCCGAAATTCTTCTCAATTCTTCCAGTTTAGGCTTAGTCATGTCCAAAACATATTTGAAAGCCGATTTGTTCAATCGAAAATGTTTAACGAATCTATAAAGGTTATTATTGCTTTTGATTTCGAAATTAATTAATTATTTAAATTAATTAATTATTCAACTTTTAATTTTTTTTTCGATATTTTTATCTACTTTGAATATTTGGCATAGCAAAAATATTTGATGAATTTCTTATTTTCCTTCGCTTAGTATTCAGTTCTGCCGCTGAGGTTGCAAATAAGGCACAACTCAGCATTCTCAATTTTTTTTGCGACAGTTTTATTTTGTTGTCGCCATTACTTTTTTAACAGTTCACAACGTTCGTGTCCACCCCGTGACATTCCCACCGCTAACAGCTTTAAGGGTGTACTTTGGTTGATGTTCCTGATTTGTAGGACGCCATACATACCGTTTTCCGTCAAAACAGAAACGACTAAACTTCGACTCGTCGCTCCAAAGAATGTTTTTTTTTAAAATGTCATAGATTTATTTATATATTCTTTTGCAAACTCTAGCCGGGATTTAATATATTTTCTTGACACAAGTGGGTTTACGTTGTGCAATGCACCCACATAAATTTTTCTCATTGAGACGCCTTCTTATTGTCCTGGAAGATACATTTATACCAAAAAATCTCTGTAATTTCACTTTAAATGTTATTTGAGCTTTTGAAAGGATCTTTAGCATTAAATTAAACTATCCTCCCTGGGTGTCGTTTTTCTAGCTCTAGGCTGTTGTTTAACATTTTTGGTGGTTCCATGGTGCTTGATGTGCTCCAGGGCGGTAAATCTCTTGGATCGCAAACATGTCAGTAGCTTGGAAATCGCCATTATTTTTTTTCCATCACTATTCAATTGTTCGATGAGTTTTCGCTCGGCATCCGAACTCCAAGTACGTCTGGCCATCTCTAAGTAAATATTTTGATGCAGCCCACAATAAAATGGAATAAATTGGTTACTTAGCTTTTACCTTCACATAATATCAAAAAATCACTTAAAAAGTGGATATTTTTTATATGTTTTAAATTCACTTCCAGCTTCAAATGCACGTTTTCACAATAATATAATACAAACGGACAATATTATAACAAATATTATAACAATAATATAACAAAACGAAAAAAAACCAAATAATGGTACTTTTTCTTAACATTCCAGGGTGCACCGGAAAATACACAAGATTCAATTTAATATTACAGGGTTGTAAAACTGATCATAACTAAACTCGTTACTTGTCGCATCTTAAATTCGTGACCATCACGAATACATATTTTATATTATATATACAAATATAGATAAATGTGAATATTGCCTGTTCATGTGCTTTTCTGATTGTTATTTAAACGTGCTCCACATGCATCTGTAAACTATTTGATACATATCTTGTTCTTTTGGTATAGGATCTTAAATATACGAAAGATTCAAAAGGATTTTTTATAGTCCAGATTATTATAGAAAATTATCTTATAATGGTTTTTCCCATTATGGAAAGTCAACACAAATCTGTTTCAAATAAACTCCACCACCATCATACTCTATCACACAGGCAATTGCAATTAATGATCAAAAGTAAAAGCCACCACTCATGCAGAATGAACAATAAAAAAACAGCAAACAAAATTATAGTTTCCAAATTTTATAGTTTCTCCAAATATTTAAAAATGTTAATGTTTATTATGGTTTTCCTTCTCCTTCATTGTTGTATTATTTGAAATTATTTTCTTTTATAAACATGCAAATATCCACATATATTATGTTTTGTCTTTTTTAATTTGTATAAATAATTTATTTATTTTATTTGTTTGTTAACGAACAAGTCGTCATAATTTGTAATAGATAGAGTAACATACACCTTAATAAATTCTTATTGTTTTTAAATTATTATGTCCACTTTATTTCTATAAAACAACTACAGTACTGTGCAGAACAAAAGCAACAAAAACGAGTAAAACATTTTATTTATTTTTTTTTTAAATAATTAAAACCATATAATTGTAATTTAAAGACAAAAATAGATAGACAGTTTACTAAAGTGAAAAAATTATATTTTTATTCGTTACATTTCAAACTTTAAGCGGGCATAACAAAAGCAACATATTTATACTTTATATGCTTGCTTCTAATAACTTTTGCACATTCGCACTTCTAATAGGTATAGATGCAACTATATTGTTAATTGTAAATTGTGGAATCTGTTTCCACTCATACTCTAAAGTTTCAAAAAAAGTTCTGCTTTATTCCTAAACCTTTTTCCGGCGACGATTCTCTTTACTATCCCGAACATGTTTTCCATAGATTAAACCGGTCAATTTAGAACTTTGGATAATTGTCATATTGAGACAACCATCTAAGTAACATATTTCATTCAGCATGTGGCTATATTTTCTAATATATCTTTATACGTAAATCGGTTCATTATTTCATTAATTTAATATAAAGCAAAAACTTTATGGGTCGAGAAATAAAACCATACCATCACGGACCACCTACCTCCATGTTTGAAATTTACTTTGCAACTCTGTTACTCGAAACGTTTACCAGGCTGCCGTCGAACGGTGCACCTACCATCAGTATTGATTAAGTTAAATTTGGACTCGTCGCTAAAAGCACTGGTTTCAAATTTTCTACTGTCCAAATCAGATCCCTTCCGGGGGTCTGCATCCAGATGGTATTAAGAATACCACAGATTTTAAACTCACTCAATGACACGGTAGACAAGGGTTGTTTGCATGGTCCTTAACTCTAGATTGTTCAGATAGACGAGTAATAGTCTTTCAACTGAGCTGTCCTGATTTTTTAAGTTTAATTTGAAGTTTTTCTTCATGCACCGCCCCAAAGATATACGGTTAACTCATTTATAGATTTATATCTTTTTATTAATCTACAATTATTTTGTATTTTTTTAGCAATTAAAATTTGTGTCCTAGCTTTGTTATAATCGGCGATAATTTACTTTTTAAATTGCCGATTAACTTGTTACGGAACAAAACTAATTTATTGTAATAATTCTTTAATTGTATTGTAAATCATGCCAAAATAGTTTCATTATTAGAAAAGACCGTTATTTTTTTCAAATCCTAATTTTAGAGAATATATTATTGTAGCTTTAGTTACGTACGCTATTTTTTAAAGGACAAAAAAAATTTCTTCTTCTTTTCAAACATCTCGATTTTGCTAAATAAGCTGATGAACTAGTAAATAAAGTGGAATAAAGGTTTTATCTCAAATTAAACATTATCACAAATAATTAAAAAGAGTGTGCAGTTTGCTGCTTGTTGCTTTAGTTCTGTTCAATACTGTATATTAGCGTTGCCAAAGTTTTCTTTTTCCGTTAATATTTAATTTTTTGTGATCTCCATAACATTTTGCTGTCTGTCTGATTTTGTCATCATTATCATCATCGTTGTCCTTTCGTTTTTAATAATATTCGATGTAGAATTTAAACCATACAATTTTTATATTGTCTAGAAAGCCCTATATCATCGGATTTAATACAGGAACAAATTTTAATGGATCTACGACAAAATAATTCATCTACAAAAATATCCTGTTCAACGGCACCAACTTCAACCTCAATGTCATCGGATGCCATTTCAGCAACAACACCAACACGTTTATCTCAGAATATCGTTGTTACTTCAACAAATCAAGTGATGACAAATAACAGTAATAATAATAATAACTCTTCAAATGATAATATTAGTAACATGTAAAATCTTAATAGTTTAATAATTTTTTGTTTGCTTGTTTCTTCTCTAAACTTTTGCAGTCATTCAATTAATCAATCCATGCATGCACATAAATTCTCCTTTCATTATTTTAAAATTTGTGTTATGTCTTATGTTATTGTGTTTGTTTTGTAGTACTTTTGTAAGATACTTTCTTCACGGTGACATTAAATTTCGATCTAGTGAAATTTCAATGAAACAGGGGGTAAAATATGACTTCCTAAAATGCTTTTTTATTTTACTGTATTTAAATTTATTAAATCTTTAGATGAAGTGACAAAATATCAAAAAAAAAGTTTAAGATAATTTTTGGAACATTGTTTTTGCAAAAACTATTTAAATAAAAGAGCGGTCGTTGTTATTATAGGCGAACTGAAGAAAACTTCTATTTACATAACATTAATTCTACTTCTAATTCAATACAGGTGCCCCTGTAGGCTAGTAGGAAGTGTAATGCTTTGTAAACGCTGAGAAATCTTTTGATATCATTGCATTTTGTGTGTAAAAACATTAAATCAACTTTCGCTCATTTTACAAAAAAAAAAAACAAAAATAGTGTTTTTTTAAGAGATACCTATTTTTTATATTTTCATCTGTTGAAAACATTAATTAGTGTAGATGCGTTATATACTACCGTCATGTATTTTTGTAAGGAAAATAAATTTTCATTATGATTTAGCGGGTAACTATAGAATGTCAAGTTTTAAATTTAATATTAGCAACACTTGTGCACGAAAATATCATTTTGAAAATTCTAATGTATGTATGCACGTATGTCCTGTGTGACCTTTAAATATATTAAAATCTATTGCTTAATTTTTCCTTAAACTACCTATATGATTTGTGGATTAGCTTTCAATCCCCAAACATTACAATGTGCTAAATAGGGCTTTATAAGACAACAGAGTGTTTATAATAAAAATGTTGGCGTTAAATTACACATATACATGTTTAAAAATTTCTCAAAATTACATTCATATTCTTACATAAGCATAACAGTTGAAAGAACTGCTAACTCTCTCACAAGATGCTACATACTAAATAACGGAATGCCCTAAGTACATAAAAGTAGGCCCGCAAGCTACTTGGTAAGTTATGAGTTTATGACGCAAATAACTCGCTGTCCCCTACACTTTAAACTAAAATTTAGCTACAAGTCAAAGCTTTTAATCTGCTTTCAGAAATTTTTTAGAGTAACGTCTAGCCCAAAAGTGATTCTGTCTGTCTACTGTCTACAAAACCTTAACGTTAATTATAACTTATAATAAAGCTAATTAAATTTGCTGTAAAAAGTTAAACTTACAGTCGATTATTTTTGTTCTTCTTAGTTTTTAACGTTTCGGCAAGTTTTCGTATCCCTTCCCAAAAATATGATTTGCCGAGGTCATCAAAATGGGTTGTTGTTGTTGTGTATATTTTTGGTCATAGATAATTTCTCATGCTTTTCGTTACTGAAACACGTTTTTAATTTAATTTGGCACTTGCACAAAAATGGAGGAATTATACGATTATTGCTCTTAAAATGTTATTCGCTTCATAATTTTTACCATTAATTTTTTAATGTTTATCTCTTTTTCTTTTAGAGATAGAGTCTCTCTTGACAGAATAGTGAACAAAATATGTATAACCCAACGTTAGAGAACTTTGTAGCTCGTTTATAAAATTTAAACTTCAAACGTACTTCATGGAAATTTTAGACCGTCGATATCGAGAAAATTATGAGTATTTTTTCCAAGCAATAACTAAAATTTGTTCGTTTTCCTCTTAATTTTCATAAATGAAATTTAAAATGGGGAAAACACACTAAATAAAAAATAGCATAAGGCACACGAAAAAGCACGAAAAACACAAAGTTGAAAACAAGCACTCGCTTTCTACTCGTGTTTTTTGCATTTATTATTTCTCTTCTCTAAAATAAGCATTCACTAGAGGGATGGCATGAATTAAAAGCAAAATTAAATAGAATTGAATAAAATTTTTAATAAAAATTGAACACGTAAAGTAATTTGAAGAACTCGTCTAAGAGCTGAGGTCAAATGAGTGCTGTGCGTTAGCTGATTATTTTTTAATATGATTATTTGATCTTAAATGTCAAATTACAAAGATGTATTTTATAAATATGCTACTGCACGTACCTGATGAATTTATGTACCTTAAGTATTGGATATACAAGTTAACAATATTGATTTTGACAACAAATATTGTGCTTTGGAGGGTAAATAATAAATCGAATTTTGTACCTTAAAAAATATGTTTCTCGGGGAAGTCTAATAACCTTCTTTCCTATGGAAAAAAACAGCTGCTTACAATTATCGATTGTTGTTAGAAACTTACGATTAACACGCATCAACTTGAAGAACTTGTAAACGATGGTTTACAAAAGTGATGACTTCGACACAAAAGGTAATTAGAGGCAATTGGTCAGCCGAAAGAGTTTGAAGATGAGAAATTGGAGGCAGAAGAATTTGCATTATCATTGGAAACCACACAACCAGCCATTTTCCTACGTTTAAAAACATCATGCTTCAAGCTAAAAAAATCGACATTAATAACTTGTATACTTAATAGTATACAGTACAGTATACTTTTTTTGTCAGGGAAACAAGGAGGAGGGAAGAATTTTGTAAAAAATTGCTGCAAAAATTTTTGTATATGGTTTTTATAATTTTTATTTTCTACTAAGTGAATATTGTCAGTCTAAATTTAAATGTTTGTTTTTAGGTTTTATTATTTTTATAATATCTTGAGCAGGTTTTATTGAAATTGAATCAGAGAGATTCGAAAGGTATTTTATTCATACTTCACTGTAAGAACAACGCACGAGTAACAAACAAAAAATGCTTAGATTTCGTTGGCTTTGCAAATTGCCTGAATTCAAAGCTTCTTCACGACAAAAAGTTACGTATATCGAAAAAGTGGACCTTAATGTCTGAACTTCAGACATTAAATTATACGCACTAAGTTTGGGTGGAATGTATAAAAAATAAAAAAAATTAAAATCCCATACAAAAACACAATTTTGGTTTTTCCGAATTTTTTAATTTTCCAAGCAACTTTTCCTTTCCTTAAAAACTTATTTCAAACTATTGCGCAGCACACATTTCAAAATCAAAATCTGTCAAGCCGTTCTGCGCTTAGCAACGGGCACCATTTCATTTTTATTTATATAAAATTTCTTTACTTTTTTATGGGGGTTTTAAAGCTTTGAAAGCATCAGAATATAACAGTTAAAAATATAAATATACCCAGTGGCTCAATTTAATAACCGGCCAACCAAGTGTCATACAGTTTTTTGTATTAAAACACAGATTTTTACAATTAAAATAAAAAAATTCATTTATTTTTTTTATTTTTTTAAATTCACTTTGTAACAACAACAAAAATGTCTACACGTATAGCACAACAACTAATTAATAATGAGACAAAAGTTAAATTGAGTTAATAATCGAAAACTTTCAGAACATCGTAGTTGGTATTTTTTTTTTAATATTAATCCTTTGCGTACATTCCTTTGTTGCTACGAATAACATCTAGCCACTATGGAACTGATTCGATCATTTTTTTGTTGTACACAGAATCAAATTGGTTACATTCTTTCTTAAGTCCCGGAGTTTTTAACTCAGCGATGGTGGAAAAGCGTCGAGATTTTCATTTCTTTTCCAGATATTCCCATAGATTTGCCATAGTATTATAATCAAGAGCCTGGGGTGGCGTGGTTATAAAGTAAAAATGTTTGCGTATTATGTGCTTTACGTCTTATTGTCTTGAATTTTCAAAAATGCCAGTTTTTTTCAACACTAGGAGCTAAATTTTTTTTAGGTCTTAATACATACTTATAATGATCCAGAATTCCATCGAACTGGCCTCGCGGCTAACATACAGCTCCAAACCATGACACTTGCAGTACAGTTCGCCACTGTAGGTCCTGGAGGTGTGATTTTATTATAATTTTTAATATGTGTGATGTATGCAAGTTCTTCGAAATAAAACTTTTTAGAAGCAGAAGTTAGTGCTTTAGTTTTGTTCGACACTGTATATTGAGAAGAGCTTCAGGCACTTTTGCACATTAAAGAGTATAAAACGAGAACGATCGTATCCACTTTTCCACCTCTGTTATATGTAAAACTGAGGAAGTTGAGACATAATAATAAAGAGAAATGTTATGAATGATTTAAATTCTGAACGAAAAACATTAAATTTACTTTTGCCTAGGAATAAATCAGTTCTCTAGTAAGAAAAGTCCTCTACTTTTATATTCCTTAACAAACTTCAGTCTCGTTAAAGAGTTTATGTTTTTTTTGCGTATAACTTTTCCATGAAGTTTGTTTTTCTGCGCAGAACATTTAAGGGTCGATGCAAACATTCGAGCATAACTTTAGTAAATTTTGGATCTACAGAGAAAATTTTTTTCGCTGAACGGAGAAAATTTGTTTGGTCTTATTTTCTACAGA
This sequence comes from Trichopoda pennipes, assembly GCA_030448955.1. Taxonomy (NCBI): domain Eukaryota; kingdom Metazoa; phylum Arthropoda; class Insecta; order Diptera; family Tachinidae; genus Trichopoda; species Trichopoda pennipes. Next base: position 7,533,433 of record JASKUP010000064.1, read on the forward strand.
TTTTTTAGTTTTATAGCGTTTAACAGTGTCATGGACTGTGGAATGAGTTCTTTGAGCGGCTGCACGAATTTCACGCACCGAAAAACCAACTTGATAATGTTTTATTATTAATTCCCTAGCTTCTTTCGATATTTGGCTACACTTGCTTCTCATAACACCATTTTTAAACAAAAATATTGGTAAATTTAGTATTTTTTCAAGTTCTTTTTAGTTTTAACAATCCTAAGAAGTAACCAACACCAATTTGCTACACTAAAAACGGGAATTCTTCATTTCAAATAGCAATCAAATGCTCTAGTTGCCACATGTCCGTTTATTAACTTGACGTTTTTTGTTTCCTTATTTTAAACTTTTGCTTGCCGATTTTTTTGTGCACATAATTCTGTAAACGTTAAAAGTGGATTATTGATTTTTAAACCATTATAAAGAATTAAATTGCCAAAAAAAGGACTGTTCGGTTATTAAATTATCGTTTTCAATAGTAATTTTCTTTTAAATTTAACTTTATGTTAATGTTTTTAATATTAAAGTTTAAAATATAGAAAAGAACCATTTTATTTAGTTTTTTGTTGTTTTCTTTAATATATGCCTTATTTTTTATATATATTTTCTTTTTTTTAAATTTATTTTCAGCTCGAAGATAATTTATTTTTTAAATATTTTGTGTTCTTTCTCTGACTCTGTCTCTTCCTCTCTCCTTCTCTCGCTGTCATTTTATTAATTTCTGTTATATTTAGACAGTATTCTATCTAAATATTTGTATTTGGTTAAATTTTGTTTTAATTATTGCCGTTTAAACAATTAAATTGAAAATTTATTTAGAAAACTAGAAGTGTATTTTGCAGTAATTAATTTTAAATGATTATTGAGTAATTTAGAGATAAAGCTTATTGCGTATCAAAAATTAATTATATTTAAAACAAATTAGTATAAAAATACAAAAGTTTAAATTGTTTGTAGTGTATTTAAGTTTTTAATCATTAAATGTCTACAAACATTAATTTATTTTAATTCTCATATTGAGCTTAAATCTTACTTAAATATATTTTTAAATTCTTTGGCTATTTTTGAAAACATTTGTATTCAGTTTGAGAAAAAAATTTTTTTTTCCTTTTTTTTGTTAATAGTAAACTTTAAATAAATCAATCATCTGCGTTTATTTTTTTTTAATTTTAATGACTATAAAATATTATAACGAATTTAAAAATTACTTTATATGTTTTGGCATATCAGAGATAATGAAAAGTAAAAAAAATATATATATAAATATATATATATCTATATATATATACAAATATATATATATATATATATATATATATATATATATATATATATTATATATATTTTAATTTTTAACTATAAATTATAATAATTTTCCAACAAGTAAAAAAATTACTGAATTTTCACTTTTAATATATTATTTTATAATTTAAATTTTATTTTCCAGAAACAATTTTTTTTATTTGTGTTTTAAGAGAACAAAAAATGTCAAAACGTCTTTTTTTATCATTTTAAAAAATTTGAGAGAAGTAAAGAAACCAGATAAAAAACCCAGTTACCAAAAAAAGTGTTGCGATTTTTATACTCAACATCGCGCACAGAAATATAGGTCGTTTAATATTTATTTAAAAGCATTTTGTTTTAAAGTCCTTATAGTTTAGTTTTCAAATATGTTTTATTTTTATAAAATGTAAGATAAGAAAAACGAAAAGAAAGGAGATAAAAAATGCAGTTAAATAAAAAAATGTTTGCGAAGGTAGCGATTTTTATACTCAACACAGCGCAGGGAAAGATAGCTCGATTATTATGATAATTAGTAGTTTAGAAGCATTTGTTTTCAAGTCATGTTCATGTTCAAATTTCAAATATTCTTGCTTGTAAGTTGCCACCAACAATGTAGGAACTATATTATCTAGAGTCACTAGAAAACAATTGGAAAATACAGTGTAGAAAGAAATATAATAGTTTTTCATTCATCAAAAATTAGAACTTTTTCGTGCATTATATCGTTCATTATTTCAGTATTAATATCCGATATAAGAACTCATATGTCTCAAGAGATACGTAAAACTTTATGCAATTAAACTTTTATTTTGTTACTTAATTTCGGATTGACATATTTTATGCCAGCACAATATCAAAATATAAATGGCGGCGGAGTAACCAACATTACCTTGTTCACGTGCTTTTAGATTACAAGTCAATTTTAGATTCTGTCTGCCCATTATTTTCTCTTATTCACTTGGTTTGCTTGTGTTGTTTCTTTTAACAATACAGAGAGAGAAAGTGTTTATGTAGTTAAGTAACAAATAAATATTGTTTGGAAATAATAGTTTCAAACTAAAACATATTTGATGGCTAACATCATTGTGAGCTTCTGGCAACGCTGTTTGAAGTTTAAACAATTGACAGTTGCAGTGTTGTTAGGAAATTCTGTGCAGCAATGCATTTTGGAACAGTCTCTGTGTTTTCTCAGTATGTATCGTAAAGAAAAAATAGCCGTTAGTGTTTGTTATTCAATTAAAACTCAAACGTGAAATGGTTTTTTAACATTTTTCAGAAAAGGCACGCTCTTTGGCATTTTGTTTGCATACAAAAAAAAGTTATTGGAAACAATAATAATTATAATATTTATGTAAGTTATGAATAATACATTTCAAATGTTGCTAGTTGTATTCTCTCAAACAACCAATTTAAAAGTAAACGAACGAAAACCATTAAACAGTTTTTCTTTAACAGTTTCTTAGCTATAAAGATTTTTTTGTACATAATTTTTCATTATAAATTAAAAACATTTACTTAGTCGTTGAATATAATAATATAATTTTTATTAATGTCGTAGAAGGGAAATCAAAATATGTGTGCAGAAATATGTATGTAAGTCTTCATAGATATCCTTCTAAATAATTTTCGGTTTTTTTTTATTTTATATAAACTTTATGGCTTTTCGTTTTCAAAGTTTGACGTTCTCAGAACTTTAGAAATATAAACAACATGCAGTAATGTGTTCACAACAATCATACTTTATACAAACTACAAACAACACTCAATAGGTTATAGATAGATCCTGGTTGTATTTCCTACTTCAATTAGAGGCAGTTTATTGAAAATTGATAAGAGTTAAAACTCTTATCATGTATTTTATCAATTCACTCTACCTTCTTTTGTATCGTCTGTATAATATATTAAAATCATACTTGAGAATAATTAATGGTCAATTTTATTACGGAAAGTAAACAAAGTCCAGTTGCCTTGAGAATGGGCAATGCCGCTGAAGTTAAAATTGACATTACGTATGGTAAAAGTTATCGATAATCTTTAGTTTGACATTTTAGCCACCGAAGTATTTATAAGCAATGAAACGATTTAATTCAAAAGAATAAATTTTAACAGGCAGAGATTTTCTTTTTAATGATATATTCAGTTGAATAATTTCTTTGAAGAACATGACACATTGTGTGCGGCATCAATTAGAAAGAATGTAGGGATTGACTCCAATCCCTTAGAATTACCATGTTCACTGTGAGTAGATGTTTATATTTAGGATAATTTTTAAAGTAAAAATTAAAAATTAAATTAAAATTGTGTTTTAAAATAAATCCACACTCTCTGCCACTCATCTGAAGTGGTCTCACCATAAAGTCGCATGCCAAGAGCTACATTTGGTTCAGCTTCCAGTTGTTAAATAAATATTTCAAATCGTTGCTTTGTGGTGATTTTAACCATCATAACACAGTACGACACATGATTTTGTAGTTCCAAAAATAAAAATTTCTGTATCATTCGTTATGTGAAGTTGTCTGCATTAGTAATTTTTTATCATTTTGTCTATATTTTAACACGGTTATTACTCATTATTCTTAGAATTGAGTCCCAAATAAATGAGTTGAAAAGTGTTGTACTGTGTAATAACTAATAATTTCTAAAAAAAAATATTACCTTTTAAATTCACTTCCTCTTTTTTTTTAAACTTTACACAGCAACCTGCAATGATGGTTGCCGGTAAATTTATTATTTTTCAACTGAAACTGACAACCCTCATCCAAAAGTTGCCATCCGTAATGATAACAGAGCTATAAAATAATGAATATATATTTGAAATTTCAGGTAAATATATTTTTAATAGTTTGCTAATCATGTATAAAATTAACTAAAAGCTCAATAGCTTAAAATAAATCAACTTATTTCTGCAGAGACATAACATTATTGCAATTTTAAGAAAACAACATAAAATAATACAAAGACGTTTTGAAAAATTTTTTTTTCAATTAAGACATACATTTTTTCGAATAAGTATAGAAAAATATACTTATATTTATACTTATACAGACTACTCCGTCAAGTTGACGTTTGTTTTAATTATTATTAAATGTGAATTTATAAAATTAGCAGATTTCAAATGTGTGTTTGTGGGGTATCTAAATTTTAATTATTTATTGTATATAAAATTGATATATTTAAAAAAAAACTTACGAAATCATTTCAATATCTTGATTTTATATGAAAACAATAACTATTCTGTTGCTCTTTGTTTCTTTTATTTAAAATTTTCCTTTTTTTTAATTTAATTATTTTTTATTTCTTTACTTTATTTTCCTTTTTAATTAATTAATTTAGGAGGTAAGCAAGCAACTCTGCTAAAATATTTCACTAAAAAGAGTAAACAAATTTATAAAAATACAATTTAATCCCAAAATATGTGTTAAAAAACAAAAAAAAACTAAAATAGAATTAAAACAATTGTAAGAACAATAATTTGCTATGATTTTGTTTATAAAAACTAAATACATTTTTAAAAGCAGCACTTTTGAGAAAAAAACAAAAAGAAAGTTATGCTAATAAAAAGTCGTTACAATTTATAAAGACTTCTCAAACAAATGTACATAATTTTTAAAATATATATTTTTTAAAGTTTAATTTTAGTTAAAAAAAAAACAAAAAAAAATTTTCTTATCCCAAAAATATTCAGTATAAAATACTAAAAAGCAAAATACTTTTATTATAAAATAAGCCTACAAATACAATTGAAATCTAAATTATTTAATCACTAAAAATGAAGTAATAAAGAATAATTATAATTAAAAGAAACAAAAAAAAAAACAAAAAGAAATCAAATGTAAAAAAATTATGGAAACTCCACTAAAAATAAAAACAAAAATGTTGTTTTATTTATTTAAAGCACGGCTTCCTCGGTCAAAAGTATATAAAATCAAAAAGGTAACGAAATGGTTTCCGTTAATAAAAATTTTGTTTAAATTTTTTTCCTAATTAAATTTAATAATTTGTTATCACATTTCTACTTTTTTTATTTCAGACGATGTGATATCATTAGATTCTCCATCGCCGCCAGCAAGTCCTGTGCCCGCGGGCAAGGGTAAATATTAAAAAAAGGCTTTATCAAGTATTATATACAGTTACTTTTTTTAAAGAACACATTAATTTAAAATTTTTATAAGAGAAAGTCAATAATTCATAAAAGGAAAACGAAGAAAAAAAGACGTTCTCAATTCATAATCTCTTGTAAATTGTACCGTTATATGAAATGAATCAACAGAAGTTGTTTTCTCTCTCTTATTCACGAACATCACGGAGTTGGTAAACTGTATAAATTTTTTTAAATAAGGAAACTTGAATTTCCGTAAATAAGAATAAAAATACAAAAACAGATTAATCAATTATAATTTTCTGATCTCAGGCAATGGGTATTTAAACAAAAAATCATCAAAATCTGTTTAATAGAATTTGAAACTAAAAGATAATAAATTTCGTTTACCGTCTCTAGTGCAAAACCTAAACAATGATTTTAAAAAAAACAACAACAATACCCAATAAAGTCCACGTACAACACATATCTCAAGTTTCTAAAGATTTCATAAAAATCGTAGCATCGATGATTGCAAAACTCTCGATAGTTAATTCGTTTGTTGAAGACCTTATATAGCGATGACACTTAAAAATTGTTACAAAGTGAAAAGTACGGAAAGGAGGTAATATGATGGCTTAGCTGTTGATAGTGAAGTAGGTAGTAGGTAGCTGTTGACAGTGGTGCCATGGATCGTTATGTTTGGCTCAATTATTTCTGCTAAAAAATTGTATGTTTCTTCCGAAAAACAATAATGATCCAAAATACGTATAACTCATAACCAATTATCATCTCTTCCACGATCACAGCACTGATGCACGGGTGGACAAATTTGAGGTTAGGAAGTAAATTGTTGTGTCAAATAATAAAATGTAAAGAATTGAGCTGTCATCCTGTGATTTTTAATTACGAAAATGTTGGGATATTTTAAAATTTTTAGTATCAAAATCGTGAATCACTTGTATCACTTTGTAAATTCGGGCAGCTTTTCCTCCTAAATCAGGCTCTTTCTGAGACCGCTGTGCGCAATTTAATCGTTTAATTCGACGCTCACGATATATTTGCTGGCAATAGATCAAAACAACACGCTCGTAGTGGTCGTTATATGAACTCATTGAGCTTCGCAACAATTGGGCCTAATTAGAGGCACAGCATTTTACATAAAGTTCAAATCGTTCAAGAATAAAAGCCAACCGATAATTGCTTGAGTGAAATGCTCGTTTTTTTCTACATTAAAAGTGACAGGAAAGACCTCTGGAGGGAGTTTATTCCACATATTGCTTATTAGTTAAATACCATGTTTTCTGCTCAAATCCAAAGAAATTGGTATAGGTAAAAACTTATGGAGCTTTAGAAAAATTACTTTGCTTGAAGAATTTAAACACCTAGTGAAAACAACTAAAAGAAGTGTTAAGTTATTGAATTCGCCTCAAAATGCGTGCCACAATGTCAGGCAATAAGACAATCGGCTGTATGCATAAAAAACGCTTACTTGAGCTTTAAAGTATACGTTAGTTAACAAACACTTTAAGGCTAACAGACGTTTGTTAAAAAATGGTATTCATAAACAGTACTTTAGCTAATGTATGCTTTAGTAAAATTAGTATTTTGATTCTGGCAATGCCACTATTTTCAGTTGTCACGTTGTAGTTAACGATGTATAAAAATGAATGTTTTTTATCCGGGTAGTTAGATCAATAAAATATGTTTATATTGTTTTCAGCAAAATCAACATATTTTTTTTTGTTTTTTTATTAATCTTTTTAATAAAAAGCAAAGCACCCAAAAAAGGTTAATTTGCAAGGCTTACGAAGAACTTACAAAGAATTTGTTCATATTGAAAAAATAATTATTCGGATAACGAGCTTTGTTTTGATTATATGTACATCAATAAGGTAAACATAAAAATTATTTGTTCAAAAACAAAATAAAAATATGTTATTTTAGTGTGCCAATTGTTTGATGTTGATTTATGCACCAAAAACTTAATAATCCTTTCTTCTAAAATAAAACTAATGTGGTTTTTATGTTAAAGAAATTCTAAACTTGTTTATTGTAAACCGAATAGAAAAGACTTCTATACGCAAAGTCTATAAATAATATAATTACTTCAATTTCTTCTTGAATTTTTTTAGTTACTGCATATTCCTGATAGCCTTGCTGTTGCAGCAACGATTGCATAGCAGCAAATTTGTCACATTTGAGTAGTTGTAGTACAAAAATGTAGCATAAACCGCAGTTGGCAGATCAAAATCTAATAATTACGCTTCATAAGTATGCTTCCAATCTTTCGACAATCTTCGAGTTTTTTCCCTTCAGGAACTATAAATCGGATAAAATTAATGTTTCTTCTGCTGTTGAATAAGAGTAGAATTTCCATACAAACATACCTTTAGATATATTACATAATATGTACGATATATGTAAGTACATAAAAAATCTTACGATATAAAAATTTTTATATTGAATGGCACTTTATGTTTCAGATTTTGTTATTATTATTTTTATACCGTCATAAAAAAATAACAAAACCAACTGTCAATTTAAAGTAGGTTTAACGTAGGTTTTTTTCTACTCTAAAGTTAACAAAGGTATTTTAAGGTAAAAGCGTTTTATGAATACAACTTTAAGAAATTTTACTTAACAACGGTAGTTAAACCTGCTTTAAGTTTTTATGCATACAGCCGAATGTCTTTAACATTATTTTAGGTGGAAGTTTAAACTTGCGAGTTACCATACTAATTGATTAATAAAAAATGGCAATATTTTTTATTATTATGCAAAATATTAGAACGAAGACCAAGCATTTTTATTGTTTTTATGTTCTTATTTGTTATGCTCCCAATATATTTGTTTGCCATTTTATTTTCGTCCTTTAAAATAAAGCACATGAATATTTTATATTTAAGGTTATGCGATAACAACAGGACATGGACGTACATTTATTTAAAAAAAAGTGCCAATGAAAGAAACACCAAAAACTATTTTTACTTTATTAGTGTTAAGTATTTTGTTGTTGTAATTTTAGTTTTTAAACATAAATCTAAATATTAATAATTTTACCATTCTTGGTTTAAAAAAAAAGGCTTAACAGCTAAAAAAATAAGCAATTTAATTGCTCTTATGTTAAAAACAAAAAGCAGTTTAGATAGCTTTTTGCAATTTTTATAATTTAATTTAAAAATTATTAAAATAACAGGTCCCTTTCCCTCAACCGTAACGATTTCAAAAATGACGAAATTGCTGTTTGGTGTTCTGCAATTTACAATATTTATTGTTATTAAAATCCAGTGCTGATAAAAATTTTTAAAGATCAAAATATAGAAGAAAATAAAAACATATAAAGGTTATAGCAACTGCAGAGCAGAAAAATGTATTAAATATAACAAAAATTAAACTTGTCTAATTTTATATGGACCGCTCACCATCACAAAAGTTCGAGAAAACAAAATTTATACAACATAAAGTAAAAAAAAAAAAATTGTTTCAATGTGCCAATACAAATTTTATTTAGAACTACAACCGTGTTCAAAAATGCAACACTGTGCTGCATTTTATTATACACATATTTTTTTCGGAACAGCTGAGTTAATTAATATTTTAGTATTTAAACTCACGTTACCGTTACCAGTAAATCTGTTTCTCTGTTTTGTAACTAAAAGAGAAAAAAATTTTAGTCTTAAGTAAAACATAAAATCGTTTTATTAAACAACGTCTATATGTGCTATAGATTTTATCGCACAAAAACAAGATGTCGGCTGAATAACATGTTCTTTTTATATGGCGAATACATGTTAATGTTTATGTTCTGTCTGTTGTGCATGCATAATTTTTTGTTTGTCATTGGAGTCATTTGCACGGTTAAGCATCAGATGGCGTTTTTGAAATAGAAAAAAGTTGTTAAAACCTTGTTTGAAGACGACATAACAAAAGTTAGTTTTCACCAGCCTACTTTAATCTGCAAACAAAACTTATTTCTGGGCTAAAAAAATCTATTGCTCGTAACAAAGGTGTAGCCTTTAATTTTTAGGTAGTAACTTGCTGAATAAAATAAAACTATACCAAAAACAAACGTATTTTTAATCAATTAAAAAAATTTGTCTTGGATGCATTTTTATTATTAGAGGCGTGAATAACTATTCATTTTTTAAATAAGTTATCTGGCTCTGAATATTTTTAATATGAATGTGGAAATTGTTTTAAAAAATGTTAGTACATTAAAAAACAAGTTCGGAGAAATTTTTAAGTTCGCTTATAAAGAACCGAAAGCAAAACAATTTTAATAACAGAGTACTAAATCAAGAATTCGCCTTGCAATCGACAGATTAACTCGTATACGGTTAAAGAACAGCGGCTCGAAAGTAAAACAATTTCAATAACAAAGTACAAAAGCAAGAATTCGCCTTGAAATCAACAGAGTAACGGTTAAAGAACAGGAATTCAAACATTTTTGTTTTGCCAAATATTTTGTCTGTGGTGGAGCAAATAAATCTTACATGCAAAAATGGCAAAATAACTTTTATTTCTTAAATATGTTACTCAGTTCTGAATATTTAAAAAATTAAATGTAAAAAAATTTTTTTTTAATATTTGTATATTTACAACACAAGTCCCACAAAAGTATCGTCAACAATTTAAATTATTAAATATAAACTGTTAAAATTCGCTTAGCAAGTAGCCAAACTAAAACAATTTTTTCAATAACAGAGCACAACAGCAAGAATTCGCCTTGAAATCGAAAGAGTAACTAACGCGTATACGGTTGAAGAAGAGAGGCATTAAAAATTTTTATTTTGTCAAATATTTTGTTGCATTATAACTGTATTTAAGCTCCGTTCTCACTTTTAATTAGACGTACATATAATTTCTTCCTTTACTGTATATATAACAATAACTCAAATTCTCATAAAGCTAAAGTAAACATACATTTTCTTTCATTTTCGTTGTAGTCGTATTAATAAAATTTATTTTTCCTATTTGAAAGTTTAAAATAGAATTCAGAGTTTTGTTTTGCAAACTTCCAAAGTACAAATTAATATTACAAAAAAAAAAAAAAAAAAATATACAATACATATATACATATTTCTAATTAATTAAATAAAACTGTTTATGTTTTTATATTTAGAATAAAATATTCATAATTTTTGAAAAGCAAACAATGACCTGTAGCTTTGCATAACTAAACATTAGTATTTTTTTCTATTGTATTTAATTCATTAAATTAGTTTTAGAATTATTATTTTTTAATGAAAACTGAAGAAGTGGTACAAATAAATTTTTTTACTAAAATACAAATATTTTTACTAAAATACAATAATTAAAAAAAAAATTGTTAATCAATTTTGGCTGATCATCGTTATTAATTGTGATAAATTGTAAAGAGAATGTGTAAAATTTAGATATCGGAGAATGAAATTTATTTTCTAAGTTTAACTTAGAAAAGCAGTTGTTTTTACCAAAAAAGGTTCAATAAAATTTATTTTGTTTTTAGTTCTTACTATCCCATTCTATTTCCTTTCACTTATAATTTATTTTCAAAATTGTTTAAAATACTGTTACGGATGTGTCTTGCTTAAGCTTTAAAAGAAAATAATTAAGCCATAAAGTAAACTACTGGGTATTTTGTTTAATAACTGCGTGGCTGGCTAAGAAAACTTATGCACAACCACAAAATTTCTAGTTACAAACTGCGTAGAAATTTTATACACGCTGTTTACTAAAGGGCTGCACAAAACCATTTAAATTACAAACAAAACATTTTATGACCAAGCAGTTACTTCAGGTCATATACTTTTTGCGTTGCGAGATGAGTGAGTGTGTGTCAACAGCAATAAAACAAAAAGAGAAAACATAACTAATAAATGGTGAGTAATGGACAATACATGACACTGACGGTCAAAATACAACTAAGTTAAAATATATGATTTCAGTGTGCAGTTCAGCAGTGTACTCGCTGTAATTTAATTATTATGTTCAAATATATTAAATAAATATTTTATGAAACATAATAAACTGATGCTTAACTTCATTAGCAGTAAAAAAAACCAAAAGTGTTAACTCTTCAAGAAAAGTCAGATATTTTAAAACTTTTATGAAAAGGTTCACCTGTAACTGGTTTGCCGAAAAAGTATAATGTCGTCAAATCGACGATTTGTTCAATAAGAAACAAAAAAGATGCAATTTCAAAATGTGTTAATAATACATTTTCCAGTCCTGGAAAACGGAAAACACTGCATTCTTCGGAGCTTTCAAAAATGAAAAGATCTCTGTACTAATTTCTTAGAAACCCTTTTGCAACCCATAGTAGCATAGTACATATATTAAAATATGGCAGGAACTTACAAAAAGTAGAATCAAAACCTGTCTCATAGGTGAAAAATAACGTACTTTATTTTAAATTAAATAAAAGATAAAAAGAGACTAAAATATGTATGTTATATAAAAAATGCAATCTAAAACGTGAACAAAATCGAAAACGTGAATACCCTCGGTAAAAATTAGTTCACGTTTCTGCGAGATCACTGTATATTATATTATATTATATTATATGTGTCCATACACATAATTTTCCCAACCAAAAAATACTAAAATAGAAGACAATAGCTAAAAAAATAAATTTTTATTATTTATAAGTCCGCAGAAAAATGCTTATTTAAATAATGTTTGTCATCTTTATGATGTACATTTTATTACCTGCGGAAATTTTTTCATAGGTTGTTTCCACGCGAAAGGGGTTTTTTATCTTTAGGTTGGGAAGTTTATTTTTAAAATTTTTTATTAATTTATTGGTTTTTTGCTCTATTTTTTGTAATTGATTCTTTTGTTAAGCCCATTATTTGAAAAGTGTAATTAACCTAAACGATTAATTGCGAAAATTACCCAATATTAAAAATTATCTAAATACAGTCCGCTTTGCCTTATAGGTAAATTACATTAGCAAAAATTTGGAAATAATTTCATCTATAAAAGAATGTGCCATTTAAAATTAAATTCTGAATAAGGAAATACATTTTAAATATTTTTTATATTTTATATATTAAAACATTTAATTTAATCTAATAAAATACTAAAAACGAACTCTAATCGATTTTATTTATTGAAATATAAATTATGTTTCTTTTATTTAACTTATAAAAATGAAATAAATCTCCAAATAACTAACACCAAAAATTAACAAGAAATAATCAAAACAATCATAAAACAAAACAACCTTTTCATTTAAAAATGCTCGAGTTATCAGTGTCATTCATGTTATTAGTGAAACAGATACAAATTACAATTGCTGACACGACACTTGGACATGAAAATATAAATCAACTATAGGACATGTGAAAGTATTGGTAAACACAAAATTTACGCACATTTGCTATATTCTTGTCAAGTACAATACTTGTTTTTGCTTGAGTTTTTATTTGCTGCTGAGTGCAGAAGAACAATTTGAACACCATTGCATTGTACACTGAAGCATGTCATTCACTGAAGATATGAAAACGAATATACTTGTGCAGCCCTTTACTGTTTACTAACTGCGTGGATTGCAAGACAACAACAAATTTCTGTTTACTAACTGCGTAGAAATTTTATACGCGCAAGACAACAACAAATCTGTATGCTGTTAACCATTTGTGTACTTTTCTAAGAAAACTGATCTACAAGACAACAACAAAAATCTTAAAATAAATTCCAAGAAGAAACTTTATCAGTATAAAAACAAAAACACACCCAGACTTAATGGCGCCTATACATTGAATGGACAACATACAACAACAAAATGTGATACGAAAGGAGTAGAAGATTCTTAAACTTTTAATGGACAAATATAAAAGGGCAGCGTCTGAGTGGATAGTCAGTTAGTGTAAAAATAAACCTCGTGAAGTAAAGACGTGCATCTTAAGTAAATTGTTCTGTAGTGTCAACTTTGTTTTTAGTTAAAGTAAATAATTTTGTAATTAATTTAAAAACTTAAAAAAACTGGTGTTATTTATTTTAATATATTCTGCACAAAAAAAAAAAAAAACAAACCCACCCAGGTATAAACATCAGTCGATAAAGCGGCAAAAATAATTGAGCCTAAAACGCAAGCACATGCCTGATCGTGAAACTAAGAGGTAGTGTCTACATCTCGTGAATTATTTATAAACTCATATCCTCTTCACGACTAAAACTCACATTTCCCAATAATATACATATCAAGACTAGGGGACTGCACTGCAAATTAAAAATAGAAATAGATTTCATCTGTAGTGCCTACGAGCTAATGCATTCTTCTGTTATGAATTCGCTTTAATCTATTTTTGACAAGCTAATTGCAGAAATAATCAAAGCAAAAATGAAGTAGCTATTATTTATCGAACTTAGTAAAGTTATAGCTCTATTATCGAAAGTAACCAAAGCTTAGAAGAGTTGCCAGTTGCTAAAATTACGTAACGGATGACAAGTTTTAAAATGACGGTTGTCAATTTCAATTGCAAAATAGGAAATTTACCGGCTACCGTTATTTGCAGGTCTGCTGTGTATAGTCTTAAAATAAAAAGCAAGTGAATTTAAAAAGGTAATAATTCAATTTTGAATGAATTATTCATATATTACACAGTACAACACTTTTCAGCTCATTGATTTGGGACTCAATTCTGAGAATTGCACGTGAAAGTAGGCCCAAAACTAAGAACTTATGCATCCTTAAATTTAAATTATCTACAAAAAAAATAATAATAAACTTTCATTTTTACTAAATGAGGGATTTGTCCTCTTGGGGACACTTTTTTGTACAGCCGCTTGTTTGATATCTTACATTTGTAACGAATATTTTCAATTTTTATTTTATTTTTTGCTTTTCTAATAAAAATGTTTCAATATTGAGCAGGAATAAGCTCGAACATGATGGTGGGCAAAAAACAAAAAATCTCTTAACCGGGGTTATATACATATATAGTTATAGGCGGTATGCATTAATGTAAAAATGCAGTCTATGCAATTTAGTACCATTTAAAAGCTCAATATTCCATCTCTGATACATACATATGTATGTCTTATAAAAGCTTTTAAAAATGTATTTTTGTTTTTTAAGTATAAAATAACATTTGCATTAATACATTTTAATTCATTTTAATATATTGACAAATAAACGTTTTCAGTTTGTTAGCTGAGGGAGAATATTATTGTTTAAACCATATTTTTCGGTAGAATTTAATAAATTAAAAAAAGAAGAAAATAATTGTGTTATAATGAGCAAACCAATATTATACTATGCGCTTTTTAGTCCACCGGCCAGAACTTGTATGATAACAGCAAAATTGATTGGCCTTGATTTGGATTTAAAGTAAGTAAACTACTTTATGCAGTTTTATATTTCAATTTTGTACAAAAATGTGTTAATAAAAAAAAAAATCAATGTTTATTTGTTTATATAATTAATTTTTCTTTTAATAGATTTGTTGATTTTGCACAGAAACAACATTTAAGTGAAGAATTTTTAAAGGTAAGTAAACGTCAGTAAACGCCATATTTTACAGATGCCGGTATAAACAGTTATTTCTATGAGAAAACAATGTAATTGTATCAGACAATGAATCACTTGTTTACAAATAAAACAGTGCTTTACACCTACTTTACAGTTGCCACATTTGCAAATACAACACACACACAGGCAAATAAAATTTAGCTTCACTAGGTGAACAACAACAGTAAAAAAGTTTTAACATGATTTTTCATGCCGATTCAAAGTAAGAATATACAAAATTGCCACAAATTCAGCAGTTACCTTAACATAAACTCATTATTTTTTAAAAGATCGTACGACTACAATTTTTTTCTGATTTAGAGACAAAAATAAATCGCTTCAAATGCAATAATTTCCGATTTAAATCAAAGAAGAATAACAAAGAAAAATAGTTTTATTCAAAAACACCATCAAGTTTGTCAAAAGTATCTGCAATAATAATTCTGAAAGGAGTTTTGTGCAAAATTTATTGACATCTTAAATTGTTTTGTCCTCGAAATCTAAAATAAAATTTTAAAGATTATTTTATTAAATTAAAATATTTTTTTTATATAATACTTGAGTTAAAAGTAGATTTTAACACCACTTCTTTTATCGCGTTGTCATCAATGGGTCATTTTTAATCAAAACAATTCAAGCATCATTACTTAACTGTTTTATATGTGTTGGATTCATATTTTATTTTATATGGAATTTAATTTAAAAAAAATATATAGATATATTTTTCATTAAATTTGACATATTTTTCTTTAGAGTCATGCAGTTTTACGCTGTATATATGTACATACATATGTACTTTCGAACATCTTTACATATTTATTCATATGTACAGTGGTGGCCACGAATTTAAGACACGACTTTTTACTAATATATTTATGATATTTTTGCAACTTACGTATCGCACCACAAAAGGGCCACAACTCAAAGTTTTCCAAAGCTAACTTTTTTTCCATAAATTAATTCAGAGTACACATCTCTAACTACTGCGAAAATTTCTTTCACATCGTTATCTTTTTTAACTGGAAAAATACAGTTACATATGTCTATTTTTGTGTTAAGTGTGTTGCTTCTGCACGATGAACTAAACAGTTTATTCAACTCTCCTAAAAATTTTCGAATTTTCAGTTGTGACCGTGACCCTTTTGTATTTAGGGTGCGATATGTAAAAAATTTTAAATCCATTTATTTTTTCAGAAATCCTAGTAATGCTATGAAAAAAAAAATTAACAATTGTTTGCTACTTATCTTTGGTTAGGAACTTTTTTAACATATTATGCATATCAGTTTTAGCTTGGTCATCAATTTAAGACATAGACAAAATAAAAGGAGGGCACCATATATACCGTTTTCCATTAGAATCGAAACGGCAAAACTTCGATCAGTCGCTCCAAAGAATGTTTTTCCAAAATGTCATAGATTTATTTATATGTTCTTCTGCAAACTCTAGCCGGGATTTAATATATTTTCTTGACGCAAGTGCTTTCTTTACGTTGTGTAATATTAATATACCCACGTAAATTTTTCTCATTGAGACGGCTGCTTATTGTCCTGGAAGATACATTTGTACCAAAATCCTCTGAAACTTCACTTTTAGTTTTATTTAAGCTTTTAAAAGGATCTTTAGCAGCTGTTTTATAGATTAAACTGTCCTCCGTGGGTGTCGTTTTTCTGGCTCTAGGCTGTTTAACATTTTTTATGGTTCCACAGGCCATGTGGTGCAGGGCGTTATAAATTTTGGATTGCTAACATATCAGTAGCTTGAAAATCTTCATTATTCTTTTTCCATAACCATTCAATTGTTGTTTTCATCAAATTTTAAAAAAAAGCCTGCTGGTGCCGTTTTATTAACAGCACGAAATGATAAGTGTTGACAAAAGATCTTTTAACAGTTCCGAAATTTGACAACAAATGCACATACTCTGAGATAGCATAAAAAATGTAACTGTTTCTTACGCTCATAATAATATAGTAAATGGGGTGAAATTCTTACATCTTTTCAATCAGAATATTGCAACTGGTGCCGTAGCTGTATATGTAAATTTGCTATTATGTATCAGAAAAGTACCAATTAATAACAATACCCATCCCCGATGATGTTACAAAGAAAAATAGAACAGTAATATTGACGGAATAATTTATGCAATTAAGGCCGTGTCAGATAAAACTTTTGCTTTGCGTTGCGTCAGAGTTTCACTTTGACATTCGAGTTAAAATGTACGTAAATGTATGAAAGTTGCCACATAAAGCACTTTTGACGCAGCGCAAAGCGAAAAGTTAACCAACATTCAACTTTTTGCGCGCTTTGACAAACACCAGACTTTTATTATTTGTGTATTTGTGTGTGAGCGTAAAAATTAACATTTTTAACTTGTATTTTTTTAAACAAAACAAATAGAACTAGAATTGAAAATATGTAGCTTTTTTATGTAAACAAAAAATTCATGAGTGTTGTCAAAGTTTATTGTGACATACACCACCTGATTTACGCTTTTGCTTTAAAGTTTCAAATGTCACGCAAAGCAACAAAGTTTTATCTGACATCGCCTTTAGAAATTAGGCTCTTTTCTCTTAATTAAAAAGCTCTCCAAAAAAACTCTTTTTATATACATATTTGTACTCAAACTAATGTTATGATTTTAATTTTTCTTTTCATTGCATATTTTTTGTGTTTTATTGTACAATTAGCTAAATCCTCAACATCAAATACCGGTTTTTGTTGATACTGATGGAGAAGTCTATATAGACAGGTAGGTTGTCTAAATATTTACCGTTATCATTTTTATTTAATCCAGCTTGATTCCTTTAAAATACTTTCTGACAACAACAAAATTTGTGATTTTTCTATAAAATATGTATTTACATACACACATATGTACATACGTATATCATTGAAAAAAAAAACAAAGGTATTAAGCACAACACTATTAATGGTAAATAATTTAAAAAAAATTACATATTTACTGTTATCTCTAGAACATTATTGAAGGTTAAATTATTAAATTAAATTTGGATCCAGCCAACAGCAACAAAAATGGAAAAACAGAAAAATAAATTAACAAGCAGCTTTTATTTTTTTGTTTGTTTACAGTCATGCAATAATTTGTTTTATGGTTTCAAAGTATGCAAAGGATGACAAGTTATATCCCAAGGACTTAAGCAAAAGAGCTCATGTTGATCACCGCTTGCATTACGAAAATGGCGTTCTATTCCAAGTCATTAAGGACATGGTGGTAAGTGTGAAATATTAATGTCAGGGTTCAGAATTTTTCATTTATGAACATTCAAAAATCAACATTCATGATATTTTTCATAAATGAGAAATCTAAAAATTTATATTTATTTTTCACACTCATAAACAAACAACAAAAAATGTTCTGGTTATTTTCATACATGAATGCGAACAACAAGAATTATTAGTCTTATTCATATGTGATGAATGATAAATTAGCTACTTCTCATTAATGTTATTTTTCATAAATGTACATGTTCATTTATGAATGTTGAAATTTTATAAAATTTCTCATAAATGAACGTGAAAAAATTTTCTACCTACGATCGCAGTTTACCGTAAAATGTAGTAAAAACACATGGGTACATATTAACACAAAATACAATATTGCAATATATTCCAAAAGAAATAAAAAAAACATTTTTTTTCCTGCATACGCCGACAATTGCGCATTATCAAATATGTGCGTTTATGTACGCGAATGCTTAACGCACATATTTTTACGACCTTTTCATTTATGAAAAATTATCAAAATTGTAAATATTAAAAAATGAACACTTGTGTGTTTCTCATTTATGGATAGAAAGAAAAACATAAATCGTCGCATTCACAAATGAGAAAACAAAAAATAATTTGTAGTCTCTCACACATGTATGAGAAGAAGCGGCTAAAAAAAGAAATGTACATATTCATACATGTATGAACAGTGAGTGAATACTTCGCTACTCTGATTAATGTATTTATATATTTAGAAAATACGAGTTGAAGGCAATAACTTTTTACAGAATATATTAATCGCACTAAAATAAGTAAAATTTACTAGGAAAATGGTGGTTGTGGCAAAGTAACATTTATGGACAACCGCAATTAAGAATTTGGTCGTTAAATTTGAGTCAACATGCTCAATACGAAATGGACGAACACTTACGCGTGTTCAACTGGGACGTTCAACTGAAAACATCGTATCCGTGAGCCACAGTATTGGGGCAGTTCAAAATTTGGCAATTCCGTTTGGCAATACAAAACAACCACTTGGCGAATTTTGCGTAAGGATTTGAATTTGAAGCCTTACAAGATTCAATTGGTGCAGGAATTAAAGCCGACCGATCATTCACATCGCCATAGATTCGCTCAGTTCATTCAGGAACAACCGACTGGGTTTTCTGAAGAAATAATTTTTTCAGACGAAGCCTATTTTCACTTGTCAGAATATGTCAAGAAGCAAAATTGCCGCATAATTACACGACAATCAACAGTTAAGTGGCGAGCCAGTTTGCTTTAACACCACTGGATTATTTTTTGTGGGGCTATGCTAAGGACAGAGTCTGTACGTAGCCAATCGAATCGATTTCAGCTTTAATACTTGAAATCCATTTTGCCAAAAAGTGATTAAAACTTTGATGAAACAGTATTTGCAGAAAATTTGGTACGTCGGTTTGGTGTGCATTTTTTAAGTGCTGCTGCACACCTCCCTTCTTTATGTATACAATTCTACTGTACGTGTGTATGTCACTGAATAAATTATTTTTGTTGCGTTTGGCTGCCACCTTGGATGGTTTACATTAACAAACCAGCCCGGCAGATGGCGCAGCAGTCGGTATCCAGGTTATTCAACTACACTGCAACTACACGACTGGATCGACTTGAATGAATTTTTGTGTATTCATTCAATGCATTTAATTTTTGTGTGCGCTGTGTTTTGATATTACAGTGATCTCGCAGAAACGTGTACTAATTTTTACCGAGGGTGTTCACGTTTTCGATTTTGTTCACGTTTTAGATTGCATTTTTTCTATAAGATATTTTAGTCTCTTTTTATCTTTTATTTAATTTAAAATAAAGTACGTTATTTTTCACCTATGAGACATGTTTTGATTCTACTTTTTGTAAGTTTCTGCCATATTTTAATATAAGTACTATGCTACTATGGGTTGCAAAAGGGTTTCTAAGATACTAATTTCTAAATTAGTACAGAGATCCTTCTTTCCATTTTCGGAAGCTCTGAAGAATGCAGTGTTTTCCGTTTTCCAGGACCCGAAAATGTATTATTAACACATTTCGAAATTGCATCTTTATTGTTTTTTATTGAACAAATCGTCGATTTGACGATATTATACTTTTTCGACAAACCAGTTACAGGTGAACCTTTCCATTAAAGCTCTAAAATATCTGACTTTTCTTGAAGAGTTAATACTTTTGGTTTTTTATTAGACATATTTTCAATAAAAATATTTTTAGAGATCACTTGTTTATATTCTTTATATGCATAGTCAGCACAGAGAGATGCTTCCAGTAGAACTGCCGCGGTAATACCAAAACTACTTACCCTGCAACAGAAGTTGTTTACAACAAACAAACTACGAGATTCTTCTGCGGGGGATCCCAAAATGTTTAAATAAGCTTACAAAATTGAATTTTAACGTTCGATAAAAAGTCCACGTTTTAGAGCCTTCAGTTCATGTTTTTGGATGTTCATGTAACTGGGTGTTCACGTTTCTGCGAGTTCACTGTATATGGTATTGCATTTACGTAAATATTGAGCGTTGTTTACTTCAAAAATACACGCACGCCATAAATTTAACTAAAATACTCTTAAAGCGAAATAATCAAATATAATCGTAATTTATAATAGTCAGCCTTTGAATACAATCTATTTAATTTATTCGTTTATAAAACTAATTTCTTTTGCATATTTTTAACTTTTTATTTCTTAGGCACGCAATATTTATGGCGGTGAAGGGGACTTTAATTCTAAAACCATTGAAATGTGCCAGAATGCTTGTAGTTTTCTCGAGGCCTTTCTTAAAGAGGGCCAGTATGTAGTGGGCAATGAAATGACGGTGGCAGACATATCAATAAATACCACGCTTATAACTTTACACAAATTATTGCCAGTAGATGCCGAAAAATATCCTAAAATTACGGCCTGGATGGAACGCATGAAGTCATTGCCGGATTATGAAGATGTTAATGTTAAAGGAGCCGAAGCCCTATGTTCACGAATTAGTAGTGTTATGGCGGAAAATAAAGCTAAAAGTGGAAATTAATTTAGATTTGCAGAGTACTTAATGTGTGCTCGTATACAAACAAACATATGTATGTATTTATGTAATTTCCTGTAAATTCATTAAAAAATAATTTTTTACAAATGCTATTGTTATTTTTGGTTAGATGCGAACTGAAAAATATAATTCTATTCCATATTTTGCGATAATCGATTATAAAAACAATAACTTAATGGCGAAGTTATGTATCTAAGAAGCGACAGCAGTGGCGAATTCATTCGTTATCGCTGTTGCTCTAAAACTCAGAGTTTAAGTAACTAATTGTGATCCCTTGCAGAAATAGCCCTCTGTTTTTAGCCATTCGTATTCTTATACTGTGTTCACACGTACAGCAAATATCGAGGTTCACTCTCCCATTCGCGGTTCGCCACCGAATCTTGATGGAAACAACTTGGTTCGCCATACAAAAATATGAGAGCGAATTTTGTAGGTTCATTTTGAATTTTGTTGTGAAGCACGATTAAATATTGTCTTCTCTAATTTTAAAAACAAGTTATCGTTTGTTTATCTGCACTATTTGACAAAAACTGTAAACAATGAACAAATCAAAACAAAAAGTACTAAATAAACATCCATACATTGTAACGACACGTTTTCCCTGGTTGCTGGGGCATGCTTAACTAAAAGGTAGCTGGTTGATTCGTTATAAATCTTCAGCTTTTATTTTCCACAAATCTCCTTAACGGGAGCTCATCCTATTTGCTCTGTGGCCGTGCAATGGTGTGCGGAAGTACCTCTGTGCTAGGTACCACGTATCCACAGTTAGAGGACGAGGGAAATAGTTAGAACACCGGAAATTGTGCAGGGTAAAAACCATTAGAACACAATTTAACGCTGCTCTGGTAACTGCCAGTAGCGACGGTAGGCACAAACCACCACTGTGCCAGCACCACGGGATAAGAGTTAGTGTACGAGGGAAATACCCAGAACTACGGAAATTGTGCAGTGTAAAAACCACCACACCAGTTTGTGACCTCACCGGTGCCACTGTGGCCAGCAGCACGGGATAAGAGTTAGTGTACGAGGGAAATACCCAGAACTACCACTACACCAGTTCGTGACCTCACAGTATTTGCCGCTCCTGTCGCTCCTGTCAAATTATTACCTGTTATCTGTCGGTCAGATGCGCACCAACTAACCCTTAGTTCATAAAGATCTTTATATACTAAAGGGCTGCACAAAACCATTTAAATTACAAACAAAACATTTTATGACCAAGCAGTTACTTCAGGTCATATACTTTTTGCGTTGCGAGATGAGTGAGTGTGTGTCAACAGCAATAAAACAAAAAGAGAAAACATAACTAATAAATGGTGAGTGATGGACAATACATGACACTGACGGTCAAAATACAACTAAGTTAAAATATATGATTTCAGTGTGCAGTTCAGCAGTGTACTCGCTGTAATTTAATTATTATGTTCAAATATATTAAATAAATATTTTATGAAATATAATGAACTGATGCTTAACTGCATTAGCAGTAAATTTTATTTGCTAGTTTTTTTATTTAGCAAATTTTGAAAAAATTGTTGAAAAATAACAATCTGGTAATAATAATCTAGGTAATAATCCATTTGCTTGAAAATTCCGTTTAAAAAATATGTATGTATATGTATATAAAATTATGTGTCCATACACATATTATATTATATTATATTACATATATTATATTATATGTGTCTATACACATAATTTTCCCAACCAAAAAATACTAAAATAGAAGACAATAGCTTAAAAAATAAATTTTTATTGTTTATAAGTCCGCAGAAAAATGCTTATTTAAATAATGTTTGTCATCTTTATGATGTACATTTTATTACCTGCGGAAATTTTTTCATAGGTTGTTTCCACGCGAAAGGGGTTTTTTTATTCTTTAGGTTGGGAAGTTTATTTTTAAAATTTTTTATTAATTTATTGTTTTTTTGCTCTACTTTTTTGTAATTGATTCTTTTGTTAAGTCCATTACTTGAAAAGTGTAATTAACCTAAACGATTAATTGCGAAAATTACCTAATATTAAAAATTATCTAAATACAGTCCGCTTTGCCTTATAGGTAAATTACATTAAAAAAAATTTGGAAATAATTTCATCTATAAAAGAATGTGCCATTTAAAATTAAATTCTGAATAAGGAAATACATTTTAAATATTTTTTATATTTTATATATTAAAACATTTAATTTAATCTAATAAAATACTAAAAACGAACTCTAATCGATTTTATTTATTGAAATATAAATTATGTTTCTTTTATTTAACTTATAAAAATGAAATAAATCTCCAAATAACTAACACCAAAAATTAACAAGAAATAATCAAAACAATCATAAAACAAAACAACCTTTTCATTTAAAAATGCACGAGTTATCAGTGTCATTCATGTTATTAGTGAAACAGATACTTCAATTGCTGACACAACACTTGGACATGAAAATATAAATCAACTATAGGACATGTGAAAGTATTGGTAAACACAAAATTTACGCACATTTGCTATATTCTTGTCAAGTACAATACTTATTTTTGCTTGAGTTTTTATTTGCTGCTGAGTGCAGAAGAACAATTTGAACAACATTGCATTGTACACTGAAGCATGTCATTCACTGAAGATATGAAAACGAATATACTTGTGCAGCCCTTTATTATATACCCATGCGCCGCCACACACACACATACACCATCTCCACAGCTGATGTATAAAACAGATGGTGGCTGCGTTCATTATCAGCCGCCAGTTGTACCATCACGTAAAGATGGCGCTGCCCAGCGACTTAAAACTACAATTATAAAATAAATAAATAATTCAATATCATTACAAAATAAGTTGCCTGTGTCGCTAAAAACGATCATCAGGACTTTTAGCGTTACAAGATACATATAATGATGGAAATAACAAAAAATGTTGTGATGTATCGCAGAATGCCTGCAAAATATTTAGAATATTCAAAACTGAGATATGAAATCTATTTTTTAATAATTAACTTACCTTTTTTATCCATTTTAAACAATCAAAATTCGCGCGAAATATGAGTGCATGGAATAGTTTAACGTCAAAACGAAACAAGTCTTATGAACGCCACGGTTCGCTATTGTGGATCAGAGAGCGAAACAAGTAGTTCATTTTGTCGTCTGAACATGGTATTAATCGAACGTGAGTTTTTTTTTTGATTCTCTGATTCGTTATCGAATAATTGGTATCGAAATTTCTAATAATGGCGTTCGATAGCGTTCGAGTGTTCGAATGCAACCAAGCGAGTTTTAAGTTGCACACCAACAATTATTCCAAGTAAAGTTTTTCTGTACATACGAGATCATCAAAAAATAAATGTAAGTTGAATTTGTTTTTGTATGTGAGGAATAAAAATAATAATTTTTATATTTTAAGACAAAAATATCAACAATTTTTTCGTTCAAAAGAAGATTTTAGGCAACTTTATGGTCCAACATTACAGACTTAGCAAAGAGTTAGAGTAGCCAAAAGCAACAGAAAAAAGGAGCAACTCAAGCACAATATTCATGATGAAATTAATGAAAAACCGTCTGAAATGTGTGAGAATGTAATGAAAAATGTGCCTAAAATATGTCGCATTTGTGATGTTAACACAGGCGCACATTTATCTGATATTGCATTCCATACATAATTGCCGACATTAAATAAAACATTTATCAATATAACATCCATTTCATTTAATCAAAAATTATAAACAAAGTAGTATACCTTCCCGACGGACACTCTGTAGAATCTCCGGCTAAAAAATTGGTCACCAATTTTCGCGGCTTGTTTTCCATATTTCGTAGCTGTTTTACTGTCTTCAAATGACGTTTGACATCCGTAGCACCACTATTTGCTATTGAAAAACAAACACCAAAAAACACATCATGGAGGCGCGTTTTTTTTGTTAAATTTAGCAAATCAACTGTAATTGCATTTCCAACTTTCCCTAAATTTATTTTTGTTAAAGTAGAATTTTATTGCTGTCATTATTTCCTGTCTTCTCAGGCTGTTTCTTTCGTTATGAACGGCGAGCACTTTCGATGTGAAGACATTATTTTCAAATCGTATTCCAATCTGTACCGGTTGGTCAGTGTTCGGGCTTAGGTAGTTCTGTTCCACAAGCATATTCCCCCCAGGGGCATATAAATATGGTCTTTATAGAATATTCCACTATCTAGACTCAGTGCAACTGGGGTATAAAGGGAGCCCAGTCCCCTGAAGACAGGCAGGTGGTCAACTGGAAACTCCACTTTATTTCCACGGGGATCAGTGAGCTCGTTCATTATTTGTCTCTTTAGACTTATAATAGTTCTCTGGCTGATCATTGGTGTTGGCCCCTATATGGGAGCATCGTGGTGGTTGTGGTTTTGCGGCCCCATAAGGGATTATATGAAATTATGGTGGCCAGGATCATTTCGCTGATAATGACACGCTAAGTGAATAATCCAGTCCAGTGAGCATGCTTGACATGTGTTCTGGGCAGGAGTTAGAAAGTCTCTAACTCTTTAGCAAGGTGTGATAGTTTGCAGACCTGCCCTGGAATTATTCAAGTTGCAACTAGGTGGTTCTGTTGCTTAGAATTATGTCTTCGGCTATCTAGGACGTATGTATAACGTTCCAAATTATACAAAGTGGTTTGTCCACCATCTGATTAAGACTACATAGTCAGGCGCGGATGTAAAACAAATCACACTCCACAAGCATATTTCCTAGCGAACCTTTGATAGTTTGGTTTTTTCTTTAATTGTAGTCGCTTCAAATGTCTAGCGTTGAAAATACCATACTAAACACTGGCGGAAACACCCAATTTAGACCTTATTTGGGAATAAGAGGCTAATCTAAGATTTGCTCGCTTATCACCAGGTGAACGCACACCTTTTGTATGGCCTTTCATACTTTTTCCGTAGTTTTCATTATTTTTTTATAAAATTAGACACGACATGTCGACTTCTATCAATTTCTGTGGCGATTTAATTAACAGATTTCCCGGAATCATTAAAAATTTGTATTTTTACTTTATCCGCTTCGGTCAAACACTTTCTTCTAACCATTTTCGTTTTTTTTTTTTACTTTAAAAATCTTATTTTGTATAAAGAAATAAAAATTTTGTAACCACAACAAGTGAACTCTTAAAAAACCCGTATCTCAACTGAGACTGTTCTATTCAATTAACGAGAAAAATTGCAAGAATTTCGATCGTCTATAAAAGAACACCTAAAAACAACAACGGCACTTCAAAAAACAAATATTGAAAAAAAGCTCTTAGAGAGAACAAGTGTAATCTACCGAATGAGAGAACAATAGAAATGAACAGTTTTTATTCTTAAGCAACTTTTTAGAAAAACTATTAGGAATACCATTTGAATAGGACGTTCAAATGGTATTCAAAACAGTACTTTAGCTAATGTATGCTTTCGTAAAATTAGTATTTTGGTTCTGGCAATGCCGCTGTTTTCAGTTGTCACTTTGTAGTTAACGATGTATAAAAATGAATATTATATATCTGGGTAGTTAGATCCATAAAAAATGTTTTAATTGTTTTCAGCAAAATCAACATATTTTTTTTTGTTTTTTTTTATTAAACTTTTTAATAAAAAGCAAAGAACCCAAAAAAGGTCAATTTGCAAAGAACTCACAAAGAATTTGTTCATATTAAAAAACTAAGTATTCGGATAACGAGCTTTGTTTGGATTATATGTACATCAATAAAACTTTTCTTTTAAATAATTAATTATAATTATATTTTTGTAAAATATAAAATAAATATGTAAAAATGTTTTATATTGAATGGCATGTTATGTTTTAGTTTTTATTATTATTTGTATACTACAGCTTGTTTTTAATAAACATTTTTAAAAATTTTTGGAATAACAAAGTACAAGTGTCAATTGAGCCGTTTACATGGAAAGTGCCATAAGTCACAACTGAACAGTTTTTTTTTTTTCATTTTAATAAAGTTGAAATTAATAAGTTGAGAAGTTTGAAAGTGGCGTAAGTCTCAGTACTCAGAAAATTAATTACGGAGCTTAGCGTGAAAGAAATGGAAACATGTAATAATTGCGTGTGAAGTATTGTTGTGATTATTAGATGTATTTTTATTAGTACGAAAGAATAGTGCAGTTTACTGAACTATATTATAGTGATATCTAATATACTATACATAATTAGCATTATTTTATTTTTTTATTCTCAGGAGGTTGCTTCGTGTTGTATAAAATATCTGAGAATGTCACAACTCAAACGCATATTATTGCACATAGTGACTTATGTAAAGGACAAAATAGTAATAGTATTAATAGCCCCCTGTCGAAAAAATCCTCCACAGTACACAACATGGAGGAAAAAGATTTTATTTCAACACAATCATTAGAAAAATCCGTTTCAGAAAGAAAACTAAATACAGACTAGTTGAAATGGCTAAAAATTAAAATGTTATACAAACTAATTTAAAATAAAAAAGATGACAAAAACAAAGTAACTTATGCCACTTTTAAAATAAACGGCTCAGTTTATTGTAAACACAATTTGTTTTGTTTTTGAACTTTCAATAATAAAATTGAACTGTCAATTTATTGTAGGTTTAACGTAGGTTTTTCCTACTTTAAAGTTAACAAAGGTATGTTAAGATAAAAAGTTTTTTGAATACAACTTTAGGAAATTATGCTTAACAACGGCAGTTAAACCGGCTTTAAGTTTTTATGCATAAAGCCGTTAGAAAATACGAGTTGAAGGCAATAAGATTTTACAGAATATATTAATCGCACTAAAATAATTAAAATTTACTTGGAAAATGGTGGTTGTGGCAAAGTAACATTTATGGACAACCGCAATTAAGAATTTGGTCGTTAAATTTGAGTCAACATGCTTAATACGAAATGGACGAACACTTACGCGTGTTCAACTGGGACGTTCAACTGAAAACATCGTATCCGTGAGCCACAGTATTGGGGCAGTTCAAAATTTGGCAAGTCCGTTTGGCAATACGTTCTCAACAATTAGGGTTATACAAAACAACCACTTGGCGAATTTGGCGTAAGGATTTGAATTTGAAGCCTTAAAAGATTCAATTGGTGCAGGAATTGAAGCCGACCGATCATTCACATAGCCATAGATTTGCTCAGTTCATTCAGGAACAACCGACTGGGTTTTCTGAAGAAATAATTTTTTCAGACGAAGCCTATTTTCACTTGTCAGAATATGTCAACAAGCAAAATTGCCGCATAATTACACGACAATCAGCAGTTAAGTGGCCAGCCAGTTTGCTTTAACACCACTGGATTATTTTTTGTGGGGCTATGCTAAGGACAGAGTCTGTACGTAGCCAATCGAATCGATTTCAGCTTTAGTACTTGAAATCCATTTTGTCAAAAAGTGATTAAAAACTTTGATGAAACAGTATTTGCAGAAAATTTGGTACGTAGGTTTGGTGTGCATTTTTTAAGTGCTGCTGAAAATATGGGCGGGATTGTACAAAGGTGAGTGGTACCTCCCATACAAACCACAAATTAAAAATCTATTCTTTCTGCTCCTGATAACGGTATCTGCACAAAATTTGGTACATAGGTTTGGTGTGCATTTTTTAAGTGCTGCTGCACACCTCCCTTCTTTATGTATACAATTCTACTGTACGTGTGTATGAATAAATTATTTTTGTTGCGTTTGGGTGCCACCTTGGATGGTTTACATTAACAAACCAGCCCGGCAGATGGCGCAGCAGTCGGTATCCAGGTTATTCAACTACACTGCAACTACACGACTGGATCGACTTGAATGAATTTTTGTGTATTCATTCAATGCATTTAATTTTTGTGTGCGCTGTGTTTTGATATTACAGTGATCTCGCAGAAACGTGTACTAATTTTTACCGAGGGTGTTCACGTTTTCGATTTTGTTCACGTTTTAGATTGCATTTTTTCTATAACATATTTAAGTCTCTTTTTATCTTTTATTTAATTTAAAATAAAGTACGTTATTTTTCACCTATGAGACATGTTTTGATTCTACTTTTTGTAAGTTTCTGACATATTTTAATATACTATGGGTTGCAAAAGGTTTTCTAAGATACTAATTTCTAAATTAGTACAGAGATCTTTCCATTTTTGGAAGCTCTGAAGAATGCAGTGTTTTCCGTTTTCCAGGACCCGAAAATGTATTAACACATTTCGAAATTGCATCTTTGTTGTTTTTTATTGAACAAATCGTCGATTTGACGATATTATACTTTTTCGACAAACCAGTTACAGGTGAACCTTTCCATTAAAGATCTAAAATATCTGGCTTTTCTTGAAGAGTTAATACTTTTGGGTTTTAATTAGACATATTTTCAATAAAAATATTTTTAGAGATCACTTGTTTATAGTCAGCACAGAGAGATGCTTCCAGTAGAACTGCCGCGGTAATACCAAAACTACTTACCCTGCAACAGAAGTTGTTTACAACAAACAAACTACGAGATTCTTCTGCGGGGGATCCCAAAATGTTTAAATAAGCTTACAAAATTGAATTTTAACGTTCGATAAAAAGTCCACGTTTTAGAGCCTTCAGTTCATGTTTTTGGATGTTCATGTAACTGGGTGTTCACGTTTCTGCGAGTTCACTGTATATGGTATCGCATTTACGTAAATATTGAGCGTTGTTTACTTCAAAAATACACGCACGCCATAAATTTAACTAAAATACTCTTAAAGCGAAATAATCAAATATAATCGTAATTTATAATAGTCAGCCTTTGAATACAATCTATTTAATTTATTCGTTTATAAAACTAATTTCTTTTGCATATTTTTAACTTTTTATTTCTTAGGCACGCAATATTTATGGCGGTGAAGGGGACTTTAAATCCTAAAACCATTGAAATGTGCCAGAATGCTTGTAGTTTTCTCGAGGCCTTTCTTAAAGAGGGCCAGTATGTAGTGGGCAATGAAATGACGGTGGCAGACATATCAATAAATACCACGCTTATAACTTTACACAAATTATTGCCAGTAGATGCCGAAAAATATCCTAAAATTACGGCCTGGATGGAACGCATGAAGTCATTGCCGGATTATGAAGATGTTAATGTTAAAGGAGCCGAAGCCCTATGTTCACGAATTAGTAGTGTTATGGCGCAAAATAAAGCTAAAAGTGGAAATTAATTTAGATTTGCAGAGTCCTTAATGTGTGCTCGTATACAAACAAACATATGTATGTATTTATGTAATTTCCTGTAAATTCATTAAAAAATAATTTTTCACAAATGCTATTGTTATTTTTGGTAAGATGCGAACTAAAAAATATAATTCTATTCCATATTTTGCGATAATCGATTATAAAAACAATAACTTAATGGCGAAGTTATGTATCTAAGAAGCGACAGCAGTGGCGAATTCATTCGTTATCGCTGTTGCTCTAAATCTCAGAGTTTAAATAACTAATTGTGATCCCTTGCAGAAATAGCCCTCTGTTTTTAGCCATTCGTATTCTTATACTGTGTTCACACGTACAGCAAATATCGAGGTTCACTCTCCCATTCGCGGTTCGCCACCGAATCTTGATGGAAACAACTTGGTTCGCCATACAAAAATATGAGAGCGAATTTTGTAGGTTCATTTTGAATTTTGTTGTGAAGCACGATTAAATATTGTCTTCTCTAATTTTAAAAACAAGTTATCGTTTGTTTATCTGCACTATTTGACAAAAACTGTAATATGGTGTTTCCACGGCACCTGCTTCGCTCTCTATTCTTGCTTCACACCCCAATCATAAGCGAATCAACCTGCTTCGCCATACAAAATTTTGAGAGCGAAGCTGGTAGATTCATATTGAAGCTAGTTGCGAAGCAAGTAAAAATCCTCTCTTCCCTAATTTTTATCGTAAGTTTATCTGCACTAGTTATCAAAATTAAACGTTTTTGTAAACAAAGAAAATTTACAAACAAAATAAAGTTAAAACTTAATTAATTAATTTTAATTTTATAAAATTAAAAAAAAAATGGATAGGAAAAAAAATTATACTTAATGCTATCGCGGCAAGAAGGATATCTTCTGTTGTTTTTCAACTGTTGTTGTTGTTTTTCACTGTTGTTGTTGTTTTTCAACTTATGTTTTTCTGTTCAATAACAACAGCCAAATCGAAGCAGATAAATGAGTCGTGTAAACAGCATGATTCACAAACTTGCTTCAGAGAGCGAAGCACGAGATTCAAACTGTCGTGGAAACAGGCTATTACACGACTCATTTATCTGCTTCGATTTGGCAGTTGTTATTAAACAGAAAAACATAAGTTGAAAAACAACAACAACAGTTGAAAAACAACAGAAGATATCCTTCTTGCCGCGATAGCATTAAGTATAATTTTTTTCCTATCCATTTTTTTTTTAATTTTATAAAATTAAAATTAATTAACACACCCACAAAACAATTATATTTTTTAAGTTTTCACTTTTAACTTTGTTTTGTTTGTAATTTTTCTTTGTTTACAAAAACGTTTAATTTTGATAACTAGTGCAGATAAACTTACGATAAAAATTAGAGAAGAGAGGATTTTTCCTTGCTTCGCAACCAGATTCAAAATGAATCTACCAGCTTCGCTCTCAAAATTTTGTATGGCGAAGCAGGTTGATTCGCTTATGATTGGGGTGTGAAGCAAGAATAGAGAGCGAAGCAGGTGCCGTGGAAACAAGGCATAAAGCTAAAAGACGTTTGTTAAAAAATGGTATTCAAAACCACAGACTACACACAGACGCGACACGACGCACTATATATACCACAAACTACTATCTCTTTTTCGTAAAACTCTGAGTCGCGAGTTTTGTTTTGAGTATGTGTTTCTAGCGCAAAAAGGAATTAAACGGATTTTACGTGAACAAATAAGGGTAGGTTTTTTAAAAATAGTTTAATATTTATTAATTTATTGTATATTTATTAATTTATTGTATTGTATAGTTTGTATTTATAGGTGTAGTCTGTGATTTAAAAGGACAAGGCTGTTTAATTGTATAGTTTGAGCTGTTATAAAAATATTGGCAAATAACATGTAAGTATGCAACCTGCAAAAATGTTAATTAATGAGGTTATTAATGTTAACACTTTCTTTTAAATTTTAGGAGTCACCGATGCATTAAAGGATGTCCGCCTGGAGAAAAGGTGCATACATTTCCAAAGGATTCTAAAAGGATCAGCCAATCTAACAGCGACAAGAATAAACAAATTGTGCACTGGGCAATATTTAAGAATATTTCACCAGATAAATTCAAGCTTTTTTCTAATATTTCTTTTATATTGTTTGTTAACACACAATGTATTTCCGTCACAGTGCACAATTTTTGCGTTCATATAACACTGCATGTTTCATGATATTTTTACTTTTATATGTTTTACTTTACTCATGAAACCAATTAAAATCACATTTTCACTTCATTTATCATGTATTAATAAAAATTAAGGAAATAAAATTACTTTTTGCTGCAAAAATTGTTTAATACTTGTTGTTCTTCACGTTTTTGTTTTGTTTATTTTCCCATTTTCTTTTACTATATTTGTACTATCTGTCACTATATTTGTCTCTTTCTTGAGAACTTTGAGAAAACTTGATTTAATTTTTTCTATGTGTCAGTTTCTTCATGTCTGCTTAGCCTGTGTTCAAAACAGTACTTTAGCTAATGTATGCTTTAGTAAAATTAGTATTTAGATTCTGGCAATGCCGCTGTTTTCAGTTGTCACTTTGTAGTTAACGATGTATAAAAATGAATATTATATA
This sequence comes from Trichopoda pennipes, assembly GCA_030448955.1. Lineage (NCBI taxonomy): Eukaryota > Metazoa > Arthropoda > Insecta > Diptera > Tachinidae > Trichopoda > Trichopoda pennipes. The sequence goes on from JASKUP010000064.1 coordinate 7,566,327, forward strand.
TCTGGGTAGTTAGATCCATAAAAAATGTTTTAATTGTTTTCAGCAAAATCAACATATTTTTTTTTGTTTTTTTTTATTAAACTTTTTAGTAAAAAGCAAAGAACCCAAAAAAGGTCAATTTGCAAAGAACTCACAAAGAATTTGTTCATACATATTAAAAAACTAAGTATTCGGATAACGAGCTTTGTTTTGATTATATGTACATCAATAAAATTTTTCTTTTAAATAATTAATTATAATTATATTTTTGTAAAATATAAATTAAATATGTAAAAATGTTTTATATTGAATGGCATGTTATGTTTTAGTTTTTATTATTATTTGTATACTACAGCTTGTTTTTAATAAACATATTTAAAAATTTTTGGAATAAGAAAGTACAAGTGTCAATTGAGCCGTTTACATGGAAAGTGCCATAAGTCACAACTGAACAGTTTTTTTTTCATTTTAATAAAGTTGAAATTAATAAGTTGAGAAGTATTGAGATTTGTTTGAGCGAAGTGTTGATAATTAACGGTATAACAAAACTGTTTAGTTTGAAAGTGGCGTAAGTCTCAGTACTCAGAAAATTAATTACGGAGCTTAGCGTAAAAGAAATGGAAACATGTAAAAATTGCGTGTGAAGTATTGTTGTGATTATTAGACGTATTTTTATTAGTACGAAATAATAGTGCAGTTTACTGAATTATATTATAGTGATATCTAATTAGCATTATTTTATTTTTTTATTCTCAGGAGGTTGCTTCGTGTTGTATAAAATATCTAAGAATGTCACAACTCAATAGCATATTATTGCACATAGTGACTTATGTAAAGTACTAAATAGTAATAGTAGCCCCCTGTCGAAAAAATCCTTCACAGTACACAACATGGAGAAAAAAGATTTTATTTCAACACAATCATTAGAAAAATCCGTTTCAGAAAGAAAACTAAATACAGACTAGTTCAAATGGCTAAAAATTCAATGGATTTTATAAAATAATTTAAAATAAGAAAGATGACAAAAACAAAGTGACTTATGCCACTTTTAAAATAAACGGCTCAGTTTATTGTAAATACAATTTGTTTTGTTTTTAAACTTTCAATAACAAAATTGAACTGTCAATTTATTGTAGGTTTAAAGTAGGTTTTACTTACTTTAAAGCTAACAAAGGTATTTTAAGGTAAAAGCGTTTTTTGAATACAACTTTAGGGAATTGTGCTTAGCAATGGCAGTTAAACCTGCTTTAAGTTTTTATGCATACGGCTGTTAACCTTTACAAATCGAAACATACTTTTAGGCTGAAAATAACTAACGGAAATCGAACATAACCTTGATTTGAAAAAGATTTTTTTTGTTAAATTTATTCTTTATAATAATTTATTATTTCTAGTAAATCAAACAAAATATGTATAAAAACTGAAATAGATTGAAATATACAACAGTTAATAATAAAAAAATGCTATTAAGACTGAGTGCTTAACTGAATATAATTAATTTTTGTTTATACATTTGAAAACTACATACATATTTAATTTAAATTTTAATTTAATGTCGTAGTTCATGTGTGTGTGTGTGTAATTGTGTATGCTTAAAGTCTACCCTAGCTAAAACCATTGACAGATTATTGTAATGATTAATTCCTTTATAGTCGCCATTGTAAAGAATATCAAACTGCATATAAAAAAATTATTATGACGAAAATAAAGGAATTTGTCATTTCCATTACCTAGTAATTGATTCGTGTAGGGTACATTTTTATCAAGTACATGCAAGTTCACATCAACTACTAAGGCAAATTCATAATGGGCGTAATTAAATAGGCCAATAGTTATGGGAAAACAATACTTGTTTATTTTGGTTAATATTTTTGTTGTGTTTAAAGTAATGCAAAACAAAAGAATTTAAGCTTTGTGAACATTTTTTATATTAAAATCAGAATTGATAAGAAATTTTATACAATTTTATTAATATTTTTTTTTATTAATATTTTTTTTTAAATTTTATACTTTGTCACAAATTGCAAACTTGATTACAATTTCTTTTGTTATACTTTCCTTTATTTATGTATATGCATTTGCGTCAGCTGTTTTTTTCACACTCAATGCAAAAAAGAAACAATGAATTCGCCTTGCTTTTTAAATAATTTTGTATTTTTCGGAAGTAAATTAAAAGAAGAAATGGCATCTTGATACGAAATAATTATGGTTGTGAAAAGAAAATGTCATCACCTCAGGAATGACATAGTAGCTACAACTGTACTTTATTATAATCAATTTTGGTACTTAACATTAAAAAATATAACAAATGGACATTTTTTTATAAAAATTTTGTACAATTAATTTTGAGCCCGAAAAACTTGAAAATATCATTTCTCATCCCTGATGTGTCATAAGGAAGAAGAAAAAAAAATTGTTATATAAACAAACAAGAAATATTTAAAAACAATAGGCACGTAAAAAAACAAATATTACTTTGTGTGAAAGTAAAGAAAACATTTAGTTTTATTAAAAACTCAAAGAGCGAATTTGATCATCTGGGCTTTATAATTTTCCTAGTATTCAATTTGCTTTGTTAGCACATGATTTTCAAAATTAAAATTCATGCAAAGTATGTGAAATATAGATATATATGTATTTGTAAGTGTATATGGGGTATATGTTTGTGTATATGTGCTGTGAATATAAAATATAAACGTAAATACTAATCACATAATTAAGACTTAAAATAGAGATAAAATCATTGTTTGTTTTTCTTTCTTTTACATTTTCGTTTCTTTAAATACATATTTATTTTTTTATTTATTTAAACTTATGATTTTTAACATACATATACACATCAAAAGCCGTCAAAAGGCGAATTCATGCAAAGAGGCAGCAAAAGCAATTATTCAAATTCCATATAAAAAAAGCAATTCTTTGTATATGGAGTTTTCCAAAGTTCTTTCCAAAAAAAATAATTACAAGCATAATTTAATCACTCACATGAATTCGCCTTAATCTGTGGCTTGAGAACTAACAGCGTAATATTTTATACATTACTGAAAAAAAATTATTTTTTTTACTTGCCTTAAAATATTTACACACTTAACAATTTTTGGCGCTAACATTTACGGTAGAAGGGATTGCAAATGCCTTAATAGCGGGTTTTAATCAAATGTTGTCCAATTGCTCATGCCGCCAGTTGTGGTTATAGTTGAATTATTACTAGTCGTTGTGGCTGTTGTAGTGATCAAAGTAAATTGATCGAGACCATATTTGCGTAGCAGTTCAAAATCTTCATCTGGTGGTGGCATGGGTGGTGGTACTGTTTTAGGTAAGGGTGGCGGTATCTCGGTAGAAGGAGGTTTAAAAGCAGTTGTCGCCAAATGCTGTGGTGTATAGTAGGTATATAATGGATTACTTATGCTGGATGTTGTCATAAGCGTTGAGGGATTTGTAGCATTTGTGGGCAAGGTTGTTGATTTTTTTTTATTTAAATTACTATTTTTAGCACCACCAACAATATGTGTTGGCAATGGACGAGCATTTTGATTTAAAGGATCGAAATCTTCTAAATCAAAACTATTATTATGACTATCGTCCAGCGATATTAAATCTTTTATGGAATCCTCAGAAGCACAGGAATTAGTAAATGCTGCTGTTGTAGCGGTTGAGGAAATTGTATTTTTAATACCGTTCATACCCATTGTCATATGTTGGGGCTGTAGAGAACGTAAGGACTATTTAAGAGAAAGAGAGAGAGAGAGAAAAAGAGTAGGGCAAATACAAAGCAAACAGAAATATTTTAAAGTGTTAATTTCAAATGTAAATTTATTGTTGAAAAACGAAGTTTGCAAAAATAATTATGGAGCAAAATACAAAATGCAATTAAATACTTTAAAAAAATAAAAACTTAAAATCAAGCAAATTAACAAAAACTAAAAGGGGGAATTATGACAAGGACAATTACAGAGACACTAAACAAATTCAATTAGCTTGTTTTAATGTTAATGCTTAAAATATGTTAATTTTATTAGAATAGAATAGGTTCAAAGGCGAATTCATTACAGGTGACTACATTAGCATTGCGCTCTACCATAAACAAGTTCGGTTAACAAATACCTCAAAGCGAAAAGCAGTAATTTTGCCAATTTGAAAATTTAAAATAAAAATTTGCCATCAGTAGGTCTCATGTATGGATTCGCCTTAATAAATGTTTTGTAATTTTTGATTTCGTTATAAAAATGTGTAAGAGATTTTGCTACAACTAAGTGCATATGTGTATTAAATGAATTTATATAGTATATGGTGAATTATTATTATGTGTTAGGACTCGAAAGGTTGCTGAAAATTTTTATTTTTCGACTACACGCAGGTATATCATCGGTAATGTTAACAGATGAGACCAATGTGCGATATGTAAGCAATTGTAAAATAAGTCAAAAATCTGTCTTCACTTGGAATATGTATTTATTATTGTTAAAAAAATATTAACGCTGATAGTAACGAACCATTTTATGATTTATTTTATTTATCAATTGTTTTTATATTCTGTTCAGATGTGTATTTTAAATGCCCAATTTATTATTATTATTATTATAAATTGAGTACTTAATTATGCCATTGAGGCAAATTCCCTGTACTAATCTTTTAAACTCTGCATTAAAGACTAAAGTAAAGGCGATTAAATTTGCTGCGTATTTTCACTTATTGCCACGAGATATATTTACATTATGTTTACGTAGCCGCATTTGGGTTTCTGAAAATCCTAGAGTGATTCTTGAGAAGACTTTGCATGCTCAACGTGTTACTGTATGGTGAGGTATGTGGTCTGGAGGCGTGTTTGGACCGTTTTTTTCGAGCATGAGGCTGGAAATGCGGTAACGGTCAATAGATCACGCTATCGCGAGATGCTCACAACCCATTTTGACCTATTATTGACGACATGGATTTCAGTGACATGTGATTTTAAGACCAATCTATTGCAAACCAAATTTTCCGACCGCATAATTTCACGATAATCAGCAGTTAAATGGCCAGCCAGATTGTGAGATTTAAGACCACTGGGGTATTTTTTGTGAGGTTATGTTGGGGACAGAGTTTTTACAGAGTTAATTAAATCGATTTCAGCCTTAAAACTCAAAATCTGTGATTAAAAACTTTGATGAAAAAATCGACTTCTGTTAGCGTGGTCGTGGTGGACTTGTCATAATTGCTGTAACGCAATAAAAATTTGAATTATCTTAACCTAAATTTTTTGTTTTATTCTGTTTTATAAAACATACTTCTTGTTAAAACACCCTGTATCTAGGGTGTGACACTCTGGGGAACTAATTGCGAAAATAAACTAATTCGCCATCGATTCGCCTTAGTTTATGCAAAGGTAGTCAGAGGGATAAAGAAGGAGAGACAAGTTTGATATTTCAAGTGTAAACTGACAAAATTTTAGGCCGTATTGTTGATTATCCCACATCTAATTAAATCTGTTAGAAACTTTTGCCGTGTAAAGAAACTAAAACAGTGTAAAAATAAATTGTAATGAGTAAAGGAGAATATGGAAAATCGACTTGCGAACTATTTTTAAACCGCTAAAAAAATTTATTATTTTTCATTAGATCAGAGGTGTACTTTAATGTAAACAGTGTTACCAAATGTGAAGATTTGTATTGCAATTAACATCAATAAAACATATTTTACTTGAGCCAGTTCACATTGGATTAGTTGTGCTGGCAGTTTGTGGGCATTTTCGGTGAGGGGGGAAGTTTTTGGTTTAAACAATTTTTCTATCAGCTTCAACGCCGCACAACGAAAACAAAACTAATACACATGCATTTATGAAAACACAGGTCTTGTGTGTTTTTTTTTGCAGAGCGATTTTTAGTCTGCAGTTGGCTATTGTAGTGTAACTATGAATATGAATTCAAAAGTAGATAAATAGATTTTATGCTATTTATTTTTATCTTTTTTACTATTTTATCTTTTTTATTATTGAATTCAAGTTTTTGTTATAATATTTTTATATTTTACGGAAAATTAAATATGTGTTAATCTTTTAAACGTCTTTTTAATTAAATTTTAACGATATACATATTTTTTCAATATTTCGCTTTCCTATGGAAAGATTCTTCAAGAAAAATTAATTTTTAATAACAAAAATTATTAACAAATTGAAAAATTTTTTTTTATTTAATTAAAATAAAAAAGGTCGATTAAGAATAAAAATAATTTTACATAAAATAAAATTAGAAACAAACATTTCATCATCACTTACAGCCATATTTATTTTGTAATGCGTATACTGTGGTGTATACCGAACGAAAAACAAACATGAAATGAATAAAAAACACTAATACACACAAAGATGTGTATACGTATAGAATTTTGTGCTAAAATAATTAATATAGTGTGTTTTGGAAAGAACTAAAGTTGTGCAAAACAAATATTAATCCAATGTGAACTGGCCTCTTCAGTCGAATTATGTAGTTGAAACTTTATTTAATATAAATAACGTAATTTTATTTATTTTAAAATAATTTTCCAAACAAAAATAAACAAATTTTATTTGTTTATATTTTAAATATTTTCATTTATGGGAACACGTCAAAAAACTGTTAAATTTATTCTGGAGTTGAACTTCACATTAATAGTCTAAAAGTACAAAAATTTGCAACAGATTGTTGCCGTCATTATCAAATCAGATCAAAAGTATTATAGTATCCACATATTTTAAGAAGGTATAATATCTTAAGACCGGGTATTGCTTTCAATATAATCGTTTTATTAAATATCCAACTAATAGGTTTTATTATAAATGTTAAAAGTTTTAGGTTTCAATCAATCCAAAATGGATAAAGCGAATCTAATGAAATTTAGATTGAAGTTATTCGTTTATATGAATAAATTTTCAACTTTCACGACGGCTTGCGGGAAGGCGAGCTAAAATTAAATTTTTAAATAGTTTCAGGCTTGCGCTGGTGAATCTGGTACAAAATTGTACCATCCGTCTTTATATGTGGTACTGATATGTACCAGTAGTTTTATAAAATACATAATTTTCTTTAAAAGAATATTCATCTGTTTCAGTATCTGAAAATTGTTTAATGTGTTTTTGTAATGTCGATTCATAAAATTCTTTGCTTTAGGATAAAAGATTGTCAGTACTAAATGGGCTATCAGAACTTGTGTTCAAACATTTTTCTATCTCCTTAGGATCCACCTTTTTTTCTAAACATTTTACCCTGGGATACAAAATAAAATTAATACTTTATAAAGTACTTTTAATACGCATTTGTATCATTATAAAAGTGGGATGGTATATATACATATGTACCAGTACCGAAATTCGTGTTTGAATAGTTTTATATAAACTAAATTTTGTTCTTAACGTAAGATAAACTCAAAAATTCTGTTTAAAATATTAAAAATATTGAAAAAATATCTTATTTAGTTTCATTTATTAACTTTCAAAATTGCCTTACTGGTAACTCCAAACACAAATGAGAGAAGTTTTAACGGCGTTGTCAAATAAATTAAGGTGAACGGAGAATTCCCGTTTAAAAAAACATAACAGACGATATGGTACGTACATATTTTACTTGCATCTTGAATTTTGCTGATACATACATACATATGTATACCAGGCGTTGTGAACAAAACAAATTTAAATCGAATCACACTTTAGAATTAAATTGGCCAACAGCAGAAGGTGTTAAAATCCAATGTTTTGAATCTTTTTTTGTAAATTTAAGCACAAATAAGAACAACGCAATAGCAGACAAATAACTAGCAATAATAAAAGAAATCTATTTGATAAAAAACTAATATATAAGTAGCTGCGTTAAAATTCTTATAGTCAGTTCGTATATTCGTCTTATTTTTTTTAACAAAATTTTACACTTTTCCAAAAATGAAGAATAAATTAATGGCATATTTAAAGAAATACTGAAAATAGGGACCATACAACTAGTTATCGGAAAACATTACTGTGATGAAGAAGAAGTGTTGTGGTTTAAAAGGTATACCTCTTTATCTTTATCTTTTTTAAAGCGTGGAGCCGGTATGGGTGGCTCACAACCAGGCGGCGATGTTTGATAAAGCGAAAAGCGAGAGGCAGCCGTTACAAAAGATCCGCTCGATGAAGATGTATTTGAATTGTGTGATGATGAAGAAGCTGAACTACGTAAAGAATCATTTTGTAATAGTTGGGACTCTGCATAATCCTGCCAGCAATTACGCTCAAGTCTTGTAATACCGGCTGTAACGGCAGCAGCTGTAGCTGCTACAGCATTCGTCAAAATATGATTACCACTTCCACTACAGGGTGTAGGTGTTGGAGGCGTAGTTGCTGCCTGACGTCTTGGTGGCACAGGTGGTGATTGCATATCGGGTGGGTTGTCATAAGATGAATCAGTTGTTTGCATTAACTGATTACTGGGAGATGAAATACGAGCATATGAAGGTTGTAATTGTTGCTGTAATAGCAATTGTTTTTGTTGATGTGTTAAATGATTGCTTGTGGCTATGGTTGTGGTGGTGGTGGTGGTAGTGATGGTATTGGTAGTTGTAATGGTGGCAGAATTAAGGGTTTGTGATTTTGCTTTCGGAATGTAAATTTGTGCTGGTCTAGGTAAAAATGGTGGCTTTCCTTCTACACGAGGATGTGAACCATAAGGGTGATTATAATATGTTGGACCATTAGTGAGCTGTTGTTGTAGTTGCTGCGATTGTTGCTGATAAAGCTGTAATAAATGAGGTGCTGGTGGCGGTGGCCTTGCTGGGGCTTGTGCCCCCGTTCGTGAGGCCGTTATGCGATGATTAGGCTCTAAACTGTGACATGGCTTAAGCTGTATTTTTTTATTTAAATTATCATATTAAAATATATTTTTTTATATTTATTTTTTATAATTATTATATGGCAGTTCATGTTTAATGAAATAGGACGAACAACCGCACAAATTATTATGCAACATAAGACGTACATATATGACCATAGAAAAGAAAAGAATAATATAAAAATATATATATATATATAATAAATAACAAAAGAACATATATGTATGTATGTATGTGCACATAGCATGTGTATGACACTGATAAAGCGATAGTAAGTAACAGATATTTGTGAGCATAAAACTTTTATATTTTATTTAACAGGCAAAACTTAATTAACGAAACATAACTAAAATATTAAAAGAAATTTGCAACAAACTTACAGGCGGAGTTTATATTCTGATCTATAAAACTATTAAAATTAATTATAATCATTAAATCAAAAATAGATCTAATCTAAGTTTTTAACGTTTTGAGCCTACTTAAAAAAACAGAAATCGTTTTTAAATTAATCTTCACAAGTTAAGAAATTATAGTTGTCCCAGATTTTCAGATCTATTAGCCTTACACACACAAATAATAGAAAACTTTTCTAATTTATCCCCTTTGAAATATTTTTTTTCTACGATATGTTTATTTATATAAATATTATAATAAATAAAAGCATCTTGTCTTATTCGGCTTCTTTTCAAATTTGATTAATTTATTGCTGCAGTTTGTTAAATATCACGGGTGTTTTTAAGTCTTGATTTGGCAGCAGTAATTTGATCAACAAGCGATTTTGCAGTTATTGAATAGACTCACTCCAAAGCAACATTACAAATTATACAAATTTTAAATTAATATATATTGTCGTTGAGTGCACTTTTGGTGCATCTAACTGCTGCATTTGAAGTAAAATTTTCTGTTTGATTAACTTTATGGCCCAACGGAATTGCTGATTAACAAGTCTTTAAAAACGATGATGGGCAAAATGAAGACAAAAGCAGCATATTCAGCCACTTTCTTCAAAAGGCTAGATATAAGTGGCTTAATGTGGTGTAATTAAAACCACAACCGTATGGGAAAGGATATATCGATGTTATTAGAAATATTAACGCTTTAAAAGCTTGCGTTGCTTTTTGTGACACTTACTTGTAGCTAACCATATAGCAGTCTATCTTTGCAGCAATCGGAGTCGATTTTCCAAGATATCCGCGACTACAGGGCGAGTTTAATGCCCCTCATTATTATGTATTTCATCTGACGAATGGTTTTGTTATAGCAAGAAGTGATTCTTCTGACTTTACTTCACTATTTGCACATAGCAAACTACAACGTTAACTAACCAACTACTTCGATACACCAATATTTTTTGTGTTAAAATTTATTGCGAATCCCCTTGTAACTGTCCGTATTTGAACAGCAACATAATATTTGAATAACATTTTTTTTAATTTTGTAGTTTATACAATAATGGAAGTTTTTTATTCGAATAAAATTTTTATTTTTTATAATTTAAGTTGTCCTTATTATTTTTTTATAGCCTAAGGTTATGCATGGCCTATAAATTATGTATCATTTAAACAGTACGCGTACGAAGACCCATAAATTATTCGAATAATTTATTTCAACAAAATTCTTATTTTTTAATTATATTTTTAAAGCTTATAACACATATATATTGTGTATCATTTAAGTTATCCGTGTCTAATTTTATTTTTTATTCGAATAAAATTTGTATTTTCGAATTACATTTTTTATACTTAACGTTACGCAATACATATTTGCATACATTGTGTACTATTCAAGTTGTTCGAACAATCGCTTATTATTCGAATAAGTTTTTTATATAAATAAATTTTATATTTTCGAATTAAATATGGAAAGTTCAAAGTTTAACCTATCCGAGTATGAAGAACCGTACATTATTCAAATAAATTTTAATATTTAAATGTACATTTTCGAATTATATTTTTAAATCTTATGGATATGCAATACATTTATAATTTGTAGTATTTAAGCTATCCGTATTCGATTAAAATTTTTATTCGAATAAAATTTGTATTTTATTCATTTTCGAAATTTCTTTTTTTAGTCTTATTGTTTTCGCTAAAATTATGTAAAATCATATTTCGTCTATACTGAACTCTCGATCAAATTTAAAATTAACCAATTTACTCCGAGCGTACAAAAGTGATGATGTGATGCAATCTTTTTTACTTTTCAAAAACACGCCTACATATAACTGTTGTATAAATATTTATCTATTAATTTACTTAAAACTTGTATATTGCTTCTGCTTAAATATAACTAGAGCTACTAAAAAATAAAAAAAGAAAGAACTAAGCCTAAACTATAACTCCGCCTTAATATATTAGAAAAACTAAGAACACAACAAACGCAAAAAAAATAATACAATAAAAACACTGAATAAAGCTGGAATAAATTTTCAACTGTTACTTACACTTCTGTCCACAATGGGAGTCTTAAATAGTGGATGATTTTGCAATTCCTGTGATAAATTCATTTCAGACGAACATAACGAACTTGCCGGACTAACCGTAGGAGATGAAGCGACATTATAATTACTATTGTTATTAAGATTATTAGATCCGATGGAAGACTTTCCAAAACCATTTGACTGTATGTGCGTACTTGAGCTAGACATGGCCAAAGGTGTGGGGGCACGACGCAAATGCAGGGAGGCACTTGTTATTTGTTCTTTGGAAGCATATTGAAAGCCGACAGCTGAACTACTGGCAACACCATTTACACGTTTCCCAAATATAGGAGAACTTGGTGCTGAATGGCGTCCCATAAAGGATTTTATGGTTAAATCTTTGCCATAGGCAACTCCGCCGTCTATACGATCATGCTGAGAATTTGAAGTTAAATGAGAACGAAAATGAGTAGTACTATGAGTTGTAGTGGTGTGTGGTGGCGTTATATCACGCAATTTTGATTTTAGATTTTTGTAAGCGTGTTTAGCACTCTGAGAACTTTCTTTTACCTGTAAAAAATTTACAAAAATACAATGTTAAATTTACATTTTACTTTGCTTTAAAAAGAAAAACCATAATAATTACAAGTTTAAAGAAAATATAATAAAAGCCTTGTTGTTGGTGTACAACTACTTTATGTTAATGGTTAAAACTAAATTAGTTTATAACTACATACTTACGAGGCTAATGTTAATATTTCTTAAACTAAAACATTCATTTTTAGTTATATTTTTACCACTCACCGATTTAACAGCGGACTTAACAGCAGGATTAGTCTGCAAATTGTATTTTTTTTGGATTTTGTTTAAACATTAAAATTAGGATGAATTTTATTTTTTTATTTTTTTTTTGTGTAGGAATGGAGACATAATATTATGCAAGCGATAAAGGACAAACGGTTTTAAAGTTTATTTTTCATATTTTTATTTTTCAAGTTGACGTTGTTGTTTCCGTGTAGGTTTTTTTCAATATGAAAAGAGCACAAAAAGAGTACGAGAAAAAAATAAAAAAATTTTGATTTTTAAATACTTATCTAAAAACTATTAAGCATTATTTAATGATTTATTTTATGTCTTAGAAATGATAAAAAGAAATAAAAATATAAAAATTCAGAAAAAAAATAGAAATGTTATCACTGAATTAAATAAAGAAGAATAAAATATCGGTTGGGCAAATTTGAGATTAGGAAGTAAATTGGCATAAAGCATGCATTTTTTTTTTTTTGGAAAGCTTCAGTTTTATTGATACCACTGTAGAGATGTAGGAATGAATAATGGAATATGATGTCGGACAAATATCCACCACTAGCACGTCGCCAGACGTCTGCCCTTTTCACAAAATTTTTAAACGAAAAGCTTCACATATCTCGTTAATGTTGCGTGGAATTTCAGTTGTTCGTAAATTGCTCACGTAAACTTGCTCTTTCAAATAGTCCCAGGGAAAATTATTCAGCGGCGGTGCTTTATAAAAGACGGCCAATTGATATCGTCTAATCGCTAAATTACACAATCGGACTAATTCTCATGCCACAACTGAATTGCTTGAGTGGCTGTTTGGCTTGTTGATGTTACCATTAGCCAATTGTGTCTCATATTGATAGCGTTTTCTTGCTCATTTTCGAAAAGCTACGGCCCTATGATGTCGCCTGACTAGAAATGCATCTTTCTTTGGATGTAGTGGTTTTGGAGGACTTTTTGTGGATTTTGTGAGCCCCATATGGGAAAATTGAAAATGACTCTTATCACTAATGATGATTTTGTTGAAAAAATGCGCTGTTTAATTTAACCAATTCACCAAAGTTTGACGAAAACTATTGTCGGCCGGCTTTAATTTTTATAAGAGTTGAACTTTATAAGAAGATCTTTATGCAAAATGTTGATGCCCACGTGTTGCAAACGTCGAGTTGATGTTCCAGACTCATTTTCAAGATTTTTCTATGCAGCGGCAGTGTTTTCATTGCTATAGACACTTAGGCTGCATTGTTTTGGTCGATCGTGAGCCCTTAGCGGTCTCTAAAAAGGTGCTCGAATTTTACAAATTCATACAGTGAAATTTTCACTATTTTGATAGTAAATTTTCACAATTAAAATTTTTAATTCTTGACACTTAATCATTTCATAGGCAATTTACTTCCTAATCTCAAATTTGTCCACTCATTATTAAAAATGGTAAAAATGCAATTAATAGAGCACAACAACTAAAGATTTTACGGTGCATTTGAAGATAATAATTATTGTGCTGGCAACCCACAAGTTAGTAGAGGTTACTGTAGATAGATAACTACAATTTAGAAGTTTTCTTTTTAATACTTTAAAATTTTGAATTTTACGAACTTTTCTGCTTTTCGTTTTAAATAGTTTTTCTTAACGGTAGATAGACAAGGTACTATTTTGTTGATCACAGTAGAGTTGAATATATTTGTATTAAAATTAAAATTGCTTTTAAGTAAAATAGTATGTGAATGTTTAAGTAGCATTAATTGTGTAGGTTTTCTTATTGAAAACTTTATTTAAACCTTGCTTTCCCAAATAATACTGGAAAAAATGAACGAAAAATCAAATTAAACAAAGGAAAATAAAAAAAAGAAATAAAAATGAAAAACGAAATATATATATAAGTGTTTTATAATAATTTTGTGCAATAAAGAAAACCAAACAAAATTTATTATAACTGAAAAGAATTGTTGATATCAATAACCCGCACATAATTAATTGTTGATAAAACTTAAAATGTTAAATTAAAAAATTTGACACTAACTTTAAATAAGAAATCTATTTAGACAGTGTTGGTCATCTGGCCTGTTATATTACCGTCACTGTTAAACAAAATACCGGCAAAATGAAAAAATATTACATTTAAAAGAAATCTTGATTTACAAAAAGAATTTATTTCGATATTGCTCATTTCTAAAACGGTTAAAAAGAATTTATGCTTTTGCATGAAGCATTTGCGAAACGTTTTGCTTGTTTTTAAACACTGAATTTCATGGCTACAAAAATAAATAAAATGAAAGTCTGGTCACTCTTAATTTTTATCAATATTATTATCAATAGATAGAATGTCTGACTTCATTTGTCTTCTTGGACCATCTCGTAAGGTAATTATAAAGCATGGATTGTTAACTTATTCGCGCCATAAAAAATTAAATTTAATTCTATTGGGTGGCTTAATTTGAGGTTAGCAAGTAAATAGGCTCAAAACACACACTCTTCGTGACAATTTTAGTTTTATTCATACCAACGTAAAGTAGTAGTAGTATTATGGGAATTAAAAAATGGAATATTATATCGTCCAAATGTCCAGTTCTAGAACTTCGGCAGACGTACATTCTTTTCACAAAAATTTTAAGCACATCAGAGTGTCAGAAGTTTTATGTCAGAGAAATACTTGTTTGTGGGTTGTTCACATAAGCTGAGTTTTTCCAATGGCCCCAGAGAAAATAATCCAGTGTCATTAAAGCCCAAAAAGAAAAACGAGGAGGACCATATGGCCACATTGAGAAATTACGCCAACGGGAAATTTTTCATCCAATAACTGAATTGTTTAGTAGGCTGTCTTGCTGAAACCAAAGGCTACTAATATCAACATTAGCCAATTGTGGCCACAAAAATTTGGTTTTGGTTATCATGGTTTGGTAGCTCGGAGAATTCACGGTGATGGCAAATCCTTGCTCATTTTCGAAAAAAAAAAATCGAGGTCGATGATGTCGCTTGGCCACAAATCGCATCCCACGGCCACTTTCTATGGTTATAAAGGTTTTTGGGAGGACTTTTTGTGGAAATGAGTCTCATCACTAAAGACGTTTGTTTTTGTTCAGTTTTTCAAACAGCCAATTTACAAACCTTCGACGCAAAAAACTGTTAGGTCGGCTTTAATTCTTGATCGAGTTGAACTTTATAAGCGTGAAAATTAATATCTTTATGCAAAATGTTGGCCAAAGTGCCTCTAGTGATGCCTAATTACGAATTTTAAGCAGCAATAAAGTGAAATTTTTACCATTTTAAAAATTAAAATTTTTTGCTCAAGAGTGTAACGTTCTATGGGTAAAATTTCCCAACCTTTTACTAAATAAATGTCAAAGGACAATACAATTTACTTCCTAACCTCAAATTTGTCCACCTCATATATAGCAAATGAAAATGAATGATCAGTTAACATTTTTGGATATCATCATTGAAATTAATATAATTTTTCAAGACAAAAACCATAGCTTAACCAATCAAAACGAATTCTTTCACAATCTAATTTAAATATTGGATTTGGGTTTACATTTTACTTTAAAATGACATGAGCTATGCTATCTATTGTAACCATGACATTTGTGAAAATAAGTTTTTGATTTGTGAATACCAAATGAAGCATTGAAAAGCATTTGTTAATATTAATGTAGTCCCATGTGTATGCAAAACGCAAAACAACCGAATATGTTTTATGTACATTGCTAAATAATAAAATCAAAAGAATATGCTGATATAAAACCAAATTAATATAAAATTTCCTAGAAAAACAAAAAGCTGCCAATCAAACCATTAAGAAGCCAAGCAGCAATTCTTTAGATAAGAAATCAATTTGTACCTTTTCCTTGAACTGATAGAAACGACCATATTTTTTTCGCTTTTCAGCATACCGTACTGTTTCCTGTTCGAATTCATCGGAAAAACCTAAACCTGTATTCATCATTTCCAAACGTTCATCAATGAATTGACGAAATATTTGCAATTCCATCATTTTTCTAAGAAAAGGTCTTAAATGTGAAGGTCGCGAATCAATGAATTTGTCACTGTTAAACGTTTTGCCTGTATCACGAAATTCCACAGCATCTCTATAGCCACCAATTAGTTGCACTAAAACCCCAAGAAATATTTTTGATACACGATCGCCCATATGTTCATTTGTGCGACTTAATTCTTTCTTTAAGTGGTTAACAATTTCGGGAGGCATGGAGTGTACATCATCAAACGGACTTTCGAAAATATTTTTATCACAGTTTAAAATCACAACATCGCCCAATTCCTCAGGCATCATCTGAAGACGAAATAAAAATGTTAATATTTTTTTATGTACAAAAAAGAAAATTATAACTTTGAAATACCGTTTCGAGTACCATAGCAGGTACACCTATTAAATAGGGCATGGGTGCACTTAAATAATCTTTTAGCTTCATGGGCATCATTGGTATAAATATGTGCTGCCACACCATGGGATAGAGAAATGCATTGGCCGCTTGTATGCAAGATGATAAACGATCTAAACGTTTTGAAGTAAAAATGATACGACGTTCGGCCAACATTGCTGCGAAAACATTAATCATATTCTTTGGATAAACAAAATTATAATACAAATTCAAATTGTGCTGTAAAAGAAACGAAAACGAAAAATTAACAAAGCAAATTGAGACAACAACAAGAATTTAAGTCTCCTACATTCTCTGGTATACTGGGCAACTGGAACTGTTTGGGACGTTCAAACATAAATTGCTAATGAAAGATGAAAACAAAAAGAAAAGGAAATATAAATAATTATTTACTATTTGTTTTAAATCAAAATTAATACATACACTTTGTCCTTGACTATATACCAATCTCAACTGACTGCCTACATCTGGCACTCCACTGTTATAAGTCTCTGTTAAAAATTGCTGAAAGTCTTTTATATCCGTTCTTCGCAGTTCAGCAAGTACGGACAATAATTTCAGAAATGTATCATGCCATGGCAAGAAAGTGATTATGACCATTGTATTGCCAGCCTTTGGATCGTGTCGACAAAATCCATAACGCCATTTCGAATCGTCTGTGGTTAGTACAAAGGAATATAATTGTGCAGAATCACTGTAATAATAAAAGAAATATTTATTATTTAAGATAATTATTTTCAGTTTTATTCGACCTTTTTTTTAATTTCTATTAAATTTTAATCTTTTCACACGGTCATTTAAATTATAACGATTTTTTTTTTTTTTGAAAATATAAAAAATATAAATAATAATTGAGAAAATATAAATAATAATTGAGAGAAAAAAAAAAATAAAATCGTTATAATTTAAATGACCGTGTGAAAAGATTAAAATTTAATAGAAATTATTTAAGATATCAATTATAAAATTTTTATTTTGATGTGTTCCTTTTTCGTTAAATTAACAACACTTTAGTTGCAAATAAAACACGCCTAAGTGACACTTCTTTTATTCAGCTCTGTTAACAACAGTGTTAAAAACACACACACAAACGCATTACTGCTACACAAGTTGAAATTCTCTGTTCGGCATTTTATTCAATACTGGCTGAGGTTAGGAAATAAATTGTCTATTAAAAATGGTTAAATACCAAGAACTGAACTGTCATCCTTTAACATTTATTTTTTCGTAATCAGGTTTCTTTTGAGAGATTTGTGGTTTTTTTTTAAAGAGAAGTAGCACTTAAGGCAACAATGCCTATTTAGTTAAGTACCGTGCTACATTCTTTAGGAAAGGGATAGAGAAGAGATGAAGCAGGTAGTGAAAGAAGAAGGATAGTGGGAAATTAACTGTCGTATAAGACAGCACAGCGACCAGTGACCATGCCTTCGTCGCTGAGCAACCCCACCGACAGTCAATTTTTATTTTTGTAGTGAAAAAAAACCAAGGTCTTCGTTGGGAATCGAACCCACTACCCCCAGACTGACAAGCTAATACACTACCTACTAGCCTACAGGGTCACCTTAATTAAATCGCCAAACTCGAAGCTCACGGCATAGTAGTGGGTTAATGATGCAAACATACCCAGTGTTGACAATAAGCTTGGAACATCAACTCGTTGACGTTCACAACAAATGGGCATCACAAGACACACTTTACACTACATTTTGCCTAAAGATCTTCGTTTTCATCAAAGTTTAACTCGCTGAAGAATTAAAGCCTGATCATTGATTGTGTCGAACGTTTGTGAATTTAATGTTTGAAAAACTTAACGAAAACAACGCATTTTTCAATGATGCTAATTTAGGCAAACAAAATTTTCGCGTATGGGGCGAAATCCGCGAGTGGTTATCGAAAAACTATTACATCCAAAGAAAGTGACCGTATGGTGCGGTTTGTGGTCAGGCGGCTTCATTGACCCATATTTTTCTAAAATGAGCAAGGCAACGCCGTCACTGTGAATACTCTGAGCTGCCCAACGATGATAACCAATTATTTTTGGCGATGTTAATTGACTTGTTTACGCTTAACAGCAGATAATTAAGCAGATTTAGAGTATAGAAAGAAAGCAAGGCTGCGTTCTTTTTTTCTACTCTATTTCTTATTTTTCTAAATGACCTTTTTTCAAACTTTCAACCTTATATACTCTTTCGCAGATGACAGCACCCATTGTCATTCATTTGGTAACTGAGCGAACCAGTTGGAGGTGAGTTCCAAAAGGCAGAACATGAATGATACGTTTAATTACGATCTCACAACAATCTCTAAATGGGGTCGTGTGCTTATGCATAGATCTGTGTTCGAAAATGGTGCTGATTTCGTTACTATGGATAAATCGGACGTTGTTGATGTTCTTGGCATGAAAATTTTGTGTGTTGTTTGATGGACTAAATACATTTTTCAAGTTTCTAAGGAAGCTTTCAAGTGCTTCGGTTTTCTAAGACGGTGTAAGAGATACTTCACTCCATCCGATTTTTTTTACTATTTATACTATCTATATCCGTTCAAAAATGGAATACTATTCTTAGGTATGAGCCGGCGCCCCAAAGTCTATTTTGGAGTTGCTCGACCGGGTACAGGAAAAGGCCAACAGCCTCATTGGAGACAATAGGATATCCAACTCTATTGAATTTCTGGAACAGCGACGCGTTGTTTTATGTATTTCACTGTTTTATAGTTACTGCAATGTTAAGTGCTCTAATGATATTAGGGAACTTGTTCCCGTTACTCACACGTTCTCACGTTTAACTCGATTTTCGTTAAGAACGCATCCATTTATGGTTGATGTTCCAGTGAATCGCACTACGCATAAGTGGAATAAACTTCCTCCAGAGGTCTTTTATTTCACTTTCAATATAGGAAACTTTAAATTGAATATCCACAGACACTACTCCCGTTTTCCTCCTTCCCATAACCTAATTTCCTAGTTCTGGTACAATGCATTGCATGTGTAGAAGTCATTCCTTGAGTGCTAATCCGCGAAAACAAAAATAAAAAAAAGAAAAGTCCCAGTCCATTGTGTAATCTGGGGAGAGCGAAAGAAGATAAGGCAGCTAAAGATAAAATGGGAAGAGAAAGCAAGAAGCTGCTAGTGGACGGCCGCAAAAATAGAATAAAGCGAAGAGGATTCGAGAGTAAGAGGACATGATAAACCTCAGAGCAATGAAAATCTTTTGCTTTTTATTGTTTATCAAGGGCACTTGATCTGGTACTTCTTTACAGCAGATTCTGCAAATTAGGGCAGAAGCATAGAAAATCGTTCCCTGCTGCCTGTTATGACAATTTCTACTGCAATAGTCGTTTGTATATTCGTCAAACCTGCAGCGGCCTGTATACTGTTGTATTAAAAGCTTTTGCGCTTGTATCTAAATTGCAGCTGCTAATTGGAACCTGATCTAACGGTGCGAATTGCCATGTTGTCATTACAGCGATTAGAGTGAAATTTGAGAAGATACAACAAAATTTATGGCACCAACAGTATATTGTAGAGTTAATTGTTTTACAACAACAATATAATACAAATATACATAATATAACAACAACAGTGTTGGAGAAAATAATAAGAACGTTTGCTTTAAATGATTTTATAAGAAATTGGTTTATTCGTGTTTTGATTCATAAAATACTTTAATATTGTTTAAAAAACTATTGCGTATAAAATTGCTTTTCAAAAATCGAAAGCAGAAAAGTCCGTAATTAAAAACAAATGGCCTGGAAAATATAAGAACGCTACATTAGTTTCTTAAATAAAATTCATACATTCCGAAATTTTACTTTTATACACAACAATTTTATCAATACTTAGTTAAAGATCCTTTCATTTTTCTGACGTCCTGAGATCGGCGTGGCATGCTTCTAACAAGAATAACGCATACTTCCGAATGTATGGAATTCCATTCCTTCTTAATTGTTGCCCACATATCAATTTTATTATAATTCCCAATTTTCTTTTTTAGAGACCTAAAGAGGTGCTCAATTCGGGAGATTAAGACGGGAAGACCAAAACGAAGATTTTTTCTCTTGAAACCATTTTTTTTTTTTGCTAATTTTAAGGAATATTTTGGATCATTTGGCCACTTCAGCGGCATGTACTCTTTGGCAAACGAAAGCATTTGACTTTTACGAATATGAAGGCAGGCCAAGGCGTTCATTTTTTATCCATCCCAAAAATTGGACCAGCAACAGGAGACGAAAAATAGCCTAATGACATGAGACTACCAGCGTTGTGCTTCATAGTCCTTTTTTGTATACTTAGCGTTATACTTTTTGTTCTTTAATCTACAAACAAATACTCATCTCATTTCATCTGACCAAAGCACGTTTTCCCAAATTTCCTTTTGTAGATGTTGTCTTGCAAAACATAACCTTTTTGTTATGTTTCGTTTGCTCAAAACTGGAACCTTTCTGACATTACGGGCTTTTAATCCAACTTCTAGGAGTCTCCAATTCGTAGCGGGTGCATTTGAAATATTTTAAGCTCCTCAGATCTATCCTGCTTTTGCGTACCAAAATGTTGTCAAATCTCGCTGATGTTTTATGCTTTCTTTCTCTTCCTCTCCTCGGGTTTTGCTTATTTGTGGATGACTTGAAAACCCTTTATTTTTGAGCACCAAATTAATTTGGCTATTTTTCCCATAAATTTATCCTATTCCCTAAATTTTAAAATAACATCTTCCTTTATAGGAGTTCAGTGCTTGTCTCGACCCATTTTCACCATTTTTTTTTAACTGAGCGAATAATCTATTTCACTTACATGTGCTGCATTTGCTTTTTGCTAAGCAATTTCAACTAGCTTTCATGTTTAATGAACACACAAATGTTTTTGTTCTTTTTAATTTTTTCCAGCAAAATATTAAGCGTCTTATGAGATTTTAGCAAAGAAAAAAATTGTTCAATGTTTAAAAGCAATAATAAAAAACATATTTGTAATGATTTACCGTTAAATATTTAGTAATTCAACAGTACTTTCTAAAACTAATTATAATATTAACAAATTGTAGTAACACAAGCAGCCGTTCTTATTATTTTTTCCAACACTGTATACACACATATTGATATAATATTTACATATATGCATTATTTGAACTTGTGTTAGTGTAAAATGTAATTATTGCATTAAGTAATTTAATAATGAAAACAATAGTTTTTTATGACCGAATGTCAACTGCAAAAAAAAACAACAAGAACAACAACAAAAAAATTCAAAGTCATTGTGAGTGTTATAAATGAGTGTTTTCGAAATAAAATTTTTCTTTGAATCTCGACTGCATATTTATTCTATTAGTTTCTTTTTTAAACTATCTAAAATAACTTCATTTGAGTAATTCTTCTTCTTCTTAGTTGTATTTGATTAGCACCAATTTGCCAGATCCGACCACAGTTTTTAATGAAGAATGTGCAAATTTTTAAAAATAAAATTTGCGGCCCAGACTATAATGGAAAAATGCCTTTATTTTATATACAGGGTATCAGCTGGGAAGGTATACATACTATTTTGTTTATAATTTTTTAAATTAAATTAAACAGAATGGATCTCATATTGATAAATGTTTAATTTAATGTCGGCAATTAATATATGGAATACAATATCAAATAAATGTCCAAACCTATTAACCTCACAAATCTGAACCCTTTTGAGCACATATTTCATTACATTCTCACGTGGTGGTATTTCATTAATTTTATCACGAATATTTCATTTGAGTTACCTTGCTTTTCAGATATCCCCACAAAAAGAAATCCGGAGCAGTCAAATCAGGCGACCGTGGAGGAGAGAGGTTTCGCACTATTACATTGTAATTTTGGCTGTATGCGATGTGGCACCGTCCTGTTGATACATGTTAAACAAGCGCAAAGCATACAGTTGTGGCGTTAAAAGGTTTTCAATCATATCACGACATCGCTCCCCATTCACAGCAACCGTTACGCCGTTTTCATTTTCAAAGAAGTAAGGTTCAATGATTCATTTTGACCAAATTGTATACCATACTGTCACTTTTAATGGAAAGGTGACTGTTGAATAATTTGAGGGTTTCCCATTCACCAGAACCGACTATTCTGTTTATTCAAATATCCATTCAAATGAAAATGTGCCTCGTTACTCATGATTTTTTAATGAAAATCGGAGATGTAATGGGCGAGCTGTAACGTCCTGTTGGCATATGAAAGGTGTCCCTGTAGGCTAGTAGGTAGTGTACTAGCTTGTAAGTATGGAGGTTGTGGGTTCGATTTCCAACGAAGACCTTGGTTTCTTTTTCACTACAAAAACAAAAATTGACTGTCGGTGGGGCTGCTCAGCGATGAAGGGATAGTCACTGGTCGCAATATATACGGCAGTTAATTTCCGACTATTCTTCTACTTTCATCACCTGTTTCATCTACATATTCTCTATCCCTTTCCTAAAGAATGTAGCACGGTACTTGACTAAATAGGCATTGTTGCCTGAAGTGCTACTTCTCTTTAAAAAAAAATGCTAAAATTGTTCAAGTCCTGAGCACGGCATCGAATTGTGGTTGATGGATTGTTTTGAAGACTTTCTTGAGCAGCAATAATATTGAAGTACGTTGTGGTCCATGCTTGGGCCTATCACCTACAGCCCGCCCTTTCTTCTTTGAAATCATTCACCACACGATAAACGTTTTGTTGGCACGTTGTTTCTCCCAGAAATTTCACTTAACTTTCTCATCGTTACAGTAATCGATGATTGAATTTGACAAAATGTTTTAACGATTAAAACACGTTGGTTTATCGAATACTTTTTCATTATAAATTTGCCAAGTGTCTACTTCACGACTGCCAAATATGAACTGTCAAGACTAATGTTTACCAAAATGGCGGCAAAACATACTACTTCGTTTTGCAGACGCCCTGTATATTTAAAATATTTTTGTTATTGATTTTTATTCACTTCCCGTTGCTTTCTTCTCAATCAACAATAATTTCTGTTAAAATGAACTCCAATTATATCCACTCACTGTTTGCGCTGCGAGATTAGATTCAACTTAAGAAACGAAAGCATTTACATAATCGTCTATGCACGTGCCAATATTTAGAAGAAGACAAACAAAAAACAATCAAATGAATAAATTAATTTAGTTCTTTAAACAATGAAATACAAACTATAATTGAAATATTGTAAACATTTCATTCTTTGTTTCTACAAATTCTACTTTAACGCCAACAAACAATATTGCAGTCAGTCAAAGGTGAATGCCTCTTAAATTCGATTAAAATTTAAAAACATAAACGAATGTACAATTTTTATTTAAATTTCAACACTAGCATTTGTTTAATGTTCTTCCAAATGCTCGATGGATTCCAATAAACAGTAAACACTAAACAACAACAATTATAAATTTACTGAGTCCGTTTACCTCCTTAGTTTTATTTATTTATATTATATTTTTTTATTTTTAAAATCGTTTTGCGTTTAAGACAGACGTTAAAATAGACGTTAAAGTAGTTTTGTTAATTTTTTAATGCCGGCATAAAATGATTATAATGCAAACCGTTACTTATTCTACGCTAACATAACTGGGTGTTACTAAAATAATGTGTTTGGCATAATAAAACTATTTGTCGATAGTTTGGAATTTTAAAGAGTTTCCAAAAGGCTTTGAAATGTGTTACAATATAAAAATATACAATTTATGGATTGGTGGAGTCATTGGTCGTACTTCTAAAAAAAAAACGATGCTGGTCAGAACCTTAAAGTCAATGGTGACCGCTATAGAGCATAAATAGTAACATTTGTCACACAACTTGTGCCACAATTAATTTATTGAAGGTAACTTTCTTGTCATCTCATCGTTTCACGTTTTGGATACGTGAATTAACCTTCAAGATCGTGCAATTTAACGCCCCTCTACTATTTCCTGTGGACATATGTAAAGTTACTAGCCTGCGCCAAAAGTTCGAAACGATTAACCACGTGGCCGCATTGTTGCCGATATACGGCCACAAATGTAGGAAAATATATTTGAAAATTGGACCTCCAGATTAGATTACGTCCGAGTAGACGTATGGACGTCATGAGCCAGAAGTCATATTTAAATTATAATAGCAGAAAATTACTTTTCAAATAAAGTAATACCAATTTCAGAAATTTATTTGTGTTCTATACATCTCTGCAAACACCCTAATTAATGGCCATCCTGTTTCACGTAGGGAGGCCTTAAATTTGACATTATCTTTAAAACATAAAATAGTGAACATTATAATTCTTATCACTAGCTTATCCCACATAATAACAGTTGGGAAAATTTGAGATTAGGAAGTAAATTGGCCTGACAACTTCAGTTTTATTAATACCAACGTAAAGAAGAAATGCGTCGGTACCTAACTGTTAAGCCATAACTCGACGGTGGATCAAACCACTTGGGTCATATGTAGCGTGCACCCACGCCCTAGAAAGCCGAAGTATAATTCTATACAGAGTAGGAGACTATCCAACTCCTGGTCCAGAAGACATGACAAGCATGCCACTGGATCCGCATCATTCACACTTTGTTCTCAGTAGAAATGAAATGATCCTGGCCCCGTACTTAAAATTCATGAGGGCCTGCAAAACTGCAACCACCACGGTGCTCCCGAAGGGCCAACCTCAATAATCAGTAAGACAACAGCTAAAAATCTGAACTCTGGGGCTTACTGATTCCCTTGGAAATAATGTGAAGTTGTCCCAGTTGGCTCCCTGCTAGCCTTTAGGGCTTCCTTTTACCTCCGGTGACACATGTAATAACAGTAAAATTCCGTCAAGACATATTAATGTGCCTCGGTAGTGTCGTAAAGAGAAAATATGGAAATTAATATGTCCCCCTCTAGCACGCTATCAGACGGTCGCTCTTTTTGCAAAATTTTTAAGCACTTTTTTTCAAATCGCCCCATAGAAAATAATCCAGCGGCATTAAATCATAAGAATGAAGCGGCCAAATAACGTCGCCAAATCATACAATTGCTTGACCGGTAAATTTTTTACGCAATAATACCTCTTTCAGATTAGGCAACTTTAATTGCGCAAGTCTTGTGTTTGTGGGTGAGAAAAGGTTGGTCTTTCCCCTTCAAACAGACCTTTCCTCTCACACCCACAAACACAAGACTTGCGCAATTAAAGTTGCCTGATCTGAAAGGGGCCTAACTGAATTGTTTGGGCTTGTGGCGCCGTCTTGGTAAAACCAAAAATTACCGATGTCAATATTAGCAAATTGCAGCCACAAAATATTGTCTTCCTCTCCTTCACAAAGCCAATTAAAAAAAATTTTTTTAAAAATATTTAGATCAGGAGAATAAGGTGGCCAGCACAACAAACTTTTTTTTTCTCGAACCAGTATTCAGAGAATGACCCCTACACCTGCAATGCATTGTGCAAGAACTAGGAAATTAGGTTATGCGGAGAAAGAAAGAGGGAGTAGTGTTTGTGAACATTCGATTTGAACTTTCCTACATTGAAAGTGATTGGAGGGAGGTTATTCCACATATGGACTGTTCTGCTAAAAAACGAATTATCTGTATTTCACTGATCAATGAACCACAAATGGATGTGCTCTCAACGAAAATTGAGTTAAACTCAAAAACATGCAAGTAACGGGAACAAGTTTTTTAATGTCATTAGAACACTTACGATTGTAGTAACGAAAAAACAGTGAAATACATTCCATATTGCTTCGATGCTCTAGAGAATTATTAGAGTTGGATACCCTATTGTCGTCAATGAACAACTCCGAAATAGACTTTGGGACGCCGGCCCATACATGAGAGCTATATTCCGTTTTTGGACGAATATTGGTGCTATAAATAGTACGAAGATCGGAAGGGAGTGAAATATCTCTTACACCGTCTTAGAAAACCGAGGCGCTTGTAAGCTATTTCAGAAACTTTAATGGTTAAGGGATGCATGGCTTTATCGGGAGTTTGAGAACTTGTGTTCATTGACCAGATTATGGATAAAACATTATATCTCAATATTTTAAAAGAAAATGTTAAGAAATCTTTGACAAATCTAGGTTTTTCAAGAAGTTAGTTTTTCCAACATGACAACAATCCCAAAGATACGCCTTACGATGTGCGTATGTGGATAGCTTATAACATCCACCATATTTTGCCGCACCCATCACAATCCCCCTACAGTAATCCGTTCGATTTCCGAATTGGAAAAACGCATAGGAAAGCACAGCATATCTAATAAAACTTAGCTAAATGAGATTTTCTCATAAGAATGGAAAAATATCAGCTCCGGTGTTGGATCCAATGCCAAGGAGATTGATTGGGTGAAATAATTAAGCGAAGAGGATACGCTACAAAATACTGAATTTATTTTTATCATCCTATAAGAATTAACATTTTGAAGGCGTGCCAATAATATTTCCTTAAAAAATTTGAATTTAAAACTTTATTAATTTATTTTTGTTAAAATGATTTTGATTTTTTTGTACTTATACAGTGATAGACATTCGTTTGGCCGCACTTACTTTTTTATTTTAAGTTGTTTTTTTAAACTCTTTATGAGAACAGTTATTTCTTTTTATGTTTTTTTTATTTACATTGTTAAGCGCAGTTTACAAAACAATAACAATTATTAGTGTAACGGTTATTTTATAGAAAATATGTGTTCTTTTGTAAAATTGTTGCTGTTTTTCCTGAGACAATCGTTTAAACGCATTAAGAGAAAATTTTATTTAATTTGTGAATTTTGACTTGTAGACACGTGTTTCATACTAATTTAATAAAAAATGTAATGCAAATATAAAAAATAAAAAACAAATTGCAGAATTTTTTAAGCCGATTAGATATGGGCTCAGGAAAGCGGTTAAATGATACCGAAAACGATTTAATCGATAACTTGAAGAAAAAAGGGTTATCAAATCGAAAAATTGCTGGAATAATTATACGTTCTCAAAAAGTAATAAGAAATTATTTAAAACTTGCCAAAAAGTATGGCATTAAGGCTCCAACGAAGGGATCATCCAAAGTTACGACCCGTCAAAAACGACAGATTTGCCATGAAGCAACTCGAAATCGTTTATCCTGTCGGGAAATAAAGGACAAACTTGACCTTCGAGTTACTATGCGAACCATAGCCCGTGTTTTGAATGCGACCCCATCGATAAAATGGAACAAAATGAAGTCTAAACCACGACGAACTAAAGTACACAAGGAGAGACGTTTTAGCTTTGCCCAAGCACACATGTCATGGACTGCCTAATGGAAAAAATTTATTTTTTTAGATGAAATCAAATTTTAACTTGGATGGTCCAGATTGTTACAGTTGTATTTGGCATGATTTGAGCCAATCGAACGTAGTGCAATCAAAGCGAAATTTTGGTGGTGAAAGCGTTATGGTGTGGGGAGCATTCTCTTATAACTTCAAGCTTCGTATTTGTTTTATAACCACCCGAATTAATTCAGAAACGTACCTCGAACTTCTGGAATCTTCCAGAATTCCTTATTGCAATATTTTCCAACAGGACAACGCGGTAAAACATGTATCGAAAAAATGTAAGGAATGGTTTTCTACCAATAATAGTGATTTACTTCCATGGCCGGCATGCAGTCGCGATTGTAACCCAATCAAAAACTTATGGGGAATCCTTGTAGCTAAGGTATACGAAAAGGGAAGGCAGTTTTCGACTGTTAATGAGCTGAAAGAAAAAATCAAAGAATGTTGGTTGGGTTTTGCAATTGAAACTCTTTGGAGCCTTGTAAACGCAATGCCGAATAGAATATTTTCGGTCATTCGAAGTGAAGGCGGTCCTACTAAATATTAGTACATAATAACTTTTAATATTTTGTAAATCATTTTAATTCTTTTTTTAATTTAAAGAATACTGCGTTCAAACGAATGTCTCTTAATTTTTTAGTTTTTTATCGATAACGTATTACGAATATAAAATATGTTTAATTTTTGTTTACTACTTTTAAGCTAAGAAAACACTTAATCGGTTTGCTAAAAAAAAATAATTAAAGCCCGTTTAGTTTCTTTTAAAATAGAAAAAACATGGTGTGGTCAAACGAATGTCTATCACTGTAGAATAAAGTAAAAGTACCTATATTAACAAAATTATAGAAAATACAAATTTATACTACTTTTTGCTTTCTTTAGAATTATGCTATTTTATTTAAAATTGTTTAGTGTTCCAAAAATATGTGCCGTGACTGTATTTGATTTAATGCTTTAATTAATTCGCTTTATTTATTATTATTATTAACACAATTTGAAATTCAAAAATTTATTGGAAACAGTTTATTATTTCTATTAAGACATATTAGCATCAAATTTAATTAAAAACAGTATTTGTATTAATTACAATATTTTTTCAAAGTTTTAAAATGCATGAAATTTAATAGCTGGTTTGAGAGCGAAACTAAACAATCGTTAGGCAAATGAACACATACATACATACATACTTGAATTTAACTACATTTGGAGTAAAACAAAACAAAAAAAAAATATTACACACGACAACTTTAGTCTGACAAAAACATATACGGCATGCATGTGTTTGAATGAGTAATATGAATTGTGCCTGCCTGTACGTGCATTTAATAAACAACAAAACAACTCATTAAACTATTTTAATTTTTTTCTTTCTGCTTTTTCTCTCCAACAACAATGAAACGGACTGACTCAATTATAATATTTGGAAATTTCGTGCTTGATTAAAACCAACCATAATAATATTATTACATGTCCAGCGGTCTGTCTTATAAAATAAAGGAAAAAAAAACAACAAACACACTAACAATAACAATTTCTTAATAACGTTTTGTGCAAAAAAAATTATATTAATGAAAATAAACAACAAATCGACACACAAATAAACTTTGTTTGTATGAGTATTTGCACATATTCATTTGATTGGAGTATCAAACTTAGTACAGGGTGTCCGTCGAGAAGGTATACTAGTTTGTTTGTTTATAATATTTTATAAATATTTTTTTTATTTAATGTCGGCAATTATATATGGAATGCAATATCAGATATGTGTCAGCCACTGTTAGCCTCAAATATGCGAGCACTTTTAAGCACATTTTTCATTACATTCTCCACATTACTTTTGAGATACCCCCAAAAAAGAAGTCCGGAGTAGTCAAATCAGGCGACCGTGGAGGCTAATCAACATCACCATTTCTCGAAATGACTTGTGGTGGAAAGAGGTCTCGCAGAAGTTCCATTGTAATCCTGGCAGTGTGCGATGTGGCACCGTCTTGTTGATAACACATGTTAAACAAGCGCAAAGCATGCAGTTGTGGCGGTAAAAAAGTTTCCAATCATATCACGATATCGCTCCCCATTCATAGTTACCGTTACGCCGTTTTCATTTTCAAAGAAGTAAGATCCAATGATTCCTCCTGACCAAATTGCACACCAAACTGTCACTTTAAATGGATGTAAAGGTGACTGTTGAATAATTTGATGGTTTCCTATTCCTCAGAACTGTTTATTCACATATCTATTCAAATGAAAATGTGCCTCCATCACTCATGGATTTTTTCATGAAAATCGGAATTGTCATGGGTGAGCTGTAACATCCTATTGGCTAATGTAGGGCGGCGTAAATGGTCTTGTGGAAGAAGCTCCTGTGTCAACTGAGTCTTATATAAAATCTTTGTGCAAAATTGTGGCCAAATATGTTTTTTCAACACCAAGCTCCTGAGCACGGTGTAGAATTGAATTGATTTGAAACAGTAATGTTTTCAACCGATCCTGCAGTACGTTGTGGTACATGCTTAGGCCCATCACCTATAGACCCGAAATCTTTCACAACACGATAAGTAGTCAGTTTTGTTGGCACGTTGTTTCTCCCAAAAGTTTTACGTAACTTTCTCATCCTCACAGTAATCGATGATCGATTTTGCTAAAATATTTTAACGATTAAAACGCGTGGATTTATCGAATATTTTTCCGGCTACTTCACGACTGCCAAATATGAACTATCAAGACTAATGTTTACTAAAATGGCGGCAAAATAAAGTAGTATACCTTTCCGACGGACACCCTGTATTATAGGAGTATTCAAGTATTTTGAAGAAGAAACTGTTTTTGCAACTTAAATGAGAATTTAATAATATTTATGTATGTTAGTTTGACTTTCAATAAAACAGCGCACCGTGGAAGATTTTGCATAAAAATTATCAAACAAATTTCTATTTTTTTAAATGGAAGGTGATATCATTACATGGCTATAGAAAAGGCATAGTTGAGCTTAACTATTGATTTTGAATCTCATTGACAGGTGAGGTAGTGGTTTTGTTTTAAGTAGAAGGCCTCTGGTGCATTTTATTTTTCTAATAGAATAAAAAAAAAATATTACTACTTTTTTAAACAAAGGTTAATTGTCACCCTTCCGAATTCTAGCTTTTTAGAATCCCTGGGAAGACACAATGTTAGAGTGAGGTTTAATATTCATAAGAATAAAGTTTGATAAGCTTAGTAACTGAAAGTTATGTTATTATGGGTGCCTTGTCATCCACCTTCACTGGGTCTCGTGCTGTTATCAGTCTTTACTCTGGAGTGTAGCGATTTTTAACTATCGACTAGTAACTGTCGAATTTTGTTCTCATCATAAAGTATTTCCTAATTCCTACAATTTTTTGGAGTTTAAAATCTTATACAGCAGCACCGCTGCATTTATCAGCTTTGTCTGCCCGTGTGAAGTCTTAAGCCTAATGCCAGTCAGCTCAATATAAGATTTGCAGGTCGGCAGGCATACATATTATTCTTCGATTTTCTTTTAAACCAGGTGAAACTGGGAGTTTCAATGAATGTTGTGCAGTTATTTACCTTTAGATGCCTTGCATGTAACTGGACTTCCTTCTAAGAAGCAATTACCCCCGTTGTTTCCTTAGAGTTAGAAAATTAACCTTTTGCGAGGTAGTTTTGTCTATTTCTTTTGTATTTTTATCCTTTGAAATCTCATTGCTGCAACCGTTGGGAGGTTTGCTTATCTTTTTTTTCGATTTAATTAAGCTAGTCTCTTGGCTGAGACAAAACCTTAAGGGAGCTTGCTACTGGTCGCTACCACAGAAAGGTAAAAGTTTATTTTTTATCAGCTAACGGCTCTTTAATTCACAAGCTATTGAGTTTTTTCAATCGTTTTGAGGCTAGTGCTCTTCAACATAAATACTGAACAAAGCGCCATATAAGATTATAAATTACAGATTACTTTAAATTTTTCGTTTAATTCCCCCACTGTGCAGTATGTATGTACGGCCAAACAGCAAATGTAATTGCGAAAATTACACACTAGTGACTTCGTTTCATGCTTTTGCAGCAGCTGTTAAATAATTAGAAATCTAAAGCGTGTTATAAAATTTAGTTTTGAAATCAACGTTATTGGGAAATGCGTTTAATACATACGAATTGCATTTTAAAAAATTTTGCAAATTTTTTATTTAACTTTTGCACTCTAATCATAAGTTTAAATCCAGGCTAAGCATAAATTTGAGAGTGGAGTTTTTACGTTTAGTTTAGATTTAGTTGGGAAGGTAAATTCGGCTTCTCAACAAATATGTACTTTAACCCCTTGTGCAATATAATTAATCCCATTCTTTGTTTGAAGGGTAGAATATGTCTAGCTTAATCGTCCATTACTCGCGATATATTTTTAAGGGGGCACATACCTAGTAGTACGAAGCTAAACAGATTGTAGCTGACTGCTTGAATTGACACCGATGTGGGGTCAGTATTTAATTGATCTGTATTAAGAGCACTCTGGATACGTGTCAATTTCTTAAAATAAAGCCTGTGTGAAGCTGGATCTCCTCAAATAACAGCAGATACAAAATACGAACTATTGAAATCAATAAAAAACTTGCTGGTGGCTAACTTAAGTAGACAGATAACGACACCTTGCAATAGGTCAAGAGGTCACTCTAAGGAATTGTGCTAAGTAGGATACCGCAGGAACGTCCGTACCTGCTAAGTCTGATCTAAGATTATATAGAAGCAGAGACGGAGAAGAAACCATCGTAAAGGAAAGATATTGAGGAGGACTAATTCTTCTCCGAAAATCAGTCAATTGTCGAATAAGTTCATAAGCAATAAACCTAGGAGTTCGAATCCGATATAAGGAAGAACAGATGGAGTCAAAAACTGTTCTGCGATTTAAACGACTCACAGATTATAAGGTAAATCAGGGGGCAATAATTAGTGCTGTGCAAATTGGTTTACTATTTACTTAAAGTGTTAGTGCGAGTAAGAGTTTTTGCATAGGAAGGTTAAGATGGTTTTCAGATCATATTGAAGTAACTTAAGCTACTAAAATATGGAAACTTCAGATATAATCTGTCTAAATTAAAAATCAAGAAACACAACAGGGCAAATGCCCAGTAATGAAGGTGCATACTTTTAGGAGCCTCAGCATAATTACCTAGAACTTTGTGATAAAACATGAAAGTTGATAATTTTTAGTTCTGGAACCGATACTCCAAGTTTAGAGTAAATGGCTTTAAGCTAGCACGGTACTTGATCGATAATTTTAATCAAACTGTTTGCCCATTAGTGAAGAAAGTTGGCGCTGTGCTTTAGTATAACCCCTACACGTTATCTATCTAAGATGGTAATATGAACAAGATTTTTAACTTAATCGAGATGGACCTCTACTCTCAAAAGTTTTTGGGAATGAAGTTTATTCAATTCAATTAAATGCATATTAAGTAAGTTTGCTAATTCATTACTTCAGTTAAAAAAATATGCGGACAATCAATCATGCGTTTCTAATTAGTTAGCATAGACTGTTGCCTTTTTTTCTATTATTATTTTGAACAAAATTTTGTACAAAATTTTATAGGCATTTGCCAACCAAACTTGTATTAAATACGATTTTAAATTTTCGTTTTTTATTTTATTATTTATTATTATTATTTTTTTTTCACACTTTGATTTAATTTATTTGAGGTAAAAAACCTGCATGCACTCGTTTAGTAATTTCTCTACAATAAAACTTTTTTGTATAAATTTAATCATACAAATTTTATATAAATTGAGCTTTTTCATAATTTCACCTCAAGCTTAACAATTGAAACGTAAGATACGTGTTCGTTTTTAGTTTGGACACACTTTTCCCCAATTTATATTAAGTGTACGTCAAGTATACATAATAAATGACAATAGTATGTTTCTTCTAAAGCGGGTGACAAACACTCAAGTATTTGAATGAAATTCTGTGGGTGTGTGTGTGGGTTTTTTATATAAAAACAGCGACACATTTTTGTAAGAAATATATAGCACATCTGAAAAAATTACACACACACACACGCACATACCAATCATTTTAGGACATTTAACTTTCGATTACATTGTTTAAGTAGAAGTTGAGTGAGGTACACGACGTCAAATTACACCATTTAAAAATCAAGAAATCTTCATATGTGTACATATGTAGCGGTTCCGAATTGTAAAATATTCCTTTCTTTTTTTTAATTATTGCTTTGCTTCTTGCAGCTCAAAATTAATCAAAATCTTCTTTTACGAATTGGCAAAATTTAAAAATTAAAAAAAACAGTATTTATAATTATTTTTAAAGATTAAAAGAACAAATATTTATTTCTTGGAATAGATTCAGAAATTAACACATAAAAACATGCACTCTACATTAAACGTTGGTTGGCAACATAAATTTTTGAACATAATTTTAATTTTTATTTAAAATTTTAACAATTTTTAAAAAATTATTAACAATTTTTTAATTTTTAATAAATATCTTTTTTTCTTTTTAACGATCTTTTTTATATATTTTTTTCTTTTCAATATTTCGCTTTCCTCTGGAAAGCTTCTTCAGAAAATTAATTTTCATTAAAAAATTTTAATTTTTGTTAAAAAATTTAAAAATATTTTACAAACTATAATAACAATAAGGAGCAAGAAGTAGAACGACTAACAGCCACCGCCAACTGTAATTAGAAGCAGTTATTTGCCGGCGTTCGTTATTTGCAATTGGCTTCGCTATCTTTTTATGATAATTTGCAAAAATGTCTACAATATTTCTTGCTTTTTAAATAGCTGTACACTATTGAGAAGTGTTTCAGTATTTAATAATATATATATACAGGGTGTCCGCCGGGAACTTACTACTTTGTTTGTTTATAATTTTTTTGAATGTCTGCCTCTATTAGCATCACAAATGCGAGCCCTTTTCAGCGCATTCTTCATTACATTCTCACACATTTCATTAGTCTTATCACGAATATTTTGTTTCAAGTGTTCAAGCGTTTCTGGTTTGTTTGCATAAACCTTGCTTTTCAGATATCCCGACAAAATGATGTCCGGAGCAGTCAAATCAGTTGAGGAAATAACTTGTTGTGGAAAGAGGTCTCGCAGTAATTCCATTGTAATTCTGGCTGTATGTGATGTGGCACCGCACACAGTTGTGGCGTTAAAAAGTTTTCAATCACATCACGATATCGCTCCTCATTCATAGTTATCGTTACGCCGTTTTCATTTTCAAAGAAGGAAGGACCAATGATTCCTCCTAACCAAATTGCACACCAGACTGTCATGTTTAATGGAAGTAAAGGTGACTGTTGAATCCCATTCTCCAGAACCGACGATTCTGTTTGTTCATATATACATTCAAATGTGCCTCGTCACTCATTATGATTTTTTCATGAAAATCGGGGTTGCCGAGGGCGAGCTGTAACATGCTATTGGTATATGGACGACGGCGTAAATGGTCTTGTGTCAGAAGTTCTTGTGTCAACTGAATCTTATATGGAAACAAATGCAAATTCCTGGGCAAAATTGTGCCCAAAGTTGTTTTTTGAAGATCAAGCTCCTGAGCACGGCGACGAATTGAGCTTGATGGATTGTTTTAAACACTTTCTTGAAGGGCAGTAATGTTTTCGGTCGATCTTGCAGTAAGTTGTAGTCCATGTGGTCCATATATACATACATATCTATTACCATTATTTTGTGCACATAAATAAAGCCATGCTTTTATATTTATTTTATTCTTATAGAAAGCAAAGCCGATCGACTATGAAATTTTAAACGCCCTACTGGCGAAAATTAAATTTGCTAATTTATTTTTTATTGCCGTACACAAAAAAGAAAAAAGTACCGCTATCAATATTAATGCAATGTTAATCTAACTGTCACAGGCCTCTAGCTCTGGAAATTTTTACAGGTGTACAGCAAAAAACGCTAAAAAGAACTAAAAGATGCTAAAAAGAATTATAGAAATAAAAGCTGCCCCCTCAATAGCGTAACTAGAAATTTTTGTGAGGCGTCGGGATATAGTAATTTAAAGAGGAGGAAAATTGTTTCATAATTAAAGATTCCATAAAAATAAAAAAAATTCTGGAAGGGGCAAAATATTTTTGGGAGTTACTTAACCTTTCTCAGACAGTGATTTTAATTAATTGTTTGATTTAAATGTTTTATTTTTAATCATTTTAGGCCGGCAGTGAACAGTATGCGCGCTATAAGGGCAAGTGTAATATGATCAAATTACCAAGTAAAGAGTAAATGGGGTTATCTTTTAAACAGCAACAGGTAGACCTATTCAACTTATCTAGAATGGATGCTCACCATAATGCTAACTATAGCAACAACAAAACTACAAATTTGAAGGTTGTCGCCATATAAAAGCTGATTTCGACATACATACATTCGTATATAGCATATATACGGAATAATAATAATAATAGATAGACAATCTAAATTTTCCATAAACCTGCACCCTCCTCAAAATAATTATTAGCTGCACTAAAGCCATACAACTACAATAGTGTAGCAAAATTTTGTGAAGTGTATATTATTTGTATTGTGTGCACATTATCTTTTAAAAAAAATTTATGTCTTTATTTGGCCAATTGAGTGACATTTTATTTATTAGTTTCACAATGTACATACACGCACATATACATATATGTATATGTGTACTTGCATTATTAAATTTATTTGGCAACAATTTCTTAATAGGGCAACACTATAAATCAAAGGCAGTATTCTAATGGTTTGATTTAATATGTCTGCAAATAATTTATTCCTCTGCCAAAAATTAGATTAAATATTTTTTTATATCGGATGGGCAAATGTGAGGTCACGTAAATCCGGTCTTTTAAATAATCCAACGGAGTCAAATCAAATTAGCGAGCGGCCAAGCGGCAAAGTTTCCATCGTATATTTTTGTGTATAAAGACGAATTAAAATAACAGCTCGTCTAAATAAATCATGTAATTTAATCCAAAAAGTTGTCTCTAATTATTTTTCAATTAAAGAACTCAATAAACTAAAACTTGTGTTTAATGTTAATACAGGGTTCCGCCGGGAAGGTACACTACTTTGTTTTGTCGCCATTATGGTAAACATTAGTTTTGACAGTTCATATTTGGCAGTCGTGAAATAGACACGTGGCAAATTTATTATGGAAAAATATTCGATAAACTAACGTGTTTTAATCGTTAAAATATTTTATCAAAATCAATCATCGATTACTGCGACGGTGAGAAAGTTAAGTAAAATTTTTGGGAAAAACAACGTACCAACAAAACGCACAATTTATCGTGTAGTGAATGATTTCGAAGAAAGAAGGTCTGCAGGTGATAGACCCAAGCATGGAACATTACTGCTGCTCATGAAAGTTGTCAAAACAATTCATCAACATCAATTCGATGCCGTGCTCAGGAGCTTGGTCTTCAAAGAACAACTTTGGCCATATTTTGGACAAGGATTTTCATTTGTTTCGATATAAAATTCGGTTGCCATAAGAACTTCTTCCACAAGACCATTTACGCCACCGTACATATGCTAATAGGATGGATGTTACAGCTCGCCATGACAATCTCGATTTTCATGAAAAAAATCATAATGAGTGACGAGATACATTTTCATTTAAATAGATATGTGACTAAACAGAATAGTCGGTTCTGGTGAATGGGAAACCCTCAATAATTGGACATTACTTCTTTGAAAGAAAAAACGGCGTAATGGTAACTGTCAATTGTTAATGCCACAACTGCATGCTTTGGGCTTGATTAACACGTGATATCAACAACGGTGCCACATCGCATACAGCCAGGATTACAATGGAATTACTGCGAGACCTCTTTCCACAAAAAGTTATTTCAAGAAATGGTGATGCTGATTGGCCTCTACGGTCGCCTGATTTGACTGCTCCGGTCTTCTCTTTATGGGGATATCTGAAAAGCAAGGTTTATGCAAACAAGCCAGAAATGCTTGAGCAACTCAAACAAAATATTCGTGATGAAATTAATGAAATACCGCGTGAAAAGTATGCGAATGTATACAGTATATCTTCCCGGCGGACACCCTGTATTTTTGGCTTAAGGTATACGAGGGCTGGTCAATAAGTTCGTGACTTTTTGTATTTTCCGCCTCGTAATTAAAATTGTAAGACCGCTCCTGTCCTGCACATGAGAGAAAATGGTGATGAAAATATAAACGTATTGTTCCAAATGGCGAAAGATGATCGAGTCATTGGCTTTTTTATCTACACTTGAGGGTAAATTTTACTTTAATTGTTTTCTATGCGGGCCAAAGTAACTTAAGCATTTTCAACTACTTCGGTTGGATTTGTTCGCCCGTTAACGGAATAATGACAATCATAAAATCGAACGCATTTTCTTACAGAACGAATTGTAAAGAAAATAAATTGTACGGTTCGAAAAAAAATTCACTTAATTTGAATGAAAGCATAAATAAAAACTATTTTTGCTTTTGAATAATTAATTTTA
Organism: Trichopoda pennipes; assembly: GCA_030448955.1. Taxonomy (NCBI): domain Eukaryota; kingdom Metazoa; phylum Arthropoda; class Insecta; order Diptera; family Tachinidae; genus Trichopoda; species Trichopoda pennipes. Next base: position 7,604,467 of record JASKUP010000064.1, read on the forward strand.
TAAATCGTTAGATGGTAAAAACAATCAGAAGCTGTTAAATAATTAAAAAAGAAAAAATAAAAGCAAAAAATTGGAGACACTTGAAGCCACAACTAATGGTGTTAAGTGCATGAAGAAATAAAAAAAAAGAGACACTTAAAACCAGTCGATGAATGTGTGAATGAATGAATGAATGAATCATCAAACAAAAATATATTCAAAACAAAAAAAGAAACAAATAAATAAAAAAAACTTGTTAATTTTAATAGACCTTAAGAAAAATAAAAGTTACAAGACAAATATCAAATTCAGTTGCAAAAAAAAACCCAAGATGCAGAAGGTCTTCCTTGCTAACCTGTTAATAACAAAATCAGCCGTACATGTTAAAGCAAGAGCAGGCAGAGAGTCAGACAGACAACAACCTGACTTTCATACACTAAAAACAAAAACAAAAAATAATAATAAAAGAAGGCAATTATTATAAGGCTAAAAAAAGAACCAGAAAGTAACATTTCAGTTCAAGTTTTATTTAGTCTTTTATAGGAAAAGTACTACCAATTCTAAAGATTCGGCCGAACAACAAAACAGTAATATTCGGCCCGAATTAAAAAAAAAATTCTATTGTAACGTGTTGGCAAATTTGAGATTAAGAAATAAATTGTCTTTAAAACGCTTTCTTTAAAGTTTTATTTATACCAAGTGGAAATATGAAAATTAATGATAGAATATAATGTCGGGAAAATGTCCACCACTAGCACGGCAGATGCCTGCTCTTTACACAAAATTTTGATGTACAGATTGAAACAAAATATTCGTGATGAAATTAATGAAAGGTCGCGTGAAATGTGTGAGAATGTAATGAAAAATATGCTTAAGAGGGCTCGCATTTGTGAGACTAACAGAGACGGACATTTAACTTATATTGTATTCCATACATAATTTCCGACATTAAATAAAACATTTATCAATATAAGATCCATTCTCTTTCATTCATTGTCTTTTGCATGGGTGCCCCTGTAGACTAGTAAGTAGTGTACTAGCTTATAAGACTGGGGGTTGTGTGTGTTCGGTTCCCAACAAAGACCTTGGTTTTTTTTTCACTACAAATAAAAATTGATGATGTCATGGTCACTGGTCACTGTGCTGTCTTATACAACAGTTAATTTCCGTAACTGTCCTTCTACTTTCACCACCTGTCTCATCTCTTCTCTATTCGTTTCCTAAAGAACGTAGCACGGTTCTTAACTAAATAGACATTCTTGTCTGGAGTGCTACTTCTCTTTAAAAAAAGAAAAAAAAATTAATAAAATATTATAAAATTGTAAACCGACAGCCTGTAGTTTGTTGATAATGATCCACCCACTTAAGTTTAGTTTAGTTTTTTTACTCTACTCTAAATGATCTTTTTCTCTTATAAGCACTGTAGGCCACTACTACCAGTTGGTGTGTCACTAATGGATTGGCTTTACTCATAGGTAGATGTATAAAATTTTAATGGAATCTGGTCGTTGAATGTTCAATGAATGCATTGTTCAAAACAGAGTTCCCCCCGGGGGCACATTTATGGTCTTTATAGTACGTAACAGCTATCTAGATCTCTGCAACTGAGGGTATAAAGGGCGCCCAGTCCCCTGAAGACAGGGAGGGAGTCAACTGGAAGCTCTACTTTATATCCACGGGGATCAGTGAACCCGCAGAGTTCATTATTTGTCTCTTTAGACATTTAATAGTTCTCTGACTGATCATTGAGGTTGGCCCCTATATGGGAGTATCGTGGTGGTGGTGGTTTTGCAGCCCCATAACAGTATAATGGTTATTATGGTGGCCAGGATCATCTCACTGATAACGACACGCAAAGTGAATGATCCAGTCCAGTGAGCATGCTAGACATGTGTTCTGGACAGGAGTAGGAAAGTCTCCAACTCTTTAGCAAGGTGTGATGGTTTGCAGCCCTGCCCTGGAATCATTAAAGTTGCAATTATGTGGTTCTGTTGCTTAGAATTATGTCTTCGGCTTCCTAGGACGCCTATATGACGTTCCAAATTATACAATAGTGGTTTGTCCACCATCTGATTAAGGCTACATAGCCAGGTGGGGATGTAAAACAGATCACACTCTGTTCAAAACAGAAAATATTTAATTTTAAAGTATAATTTTGTATTTCATAAAATATGTAAATTTACAACCCGAAAAATGAAATTACGTTTCCTACTTCCTGAAGCACATACATTTTCTTTTTGAAAATCGTGCTATTCTAGTTAAAACTTTATAATAAACTAGCTGACCCGGCGAACTTCGCCTCGCCCCAATTTTAGTCTTCAGAAAAACTTCAGAGTAATAATACGACACAAATATTTAAATTTTCAATGTGATTTATTTGAATCGAATAAGAAGAAAGCCTTTTGATGAACAATGAAGACGGTTTCCCAACACGCGACCATGCAACGTACATAAGACATCTCAATGAAGCAAAGTCCGTGGTATGAATAACGAAACGAACCGCAAAAAAATTCGTATAATCGAACTCAAAACGTATGACAAAAAAAAGAGGCTCGATAAATAAAAAACTTAGGGAAATAAGAAATTAAGATTTCTCACATTTTTCCGCAATTTTCATTTGAAAAGCCATTAAGGAATAAACCCACACAAAATTCTATATAAAAAATCTATTTTCGATTTTTTTGATAAATATTTCACTGAATTTCAATTGATTGTAATGCTTTTAAGTGAACGAGTGATGTACGACTATTCGGAATCAGTTTTACAATACACAAAACTCGTATAAATTGCAGATAATAGCCTGTTTCCACGACAGTTTGAATCTCGTGCTTCGCTCACTGAAGCAAGTTTGTGAATCATGCTGTTTACACGACTCATTTATCTGCTTCGATTTGGCTGTTGTTATTAAACAGAAAAACATAAGTTGAAAAACAACAACAACAGTGAAAAACAACAACAACAGTTGAAAAACAACAGAAGATATCCTTCTTGCCGCGATAGCATTAAGTATAATTTTTTTTCCTATCCATTTTTTTTTTTAATTTTATAAAATTAAAATTAATTAATTAAGTTTTAACTTTATTTTGTTTGTAAATTTTCTTTGTTTACAAAAACGTTTAATTTTGATAACTAGTGCAGATAAACTTACGATAAAAATTAGGGAAGAGAGGATTTTTACTTGCTTCGCAACTAGCTTCAATATGAATCTACCAGCTTCGCTCTCAAAATTTTGTATGGCGAAGCAGGTTGATTCGCTTATGATTGGGGTGTGAAGCAAGAATAGAGAGCGAAGCAGGTGCCGTGGAAACACCATATAAATTGCAGCAAGAAAAATAGCACATTTACTGCAGAAAACTACAACGCCAAAATGACATCTGTCAGATTACGCAAAGTCTAAGACGACGTGTGCAATTAGCACACAAAATTTCATACAAAAAAATCAATTTTAAATATTTCTAGTTTTTCAACTTTTGCGGAGAAATTTTCCAATTTTCCGCATTTTATATTTTCCGCAATATTCCATGATTTACATTAAGAACTTTCTATTTTTTGATTTGGAAAGTCATTAAGGAATAATATCACACAAAATTTCATGCAGAAACTAGATTTTCGATTTTTCCAATTTTCCGGAGAGATTTTTTAAAATTTGCTTTCGTAAAAACATTGTCCTCGAAAATACGAACAACTGAAAAAATATTTTACAGTAATCTATTCAGGGATGTATAAAGTACACGTTGGAAGCTTTCTTTAATACATTTTATTGTAAAAGTATTAGGGAGGCAAAATTTGAAAATATTTTTGATAAAAAGGAAAACCAAAACAAGTTTTTATTTGATTTCAAAATAGTGAAAAGTTAGATTTTTTTGTATGCATGTGTTTTGTGTTTGTGTTTGCTTTAAAACCAAATAATTTTAAAATATTCGAGTGTTGTAAAATCTCTCCTGCCTAAACAAACTCTCAGATTCGGTTGGTCACATGAGTTCAATTTCTTTTGGATTTTTTTTATTTAATTACCGGAAGTTGTTATGTTTAGAGAAGGGCATCTATCTTGATTAAATGTTTTTTTTCTTGTAGTTGTTGTTACTTGAATGTACATGTGTGTAGTTGAATGTTATAATTGTTGTTCTTGCATATACTACTGTTTACTTACCTCTCAAATTCACAGGGAAATGCAAACGCAGGTATATTCGCAATAGTCTTTTCGTCACGAAAACTTTCTGGAAAACTTTCTGTGATAACACCTTCAGGCGTTGAGGGGCTAATGCCATTGTTAGCAGCATGACCATTTAAACGCGTTGAAATGTGATCTATAGCATGAGTTCGAGACACTTCACACCAATATTCAAATATTTTTTTAACATCGGTTCTGGAATACATATCACAAGCATATAAAACAAAATGATTATTAGCAAAAAAGAAAAATACAATTTAAAGGGTAAACCAATAGACACAGCATAATAACTTTTTGGATTAACAAAAGTGTCTAAGAGTATTAAAACAAAAACATATAAGACCACCAAGCATAAGCATTGAAGCAGAACGCCCACATTTTGAACTGCACACATAAATGACCAAAGTAAAAGGCATTTAATAATAAAAACTTGCTTGGAGCTGCTTAGAAGTGTTGGTAATCAACTTATAGAATTACTCACTTGTTACGAGAACTCATGATAGTTTAAGTAATTAAGTTTTTTTTTAATAATTTTAAAACATTTTCTTTAGCTCCTTTTGAAATTTCATTCTATGTATGTATCTTTTTTGTTTAATTTAGCAATGAAAATATTATTAACTTTTTATATTTTATCTTAATTTTTATTCACTTCTTTTTTTACTAATTTTGTTTGTTTTTTTTTTTTTTCTTGAAGTGACGACTTGCAAAAAAAATCTCTCTTTCACTAATTCTTAAGACTTTTTCTGATTTTGCTAATACAAAAATCACTTTGAAACTTTATTAAACAATAATTAAATTATCACGCTTTGGCTTTAAATGTGTTTGGAATTTAATCAATTACAATTAATAAATTTTTTACTGGATTTCGACTGATTTTTTAATACAACTTATTTCGTACTACGTCTCATTGAACATAAAAAACGTCTGCTTTGTAATCGCGAACAAAAGGAAATAAATAAGTGATAAAGCAAAATAAATAAAAAAAAAAACATGAACATAAATTACTGTGAATGAAATATAAGAGTGTTGCAAACAAACTGAGTACTTAAGCAGTCGATTTGAATAATTTACTCATCATCTGTTTAACAGGGTGCTCAATGTAATAAAATAAAATCAAAATTAATATTCCGTTGATACCTTAAACCAATTCGACAATGTAATATTCAAAAAATAAATAAAACGTTATTGAATTATACCAATTCGTCACAGCAGGCTATCGACTGCAAAACAAGTATTTTGGTAACAGCACGGCTACACGAATACCGTTATAGCTGCCACCAGCTTAAATTTATTTCTATTTCTGTTGCCTACCAAAAATATGTTAGTGATGACAATACATTAGGGACAATCAAATAAACAAATTGTTACGAAGATGATTTATATAAAAAAAAGTAAATGAAATGTGTAGTTTTCTAAGAAATCTTATACACACAAGCCAACAATAACAAGTTTCGAAGAAATTGCACAAAATACATAAACTTAACAACAGAAAACAAAAACAAAACACACAGCTAAGCAGGCTCCTAAACCGAATGATAATAACAACAACAATATAAGCTGATGTTAAAGTAGAACAATCTTGTATATGAGAGAACCGCTAAAAAAACAAATATATAAGCACCACTTTCTGGACAAATGAATTAATTCAAGTTGAATCACTGTTAAGTAAAGACATCAAATTTACCATCATGTTTATTGTGTGTGTATTGAAAGTAAATAAATTGTTTGCTGTGTTATTAAATTTGCAATAAAAGAACTCAACATATCAAAACGTTTATTAAAAGGAATTAACTAAAAAATATTTCCAAAAGAAAAATAATTGTGCAGAAACGTAATATGTTTGAAAGAAGCTTAAGTGTTCTAACCATAGAATTGTCAAAATTTTTCTGTCAAAAACCCATATGACAGTAAAAAAAGTATTTGAAAACAACAAGTTTTATTTTGTTAACATAAATATTGTTCCTTAATTAATAGAAACTTTGCCAAGTTTTTGGAAATTTTAATTTTTGCCTATTTAGTCAAGTACCGTGCTACATTCTTTAGGAAAGGGATAGAGAAAAGGTGAGACAGGTGGTGAAAGATTTAGCACAGCGACCAGTGACCATGCCTTCATCACTGAGCAGCCCCACTGACAGTCAATTTTTATTTTGTAGTAAAAAACAGGCAAGGTCTTTGTTGGGAATCGAAACCACAACCCCCAGACCGACAAGCTAGTACACTACCTACCAGCTTACAGGGGCACTTTATTGACTGTTTTATAATTAGCTTTTCGGACGGACAACTAAAATGGCCTGGCCGTTCAACAAATTTCTTTACCATTTAAATATACTCTTCATAAAGTAGCTGATTGGTTTAAAAAGCGCTGGAAAAATTTTAAAAGCCACTGTTCATATTTTACGCCCACCTAATATATTTTCGGCATACCTAATATATGCATCTTTTTTGTTGTTGGTCGTGAAGAAAAATGTAAAATTGCTTGCAGGGAAAAAAATGCATAAAAAACATCATCGAAGCAACAATTCTTAAGGTAAAGTACAGAGGAGAAACGTTTTGATACCAAGTATTCCCGTGATTTTGACCGACATGCCGTTTTGTATGGAACTTATATTAGAATAACCCAAAAATGAATTTTTAAAATTAAATAATTTAAATACGATTCTGGCATATTACCGCCACGACTGGTTCGGAAGTAGTCTTATTTAATGACTTTTTTAAACATTTGTTAAAATACAAGTGTTCAATCTTGTCTGCCTTATTGGCGCAGTCTAGCGACTTCCCATATTCCCACAGCATTATCTTGGAAACCAATTTAAAGGCCCGAAAAGAGAAACTACCAAACAACTCCATCAATAAATTGTTGTACGAGCCATAACTCCTGCACATCGTGACGATTCAATTGATCAGTCATCATTGACTGTAACGTTCTTACAAGCATTGAACTACGGACTAATGATTCTACTAGCCTACAAAGCATACTAAAGTCGGTTTTTCTTAATGTAACTTGAGAATTATTATCATTACAAATAAGGTAATTTTGTTTTTTTTTTGGCATATCCATTCTAACAAAAGTGAAATCCATCGCTAAACTAGACTTGCTTTTAAAAAGCCAACTATCAACGTCATCTTTATTTTGGGTCCAATTTGTGCAATTTTTCATTTGATCAAATATATAGATTACGTTCATACCTTTTATAAACGCGTTGTTTTGAGTTCTTTATTGCAAAATAAATTTTAGAGTTTTTAAATTAATCAAAAGTTTATTTACTTGAATACAAACAAAGTTGACAACTAACTATCCACTGAGGCACTACCTTTTTATATTTTTCAACTAGAAGCCTAGACAAATTAAGAATCTTCTAACTAAGACCCCTTTCACACAGACAACTTTTACTTTGCAAAGTTTTGATTTTATGTGAGAGCGAGGGAGAAAGCATGATTGAGTGTACAGACTTTGATATACTCGCAAAGTTGCTTTGTTTTTCTTTCGTCGCTTATACACAGTTGTACTTATACACAGATTGCATAAAGCACCAAGTGACTAAAACAAAATTTGTAAAAGAAAACTTTTTGTGTTTGAACACCAAAGAAAGTTTAAAACAAAATTAAAAAAACTTTGTCAAAGTAAAATTTGTCTGTGTAAAAGGGGTCTAACTACGCAGTTAGACCCCTTTCACACAGGCAAACTTTTCTTTCCAAAGTTTTGATTTTATGTGAGAGCGAGGGAGAAAGCATGATTAAGTGTACAGACTTTGATGTAGCCGCAAAGTTGCTTTGTTTTTCTTTCGTCGCTTATACACAGTTGTACTTATACACTGATTGCATAAAGCACCAAATGACTAACGTCAAAAAAATAAGAACGATCAAACAAAAGGACACAAAATTTGTAAAAGAAAACTCTTTGTGTTTGAACACCAAAGAAAGTTTAAAAGAAAATTAACAAAACTTTGTCAAAGTAAAATTTGCCTGTGTAAAAGGGCTCTTAGTAAACAGCATACCCAGTAGTTTATTTTATTACTATTTTAATTATTTTCTTTTAAAACTTAAGCAAGACACATCCGCAACAACATACATATGTACATATATATTGATTATAAAAACAGTTTTTGCTTTAGGACACCAAGACAGCTATTATATTATAAAAATTAAAAATTTTGGCACGTGTGATATTATGCTTCATGTAAAATTATTGTTTAAATAAAAGTTTTCTTGCACTAAAATGATTTTCTTTCAATAAATACAATAAAAAACTTGGAACTTTTTATAATATCAAGTATTTACTTTACTACAGTTTTATTTTAAGAAACCAGGTTTATGTACTCGATATTACAAATCAAATAAAATTATGCCGATGCTTTAAAAAAAAACTAAAATATTTGAAATCGTTTTAAAACCGATGTAAAAACCTAAAAGTTCTTATTTTTATTGCCATCACTGTTATTATAAACGTTGACAGCTGTTCTATTTCACTCTAGCATTGACAGTTGGCATTTTGTACAATTTTGTTTTGATTTGGAAATTCGTTATTTGTGGTTGTTTTTCATTTTTCTTCATCTGCCGTCTCATAGAAAAAAATTTCTTTTATTGTCTGGCATAGAAAAAAAAGCAAATTTTATTGGTTTTAAATATTTAAACAGAATTAAAAAAGTAGAATAAACAAATAATTAATAAGAAAAGAAGCATGGACGGTGTAATTGTTAATAAATAAATATATTCAAAGAATATTAATAAAGAGGTGCAAGTTGTTTTAGTTTTTGTGGCTTTTTTTATATATTTTAATTAAAGATAATTAAAGCGATCAATTGGAATAAAGTGAAAATAAAATAAAAGATATCTAAAACGCAAAAAAATATGGATCACATAAAATTAGCAAAGGTGAGTTAAAAATAAATTAATTGTGTTTCTTGGTTAACCACACACGTATGTTTATTAAATAAAAACTTTATCAAACTCTTTTCAATCCACCTTTAACTGCCTTGAGTCATTAAAATGTTTTGTATTTATTAAGGCACTTCACACAAATATTTGACAACTTTAAAATTTGCATTCCATTTAGTACAAGGCCATTTTAACCGTTCAAAAGGTTCTGCTTGAGGTTTGCTGCCAAAGGTAATACGCTTTATGTGCCTTAATTTAAAAACAGGAAGTCATGTTGCATCTACAGGTGTTGTTGCAGCATGTTATTGATTTTACCAATAGTGTACATACATCTTGCATTTGCTCTTGAATTAATTGTAACCACAACTGTAGCTTTACCAACTTCCAAGAAGGTTCTAGTGTAAACACAAAAGTATGGAATTATTTACAAAATCCTTGTTTCTCTTAAAAATTATTTAAGGGAACATAATTAAACATTGCGCAGGTGTTTTACAATGAAAATATGATTTTTCTTGTTATTGAATTTGAATTTAATTTGTGTAGGAAAGGACAATGTTATTGTTTTTTTCTTAAACAATGAACTGAAACTAATAAAACAAAAAACAAAACAAACAAAACGTCACTACAATTTTAAATTTATAACAACTTTCAAATTTCCACAGAACAAATGTTTTGGAACATTGAGGTTATTGTTGCTTAAATGGCTACTACTATTGACTATTGACTATGCATGGAAAAATTTGAGATTATTAAGTAAATTGTGTGTCAAGTGATTTAATGTCAAGAACTGGGCTGCCATCCTTTGATTTTTATTTTGTTAAATGTTGGAAATTTTTAAGCGTGCAACGTTCCACTCTTAAGCAAAGAATTTTAATTGTGGAAATTTACTAACAATACCACATTGTATCACTTTGCAAAATTTGAGCAGATTTTCCTCCTAATTAGGCTCCTTCTGAGACCTCTGTGCGTAATTCACTTGCTAAATTTCATTCTCACTGTATTGTTGCTAACAATAGACCATAACAAAATGCTCGTAGTGATGCAAACATAACCGCTGTACACCAAAGTGTTGAGAATGAGCTTGGAACATCAACTCGTCGAGGTTCGCATCAATTGGACATTACTAGAGGCATTTTGCGCAACATTTTGCGAGCGGTTAAAATGATTTAACAAATTTTAACATCAACCAGCAACCCTTTTCAGCACGTTGTACCATACCGCCGGCGAATTTGCAAAGTGTTGGAACAATTTGTTTTGTACTTTTTAAAGTGATCGAAAGTATAATTAATTTTCATCTTGTAAGGTACCTGGAGTCCAACAGCTTACTTAGCGACCGACAGTATGGTTTCGGTAGGGGGCTCTCCCATTGAAACAATGGTTCAACTCCAAAAACCATTTCGGAGGGAGTGTCCTCCCGAGGGTACATTGATATGCTTTGACAGAAATCCACCGTCATTATATGTGTCTTCGGGAGTAAAAGGGAGCCCAGTCCCCTTCAAGGCTAGCAGGAGCCAAATGGACAATCCACTATATTTCCACGGAAATCTATTCTCTGACTGATTGTTGAGGTCGACCCTTCGGGAGTATCGTGGTGGTTGTGGTTTCTAGATTCTCGTTTGGGTTATGTGGATCGGATCATTTACAATGAACATAATGAATGGTCCAAGTCCAGTCAGCATGAATGCCATCGTGTTCTTAAATTATATTAAGCTTAATGCGTTCTGGACCAGCAGTTGTATAGTCTTCAACTCTTCAGCAAGGAGCCCCCACTCCTGCTCAGAGCTCTTGAAGTTGGAACTAGGAGTGACCAAATGGTATACGTATCTGAATACCTTCTAATGCGAGGATGACGCTACATTTCATCCACAGTGGTATGATCCACCATCTGGTTATGGCTTACACAGCTAGGTACAGATGTAAATCTTATCACTTATTGCGGAGAGAGTAAGGTGGTGGCTCCAGATATTTCTCAAGGCATTTGATAGAGTGTCGCTTAATGCACTTCTGTCAAAACTTGCTGCTTTTGGTGTCGGTGATAATTTCTCCAAATTTATGTCGACTTTTCTCAGGAAAGTTGGTATAGGCTCTGTTCTTTCTTTGTCAAACTTTCAACCCTATATACTCTTTCGCAGGTGACAGCACCATTTATTATTCGTATTCATTTACTAATAGTCCGAACCAGTTGGAGGTGAGTTCCAAAAGTCAGAATATGAATTATATGCTCAATCAAGATCTCGCAACAATCTCGAAATGAGGTCATGTGAATAGAGTCGATTTTAATTCCCGTAAGACACAATGTTACATGCTTACGCATAGATCTGTGTTCGGTAATGGCGCTACATTTGTTAGTGTGGGTGATGTAGGTATTACCGAATCAAACGCTTTTGATATTATTGGCATGAAAATTCAATGTGATGTTCAATGGACTAAACACATTTTTCAAGTTTCTAAAGAAGCTTTCAAGTGCCTCGGTTTTCTAAGACAGTGTAAGAGATACTTCACTCCATCTAATCTTCGTACTATTTATTTGGGCCGGCGCCCCAAAGTCTATTTTGGAGGTGCTCGACCGCGTACAAGAGAGGGGCAAGAGGCTCATTGGGGACAGCAGGGTATTCAACTCAATTTATTCTCTAGAGCGTCGTTACTTGAATGGTAAGTGCTCTAAAAAATTATGGAACTTGTTCCCGTTATTTCCACATTTTTGCGTTTAACTCGACTTTCGTTAAGAACACATCCATTTATGGTTGATTTACCAGAGAATCGCACTACATATTACAGGGAAAATTCGTTTTTCTTTACTATCACTTTCAATGTAGAAAAGTTCAAATTGAATGACCACAAGCACTACTCCCTCTTTTCATAACTTAATTTCCTAGATCTGGCACAATGCATTGCATGTGTAGGGGGTCAACCTGTAAAAAAAAATGTTGAAAATGAGCCTGGAACATCAACTTGTCGAGGTTCGCATCAATTGGGCATCACTTCACGCTTGTAAAGTTAAACTCGTTTAAGAATTAAAACCGGCCAGCCGACGATTGTTTGCGTTGTATGCAACACAATCTTTAGGCGATTATTTGACCAAACAAAATTGGCGCATGTAGGGCTGAAAAATGCACAAACCGTTTTCGAAAAACTTTTACATAAAAAGAAAGTCACCGTAAGGTGTTTTTTGTGGTCAGGCGGCATCAGCGGTTCGTATTTGTTTGAAAATGAGCAGGAAAGCGCCATTCTCTGCACTACTAAATCATGATAACCACATTTTGGGGCCACAATTGGCTAGTGTTTAATTCAGTGGCCTTTCGTTTCAGCAAGACGGCGTCAGAAGCCACAGAGTCACCCAAACAATTCAGGCATTGCAGGAGATTTGGCAATGTCAATTGGCCGCCTCGTTTTTGTAATTTAACGCCGTGGGATTATTTTTCCTGGCGGGTTTAACTGAATAACCCACAAACAACTGACAATTCGGCTTTGCATTGACGAGATAATGCCGACGTAGTTGCGATAGATATTTGCCCGACATTATATTCCATTATTAATTCCCATATTTCTACTTTGCAGTAAAATCAGTAAAACTAAAGTTGTTTAAGGCGAATTTAAGGCAAATTTACTTCCAAACTTCAAGCCCACCTATTACTACAGGGTTGTGCCCCAGCCATTGCCAAATATTAAAATTTTTATCGGATATGTTTATTCTTCTTCTTCTCCTATACATATCACAGCTCCATAACTTTCCAAAATGAAGTAAAATAATAAAACGATTACCTGAAATTACTTGTTTCCTTTTCAAGTTAAGTAATACTCTCTTAAAAAATGATAGAATCGCTTAATGATCCAAGCCAGGATTTTTAAAAGAATTCTTTCTTTTAAGGGTTTCGTGACCAATCCTATTGGTTGTTTTCTGGAGGTGGATAGGCTCCAACTATTCAGCAAGGAACGGGGGCACGGCCCTGCTACCGTGCAATCAAAAATTGGTAACTAAGGCGTGTATACGTCTTAGAGCGCGGGTGGACGCTTTTTCCTACGCCCCGTGGTAAGACCGCCTTTAAATTAAGGCCTCGCGGCTAGGTGCTGACGTTAAACTTATTATATACATTACCCCAGAGGCACGCGATCTTAGTAAATAGCTTCCTACCTTGATATGCAGTTTCTAGGGGTAATAGGCGGCACCGGTCGCCTAGGCTAGCAGGAGCCTGAAACTGTAGCAATGGACCCTCGCAGTTCAACTAGTGACTTACTAGCTGGCACCACGGGAACTATTAGCCTACAGGGCTACGGCTCGGTACCGATTATTAGTGAGGCCCTTCGAGGAGTAACGCGGCGACTGGGAATTAAAATCAAACGACGGCAAGGTGCGGTTTTTTCCTATCCAATGTGATGTATTGCAACAGAATTCCGCTTTTTGATGCGGGGCGACAAAAGTTTAGATAGTCACGAACTCTCAAACAATGAATGGAGATACAACCCTGCTGCTGTGCTTATGAAATTGCCACTTGATAGCGTTAGCAGACGCACAGTATTTGACCAGTGGTAAGACCACCGCTAAGTGGCTAGATGCTGACGTTAATCGGTAACACAATTAAACTCATCCATTTCTTACGAGCAATTCTTCTCCGAACAAGAGTTCGATTGGTATCCAGAGCGAGTTCGCTGGACTAAATTAAACCACTCTCCTAGTAAAATTAAAGCCATACTGGAAGTATTTCACACTATTCGTCTCGGAGAGGAATAAATCTAAATTTCTGATGATACACTCAGTTGAGGACACACCGTTATAGCTGCAATTCGGCAGTCTAAATTTATTTAATAATAGGTTTTTAGCCTTTTTGGAAGAGATTTAATGAAACTTCAGCCAGTGAAAAAATTGTGACACAATTCCTAAGAAAACAACTGTAGAAAACTAATCAATTTTTTAATACGAATATTCGATAAATTAATCGAAACAAAATTTTGCATATCATACATTTAAAAGAACTTACGTAGAATACATTAGTATGGAATTTTCCATCTCTGCAACATATACATTTGCTTCTCTTAAATTTCAATCAGAGAAATTTATGAGACAACTAACTATTTCCCTTCACTGGTCGAAATAAATAAATGCTCGTGACAATTGAAATGGAGAAAAACCTTAGACAGGGCAATTGAAAACGGATTGCAAATTGAAACAATGAGTTTTTATTTGAACCTCGGGCAAGACGGTTTTATAGTTTAGAAAGAACTGTGCACGGAAAGTTTTTGTATACTACAAAAAAAAAAATATATATATTTTTTGTATATACGTAACAACAACAAAAACAAGCACAATAGCAATAAATACAACAATAGCTGGAAAAGGATAGCAATAAATATATACTACAACAACTACAAAAATATATTTATATAAAATATATACTTAAACTTGTAAACGACGTCATAACCTAGAGACATCCTTGTTGTTGTTGTTGTTGTTACTTCTATGTTGTTGCTCTCGTTCAATATCAATGTAAAGAAAAACATAAATTTAACTTGAAAAGATTGCAGAAGTATTGTGTTGGGTCCATGTGTGTTAGGAAGCAAGTGTTCGTTTGTTCGTTCTTTTTAAATTATCGATGAAATAAAGTGAAAGCGTTTTTGCCTTTTATTTGACACATATAAATTTCACACAAACGAAATTTCTACCAATGGAATAAATTTAAAAAATCAAATCAAAAATTCAATTTCGATTTTATAATCGTTTAATTAATCTTTTCACCTAAAAACAATTTATTGTTGGCCTTGATCGCGTGAACGAATATTGAGAAAGAGAATTTTATATATATTTTTGTGATTTTGATAAAATGGATTTTACGAAATTTATGAATAAATTTAATGAAATCGAGCGACAATTGTCGCCTACTTCTGCTTTACGCTTAAGTTTCGACAATATATCACCAGAAACGGAAGAACCCGAAAATAAACGTCTCTGGGGTGTACCAGTACCACCGTTTGTATCCGAAAAAGTTGTTTCCTGGATTGAAGAGGAATTTACAGATCCACCTTTATTTTTTAACGATTTTTTAGTATTGAGAAAAGTGAGTATCGTGCGAAAAAAATTAATTTAATACTTTATTGATTTCAGTTCAGTGAGCAAAATTGAGGTTAGGAAGTAAATTGGCTTAAAACACACTCTTTTTTTTCTTTTGATAACTTAACCGATGTAAAATAGAAATGTGTGATTTAATAACGGAATATGATGTCAGGCAAGTGTATAACTCCAGCACATAGAAAGAAGTTCACTATTTTCACAAAATGTTTAAACACATTTTGCCAGAAAGCTTTGCTTATCTTGGCAATGCAATCTTTCTGAGCGCCAGTTATTTGTCGCTTTTTTATATAAATCCGATCTTTCAAATGGCTCCAGGAAAAATAATCAAGCAGCGTTAAGTTACAAAAACAGGACAACCAATTGACATCGTTAAATCTCCTTCAATGACTGAATTGTTTGGGTGGCTGGGTGTCGTGTCGTCTTACTGAAACCAAATGTCACTGATGTCAACATTAGCCAATTGTGGCCATAAAAAATTTGTTAGCATGGTTTGGTAGTGCAGAGAATTCAGGGGGACTATGATGCCATCTGACTATAAACCGTGCCCTACGATTACTTTCTTTGGATGTGATGTGTTTTTTGAGAACTGTTTGTAGGTTTCGCGAGCACCATATGATGATTTTGGTGAAAAATACGTCGTTTTCGGTGAGTTTTGCAAACAGCCATTTTTCTTTTTTTGTATAAAGAGAAGTAGCACTTCAGGCAACAATGTCTATTTAGTCAAGTACCGTACTACATTCTTTAGGAAAGGGATAGAAAAAAAATGAAACAGGTGGTGAAAGTAGAAGGATAGTTACGGAAATTAACTGCCGTATAAGATAGCACAGCGACCAGTGACTATGCCCCACCGACAGTCAATTTGTATTTTTGTAGTGAAAAAAACTAAGATCTTCGTTGGGAATCGAACCCACAACCCCCATACTCACAAGCTAGTACACTACCTACTAGCCTACAGGGGCACCTAATTTACAAACGTTTGACGCAAACAATGGACGGTTGGTTTTAATTCTTAATCGAGTTGGATTTTATAAGCGTGTGAAGATGAAGATCTTTATGCAAAATGTTGCACAAAGTGCCTCTAGTGATGACCTACTGCTGCGAACGTTGACGAGTTGATGTTCCAGGCTCATTCTCAACCACAGCGGCTATGTTTGCATTACTACGGCCTCTGCGAGCGTATTGTTTAGCTTTTTTCTCACCAACAATAGTGTGAGCCTCGAATTTGATGATTAAATTACGCGCAGCAGTCTCAAAAGGAGCCGGATTACGAGGAAAACTTGCTCGAATTTTACAGTTATATTTTTTTGGTCAGTTTGATAGTAAATTTTCACAATTAAAATTCTTTGCTCAAGAGTTTAATCTTCCATGCTTAAACTTTTCAGGTTTTTACTGAATAAATATCAAAGGATGAATGACAGCTCAATTCTTGACTATTAATCATTTGATAATCTGACTGTTGTATTTTTTTTTTGACTATTTTATTCGCAAGTGCGAATAAAAGAAAAAAAAAGGTTTTGACAGCGTCCATAGTTAACAAAGGCAGTGTGGTCAGCTTCATAAAGAAACAATAGTTTGGAACATTAATCCCCGTTTTAGGAATTCATATATTAAAATAAAAAAAATCATAATTTCATTTAACTATTAGAATTAACACTCTCTTAGAAATATACAGGGTTGCCGCCATTTTGGTGAACATTAGTCTAGACATTTATATTTGGCAGTCTCAAAATGGACATGTGGCAAATTTATTATAGGAAAATATTCGATAAACCAATGTGTTTTAATCGTTAAAACATTGTATGAAAATCAATTATCGATTAATGTGACGATGAGAAAGTTACGAGAAATTTTTGGCAGAAACAACGTGTCTTCGTTGGCATTATTTATCGTGTAGTGAATGGTTTCAAAGAAGGAAGGTGTGTAGGTGATAGGCCCAAGCATGGACCACAACGTACTGCAAGATCGGCTGAAAACATTACTGCTGCTCTAGGAAGTGTTCAAAACAAACAATCAACCTCAATTCTATGCTGTGCTCAGGAGCTTGGTCATCAAAGAACAACTTTGGCCACAACTTTGCACAAGGATTTACATTTGTTTCAGGAGCTTGGTTTTTAAAGAACAACTTTAGCCACAATTTTGCACAAGGATTCGCTTTTGTTTCCATATATGATTCAGCTGACACAAGAACTTCTTCTACAAGACCATTTACGCCGCCGTACATAAGCCAATAGGATGTTACAGCTCTCCCATGACAGGCCTGATTTTCAAGAAAAAACTCATAATGAGTGGCGAGGCACATTTTCATTTGAATGGATATGTAAATACATAGAATGTTCCTGTAAATGTTCCGGTAACGGATACATTGAACATTGTTCATAGGACAGTAGGGGACGAAACGGAGAACAGGGAACTGGCAATACAACTTACAGGCACACTAAAAGCGACACTAGAACAGAATTACTTTAAATTTAACAATAATATATATAGACAGATAACAGGACTAGGGA
Source organism: Trichopoda pennipes (assembly GCA_030448955.1). Taxonomy (NCBI): domain Eukaryota; kingdom Metazoa; phylum Arthropoda; class Insecta; order Diptera; family Tachinidae; genus Trichopoda; species Trichopoda pennipes. Next base: position 7,622,063 of record JASKUP010000064.1, read on the forward strand.
TGGGAAATCCAACATCTGCTACCCTCATGGAAGTATTTATGCAGAATTTAGAAGAGGAATACGTAAAGGAATTAAAAACCAACTTCGGAGTAATATTCTACGCAAGATATGTCGACGACATCATATGTATACTAGAAGGAAATAACGATGAGCAAATTCTGGATTACGTGAATGGAAGACACAAGGACATAAAATTTACAATGGAAAAGGAAGAGGAGGGTAGAATTAATTATCTAGACCTAACGATCAAGAGGAACATAATCTCGAACAGAATCGAATATGAAATATACAGGAAACCAACAGCAACGGACACAATAATACACGACTCATCAAATCATCCCCAGCAACACAAAAACGCAGCAATCAGGCAGCTATTAAAAAGACTCGAGAGAACACCATGAAGGAAATGGAAACAATATACACCATAGCGGTGAACAACGGATACAAAAAGCGCCTCGTAGATAACATCAGGAAACAAATTGAAACGAACAAAGAACAGGAGAAGGAAGGAAAAAATGGGCTACATTGACATATATGGGAAAATCAACGTACCAACTGGCGAAATTCTTTGGAAAACACAACATCAATACCGCATTCAGAACAAGAAACAATCTAGGCAGAATACTACCGAATAAAACAACCGAGGCAAATATACTAGACAAACAAGGAGTGTACAAATTAACTTGTACATGCCATTATAGCTACATCGGACAAACAGGACGAAAAATTAAGACCAGATTTAGGGAACACATTAGAAACTATAACAAAAGACTACGAGAACCAAAATCAACTCCAGAATCAAACTGTGCGAACCATATATTTAACAACAAATGTACACCAGGACATATTAAAACAACGGTTAAACTGCTTTACACACAGCACAAAGGAAGGAGACGAAATGTATTAGAAGACATGGAAATATACAAACAAAAAACATTTGACGGACGAATAATAAATGAACAAATAAACACTGCTTCGGACACAATATTTGAACCGTTGAAACATTTTTACAGGAAAACAAACACTACACCAGCACAAGAACGTTACGCAGGTGCGCAAGACCAAGGCAATAAAGAACATCATAAACGTACAATTACAGATTATTATGTCACATAAAAGAGGGAAAAAAGGAAAAAACCCAATAGGTTCACACATAGACAAAAACGGACAACAAGCATGATCGTAAAAGAATTTAGTTAGGAATGAAGACGAATGAAAAAGGGAGCGACAAATTAGGTAAAAAGGGACAAACAAAAAAAAAAAAAGGAGAGAGAGAGAGATGTAGGCAAAAAAGACAGAAAGGGACGAACGCAATAACATGAAGGGAGACACGAACTATATAAACACAACTGACAATAGAACGCAACTAGTACGAAAAGAACACTGAAGATGGCAAACGGCCGAAACCGGTTTGTTCACAAACCAAATTTGACGAGGGTCGACGGAAAACCGTACCCAAACAAAGGAAAGTAGTATACCTTTCCGGCAGACAACTTGTATTCAATCAAAGTTTTGTAGATTTTGTGACAATTTAAATTCTATATTTTATGTTTCAAACAACCACTTTAACCTGAAATTTATGGACTTGAATGACCGAAATGTTGGCGCGCTCATTGTACTAATTATCGGCGTTCAATGTGTTAACATTAAATAAATAAAATTTTGTCATATTTAAATCATAAAATTATCGCAGTGATTTTTGTTACAACGTTTTTTATTTTGTATTTATTTTTTGCAGGTGGAAAATGTTCGTATGATTGATCGTTATAACACGAAAAATCCCATTGTTGGCACTTTATATTTAACAGCAACACATTTAATATTTGTTGAGCCGGATAGCAATAAAGAAACATGGGTAAGTAAAGAATTAAAAACTATTTGAACAACACTTATGCAAATTTGTGTTTATTTTTATTTAACACAATTTGCTATTAATAATCGATAAATATTTTCCACGTTACAATAGTGTCAAGTGATTTAAAAATGAAATTTTCACAATAGAGTTCATTTGCCTGTATTAAGAATAAACTTCTCTTTACAAGTTTTTTAATGCATATGTATGTGTGTGTGTTTGTATGTTACGGCTGTATGCAAATTTAGCACTTATAACTGGGTCTTACAACAACTGAATAGAAGAAGAAGAGAGGAATGTACTGAAACGATATTAACATTTTCTTTAAAGCTTTAACTTTTTCAAGCGGATATTAAATTCTTACAAAGAAAACAGAAAATAAATTCTATTTTACTTACAGCTTATGAATAATAAATGTATGTAAGGTCCCGTTGCAAGACGCCGTTAAATACTTAGGTGTCATATTGGATAAAAAATTAACGTTTAAAAAGCATATCTTCAGTACAGGCGACAAGGCCTTAAAATGTGGTAGAGCACTGTTGCCGCTTTTAAACAGAAAATCAAAACTCGATTCTAAAAAAAAACTGCTATTGTACAAAATGTGTATTCTTCCCATAATGACATATGGCTGTAAAGTTTGGTATCGTAATAGTGCCAAAACCTATATTAAGAAACTTCAAACCATTCAAAATAAGAATTTGAAAGCCGTTTATGATCTACCTCGCATATTTTCCACGAGCCATCTACACAGGGAGTTTAAGCAAAAAATGCTTAATGACGTTTTTAATACAAAAACATTAAGATTCGAAGACAGGTGCAGAACTTCAAGTTTTGCAATATTAAGAAATTTGTTTAATTAACCCTTCTTCACTACCTCTGTAAAGAGGTTTCTGAAGGGGGTGAAACAACAATTTCTTTGAAACTCCTAAGGTTTTTTCTTTTTTCTATCTTTTTGCCTTATATTGTTTAATATTATTTAGTTGATATTTTCTTTTTTTTAATCTTCCTTGTTTTTATTTGTTGTAATACGTTTTGTAAAATCTCAAATTTATGTGTATTAAAATTAAGAATAATTAAAAAATATAAAAAATAATTTCCTGAAAAAGCTTTCCAAAGGAAAGCGAAATATTGAAAGAAAAAAAGAAAAATAAATCGTTTTAATTTAAAGGACCAAGTGAAAAGATTAAAATTTAATAAAAATTAAGAATAATTTTAAACTGATTTGTTGATAGTCAATAAAATAAAAAAAAAAAAATGTATGTAAGGGTGTTTTTATAGAGGTAGAGAACTTTGAGAATGTAATAAAACAAAGATGATTTTCTTAAAATGAAATTTACTTGAGTCGAAAGATAATTTTCTGGCATTATAATTTAATATAACTTCTGCCATATGATCGCCACGGCTGGCTCGAACGTAGTCTAATCAGGCGATTCAATTTTCGATGAATTTTTCAAATAATTGTGGCCGTAAATTGGCAATACCGCCACGAATCTTGTCTCCCAATCAGTCGTCTCGGGCTTATCGACGTAGATTAGCACATTCACATATCCCCACAGAAAATAGTCTTAGAAGTTAATTCAGGGATCCGAAACGTGAAACTGTGCGGTTACCAAACGTTTCCTTCAATAGATGAAGGAAAAAGTCAGCAATCATGCTTCTGTAACGATCACCATTGACTGTAACGTTCTGATCCTTTTTAAAGAAGTACCGGCCAGACAGTCAGTTTTCTCAACATACACTCGAGGACCTATCATCACCTCAAATATTCCTGTTTTGTTTACTGGCGTATCCATTTAAAGTAAAGCGAGCTTCATAATTCGTTTATAAAAATCGGTATTAACATCAGTATGTTCATGTTCAAATGGCAAACGAAATTAAATATAAATCACTTGATAGCTGACAGTCAGTTAATAAAAGTGTTGCCAACTTAAAGTCATAAAAGTGTCCTGTTCTTTTGTTTTTGTTTCCAAATTTTTAGTGTGTAACGTGCGTACATAGTCACTTGTACCGGTACAGTGTAGTGTGTGTGTTGATACGTGATCAGATTTACATCCGTACCTAGCTGTGTAAGCCATAACCAGATGGTGGATGAAATATAGCGTTATCCTCGCCCTAGAAGGCCTTCAGATACGAATATCCTCCGGTCACTCCTAGTTGCAACTTCAAAAGCAAGAAACACGCCGCAGCCTTCATACCTTGCTGAAGATTTGGAGACTATCCAACTCCTGGTCCTGAACGCATGAAGTTTAATATAATTTAAGAACACGACGGCATTCATTCTCACTGGACCTGGACCTTTCATTGTGTTCATTGTGAATGATCCGACCCGACACAACTCAAACGAGGGCCTCGAAACACGCAATCACCACGATACTCCCGAAGGGCCAACCTCAATATACACTCAGAGAACAGCTAAAAGGCTAAAGAGACAAATAGCTGAACTCTGGGGCCTTCTGATTCCCGTGGAAATATAGTGGATTGTCCAGTTGGCTCCTGTTAGCCTTGAAGGGGACTGGGCTCCCTTTTACCCCCGAAGACACATGTAATGACGGTGAGCACATTGATATATTTGGACGGACCAAACATATCAATGTGCTCCCGTGGGGAAAGTGTGTGTTGATTGTTGTGATTATCTGTGAAATAATTAATTAAATTGTTTATGAGGCATCATAATGTCACTGTGAATAATTCACACTAGCAGTAATCGCTGACAATGTATTTGCTGCAAACCAACCAAACGTACAGGGTGTTGTATTTCAAGTGTGGAGGAGCACAGGCACACATACATACACATATGTAAATAAAGCTAGGATAAATCGGACGTTGATAACTTGCTATTTTTATACTTACCCGAAAGCTTAATGTTTGTTTTACATTGGCAACACTGTTTGTAACGATTAATACCACGTGCCACTTGTTTTTTGACATTTTCTAAAATGCCAGTTCGCGATTGGACTAGTTTGAGCAAAAGCTAAGTATTGTTTAGATATTTTTTTATTTCGTATTATTCAGAATCCAATAAAAGTTATAGTGGTTATTGAAATGATGTAAATTTATACGAAAATGATCTTTATTTCAATAAAACTTAGTTATTTAATTCTTTATGAGTGTATATTTAATACAGTCCGATATATCGGACGTTATACACAGTGAGCGCTAAGATGTGCTGTTTGTTTAATTTTTTGTAGTTTTAAAGTTCATGAAATTTTATTACTTTTGGAATGTGAAGACGATAATGAAATCGCAAAGGCAATAGTTTATGCTGAGCCACCTATTTAACGGAGCGGTCAGGCTACGGATGAGGACAGCGACAAGTTTGACGAGGAGCATGATGCTAATCTCAACCACTTAGGACGCACATTGCTCCAGACTAAATGCCAACTTTAACGTTTTACAGCCACAGGAGATGATGCTATACCGTCCACGTCTTTGGGACAGCTATCAGATGGACCTTCGATTTTGCAAGCATATTCCTCAAGTGAAGACAGCAATGATAAAGATAATAAGGTTCGGAAAAAAATCAAGAAAATGGACAAGCAAAAAAAAACAAAGAACGACATTTTGGAAAAAGGAACTAATTAAGCCTCAGAATTCTGTGGCCTTAGAATTCAGGCCACAACCAACATCAGTGGAAAGTCGAAACTGCAAAGATCCCTTAGACTATTTCACGCTCTTTTTTTCACAAAGATTTAGTTCAGCATATCGTAAACCAGACAAATCTCTACGCTGGTCAAAAGAATAAGCAACTGATGGTAAGAGAAGGTGAAATTTATGTTATTTTGAGAGCTATGTTGCTGTCGGGTTATGATAAATTGCCATTCAAGAGGCTGTATTTCCCAAAGCAAAATGATGTAACAAAAATATTTTCAGAGTGTATAAGATGCAATAGATTTAGAGATACACTTCAAAACTTTCATGTAAATGATAATACTCTACTATCAACCTCTCTTGACAGACTGCATAAGCTGCGTCCGTTACTAGATAGTTTGGGAGAATCTTTTCGAAAACATTGCGGACTAGATGAAAACTACAGTATTGATGAGAGTATAATCCCTTACAAGGGAAAACATTATAAGAGGAAAGCCAATTAGATTTGGTTTCAAAAATTGGGCTTTGTGTTTCAGCACAGATTACATGGTGGCGTGCAGCGTGTATACGGGAAAAATCTCAGAAAAACAAAAGAAGTGGTGAAAGTAGAAGGATAGTCGGAAATTAACTGCCGTATATAAGACAGCACAGCGACCAGTGACTATGCCTTCATCGCTGAGCAGCCCTACCGACAATCAATTTTTATTTTTGTAGTGAAAAAAACCAAGGTCTTCGTTGGGAATCGAACCCACAACCCCCATATTTACAAGCTTGTACACTACCTACTAGCCTACAGGGGCACCTATTTTGACAATTATTTTACATCGGTGCCTTTGATGAGAGACTTGCGAGAAATTGGTTATTGTGCCACTGACACATTACGTGCTAACCGTGTTGAGAAATCCTAAAGAATTTAAGCGAAAGAAACGTGGTTATGTAGACTAAAGAGCATCCGATGGTGTATTTGTGCGCCGCTGATTGCCAATTATAACAAATATATGGGCGGAGTTGAAAAATGTGATCAAGCTATTGCCAACCTTCGTACTAGAATGCGAATTAGAAAATGGTGGTGGCAAATTTTGCCTATCTTTTAGACATTTCTGTAGTAAACAGTTGTTTACTTGCAAGGCAAAATGGATGCAATACGGACACAGAGTCTTTATTCGTATTTAGGAGATATGTGGCATCTTCAACACATCAAGGAAAAAAGCCAGCGTAACCGGTGAGCACAACACAATATGACGAGAAAGAACATTGGATTGTGCCAATAAGCACAGAACGTCGCTGTGCAAACCAGTGCGGAGGGAAATCGAAATTCAAAGTTCATCGGCTGTTCATCTTAAAATAGTAATAAATAATAAACTCCCAATATTTTGTAATAAACTGAAAAACAAAAAAAAAAATAACTCCTAATGGTTCTTCTATGGTTGCGTCTTGCATAACGTCCGATATATTGGACGGGTCATAAAATCAAAATTATATTTTATCAAACATTTTTTTTGATAGCGAAATGTTTAATGTGGGCCCAAGTGCCAATTATATTACAAATGAACAAAATTTTTTTTTTTCAGGCAGCAATGCCTATTTAGTCAAGTACCGTGCTACCTTCTTTAGGAAAGCAATAGAGAAAAGATGAAACAAATGGTAAAAGTAGAAGAATAGTCGGAAATTAACTGCCGTATATAAAGACAGCACAGCGACCAGTGATTATGCCTTCATCGCTGAGCAGCCCCACCTACAATCAATTTTTATTTTTGTAGTGAAAAAAACCAAGGTCTCCGTTGGGAATCGAACCCACTACCCCCAGACTGACAAGCTAATACACTACCTACTAGCCTACAGGGTCACCTTAATTAAATCGCCAAACTCGAAGCTCACGGCATAGTAGTGGGTTAATGATGCAAACATACCCAGTGTTGACAATAAGCTTGGAACATCAACTCGTTGACGTTCACAACAAATGGGCATCACAAGACACACTTTACACTACATTTTGCCTAAAGATCTTCATTTTCATCAAAGTTTAACTCGCTGAAGAATTAGAGCCAATTGATCATTGATTGTGTCGAACGTTTGTGAATTTAATGTTTGAAAAACTTAACGAAAACAACGCATTTTTCAACAAAACCATCTTTAGTAATGATGCTAATTTAGGCAAACAAAATTTTCGCGTATGGGACGAAATCCGCGAGTGGTTATCGAAAAACTATTACATCCAAAGAAAGTGACCGTATGGTGCGGTTTGTGATCAGGAGGCTTCATTGACCCATCTTTCTAAAATGAGCAAGGCAACGCCGTCACTGTGAAAAAACCAAGGTCTTCGTTGGGAAACGAACCCACAACCCCCATACTGACAGGCTAGTACACTACCTACTGGCCTACAGGGGCACCTAATAGTTTAGCACAATAACATGTTCTTACCATTTATATAGCAGTTACGAAACGGCGCAAAAACACGTTTATATTGCGTGACTCCACGGGAGAACAAACAATTCCACTAAACAGCACGAAATTTACTTTTTTCCATTTTCTCATATATTTTAAATCAAATTAAATAAGCTTTAATTTAATTTAATAAAAAAATAACACAGCTAATAATCATTTTCAGTCAATTTACAATTTCGCGCTTAAGGTTTTAAAGTTCTATTTATTCTCTTTTATCATCTCTGCACACAAACAGAATTAGTGTCCTTTTTTTAACTTCAGTAGCATTAGAGGTCGTAACAGTATAATTTTGACGCCACATTTAATAAAAACGTCTAAGGATGAAACACAAGAGAATGACTCATACACTCACAAAAGTATATAAACAACCGCAATTATATAATTGCAACCTTCAGCTAGTTTTTTTTTTTCATTTTTTTTCAATACACATTCCTTGTTTGCTCTTCATGCCATCTTTTACGAGCAACATTCGCTACCAGAGCTTAGTTTTATGATAGAGACATGCAATAAAATAAGTTTTTATTGATATTTGTTTGTAACGAATACCTTAGAAACAAATTAAAATTTATTTCATGTTTTTGTCACATAAAATTCTTACTTTTCAAGGGATGTAAAAGGTTGCCAGCCCAACCGAACTGCATGATGTTAATTGTTAACAAAAAAAAAACAAAAAGTTTTTAGAGATTTATTTTAATATTTTTTTTTATTATGATAGAAGGGTCGATCTTTGCTAATTATGTGTTAAACAATATATTGGTCTAAGACTCGCCGCGGCTTCCGTGGTATACCTCTCTATCCGATGGTATATATTTTCAATGACTCTGAGATATAATTGAGTTTAAGTGTTGTTAAGAGTCCTCTAGCTCTTATATTGTTCTTGACTTATTGACGTACATTTTCTCTGTAGAATGTCTCCAAGGAAATAAATCCAACGGTATAGTGAGATACGAGGGCTGCTATTTATATCTGTGGCCTAAGGATGAAAAGACAAAATCTATTTTACTGTTTTTCAAAATATTCTCCATGAAGATTTATACACTTTTGCATGCGTTGGAACCAATTTTCAAAGCACTTTTTCCACTCCGATTAGGTACTTCTAAAACATGGGTTTTGAATGCAGAAACAAAAAGAAGTCATTAGGTGCCAAGAAGAAGTCATTAGGTGCCCCTGTAGGCTAGGAGGTAGTGTACTAGCTTGTAAATATGGGGGTTGTGGGTTCGATTCCCAACGAAGATCTTAGTTTTTTTTCACTACAAAAGATAAAAATTGACTGTCGGTGGAGCTGCTCAGCGATGAAGGCATAGTCACTGGTCGCTGTTGCTGTTTTTATACGGCAGTTAATTTCCGACTATCCTTCTGCTTTCACCACCTGTTTCATCTCTTCTCTATCCCTTTCCTAAAGAAGGTAGCACGGTACTTGACTAAATAGGCATTGTTGCCTGAAGTGCTACTTCTCTTTTAAAAAGAGAAGTGTCAAAATTTCCATTGTTTCAGCCGATCGGTAACAGCACGCATTGTCGTGATGAAGAATGATGCGTCTTTTCTTTGACTTTTCCCGAAGTTTCTCAAAGACTTCCGGCAAACAAATAGTGGTGTACCATGCCGAATTAACCGTCTTACGTTGCTTTAATGGCACAGTCGCCACATGACCGGTAATGCCAAAGAAACCGGCAACCATTTGCTGTAATGTGGTTCTTCCACGAACAATTTTGGTGGGATTTCGCTCGTCTTGAACGACCCACACGGTGGATTGCTGTTTTGTTTCAGGCTCATATGAGTATTTCCATGATTCGTCACCTGTTCAGAAATTATAAACTACTTTTGATGCACCTTGAGCGAAATTCTGCAACATTTTCTTGCACCAATCAACACGAGCATCCTTTTGTGCGTTTGTCAGGTTATGCGGTATCTAACGTGAACACACCTTTTTCACATGCAAATGTTCATGCAAGATCTTATTGATGCTTGTCATACTAATCCCTACAGATGCCTCAATCTCGCGATATGTTACATGACGATCATGCTTTATCAGCTCATGCACAGCTGCGATGTTTTCTGGCACAACAACCGTTGTTGGACAACTTTCACGGGATTCATCCTGAAATAATTGTCGGCCAAAATTGAATTCGTTATACCAGTTTTTAATGGTGCTGTAAGAAGGTGCTTCATTACCATATAAGGAATTAAGTTCATCTGTGCACTATTGTCGTGTCAGGCCACGTTGAAAGTTATGCAAAATTATTGCACGAAAATGTTCACGTGTTAATTCCATTTTCTCCTAAGATCACTTTTTCAACCTGCTATCACTAACACTAACAACAATAAAATGACTAAATGTTTTGGTTGAGCTTATGTTTAACAATGTGAAGGTTGCACTGGAAACATCAGTCAGTGTTACCAGGCCATAAATATAAATAGCAGCCCTCGTAACACGGCCATTGAATATTTTTCGCGCAAAACAGCCATTGCTTCGTCGGCTATGTGGTAAGTGGCATCGTCCTGTTGGAACTAAATAGCATCCAGGTTCATATTCTCAGTTTCTAGCCACAAGAAATCCGTTATCATCTTGCGATAGCGAAAACTTTATTTACGAGGACTGCTTAGCTCACCTTATTCTCGAAGAAGTGCCGTCCGCCAAACCAAAAAACGCATAAAACAGTCATTCTTTTTCAACAATCACTAAAGGATTTTCATTGCGGTAATTCTGATTTTTAACAAATCCACTGAGATGAAAGAGTGTTTCGTCGTATTTTTTTCACCATACAATTCTGCCTGTTTAGAAAACCATTCGTTTTTACGCTTAAAATGGCCACTAGGCTTCAGCTCTTGACTCAATTGAACCTTTAAAGCGTGTAAATTCAAATCAGTGAAATTTGCGACGGCTCTTCAGCTTACACTATTGTGAATAATAGCAAAGTTTTCCGCAGAACGAACTGAGCGAGCATGCACAGGTATTTTCGCGCAATTCTGTCGATTATGGACACATTTTTATATTTCTTACTCTGTGGATCTCGCCTTATTTGTTTCATAAACTAACGCAATAATCTACGCTTGTTTGGCAAGCAGGCAACATTAACCTTTTCAGCCATCCGAAACAAACTACGTTGTAGTTTCTATATGGACTTGATTTCACAATCTTCTCTTATGCTTACCAATCAAGCTATTTTAGCCTTTTAGCCAAAAGTACTATACAGAGTTGTTATGTGGTTAGTTCCCTTGCTAAAGTTTTTTGTTGTCGTACAGGTAACAATGCTTTTTTTAGCTCTAATTTGTACGATAAGTGAATAAAGTACTCAAAAAATAGGATAGGAATGTAATGGTTACAGTCCCCTGTAGGCTAGTAGGTAATGTACAAGCTTGTCAGTATGGGGGTTGTGGGTTCGATTCCCAACGAAGACCTTGGTTTTTTTCAGTACCAAAATAAAAATTGACTGTCGGTGGGGCTGCTCAGCTATGAAGGCATAGTCACTGGTCGCTGTGCTGTCTTAATACGGCAGTTAATTTCCGACTAACCTTCTACTTTCACCACCTGTTTCATCTCTTCTCTATCCCTTTCCTAAAGAATGTAGCAGGGCACTTGACTAAATAGGCATTGTTGCCTGAAGTGGTGCTACTTCTCTTTTAAAAGCAAAAAGTATTTCTGTAGGCAAGGCATTTGGGAGATAAAGTTTACGTATGAGCGTTCCAAAACAAAATATGATTTTCCGTCGGATGATTTACCATCCATATGCGGATACATATATGCAAAAAACTGAGGCTGCAATATTTTTTAATATGAAGAGGGGTAAAAATTTACAATTGGATTGAAGGGTCTTTCAGCAAGAAGTTTGTTTTTTTTTTTAAACAAAATAAAACAAAAAAATTAGACTAAGATGAGTCAATTTTTGTTTGTATTTCGAAGAGAAAAGTTCGGCATTTATGATTAAAAAAATTATATCTGGTAAATGTCCACCAAGACCGCGCTGACAGATGTCGATTCTTAAATCAAAGTCTTTAATGAATTTTTGGCAAAATGGCGGTTCTATTTCGTTAACCACATCACGGATTTTGAGTTCCAAGGCTAAAATTGATTCGATTGGCTCCGTATATACTCTGTGCTTAACATAGGTTCCACAAATAATAATCCAGTCGTTTTAAATCTCACGAACTGGCTGGCCATTTAACTGCTGATTGCCGTGAAATTATGCGATCGAGAAATTTGGTTTGCAATAAATTGATTGTTTCATTGGCTGTGTGTGTGTGATATGTGACACCGTCCTCTTGAAACCACATGTCAGTAATATCCACGTCGTCAATAATAGGAAAAAAGTGAGTTGTAAGCATCTCGCGATAGCGTGATCCATTGACCGTTATCGCATTTCCAGCATCATTATAAAAAAAAAGCCCAATCACGCCTCCAGGCCACATAGTGCACTACAGTTACACGCTGACCATGCAAAGGCTTGTCAATAATCGCTCTAGTATTTTCAGAAGCCCAAATGCGGCAATTTTTCTTGTTGACCTACCCTGGACAAGTGAAAGTGGGCTTTGTATGAAAAAATTATTTTTTTCAGAAAAAGCAGCCGCTTGTTCTTGAATGAATTGAGCGAATCGATGGCGATGGGAATGGTCGATCGGCTTCAAATTCTGCTCCAATTGAACCTTGTAAGGCTTCAAAGTCAAATCCTTACGCAAAATTCGCCATGTGGTGCTTTTGTATAACTCCAATTGTTGAGAACGTCGAGCAATTGGATCTGCTTCAACACTGGCTCACGGCTGCGATGTTTTCAGTTGTACGAATCGGCCTATGTAAGAACCCACTATTTTCTTTTTTGTATTGAAGAAAATGTTCAATGGACAGCATTTCAAATAATTACATTAAAGATTAACCATCAAGTGATTTAATAGCTATTTGCTTAGTTTCATTGCTACAATAATTCTCAGTGGTTAATTTGTTATTTTTATTAACGCTAAAATTTTTCATACTCCGTTCTTGGGTGTTGTTAGTTTCTAAGGATCCCAATTAAGAGAAGAGTAAATATAAAAAATACAAAAACCAACAAATTATAAAAATATACAAATATGCCATAAACAAACACACAAGCAAACAAATAAACATAAGCGAGTCATAATTTATTTGCCCATTCCATCACTTGTGACATCTCAAGAACACTTTACTTATTTGAATAGGCAAGCAAATGTTTACCACTTTGTATTCTGCATCTGTGTAAATAGAAAGGAGCTCTTAAGCTTTGGTATAAATTTATACAAGCAACAATATTTTAAGATACCTGTCTGTATCGTCCTTTCATTTTTCTATTTTAATTATAAATGTAACAACTAACAGGCATAACATATACAAATTGTTGAAGGATACTTTCAGTAACCAAAAAAATTACTTGTTTAAGATGAAAAGTACTAAGTGCCTGGGTGTGTAAGTGTGTAGAGCAACTTTGTACCATAATTTAAAATTAAGCAAAGCAACCGATAAACATGCACACATCTATCGGGTTTTTTTTTAACAAGAAGTTTGTTTTTCAATTGTGCCAACACCAACAACATGACATTTAGTTTTTTGACGTATTCGTAGTAGATGCATTGGCAATTGTTACAATGAATTGAATGTCGCACGAAAATTGCATTAAAATAATTAAAATAAAAATAAGATAATGAAAATGGTGGTTCTGTTAAAGTTACATTTCTTAAAGTTCGTGATATTTTCCGACAACATAATCGTCCTTCTGAGACCGCTATTACGAATTTGGCCGTTAAATTTAATTTGACAGGCTCGATATAAAATATGCGAGAGCCAACGCGTGTTCGACCGTATCGTTCAACTGAAAACATCGTAGCCAGTGTTCAAGCAGATCCAAATTTCTCAATTACTCATCCTTTTTAACAATTGGGGTTATCCAAAACCACCACATGGCAAATTTTGCGTAAGGATTTGACTTTAAAGCCTTACACGGTTCAACTGGTGTGGGAATTAATGCCGACCGACGATTCACATTTCCGTAGATTCGCTCAATTCATTTAGGAATAACTGGTTGGTTTTTCTGAAAAAATTTTTTCTTCAAACGAAGCCAATTTTTAATTGTCAGGGTACCAAAATTGCCGCATTTCGTCTTCTGAAAATGCAAGAGCGATTATTGAGAAGCCTTTGCATGCTCAACGTGCCACTCCATGGTGCACTGTGTGATCTGGACCGTTTTTTTTCCCCAAAAATGAGGCTAGAAATGCACTAACGAAGTGGTTAAAAACTTTGATTAAAGAAGCGACATCTGTCAGCGTGGTCGTGGTGGATATTTGTCAGATATCACTCTTCATTCATAATTACCGAACTTTTCTTTTCATAATACAGGTATTCCTACTACAACACGTTCGATAGGTTCCTGCTATAATACGTGTTATGTGAAGTCGTGCTATAAGAGACTAGAAGCTGGTACAAAAACAGGGGCTAAGTTCCAAAAAAAATATTTTTTGATGCCCTAGAAGAAACTTTATTTCTATTAAAAATAAAAAAAAAAAAAAAATAGTGATGATAGTGGTGATAGGCAATTTTGCAATTCCCTTTTGAATTTTCGGCTTCTTTCAGCGCAAGGGTCTGCATCCAACAACAATAATTCTAATTTTTTGCCCAAGTCTTCCTTCTCCTGATTCATGCATGTTTTCTATCTCAACTACTGCTGGCCATATCTTTTGCCAACATCGAGTTAATGTTGTAATTTTAAATTCTTTCAGCGATAAGGATATGATATCGAGCAGTCTTTATATTTTTAATCAGTTATGTCTTAAATCCATTGTAATGATCTTCTTTTGTAATAAGTTTTAAAGGTATCAATAATACCTTGGATCCAAAGGCTGAAGCAATGAAATGGTATTAGGAGATAGAAACACTATTTGAACGTTAGGATGACATAAGTCTTGCGGGTGATCTGGCACATTATCTACTAGTAATAGGGCCTTGCAATTATTGCGCCCTCTACCTCAGGAAGAAAACAATTTAGAAACCAATTAGTAAAAAATAAATTACCATTTACCTAAGCTTTTGAATTTGCTTTCTAATATACCGGTAAAGCGTTTTTATTTATGCCTTTAAGTGCACGGGGCTTCAAAGATCTATAAATTCGCATGGGTTTTGCCATATAAACTCCCGAAGTATTACTGCACAAAAGTAACGTTACACGATCTTTTGATACCTTAAATCCAGGTGCAGTTTTTTCATTTTTTGATATAAATCTTCTATTGGGCATTTTTTTCCACCAAAGCTTAATTTCATCGGCATTAAAAACTTGTTGTGAAATGTATCCTTGCTCTTTAATTATCTTTTTTTTTTAACTTTTTTGGACATGACCTGTCAGCTTCATGATCTCCTAATACATTTTCACCTTGAATTTTTATATTGTGAAGTGCAAAACGCTTTTTAAATTTCTCAAGCCAACCTTTACTGGCTGGAAAATCTAGGTTTACAGAAGATTCTCCATTTTGTTTAAGATGATTATAAATATTTGGAGCTTTTTGCCTAATTATATTACTGTCCTGTGTCCCTCCCCCCGGGGGCACATGATAGTCTTTTTGGAACCTACTATTCCATTTAGACTGGTGTCTTGCGGGGTAAAAGGGTAGTAGGAGTCACCTGGACAATCCACATATTTCCACGGGAATAAGTAAGCTCGCAGAGTGCACTATTTGTACTCTTAAAGCAAAGATGTACTCTGTTCTGATTATTGAGGTTGGCCGCTATATGGGAGTATCGTGGTGGTTGTGGTTTCGGACCCTCGTGAGAGTTTGTGGGTCGGATCATTCAAATTAACACAATGAATAGTTCAGGTTCAGTGAGTATGAATGCTGTCGTGTTCTTGAGAAATAAGAGCTTCATGCGTTCTGGACCAGGAGTTGGATAGTCTCCTGTGTCCTGTGTCCCCTCTCCCCGGGGGCACATGATAGTCTTTTTGGAACCTACTATTCCATTTAGACTGGTGTCTTCCGGGGTAAAAGGGTAGTAGGTCACCTGGACAATCCACATATTTCCACGGAAATCAGTACGCTCGCAGAGTTCACTATTTGTCTCTTTAGACAATTAGCTGTTCTCTGACTGGTTATTGAGGTTGGCCCCTATATGGGAGTATCGTGGTGGTTGTGGTTTCGAGACCCTCGTGATAGTTTGCGGGTCGGATCATTCATGATGAACACAATGAATGGTTCAGGTCCAATGAGTATGAATGCCGTCGTGTTCTTAATTATATTAAGCTTCATGCGTTCTGGACCAGGAGTTGGAAAGTCTCCAACTCTTTAGCAAGGAGTGAAGGCTGCGGCCTACTTCGGGCTTTCGAAATTGCTACTAGGAGTGACCGGAGGATATACGTATTCGATGGCCTCCTAGGGCGTAAATGACGTTTGCAAATCATTCAAGTGATTTGACCACCATCTGAATATGACTACTTAGTCGGTGCAGATGTAAATCAAATCACATCAATGTCCTGTGTACCCCCGGGCGTACATTTATCGGTCTTTTTAGAACCCTCGACTATCTAGACCTGTGCAGCAGGGGTCTCCTGAAGGCAGCAGGGGTCCCCTGACGGCAGCAGGGGTCAACTGGGAAATCCACATTATTTCCACGGAAATCAGTAGCCCGCAGAGTTTCCGCTATTTGTCTCTTTAGGCATTTAGCTGTTCCTCTGACTGATTATTGAGGTTGGCTCTTTTGGGAGTATCGTGGTGGTTGTGGTATCGCGGCCCCATAACAGACAGGTCAGTTTTATATGGTGGCCAGGATCATTTCACTTTTTATAACACCTACCTGGTGGAATGATTCTTGATCCAGTGAGCATGCTAGACATTTGTTCTGGACAGGAGTTGGATAGTCTCCAACTCTTCAGCAAAGAGTGGTGGTTTGCAGCCCTGCTCTGGAATCATTGAAATTGCTGCTAGGAAGGACCTGTTGCTAGAATTAGACTTCGGCCTCCTAGGGCGTGAGTGGCGCTGCTTTTCACTCACAGCGGTAGTGATGTAAATCTTATCACGTAATGTCCGATGGTTTATTTTTCTTAAAATAACGTGGCGAATATTGTTCTCCAAGTGATCAATCCTTTCTGGTTTACCGGCGTAGACTAGTGTCTTCAAATATCCCCACAATATTCTAGCGGCGGTAAATCGCAGGATCTTGGAGGCCGATTCAGGGCTACAAAATGTGAAACTATGCAGTTACGAATACGTTTGCTTTAATAAATCCAATGTAACACAACTCGTGTGAAACCATGAACGAAAAAGCAACCATGATTCCATAACTGTAACGTTGTGACCAGCATTGTTTTTTTAAGAAATACAGACGAACGATTCTGCCATTCCATAAAACACACCAAACAAACAGTTTTTCCAGATGTAACGATGTCTCCACATACACTTGAGGACTATCGTCACTCCAAATTCGGTTGTTTTATTTATTGACGTAGCCATTTCAGCAAAAGTGAGCTTTATCGCTAACCAAAATAGTTAAAATAGTGTTGCCAACTTTAAGTTGTATACCTCTATAAAAAAATCGATATAACATAAATTTAACTGGAACAATGTTAAGACTAATTGATAATAACAGTATTGGCGAAGTACAAGGTAATTTTTAAACATTTAGACGGATGGGAGGCCACGCCTGAATTAGCGTGTTAAGCGCTATTTATCTGTCAAAAATTCTCAGACACTGAAGCAAAACAAACTAAAGCGTTTTTACGTCAAAGAACCAGAAGAGTCTACTCTTAAGGATTTTTCTGTTTCCTTTTGCTTGGTTTATCATCCAGCATAATAGTACAGAATTTACCATCCCTGTTTAGGGTCTACGAGAGTGTCTTGAAAAAAGAAACAGTTTTTTTGTTGAAGCATAAAATATTCAGGGCTGGAGTATTTGTACTATTTCTTATGATCGTTTTGAATAATTGTGGATTGATTGATTTCGTAACTGCTATGTTGAGCACCCTAATTAAAAAAAAAAGTGCTCCATCACCATGTAGCAATATCGACCACCAGTACAACAATGTCTGTTTAGGCAGTCTTATTTTTAAAGAAACACAGCCCAAGAAGTTTTTCAATTTCGAAACGAATAAGTATATTTATAGTTAGTCCAAAGTTTGTTATAATATCGGATGAATCGTTGCGACTTTAACAGTTTGATAAGTTTAAAACGCCAATTTATGTGGTCACCAAAAATTTCTAAGTGCAATTATTGCGCATCCTTCATTCTGCAGGGTAACATTATACAAAGATGTAGTAGCAGTTGGTCACGAAATTCATCCGTTCTCTTCGCTATACCTGCCATTATATTCATACTATGGACTGGCTGTGATTTGTTCGATAGCGTAACATTTTAATCTATCTATGTATATATACATAAATTAAGCCCAAAATAGGTGTCCGTTGGTTGCCAGTGTTTGATGACGAATTTGCACTATTTACACCAATTTCCAAATTACCTTCTTACTGGTCGTTCGCGGTTTGTATCTTTGTTTCAAGCGTTTAGGAACAATAGTGCGTCCACAGTGCGTGTTTGAAGCAAGACAAATTTTTCCAAAAAAAATCCATTGAATACTTGGACTCAATGTTTTGTATCAAATGAAATGTGTGTTTTCGTTTGTACGTTGCTGTGTGTGTGTGTGTGTGTGCTTGCACAGAATGCGACGGCAATGTATAGCGAAATATGCTCATGTTCATAGCAAGTGGATGTGCAAACAAATAGAGAATTTTGTTTTCCATATTCTGTCGCTTTTTGTGTGTGTGTATGTGTGTGTAATTTGTGTGTTCAATTGCAAAATGATCCATCAGCCGAACGTTTTTCAAAGCAGTTGTTAGATATTAGGAATGACGCAATTCCCATTGACACTACCACACAAATGATTACGCTTCCAGATAATTTTGCCACTTTGCACAATCAAAATAAAAATTGGTCACAAATTGGGTACAACATTTTAGAAACCATAATTGGGAAAGAGCTATCTTAGCTGCGAAAAATACAGATGTTTTGGATATCAATGTGATAATTTTGAATGACATTCCCGGGGAAATTTTTACTTACAAATCGGTTGACTCTGTTACCAATCAAGACGATGTTGTAAATTATCCAGCCGAATTTTTAAGTTTGCTTGAGTTACCTGGACTGCCGCCCCACCGCCTACAAGTGAAAGTTGGTATATCAATTATTTTGCTCCGAAATATCTGCCAGTGTAGTAGTTAAAAAAGTCATGACAAACGTGATTGAAGCAATAATTTTAAAAGGAAAATATAAGGACGAAGATGTGTTGATACCTCGCATTCCTATGATTCCTCCAGATTTGCCGTTTGATTTTAAACGGCTTCAGTTCCCCATACGTGTTGCTTTTGCAATGACCATCAATAAAGCGCAGGGGATCAATCGTTAGCATTGTGCGGTATTGATTTGGAATATCATTGTTTTTCGCACGGTCAATTATTTATATGTATCATGTTCACGTATTGGTAAGTCAACTGCTTGGTTTGTCCATACCGCAAAACAAAATCGAACGAAGAATGTCGTATATTTAAAAGACGTATTATATAAACACACAAAAATATTGAATTGTGAAAAAGATAAAACTATTAAAAAAAACATAAAAACGAAAAAAAAAGAATTTTTGGCACACACAAAAAATAACGCTACAAAAAAAAAACAAACAACAAATGACTTGCAAAGCAGTCACGGGCACGCTAGTAAATTATATTTTTACGTTTATTTCTTGTAATACATGTTTTGTTATATTGAGTACTTTTATACAAAATAATAAATACAGCACTTTAGAGTTTTTAATAAACTTAAACGATTTATTTCCTTTCAATACACTCAAAATAAACAAGATGGTAACTTTGTTGTCTTTACTCACTGATGACTCAATTTGTATTAACGCCTTAGTCCAGCAAGTGCCGCTTGTATATAGTTGTTTTAAGCGGTTCTGGCATATACAAGAATATTCTACTTTAACGTCACTTTATATTGTTGTTGTTGTTATTATCATTCAGTTTAGGCGCCTGCTTGGCTGTGTTTTTTTTTAATTTTTGTTTTATGTTAGTTGTTTTTGTTGTCTGTTGTTTATCTTATTTGGTAGAATTTCTTATAAGCATGTTGTTTGTGTGTATAAAATTTCTTAGAAAACAACGCAGTTTGTAAAATGCACAGTGGGTCGTTTCGTTTACTTTTTTCTACTGATAATTATTTTCTTTTAAAACTTAATAAATCATCTTCGTAACGATATCTTAAATCCGTTAGAGATCCTTTTGCCATGATACGAGCGTAGTCATGTGATTTCTAATTTAAGTAGTCATCTAATTATAATTGTTATGTGATTTTCTGAGTAGCGAGTTTTCCTTGCCATTTAATTGAAACGTAGCTCTTACTCAGGACTTTTATAATTCAGACCATCGCACAAGTAAAGCAAGCCGCAGAGCGAATAAAAACTATATTTGTCAGATTCCCTTCACCTCTCGAAACCACGGCCGATATAGTCGTCTTTATTCATTCATTATACATTAATGCACCTCTTTTTATTTATTCTATTTTAAAAACTTTAAAATCTTTTTTTTTTTTTTTTTGTTAAAGGTATAAAAAGTTATGAACTCATTAAATTTTACATCCGGTAATTATTCTTTACAATTACACACTCATGAAAAGAAACTTGAAAAATTCATGAACAAACGTCATTAGGGATTTGTACAAAATAATTACGAGTATTTTAAGGGAAAATAACACAATAAAAAGTTTACAACAATTTTGGCATTGAAAAAATATTTTGTAATACTAAAAACATCATTACGCATTCTACTTCCGTTGTAATAATTGTTGTATTTAAAGATTTAAAAGAATTTTTTTATTTATAGTTTTTTAAACGATCTTTTTTTATCTTTAATAAATCTTTTTTCTTTTTTTATTTTTTTAGATCTTTTTTTATAAAGATTTAAAAGAATTAAAATTTTTTTAAGGTATAATTTTCTTTTTAAATAAATCTTTACAATTTCAAATTTTTCAGTTAAGTTTTTGTTATAATTGCTATTTTGTCTAATAACAATAAACATATTTTAACATTAAGAACATACTACAACGATTGTCACTCACTCACTCACTCATTTAAGTTAATAAGTCAACATTCTCAGCACCACAAGTTTTCAATATAAAATTATTTTATTATTATTATTTTTATTCTTTTTTTTTCTATTTTTTCAATAAAAAAAGAATGTCGTGCCATCTATTGCATACTTGATAAATTGCTAACAATCACTGCAATACATTTAACACTAGTGGCACTTGTACTACATTAGAAACTTTATGGTGTTCTAACATGTTTAAACATGAATATTATGTCAAGATGAATGTCTTACATAACAAATATATTATGAAAAATCGAAATTAATTTTCTTAAAGGGCAAAAAAAAAAATAATTTTATTTTAGATCGCACAGTGTTCTTTTTAGGGGTGTTGGTGAATTAAAGTTAATAATTCCCAAACGGTTTAAAACTGTTTTTGCATTTTTAAGATTATTGTTATTTTTTTATTTTTTTTTTATTTCATTCATTTATTCAGTAATTCATTACAAATATATTTACAATATCACTTACAAATATATTTACATATGAAAACCCAAACATTTTACACATAAAGTACCCTGTGAAGCCGCTTGGGCTTGTCTGCAGATTCATGATATAATATTGAAAGTCTAATCATATATAATTCTATTCGTTGCATACTAAATTCGTGATATTATTTGTTAAGAGTTGATATTGCCCTAATGCAATTCAAATGCTATGTTTTAGATATGCTAAATTTTGTTAAACTTTTCATATATATATAGAACCTTCTGTTCATGAAATTATTTTTAATATACATACACTTTTTAGAATAAACTAGAAAAACGACAACGTGTTTTTTTCAACGGAAGATTTTTTAGGTTCTGGAATTTTTTGTGGCAACAATAATCTAACAAAGGTTATGGGCCCAGGATCAGACAACTAGTTGGAAAAGTGTGGTTACATCTGGTTGGAGTCGTTATTTTTGGTCTTTTTTATTTTGCCGGTTTTGTACAAAGAACAACAAAAGGTAATGGCGGGTGCTGTTGCAAATATTGAAAAATTAAATGGCGACAATTACGCTACGTGGTGTATACAAATGAAGAGCTTGCTAATAACGTTGGATCTGTATCATACGATTTTGGGAAGGCGTCCAGATGGTGATGTAGAAGCAAAATGGGTTACAGATGACAGCAAAGCTCTGGCCACAATAACATTAAGTGTTAAAACAACTGAACTGATTCATATAAAGAATTGTACTTCGGCAAAGGGTGCTTGGGATCTTTTAAGCTCGCTCTACAAGGCAGACACCGCATCTCGTAAGGTAAATTTGTTCAAAAAATTGGTGCGCTTTAAGCTAAATGCAAATGAAAAATTTTCTCCACAAATTAACGATTTTTGCTGCACGGTCGACGAATTGAAAGAGATTGGAATCACTTTACATGATGATCTCTTATCCATTTTACTATTGTGTGGGCTTCCCGATGAATTAGAATCTTTTGTAGTAGCCATAGAAAGCAGAGATAGTTTGCCAAAGTATGAAAACTTAATTTCCAAAATATTAAAAGAAGAAATGCGTCAGGGTAACAAAAATAATTTACCAAATGAAACTGTTTTCGCAGCAACTTCGCGAAATGAGTTTAAACGAACAAGAAAATATGTTTATAACAACAGCAATAACAGAATTTCTAATAATAATAATAGTAAAAATATGCAATACAAATATAATGAAAAGAAAAATGCAAACTATAATATAAACAACAATACCAACATTAAATGTTTTCGATGTGGTAAAAAGGGCCATATACGTTCTCAATGCAAAGAACACGACAGAAGAAGTGACTTTGCTTGTTCACTAAAAGATAATAATATGAACTCAAAAGAGGTGTGGATATTGGATAGCGGAGCCACTTCACATATGTGCAGAATGAAAGAGTTTTTTGAAACTCTAACAGAATCAAAACAAAAAATTATATTAGCATCTGGTGAAAGTGTTTATGCTGAAGGTATTGGCGATGTTAAAATAAAAACAAATTTTTGCAAACTTACGTTGAGAAATGTTTGGTATGTGCCACGACTACATTCTAGTTTTTTATCAATAAACAAAATAGTTAAAGCCGGTCATATGGTCAAATTTGCCGAAAATAAAGCTGTAATGAAAAGTAGACAAAATGAAATAATTTTTACAGCTGATCTTGTAAATGATATGTTTATTGCAAATTTTGAAAAGTTGGAAAATTGTGAAGTAGTTAGTGGAGCTATTGACGAAAATATGGTGGAAAAGTGGCATCAACGATTTGGTCACCTAAATGTGAATGATTTAAATAAATTAACAACAAAGAATATGGTGAAAGGTTTAAACATAAAACTGCCAAAAAGTATTGAGTGTGTTACCTGTGCTGTCAACAAAATTTCGGCTACACCGTACAAAAATTATGCAGATGTTCAAACGAAAGATGTTTTAGAATTGGTGCATACTGATTTATATGGACCAATCGGTGTCAAATCTGTTGGCGGATCGTCATATTTTATAACATTTATTGACGACTATTCTCGTTACATATCAACATTTTTTTTGAAAAACAAAAGCGATGCTTTTGATGCATTTATCAATTTTTCTGCGCTCGCGGAGAAGCAGACAGGCCGCCAAATAAAAATTGTCCGCAGCGATAATGGTAAAGAATTTGTTAATTCCAAATTCAAGCAACACTTTGAAGAAAAAGGAATCATTCATCAAACAACTGTTGGTTATTCGCCACAACAAAATGGTGTTTCGGAGAGGGCAAATAGAACTCTTGTTGAAATGGCGAGGTGTATGTTAGAGTCATCTGGATTACCACAGAGTTTATGGGGTGAAGCCGTAAATACAGCGACATATATTAGAAATCGTGCTCCAACAAAAGTTCTCGAAGATGTTACGCCTTATCAAAAATGGTGTGGTAGACAACCGTCGGTGTCACATTTTAAAACGTTTGGATGTGATGCAGTTGTATTAAAAAAGGGTCCAAGACCAAAAGGTGGTAAGTTTTTGCCTAAAGGAGAAAAATTCAAATTTGTTGGTTACCAACTTCATACAAAAGGATATCGTCTGTACAATCCTTGTACAAGAAAAATTGTAATTGCTCGTGATGTAATATTTTTTGAACATTTTGCTAGTAATGAAAATATAACTGAAACTTTTTATGCTGAACTTTAACTGAGGAAGAGTTGAGTGCGGAAACCAGTGAGACTGAAAGAGAAGATACACCTATTGGTAATAAGAAAAGAAAACGTGGCAGACCTAAATTTATTAGAGCTGGTGGTAAGGGGAGACCGAGGAAAGTTTATTGCATGACAGATAGTATCGAAATGTTAAACTCGATTGTTGAAGATCCGAAAACAGTGGCAGAAGCGCTAAATTCTAAAAATTCTATGAAGTGGAAGGAGGCAATGCAAGCGGAATATAATTCATTAATTAAAAATAAAAGGTGGGAGCTGGTAGATAAGCCAAATGAAGGAAATATTATTGGGTGCAAATGGATTTTTTCGTTAAAACGTAAGCCTGATGGCACCATTGAAAAATTTAAAGCCAGGCTAGTGGCTCATGGTTGTTCGCAAAAGTACAATGTTGATTACCAGGAAACGTTTGCACCGGTGGTACGACATTCAACGATTAGATTGTTGCTGGCTTTATCAGCTAAGCATAAGTTGTTAGTAAGTCATGTTGATATTGTGGCAGCCTATTTAAATGGTGAGTTAGAAGATGATGTATACATGACGCAACCTAAAATGTTCGAGGACAGTAATTATCCAAATAAAGTCTGCAAGTTAAATAAGGCATTATACGGTTTAAAACAGGCTGGACGTGAATGGAATAAAAAGGTAAACGACGTTTTATTGCAAATGGGATTTAAAAGGTGCAAATCAGATACTTGTGTCTATATGCATGGGAATGGAAAAAATATCTGTCTTATTGCCATTTATGTTGATGACATGCTACTTGCTTGTACCAGTGAACAGGAAATGAAAAATATTATTTCAAATTTAAATAAGTATATTGACGCAAGTGATCGTGGTCCAATATCGTTTTATTTGGGTATGGAAATTATTCGTGATGGTTTAAAAGGCGAAATCACTATACATCAACAGAAATACACTACAGAAATACTCGATCGTTGGGGTATGACTGATTGTAAACCGGCTGCCACTCCGTGGGCAAGTGGTACAGTTTTAACGAAATGCGATGCTGATTGTGGAGACTTAGATACGAAAAATTATCAAAGTTTAGTTGGTGCTCTGATGTACTTGGCCGTGATTTCTAGGCCTGATCTGATTCATGTGGTGTCGAGGTTGTCTCAATTTAATGCGCATCCACATAAAGAACATTTCCAAGCAGCAAAACATGTACTACGCTATCTAAAGAAAAATAATATCGGTAAAATTAATTATTCTAACAATTTTAAAAATTTCGAATGCTTCACAGATTCAGACTGGGGTTCTGACTCTAATGATCGACGGTCTTACTCTGGACATGTAGTATTTATGGCTGGTGGTCCAATTGCATGGGAATCGAGAAAGCAACCCGTAGTGGCTTTGAGTACAATGGAAGCGGAATACATTGCTTTATCCCAAGGGACAAAGGAAGTAGTTTTCCATCGCGGACTTTTGCAGGAGATGGGCTTTAATGATTATGTTAAGAATCCTACTTCTATTCTATGTGATAATCAGGGTGCTGCTTTTATGGTAAAAAATCAAACTGTCCAAAAAAGGAGCAAACACATTGATATCCGTTATCACTATATTAGAGAAAAATATGAGGAAAACGCTATTGATGTAGTATATGTTACTTCTGATGAAAATGCGGCTGACATACTTACAAAATGTTTAACGAAGCAAAGACATGTACATTGTTGTAACCTTTTGAAAATTAAAATGTAATTCTTATATATAATAATGACATTTGACTTGCGGCGGAGATTGTTAAGAGTTGATATTGCCCTAATGCAATTCAAATGCTATGTTTTAGATATGCTAAATTTTGTTAAACTTTTCATATATATATAGAACCTTCTGTTCATGAAATTATTTTTAATATACATACACTTTTTAGAATAAACTAGAAAAACGACAACGTGTTTTTTTCAACGGAAGATTTTTTAGGTTCTGGAATTTTTTGTGGCAACAATAATCTAACATTATTTACGTTAAAGATTACGTTAATGCAAGAAAAATATCTAATGTAAGAAGATATACTATTGTATTTTCATAAAAAATTGTTTATAAACACTCCTAGTTTTGTGGTGGTTAGTTGAAATATTAAAGATGTCTGCTGGCATCATATTAAATACCGTGGGTAGCACAACAGCTAGTGTGTTTCTTCCATAATTGTTTCTATATTTCGGGATTTTAAATCTGACCTCGGTGTTTCGCCGTGTTTTGTATTTATGCTCAATTTTCGTACAGAAACGATTATCCTTCTTAAATTCAAAGACCAGTGTTGTATAGTAGATACTTCTTATGTTTAATATTTGGTCTCTTAGGGTTCTACTTTCATTGTTGTTATTCGAGATACTGACGTTATTATATATTTCATTTGCTGACACATTTGAAGCGGTTGACGGATTGGATGCTGTTGAGCCTGAAACATCATCGATATTTTTGTGTTGTTGATTTCATAAGCTTTAGCTAATCAGGCCTAATATATTTGTGTCAATAAAAAAACAGTTTTTCTATCTCACTTTTGCCCGACGTTTCGTCAATTTTTTGTTGACTTCCTCAAGGGCTTCGTCTATTTAAAAATTAAAATCTTAATTTATTACAATTTTTAATACACCAAAAAAATAATTACTTACAATATACCATTAATCACATTTATATATTATTTTTTTGACAATTAACAAAACAAAACAATTAAATTTAAATAAAACAAACACAACTTAAATTTATTATAAACGTTTAATTGTTGGCCATTGCAACACTGTAATTTGTGTTTATGTTGTCTGTGTCCTCTTTTAGATTCATAGTATTGTCAATATTTTGTTGAATGCGTAGACTTTCTATTGTGTACCTTTTCCTTTCCCTGGATTCTATATCTAAAATCTTGACTGTTTCAAAATCAGCTTCATGTCCAGTCTTAAGTATGTGTTGCGATAATGCTGTTGTCTCTTTCCGTTTTGTAATATCATTTTTGTGTTCCTTCATTCTTGTCTCCAATGTTCGTTTCGTTGTTCCAATGTATGTTAGATTACAGCTTTCGTTTTCACAACCTTTGCACTTGATTTCATACACTACATTGCATTGTTTTTGTTTTTCTATTTGATCTTTCATGTTCGTGAATATTCTGTTCAAAGTGCTGTTTGGTTTGTATGAAAATTGTATTTTATCAGTTTTTATTATTGACTTCAAGCTTTTGCTGTCAGTCAAACCTGGTATGTATTTTACACCGTAAAAAGCTCTCTGTTGATTGTCCTGTTCAGTAATGTTAATTTGAGGATAATTTGCCTTAAGTTTAATTCCTGCCTCTTTTATCAAATTGTTTATAAGTTTAATCGGAAAACTGTTGCGTCTTAGTATTGTCGTTATTATATTTATGTTCTTGGTGTAAAATTGATCGTCGCTAATGTTTAAAACTCTAAGGATGAAGCTTCTTGCAGTGTTAATTATTTGTGCCATGGGTTGCGTGGTATTGAAATTCATCAATCTCCCAGATGCTATATCCTTTGCGTGCCAATCGAAAATTATTCCGTCATTATTTCGTATCAATGTTGTGTCCAAATATGAAAGTTTGCCGTTTTTCTCTATCTCCACAGTGAATTGTATTTTCGGGTGATAACTATTAAGGGATTTTAGAACTTCATCTTTATCGTCAAGTTTAATTATAGCTAAAACGTCATCTACATACTTAGTTATGTATTTTAGGTTGATGTTCTTATTCTCAAGTTCAGCTAATGCCTCGTCTAATAAGTTGTCTAGTATAATGTCAGCTATAGTGGGCGAGAGAGGGTTACCCATTGGCATTCCAAACGTTTGGTTATAAATTTTACCATCATACAAAAAATAGTTATTATCAGTCAGACAAAAGTTGAGTATCTTCAAGAATTTAGATTTCGGTAGCTTAGTGAAAGTTTGAATAGTGTTCCAATTCTTCATTATGTTCTTAATTGCAATGTGTACCGGAATATTCGTGAAAAGAGAAACTACATCAAATGATATTAGGATCTCGTTATCCTGAAGTTTTACCGATTTAAGTTGGTCCTTCAATTGTCTTGAATTCTTAATATTATATTTCAAAGATACAATATTCCTAATTACTCTCCCAATATATTTGGATAATTGGTAGCAAGGTATATTTATTGATGATACAATCGGACGGAGAGGGGTGCCTTCTTTGTGAATCTTAGGTAGACCATAAATTCTTGGAGCTATTGCAGATGAGCATAGTAAAAATTTTTTTTTTTTTTTTTTTTTTTTTTTTTTTTTGTTTTTGTATTTTATCAATATAATTCTCTTTATAAAGATTTAAAATTATATTGTTATTTTCCCTTTGTAGTTTACCTGTTGGGTCACTCCTTATTGTTCTATATGTATTTTTGTCTCCTAAGAGTCTCGTCATTTTATCTTTATAGTCTTCTCGGTACATTAATGTTGTTTTATTTCCCTTATCCGACTGTATAAGTATAATATTTTTGTTACTTTTCAAGAATCTTGTTGTCCTATCATAAGCTGCATTGATAAATTTTTCCTTTGGTGAATTTCTGATTTTCCTTCTATATGTTGTAATATTAGTTGCTAATTTTGTTCTTGTTACATCTTTCTCCTTTTCCATGTCATCTCCTATCGCTTGTACGCCTTGCTCTAGGTCAGCTATAATATGTAAAGGGGAAAAATTTTGTTTCCTTATTGGTAGAGAAAATTTTTTTCCCAAGGAAGATATCCACATACATTCCCTTGGAATTTGTACCTCAGTTTTATTAATGAACCAATTATCATTAAAAACAAATCCGTGCATATTAAAATATTTTTCTTTAAGTGTATTTAGTTTTGCATTTTGTTTTTCCTTTACAATTTTTCGTATTTGTTTTGATCTTTCCACTTGTTTGTAAATAAAGTTAGTGTAATCTTCAGCTGAGAGTATTTTGTTTATGTCTATTTTCATGTGATAAAGTTTTCGTTTAATTAATTTAATGTTGGTGTTTGTCTGTGAAATTTCTAAATTAAGAATTTTTTGATGGAAATTGATCTCTATTTTTTTCAATTGTTCTTGGATGCTGTAACACTGAAATAAATTACTAACTTGAGCTGTTGTGTTTTTTGTATGATTTGGTATTATGCCATAGCTTCTACATGACAGTAAGAAAATGAGTCTCTGTTGTTGTTGTATCAATCTTTTTGTTTCGTTGCAATATTCCTTCATCGTTCTGCATGTCCATCGATATTTGTCGTACTAGCGATGACCCTATTGTAGTCTGCACTGTCATAGTTCACTTGATAATTTCTACATCGTCTAGGTATATCCAATATTTTAACTAATTGATCCTGAGTCGCTTGTAGTTTTCTGCAATAAGTGGACTTCCCCAATCTGTGATACCGTGTCGAATATGCGACTCCACCAGTGCGAAATATGCTTGCCTCAAAACTGCTGTACTTGAACACAATCTGAGATGGTGTAAAAATTAAGGCTTTCCTTAATTTTTTCCTGATGTGTTCAACGTGCTCGTGCCAATTGAAATAATAATAATAATAATTTCCATGAATTTATCTTCGGATCATTCTCCAACCATTGTAACTATTTGTAACCCGCTTAGAAGACATTTCTTTTTTCCTAATACAAATATGATCAGTCGCATCACATATTTGAGTTTTAAAAAATATCTCAGCAGCCATTGTCCGGAGAATATTTTGCTAGGAACACCGGAGGACGTGGAGTATAGCCTTGCAACTTTAAGTGAAAATATTAAACAAGCAGCTCAACTTGCAACAACAACATCTATTTTGCAGACATTGAACGTCTCGTAGCGGAAAAACGAAGAGCTAGATGAGATTGGCAACAACATAGATCGCCCCTGCAGAGGCAGAGACTTAGAGACTGCACAAAGCGGCTTAGAGACTTGCTAGCATTTGAAAAAACTACATCGTTTGAGAAATATCTTGAAGGCCTCGATGCTACACCTAACTCCAATTATTCTTTAAAAGACCCGTTGAGTACAAGCCACCTCTACGTAATATCAGCGGAGATTGGGCAAGAAGGGACGCTGAAAAAGCCGACTTGTTTGCCGAATACTTGAAAGACGTATTTACCCCACACAAATGTACTGATGATGTTAATTTGCCGAGCGTAGTTGCATTACCCCCCTCGACCCTTAAAGTTTAGGTTGCGTGAGGTTCAAAAGTTAATTTCTGAGATAAACCCGAAAAAATCTCCTGGTATGGACGGTATAAGTAACAGAATGTTGAAAGAGCTCCCCAGTATTGCAGTCAGAATCATGCTATTCATTTTTAATGCCATTTAACGGCTTGAATACTATCCTGACCACTGGAAGATTTCCAAAGTTAAAATGATTCCAAAACCGGGTAAAGACCTCACCAAAACCGAATCGTATAGGCCCATAAGCCTATTACCGACTATTACAAAGGTTTTTGAAAAGTTGCTTATGAATAAATTGTCTCCAATGCTAAGGGATAGTGGGTGTATCCCAGACCATCAATTTCGTTTTAGAAGTAGACATAGCACAATTGAGCAAACCCATAGATTGGTTCAGGTGATAAGAAAGACTTTTTAAGAGAAGTAGTATTGTTCAGCTATTTTTATTGATGTTTCTCAGGCTTTTGACAAAGTTTGGCATGAAGATCTACCTTGTAATATCGGGTGTTTTTTTAAGCCTGATAAAACTTGAAATTGTAAAAAATAACACAAAAAATTAAATTGTAATCAAAATTTCGTTTTTATTCGAAGGATCAATACGTGACATTAACACTTGAAAATGATTTTGGGCATATGGGCACCGCGGCTGTTCTTGACGAAGCGCATTCTGGACGTCCAATTTTGGGCCACTTTTTCGAGCACTGCTGGGCGTATGTCACGAATAACACGAACAATGCTGTCCTCCAAGGCGTCAATTGTTGCTGGTTTATCAGCATAAACCAGTGACTTCACGTAGCCCCACAGGAAGTAGTCGAGTGGTGTCAAATCGCACGACCTTGGAGGCCAATTGACAGGTCCATTTCTCGAAATCAACTTATCGCCAAATTTTGATTTCAATAAGTCGATGGTTGCGTTCGCTGTATGGCACGTAGCGCCATCCTGTTGAAACCACATCTTGTCCGGATCAAACAAAAAATCATTGATCATGGTGCGGTAACGATCTCCTTTGAACGTAACGCGAGCTCCGGCCTCATTTTTGGAGAAATAAGGTCACCAGCGTGAAAACCGCACCAAACGGTGCATTTTTCTGAATGTAATGGAATCTGTAGGGTCTGTTGTGGATTGGTCTCACTCCATATGCAGCAATTTTGCTTATTAACAAACCCGTTAAGCCAAAGATGCGCCTCATCGCTGAACAAAATTTTGCGATAAAACAACGGGTCAGTTGCCAACTGCTCTAGAGCCCAATCGGCGAAATAACGACGCATATAATGGTCTCTTGGCTTCATTTCCTGCACCAGCTGGATCTTACACGTGTGTAGGCCGAGATCTTTGCGCAAAATTTTCCACGTAGTGGACGGACAGAGCCCCAATTCCTGCGACCGACGACGAATTGATAAATTTGGATCTTCTTCCACACTTTCGTTTACAGCGGCGATATTCTCTTCAGTACGCGCATTCCTTCGACGTGTTGGTGTTATTGCATCCTCTAGAGAGTATGTGGTACGAAATCTATCGACAGTTCGACGAATGGCTTGTTCAGATGCACGATTATGTACGCCATAAAAATGACGAAGTCGTCTATAAGTTGCGCGAATCGACGACTGATTTTCAAAGTAAATTTGGATAATTTCGTAGCGTTGTTCAAGCGAGAGTCTATTCATGATGATTTGTCAGAGTATACTGAAACAATTAAAAAAAAAATGTTTCATCAAAATTTCATTTTTTGTGTTACTTTTTACAATTTAAAGTTCTATCTAGCTTAAAAAAACACCCTTTATAAGCAACCTACTAAAAAGCTACACAATTGGACGAAAATATTCTGTTGTTAAAGGAGACTTCGTTAGTTTATCCAAACCAATTTCCTCAGGCGTACCACAATGTAGCATTCTTGGACCAGTTTTATATTTGATATATACCTGCGATATGCCTGTAAGTGAAACTGTCCACACTTCTACGTTTGCTGATGATACAGCGTGGCTAAGTTCGCACGAAAACTCTTATCAAGCCTCCATAAATCTTCAGCAACATATAACTCAGTTAGAGTTGTGGTTAAAATTATGGAGAATTAAAGTGAACGTTCAAAAGTGCATTCCGGTGACCTTCACCCTGCGAAGAGATAATTGTTCACCCGTTCGAATCGATAATCACATTGTTCCTCACCATAGTTATGTGAGATATCTTGGTATACATCTTGATCGTCGCCTTATATGGAAACACAATTACATTGGCTCATTGGCAGGAATTCGAAATTTAGCCTAGATTGTAAACTTCTAATTTACAAGAGTATTCTAAAAACCAATATGGTCTTACGGAGTCCAACTTTGGGGCACTGCCTCAGCTTCAAATGTGGATAGAATTCAACGTGGACAGAATAAAATTTTACGGTTAATAACTTCCGCTCCATGGTACATCAGAAATTCAAACATACATTGTGATTTAGACATATTGCTGGTGACTACAGAAATCATCAAATAGGCAGGCAAATACTTAATGAAGCTGGAAGACCATGCTAATCACCTTGCTCGCAATATCTTGGATTATAGTGGACATATCCGATTAAAAAAGAGGGATACCGCAGCTTTAATCCTCAATGCTACAGATGACACATCTTAGAAATATTTGTTTTGTTATTTTTTTAATGTCAATTTTTTTTTACCCAAAAGGTTAGTTCTGACATGGTCGGGGCTAATATAGCTTTTTTTTAGAATTAAGATTTTAAAACTTATTGTAAGTTCAGTTTCTTGAAGATACAATAAATAATTATTGAAAAAAAAAATTAATAAAGGATTTTCTAAAAAATTTTAGATTAAAATGATTCCAATTTTTATTGTATTTCGAAGAGAAAAGTTCGGTATTTATGAAGGAAAAATGATATCTGGCAAATGTACACGACTACGCTGACAGATGTCGATTTTTTCATTAAAGTTTTTATTCACTTTTTTGCAAAATGGCCATCTTATTTGGTTAATCATATCAAGGATTTTGATTTTTAAGACTGAAATCGATTCGATTGTCGTTAACATAGCGCCACAAAAAATATTCTAGTGGTGTTAAATCACAAGATCTGGCTGGTCATCTAATTTAACTTAACTGATTGAAACAGATATATAAGCACCAGTAGTGAAAATACCATCATGTTTGTTTGGTGTGTATTGAAACTGAATAAATCGCTTAATTTAACTTGCAACTCTAAAGTGCTGTCTTATTATTTTGCAATAAAATAGCTCACTAAAATAAAACATTTTTTAAAAGAAATAAACGTAACATTTTAATATAATTAAATAATTACAAACGCTTAATGATTATAATGTTAATAAAAAAAAACAGGGTTCAGAATTTTTCATTTATGAACATTCAAAAATCAACATTCATGATATTTTGCATAAATGAGAAATCTAAAATTTTATATTTAGTTTTCACGCTCATAAACGAACAACAAAATATGTTCTGCTTATGTTCGTTCATACATGAATGCGAACAACAAGAATTATTAGTCTTATTCATATGTGATGAATGATAAATTAGCTTCTTCTCATTAATGTTCTTTTTCATAAATGAACGTTGAAATTTTATAAAATTTCTCATAAATGAATGTAAAAAAAATTTTCTACTTACGATCGCAGTTTACCGTAAAAACACATGGGTACATATTAACTCAAAAGACAATTTTGCAATATATTCTAAAAGAAATAAAAAAAGCATGTTTTTTCTACATCCGCCGACAATTGCACATTACCAAATATGTGCGTTTATGTACGCGAATGCTTAACGCACATATTTTTACGATCTTTTCGCATCTGAAAAATTATCAAAATTGTAAATATTCAAAAATGAACACTCGTGTGTTTCTCATTTTTTCACTTATGAGAAAACACAAAATATTTTGTAGTCTCTCACACATGTATGAGAAGAAGCGGCTAAAAAATGAAATGTACATATTCACACATGTATGAACAGTGGGTGAACACTTCGCTACTCTGAAAAAAACTTTAGTTTAGTTCATTCGAATGTGTTGTTTCTTTCTTAAACAAGAGAAATTACATAAATTAGTAGAATATAATGCAGCTATTTTTCTGAAACACGCAATCGGAAAATTTGGTTTGCAATAAATTGATTCTTTTGTAGGCTGTGTGACATATGGCACCGCACAGTGGTTGTGAAAATAATTTGGTAGCTTATGAACCACATACGCTATCTTAATGAAATTCCACACAGGCCAATCAGAGGTATATCTGAGTCAACGTACAGACGAAAGGGTAAAGGGGAGCTTCTGGGTGTGCCCCCAAAGTTGGGTATCTCGGGCATAACAATTTTTGGAAATGTCATAAAAAATTTATTTATTACTCATTTTTTAAACTTAAGTACACCTTGAGAATATCTAAGAAATATATGCTTACATGTCCACATGGTGAATGTGGTCGAGAGCCTCAGATCTGAATTCGACGTCGACGGGGTGGGTTTCTTGATTCTACTGTATCACAGTAAGGCCTTCGATGCGGTAGATCACTCTATCATGTTAATAAAACTGCGTAAGTTATTTTATTTCTCAAGTTCGGCCTGCAGTCTAATATCCTCCTATGTGATTAACAGATGTCAAATAGTGAGTGTTTATGATAGGGGATCTAATCCGCTTGTAGTTAGTCGAGGAATACCACAGGGTTGTATATTGGGTCCACTTCTTTTCTGTATCTACCTACCGACATTTCTAAAAGCAGAAAGATGTACATACATATATGCTGATGACGTGCAGGTTTATAACAGTAGCTGGATTAATGATGTTCCTATGTGTGTGAATAGGATAAATGACGATTTGGGAGAAAAAAGGGCTACAAAAAAATTTTTTTTAATTTTTGGCCGACCCTTAACTTAGTATTTTTGACGTAGTTTACTTATTTATATTCGGATTATTATTATAAAATATCAGCTGCATTCTCGATATAATAAAACAGAAGCAAGTTTCGTTTTGATAGCAGGTTTCTTAAAAAATTTACAATCCTCTGGATAGGCAAAATGTAGAAGCAGCCGTTTTTTTATGATTTTCCCCAAAAAGGAGGTACAGTTTTTTTGCTTATATAGCTACATAGGACAACCTATAGCAAGTGCGAATAAAAGAAAAGTTGCGTCAAGTTGCGTCCAGTCCTATTCAAACATAGCCAATTTTGAAACAAAATTTAGGATTTATCCCGAAATTCCCCGTAGTGCAAAGCTCCATTTCTTGGCTACATATTACAAAAAGGATTTGACAGCCCCGCAGTTAACAAAGTCAAAGTAACCGGTTTCATAGAATACTAGCAAGCCCGGCGAACTCCGTTTCGCCACCAGATAGATGGCTTCGTTTTTTGAAACATTTCGTTTCGGGATTAAAAGATCAAAAAAAATATTTTTTTTTGTTTTATATTTGAAAAGGAAAAATTTTAATTTATTGCACAACAAAAATGAATTCATTATGATAACAAAAATGAAGTGGAATTTAGTTGGACTTCTCTAAGTAAAAAATGAAAGTGAATCCAAAGTAAATACTGAATCGAAGCGTTAGACGTGTCCGCAAATTATCCGTTTCATTGAATTGCTCTTTGGTAAACCACATTTTTTGTTTTTTTGGTCTGAGGTTAACACAAACAAAGCGGATGGTTTCCCAACTCGTGAACACGCAACGTATAAGCTGCCCATGTGCAAAACAATGATTTTCTAAATTTATCCCGCAAACACTAAGCGATTGGCCTTGCGACTTGTTAATTGCCATTGCGAACGCAAGGCGAACCTGAAATTGCAATCGTTTACCTACCTGCGTACTTTCCGTTAATAATGGTTGCCTCAATCAAACTCGGCATAAGTCTTTTCACCGCAAGTCGAGTACCGTTGTAAAGTCGCGGTGGATTCAAATTACGCAATATCTTAATAACTGAACCAACTTTGAGTTGCAAGTTATGTGGTGGAAGTCCTGGTAACTCCAGAGAATTCAAAAACTCCGTTGGATAATTTACTGCATCATCGGGATTTGTTATGGAATCAATTGTGAACGCAAGGCGAACCTGAAATTGCAATCGTTTGAAGTCAAACGCAAGATCAGTCGGAATCATTGGTATGCGAGGAATACATATATTTTCACCTGCGTACTTTCGGTTAATAATGGTTGCCTCAATCAAACTCGGCATAAGTCTTTTCACCGCAAGTCGAGTACCGTTGCAAAGTCACGGTGGATTCAAATTACGCAATATCATAATAACTGAACCAACTTTGAGTTGCAAGTTATGTGGTGGAAATCCTGGTAACTCCAGAGAGTTCAAAAACTCCGTTGGATAATTTACTGCATCATTGGGATTTTTTTATGGAATCAACGGATTTGTCCACCACTTGCATAAATGTTTCGTATAATTGTTTTTGCTGTTCATTCAGCAACGGCACATTATTTCGAACGAATTCCTGCAATGTATCAACATTGTATTGCAGCTCCCGATTTAATTCTTGGTTGAATGCATCGTGCATCGATCGATTTGGCGCAATCCTTCCTACTTCAATCAGTAGCTTGTTTGCAATAGTCAAGCATTGATCCTCAATTAGAATCAATCCTTCATTGTATATTTCATCGGTTATTTGCATGTCGAACGTGCTTATTTTCGTGAGGAATACTCACACACCACGTACTGGTGCCGTTGCTATGTATCAGAGATGGCGCTGTATGTGAAAAATTATTTTCCCTGTTTTCCTGCTTTTCTTTTGAATTTTCTTTGCTATAAACCTCACGGAGCCCGAGACCTTTCCAACCAATGCAAAACCGTGGAAATCGGTTCATGCGTTCTGGAGTTATAGAAGAAAACATTTTTTTTTTGGAACATTTTTTCCCCGTTTAAGGAATTTATGTGTTAAAATTAAAAAAATTTAAATTTATTTCGCCGTTTTATTAAAGGTTCTTTTATATATATAATAGTTTAAAATTTTGTAAGTATATCTCGATCTGTTTACATTTTATAGCAATTCAAATTCTGAATTTTATTTTCCCAACAATTACTGAAATTTACAGTTTTAAACGAAAATTACATGTAAAAAAGGCGATGCGCAAAAAAAAAAAATGGAAATAAATTGTTAATCTACAAGTCATAGGCTTTCCTTTGATACCAATCACTTGTATGAAGAGAATATACTTAAGTTGTAGGAGTCTAGTAAACCTCATGATTTTCGTGCGAAATTTAATACAATTCGTGTTGAAAAAACCCGATATTTATGTTACTTCGTAGTGCATGTAAGTTTTATTGTGAATTGAAAAGAAATCCAAAAAAAAAACGAATTTTCTTTTAACTTTTAAAAGGAAATAATTCAAAGAAATTATTTGTCATATTTCTTTTCGCATTACATATTGCAACAAAAAAGTGTTCTAGTTTTAAAGCCATTAAAATGCTTTTTGTTTCACTTTAATTTCCGTTTCCTTATGGCTCGAATGACATACAAACAAAACTTAACACATTCAACTTTAAGGCAGCTTGCAACCCCACAAATCCTAATAAGTTTTCTCTTTTAGTTTTTAAAATTAGTTAACGCGTAGTTTAGTTTAATTGTCACTAGGGAAACAACAATTGTTGTTCTTATGAATCTACAAACAGTAGAGCTCAAAAGTGAGCGACTAACATTTTCATAAATTTGTGTAAATTAATGTGGATATACAATCCTGCCCAAAACTATTTTAATTTATTTCTTTTAGTGAAAACGTAGAGTTTTGAAATTGAAAATCTGATTAGAACTTAATTAATGGTACTTAAATGTTTCCTACTTGTAGTACTTATTTAATGGGAATAATAGAATTCCGTAACTGAAAACCTTAAGAGAACTTAATTAATGTACTTAAATTTTTATGCATTTAGTACTAACTTAATGGTACTTAAGTGTTTTCTGCATTTAGTACTTATTTAATGGGAATAATAGAATTCCGTAACTGAAAACCTTAAGAGAACTTAATTAATGTACTTAAATTTTTATGCATTTAGTACTAACTTAATGGTACTTAAGTGTTTTCTGCATTTAGTACTTATTTAATGCGAATAATAGATATCCGTAACTGAAGACCTTAATAGAACTTAATTAATGGTACTTAAATATTTTCTGCATTTAGTACTAACTTAATGGTACTTATTTAATGGGAATAATAGAATTTCGTAACTGAAGACCTTAATAGAACTTAATTAATGGTACTTGAATTTGTCTGCATTTAGTAGTAACTTAATGATACTTTAAGAGAACTTAATTAATGGTACTTAAATTTTTCTTCATTTAGTAATAACTTAATGGTACTTAAATGTTTTCTGCGTGTAGTACTTATTTAATGGGAATAATAGAATTCCGTAACTGAAAACCTTAAGAGAACTTAATTAATGGTACATAAATTTTACTGCATTTAGTACTAACTTAATGGTACTTAAATGTTTTCTGCATGCAGTACTTATTTAATGGAAATAATAGAATTTCGTAACTGAAGACCTTAATAGAACTTAATTAATGGTACTTAAATTTGCCTGCATTTAGTAGTAACTTAGTGGTACTTTAAGAGAACTTAATTAATGGTACTTAAATTTTTCTTCATTTAGTACTAACTTAATGGTATTTAAATATTTTCTGC
This sequence comes from Trichopoda pennipes, assembly GCA_030448955.1. Classification (NCBI taxonomy): domain Eukaryota; kingdom Metazoa; phylum Arthropoda; class Insecta; order Diptera; family Tachinidae; genus Trichopoda; species Trichopoda pennipes. Next base: position 7,660,931 of record JASKUP010000064.1, read on the forward strand.
ATGCAATACTTATTTAATGGGAATAATAGAATTTCGTATCTGAAAACCTTAATAGAACTTAATTAATGGTACTTAAATTTTTCTGCATTTAAGACTAACTTAATGGCACTTAAATGTTTCTTGCATGTAGTACTTATTTAATGGGAATAATAGATATCCGTAACTGAAGACCTTAATAGAACTTAATTAATGGTACTTAAATATTTTCTGCATTTAGTACTAACTTAATGGTGCTTGTTTAATGGGAATAATAGAATTTCGTAACTGAAGACCTTAATAGAACTTAATTAATGGTACTTAAATTTGTCTGCATTTAGTAGTAACTTAGTGGTACTTTAAGAGAACTTAATTAATGGTACTTAAATGTTTTCTGCATTTAGTACTAACTTAATGGTACTTAAATGTTTTCTGCATGTAGTACTTATTTAATGGGAATAATAGAATTCCGTAACTGAAAACCTTAATAGAACTTAATTAATGGTACTTAAATTTGTCTGCATTTAAGACTAACTTAATGGCACTTAAATGTTTCTTGCATGTAGTACTTATTTAATGGGAATAATAGATATCCGTAACTGAAGACCTTAATAGAACTTAATTAATGGTACTTAAATATTTTCTGCATTTAGTACTAACTTAATGGTGCTTGTTTAATGGGAATAATAGAATTTCGTAACTGAAGACCTTAATAGAACTTAATTAATGGTACTTAAATTTGTCTGCATTTAGTAGTAACTTAGTGGTACTTTAAGAGAACTTAATTAATGGTACTTAAATGTTTTCTGCATTTAGTACTAACTTAATGGTACTTAAATGTTTTCTGCATGTAGTACTTATTTAATGGGAATAATAGAATTCCGTAACTGAAAACCTTAATAGAACTTAATTAATGGTACTTAAATTTGTCTGCATTTAGTAGTAACTTAGTGGTACTTTAAGAGAACTTAATTAATGGTACTTAAATATTTTCTGCATTTAGTACTAACTTAATGGTACTTAAATGTTTTCTGCGTGTAGTACTTATTTAATGGGAATAATAGAATTCCGTAACTGAAAACCTTAAGAGAACTTAATTAATGGTACATAAATTTTACTGCATTTAGTACTAACTTAATGGCACTTAAATGTTTTCTGCATGCAGTACTTATTTAATGGGAATAATAGAATTTCGTAACTGAAGACCTTAATAGAACTTAATTAATGGTACTTAAATTTGCCTGCATTTAGTAGTAACTTAGTGGTACTTTAAGAGAACTTAATTAATGGTACTTAAATTTTTCTTCATTTAGTACTAACTTAATGGTATTTAAATATTTTCTGCATGCAATACTTATTTAATGGGAATAATAGAATTTCGTATCTGAAAACCTTAATAGAACTTAATTAATGGTACTTAAATTTGTCTGCATTTAAGACTAACTTAATGGCACTTAAATGTTTCTTGCATGTAGTACTTATTTAATGGGAATAATAGATATCCGTAACTGAAGACCTTAATAGAACTTAATTAATGGTACTTAAATATTTTCTGCATTTAGTACTAACTTAATGGTGCTTGTTTAATGGGAATAATAGAATTTCGTAACTGAAGACCTTAATAGAACTTAATTAATGGTACTTAAATTTGTCTGCATTTAGTAGTAACTTAGTGGTACTTTAAGAGAACTTAATTAATGGTACTTAAATATTTTCTGCATTTAGTACTAACTTAATGGTACTTAAATGTTTTCTGCGTGTAGTACTTATTTAATGGGAATAATAGAATTCCGTAACTGAAAACCTTAAGAGAACTTAATTAATGGTACATAAATTTTACTGCATTTAGTACTAACTTAATGGCACTTAAATGTTTTCTGCATGCAGTACTTATTTAATGGGAATAATAGAATTTCGTAACTGAAGACCTTAATAGAACTTAATTAATGGTACTTAAATTTGCCTGCATTTAGTAGTAACTTAGTGGTACTTTAAGAGAACTTAATTAATGGTACTTAAATTTTTCTTCATTTAGTACTAACTTAATGGTATTTAAATATTTTCTGCATGCAATACTTATTTAATGGGAATAATAGAATTTCGTATCTGAAAACCTTAATAGAACTTAATTAATGGTACTTAAATTTTTCTGCATTTAAGACTAACTTAATGGCACTTAAATGTTTCTTGCATGTAGTACTTATTTAATGGGAATAATAGATATCCGTAACTGAAGACCTTAATAGAACTTAATTAATGGTACTTAAATATTTTCTGCATTTAGTACTAACTTAATGGTGCTTGTTTAATGGGAATAATAGAATTTCGTAACTGAAGACCTTAATAGAACTTAATTAATGGTACTTAAATTTGTCTGCATTTAGTAGTAACTTAGTGGTACTTTAAGAGAACTTAATTAATGGTACTTAAATGTTTTCTGCATTTAGTACTAACTTAATGGTACTTAAATGTTTTCTGCATGCAATACTTATTTAATGGGAATAATAGAATTTCGTATCTGAACACCTTAATAGAACTTAATTAATGGTACTTAAATATTTCTGCATTTAAGACTAACTTAATGGCACTTAAATGTTTCTTGCATGTAGTACTTATTTAATGGGAATAATAGATATCCGTAACTGAAGACCTTAATAGAACTTAATTAATGGTACTTAAATATTTTCTGCATTTAGTACTAACTTAATGGTGCTTGTTTAATGGGAATAATAGAATTTCGTAACTGAAGACCTTAATAGAACTTAATTAATGGTACTTAAATTTGTCTGCATTTAGTAGTAACTTAGTGGTACTTTAAGAGAACTTAATTAATGGTACTTAAATGTTTTCTGCATTTAGTACTAACTTAATGGTACTTAAATGTTTTCTGCATGTAGTACTTATTTAATGGGAATAATAGAATTCCGTAACTGAAAACCTTAATAGAACTTAATTAATGGTACTTAAATTTGTCTGCATTTAGTAGTAACTTAGTGGTACTTTAAGAGAACTTAATTAATGGTACTTAAATATTTTCTGCATTTAGTACTAACTTAATGGTGCTTGTTTAATGGGAATAATAGAATTTCGTAACTGAAGACCTTAATAGAACTTAATTAATGGTACTTATATTTGCCTGCATTTAGTAGTAACTTAGTGGTACTTTAAGAGAACTTAATTAATGGTACTTAAATTTTTCTTCATTTAGTACTAACTTAATGGTATTTAAATATTTTCTGCATGCAATACTTATTTAATGGGAATAATAGAATTTCGTATCTGAAAACCTTAATAGAACTTAATTAATGGTACTTAAATTTTTCTGCATTTAAGACTAACTTAATGGCACTTAAATGTTTCTTGCATGTAGTACTTATTTAATGGGAATAATAGATATCCGTAACTGAAGACCTTAATAGAACTTAATTAATGGTACTTAAATATTTTCTGCATTTAGTACTAACTTAATGGTGCTTGTTTAATGGGAATAATAGAATTTCGTAACTGAAGACCTTAATAGAACTTAATTAATGGTACTTAAATTTGTCTGCATTTAGTAGTAACTTAGTGGTACTTTAAGAGAACTTAATTAATGGTACTTAAATTTTTCTGCATTTAAGACTAACTTAATGGCACTTAAATGTTTCTTGCATGTAGTACTTATTTAATGGGAATAATAGAATTCCGTAACTGAAAACCTTAAGAGAACTTAATTAATGGTACTTAAATTTTTCTTCATTTAGTACTAACTTAATGGTACTTAAATGTTTTCTGCATGTAGTACTTATTTAATGGGAATAATAGAATTCCGTAACTGAAAACCTTAAGAGAACTTAATTAATGGTACTTAAATATTTTTTGCACCTCACTTCAATATGAAAGTTACAAATGCCTAGTGACATAGAAATGCCGTAACTGGGGAAGTTTAAAAATATTTAAGAATCCTTTTATTCAATGTAAGTATATACCGGAAGAAGAAGAAAACCGAAAAACAAACAACCACTTAAGGGAAAGTAATCGGATTGTTTTTTAGGCCACATAAAGTGAAAAAATGAAAAAGTTTTAGCCTTCATGTCGATATTAATAGACGGAAAAGTACGCATGTCCCCAAGCACTACCCTAGGACTTCCACTTGGTTTTTTAAGCTTAGAAATTCTGATTTTGTCTTAAAGTCGTAGATTTTGAGACAGAACTGGTTATAGACTAGAACTAGCTGCAGTTTTATCATAAAATTGAATGTCCGTTCTGACAGGACACGATATAGCACAGCTGCTATGCGCCATATGTAAAAAGCTTTTCCCTTATTTGTTAAGATGCGGTCAAATAAGAGAGTGTGGAATACTTCTTCCATCAATGTCCAGCATTAATAAACTCGAGAATAATTTTTATGGGACATAACATTTTGTTTGGACGATCAAATTTATTGAATTCATGCCAGCTCGATGGAAGATGAAAAGGTAATTGAATAAAAGTTTTAAGCCCGAAGTAAGTTACCCGAGTTATCCTTCTGAAACTCACACGCAGATACAATTACACTCTGGCTTCAGTAAATTTTAACAATGAAATAATTTGTTCGCAAATATTGAGATGCTACTCTAGGGTCGCCAAATTTGAGGTTAGGATGAAACTTATCTGTCAAATGAATAAATATCAAAAATTGAGCCGTCATCCTTTGACATTTATTTAAAAATTACACTCTTGAGCAGAGAATTTTAATTTAGAAAATTTCCTATCAAAATGGTGAAAATTTCGCTATATCATTTCGTAAAATTCCAGCAGCTTTTCCTTATCAGGCTTCTTTTGAGACCTCTGTGCGTAATTTAATTGCTATTGTTGCTGACCTTAGACCATAGCAATACGCTCGTAGTGATGAAAATATAGCCGCTGTACAGCAACGTGTTGAAAATGACTCTGAAACATCAACTTGTCAATGTTCGCAACAAATGGACACCATAAGAGGCACTTACGCGCAACTTTTTGCATAAAGATCTTGATTTTCACGCGTATAAAGTTCAACTCGTTCAAGAATTTAAATCAACCATCATTGTTTGCGTGGAACGTTTGTGAATTGGTTCTTCGAAGAACGAAAGCGGCGTATTTTTTAACAAAATCGTCTTTAGTGATGAGACTCATTCTCATTTCGGCGGTTGTAAAAGCAAACAAAATTCTTGCATATGGGGCTTACAAAAGTTACAAACCTGCCTGGAAAGACCATTACATCCGAAGAAAGTGACCATGTTGTGAGGTACCCCCCGGGGGCACATTTATCGGTTCTTATAGAGTACTCAACTATCTGGACCTGTGCAACTGGGGGAAAAAGAGAGCCCAGTCCCCTGAAGGCAGACAGGGAGTCAACTGGAAACTCCACTTTATTTCCACGGGGATCAGTGACCCATGTTGTGAGGTACCCCCCGGGGGCACATTTATCGTTTCTTATAGAGTACTCAACTATCTGGACCTGTGCAACTGGGGGAAAAAGAGAGCCCAGTCCTCTGAAGGCAGACAGGGAGTCAACTGGAAACTCCACTTTATTTCCACGGGGATCAGTGACCCGCAGAGTTCATTATTTGTCTCTTTAGACATTTAATAGTTCTCTGGCTGATCATTGAGGTTGGCCCTTATATGGGAGCATCGTGGTGGTTGTGATTTTGCGGTTTTCTATGGTGGCCAGGATCATCTCACTGATAATGACACGCAAAGTGAATGATCCAGTCCAGTGAGCATGCTTGACATGTGTTCTGGACAGGAGTTGGAAAGTCTCCAACTCTTTAGCAAGGTGTGATGATTTGCAGACCTGTACTGAAATCATTAAAGTTGCAACTAGGTGGTTCTGTTGCATAGAATTATGGCTTCGGCTATCTAGGACGCATGTATGACGTTCCAAATTATACAATAGTGGTTTGTCCACCATCTGATTAAGACTAATGGTCAGGCGCGGATGTAAAACAAATCACATTCTGACCATGTTGTGAGGTTTAAGGTTAGGCGACGTCACCGGGCCGTATATTTTCGAAAATGAGCAAGGAAACGCCGTCACCGTGAATTCTCTGCGCTACCTACCAAACCATGATAAACAATTTTTTGTGGCCACAATTGGCATCAGTGTTGTCCTCGGTGAATTTTGGTTTCGTCAAAAAAGCGCCACAAGCCACACAGCCACCCAAGCAATTCAATTATTGCATGAGAAATTTCCCGATTGCGTAATTTCTACATTTGGCGATGTCAATTAGCCGTCTCGTTCTTATAATTTAACGCCGCTGGATTATTTTCTCTGGGGTCATTTGAAAGTTGCGGTTTAGATAGGTCAAGCGGAATCACTGGGCCGTTTTTTTTCAGACGAAGCTTATTTGCACTTGTCAGTGTGAGTCAATATATGACTTCTGAAAATCCTAGAGCGATTATTGAGCAGCCTTTGAATGTTTAACGTGTCACTATATGGTGCTCCATGTGGTCTGAAAGCGTGTTTGAACCGTTTTTTTTTTTCGAAGATGACGCTGAAAATGTAGTAACAGTCAATGGATCACGCTACCGCGAGACGTTAACAACTTAATTTTGGCCTATTATTGATGACGTAGTTATCACTGGCATGTTGTTTCAACAGAACGCTACCCCATGTCAGACACAAAATAAAACGATCAATTTATTGCAAACCAAATTTCACGACAATCAGCGGTTAAGTGGCCAGCCAGATCGTGTGTTTTAACAGCACTGAATTATTTGTTGTGAGGCTGTGTTAAGGACAGAGTCTATACGCAGCCAATCCAATCGATTTCAGCCTTAAAACTTAAAGCCCGTGGTGTGATTAACGAAATAGGAGGAACATTTTGCCCAAAAGTGATTTAAAACTTTAATGAAAGAATCGACATCTGCCAACGTGGTCGTGGTGGTGGACATTTGCCAGTTATCATTTTCCATTCATAATTGCCGAATTTTTCTCCTCGTAATGCAATAAACAATTTGAATCATCTTAAACAAAATTTTTTTGTTTTTATAAAACAAACTTCTTATTGAAAAACCCTTTATATTAATTGCAGTGTTTCGCCTTTTGTTTAAAAAAAAACATCTACATTTCCCTTTATGACAAATGTTTGTGTGTAAATGGTTTATTAATGGCACATTTGATACTTTATGAAATTATTTTCTTCTTCTTCTTTATTGTGACCTAAAGTTGGTAACAATATTTATCACAAATTCATTTCAGCATAATTTGCCATAATTTTTTATCATTTTTATTATTTTTTCAAATTGTCAGCAAATGTAATCGCTCGTATCTCTATTGTAGACACCGTCACATTCATGAATTTATCAACAACATTTGGACAGTTTCCAAATATTTGGGCTGCAATCTCCTGTTTTTATAATAATTGATGCCCTGTGAATATAAAAAAAAAATAATAATTTTGCAATCAATAAATCATAAAAAGAAATATTTTATTGCATAAAATTGCAAAGAATTCTTCAAAAAATAGTTTTCAAGTATTTTTTCTTTTTGTTAAATTCTAAAATGAAAGAACTTTTGAAAGCCATGGTCTAAATGCAATTGCAAATAAATTGTAAAGAGAAAGAAAATGGTCAAGATGACAAGTATTTTTTAATAACACATTGTGTTTTTTACAGAGGTATAAAACTTAGAAATAGACTAAAACAAAGATGAGTTTTTTAATTTATTCGAAAGATAATCATGTGGAAGTATAATCAAAATATGACTTCCAGCATACGACCACCACCACAACTGGTTCGAACGTAGTAATGCGTTTTTCAACATTGTGGCAACACCAACAACATGATAGTTTCGACATTTGTTTCTTTTTTTTTGATGCATTCACAATTGCTAAAATGAATTCAGTTTCGCACGCAAATCGCATTAAAATAATTAAAATCCGCTATGAAAATGGCGGTTCAGTTAAAGTTACATTTCGTAAAATTCGTGATATTTTTTGGGACAACATAATCGTCCTTCATAGAACGCTATTAAGAATTTGGTCGATAAATTTGAGTCGACAGGCTCGATGCAAAATATGCGAACACCAAGGCGTGTTCCACCGTGTCGTTTAACTGAAAACATCGTAGCCGTGAGCCACAGTGTTGAAGCAGAAATAAATTTGTCAATTCCTCGACGTTCTCAACAATTGGAGTCATCCAAAACTATCACATGGCGAATTTTGCATAAGGATTTGACTTTGAAGCCTTACAAGGTTCAACTGGCACAAGAATTGAAGCCAACCAACCATTCACATCGTCGTAGATTCGTTCAACTCATTCAGGAACAACTGGCTGGTTTTTCTGAATAAATCAGTTTTTCAGACGAAGCCCATTTTCATATGTCTGGGTATGTCAACAAGCAAAATTGTCGCATTTGGGCTTCTGAAAATCCTGGATCGATTATTAAGAAGCCTTTGCATGCTCAACGTGTGTGTGCGCTATATGGTCTGGAAGCATGATTGGGCCGTTTTTTTTTTTTTAGAAGATGAGGCTGGAAATACGGTATAGGTGAATGGGTCAGGCTATCGCGAGATGCTAACAACTCAATTTAGGCCTATTACTGTGTGCCAGCTAAAAGATGGTGGTGTATCAAGCAAAGTATCAAGAGGTCTAGTTAAGATGGCTGCTGTGGTAATATGTGAAAAGAGCATATTTATTGAGCAAGATATCGATATCCCAGTGTCTGCCGGGAAGGTATGCTACTTTGTTTATAAAGCGATTGGATCTAATATTAATAAATGTTTAATTTAATGTCGGCAATTATATATGGAATACAATATCAGATAAATGGCCGCCTCTGTTAGCCTCACAGCACATGTGCCCTTTTCAGCACATTTTTCATTCCATTCATTAATTTCATCACGAATATTTTGCGTTGCTCAAGCGTTTCTAGTTTGTTTGCATAAACCTTGCTTTTCAGATATTCCCACAAAAAAAAAGTGTGGAGTAGTCAAATCAGGCCAATCAATATCTTGAAAGAACATGTTATGAAAATAGGTCTGGCAGTAATTTCTCTATGCGATGTAACACCGTCTTGTTGATACCACTTGTTAATCAAACTCAAAGAATGAAGTTGTGGCGTTAAAACGTTTTCAATCATATCACGATATCGCCCCTCCCCTACACAATTATCGTTACGCCGTTTTTATTTTCAAAGAAGTAAGGTTCAATGATTCCTCTGGATGCAAAGGTGACTGTTGAATAATTTAAGGGTTTCCCATTCCCCAGAACCGACTATTCCTTTTATTCACATATCCATTCAAATAAAAATGTACTTCGTAACTCATTATGATTTTTTCATGAAAATCGGGATTGTTATGGGCGAGCTGTAATATCCTGTTGGTATATGAACGGCGGCGTAAATGGTCTTGTGGAAAACAGCTCTTGTGTCAACTGAATTTTATATGGAAACAAATACTAATTCTTGTGCACAATAGTGGTTAAAGTTGTTCTTTGAAGACGAAGCTGCCTATTACGGCGTCGAATTGAGGTTGATGATTTGTTTTGAACAGCAGTAATGTTTTCAGTCGATCTTGCAGTACGTTGTTGTCCATACTTGGGCCTATCACCTACAGATCATCTCTTTCTTCGAAATCATTCGCAACACAATAAATAGGTCGTTTTGTTGTTACGTTGTTTCTCGCTAAAAATCGGGGAATTGATTGTCTTAACGATTAAAACAGGTTGGTTTATCGAATATTTTTTCCATAATAAATTTTGTCTACTTCATGACTGCCCAATATGAACTGTCAAGACTAATATTTACCAAAATGGCGGTAAAACACAGCAGCATACTTTGTTTTGTATTTTAATACCGGGTGTTCGCCGGTACACAAAGCTAAGGGAGCAAGAAAGTAAGACAAAAAGTGTAAAACATCTTCACACGCTTTTACAAAACAAAAAAAAAAAAAAAAACACCCGTTGCATATGTGCACTAGAGAAACTGACAAAAAAATATTTATTTTTAAAAAGTAGTATTGGATGGATTAAGATAAATTGGCCCTAAAAATATGTAGGGGTAAGTATTAATATCATAGATCCCTTCACACTTCAATGATTTCTGGTGTAACCAATTGGGTAAAAACTCTCGTAGCTGCAAACGCTTGTGTATTTCAAAATAAGAAAACTTCAAAATTACTTTTAATTAAACTAGGTACGGAAGCAGATAGGTACCCTACACCAAATTTTGTAACTGTGATTAGTTAAGAATTTTGTTTTATGAATTTTTATTTTCGAAAGCGATCGATAACAAACACAGATTAATTTAGATAAACACATTGATATCTGGACATAAGTAAATAGCAAAATCGATGTATGTATACAATTGTGTAATTATTTTTACTACGCAAAACGTTTTGTTGTTGGCCTTGTGTATTTCGAAATGCATGCAATCAATAAATGAAACAAATTAAAATGAAAGAAATGTTAATTTAGACAAAACACCCTCAGTTTGTATTAGCCTCCAGTTAAATATTAGACACTTTAGTATACGAAAGTTAAATTAATTTTACCTTTATATCATAATCTCGTTTACTCTATGGATTATTTACAAATTAATTTACATAATTAGATTTAACAATATTTGGTTGGTAAGCAAACAAATTCATACACATACATACGCCACCCTCTATGTAACTAAAATGTAAATAAATTGATAATTGTATCAATATAAAGTACAGTTGCGTTTGAAAAAAAATGCAACACTGTATGCAGTATTCTGGGGAAAAAAGTCAAACAAACCAAGTTTATTATCAATGACATAATGAGCAGTGATCAGAATATAATTGTTCTCAAAGTAATTTGTTTGCATGCCTCAGTAGTTTGCAATTGCCCACATGAACTACACACGCCATCAAGATGGAGCGTCATGGCACATGGTCAAAAACAAGTTAGCGCCTATAAAATTCAAATAACGATCTTAACCCACTTGCAAATTGTTGTTAATATAAAAAATTACATTTAAATAACCGCAGAAACATTTGACAGATTGAAAGAAAATCAGATGAAATTATGGAAAAAGAAAAGCATGCCAAATGCAGGGTGTCTGGAAGGAAAGTATACTTGTTTGAGTTGCCACCATTTTGGTAAACATTAGCCTTGACCAGTGATGAGGCTTACTGATTCCCATGGAACTAAGAGGAGTTTCCAGTTGACTTCCTGCTAGCCTTCAGAGGACTGGGCTCCCTTTTTCCCCCGGTGACACATGTAATCACGGTGAGAATCCGTCAAGACATATAAATGTGCCCCCGGGGGATGGGGTCTTTGACGATATTTCGTGATAAGATTTACATCTGCACCTGGCTGTAAGCCTTAATCAGATGGTGGTAAAACCACTGGGAATGAAAAGCATCGTCATTCACGCCCTAGGAAGCCGAGGACTAACTCTAGCAACAGGTTTTTCCTAGTTGCAATTTCAGCGCTTCTAAAGCAGAATTGCAAACCACTATTTCTTGCTGAAGAGCTGGATACTATCCAACTCCTGTCCCTGCGGCTCCAGCCGCAAAACCACAACCACCACGATAATCCCGAAGGGCCAACCTCAATAATCAGTCAGAGAACAGATAAAAGGCTAAAAAGACAAAAAGCTGAACTCTGGGGCTTTACTGATTCCCGTGGAAATAAATTGGAATGGTCCAGTTGGCTCCTGCTAGCCTTGAAGGGCACTGGGCTCGCTTTTTTCCCCGGTGACACATGTAATGACGGCGTGAGTCCGTCAAGACATATAAATGTGCCCCCGGAGGGGACTTTGACGATATGAATGGATTATTTATATTCTTACGTTTTGTAGCCTAGTGTCATCTCGTTTGCTTGTTTTGCGTGGGCGTCTACTTTTATGTACTGTAGCCAAGACCTGCAGCTCTGGAAGTGATTTTACTTTTAAAATCACTAAATTGTTATTTTTTGCTACTTTTTTTTTAAAGTAAGTAAAAAATCTTCAAATCGACTTTGAAAACACAGAAACAGAAAATTATGAAAATAACGGTAATTGTTGTCATTTACTTCTTTTTTTTAGAACGAAGCGTGTTATATCCGGTGGGCAAATTTGAGGTATGGACACTAATTGATTGCCAAAAGATTAAATGTTAAGAATTGGACTGTCATCGTTTAATATTTATTAAGCAAAAAGTTGGTAAATTTTAAGCGTGGAACGTTTTAATCTTGAGCAAAGAATTTTCATTGTAAAAATCAAATCAAAATGTTGAAAATATTTTTACATAACTACGTAAAATGCATGCTCCTTCTGAGACCTCTGTGCGTCATTTAATAACTGAATTGGAAGCCCACGGTATTATTGCTGATAATTGGCCAAAACATTGCCATAGTAGTAGTCGTTGTGATGCAAAAATAGCTGCTGCACAGCAAAGTGTTGAGAATGAGTTTAGAACATCAAGTTATCGACGTTCGCAACAATTTGTGCAACATTTGCATTAAGTTAAACTCGTTCAAGATTTAAAGCCGACTGACCGTTGTTTGCGTTGAACTTCTGTGAAATGGATGTTTGAAAAAAAAAACTGAAGCTTTGTTGCAGAATGTGCTTCAAAATTTTTCCAAAAGAGCAGTCGTCTGCAGACGTGCTATGGTGGACATTTGCCCGGCATTATATTCCATCATTAATTTCTATATTTCTACTTTACATTGGTATCAACAAAACTGAAGTTATCAAAACCAAAATACTTCTTAACCTTAAATTGGCCTATACTTTAGTTTAGTTCAGTGATGGGCGAACTACGGCCCGCAGGCCACATCCGTCTCGCGAGCGGTTTCAATCCGACCCGCCGAGCGTTTTTCAAAAAAAAAAAAATTAATCTTTTAAAAAATTATGCCCAAAAAATAAATTTACATTATGTTTTAAAAAAGATATAAATTGACAATTTTAGCACAAAAATGCGATGTTTTCATATTATATTGTGTCCAAACTACGTAGTTTTCTAGGAAATATTGTACACACAAGAGAACAACAACTTTCTGATGCAATATTCCAAAAAGAAACATAAACATCATAAAACACTAACAACTAATATAGAAAACTGAACGTATAACATAACAACAACAACCATTATATGTGATATCTAAAAGATTCTTGAATATTCGAGACAACATGCGCAACAAATATAAAAGGGCCAGCGATGGGTTAATCAGCAATCAGTAAAAGTGTAAATCTCGTGACGTAAAGAATAAATTGTGAAGTAAAAATTATAAAGTTGCCAACGTACAGTTTTATTTGTATAATTAAAATAATAAAGTGTATTGTAAATATAAGTGCAATAGTAAGATAGTCTAAGTTTTTTACCCGCATAAATGTCAATCGAACATAGAAAGAGAAAAAAAAGAAGAGTGGACATGGAATTATTTCTTTATGGAATATAACCAAACACCTATTTGTCTTATCTGCCAAGAACCGGTAGCTGTACTAAAAGATTATAATCTCGCACTTTAATTCAAAACATCTTCTTGGGTCGAAGTACTATAAAATAACAGATGAAGACAAGAAAGTTCATTCAGAGGAATGAAAAGAAAAATATCTAGTCAGCAAATGTTTTTTAAAAATCAAAAACGTGTCCAGCGATCCTCCACGTTAGCTGGTCACATTGTTGCCTATAAAATAGCAAAAAGAAAAAAGTAACAAACCGTCTTCTGAAGGGGAATTTATTAAGGATGTGTTAATTAGCATTGGAAAAGTATAATGCTAGAAAAGGTAAAAGATTTCGAATCTATACGGCTGTCACGTAGAACGGTCACAAAACAGAATTGAAGCGATTTCTTCTTATTTAACCAATCAACTCGATGGACGTCTTAAAAGGTTCAAGTATTTTTCAGTCACTATGGTCGAGAGTGTTGACAGGATTGATACAGCCCAACTTCTAATTTTTATCAGAGGAGTCGATGAAAACTTTATAATAACCGAAGAACTCGCTTGTTTGAGATCTTTGAAAGGAAAGACGTCAGGAAAAATAATTTATGATGAATTTAGAGAGGGGATGGAATCTCTTAATGCCCCAATTTCCAAATTAATTAATTTAACAACTGATGGAGCACCTAACATGGTGGGAAAAAATACGGGGTTTGCAGGAGTTTATAAAAGTCAGAATCCTGAAAGCGAAACAATTTTTTTACATTGTATAATCCACCAGGATGTTCTTTGCAAGGCTGCTTTGGATATTAACCACGTACTTAATATTATTTTAAAATTAATTAAATATGCACTTATCTTTTAAACGGTCTTTTAAATAATTTAACGATTTTATTTTTTCGATATTTCGCTTTCCTGTGAAAAGCTTTTTCAGAAAATTTAAATTAAATCGTTAATTTAATTAATTTTAAAATAATATTAAGTACGTAAATTAAAAAAAGTTTGAATAAATATAAAAGTAATAATTTTAAAATTAATTAATACCATTCGAGCCCGTGGTTTGTTACATCGACAATCAAGAGTTTTTATCGGAAGTTGATTACACAAAGATCAGGTGGCTAAGTTGTGGGCATGCCTTCTCGAGAGTTTGGAGTCCTCTCGAAGAAATTAAAGTTTTTCTTAAAATCAAAACTGAAATTTTAGATGAGTGGGAAATATTGGAGGATAAGAATTGGTGCATTGAGTTTGCTTTTTTTACCGATTTACTCCAACACTATAATAAACTGAACAAGAAGTTACAGGGAAGAAATCAATTTATAGATGAAACTTGGGGCAGTTTGAGATCTTTTAAAACTCAATTGTTTATATTTTCTAAATGTTTGGGAAAAAATGATTTGACTCATTTTCCAAGACTTAATTCTTTGAGGCCTTGAGACTCTTCTTTGAGTGAAGAGAACTTAAAAGTCTTTTCACAATCTTTATTAAAACTGTATTCAGAATTTGAGGCCAGATTTGCTTGCTGACTTTAAAAAAATCCAACCATGTTTAGATATTTTCTCAATGCCTTTTAATGTTAATCTTGAGAATGTTCCATCTGATCTACAATTGGAAATTATAGAAGTGCAATGTAATAATGATTTAAAACAGCTATTTGTAAATACAGATAAACTTAATTTCTACATATAAATCCTTACCAAAAGATGAATTTCCAAAGCTAATTAATCATGCGCAGAAAATTATGGCAATGTTTGCTTCCTCATATTTATGTGAACAGGCCTTTTCAGTAATGAAATGCAGACAGAAAAAAAATCAATAAGAAACCAATTGTCAGATTTTGAGGAAATTATGTCAAGTCAAAAACAGATCCATGCTTCCCATACATCTGGAAAATCTTAAAATCATAATAAACCGTATCTTATAAAATTTGTATGTTGCTTAAAAATATTACGTAATATAACTAATAAATATATAGCTTAAACCGAACTTTTAATTGAACAGCAACCCCATAATTTTTTAATGAATGACCATCTATGTTTTTTTTTTTTATTTAATGGCCCGCCGCAAGATTTTTTTTAATTTATTGGCCCGCCACCCAAAAATTTCGCCCATCACTGGTCTTGACAGTTTATATCAGGCAGTCGTGTGACGTAGACACGAGTATTTGTCGAATATTTTTCCATAATAAATTTGCCACGTGTTTAATTCACGACTGCCAAATATGAACTGTCAAGACTAATGTTTACTAAAGTAATATACCTTCCCGGCGGACACCCTATATTTCGCATAAAATACATTTCATGACTATTTAAAAAATCATTACTTTTATTTTTATTCGACCTTTTTTTTAATTTTATTAAATATGAAATAATCTTTTAACGGTCTTATTAAATAGTTTAACGATTTTATTTTTTTCAATATTTCGCTTTCCTTTGGAAAGCTTCTTCAGGAAAAAATTTTTTTTATATTTTTGAAAACAAAACAAAATTATTATCAAATTGAAAAAATGTTTCAAAACATTTGACAAAAACATATAAAATATTTTTTCATACATACATACAAAAAATTTTTAAATTTTCAAATATTCAAACATACAATAACAATGAAACGGAAATAACAAATAACAAATTCTCTCTTATGAAATGATTATAACAAATTATGTGTCTTTTGAATTAAGTACCTATAATTCTGAGCTAAATTGTCTGTGTCTGTCTTAAAATTTATTCTCCTTACATTTGGTACATTAACAATTTCTAACATTTCCAACATATAACGTCTCTTGTAGTTTTTTTCTATATCTAATACTGATGTTTCATCAAACTTTGGATAATGATTATATTTCTTACAATGTGAAGATAAGGATGTCTTCTGTGTTGAAATATTCCTATATTTTTGGTCACACCTGTGACCAGCTAATCTTGTTTTAAGTTTTTTTTTTGTTGTCCCAATATAAACTTTGTCACAGTTCACCTGGTCATTTCCTCCACATGGTATCCTGTATACTACATTAGATATTTCCATTTTTCCTATTTTATCCTTCATACTGCTAAATAATTTATATAATGTGTTATGTGTTTTGTGTGCAAATATATATCTATCTGTGTGATATATTTTACACTTTCTTAATCTTTCTGATATTCCAGAAACATAATTTAATGATTTATAATTTCTTGGCTCTGCCGTAGAATTTCCTAAATTATGCCTATAACTACCGTATTGTCTAATTAATCTGTTAGTTAATTCTACTGGAAAATCATTGTCATTAAGTCAGTGGCGTACCTAGAACTTTTGCCGCCCGGATCGATCTCCAGTTTGCCGCCCTTTCTATTATAAGTCAATCAAATATTGCTTTTTATAAATTAATACACATAAATAAATTATTAAGTTATTTAATCAATATTAATTAATTCACAGAGTAAATTTTTTTAGACATATTTGTATGCACTCGTAAACATATTTTTATAATATCTACTCTTCTAGCTTTCATACTAGAAAAATCGTGTATAATGCTCTCAAAATTTATATTATTTGTAATTTCTTGTTCTATTGACAATATTGCAAGATTTTGTAGTCTTAATTGACTCATTGTAGAACGAAGATAATTTTTTATCAACTTCAATTTTAAGAAGCTTCTTTCGCAACTAGCGACACTGATTGAAATTGTTAAAAAAATTCTTAACAAAATTACAATGTTGGGAACAGAATTTTTCAACCTATACTGCTGAATAAATTTTAGCAGATCAAGAAGGCCCTTCTCTCCGTTTTTCCAATGTTTTGTCTCTTCTTTTAGTGTAGGTACAGCCATAAAAACCTGGATCCTTTTTCGTTCAATATAGAACTGTTCTTTATCAATGTCAATCAAGTCATTTATTTGACATTCCATTTTTTCATTTAGTAGGTTACACGGTATTTTCTTACAAGGCCATGTAATTGATCGAAGCGTTCTTTTATTTCCTTTATAATTCTGTCCATAAATGAAAACATTTCTCTTCGTACTTCTTCTTCTAAGGATAGCCCCACGTCTCGCGAATTTTCCCCACTTATATTTTTTCTTCTTCTAACTCGACGCTCAGTCAATAATTCCAACTCTTCACAAATTATTTTGGGTGCTACAACAGCGCTTTGTGCTAGCGTATCTCTTTGTTCCATGAAATGTGTTTGCAAAGAATTTAGTTATCTATGGCATTGGTGGACATTTAACCATTTTATTTGCAGGTATTTTTGAGCGTCATTAATTTCCAAAAGAAAAAGATTGCATAGAATTGAGTAATATTCCAGCATCTGATCTCGTTTTACTATTTTCTTCTTCAGATGTCAATTTTTTCAAAGCGCTTAAAATGTGAAAAAATGTTTTTTTTTACTATAGTTACCGCGGCAGCTCTAGCGCTCCAGCGAGTTTCTACACTGCGTTTAACACCTTGACCAGTGACAGAAAGTAAAACATTACATCTGTGAGTGGAAGAAGAAAACAACGAAAACAACTGTTCGATAGATCCAAAAAATGTGATGGAATTGATAGCTGTAGAAGCTGCGTGTAAACATGCCAGGGTTAAAGAATAATTTGTACATGCTACAAATTCTGCATTTGGATTTATTTCTTTAACACGAGTTTTAACACCGCGCTGCTTTCCTGCCAGCATTATCGTAAGCCTGTCCTCTGTAATTTTTTATATCTAAACCGTCATTTTCTAATTTCGTTAAAATCATATCTGTGATTTTACCAGCAGTTTTTCTTTAGTTTCTACAAAGTCAATAAACGATGATACAACTTTCGCTACCTTCAATAACTACATATCTAATAATTTGTCTGGTTTGTTCTTTGTGTCAAATATAATACAAAAGTATTTAGCCTGCTTTATTTGATCCATAATTGTTTTTCTGACTGCACCTCCTAATAGCTCTATGAATTCGTTCTGAATCGTCGGCGACAAATAAGAGATACCATATTTATTACCCATCTTAGTTTTTACTACGTGTTCTCGTAATACAGGATCGTACTTAGCCAATAAGTCAACAAGCTCAAGAAAATTTCCTCTATTTTCCATTGAATTGATGTTTTCCTGATGAACACTTTCACTTTGTCCTCGAAACGCCAAATTTCTTTTACTAAGAATCTAATTATATCAAGTATTCTTGTTAGAATGTCCTTCCATTTTTTATTTCTTTATCAATATTCTATTGTTGTAGTTTGTCAATAGTTGCGCCACGTCCAAGTCTTATTTCTAATTCCTTCCATTTGAAATATGATCGAATGTGCAGTGGACTCACCTCATGTTGACTAATTTCGGGATTAAGTTTCCACCATTTGTTAAAACCATTTTCCGTATTAAAACCTGCTTGACAAAGATTATCAAACAGTTTGTAGCAGAAACAATAAATACTTTTCTTCGGTAATGAATATACCATCCACGATCTTAAGAGCTTTTCGCCATTAGGCAAAATTTGAAAAAAACAGTCCTGACCAATCACCATCTCCTGTGTCAGCAACAAAATTCGTGACGCTCTTATTTTGGTACAGTCTTAAGGTTACCAAAAAGACAGACAAGAAAGAATTTTGTACAGAGGAGACAAATAATGATAATTTTTTTGTACAGTTAACGAATTTATTCCAGTCGTTAACTTATACACCGAGGATAATATTCGAAATTATATAGTTAATCATAAATTATATAAATCAAATATTAATCATTTTTTATTCAAGAAAGAAAATAAATATGAAATGAATAAGATGCTTTTTACAACTATGAGTAAATATCAAAAATGCCGCCCCAAGGTAAGTGGCGCCCGGTGCGGACCGCACCCACCGCCCCGTCTAGGTACGCCACTGCATTAAGTATATCTCTTATTGTATCCCTATTCTTCAAATGAAATTCTCTATCACTTATAGTCAATATTTTGTCTATCATATTTTTCGCTGTGTTTATTATCATTTTTCTCGGATGTTTTGAATAAAAATTAATAATTCTTCCAGAAGATGTTAGTTTCTTATACCAAACAAATACTAACTTATTTCTCTTCCTTATTATCAATATATCTAAATATGGAAGTCTAGATTCTAATTTCTCTTTCAATCGTAAATTTAATATCCGGATGAAAACTATTCAATTCTGACAAAATATCATCCACTGCATCTTCTGAAGTTATACAAAATAAATCATCCACATATTTTGTGATTATCTTTGGTTTAATATGCATTTTACTAATACATGAATTTAGTCATTCCTCCATCACAATATCAGCTATAATTGGAGATGCTGGAGAGCCCATAGGGAGGCCCTCCTTCTGTTGATATATCCTATCATCAAATTGAAAATACCTATTGTCTTCACTGCAAAACTTAAGAATACGTAAAAATAATTCCTTTTTTATCTATCTGCCATTTTTCCTCTATAACACTTAAAGCTAAACCTACAGGAATACTTGGAATCTATCATTCTATCAATCTATCATTATCTTGTATATTTATTCTCTTGATTTTGTCCTTAAATTCCAATGAATTTCTAATATTATATATTGATTGTACTGTTATCACCTTAAGAATTTAGTAATTCATTTTAAGCACTAGGTCTTATTTAATAAAAAATTTTTTAAAAAACTTTATTTGTTATTATATTTTCAATATTTCGCCACACCGTTGGTTGGCATCATCAGGAAAAACAAAAATAATGAACAAACAAATTGAAAAAATTTTTTGATTAACAAATTCAAAATAATCAAAAAATTTTTCAAAAAACAAAACAAACAAAAACAATAAAAAAACGACAAATTGAAAATTTTTTGTTTTACATACATACAAACAAATTTACAACATTAAAAAATTTTTAAATGAAAAACAATTTTTAAAAATACATAACAAATTTACAAAAACAATAGTATCTTACACATATTTTCTAAAACATAAATTTAATGACCAAACGTTAAAAAAAAATTAAAGTATTAATTATTAATATTATGCAGATACAGAGTTTTGTTTTATAATTTTATGCACTAAATGTCTATAATTTTGAGCAACTTTCTCCGTATCTGCTTTAAAATTTATTCTTTTGGTTAATGGTACTTTAATTATTTGTAACATTTCCAACATATAACGACGTTTATAATTATTTTCTAAATTTAAAATTGAAACATTTTCAAAATTAGGATTGTGATTAATTTTAGAGCAATGCGAAGATAATGCTGTTTTTGCAAACTAATATTATTCCTGTATTTCTGGTCTGACTTATGTCCTGCGATTCTAGTTTTCAATTTATTTTTTATTGTGCCTACATAAACCTTATTACAATCTTCCTTATCATTACCGTTACAAGGAATTTTGTACGCTACATTGGACATATTTAATTTTTGAATTTTATCCTTAGTTTTACTAAACAACCTATTTAATGTATTTGTATTTTTATATGCCATTTTGTATTTATTTGTATCATAAATTTTTGAATTCTCTATTCTTTCAGACAAGACTGGTATATAAGTTATCGATTTATATATTTTGGGTTCCGTTCCACTACTTATAACTCTTTTCCTCCTATTATTAAATTGACTAATTAACCTATTAGTTAATCGTATTGGAATTAATAATAATTCTTTTATTTTGTTTAGAATAATAATTAATAATTCTACCTGAAGCAGTTGGTTTTTGGTACCAATCTATAACTAATTCTTTATTTCTTCTTATTACTAAAGTGTCTAAATATGCAAGTTTAGCATCACATTCCCTTTCAGTTGTAAATTTTATTGAAGGGTCAAATTCATTTAATGTTTCTAACATTTCGTTAATGGCAGATTCAGATATAAAACAAAACAAATCATCTACATATTTTGTCATAATTTTTGGTTTTACATTTAATTTTTTAATAACATTATCTAACAATTTTTCCATAACAATATCTGCCACAATTGGAGAAGCTGGAGAGCCCATCGGAAGTCCTTTTTGCTGAATATATATCTTTTCATTATACTGAAAATATCTATTATCTTCTATACAAAACTTGAGAATACGAAAAAATAAACCTTTCTCTATCTTTGTAAAATTTTCCAAAACATCCAATTTCTGTTCTATTGTGTTGATCGCCAAATCAACAGGTATACTTGGAAATAATGATACTACATCAAAAGAAATTAGCTTTTCATGATCCTGTACATGAAGGTTTTTAATTTTTCCTTTAAACTCAATTGAATCTTTTATATTATACTTAGAACCCTCAGTGATCTTCTTCAATATGTTAGTAACATATTTACACAACTCGTAAGATGGTGAATTAACAAATGAACAAATTGGTCTTAAAGGAAATTCCTCTTTGTGAATTTTTGGCAGTCCGTATAACCTAGGTGCTATAGCAATATTAGTTTTAAGCTTATTTCTTTCTGTAATATTGATAATTTTAAGTTTAAAAAGTTCTACTATATCATTATTAATCTTCTGCAATTTGGTAGTAGGGTCCTTATTTACTTGGGTGTATTTAGTTATACGTCCTACAATATTGTTAATCCGTACGTTATAGTCACTTTTATTTAAAGCTACAGTAGTGTTACCTTTATCTGCTTTTAAAATTTATAAATCTTTATTATTCTTCAAGAACCTTTAAAAAAAACCTTTTAAAAAATTTTTTATTAAATTGACCTAGTGCTTTATAATTAACTACTAAAAAAATATTAAAAAGGTCAAAAAACTATAACTATTATATAAAAAAGGTCGATTAAAAAACTACAAAAATTATTTATTTTCGTATATTTTGTTTTTATTTTAATAAAATATAAAAATTCTTAAAAATAAGATTTTAATAAAATAAAACAAAAACTCATTTCAGATACCACAAATGCATATTGCAAATATCGAGAAGTTACCATTAACCACCACTGGATCACCATTATTAATACGTTGCAAAACTTTTCTTTCTGTTACTTTTGTCATACCTAAAGATTCGGAATGTCATGACGTTTACACGTCCCTTTTAAAACTCTACCAACCAGGTAATTTCTGTAAATTATTTTACTCGAACAGAATTAAATATTTTAATATTTTTGATTATTACAGTTTCCATTAATAAATTATATTGTTTCAATTATCAACCCGCCAAAGATGATTTTCCCAAAGATGCTGGCTGGGAATATTTTAAATTGGAAAATGAATACAAACGCATGCGTGTTCCGAATGATACTTGGACTTTGTGCAATTTAAATACGAATTACGAACTGTGTGATACTTATCCGAGACAAATTTATGTACCACAAGAGGCTAATACGGCCATGTTAATTGGCAGCTCACGTTTTCGTTCTAAAGGAAGATTGCCAGCATTAACCTATTTACATTCCAATAAGGTGAGAGGGAAAGAGACGGAGAGAGAGAGAGAGTGTTTGATGTTTAAAGATTTAAAGATTTCAACTATCTCTAACTGAATAATGTTGCCGTATTTCATTAATTGAAAAAGAAGAGGACAAAATTTCAAGCATAAATAGATCATTATTTTAAAGATGGTATTTAAAAACACTGATCTATAGAAAAACAGAGGGGAAATAGGCAATTTATATAAATATTATAAAGGATATTTCAGCAAGAAGTTTGTTTTCTAAAACAAAATAAAACAAAAAATTTCGATTAAGATAATTTAAATTTTTATTGCATTACGAATAGAAAAGTTCGGCAATTATGAATGAAAAATGACATCTGGCAAATATGTCCACCACGACCACGCTGGCAGATGACGATTCGTAGTTTTTAATCATTTTTTGACAAAATGGCGGTTCTATTTCGTTAATCACATCACCAATTTTGAGTTTTAAGGTTGAAATTGATTCGATTGCCTCCGTATAGACGCTGTCCTTAACATAGGCCCACAAAAAATAATCCAGTGGTGTTAAATTACACTATCTGGCTGGCCACTTAACTGCTAATTGTCGTGAAATAATGCGATCGGGAAATTTGGTTTGCAATAAATTGATCGTTTTATAGGCTGTGTGACATGTGACACCGCCCTGTTGAAACAACATGTCAGTGATATTCACATCCTCAATAATAGGCCAAATTTGAGTTGTTAGTGTCTCGCGATTGATATTATTTGATTTACATCTGCACCGACTAGGAAGTCATAATCAGATGGTGGTCAAACTACTTTAAATGATTTGCAAACGTCATTCACGCCCTAGGAGGCCATCGAATACGTATATCCTCCGGTCACTCCTAGTAGCAATTTCGAAAGTCCGAAGTAGGCCGCAGCCTTCACTCCTTGCTAAAGAGTTGGCGACTTTCCATCTCCTGGTCCAGAACGCATGAAGCTTAATATAATTAAGAACACGACAGCATTCATACTCACTGGACCTGAACCATTCATTGTGTTCAGTGTAAATGATCCGACCCACAAACTCTCACGACGGCCTCGAAACCACAACCACCACGATACTCCCATATAGGGGCCAACCTCAATAATCAGCCAGAGAACAGTTAAATGTCTAAAGAGACAAATAACGAAACTCTGCGGGTTACTGATTCCCATGGAAATATAGTGGACTGTCCAGGTGACTTCTACTAGTCTTTGAGGGGCCTGGGCTCCCTTTTACCCCGCAAGACACCAGTCTAAATGGAATAGTAGGTTCCAAAAGATTATCATGTTCCCCCGGGGGGAGTGTCTTCGCGATAGTGTGATCCATTGACCGTTACCGCATTTCCAGCTTAGTCTTTGAGAAAAAACAGCCCAATCACGCCTCCTGACCACATAGTGCACGCTGAGTATGCAAAGGCTTCTCAGTAATCGCTCTGGGATTTTCAGAACCCCAAATGTGGCAATTTTGCCTGTTGACATACTGATTTTTTCAGAAAAACCAGCCGGTTGTTCCTGAATGAATTGTGCGAATCTACGGCGATGTGAATGGTTGGTCGGCTTCAATTCCTGCACCAGTTGAACTATGTAAGGTTTTAGAGACAAATCCTTACGCAAAATTTGCCATGTAATGGTTTTGGATAACCCATGGAATGGGTGGGATCTTCTCAGCTGAACAACCCTGTGGAACACGCATTGTGGTTTTCGCACATTTTGTATCGAGTCTTTCGACTCAAATTTAACGACCAAATTCTTAATAGCGATATCCGATAATGTCGCGAATTTTACGAAATGTAACTTTAACAGAACCATCATTTTCATAGTGAATTTTAATTATTTTAATGCGATTTTCGTGCGAAATTGAATTCACTGTAACAATTGCCAACGCATCTACTACGAATGCGTCAAAAAACCAAATGTCAACACTATCATGTTGCTGGTGTTGCCACAATTGAAAAGCAAACTTATTGTTGAAAAACCTAATCTAAATCACATGTTACAATATTCTTTAACTTGTTTCGCTCAATTCTCCCTAAAAAATTTCTTGTATATTAATAGTTATACAAGTTAATAATGTCGATTTGAAAAACAGATGGCCTAACTATCGTGTATGGTGTGTACCAACAATAGCAAATATAGTATTTTCCAGAGTAAATATAATCATTATAATTTAGTGCTCGATAGACGCCAAAGCGTAAACATACATTTTTTTCGCTTTAATAATGGCGAATTTTGTGCCTAAAAAGATGTTTTGCATAGGAGCTTGATAACCTTCTTTCATTTAAAGAAAACGGCTGCTGAAAGGTTCAATTGTTTATCGAGGCTTACGGTCAACGCTACAGCTCAAAAAACTTGTGAACGATGGCTTGGGCGATTCAAAAGTGATGATTTGGACACAGAAGACAACGAGAGGCCTGATCAGCCGAAAAAGTTTGAAGATGAGGATTTGGAAGCATTAGTCGACGAAGATTATTGTCAAACGCAAGTAAATCTTTCATTATTATTGGGAATCACACAACGAGCCATTTCCCTACGTTTAAAATCATTGACTTAAGAAAGTGCCTTTTTGACAGTGAATTCATTAAAGAGCATAAAACTTTGAAAAGTTATAAAACAAAGATGAATTTTATGAAGTGATAGACATAAATTATTTCATAGCTGATAAAAGTGTTGCCGATTAAAAAAGTATTGCCAGCTTATAGTTATATCTTTATATATATAATTCTACTGTACGTGCGTTGTGACTGAACTCCTCCTAAACGGCTGGACCGATTTGCATAAGTTTTTTTGTATGCGCTTGGGTGGCTCCCCGTGTGGTTTAGATTTACAATTCGGTCCAATTGGACAAAGGGGTACCTCCAATACAAACCACAAGTTAAAAATCTATTATTTCTGCTCCTGATAACGATATTTGACCAAAATTTGGTACGTCGGTTTGGTGTGCATTTTTAAGTGCTGCTGTAAATATGGGCGGAATTGTACAAAGGAGCGTGGTACCTCCCATACAAACCACAAATTAGGAATCCAATATTTCTGCTCCTGCTAGCGGTAACGGTATTTAAACAGAATTTGGTATTTCGGTTGAGTGAACATATTTTAAGTTCTGTTGCAAATATGGGCGGGATTTGATAAAGCCGCGTGGTACCTCCCATACAAACCTTCTTATGTATATAATTCTACTGTACGTGTGTATGTCACTGAACAAAAATTTTTTGCATGCATGTTTGAGTGCCACCTTGAATGGTTTACATTCACAAACCAGCCCGGCAGATGGCGCTGCAGTCGGTACTAGGTTCTTCAACTACACTGCAACTACACGCCTGGATCGACTTGAATGATTTTTTGTGTATTCATTCATTCAATGCATTTAATTTTTTTGTGCGCTGTGTTTTTATGTTATATGGTATCGCACTTACGTAAATATTGAGCGTTCCTTACTTCAAACATACACACACGCCATAAATTCGTCGCCAGCCGCCAACTGCCTCCAATGTGCCTTGGCGGATGACGGTGAAAGGCCCAAAGTAATATGGACTGGATTACTGCCGCCATTAAAAACAGTCGCGGTGGGCATCGAGCTTATTTGTTTGCGTTTCTTCTTTGCGATCTCACAAATTCGTTCTCAATGGGTCATCTATAAAAACACCCTGTATTAATGTCATGAGGGTTTTTGGAAATTACAACTTCTGATTTGGGATTTCGGTTAAAAAATAATCTGTAACACACACAAATAGGAAATTTTGTTTTTCACTTTCTTTTGGAACAAACATTTCTGTAGTTGAGATACAATTTTTCATTAAAATAAAAGTATAATTTCATTATTTAAGATTGGAATCAATTTCATTACTTTTGTTTTCTTTTCACAGGCTTCCATTTGTCGTTGCAGTCAACCACTATCGGGTTTCAGTGCACGTTGTTTGGAGGATGAACAGATGCTGGAAACTATACGCAAAACAAATCCACATTCTGATTATATGTGTGTTGTTGATACCAGACCAAGAGTAAGTTTAATCGAATAAATAAAATGAAAAATTAAACACCGTTTTGCAGCAATTTGACCGGGTGGTCAAATTTGAGGTTAGGAAGTAAATTGCCTGTCAAATGATTAAATATCAAGAATTGAGCTGTCATCCTTTGATATTTATTTAGTAAAAAGTTGGGAAATTTTAAACACAAAACGTTATACTCTTAAGCAAAGAATTTTAAATTTAAAAATTTACTATTAAAATGGTAAAAGGTTCACTGCTTCACTTTCTAAAATTCAAGCAGCTTTTCTTCGTAATCAGTCTCCTTCTGGGACCACTAAGCGTAATTTAATCACTAAAGTCGAGGCTGACAGTATTGTTGCCGACAGTAGAACAAAACAATACGGTCTTAATTACCACGCGCTGCACCCCAAAAGTGTTTAGAATGAACCTGGAACATCAACTTATAAACCCGTTTGCAACAATTAAGCATCACTGGAGCTACTTTGCGCAACATAATGATCTTTATCTTCACATTTAGAAAGTTAAACTCGTTAAAAAATGAAAGCCGAGCGACCATTGTTTGCGTCGAAGGTTTTTGAATTGGATGTTTGAAAAACTAAACGAAAACAACGCAGATTTCAGTGATAAGGCTCACCTTCAATTAGAAGGTTATGTAAACAAACATCATTATCGCATATGGGGCTCTGAAAATCCACAAATTGTTATCGAAAAACTATTTTACTTTTAAAGAAAGTGGAGCAACCAAATCGTTCTTAGGTGGCATCATCGGCAAGATTTTTTTTTTGGAAAATGAGCAAGAAGACACTGTCACTATGAATTCTACTGTTAACGTCAGTAACCTTTGGTTTTACCAAGACGGCGCCACAAGCCACTTGCATGAGAAATTTCTCCGTCGCTTAATTTCTCGGTTTAGCGAGGTCAATTGGCCACCTCGTTGTTCTGATTTAAGGCCGCTAGATTATTTTCCATGACGCCATTTGAAAGACCGGGTTTACGTGAACAACACAGATAAGCAAAGTTTTGTTGCAAATTATGCTTCAAAATATTATGAAAAGAGTGGACGTCTGCCGATGTCATCATCGTTTTCTATTATTAATTCCCATATTTCTATTTTACAATGGCTTCAGCAAAACTGAAGTTGTTAAAAATGAAAATGTGTGTTTTAAGCCTATTATTTCCTAACCTCAAATTTGCAAGGTGTTCGCCGGGTATACTACTGCCGCCATTTCGTTCATATGTGGCAGTCTTGTGGCAAATTTATTATGAAAAAATATTCGATAAACCACTAAAACATTTTATCAAAATCAATCATCGATTACTGTGACGGTGAGAAAGTTACGTGAAATTTTGCAGAGAAACAACGTGCAAACAAAACGAATTATTTCGACGATAGAGGGTCTGTAAGTGCACTGCAAGATCGGCTGAAATCATTACTGCTGCTCAACAAAGTGTTCAAAACAATCCATCAACCTCAATTCGTTGCCGTGTTCAGCAGCTTGGTCTTCAAAGAACAACTTTGGCCACAATTTTGCACAAGAATTTGCATTTGTTTCCATATAAAATTCAGTTTACACAAAAGCTTCTTCCACAAGACCATTTACGAGGCACATTTTCATTTGAATGGATATGTGAATAAACAAAATAGTCGGTTCTTGGGAAAATTATTCAACAGTCACTTTTGCATCCATTAAAAGTGACAGTCTGGTGTGCAATTTGGACAAGAGGAATCATTGGATCTTACTTCTTTGAAAATGAAAACGACGTAATGGTTACTGTGTATGGGGAGCGATATCGTGGTGTGATTGAAAAGTTTTTAACGCCACAACTATATGCTTTGGGCTTGATTAACATATGGTAGCAACAAGAAGGTACCACATCGCATTCAGCCAGGATTACAATAAAATTACTGCAGACCCTCTTCCACAACAAGGTATTTCAAGAAATGGTGATATTGATTGGCCTCCATGGTCGCCTGATTTGACTGCTTCGGATTTCTTTTTGTGGGGATAACTGAAAAGCAAGTTTTGTCCAAACAAACCAGAAACGCTTGAGCAACTCAAACAAAATATTATAGTGATGAAATTAATAAAATACCGCATGAAATGTGTGAAAATGTAATGGAAAATGTGCTCAAAAGGTAGTATGCCTTCCCGGTGGATAATGATAAAATTACTCTCGAATAACAAAGACAAGATATTTTTCAAATTCTTTCTTTTGATTTGCATGGGCCTCTTAAGACTATATATACATATATATGTGTGTGTATATAAAAGAGGATGTGTGTATGTATGTAAGAAATGGACTCGAAAACGGCTGGGCCGATTTTGATGAAATTTTCAGAGAATCTTCAGAATATTCAGGCGGGTGACACTGTGAAGTCCGATTTTTGATTTTCGGTCTGTGGGCGGAGGGGCGTGGCAAAACCCACCAATGACATATACATATTTATTATTTTTTTTCTTTTTTATTTTATTTTTTAAAGCCATTGTTATGCTTTTCAAAACGAGATATCAATCTCTTAAATCGGTTATGTAGTTCCGAAGATATTTACAAAAAAAAACTCACTAATATATAATAAAATATCAAAATTTTAAAACTTCCGAAATGTTGAATTCGCTTGAGTTATCTGGACTGCCGCCCCACCGCCTACAAATGAAAGTTGGTGTACCGATTATTTTGCTTAGAAATATCTGCCAGCCACGACTTTGCAATGGGACACGTTTAGTAGTCAAAAAAGTCATGAAAAATGTGATTGAAGCAAAAATTTTGAAAGAAAAATATAAGGGCGATGTGTTGAAACCACGCATTCCTATGATTCCTCCAGATTTGCCGTTTGATTTTAAATGGTTTCAGTTCCCCATACCTGTTTCTTTTTAATGATCCCTGTTTTTTGCACGGTCAGTTATATGTATCAGGTTCACGTGCTTTGTTTTTCAATACCGCGAACCAAAATCGATCAAAAAATGTCGAAGAAATGACTTGCAAAGCAGTCACGGGCACGCTAGTATACATATATATGTGTGTGTATGTGTGCGTGTGTGTGTTCACCATAAATGTTTCTTTTTAAACAAATTTTTTGTTATATTTTTTCTAAAGCAGATTTTTTTTTCATTATTTTATAAATTTCTTATTGTTGTTGTTTTTCCTTTGTAATTAATTTTCAGATAAACGCTTTAGCTAATCGTGCTGCAGGCAAAGGGTATGAAAATGAGGCATTTTATGAAAATATTAAATTTCATTTTCTTGGCATTGAAAATATTCACACACAAAGAACCAGCCTGCAAAAACTAATCGAGGCTTGTGAACAGAAGACACCGACTATGAGTGGATTTTTAAATGCTTTAGAATCGTCAGGTTGGCTTAAGCATATACGCTCCATTTTGGATACATCAAGGTGTGTATTCATGTTTCTTTTTTTTTTTATTGACGTTTTTAATAAAACAAAAATTTTTGATCATTTCTAGATAATAAAAAAAAAGTTGTTTATACATTGTTTTATTTTTCTGAAGATGCCACCACCTAATAGTGTGGCGAAATGCTGAATATAAACATCAGGTTTTTCAACAAGAAATTGTATTTTTTAATTGCGGCAACACTAATAACATTTGGTTTTTTGACGTATTCTAAGTACATTTCGCATGAAAATCGCATTAAAATAATTAAAATCCAGCACGAAAATGGTGGTTCTGTTAAAGTTACATTCCGTGAAATTCGTAATACGACATAATCGTTCTTCAGAGACCGCTATTAAGAATTTGGTAGTTAAATTTGAGTCGGCAGGCTCGATACAAATTGTGCGAACAACAACGCTTGCACGCGCGAGCCTTTCAACTGAAAATATCGCAGCCGTAAGCCATAGTGTTGCAGCAGATCCAAATTTGTTGATTCCTCGACGTTCTCAACAATTGGAGTTATTCAAAACCACCATATGGCGAATTTTGCCTAAGGGTATTTGACTTTGAAGCCTTACAAGATTCAACTTGTGCAGTAATTTCTGAAAAAAACATTTTTTCAGACGAAGCCCATTTTCACTTGTCAGGTATGTCAACAAACAAAATTGCCGCATTTGCACTTCTGAAAATCCTGAAGCGATTATTCCATGCTCAACGGGTCCCTGTATGGTGCGCTTTGTGGTCTGGAGGCGTGATTGGGACGTTCCTTTTTTCGAAGATGAGGCTAGAAATGCGGTAACAGTCAATAGATCACGCTATCGCGAGATGCTTACAACTCAATTTTGCCCTATTACTGACGATGTGGATATCACTGATATGTGGTTTCAACATAGCCAATGAAACTATCAATTTATTGCAAACCAAATTTCCCGATCGTATAATTTCACAACAATCAGCAGTTAAGTGGCCAGCCAGATTGTGTGATTTAACACCACTGGATAATTTTTGGTTAAGAACGGAGTCTATACGGAGCCATTCGAATAGATTTCAGCCTTAAAACTCAAAATCCGTGATGTAATTAACGAAATACGATCGCCATTTTACCAAAAAGTGATTAAAAACTTTGATGAAAGAATCGTCATCTGTCAGCGTAATCGTGGTGGACATTTGCCAGATATCAGTTTTACTCATAATTGCCGAACTTTTCTCTTCGTAATCTAAATTTTTTGATTTCTTTTGTTTTAGAAAACAAACTTCTTGTTGAAAAACCCTTTAAAATATTTGTTTAATTTTTGTAGACAATATTTACCCAGTACAATACATGATTTTCGGACTCAATTCTGCAAGTTGGCTACACTAATGATTTGCTACCTGTAGAATAAACAACACTTTTGTAAAAATCACAAGAACATTAAATATTTCAATAGGGAAAATAATAAGGATTCCAAAATTGGATGATCCTTGTTACGTTTATGGTCATGTTTTCCCAAAAATAGGCAAACTGGTGCTACAGATGCATGATGATGGAGCTATTGTCGCGTGCAAATTTGAGTCCCAAATCAATAAGAAATAAAAAATATTCTACTATGTTATTAAATTTAACAATATTTTTTAAATTGTTATTGAGTTGAAATATATAATTATGAATATGGAGCGAACACTGAAGATGGCAAATAGCCGAAACCGGTTTGTTCACAAACCAAATTTGACGAGGGTCGATGTAAAACCATGCCCAAATAAAAATATTTTTAAAAACTTTATACCGACTTCATTTCGAATTGTTAGAAAATGGCTTTTTACGCGCACGAAAAATATGTTTTCAAAAATTCTTTTATTATTCATTAAAACTTTACGATCATTATTTCGTCTTTGATCTAAAATTATTAAAATAACTTTTATTTCAGTTTCATTTCAAAAGTTGTTGATGAGGGAATATCAGTTGTTGTTCACTGTTCTGATGGCTGGGACCGTACAGCACAAGTATGCTCATTGGCTTCATTAATGTTAGATCCTTATTATCGCACTATTAAAGGTTTTCAGGTAAGGTTGCATTTAAATATATGATATTTTTATAGAGGTTTAGAACTTTAAGTTCTTGCCGCCATTTTGTCAGCTGTCAAGTGATTTATAGTTAGTTTGCTTTGGCTTGGTTTTTCAACATGAATTGACTGGAGTCTGAGAAACGCTTCCAAATTATGGAAAATTATTTTGAAAATCATGGTTCCTTTCAATATATTGTTACGGATGTGTCTTGCTGAAGTTTTAAAAGAAAATAATTAAGCATTAAAGTAAACTACTGGGTATGTTGTTTACTAACTGCGTGGCTTGCTAAGAAACCTTATGCACGTAAGACAACAACATATTTCTAGTTACAAACTGTGTAGAAATTTTATACACGCAAACAACAATAATTTGATATGCTGTTTACTAACTGCGTGGTTTTCTGAGAAATCTTATGTACGCAAGACAACAACAAATATCTTAAAATAAATTCCAGGAAGAAACTTTATCAGCAAAAAGAACAAAAACAAAAATACACACAGACATACAGGTGCCTATACATTGAATGGACAACATACAACAACAAAATGTGATACCAAGGCTGTAGAATATTCTTAAATTTTCTAAACTTCTAGTGGACTAATATAAAAAGGCAGCGTCCGAGTGGATAGTTAATTAGTATAAAAATAAACCTCGTAAAGTAAAGACGAGCATCTTAAGTAAATTGTTCTGTAGTGTTAACTTTGTGTGTAGTTTAAGTATATAAACTTCTAATTTAAGAACTCCAAAATCTGGTGTTATTTATTTTGCAATAAAGAACTCACAACGAAACGTTTATAAATGATATAAACGTAACAATATGTATCGCGCGCTAAGATCATTTTACGGTTGTTTATAAGAGTAATCAACGGATTTAATTATGAAACGCTTTCGCATCACGTTCACTCTAAAAAAATAATACACATCCACAGAGATGTCGTACAATGCATACAGAAGAAGTCACTGCTGCTATAGAGCGCAGCGTAGAAAAGTCTATCCGCCATCGTGTACAGAAATCGGATATGTGTCCATTCACTTTATGCAATATTTTGCGAAACGATCTGTTTTCGTGCTTACAACATCCATTTCGTGCAAGAATTGAGGCCACACTATTACCTAGCAAGGCATAGATTCGGTCAATAGGCCAAAAGAAGATCCCAAAATAAGATTTTCGTTGATCCCGATTTTCGTGAGTGAAGTGAATTTTGTTTAGCGACGAAGCTCTCTTTTGTTTGAATAAATGGATGTTAATAAACAAATAAACAAAACAGTCATACTTGGAGTGATGACAATCCTCAAATGCATGTTGAGATACCGTTACATCCAGAAAAAGTAACTGTTTGATGTGCTTTATGGGCTGGGGCGGAATCATTGGTTCGTACTTTTTTAAAAACAAAAGTGGTCGGAACGTTAAAATCAATAGCGACCGCTATAGAGCCATGATTACTCATCTTTTTGTTCACCAAATAAACAACCCTGAAGTTCAAAAACTGTGGTTTCAACAAGCTGGCGCAACATGTCACACAGCTCGTGACACAATTCATATATAGAAGGAAACGTTTGGTAATCGCATAACTCCACGTTTCGTACCCGTGAATTGGCCTCCAAGATTGTGAGATTTAACGCCGCTAGACTATTTTCTGTGGGGATATATGAAGTCGCTAGTCTTAGCCCGAAACGACTGACCACTTGAAAGAAAAGATTCGCCACGTTACAGCCACAAATGTTAGAAAAAATCATCGACTTTCAAATCAAACTCTACCCGAGTCAGCCAAGGCGGTCATATGCCAGAAGTCATACTTAAATTAAATTGCAGGAAAACTATCTTTCGAAAATAGGAACTCTACATGTAGACTACCTCTGAGTCACTCATGACGTTTTTATGCCACAAGTCATATTAAAATAATAACGACAGAAGATAATCTATCGAAAAAGAGTTAATTTCATGTCAGTTAAAATATTCACCTTTTTTTTATTCCATTTCAACGTTATATACCTCTATAAAAAACACCCTTTTATAATCTAAATTAACTTTTACTTGTATTTATTTTTGAAATATTTCCTATGAATGATTTCAGGCTCTGATTGAGAAAGACTGGTTGGCTTTTGGTCACAAATTTAGCGATCGTTGTGGTCATATACAAAATGATGCACGAGAAATATCACCCATATTCACACAGTTTCTCGACTGTACTTGGCAATTGATGTCACAACGTAGCGATGCTTTCGAATTCAACGAACGTTTTCTTCTTATACTGCACGATCATGTGCATTCGTGTCAATATGGTACTTTTGTGGGCAACTGTGAAAAAGATCGTTTAGACTTGAAATTAGCCGAAAGAACATATTCATTATGGGGCTACATGGCCAATCATATGAACGAGTATATAAATCCGTTATACAAACCAAATGTTGATGAAACAATTAAGGCTAATTTGGCACCTCAGTGTATTAAGTAAGTTCTTGTTCTGTTTTTGGAATTAAGTATTTTTCATCATACTTCATGCGCTTAAAAATGCATTTCAGATTTTGGCGTGGCATGTACAGTCGTTTCGAAAGCGGTGTTCATCCACGAGAACCTTTAGGTGACTTACTATTGGCCAGCAAGGATCATACAACATCCTTAGAAGATCATGTTCAGCATTTAACTAAAGTAAATTGCAATTTAAATTTATATTTTATTTGCGAGTACTTTAAAATTTAGATTTCGTTTTCGTACCGTTAGCGCATTGCAAGCTTTAAAAATTATATCTCTAAGTCGGCTAAAAAACTACAAGATGCTACTTCCACCAAATCTGCTACCAAAGAAGCTTCAAATACCACAGATACCAATGACAACAAGTAGGTTCAATTTATTTTTTTTTTATGAAATCTGTTTATTATCGTGTGTTTTGCTATATTTTCAGATATAATTATGACAAGAAAATGAGTGAATTATCCTCAGCTGATGATGATCATCCGTTAAAACCTGCCGATGGCTGTGCAGATAATGTAAGCAGCAGTGGAGGTGAAGTTGGCATGTCCTTTGCCAGTTTATCGGTATGTTTATTAGAAAGTTTTCTCGACTTAAAATTAATTAGAATCTATTCACAAATTATTTGCTATCAACTTACAATGAATTACAGTTATAAATAATCAAGTTACAATGAATTATAATCAATTTAAAATTAATTATAATTGCTTATAATCGAGTTTTAATAAATTATAATTATTTATAATCAAATTATAATGAATTATAATCAAATTATAATTATAAAGTTATAATAAATTATAGTTGTTTATAATTTAGTTGCAGAGATTTATAATTATTTAAAATCATTTTATAAAGAATTATAATATTTATAATCAAGTTATAAGGAATTATAATTGTTTATAATCAAGTTATATTAAGTTATAACTATTTATAATCAAGTTACAAAGAATTATAATTATTTATAATCAAGTTATAATGAAATCTAATTATTTATAATCAAGTCATATAAGTTGATTATAAATAATTATAATCAAATGAATTATAATTATTTATAATCGTCTTTGAGTTAATTATATCTATTTATAATCAAATTATAATGAATTGTAATTATTTGTAATCAAGTTATAATGAATTATATTGGTTTATAATCTAGTTATAGTGATTTATAATTATTTATAATTATTTTATAATGAATTATAATATTTATAATCAAGTTATAATGAATTATAATTATTTATTAAAAAGTTCATAATGAATTATAATTATTTATAATCAAGTTATAATAAATTATAATAAATTATAATTATTTTTAATCAAGTTTTAATTATTTATAATCAAATTTTGATTATTTATAATCAAGTTATAATAAATTATAATTATTTACAATCAAGGTATAGGGAATTATAACTAGTTAAAATGGCGAATTTTACGTAAGGATTTGACTTTGAAGCCTTAAAAGATTCAACTGGTGCAGGAATTAATGCCAATCACATGTCAACAAGCAAAATTGCGGCATTTGGGCTTCTGAAAATCCTAGAAGGATTATTGAAAATCCTTTGCATACTTGACGTGATTGGATCGATTTTTTTTGCAAAGATAAGGCTGTTTATTCGAAAGTTTTCTCGACTTGTAATTAATTAGAATCTATTTGCAATGAATTATAATTATTTGTAATCAACCAACAATGAATTATAATTATTTATTATCAAGTTATATTCAATTGCAATTATTAATAAACAAGTTATAATGAATTATAATTATTTATAATCAACTTATAATGAATTTTAAGTAATTATAATTAAGTTAAAAGGAATTATAATTACTTATAATCGAGTTTCAATAAATTACATTTATTTATAAAACTCCATAATAAATTATAATTATAAATAATCAAGTTATAATGAGTTATAATTGTTTATAATCTAGTTATAGACATTCATATTTATTTATAATCCAGTTGTATTGAATTATAACTATTTATAATAAAATTATAATGAATTATAATTATTCACAATCAAGTTATAATGAATTATAATTATCTACAATCAAGTTGTAATGAATTATAATTATTTATAATGAAGTTATAATGAATTATAATTATTTATAATCATGTTTCAATGATTTATAATCATGTTATAATAAATTTTAATTATTTATAATCAAGTTATAGGGAATTACAACTAGTTAAAATGTAGTTATAATTAACCATAAATGAGTTCAATAGAGTTATAGTGTATTATAGCAAATTATAATCTAAGTTATTTTAAATTATAACGTAATTATAACAATTAATTATGACATAGTTTTCATTTATAAAAAATTATCTTCAGAGACTTGGATGGATGAATCTTCTTTTATCGCTATAATTATTATTATTTTATTAAAATTGCAATGTATTATTATTCAGTGTAGTGTAATTAAAATTCGTTATAAACAATTTAAAAGAGTTATAATGAAATATAGATACTTATATTAAACTTAAAATTAATATTTAAAAATTACAATAAGACGAGAATGTATCATAACAAACCATAATGCAGTAAAATTTAATTAAAACATTTATCAAGGTGTTATAATGTAAACCAATTAATTATAATGTGTTTATACTTTGGAATAAATTATATTTTTAGAATTATAATGTATTCATTTTAATAGTACTGTAACTGTAATTAGTTATAAACAATTATAACAGAGTTATAATGAAATACAGTTAAGTATACAATTATAATGTGTTGTAACAATTCATAATGCGTTTAAATTTTATTCAAAACAGCTATCATTTTAATATAAATCGAATGGATGTAAAAACCGAAAATTTTCCAAAAAAAAAAAAAAATAATTTAAAATTGAAATAGAATAAAATGTTTTTAAATAATTGTATATGTATTTAAATTTTTTTCTAGCTATCCGATGAAGTCGATCCTACTACTTTGCAAGACGAAATTAATTCGGTAGCCCTAGATTGGAAATCAATGCGTAATGTAACTGCTTGCTCCTGCTCAACCCCGTTCGATCAGTTTAGCAAGAAAACACATTGTTGGAGATGTGGTGAAATCTTTTGTGAGCGTTGCATTGACAAGAACATACCATTGTCCGGTTTGGATAGTGGTAGACCGGTGCCAGTGTGCCATACATGTTTTCGTTTGGTACAAAAGATTAGCCCATAAATTTATGATGAAACAAAAATTATTCGGTCAAACGGATTTCCTTTATCGCTTGTTTACTAAGCGCAAATCTGCTGTGTTAAATGTATGGGATGGCTGATTACTAACTGATGCTAATGCTTTCAAAATGAAACTTATATCAAATAAAATTAATAAAACAATAATTAGCCCGCGTTCATGTCTGTCTATCTCTCTAAAAAAGCACATCATAAAATTATTAAAAAATAAGAATTAAAAATAATTAAAAAAAAGTGTTAGCATGTGAGCATGTGTGTGTTTGGTTCTCTTTGTTTATTTGTATAAAAACGCTAATATTAAAAAAAAAATATTAAAATATTAAAAAGTTTAATTAAGCAAAATACATAATTATAAATTTGTAATTTGTAACATTTTAGCATAAACTATTTATTTTGGAAGCAATCAACCGTTAGAAAATTTACTTAAAATTTCCATAATAAAAAAATATATTTTTAAGTTAATTTTTTTTAAATATTTATTAAATTTTTCCTATTTTTTTTTTGTTATTTTTTTCGAAATTGTTTAAGAATTAAGAAAAAATATATATTTAAATCTCATTAGTTTTAGACATTTTATTTAGTAAAAATATTTATTTTGTAGCACAAATTATACTTTTAAAATAATACTATTCTAAAAATAAATTTTGGAATTTACGTTATTAAAAAAAAAGATAAAAAAAATAATTTTCCTTTTTTGGCAGTTAATTAATTCATTAACTTTAATTTATGTAACGGGTTTTTCAATTGTGGCAACACCAGCAACATTATTTGACATTTAGTTTTTTGACGCATTCGTAGTAGATGCATTGACAATTGTTCAATTTTCCTCGAAAGTCGCATTAAAATACATAATTAATATTCATTATGAAAATGGTGGTTTTGTTTAAAAGTTACACTTCGTAAAATTTGTGATATTATCGGACATTATCGTCCTTCTGAGACCGCTATTAAGAATTTGAGTCGACAGACTCAATACAAAATATGGGAACACCAACGGGTGTCCAGATCGTTCAACTAAAAACAGTTTTGAAGCAGATCCAAATTTGTTATTTCCTTGACGTTCTCAACAATTGGGGTTATCCAAAACCATCACATGGCGAATTTTGCGTAAGGTTTAGACTTTGAAGCCTTAAAAGATTCAACTGGTGCAGGAATTAAAGCCGATCGACCAGACGAAGCCCATTTTCACTTGTTAGGGCATGTCAACAAGCTTCTGAAAATCCTAGAGGGATTATTAAAAAGCCTCTGCATACTCAACGTATCACTGTATGGTGCGCTATGTGGACTGGAGATGTGATTGGATCGATTTCTTTTTCGAAGATGAGGCTGTAAATGCGTCAGATCATTCGGTCTATTCTGTATTTTGAGTTTTCTATCTTTTTGTCAAGAGAAATTTAATGTAGTTTACGTATTCCTTTTGCGTTCTGTCAGAATTTGTTAATAAGTGTCGATAAAGCAATTGTAGCACCCTTGCTTTTGAATTCCTGCTAGAATTTATATAATTTCCAACAAACTCCTCTTTACAAGCGCCATCTATCAATATTTTTGTTTTCTTTTTGCTCAGTTAATTTCTTAAGCTTATTATTAGAAAGATTAGCTGCTATTCCTTGAACTGTTTCTTCGAAGTCTTGCACATTTATCACAATTACGGACAATCCCCAGTTGAAGTAACAGAGCACTAAACTGTCTTACTGTATAAAAATGCAAGTAAAATGATGTTTTCACAGAAGGATAATAAAAAAGCCGCCGTAAAGCTCTATAATTTATTTGGGTATGATATTACGTCAACCCGCTATTCGGCTATTTGCCGTCTTAAGTGTTCTCTCTATACTCAGTATAGAGCCGAAACCGGCTTGTTCACACACCAAATTTGACGCGGGTTGACGTAAAATCATACCCAAAAAAATTAAACCCCGTCGGATAATATACGCACATATCTCTAAAATTTAATTAATTGGCAAAAGTAACATTGTTTTTCGTTATTTAACAAACTTCATTTAAGATGCTTAAGTGTGCCTAACACCTTGTAATTTGTATTGTTACATTTATGCCTTTTAATAAACGTTTTGTAATATTGAGTTCTTTTATTGCAAAATAATAACACAGCACTTAAGAATTTGAAATTAATTTAAACGATTTATTTACTTTCAAAACACATAAAATAAACAAGATGGTAACTCCACGCTCAAAAAAATGCTTTATTATTTTGTTTGCTTTTCTCAACGATGTCTCAATTTAAATACATCCATTTGCCTAGAAAGTGGTGCTTTATATAGCTGTTTTAATAAGTTCTCGCATATACAAGAATATTCTGACAGCTGACAGTCCGCTATCTACAAAAGTGTTTCCCACTTAAAGATCTATACCTCTGTAAAAAACACCCGATATATTATAAAAAAAAAACTATGTTTTTTGTTGGTCTTAAAGCGATATCTGCCTACACCAGTAAACCGTTCTTCCTAAAATTTTCGCAGTTGATTATTAGCAATCCGGGCCACTGTTCCTACAAATCAAATATTTTATACCATAAATTTTTGAGATTATAGTAGTAAAAGTATTGGCATTTTGCATAAATATATAACTCCCCTTGGTATCAAGTAAAAACTAAGTGAGTTGAAACAGTGAGCGTGGGGCACTTGCTAAAGAACATTGCTACACTGTCGTTTACCTAGAAAATTATAGCACGTACGGAGAGTTTTAAACTTCTGTATTAGTAACAGCCTTAAGATAGGTGGCCTGATACCTTCCAAAAACAGAGAAAGTGTTTATAACAAAAATTATTAAAAGAAATTTCCGGAAATGTTTGAGAAATATGCTGTTAGTCAATTGTAATTATATTTGAGAAAATTAAATCAATATAGTCATGCTATTGGCACAAACAAATATAATTGAAAATTATTCTGTGGCATCAAGTTTTTGAGCTTTTTGTTTTTGTGCCCAGTAATTCATATGTAGTAATACAGACAAGTTTGAAGTAAAAAGAAGTTATGTATTTTAGTAAAGAGCTGAATTGTTTTCATCTTCTCCATCAGTATTACTTCCTCGCGAGACATTGATAAATCTTTTTGTGTCCTCAGTTTTTAAGTATTTGACAAGATCCATTGTGAACTTTTCTACCAAATTTAATGCTTGCATTTCATTCATCTCTATAAGCGAAGATGCCAAAAATTCGCCAAATGCTTTATATTTGCTTCCAAACTCTTTTTCTGTTTTCGTTGGTTGAATTACAGTTCGATATACTTGTTGAGGCGCTGCAACTTCATTTGAAAAATGATTCTGAGTGGCAGCCAAGTCATCGCCGTTTTGTTCACTGCTTAATAGATTATCAACATGATTAATTAATACAAAAATGCTTTTATAAAAAATTACCTTATTTGGTTAGGATTGAAAGCATTCTCCTGCGATTTATTCCCATTAATCTCATCATCGACATCTTCTTCCTCACCATTACTGGAAGAAGCTGTAGAATTAGCCTTAACATTGTGGGCTGCTGCTACAGAATATGGACGACGAGTTTTAACATAACTACCTAGAAAAGATAGTCTTTCATATAGTGACCATTGGGATGTGGCGGAATTGGGATGCTGCTCTTTTACTGCTTCTACGCGTCTTTTTTCTAGATTAAAACGATTACGCAGTTGCAGCATTCGAGTCTTCACTAGATTTACTGGAAAATGCTGTTTGTTGAAAACTGTATTTTGTAACACTTTATCAGGTTATAGACACTTACCAGATACATTAAGACTTTGTGCAATTCGTTGCCAAATGCGATCTGTATACTCCCGGTTGCGATGCTGGGGATGTTGTCGGTCATAAAAAACAGGAAATTTTTTAAACTCTTCTATAAGATTGTTATCAAAATCTTTAATTTCTCTTGGCTCATCTAAGCGTGGACGACCACGTTTACGCTTTACTGCAACCGACATAGGTTAAATGACCCAATTAAAGAATACTTTAATAGATGAACTTTAAACTAGCTAAACTCCCAAGCTTTAACGAAACTGTTATTTGACTTCTTCTAACAAATAAGCAGAAGTAAAAACAATCAGTTATGTTTTTCTATAATAAATTAGAAATAATAAATTTTTAGGGCATATTATATATAAAGAATAAAGCCATATTTATGTCCTGACCACAGACGTTTCTTTGGCATAAAAACATCCATAAGATTATTTTCAAAAGCTTCCACTTTTTATCTGCATGCAGCAAATTTGGTAAAATGAAAAACGCCGTTTATAGATTATGCGCGGAATAATATTAAAAGAAAATATTTTTACAAATTATTTCACTAACTCCTATTTACGAACAATCTTATAAACAGAGTTTGACGTTTTTAAATAAAATATAAACATCTGCTCGAAGTGTTGTAATCAAGGCGAATTGAAAAACTAGTGTTGCTGCTACCAGTAAACCAAGTCGTAACATTATTTATGACGCTGGCGGCCTGGGTAAATGAGATTACCGACGACGGTTTAAATTTGTTTCTGGTAAAAGGCAAAACCAATTTCGGTAAAACCTAAAATAAATATAGATTCCTACATATATGTAAAATGAAAATTGTTGTGTCTCTATTAAATTCGGGCCATAGGAGAGATAACGGATATTTTATATGGATCTAGAGTGATAGGAAGGACATAGTTATATGAATTATCTGATTCCAATTAATAACAAACACTTGTATAGAAGTTGCTAAATATGTATAAATAGTATATATAATTAAAATAATTGTATTGTATGACAATTACATGTCCAATCAATTTGTATGATATTTTTGATTTTTTGTGTACCATTGACCATGGATGCTATGGATTAAACCGATAGATAGCGCAGATTTCCTAATGTTTTTAATCCCAAAACTTTTAATTTAATTTTAAATTACGGTAATAAACTGGTCAAGCTTTTAAAACGAAAACAAATTTGACAGCGGCACACTTAAGTTTGAATCGACCGACTAGTTTCCATGGTTGGCTATCTATATTAGAGCTTGTTAATTGCAAGAGATAAAGAATAGCAAGCGGGTTAGTCGAAAGAGCATGGCTTGAATTTTGAGGTCATGCTCATACATTTGTTATATGTACGAGAGTGGTATACATGTTGTTGTTTGTGTTTTATTTGAAACAATAATATTAGCACACACATTTATTTTTGAATGGTCAGACGTCATTGTTTAAATATATGTACATACATATGTATACATATATAGCTACAAACTTAAATTGGTATTAAAAAAAGTAATTTCAATTGTTTTTGTTTTCATTTCAATCCATCCAAAGATGCATTAGTAATTAGCACCTTTTGTTAGAAGCATGACAAAAAGTGCGTGTTCCTGAAACAGCATCTGATTTCACTTTGTAACAAGTGTTACTCGTAGAAGTTATTTTTTTTTTGCAAAGGCATTCAGTTATTATATTGTATTTAGCGTATAAAAGCTAAATGAGATTTTTAAAAATATAACATTTTACTAGTGATTTAACAAGAGAAAGTTGATTGAATTTTTTAATATCTTAAAACAACGAGAAACACATAATTGTTTAAAAAATTTTAAATACTAATTAAAAATAATAAAAATAAAACGTTAGTTAAAATTTTCTACATTAATGTAAACAGAGTTGTAATTTTTCCAATTATCCTAAATGTTCTATTTCACAGCATGTATCCTGAGTCAATAATTGCTTTTTTAGCCGTGTTGATAACATTCTGTCTAACTTACACCGCTCCTTTTCACCTTGGTTCAAATGAGGTAGTAGAGTTTTATGAAACGTCTCCATTATTCAGGAACTTATACAAGAGAGATTTGTCTTCAATACCTGAAAATTCAATAAATAAAAACGCAAAAGAATTTGTTGACGGAAACTACGATATGGAATTGGCTGAGGTGAATGTATTTAGACCACTTTTTCGATATCGTGCTGCGTATGCTAGAAGAGGCGGTTAATTATAAGTTCATATTTATTTTAGTTTTCTTATATTATTGTTATTCGATTTTAAAGTGTAAAATAAAATTATTGTTTTAAATTTCTTCTAAAAAATGTAACAAATTTTTGGCTAAAACGAATCTATTGACAAATGGTGGCGATGCAGAATTTCAAACTCCATATCAAAGTATATTTGATATGATGTATGCAAGACGAATTCAATTTCTTTGCTGGTCCAAGGCGAAACTATAATAATTAGCCCAGTAATTAATATTTTTGGT
This sequence comes from Trichopoda pennipes, assembly GCA_030448955.1. Classification (NCBI taxonomy): domain Eukaryota; kingdom Metazoa; phylum Arthropoda; class Insecta; order Diptera; family Tachinidae; genus Trichopoda; species Trichopoda pennipes. The sequence goes on from JASKUP010000064.1 coordinate 7,704,819, forward strand.
TTAAAAACGGCAACATTTATTTAAAGTTTTGAAAAAATTTGCATTAAATGGTATAATAAAAGTTATTAACGATTTTTTTTAGTTTTGTCTTATTCTACTGCCTTGATAAAAACTTGCACTCTGGCATCTCCTCTCAAATAATTATATATTTTTCACCCTTTCTTTTGTTTGGTTTTAATTTTTGGTCTTCAAAAAACAGTAATAATTAATTGTTGGAATACTGTTAGTATTTGCATCAAAAAAGACAAAATTAAAGCACGCGTATAGAAATCTAAACAGACCAGTATTATTATATAGTATAGTTATTAAAGAACTAACATTTTTGAACATTGTAAAAGAATATCATGTAACAAGGCAAAAAAAAAATATTGATTCATTTTAATAAAATTGTGACGAAATAAAAGCAAAACAAAGTAATATCCCAATCTAAACAGGGTAACCCCCAGGGGACTCCATACTGATTTATAAAAATAAATTTTGTAGCTATTAGCATTATCAAAGGAATCGCTAAGAGACAAAAATGTCTGATGAAGAGTCATTTGTTATATTGGGATCATCTCCTTATTCGTCAATTGTAAATGATGGATTGGAAGACCGAAATCGGTCGATGGGTTCGTCGTTACAATTGGACACACCCGGCAATCAGTTTACATCATTAAAAAATAGTCAAGCAATAGATTTGAGAAATGCCCAACAACTATCACAATCTATAAACCGCAGTGTAATACAACCAGAAATGGCTGAAACTGGTATGAATAGCTCTTTAAACTCACAAGAAAATTCAAACCGGATGCCAAAGGAGGATGATGCCCTGATGTTAACGGTAAAAGAGACACAAGAATCAGTAAACAAGGATCAAGAAATTGCTGCCAGCAAATTATGGAGTAGACCGCCTATTGTTCAACTGGAGGAGAATATGATGGCACTTGGTTTGGAGGATTGTGCCATGAAATCTCCTCTTGAGCAACATAAGGAAATAGAAAATACAAAAGAAACTCCTGTGGTATTGTGGAATCTCAAAAATTTTAATGAAAACAAGTCAATTTCAAGCAAATCAACATCATCGGCGTCGTCAGTTACGGGCAGTTTGGCAACTAGCTTTATAATGGGAGAAGTAAATTCAGATGTTTTAAAGGTACAAATTTTCATACAAACATGAATACATTTATGTATTTTTTAAGAAAAATTTATATTTCTTTGATGACTACTTAGTACTTAGAATAGTATTGCTCTGAGTAATTTCTAAGGTAATACTAAGTTTACACTTGTATTTTTAAACGCGTTTAAGCAAAGTGTTTTAAAACTTAAACACAGCCGTTCACACTATAATTGAGATGTTTAAGGCTTACGTTTTATCTACTATTTTTTACCATAAAAACTATTTTTTGTAGTGAAAACAGCTGTTTTAGATGGGAATCAAACCCAAACATCAGCCAAATTAGCTAATTACACTACCTACTTGCATAAAGGTGCAAAAACGCACTTAGCACATCCCAAAATTCACAGTTGTATTTGGAATTTACTTGTTAAACGACGTGTTTAAATCAACAACAAGACCCCTTTCACACAGGCAAATTTTACTTTGACAAAGTTTTGTTAATTGTCTTTTTTAAACTTTCTTTGGTGTTCAAACACAAAAATTTTTCTTTTACAAATTTTGTTTTAGTCACTTGGTGCTTTATGCAATCTGTGTATAAGTACAACTGGGTATAAGCGACGAAAGAAAAACAAAGCAACTTTGCGAGTATATCAAATTCTGTACACTCAATCATGCTTTCTCCCTCGCTCTCACATAAAATCAAAACTTTGCAAAGAAAAGTTTGCCCGTGTGAAAGGGGTCCAACTCATTTGAGATGTTTAACAGAACACGTCAATGTATGGTAAAACATCTCAAAATCGACGTGTTTAATGCTTAAACACGATTGAGATGTTAAACACGCTAGGTGTGAACATAGTATAAAGTACATTGGACGATTTTTGTCGCTGCAATTCTTAGTTTGTTGTTGTAAATAATGTGTGTAAAGAGAATAGCGGTTGAGTTCCTCTCTTCCCCTATTCTCTTTACACAAATTATTTACAACAACAAACTAAGAATTGCAGCCACAAAAATCGCCCAATGTAAATTGGGACTTACAAAATTGTTTAAAAAATGCGTTGGGTTACCAGATCGTATGTATATGTATTCTCAAACAATAAACGTCAAATTTAAAAACTTGAAAACAAAAGTCGCCAGGTAACTAACTATATTTTGTTAGTGTATTGCAATTAAAAAAAAATTATAACGTAAAAATCGAATTATGATTGTAGAGGAGAATTTACTATTAAACGTCAAACTTCATATGTATTTTATATGAAGTGGTACCAAAGTATATCTGTATCTGCTACTAAAAAAATATGTACTTTAGGTGTGACATTTCCAGCGACGGCAAGAGTGTTGAATTCGCTGCTTGTACTTCTGGTACAATTAATTAATTGACTAAAAAAAGGATCAAATCTCCAAAAAATCGATTCAGCATTAAAATTAAAGAGAATTAAAAAAATACTATTTTTTTTATTTGTTTATAGACCAGCGTATATTCGCAATTTCCAAGTATTTCCATGAAGGCTTGTCCCGAAGATGTGGTTAAATTACAGAATATGGTTATAGAGTACACCCAACTAAAATGTATGTATCAGATTTTTTTTGTCAGAATTTTTAATTAATTTTTAATTTTTTAAGCGACAATAAAAAAGGCCAACAATACAATGAAACAATTCTACAACAATTCTTTACAATGGAAGGACAAACTGAAAACATTAGACGAACAATATAAAGAACAATTAGACAAGTGTAAGGAAGAAATTGAAGAGGTAATTAATTACAATTTAAGTTAATGAATGCTGAAAAATATAATATATAATAATATGTGAGAAAAATCATCCTTTCATAATTTATTATGTTCTTCAATACTTTGATTATGAATGAGCTGCCGAAATTGATGGCCTAGAGAGCTTTTTCGTTAATAAACTGTTGTTAAAAAATAAATTGGGAAATAAAATGCAGTACGTACTTATTAATTCTCATTTATGAATGTAACTTGTTCCTTCCTATACAAAATATATGTTAAATAAATTTAATAAAGTAATGCACTCTAGTGATATTAAAAAACAATACTAACGTTTGAAACTAGTGAGTATGAAAAGTTTTGAATCACTGGTATGTGCTTCTAAATAATTTTTTTTAACGACAAGACTTTTGGCGAGAAAGCTAAAAAACTGGCAACACTATAATCATTTCCGTTATTCGTGCATATATAGTACTCACAATATACTAAAATTTCTGACTCTAATATTTGTCCATTATGGCAGGCGATATGAAAAACCGTTTTTAGGTTACGTTTCAACCAATATATATATTTTGTTGGGTACAACACTTAAATAAAAATGTAGACGTGTTTTTACTTTATTATTATCAAAAATTATATGTATGTGACGCTGCCGCTCGGATTCTTTCTCCACTCTGCTTTTGGTCAGTATTGAATTATCTTCAACACCCACAAAAACAATACTGCAATTTTAGTTTTTAACTTTGTTGCAGTTACGTTAAGGGTTTTAGGGTTATTTTCGTACACTTTTTTTTTAAACTTAAAGCTTATTTAAATATTTATAGTATTTACCCCTTCTTCTCTTTAAGCTGCGCAAACAAAATAAAGAATTGGAAAGTAATTTTAGGATGCAAATAGAAGCTTTAGAAATCGCTCGAAAAAAGGATCGTGAAGAGAATGTGCAGGAATTATCAGAAAAAACTGCCTTATTGGAGAATATGAGAGCTCAAATTATTAAACTGGAACAACAACAGTTGGTAAGTCAAATTTGTTTTAATTTTTACAATGGGCATATGATTAATAAAGTTTTTTTTCTCATCATTTTTCAAGTCTTCCTTTGAATTTGTGACAAAAAATCAAGGCGATCAAAAAAATGATCAGTTTAATAATTATTTTATAACACATCGTGAACATGACATTAAGATAAAAGAATTACAAACACAATTATCCGAAATAAAGGCTTTAAATTTAGATCTTAAAGATGTCGAAAAACAGTATATAGACCAACTGAATTGTGTTGGTGTTAATTTAGCGGCAGCCGAAGAATTAATTAAGAAAAATCGCACTGAAATTCAACAACTTACTGCAGGCAATTTAGAAAAACAACAACAAATTCAAACATTGGAGACCTCTTTGAAGACATTACAACTTGCATATGAAGAACAAAAGGAACGTATTTTATTGCTAGAAACTCAAAATCTTGTGCATCGGGCAGATTTTCAAATGGAAAAAGAAAGTCGCGAAACTGTTCTTAAAGAAAAACAACAAATTCTGCAAGATTTACGCTTATTGCAGAAAAGAAATCAAGAACTGATTGAAGAACATCAAAAGCAAGCAGATGCTTTTCAAAAACGGTTATCGACAGCTTCAGCCAATTCCCCACAAATTACTGCCGCTTCAGCTGCCGCTCAAACATATTTCAATAATCCCCAAAGACCCATAAGGGTAAGCGATGTTAGTTTGTGTTACAAATATTTAGAATTTTATTTCACATTTAATAGTTTGCTTTTCAGGTTTTACCTTCACCTTCGGCATGTGCTGCTCAGCCACCAGGAGGAATGCATATGTGTCCTATTTGTAATAAATCGTTCAAATCCTTAACTTTTTTGTTGAGTCATGTTAATGATTGCGTTGATAAAAATTAAACATTTATATTTATTTTTTTAATTTTCTATTAAGGGTTTTTTGTTTAATTAATAAATATAAAATAAAAATCATCATTCGAATTAAATATGTTTATTGAATTAAGTTTGTGTTGCAACATAATAAAAATAAAAAGCAAACAATTTATTTAATAAATTTTTTTTTTTATTTAGGAGCTGTACTAAGAAAAATATGTTGTGGACATTTCATTTGAATGTAGCCAACGCATTAGGAATATGTTGGCTACATTTGAAGTTTTGGAACCTAATGTAGAAATTGATTTAAAAACAGGGTTCTGCCAAAATGTATCAATTGTTAAACAAATTTATTTAATTAAGATGGTTGTTGGAGTCAAATATAGACATTGCTTGCGGTTTCCATAAAGAGCAACTTGCCCGGTTTTGGAATAACGCTGAAACTGAGCATAACTCCAATGAGCCTACAAAGTGTATAGCCAAATGGAAAAAAATTTGCTTTTTATATATTTATAAAATAATCAATTTCTAACATTATGGCTATGAGAAGCACTGGTTTAGGCAAACTAAAAGAAGTGGCAGCACAAAATTTAAAAAATCAAAAGGCCACAGGAGGTGGCCCAAAAAACAATATAATCTAGTAGGTATGAAAACTGCTGTGGAGGGTGTTTCGGCGCAGACTGTAACACACAAGCATGCACTGCCGGATACAGCATAATGTACATAATTGTTAAGAAGGGTTTTTTACAATTATTAGTAGTGTCGAATTTCTGGCGAAAACGATATTTGCAAAAATTGGCAAATTTGAGGTCGGAAAGTAAGTTGGCTTAAAACATAATAAAGTACATAAAAACAGCCAATGTAAAGCAGAAATATGGGAATTACGAATTATTAATTGAACATAATGTCCTAGCATATCGGCAGACGATCGCTTTTTTCACAAAATTTTTAAACCACATTTTGCAACAAAATTTCGCTTACCTCGTCAATGACTTGCCCAAATTAATCTTTTATACCGTCAGTTGTTTGTGGGCTTTTCACGTAAGTTCGGTCTTTAACATGCCCGTAGAGAAAATAACCCAGCGGCGTTAAATGACAAGAACGAGACGGTCAACTGACATTGCCAAACCGAGATATTTCGCTAGCCTGAAATTTTTCCGCCAATAACTGGGTAGCTCGTGGCGTTGTTGTGCTGAAACCACTGATGTCAACATTAGGCAACTGTGGGCACAAAAAATAGGTTATCATGGTTTGGTAGCGCAGAGATCTCACGGTGATACCGTTTCATTGCTTATTTTCGAAAAACATAGTCACTTTCTTTGCTTGTAATGGTTTTTCGAGGACTGTTTGTGGAATTTGTGTTGCACAAATTGCCTGTAGTGATGCCCAACTGTTGGGAACGTCGAAGAGTTAATGTTCCACACTCATTCTCAATACTTTGCTGTAAACCAGCTATGTTTGCATCACTATGGTCACTGCGACCGTATTATTTTTGTCTATTGTCTGCGTTAGCGATTGAATTATGCAGAGCGGTTTCACAAGGAGTCTGATTACGAGGAAAATGTGCTCGTATGTTGCCAAGTGATACTTTGAAGTTTTCACCATTTTGATAGTAAATTTTCACAATTAAAATTCTTTGCTCAAGAGTGTAACGTTTCATGCTTAAAATTTCCCAGCTTTTTACTAAATAAATGTCAAAGGATGACAGTTTAGTTCTTTATATTTAATCATTTGAAAGGCAATTTATTTCCTAATCTCAAATTTGGCCACCCAACAATTCTGTTTTTTAAGGTCATATGATTTGTTATTTTATTAACATTCCAGAAAAAGAAGGAAATAAGTAGATGTAAAGTAAAAAAAATAACACGTAGCGTCTTTAATACATTTTCCTACACAAATGACTGAAGAGCACATTAAGTAATTAATTTAATGCCCCCAAAATTACGCGCAGGTTTTTGCGTTCAACTCAATTTTGGCTGAGAGCGCATTCATTTGTGGAATAAACTCCCTCCAGAGGTTTTTCCTGCCGCTTTCAATGTAGGAAAGTTCAAATTAAAAGTCCAGAAACACTACTCCTTCTTCCCTCCTCCCCATAATCTAATTTCTAGTTTTGACACAATGCATTGCATGTGTAGGGGTCTTACTGTTCCGAAAAAAAATAATTTTCCGTCTTGATTACTGTAATTTTGAGTTGTCGGTTATTATGTATAGAAATTTCTTAAAAAGGAATTAAAAACATAAAGAATTAAAACCAAGGTTATGCGTAAAAAAGTTTATTAAAACCAGATCAATAGTGCTTAAAAATATTGTAAATAGTTATAAGGAATGTGTAAATAAAATCGTAATTATAATTTACTAATTATGGGAGGAGGAGCCAAAGACCAAACTCGTTGTATATCTTGATTAGCCACTAAATTGTTTAAAATGCATAAATCTAAAAAATAAATAAAAGTAAATAGTACATGTGCATAAATGCATGAAAACAATAAAATCTTACCATTTGTTTTAGCATAATCTTCCAAAATGGAGCGAATTGTTATAATGGGCACTGCACTATTAATATTCGGATAGACAATATTATCCATTTTAATGTTTGAAACACAAATGCCCATTATGCAACCGTGCTCATCAAACATGGGACCACCACTTTGTCCTGCTTGTACACAGCCATCGGACATAATTACCGCTGGTGTATATTTGATAATGCGTCCTTGAAAAATTGAAGGATTGAAATCATATTTTAAATTGAAATTAACAAAATAGGGAAAGCCAGCATTGTAGACGGTTTGACCCAAACACGGCTTCGTTTGAGCTAAACGTACACAATAACGTTCGGGTATGTTGTCGGGTGCTGAAAGTAGGGCAACATCAAATGCTGTATCGTAGTGAGGATTACGCCATAGAACACCGGCTTCAAATTCGCCATCGACACTACGGCAAATCACTTTAGAATTGACCTAAGAAATAAAAAGATATAAATAGAATTTAATTAAATTTAAGCAAAGCTTATCCCTATAATTATAAAAGTTTAGGATTTATTATGAACCTGCATTACTGACTTATTTAGATATAGGGCATTATTTTCAAATTGTATAAAATCAAAAAAATACATTGCAGATTTTGTTATATACAAACTTTACCTCAAATACCACATGAGAACAGGTTAATATAAATTTTTTATTCTGAACTTTAACAAGTGTGCCCGTGCCTTGACTCCCATTTGCCTCAATAACTACCAATGTGCGCTCCCCTTAAATGAATTAAAGGATATTAAAAAGTTTAATAATATGCCTGTCTTTCATTAATTTTCTTTAAAATTACAAGCAAAATTTGAAGGCTCTCTTGGCAGCATAATGGTGGTTATTTTAACTCCCAACTGATTCATAAAATCTCTTAAAAGATGAGCGAAATTGGCGGCAATAGTCATTTGGATATTTTCATTGTTGCGCTGGAAGGCCGTACAGATGATGAGACCAACTAAACGTCTGTAAAAAAAACATTTGAAATTTTGTTCCAATTCTTTTAACAATTCACACACAATTTATTATTAAAAACAGCCGAACCCTCACAACCCAACGGTAGATTGTTGGACAATACAAATAGCGCACCATCCTTTCCAATAACATTAGATACCTTGCCAATACTTATTGTTTTGTAAAAGTTTTCCATACCGAAAGGTGAACACATTGTCAAAACATCATCCAAAGGCCTAACGGGATATCTATACCTTAAGTAATGTGCTATATGTTCCAAAAATCTTTCAAAACGTTCTGGCGATTCGTTAGTTTTGGATGGACGCATTGTTAATATTAAAAAGGAGGTTAACAGCACCTCATTATTATCCTTAGCATTTGATTCACCACTTGTTGTGGAGTATAACATTTTATGCAGATTTCTTGATATATCCTGGGAACTAAACACATAAAGTAATTTCGCTCGGTAACGTGTTAAAATATGAGGCACATTTGCATTACGTCCTGTCTTAATAGCTGGCAATTTACGACGATCAAATGTCACCTGATAGCTCAAAGAATTTAAATGTTGGGCTTCTTCGCTTTTTTCATCCTGTGCATTTACTAATTTACATTGTTGAAGTTTATGTATGATTTTTGTGCTGGGGCAAACATTTTCATTAGTTCTGTCCGCCACAAACGGTAACATAGGCTTAACGTAAGGCTGTAAAATGCAGCCGGAGGTAATAATAATTTCATTATTGATAATTATTGCAGACTGCTTGGAATTCGGATTATTGGTGACCTCCAACAAAGCGTGACGAATTTTCAACAACATTATCTTATCTTAATCAAATTAAATACAAATTGTTCTAAAATAAAAAATATAAATTATTATTACTTTATCTTATCCACAAGCAATTACTTCGTTTACCCTCTCATTAAGTCCAGAAGTCCATTCCTGTTACAAAAAACTGTTTAGTGATAACAAAGTTCGAAGCGCTCTTTTACATAGAATTTTTCTTTTGTCAGTAGTCAAGCTATTAATTGATTTAATTACGAAATACAACAAAATAACAATAACTGTATATTTGCAACTCGTTGCGATCTTTTTTATTTATTGTTAAATTCTTCTTCGCTTCTTCGGTTGATAGTTTGTTTGTTTAAGTACGACAAGTTTAACAGTTCTATTTCCGTTTAACAGTTACTCCACAGCTGGGATGTTAAATGTAAGGGTTGCCAGTTATCAGCTGTTATTACAAGAGTTAGAAGAAAAATTACAGCATACAGGTCTTATATAGAATAATTACTATATAAGACCAAGACCATTCAAGAATGTTGTGAAAATCAAAAGATTTGAAATTTCTTGTAATTATAAAATGATAATTGTAAATATATGGTATTCTGCAAACTACATAAGCTTTTAGATAACAGTTGATGTTTTATTTAGATTTATTATAATATTTTTTATGTATTAAAAATTAATTAGTGTTTTGAACAAAATTATATAATATATTTTGATCAACACACATAGTGAAAGTAAACAAAAATTATTGTTTTTCCACCTATAAATTTAAATTAAAAACATATTTAAATGCCTGGCGCTTCATTGTTACCAATAAGATATTTAAAAAGAAGACAATTAAGAACGAAATGAGTTAAAAAAAGATATTTACGAGATTAATCGAATCCATTAAAAATAACTGAAACATTATAAGCAAACAATAATGTTATATTTAAAAAATTTGCAGAGAAGTAATATCCTAATGCTGGCTTGGGCATATACTGTTCATAAAATAATCTACAAAACGTAAAAAGCAATTCGGGAGCAGCTGCATAATGTATATTTCTCATGCCCAAATGTATAGGAGCATAAATCTATATAAAAATTCTATGCCAAAACTGGCATGCCAAACTTTTTAGGAGGTATTGATGGAAAATATTCGTAAAGTTTGTGCAAAGAAACGCGGCTTCTTGCTTTACAATTACAAATACACATATAGTATCGTGAATTTGGCAGAAGATTGTTAAATGAAACCTTATAAGTCCCTGGAAGTTCCACAAATTTTCGGAGATAATGAATACCCATTATTAAAAAAATTTATTGCGGCCATATCCTGAACATAACTTTGCAAAGGATAAAACCAAGTTCAATACCATATTGTCCAAAGCAAGACTGCATATTGAAAATGCCTTTGGCATTTAAGCCAATAGATGAAGAATACTTCATACGATAGTCCATGGATCACTAAACTATGCTTAAATTTATAGGAAAGTCCACTTGATTAAAATATATAACTTCTATATTCATTTTGTTATACGAGAAATTTGTTATTTAATTTGCTTGCAATTACTTAAAAATATCTTTGTACTACATAAAGGGAATTTTGTGCTTTAATTTTTTCACTTACTTTTTTTAATAATCAAAAGTTGGCAATCTTGTAAAAATTCACTCAAATTTTAGGCAAAACAAAACCTACAATAATAATAAATACTCTATGATGTTAAAATCATTGTTTATAATATTTTTAATTATTTCATTAGTTGCTGGTGTAGCCTACGACTGTACCACTTTACTAATGGGCCAGTATTTATGCCCAGATCCGGGTAGAAAACAAATCGATCCAAAGACTCAACAATACTTTGGGTGTCATCAGTCAGGAGTGACAAAAGGTAAAATGTTTATAAGCGTCTAAGAAAACATTCTTAAATTTATTTGTGATTTTAGTGTGGTGTGTGGCTGCAGATGGTATAGAATGCATAGGCACTAACAACAATACATTTACCAAAGAATTGCCATGTAAATGGACGTAGGTTCAGTTGCTCGCACAACAAGTAGAAATACATTTTTAACTTTTTTCTTTTTTCTAGCAATGGCTACCATTTGGATACAGTGCTATTACTTTCTGTGTTTACGGGCATGTTTGGCTTAGATCGTTTCTATTTGGGCTACTATGGCATGGGATTACTAAAAGCTTGCACTTTGGGTGGCTTTTTTATTGGTCAACTGGTTGATATTATATTGATTGCTTTACAAATTGTACGACCAGCAGATGGTTCCCATTACATTATACCTTATTATGGTGTGGGTGTTGAGATTATAAGGAGTAACAATGAAACCTATCGAGTGCCGCGAGATGATTGGTGAAGTGTTATTATTAAGGAAAATATTCCATATTTAAATGAGAATAAAGGACTGTTAAAGCTATTAGATTTAATGTCGGAATATAATTTTACCAACAATTACAACAAGCTTTAGTTATGTAATTAACAAAATTATTTGGTTTTTCTTATACTTCATAACAATTTATGCTATTTTTTACGAGTCAACATTTGAAAGAAAAGGAAAAAAAGTGCGTGGATTCTTGTGATTACAGAGTATAATACAACATTTTGGATGATATGCTTGATCCAAAAGTTTATAAATTCTGCTTAGAGAGAAGAAATCGCTATTAAAATTCCAATTAATTTCCTAAGATAATTAAGCCGAAGAGACTTAAGACGCATAACATATTTTTCTTTTAATTTTATTTACTTAAATCTCAGATTCAAACAGAATTTTAGGGTTGTTCCGTTACGTGCTTTCAAACTTTAGTCAAGTCTTGTCTACAATTTTCATAACATGTCTTGGTATTGGTAAAACTTAAAAAAAGTGATAAAATTATCTGCCATATGAGAGTTTGTCAAATACGGGCATGAATAAAGTCAGGGCAAAATAAATAGTCCTAACTTGAGACTAAGTCTGGGAATAAAAAGACGACACAAATGGCAAATTTTCTAAAGAAACAAATTTATCGAATCCCTTACAATAATAGCGTAGTCTAAGTAAATGTATGCTTACCCCTATGCTCGCATGTTCCGAAAGATTTTTGTTTAAAAAATTAATTGCATCAACTCTTCTCTGTGTAACCTTGTGGTCTAAAGCGTGCAATATTTGACTGCTTGCGATTTATAGACAACCATTTTGCTATTTCAAGTCGTTAACGAACAGAAACTGTTAACCAATTTTTTTAAATTAAAAAATCGCTAACTATAATGTATTGGATATGGCAATCTTGTTACAAATATTCTGTGATGCCAAGTCTTAAAGTCGGCATAAAAATAAAAATTTTATTTGTAGTGTCTCTACAAACGTACGTTTTAAATGTTTGGATCATTTGCTTTATTTTTTACGGATTCAAGTGAAAGTGATAGCGAAGACACTGAATTTTTACCGCAGTCAGTCTATTATACAAAATTAGCTCAAAATAGGCATGATAGCAAACAAAAATTGGAATTTCAGCAACATCTTTCCACGTACAACAACAACGCACGCTTGCAATTCAAGCTATTGCGGGATGCAACAAATGTTTTAGAGCAACCAAATGAACAGTAGGCTTTGTAACCCAAAAGTTTATTAAAATAAAAATTAAAAAATTTGTACATACTTGCTTTAGGTTTCTTCGTAATTTTAGGGTTAGCAAGGAGGTGTTTTCCAGGCTACTTGAAGAAATTACACCACATATGCAGCCAACATTTAGAAGTACACACATTCCAGCATCAATTAAATTGGCGAAATTTCTGTCATTCATTGCTACTGGTATAGCAACCAGTGATCATGAATATTCTGTGGCCATGAGTAAGAGTCAGATATCTAAAACTGTTTGTGAAATCTTAGATGTCTTTGAACAACACTTGTACTCAAAGTGGGTAATATTAGATCAAACTGTGCAAGAAGAAAATTTGGCAAAGCTTAATTTTTACAAAAGCTTTGAAGTTCCTGGCATTGTTGGATGTGTAGATAATACGCACGTACGTATAAAATCACCAGACAAAGAGACTAAAAATCTTTACAATAATAGTAAAGGTTTTACTAGCTTGAATGTGATGATGGTGGGTACAAAGAATCAAATCTGTAACGCAATTTTCTTAACAAATTCTCAACATTTTAGATATGTGATCATAATATGGTTATAAAATATGTGGATGGAAACCAGCCTGGAAGTTATAAAGATGCCCATGTGTGGGACTATAGCAGTGCGGATAATTATTTTAGAACAAATTACAATAAAGGAAAAAAGAATACTTGGGTTGTTGGTAAGTACGCAACTTAATTTATCAAAATGAAATAGACTTTATTACAACAACTATTAATTGTATTTGCGAACACTAAATCTAAATATGTATAATGTTTATTTAAGCTCCGCTAATTGTATGCAAACTTTTTTTAAATTTGAGGTTAGGAAGTAAATTGCCTGTCAAATGATTATATGTTAAGAATTGAGCTGTCATCCTTTCACATTTATTCAGTAAACAGTGGAAAAATTTTAAGCATGAAACGTTACAGAGTGTGATTTGTTTTACATCCGCGCCTGGCTATGTAGCCCTAATCAGATGGTGGACAAACCACTATACATAATTTGGAATGTCATGCTCGTCCTAGATAGCCGAAGGCATAATTCTAAGCAACAGAACCACCTTGTTGCAACTTTAATGATTCCAGGACAGGTCTGCAAACCATCACACCTTGCTAAAGAGTTGGAGACTTTCTAACTCCTGTCCAGAACACATGTCAAGCATGCTCACTGGACTGGATCATTCACTTTGCGTGTCATTATCAGTGAGACGATCCTGGCCACCATAATAACCATTATACTGTTATGGGGCCGCAAAACCACAACCACCACGATGCTCCCATATAGGGGCCAACCTCAATGATTAGCCAGAGAACTATTAAATGTCTAAAGAGACAAATAATGAACTCTGCGAGCTCGCTGATCCCCGTGAAAATAAAGTCGAGTTTCCAGTTGTCTCCCTGTCTGACTTCAGGGGACTGGGCTCTCTTTTTCCCTCAGTTGCGCAGGTCTAGATAGTCAAGTATTCTATAAAGACCGATAAATGTGCCCCCGGGGGGGGGGGGGGGCATGAAACGTTACACTATTCACTTCGTAAAATTCCAGCAGCTTTTTCTCGTTATCAGGTTTCTTCTGAGACCGCCGGGCGTAATTTAATTGTTAAAATCGAGGGTCGGGGTATTCTTGCTAACAAGAGATTAAAAGATTGCGCTCGTAGTGGCTACAGTAATGCCAACATAGTGTTGAGAATGAGCATGGAATATCAACTATTCGACGTTTGCAATAATTGGACATCACTAGAGGCACTATGCGCAACATTTTGCCTAAAGATCTTCACGCTTAATGAAATGCCATCACCGTGATTTCTCTGTCCTACCAAACCATGATAACCAAATGTTTGTGTGCCACAAGCCACACAACCACCCAAAAGTTAATTTACTTCCTAACCTCAAAACTGCCCATCTATTATTTAACTCCATTAAAGACTGCTAAAAATTTCCAACAGGCGATGTAGGTTACAAGTTGCTGCCATATTTGATGATCCCTTATAAAAATCCAGAAAAAGAATATCAAAAGTTGTTTAATGAAAAGCTTTACAAAGCAAGAGATATTATAAAGCAATGCCTTAATATTTGGAAAACTCGCTTTAGTTGTTTAATAACTCCAAAAGGATTATACTATAGTCCAGAGAAAGCAGCAAAAGTTGTCATTACCTGCTGTATACTACATAATATTTGTATTGCCCACAATGACGATTGGATTAATGATGTTGATAACGTTGATGACAATGATAATGATGATAACGATGATGATGTCGCTGATACGTTTTATGATGAATATACAGTGTCAAGTTCAATAAGAGATGAATTAGCTTTGTCCTCAACACAAAGCTTTTTTGCAGCCAAAGCAACTCGGACTTCTGTGGATTCAAATGTTGAAAGCAAAGATAGTTTTTTAGATTTTTGCAATTTGCGGCATGAATCCAATAAAGTCTTCAACCTACCAGATGATAAGTAGGATTATCCATAAACATTTACATTTTAACTTTTAAAGAATTCATTATTTTATTTTATTTTTTGTTTTTAGATTCTTGAAAACCTTTCGAGTTAGCAAAGAAGTTTTTTCTGTGTTACTTGAAGAAATCAAACCTAAGCTAAAAGTTACTTACAGATCTACACACACCCCAGCACCTATTAAATTGGCAATATTTTTAGCATTTATTGCAACAGGTGGACAACATGCAACTATTGAACAAGAATATGATTTAAACATGTCAAAATCTCAAATGTCCAGGGTGATAAATGAAATGTTAGATATTTTTGAGGAGCATTTGTATGGGAAATGGATAAAACTGGAACAAGACTCAAAAGATGAAAATATGGTTAAAGAACATTTTTACAAAATGTCTGGTATACCTGGCGTTATAGGCTGTGTTGACAACGTTCACATACAAATAAAGACACCAGCCAAGGAGGTTAAAAATCTTTACTATAACCGTCACGAATTTTATAGCCTGAATGTAATGATGGTGGGTGGGTATGGAATTGAGTAAAATTTCTAAATTTGAAAAAATGTATCTTATCCATTTAAGATTTGTAGTCATGATATGATTATAAAATATATAGATGCCAATCAACCGGGATCCTATCATGATGCCTACGTCTGGGACCAAAGTTCTGCAGACAATTACTTTCAAATGAAATATTCGCAAGGCAAAACTAATACTTGGCTAATTGGTACGTACGGTTGTTTTTAATGATTTTAAATTTAATTTTCAACTCTAAGCACATAATTATTATATGTTTTACTTAATAGGCGATTCAGCTTATAAATTGCAGCCGTATCTGATGATACCTTATAAAAATCCAACGAGAGATTATGAACACAAGTTTAATGAAAAACATTTCGAAACAAGAAAAATAATAAAAACTTGTTTCGATATTTTAAGAAATCGTTTTAAATGTTTAATCTCTACCACGGGCTTGCAATATACGCCAGAAAAAGCCACTAAAATTATTATAAGCTGTTGTATTTTACATAATATATGCATTACTCACAAAAACTATTGGTTCTCTTGTGACACTACTTTCGAAGATCTGGACGAAGATGAGGAAAATATAATTAAAGCATCGAATATAGAAAATGCATTGAGTATAAGGGATGCAATTGCAAGAAGCTTATTATAAAGAAATGTGCATAAATTTTTTTACTTATATTGTTTAGAAAAATTATATTTATTAGGCATTTAATAAATGTTCTCTTAAGCGTTTATTAAAAAAAATGTTGAGATAAAATCAAAATACATTGAATGAAAATTATATGAAACTTATACTCTCTCTGTCAAGTGCTTTTCCTTAAAAACAGAAGTAGATCGATCGATCGATCATCTTTTGTTGAATTTTTAGCGTATGCATTTTTTCGAACATAAGATTTTTTAGAAACTACGTAATTTGTAAAATTACACAACAGGTCATTTCGTTTATTTTTTTACGGATAATTATTTCTTTTAAAACTCATCTTCGTAAAAATGAAAATTTTAAACATATTTTTAATAATTAAAAAAAATTTAACTTCTGAATGGTAGATCTAATATGATCTACCATTCTTTTTATTTCATCGGTATCGCCAGGGGATTTATATGATTGCTTAATCCTTTAAAATATTTTTCGCTGTGTGAATTTATTACATCTTTTACATCATTAGAAATACATCAAAGGGATGGAACAATAAGCTTTAAAGTCTTTAACTGGTACCTTTCTAATATTTTTATATTTGAGGCACTTGCCTCTCCCCAAGGTTGAACTTCATAAATTCATATAGGGTTTCAAAGTAGCTTTATAGAGTTTCAGTTTATTTTTCAATTGAGATCTGAACCCAATTAACCCGATTAAGTCTTCTATTTGTAATATTAAGAACACGATCTATATGTAAGCCGAAATATTTAACGTAATCCTTATTTAGAAATTGGGTATTATTTAAGACAACATCAGGTTAATCGCATTTTCTAAGTGTGGATGTAATGTGTACACACTTTTCAGCATTCTTTTTGGACTTTCTCATTTTTAACAACGACTAAATTAAATTTAAATCATTTCGAACAAAGGAACTACATAGCAGTAATTGAATCTAAAATAGCAGTGTTATCTGCATACGTAAAAATATTTTTAAGGTCCAAAACTAGTTTCTATAATAAAGTGTTTCTATAATTCGTGTACTGCCCTGAGGAACTCCTGCTCTAATATTAAGTAAATCTTATCTTTCATCTATGAGTTTTACATAAAATATTCTGCTATTAAGTTATGAAGAATGCATAAAATGTAGAAGGAAGAAGTATCTTTAGTTTGTGTTATCAGCAAAAGGCAAGCAAAAATGCCAATGATTAATTTTACAAGGGTGCACCAGTAAGTCCCTGACTTTTCGAATTTCCCGCATGCTGTCTTGTAAAAACAAGGCGGTTAACTGTGGTGGGCCACTTGCCGAGATTTTTCCCCCGTGTCCTATCTAGTCATTATCTATGGTAGAAACGTTCCAACGTCCGTACACATGCGCCACAATTCTTTTGGTTTATTATTTCAATTGTTTACACATCCATCAGCTGTTTTCTTGCAAAATTTCACTGGATACTGTCTGCGTACTTTTTCAGATTTTCTCAGCCGACAGAGTAACATTGTTTTTACTCTCCCAAAAAAATTAACTGAGTATTTGCTACTGGAAAAGTAATGATTAATTTTATTAATTTTACAAGGGTGCACCAATAAGTCCCTGACTTTTCGAATTTCCCGCCTTTTAATACAAATGGCAACACTACTCTTGCTAACAGCAACCTATCAATTGACTTCTGTTTAAATTTAAAGAAGCTGGCAGCCGTTAATAGCGTTTCAAGAAGAATATGAAAAAAAGTAATTTCGTGCGGCTTAGTCTCCAGTGTGTTGCTGTGGATCCCAGTATTATCTTCTCAAAACTAGATATATTCTGCAATCAACTGTTGCCGAACACAAACTGCCTGTAAAAAAAGTGTAATTCGCCATGCAAATGGGCGAGTAATTTCAAATAGACCACTAGTAAGTCCTCGAAAAAATAATCTATAAAAGATTAATGGATTTTGCTGACCAAAGTTGTTTGATAAACTACCAACAGTTTGGATTCCGTAAAGAACACTCTACTGTACACCAATCAAAGAGAGTGGTCAATATTATAGAGAAAAACAGAAGAAATCGTAAGAGTACTGGCGTTATCTTTCTCGATATTGAAAAAGCTTTCGACACTGTCTGGCACGACGGTATGGTGTACAAACTCAATGTTCTTAATTTCCCTATTAATCTGCAAAAAATTATTAGAAGCTTTTTAAACAGCCGATCTTTTGTTGTATATATTGACGGCGAATTTTCTAGAGAGAACCCAATCCCTGCAGGTTTACCCCAGGGGTCAGTTTTATCACCCTCACTATACTCCTTATATACGTCAGATGTGACTGTCGCCAGGAATCAAACAGCAGCATTTTATGCAGATGATAGTGCTTTCATATGCGCTGGAAAAGTCTCTAATGCAATTGTTAAGAGAATGCAAGAGAGCCTCTCTGCAAGCCAAAAATATTTTGACAAATGGAAAATAGAAGTAAATGACAATAAAACACAGGCTATAATCTTCCCATTAAATAGATCACCTAAACGAGTACCTACAAAGATTCTGACGCCCGAGGGAATATTATTCCAATGAAGGAAGATATTAAATACCTAGGTCTTGTATTGGATAAAAAGCTATTGTTTAATAGACATGTCGATTATATATGTGATAAAGCCATCAAATGTGGCCGTGCTCTGTACCCCATTCTTAACAGGAGATCTAAGCTCAATCTAAAAAACAAGTTATTGCTGTACAATATGTGTATTCGCCCGATCATAACCTATGGTTGCCCAGTCTGGTTTCACAAAACGGCCAAAACCCATAGGAAAAAGTTGCAAATTATACAAAACAAACATTTAAAAATAATACACAGAGATATCACACCAACTATCTTCACACTAGATTCAATCATAAAATGATACACGAGTTTGCCAATGATTTGACGCTGTCATTTAATAAAAAATGCAGATTGTCTAATATTGAAACAATAAGAAATTTGGTAAACACCCACTAGGTCTCTTTATTCTACGAAAGAGTCTAACTAGTGCTGTCTTATAAATTTCATTATATCAATTTTAAAGTTCGTAAGAGGTTTTTCATGACAAAGTTTCCTCAAGTCTGAGTTATCATCTGCCTTTCTATTCAAATATTAGATTTAATTGTTGTAATACTTTTAAGTATAATCTCATAAATGTACCTTATAGTTTTGTAAGACTTGTAAATAAAATAAAAATTAAAAAAAAAAAAAAAAATTGACCACTAGTAAGTGCTTGTTTAGACGCTTCAGCTTTTGTTGCTCAACTTTTGATTTTTCCATTAGAAAGAAAGAGAAAGGGTATAAACCTTCACTTTCTTTCTAATGGAAAAATCAAAAGTTAAACGTGTAAACAGGCACTTAGCAATTCATTTTTTTTCCATAATAGAAAAATCTAGATCTCTTCAGCGCATTTGAATATAAGTATGTACATACATAAATTGCAGCTGTGGCAATAGTGTGTATTTCATCTAACTCCAGCACGACTGCCAGATGGTGTTCTTGCTTTCCTCTCTAACTAGGGCTGCGTTATGGTTTAACTAGTCTACATCGGATATACCACAATTATTACGTCCTTCTAATTGAGACTACGTGAGATGGGGTTTATTTCTTCAGTTAACATTTTAGCAGCTATAATCCTCACCCGTGCTGCTCAACAACTGTTTATTTAACTTAAGGCTCAGTTAGGATTTTAACTAATTTTTTCTTTTATTCTGTTCATGCACCAAGAGGGGTCACTAAAAAAATATTTGGCAGTTTTTATTTAAGGCGAATTCATCACTGCCGCAATAATATCATGTATTAAAGTCTTGACAAACAATCATTCTGGAGAAAGAAAGCAAAATTGTATGTTTACATGTTTATTGACATAGCTATGTATGTATGTATGTATGTATTATGTTTTGTTTTAAGGCTATTGCCTACTTTTTTTAAATTATGTTAATTTGTTTATACAAAAGTGCGTATATAATCGCCAACACAATTACAAACGTTGTTAATTATTTTGATTTCAATTACATATTTATTTTATTAATGTCCAAACACCTAATTCCCACTTTATTTACGTGTTTGTAAGTGTTTTTTATGTTTTCAAATAAAATCGGTTTGCGCGCGTACTCAATATGAATGTGAAACTATTTTAGGAATGTAGCTCAAGCGCCCACTAACATTTGCCCTGTGGAATTTCAAGTAGTGCTTTTTTTGTTCAATACTAGAAATACACTTACATTTGTACATACAAACATATGCATATTATGGTGAGAAGGTAGGCCAAGAAAGATATGCTGAATATATGAAAATGTACGAGTCCTTGAAATCCTATTGTACGAAATTGTTACAACAAGTGGTTAAAGAGATGACTAAGTATAGCCTTGTCTGCAACTTTATTTTGTCATTTATTGGATCTTGTGCCACTGAAAGTTATTCAGTTTTTATACTTTGCAGGTTTACCTAACAGTATAAATGTTTTTTATTGAATTTGAATATTTAGAGCAGTGATGCCCATTAATAAAACAAAATATTAGACCGAATTAACATTGTACGATTTTTGTCGCTGTAATTCTTAGTTTGTTGTTGTAAATAAGGAGTGTAAAGAGAATAGGGGAAGAGAGGAACAAATTATTTATCAACAAAATAAAAATTGCAGCGACAAAAATCGTACAATATAAATTGGGTGTTAGTTGCCATCGGTAAGAGCAATGAAGTTGCACTGAGAGAAAAGTTTATTGATTTAAAATAGAATTAAGTTCCACAATTTCTATATAGTAACTTTAATGGGAGGGCAAAACAATACTTTTTGGCTGTATAAATTTTGAAAAATAAACTGCCGTAAAAATGAAATTATAAAAAAAAGAGAGGATACTTAACAAAAAAGTTTAAAAATCTTAAACTTGAAATTTGAATAACCTGGTTTTTAACTTATCTTCATTAATTTATACTTTAATTAACTACTGTTTTAATTTCTGTGAAAAAGTATATTATAATATAGAGGGCACAAAGTAAACAGAGGCTACACGAACGACTATATATATATTTGTTTTTATGCATTTCTTTCTTGTTAAGTTATAAACACGAAGTGTGTTTCGCGTTGTGTTTTTGGCGGTTATTTGAAGAATTAATAATAATTTTTCAAAATGTACCTTCTTGTTAAATATTCATGTTTGATTTTGTTTATTTTCTCATCCTTATTAAAAGCCGTACTATATTTGTCCCTTTCCAGAGAAGTAACAAAAACCTGATTTCGCTTCTGTTTGCTCTGTGTACGAGGCACTTAAAAATATACCAAAAGAATTTGTTTAGTTCACCTTCAAACATTTTCCACGAATTGTGCTCTTTTCGAGCATAAGAATGTGTGTAACTTCAGGTATCACAATTGTGCTATGAATGGGCATCAATGATTTTGAGAGTAAAGCGTGCGAAATTCTGCTAAATTTGTATGCAAAAAGTTAGTAGTAAACAATATTATTATTATGTAAAATACAGATTTATTTTTTTTCACACAGTTTATATTTTCTTCACAATAATTTTATTAAAAATAGTACATAAATGAATCAGCGGACTCAAATATTAGATATGTGTGTTATTTTTTGTAAAAATAATCGATAAACTGGCAACGTCGTTAGGAAATACCAAATTAGTATTGATGTTGTGTTTAAGTGATGTTGCCTCAAAATCGACGACGATGTTGCCGTCGTCAAACAGCATAAGGGTGAATAATGAAAGCGTAGTAATTTGATCAAATTTGTTAAATTAAATTTAATATATTCGAAAACACTTTCTGATAGGTTTCCTTCCTAAAATTTGTAAAGCAATCATTTGCTACCTGTTGCGAGTAATAAACGAATAAATACATAACAATTCCATACAAAGAATTACAACAAGAAGCAGCAACAATAACAAACTTACCAGCAATTGTTGCATGGTCAAACTATGGTAGAATTACAATATACATAGTGCGAGTGGTTCTTTGAAGTTTCAAAATTTGCTTCAAAAAAATTGTTTTCTTCTGTTTTAAAACCCATGATTACGAAGTTATAACGAGGCATGTTAATGAGAACCGAAAAGCTAGTGATTGTTTTAATTCAAGGGTTTTTGTTTATTTATTTATGTATTTTTGTTTTTTTTTTGATTTTTATTATACTCACACTAAAAATGTTGAACAAGATGGATGTGACACATTAAATTGACAATTCAAATGATAAAAACCAAATTGAAAGCAGCATATGTTGTGATTGCAGTCTAATAAATAAATTGAAAACAAGTGTAATGACAACTGTTGCTGAGGCAATATTTATAGATAATTTATTTTTTAAATGACGTTTTTCTAAACGCCTTTTTCACCCACCAGTTTAAAAGTATTCACAGAAAATCAAGTTGTTGCCTGATTTGCATGAATTGCACGTGCAAAGAATATGCCGGCACAGAAATGTTAATGAATTTGTTAATTTTTTCAAACAAGGCGAATTAATACCAGATGACTTTATAAATCTAGTTAATTTTGACTTGTCCTTTGATCTCATGTCAAATACTGTGCATAAAAAACTACAAGAAATTGCTCTTTTGCGGAGTTTGAAAAAATAATGGCGGAAAAATTTATGAATACAAGTTTGCCATCTAATATGAATTCGCCTCAAGTTACACAAGTGTAACGACGGCAATACAAGGCGACGTCATTTTTTATCGTTTGTTGTAAATCCGTAGTCTCATTGGCAATGTTGCCATTAATCGATGACTGGCAATACATGTTTGGTGTTCTGTAAGACAATTTGACGTTGATGTTGCCCGAAATTGCCGTTGATATTGTCGTCTGTGCTTTTTTGTTATAAACAAACATTTAAAAAGATTGAAAAAACTAAAAATACAAATAAAATGGAAATAATTAAAATTACCAACGCCAAACAATTGGAAAAACTAGTGGAAGAACTGGGAAAAAATCCATCACTTGCCAGGGGATTTCGAAGAGGCAGTGCTCCTACTAATTTTAAGGAACAATAGGAAAGTGCTGCGACTGCTTTGAACGCTCTTGGCCCATCAAGTAGAACGAGTGATGGATGGCAAAAGGTATAGCATGATCAAATTTGACGCGACTTAAAATTTAACGCAAAAAAAGACTACTGGAGGTGCCATATTTAATCAACCTTCGAAGAAGCTGAACATTTTAATTTTAATTAATTTTGATTTTTAATTTATTTTAGGTTCAATTTAATACAGATTTTATGATTTTATTATATTTATTAAAGAAGATTTAATTTTCTTTTTTACCTAGTTTATATTTTCTTCACAACAATTTTATCAAAAATAGTACACAAATAAATAATCGATAAACTGGCAACGTCATCACAAGACTGTTACAGTTTGTTTCCACGGCACCTGCTTCGCTCTCTATCCTTGCTTCACACCCCAATCATAAGCGAATCAACCTGCTTCGCCATGCAAAATTTTGAGAACGAAGCTGGTACATTCATATTGAATCTAGCTGCGAATCAAGGAAAAATCCTCTCTTCTCTAATTTTTATCGTAAGTTTATCTGCACTAGTTATCAAAATTAAACATTTTTGTAAACAAAGAAAAATTACAAACAAAACAAAGTTAAAAGTGAAAACTTAAAAAATATAATTGTTTTGTGGGTGTGTTAATTAATTTCAATTTTATAAAATTAAAAAAAAAATGGATAGGAAAAAAATTATACTTAATGCTATCGGGGCAAGAAGGATATCTTCTGTTGTTTTCCAACTGTTGGTGTTGTTTTTCAACTTATGTTTTTCTGTTTAATAACAACTGTCAAATCGAAGCAGATAAATGAGTCGTGTAAACAGCATGATTCATAAACTTGCTTCAGAGAGCGAAACACGAGATTCAAATTGTCGTGGAAACAGGCTATTAGGGAATACCAAATTAGCATTGCATTGAATTTGTGTTAAAGTGATGTTGCCGTCGCCAAACAGAATAGGGGTGATTAAAACTTAAAAATAATTTAAATAAATACAAATAAAATCTTTCAATTTAAATTTTTCTATAATAAACTTAAAAAAAAGCTTTTTAAAAAGACGTTTATTCAAAGTCTTTTTTTTTTAAATATATTTAAGCTCTTCAAAAATACGGCAAGCTCGGCCTGTTGTCTAATTTGACTAATAGTGTTGATGATAGGATATCTAATCCGTGATCTTATCTCACCATACTCTAATTTAATTTTTGGAATGACATTCGATGATCTTTTAAAATATAAGTGTCTAATTTTCTTGCACAGGATCATCATCTCGGAACGACCATCATATCTATTTGATAGGATAGTTTTTGCAAGATCTCATCGTGGTAGGAATATTATCCAGCAGAAATACAAGTGTCTGCTATCTCAACGCCAGTTTTTCATAAATGCAACCAGTCTTTGGAACTCTTTGCCAAATTCTATACAAAAAATAGGCAACGCAAATTTATTTAAAAAAGGAGCTTTATAAGTTATTTAGTTCTACCCAACCTTGACTTAATTTTATGTTAATACTTTACATTACATTTCTTTGAATTAGTCATATCTTTATTTGTTATAACTTTATTATTGTTAATGCTTTGTTTCTAGACTTAAGTTTTATATTAAATCAATGTGTATGTATATGTTAAGGATCAACAGCACCGTCACTTATAAGATGTTATCATCTTGTTGTGCTATTTGTTTAAAGAATAAAGAATAATAATAATAATATTGCAATTATTTATAAGCAAAAAAGATAAAAATTTCTCCAACTCATTGTACTAATGTTTCTTAAAAACGAAAACATTAGTTTTTTTTGTTTTAATTTAATATAATTTCAAAGCGAAGCAGCTATGCAAACACGTCACATAGATTTCACTATTTTAAATTTCTGTATTTAGGGTTGATGTTGCTTTCATAATAATTAAATCATTTCAACAAACCAGTGTTGGGGCTTAGAATTCAATATTATCTTTGTTTTTTTTTTACACAAACAAACGAGTGTATAAAAATTTTATGTTCATTTGTTTGTTTTAATTTAAATTTAAGTTAGATTTTTTCTATTACAAACAGATGGGTTTCTCCACTGCCCTGCCAATCAAAGTGTTGTGATTTTATTGTCACAATTAAGGTGTATCCTTGTCACATTTGTTCTGTAATAAATCACGATTTATTTGAAAATCTGATTTATTTGCCAATAATTTTAACATGACATGATTTCAAATAGTGAACATAAATAGTTAGAAAAATTGTTGGCGTTCTTAAAAATATTGTGTATCTTAGATGAGTGCAATTCGACAGCTGATTATTTTTTATATTTACGCTTTTCTGACTTTAGGTGTTAATGTATTTGAATGTCAAAAATAGCTGCTGTAGGTATATACTTATGTGTTATATTATTATGCCATGATGCGGTCATTTGGAAAATGAACAAAGACCATGATAACTATAGTGAGCAATCGAAGTTGTATATTCTCTAAAGATATTTATAACAAGTGTCCTGTTGACGAGTACTTTTTTTGGGTTTCTGAATCCATAAAGATTCTTTGCTGCACCGGAGACTTACGATGGTGGCCATGAAATTGAAAAATAATTTTAATTTGCTATCACTATATCTAACAATGCATTTTCAAAAAAATTTTCCATCTACATGTTGTGCACATAAATCTCAAACTATTTCCATTTTGCGAGGCGAACACAATGAAAATAATCGCATCATATTCTCATATCCGCTTTTCTAATCCACCCACCTTTCTTTTGATTATACAAAATAATCACCGTTATATATAAGCACTAGTTGAAAAAAAAAAACGTTAAATGGCGGACCCTTTAATTAACGCAACTTTGCTTTCAAGGCGAAAATAACTAAGCGAATAATAATAATGCCGTCAGCAATAATATTTGTTAACGCATACGAAATTCGAATTCAAAAAGAAAGGAAAGAGATAAAAATTACTGCGAGATAGAAAATGCACAGGAAAAGATTTAATGAATTTTATATTTTACCGATAGCAATTAGTTTACATGAAATTGTATGTATTTGCTAAAAATGCATTCTTAACCCATAACATAACTCTCATAACAGTTACCTTTTAAGACTATTTTTGTTATTTTTCTAGCTATTCTAGCGTTCATTACAAAATAATTTACTTCAATTAGAATTTTTTGCATTTAGCAGAGTCTTCGAACGTAAATTTAAACGGTCAACTTACTTATCAACAAGCAAGTCAATAAAGCAGTAGTAACAACAACAACAATGAACATAACAACCAATCAACCGCTGATGCATTCATTTTGCATTTCTGTTCTGTTCACACTTTATAAACAACAAAGTAATAATGACTGGATCAAAAATTGTTGGTGTTGTACGAGTATGCTGCGTGTCAATTGCCTTTGTTGGCTGTTGTTTTTGTTGTTCTTAGGTGACGACTTTTAGCTAATAATTTTACTCGCATTATGCCCCCGCAATGGCTATAACCACAACAAAAAATAACTACAATACCCACAGTGATTAAAACAGAGTCAACGCTACAAGCGGCAAAACTAAATAAAAACAAAAAAACAAAAATAATAAAAATAACGTTTCAACAAAAGTACTAAAACACAAAAATGTTTAATGCTAATTTAATTCTTATTTAAGTAATTTAAGTTAAGAAAAACAAAATTTATGAAAAATTAAAAAAATTATAAACTAACTGTACGCTGTAAGGGAACCACTGATTACGTTCAATTCGGAAAAAATGCGAAATTGCAGTGTTTTTTTTTCAATTTAATTCCATGTAGTGCGTCAACGAATAAACCATAAAGTTTTGCGACGCAAGAGCAAGTAACATAGAACTGCCAATGTGAGAAACATGGTTTCTCAAGCAGTCTGAATAAATATCAAAACATAACGACTTGTTATTAACATTTAATTATTTGATATATAATTTCTTTCTAACCTCAAATATGTTGACCCTGTTTTTAGTTAGCCACTACAGAAATACTTTGCTTATAAATTTAAGATTACAAACTCTATGTACATACATACAACGTGATAATATTAACATCTGCTCCTGTCCGTAAGCCGTAATTAGATGGTGGCAACCTCATTCACGCCTTAGGAAGCAGGAGACTAATTCTAGCAACAGGTCATCGCTAGTTGCAATTTCAGCGGTTTCAAAGCAGGGTTGTAAGCCACTGCTCCTTGCTGAAGAGCCGGAGACTATCCAACTCCTGGTCCAGAAAGCATGAAGCTTAATATAATTAAGAACACGACGGCATTCATACTCACTGGACTTGGACCATTCATTGTGTTCGTTGTGAATGATTCGACACACAAACTCAAACGAGGGCCTCGAACACACACAGCCACCACGATACTCCTGAAGGGCCTACCTAAATAATCAGTCAGAGAAAAACTAAAAGTCTAAAGAGACACTAAGCGGAACTCTGGGGTTACTGATTCCCGTCGAAATATAGTGGATTTTCCAGTTGGCTCCTTGCTAGCCTAAGAGAATTGGGCTCCCTTTTACCACCGCAAACACAAGCCCAGATGGTTATGTGATCCATAAAGACTTATAATGTGCCCCCGGGGAGGACATACATATGTACATACACCAGTGTTTCGTTGCTAAGTTTTAAAAGGGTTTAACTTTCACAACGGCTTAAACGTCCAACTATATTATGCATATGCTGGCTTAAGCGAACTAAAGCAACTGTGGAAATACCTAATAATCATATGTGGCAAACTATAATGTACTTAACAATACTTTTCGTCAATTGTCATGAGCTTAAGCAAAGTACGAATCTAAACGCACTTTCCGTACGGAAACAGCTGATTTTTTATTCTGTTATAGATACTTTAGTAAACAAATTGCAATGGAGGACGAAAGCGAAAAAATATTTTATCTAAATTTAAAATACAAACAAAATATTGCTTAAATGACAAAAGAGAGGCGTCTTATTATAACCGCAATTCAAAGGAACGAGCATGGAAAGAAGTAGCATAAAAATGCAGCAAAAGTGCTAAGTAATACCTTGAAGAATTTTGTTTGCGTTTTTCAAATAAGCTTAATTCGTGATCACCTACTAATTTCACAAAAAATCGATTTTTATATGAAAATTTAATAAAAATGTACTAATTTCACAAAAAATCGATTTTTATATGAAAATTTAATAAAAATCTTAAAATGGCAATATCTCCGTAAATAAGAGGAATTTCGAGAAAATAAGCTTAATTCGTGATCACCTACTAATATCACAAAAAGTCTTGAAATGGCTATATCTCCGTAAATAAGAGGAATTTCGAGAAAATAAGCTTAATTCGTGATCACCTACTAATTTCACAAAAAATGAAAATTGAATAAAAATCTTCATGCTCGCATGAATTATATAAAGTCGCGGAGCGTAAACACAGATTAAAGTTACTGCGGGAACATTTCTGCAAGGAAATGAAGAGGATGGAGGCTCCGTCAGGCAGTGAAATGGGCACTACTGCAGCCTATAATGTTTTTGAAAAGCTCTCTCGCACCCCGCCAGTATAAGCATTTATATTGAATATTTTTTATTTTTTACAATGCGAATCTTTATTTTGTAGTACTCGTGATAACGTTGAAGAACTAGACTCAACCTTGGAGTTTAATAATTTAAGGGCCTTTAAATATTTTGATTTCTTTTTCATTTTTTGTTTATAAATTGCATAATGCACACAGTTGCATTTTTTAGTACTATTGGCTCAAATAATACAAACGGCGAAATATGTGTAATTTTTCTTTCGCAATTTTCTTAAAACTATTAAAAAAAATTATAAATTTGTATAAGGATAGTAGTAAGTATACAAAATATGATTATTAAACACCTTTTTGTTAATAATTTTAATTTATTTAGAATTTTTTTT
Organism: Trichopoda pennipes; assembly: GCA_030448955.1. NCBI lineage: Eukaryota > Metazoa > Arthropoda > Insecta > Diptera > Tachinidae > Trichopoda > Trichopoda pennipes. The sequence goes on from JASKUP010000064.1 coordinate 7,733,807, forward strand.
TTTTTACAAAATTACGACTAAAACAAATGTGCAACTGTGCATAATAATTTCTATATTCATATAAGTACATTATAGCCACCTAAAAGTCTTCAATGGTTTGCTAAAGCATTTGATAGACTTTTCGTTCAATTTCTGTCATTAGCTTAAGCCAGCTTATGTATGTTATAGTTGGGCTTTAAGACACAAAAATAGAGCACTGTAAAAAACGCTCTAATGCCGCATTGTAAAATAAAGTAAAATATTCAACAATTGAATTGAAACTATTGAAGAGTTGGAGAAGCATGAAACATATGCAATCATTTTTTATTTTATTTTATTTACAAATTCTTTTTGCAACAGTGGCGGTCGTTTGTTGACGTTGACGGCGTCAATGTCTGGCATGAGAATTTGTTTGCTAAAAAAACAAAAGCGCAACAACCACATACAAAGTAAAATAAAGAGTGTTGTTTGTACCTTTCATTGTAGTTGCAGTTTAGCCCTTAACCAATCATTTAAAACACTACGTCTCACGGTATTCATTGTAACAATGTAACAACACGGTGTTGTACAATTTAAGTGAGTCATGCATCACCCAGAGTTAAGAAAACAACAGCTAGAAACAGCCATACAAAACCTAAAATTATATTTTAACTGCCACAAATGTCATATAAGTATGTATGTATGCACGCCAGTATGTTTGTATGTATGTAGCTCCGGCTACAGCCGTAAACAAATAAAAAAAAAGCAACAACAAAGTGCAAACAAAACTTAACATGAAACTATAAAACATCTACTCCGCACATTAAAAATTCTTTGGAACAAAAGAATCATAAAAAAAAAACAACAACAACAACAACAATAAATAAATAAAACACTATCGACTAGTAGTGGCTTTTAACGGCCAACTAAAATGGGCAGAAGAAGTTTAAACAACAGCAACAATGAGGACGAATACAAAGTGTGGCTGGTTGGTTGGTTGGTTGGTCATCGAAAAATTGCAACTTGATGGTCTAGCACAAATTTGAAGTGCAATTTAAAGAACTTAAATAAACAAACCAAAATTAAACAACTAAAAAAAACACAACATCAACACAAAATAAATTCTTAAGAGTCCTACAGCCAGAGGAATGTTTGTTTAATTGCCTGCTGCCAACCCAAGCAAATATGTATGAACGTATGCATTGTGTGAATAGATATGTGTGAACAATGATACACTTAGAAGAATCATGTCAGTAAAATCTATGGTCCAACTAAAAGGCATAAAGTTTTAAAAAAATTTTTTTTTTTGTTAGAAGGATCTTTGACAAAGACCTCTGCTTCTATTCGATGGTCTCTATTTCATCTTTCAGAGCTTCAGTAGTTTGTGGATTGATCACGTAAATTCGGTCTTTCAAATGGCCCCAGAGAAAATAATCAAGCGCCGTTAAATCATAAGAACGAGGCGGCTAATTGACTTCGCCTAACCGCGAAATAATGCAACCGGGAAATTTCTCATGCAATACATACGAGATAAGATTTACATCTGTACCTAGCTGTGTAAGCCATAACCAGATGGTGGATCATACCACTGTGGATGAAATGTAGCATTATCCGCGCCCTAGAAGGCCTTCAGATACGTATATCCTCCGGTCACTCCTAGTTGCAACTTCGAAAACCCGAAGCAGGCCGCAGTCTTCACTCCTTGTTAAAGAGTTGGAGACTATCCAAATCCTGATTCAGAACGCATGCAGCGATATATAATTTAACAACACAAGGGCATTCATGCTCACAGCACCTGGACCATTCATTGTGTTTATTGTGAATGATTCGACCCCCACAACTTAAGCGATGGCCTCGAAACACGCAACCACCACGATACTCCTGAAGGGCCGACCTCAATAATCAGTCAGAGAACAGCTAAAAGGCTAAAAAGACAAATAGCTAAACTCTGTTGATTTACTGATTCTCGTGGATATATATTGGATTGTTCAGTTGGCTGCTGGTAGCCTATTAGGGGACTGGGCTTCCTTTTACCCCCGAAGATACATGCAATAATGGTGGATTTCCGTCAAAACATAAATGTGGCTCCGAGCGGGAGTGAGGGAGATTTCTCATACAATAACTGAACTATTTGGGTGGCTGAATGTCTTCTGGCGCTGTTCTGTTCTGCTGTGAATATTAATCAATTTTGGCCACAAAAAATTGGCTATCATGGTTTGGTAGAGCAAAAAATTCACGGTGACAGCAAGGAAACGTTCCTTGCTCATTTTCAAAGAAATACGGGTCAATGATGTCGGCTCCACTTTCTTTAAATGCCATGGTTTTTCGAAAAGCGTTTTTGGATTTTGTGAGCCTCATACACCATCATTTTGTTTGTTCACAAAATCGCCTAACTGAAAATGAGCCTCATTCACTAAGGATGAGTTTGTTGAAAAATGCATTGTTTTCGTTAATTTCGTTAAGATCGAATAGCCAACTTACAATTGTTCGACACAAACAATATTCAAAAAAACAATTGACGACGCTGTACTATAAAATGTTGAAAATAAGCCTGGAACGTCAACTCGTTCATATTCGCAACATTTTTTCATCACTAAAGGCACTTTACATAAAGATCTTCATCTTTATGCTTATAAAGTTCAACTCAACGAGAATTAAAGCTGACCAGCCGTTGCTTACGTCGAACGTTTGTGAATTAGCTGCTTGAAAAACTAAATGAACAAAACCATCCTTAGTGATGTGGCTTATTCTCAATTAGACGGTTATGTAAATAAACAAAATTGTTGCTTGTCTAGCTAACAAAATCCACAAAAAGTTCTCGAAAAACCATTAAATCCAAATAAAGTGACCGTATGCCAGGCGGCATCATCGTCCGGTATTTTTCCGAAAATGAGCTAGAAAATCCCTCATCTGTGAATTCTCTACACTTTTAGACCATGATAACCAATTGTTTGTGGCCACAATTGGCTAATGTTGACATTAATGATCTTTGGCTTCAGTAAGACGGCGCACAAGCCACACAAAATTGCCCAAACGCGTAATTTCTTGCGATTTAACGCCGCTGTTTTTTTTCTCTCGTGCCACATAGAACTGTTGGTCTGAAAGATGAAATTTGGCGCTGCACTGACGAGGTAAGCGAAGCTTTGTTGCAATATGTTGCAATAAGTTGTTGTTTGAGTATTTATTGCTTTTAAAGGTCTTAAGCATTTAAAATAAGGATTTATTAAAATATCTCTATGTTTTCGTTATCATGGTTCGTGGGCATTTGGGCCGATATTTGAAATTAGTTTAAGGAATTGATCAAGCATGTAATTGATGTGATTTGATTTACATCTGCACCGACTAGGTAGTCATAATCAGATGGTGGTCAAACCACTTTGAATGATTTGCAAACGTCATTCACGCCCTAGGAGGCCATCGAATACGTATATCCTCCGGTCACTCCTAGCAGCAATTTCGAAAGCCCGAAGTAGGCCGCAGTCTTCACTCCTTGCTAAAGAGTTGGAGACTTTCCAACTGCTGGTCCAGAACGCATGAAGCTTAATATAATTAAGAACACGACGGCATTCATACTCACTGGACCTGAACCATTCATTGTGTTCATTGTGAATGATCCAACCCACAAACTCTCACGAGGGCCTCGAAATCACAACCACCACGATACTCCCATATAGGGGCCAACCTCAATAACCAGTCAGAGAACAGCTAATTGTCTTAAGAGACAAATAGTGAACTCTGCGAGCGTACTGATTCCCGTGGAAATATGTGGATTGTCCAGGTGACTCCTACTAGCCTTTGAGGGGCTTGGGCTCCCTTTTACCCCGCAAGACACCAGTCTAAATGGAATAGTAGGTTCCAAAAAGACTTTCATGTGCCCCCGGGGGGAATCAAGCATGTAATGCGTGATTTGATTTACATCTGCACCGACTATATAGTCATAATCAGATGGTGGTCAAACCACTTGCTTGATTGGACATCACCCACGCCCTAGAAGGCCTTCGGATACGTATATCCTCCAGTCACTCCTAGTAGCAATTTAGAAAGTCCGGAGTAGGCCGTGCCCTCACTCCTTGCTGAGGAGTTGGAGACTAGCCAACTCCTGGTCCAGAACGCATGAAGCTCTTATTTATCAAGAACACGACAGCATTCATACTCACTGGACCTGAACCATTCATTGTGTTAATTTGAATGGTCCGACCCACAAACTCTCACGAGTGTCCGAAACCACAACCACCACGATACTCCCATATAGGGGCCAACCTCAATAACCAGTCAGAGCACATCTTTGTCTAAAGAGAGCAAATAGTGTACTCTGGGGCAACTGATTTCCCGTGGAAATATGTGGATTGTCCAGGTGACTCCTACTAGCCTTTGAGGGGCCTGGGCTCCCTTTTACCCCGCAAGACACAAATCTAAATGATTGGGGGGAAATCAAGCATGCAATGCTTGATATGATTTATGTCGGTACGTGGCGTGTGTATGCCATAACTCGATAGTGGTTAAACCACTTGGGCGATATGATGCGTGCGCCGCGCCCTAGGAAGCCGAAGACAGGCAGTGCAATTAAATTCAATTCAAATGCAATTTTGGAGGTTTTGAAGCAGAGTCACCAACCACCACTCCTTGCTGAAGAGCTGGAGACTATCCAACTCCTGGTCTAGAATATATGACAAGCATGCTTACTGGATCCGGATCATTTACATATTGTTTTCAGTAAAGGTGAGATGATCCTGGTCCCTTAATCAAAATTCATGAGGGCCGCGAAGCCACAACCACCCGAAGGGCCTTCCTCAATATTCAGACAGAAAACAGGTAAAAGGCTAAAAAACCAAAATGCTGAACTCTGGGGCTTTACTGATTCCCGTGGAAATAACGTGTAACTTCCAATTGACTCCCTGCCAGCCTTCAGAGGACTGGGATCCTTTATTCTCCCGTTGAAACATGTCTTAATGGTTGAGTAATCCATAATCCTCGGGGGGAGCTCTTGTATGTAACAGGCGGAATTTCAACATGAATTTAAGTAATTATTAAGGTGACAAGATAAAACGTTCACAACACATAAAAAAAACTAGTGTCACCGCAAAATTATTATTTGTAAACAATCCCTTCTTTTATTTCGATTATAATTTTCGATACAATTAAATCGTTAACTGCTACATAAAAATCGTTTGTTACTCATTTTTCGAAAGGCTGTGAATTGCATTTTGAAACTTTTTCACCTTGCTTGTGGAATTGCGATTATTAAATTCAAAGCATTTCAAACATTTTTCTGTGGGTGTACAAACTTGACTAAACGGTAACATGAACGGGCTTGTGTGGAAGTGTGTAAGTGTAACCAAGTACGTACGTACATGAAGTAAAAAACAAACAGCCAAACCCTTGGACACGTTTACACTTATTCATACGATTTTAATCGCTAGAGTCTCGAATGTGTTTACAAAAAAAAAGAGGTACAAACGATTGTAGGATTTATCAGCAGCAACAGCAACAACAAACAACGACAGGCGGCAGCCTGTAAATACACATTTGTTCATTCATGCGATACGTTGCGATACGATACCAAGTCACTTAGTACTTTAATTCGCATCAGTCAGTCAGTCAATACCAAAGTATGTAAGTCAGTCATTCAGTAAAATGTCCATGTTTAGTAAAGAAAAGAAAAAAAATTAATGCGGAGATAAGATGTTAACATGACCAAACGCTAAAAACCACAAAAACAAAAAAAATCAACAATTTTGTCATGATATTGGCGTTTTCTTGTCTTATGTTGCTATAAAAACTATGTATTCGTTTGAACAACAACAACAAAAAGAAAAAAGTAATTAAATTAATGAAAATAGACAATAAATTGCTTAACGTAACGAAAATTATCAAACTATGAAAAAATGTTAAAATTATTTTTTAAGGTGGATTATAAAACTTTATAGCTTTTGGTTAATTTATCCTTAAAGAAAAGTGTATACTTATATTACGATCCATAAGATGGCTCATATTAACCCAAACAATTCTATTTTTAGTTATTTTTATTTAAGCTTTTAAGTCTGAAATTGCTTAATATACGCAGAACAAAAAAAAAAACAATTTCTCAAAAATTTTTTAATTAAAATATTTATTGAATTGAAAATTGTTTTCAATTAATTTTGTTGTTAATTTTATTAATTATGTGATCAAAAATACAATTTAAAAGCGTAAGTTTGTTATAATTTTTTTTTTGAAATTCAGTATTTTTTCGCTCTGTGCAGATTGAAATATAATGAGGTTAGGAAATAGATTGCCTTAAAACACGCAGTTTGTTTTTGACAATTTAAGTTTTATTAATAACAATGTAAAGATGAAATATTAAAATAAATAAGGGAATATGATGTCGGGCATAGGTCAAATCTCTAGTATGTCGGCAGACGTTCGATCTTTTCACAACATTTTGCAGCACATTTTGCAACAAAGCTTCGCTTATCTCGTCAATCCAGTGTGGAATTTCATCTTACTAGAAGAGTCAGCTGTTTTGTTTCAAATAGCCCCAGAGAATATAATCCAGCGGCGTTAAATCACAAGAATAAGACGGTCAATTGACATCTCTAAATCGTTAAATTATGCGACCAGAAATTTTTTTATTCATTAGCTGAATTTTCTGGGTGGGCGTGTGGCTTGTGGCGCCGTATTGCTGAAATAAAAGATTCCTGATGTCAACGTTAGCCAATTGTGACAACAAAAAACTGGCTAACGTGGTTTGGTAGTGCAAAAACTTTATGGTGACAGCGTTTCCTTGCTTATTTTCGAAAAAAAAAAATACGAATCGATTATGCTGCTTGATCACCATGAACCTTACCAGGCGGCCACTTTCTTTGGATGTAAGAGTTTTTCGAGGACTGTTTGTGGATTTTGTGAGCCCTATATGCGACAATTTTTTTTAGATAAGCGTCTAATTGAAAATAAGCCCCATCACTAAAGTTGGTTTTGTTGAAAAACGCCTTATTTTCGTTTAGTTTTTGAAGCAGCTAATTCACACACGTTCGACGCCAAGAAATGGTTGGTCGGCTTCAATGCTTCAACAAGTTTAACTTTATGAGGGTGAAGATAAAAATCTCTCTGCAAAATGATGCGCAAAGTGCCTCTAGTGATACCGAATTATTGCAAACTTCCACGATTTGATATTGCAGGTTTATTAGCAACATTTTATTATACAGCGGCTTTGATTTCATCATTGCGCCCACTACGAGCGTATTATTTTGGTCTAGTTTCAGCAACAATACCGTGAGATATATCCAATTCCTGTACACGATGGCGGCTGGACTTATTATTATTATACAGCGGCTTTAATTTCTTCATTGCGCCCACTACGAGCGTACTATTTTGGTCTAGTTTCAGCAACAATACCGTGAGATATATCCAATTCCTGTACACGATGGTGGCTAGACTTATTCACTGGATGACGTTTTCGTGTATCCGTATCATCATTTAAGAGTAAACGTGGTGCAAAAATCGTGCATAGAATTAATAGGTTAAGGTTCGATTATAATGACCGTAAAATGGACGTGAGCGCGATGACTGACTATTTGGAACAGAATCATGATTTTCAAAATAAATTTGCACAGACGTCAGTCTATTCATGCTGAAAAGCCAAGCCAAACTAAATGGTTGTTCAATTAATGAACGAACAGGTCAGTAATTATGATTGTGTAGCAGTCACAATTGACTGTAATATTCTAACCAGCATCGTTTTTAATGAAGTGCGGATCAAGGATTCCACCAATATCTTGAGGATTATAATCACTCCAAATACAGCAGGCAGGTTTGTTTATTGACAAACCTGAGCTTCATTTCTAAACAAAATACGTTTATTAAATCGGACTCTAATATTTATTACCATTAGGTATAGTAAAAAGGACTCATGTACTAAAACGCATACACGCTTTAGTAGCAATTTTAGAGTCCACGGTAGCTAAAATGTTGGAAACTATCCAACTCCTAGATCTATTGCATGTGCAGTCTAGAACTTTGGATATTAACATTTTTGTTAACATCTCTTTTTGGAACTTTCTTCCAGGAGGATCCTCACCAATAACTAAAACAGAGCCGTAGCTCTGCAGGCAACCTGGTACTAGTGTGTGTGTAATGAGTCGGACTGGTCAGACTTCGAGGGACTTTGGATGTTAACTTTTTTGTTAACATCTCTTTAGAACTTTCTGCAAAGCCCGATTAAATTACAGCCACCACATAACTCCACAAGGGGCTTCACCAATAACTAGAACAGAGCTGCAGATAGATCTGTGGGCACCTGGTTCCCATGGTACCAGCGTGGGTGTAATAAGTCACTGGACGGACTTCCAGAGTCCTATTTCTCTTCCATTTTGTTTGGTTCCTGCTAGTCCAGGCGACTGATGCCGTCATTTTAACCCCGAAGGAACATGTCAAGATGGAAAAGAAATCCATCAAGACTGCGTGTCCCCGGGAGACGTGATTTGATTTACATCCGCACCTAGCTATGGAGCCTTAATCAGATGGTGGTCAAGCCACTTTGCATAATTTGGAACGTCATGCTCGTCCTAGGAAGCCGAAGCCATAATTCTATGCAACAGGTCTTTCCTAGTTGCAACTTTAGTGATTCCAGGAGCAGGGCTGCAAACCACCATACCTTGCTAAAGAGTTGGAGACCATCAACTCCTGTCCAGAACACATGTCTAGCATGCTCACTTAACTGGATCATTCACCTAGGACTGCGTGTCCCCGGGAGGTTTAAATACCACAATTTGGAAGCGTTATTTAGGCGTCTAAACTAAACAAAACATAAACCACTTGACAGCTAAAAAAACGGTCGCCAATTAGAAAAGTGTTGCCAATTTAAAGTTTTATACCTCTACAAAAACACCCGTTATGCCTATGAAACATCGCGAAGTTTTGAAATTTAAAAGAAAACGAAGATGTTCTAATTCTCCAAAATATCAAACTATTAAATCAACACACACACACACACATATAATGAAATAAAATCAAAATGTTTGTCGTTTATAAAAAAAAAAAAATTAAAGTTGGTAGCACTTACCTACTAAGCACTTATCGATAACACCACTTTTTATTAATTGCTTTAAAATTAATTAATTTTCATTTAAACAAAATATCAAAACCATTAAAAATCCATTCCCAATTTGTTATAAACAAAATCAAAAGAAAATTGATAGAAAAGGCTAATGATGTTAACGAAGATCATCATCGTCATTATTAGTTTTGTTGATAATAATTAAACAATTATGAAATAAAGCTTTTATCACTTTATTGCGTCTAATTTGAAATAATAAAAACATTTGCTTCTGCCATTAATGAACATGAAAAAATGTTTCTAAGTATATTTTTTAAGTTATACAAGACAAAAATACATTTTTATACTGAAATCTATTGGGTGAAAAAAAATATGATAATCAATAAAGCGCTATTAAACCGCCACTTATAAATAAAAAAATAATTAATTGATTTATAGGGTGTCCGCCGGAAAGGTATACTCCTTTGTTTATAATTTTCGAATAAATGAAAGAGAATGGATGTTATATTGATAAACGTTTTATTTAATGTCGGCAATTATGTATGGAATACAATATCAGATAAATGACCGCCTCTGTTAGCCTCACAAATGCGAACCCTCTTGAGCACATTTTTCAATACATTTCAATACATCACACATTTCACGCGGTATTTCATTAATTTCATTACGCATATTTTGTTTGAGTTGCTCAAGCGTTTTTGGCTTGTTTGCATAAACTTTGCTTCTTAAAAATCTCCACAAAAAGAAGTTCGGAGCGGTCAAATCAGGCGACCATGGAGCCCAATCAACATCACAATTTCAAGAAATTTCTTGAAATAACTTGTTGTGGAAATGGGTCTCGCATTAATTTCATTACAATCCTGGCTGTATGTGATGTGGGACCGCCTTGTTGATACCACATGTTAATTAAGCCCAAAGCAGCTGTGGCGCTAAAAAAATTTTTAATCATATCACGATATCGCTCTTTAGTTACCGTTACGCCGTTTTAATTTTCAAAGAAGTAAAGTCCTATGATTCCCCCTGACCAAATTGCACACCAAACTGACGCTTTTAATGGATGCAAAGGTGACTGTTGAATAATTTGAGGGTTTTCCATTCCCCAGAACCGACCATTCTGTTTATTCACTTATCCATTCAAATGAAAATGTGCCTCGTCACTTATTATGATTTTTTCAAAAAAATCGGGTTTGTCATGAAGAAGCTGTAACATTCTATTTGAATATGTATGGCGGCATAAATGGTCTTGTAGAAGAAGCTCTTGTGCCAACTGAATCTTATACGGAAACAAATTCAAATCCTTGGGCAAAACTGTGGCCAAAGTTGTTCTTTAAAGACCAAGCTCCTGAGCACGGCGTCGAATTGAGGTTGATGGATTGCTTTGAACACTTTCTTGAGCAGCAGTAATGTTTTCAGCCGATCTTGCAGTATGTTGTGGCCCATGCTTGGCCCTATCGTCTACAGACCCTCTTTCTTCGAAATCGTTCACTACACGATAAATAGTGCACTTTGTTGGCAAGTTGTTTCTCCCAAAAATTTCAAGTAACTTTCTCATCGTGTCGCAGTAATCGATGATTGATTTTGATAAAATGTTTTAAGGATTAAACACGCTGGTTTATCGAATATTTTTTCCATAATAAATTTGCCACGTGTCTACTTCTTCTGGAGCGTGTTTCATTAATTTTTAAAATTGAGATACTCGCATAAAAATGACAAATATCCAAATTATCTCCCTTCTGGCTGCAACTTTTGAAAACATCCATATTCTGCTAGATCTCGTACCTCTGGGTGCGAGTTTTAAAAATTTTGTATAGTTTTCTGATATATGCCAACTGTATAACAATGCAAAAAAGTATAACTTGGCAACAGTTTTTTAACTAACGGTAATACTGTCATCTGTATAAATAGTACGAAGATCGGATGGAGTGAAGTATCTTTTACACCGGTTTAGAAAACCAAGGTACTTAAAAGCTTCTTTAGAATCTTGAAGAATGTGCTTAGTTCATTCACTAAATTTTTATGCCAACAACATCAACAGCTTTCAACTGCGTAATACTTATATCATCCATAGTAATAGTGATGCAGCACCTTTTCCAAACACAAACAGGCATTAAAATCGACTCTATTCACACGACCCCTTTTCGAGATTGTTGCGAGATCGTGATTGAGAGTTCTGCCTTTTGGAACTCACCTTCAACTGGTTCGAACTATTACTAAATGAATGCGAATGACAAATGCTGCTGTTATCGGAACAACCATGAAGTGCAGGAGCTGTGGTTTTAACAAGACGGCACAACATCTCACACAGTTCGTGTCAAAATTGATTTATTGAAGGAAACTCTTGGCAACCGCATAGTTTCACGTTTCGGTTCCGTGATTTGGTTATAAAGATCGTGCGATTTAACACCGCTAGTCTATTTATTGTGAGGATATATAAAGTCGCTTGTCTATGTCGATAGGCAGGAAACTATTGACCACTTGGAAGACAACATTTGTCGCATTAAAGTAAATTTGAGTGTGTTTTTAAAGAGAGGTGGCATTAGTTTTTAGGTAGCGGCCCTAGCAGAGCCTAGAATTACCAACCGGAAATATGAGGAGTTATAGGTAGCACTCTCTGAAATTCAAATTTTACCTGGGTACTCATCCATGGAGCAGACTGTTCAACAGTAGATTTGAGTGTGGTTTTAAAGAGAGGTGGCATTTGTTTTTAGGCAGCAACCCTAGCAGAGCCTGAAATTACTAGAAGTCCATTACCAATCGGAAAAATAAAGAGTTATAGGTGGCATTCTCTCAAACTCAAATCTTGTCTGGGTACTCATCCATGGATTAGACTGTTCAACAGTAGATTTGAGTGTGGTCTTAAAGAGAGGTGACATTCGTTTTTAGGCAGAAACCCTAGCAGAGCCTGAAATTACTAGAAGTCCATTACCAACCGGAAATATGAGGAGTTATAGGTGGCAGTCTCTCAAAGAGTCTCTTAAAGAGAGGTGATATTAGTTTTTAGGTAGCGGCCCTAGGAGAGTCTAAATTTACTAGAAGTCCATTATCAACCGGAAATATGAGGAGTTATAGGTAGCACTCTCTGAAACTCAAATTTTACCTGGGTACTCATCCATGGAGCAGACTGTTCAACAGTAGATTTGAGTGTGGTTTTAAAGAGAGGTGGCATTTGCTTTTAGGCAGCAATCCTAGCAGAGCCTGAAATTACTAGAAGTCCATTAACAACCGGAAAATGAGGAGTTATAGGTAGCATTCTCTTAAACTCAAATCTTGTCTGGGTACTCATCCATGGATTGTTCAACAGTATATTTGAGTGTGGTCTTAAAGAGAGGTGACATTCGTTTTTAGGCAGTAACCCTAGTCTGGCTACTCATCCGTGGACCAGACTGTTCAACAGTAAATTTGAGTGTGGTTTTAAAGAGAGGTGACATTAGTTTTTAGCTAGCGGCTCTAGGAGAGCCTAAAATTACTAGAAGTCCATTATCAACCGGAAATATGAGGAGTTATATGTGGCACTCTCTGAAACTCAAATTTTACCTGGGTACTCATCCATGGAGCAGACTGTTCAACAGTAAATTTGAGTGTGGTTTTAAAGAGAGGTAGCATTAGTTTTTAGGTAGCGGCCCTAGGAGAGCCTTCAATTAGTAGAAGTCTATTACCAACCGGAAATTTGACGAGTTATAGGTAGCACTCTCTCAAACTCAAATCTTATCTGGATGCTCATCCGTGAAGCAGACTGTTCAACAGTAGATTTGAGTGTGGTTTTAAAGGAGGTAGCATTCGTTTTTCGGGAGCAGCTCTAGCAGAGCCTACCAGAAGTCCATTACCAACCGGTGCTGTGAGGAGTTATAGATGGCAATCTCTCAAACTCCAGAAGCAACAGCAAGATCTTGCAACTAAATAATGGCGAGCGATTTGCATCGCATTTACAATAAAATAATTTACTTAAGTTTCAAACATTCCTACCGGGTGGTTTAATTAAATACTAATCGCTTTCAAAGCGTTGATCGATTATATTTAATTGGTTCTGTTTAAATAATAAGCAGCTCGAGAGTATGTTTGATGCACAAATGTGTTGTGGTTGTGTTTCCAATTGTTGTGGCAGCAAATACAAAAAAAATAATAATAAAGCTTAGCGCCATATTATTTATAAATAAATCCCAACAACAATAAAACCTTTTAAAATATGAAAAATAACAATTATAATGATTTTTTAATTTGAGTGCATGAAATATAAAAAATTTGTGAAGAATAAATTTTTTCTTAAGCAGACAGACAGATAGACACTGCTATGAAATACACAAAACAACAACACAAAAAAAATAAATAAATAAAATAAAAAAAACACCCACTTAGAAATTTCTTAAGGAGTGGAGAAATAAATACTAAATAAACTAAAATAACTAAAAGAACTAAAGGAACTATTAAATCAATTGACTCTTTTGGTTTGATGGCGAATGTGTGTTTAAGTCGCAATGGATTAAGATCGATTGATGTTTGAGTGGTTGCATCAGTTATCATCACTGAATGTTCTAAAACAATCAATTGTGCGCTTCTAAGAAAAATACGTTTTTCATTTGACAGGGTGTTTTTAGGGGAAGTGTACGTAAAGTGCAAGTCAAAATTTGCTGCTTTTGGTAACGGTGATAATTTCTCCGGACTTATATCGAGGTGCCCCTGTAGGTTAGTAGATAGTATACTAGCTTACTAGTCTTGGGATTGTGGGTTCGATTCCCAACAAAGACCTTGGCTGCTTTCACTATAAAAAAAAATAAATTGATTATCTGTGAGGCGCTCAGTGATGAAGGCATAATTAGTGCTTGCTGTGCTGTCTTATACGACAGTTAGTTGCCGATAACATTGGCCTTTTAGAAATGAAAGTTGCCCCGGTAGGCGAGTGTGGTTGTTGTCAGTACAAAAATAAGAGCTTGAAGACTATATAACTATCCTTCTACTTTCACCACCTGTCTTATCTCTTCTCTATCCCTTTCCTACCCCCCGGGGGCACATTTATCGGTTCTTATAGAGTACTCAACTATCTGGACCTGTGCAACTGGGGGAAAAAAGGAGCCCAGTCCCCTGAAGGCAGACAGGGAGTCAACTGGAAACTCCACTTTATTTCCACGGGGATCAGTGACCCGCAGAGTTCATTATTTGTCTCTTTAGACATTTAATAGTTCTCTGGCTGATCATTGAGGTTGGCCCCTATATGGGAGCATCGTGGTGGTTGTGGTTTTGCGGCCCCATAACAGGCTTGTTTATTATGGTGGCCAGGATCATTTCGCTGATAATGACACGCATGGTGAATGATCCAGTCCAGTGAGCATGCTTGACATGTGTTCTGGACAGGAGTTGGAAAGTCTCCAACTCTTTAGCAAGGTGTGATGATTTGCAGACCTGTACTGAAATCATTAAAGTTGCAACTAGGTGGTTCTGTTGCATAGAATTATGGCTTCGGCTATCTAGGACGCATGTATGACGTTCCAAATTATACAATAGTGGTTTGTCCACCATCTGATTAAGACTAATGGTCAGGCGCGGATGTAAAACAAATCACACTCTATCCCTTTCCTAAAGAATGTAGCATGCCTGTAACTAAATAGGCATTGTTGCCTGAAGTGCTACTTCTCTTTATTAAAAAAAAAGAAAATTAATTCAGGGGGTACCCAGTTTCTTATCTTTCTAAATGATCCTCTTTGTCAAACTTTCCATCCAATATACTCTGTCGCAGATGACGGCACTATTTTTCATTCGTATTCATTTGGTAATATATCGACCCAGTTAGCGGTGAATTCCAAAAGGCGGGACATAAATGATACGCTTAATCATGATCTCGCAACAATCTCGGAATGGCGTTGTGTAAATAGAGTCGATTTTAATGCCCGTAAGACACAATGTTGCATGCTTACGCAGAGATTTGTGTTCGGAAATGGTGCTAAATCTGTTACTGTGACTAATATAGGTATTATGCAATCGAAAGCTCTTCATGTTCTTGGCATGAAAATTCTGTGGATGGACTAAGCACATTTTTCAGGTTTCTAAAGAAGTCGTCAAGTGCCTCGGTTTACTAAAACGGTATTAGAGATACATCACTCCATCCGATCTTCGTACTATTTATACCAGCTATTTCCGTTCAAAAATAGAATACAACTCTTATGTATGGGCCGGCCCCCCAAAGTCTATTTTGCTCGACGGCGTACAGAAAAGGGCCAAGGGGCTCATTGGTGACAGTAGGGTAGCCAACTCTATTGATTCTCTAGAGCATCGACGCAATCGATAAAATAGTGAAATACATCCTATTATTTCACTATTTTATCGATACTAAAATGGTAAGTGCTCTAATGAAATTAGAGAAGTTGTTCCCGTTACTCACACCTTTTCGAGTTTAATTCGATTTTCATTGCGAGCTTATCCATTTGTGGTTGATTTTCCAGTGAATCGCAGTACGTTTTATGGGGAAAATTCATTTTTTAGCAGAACAATCCGCATGTGGAAAAAACTCCCTCCAGAGGTTTTTCCTGTCACTTTCAATGTAGCAAATTTCACATTGAATGTCCATAAACACAACTCCCTCTTTCCTCCTACCCATACCCTAATTACCCAGTTCTGGCACAATGCATTTCATGTGTAGGGGGTCATGTCCTGAGTGCTGGTCCAAAAAGTAAGTTAAGTACTTAATTTTGCGATTTTATGTGAATAAGACGAAATATCACTACGCATGGCGAATTCAATATTTTCATTAAATTAACAGGATATTGGAAATTAATGGAAACTTTCTGGGGTGGTATCCTTACATCACATCAACGTTTATGATTTATTCATACCGCTTCACTGCGATAGGTTCCTTACAGACAATTTTCAAAGAAGTGCAAAGCTGCTACTGATTTGATGCCCTGAGTTCGTTACCCAGCCACAATCAAATTAAAAACTACAAATTTTGTAATTTATATTAAAACGAACTTCCTCGCTGCTATTACTCTACAGCATTAAAGAAACGGTTAAGTAAAAACCATAATAAAATGGCTGTATTCCCTTCACCACTAGAGACGCTGAGATAAAGGGGTTTCTCCACAAGAAGTTTGTTTTTTAAAACAAAATGAAATAAAAAGCTTTGGTTGTATTACGAAGGGAAAAGTTCTGCAATTATGAATGAAAAATTATATCTACGACCACGCTAACAGATGTCGATGCTTTCATCAAAGTTTTGAATAACTTTTTGGCAAAATGGCGGTCCTATTTCATTAATCACATCACGGATTTTGAGTTTTAAGGCTGAAATCGATTCGGTTGGCTTCGTATAGACTCTGTCCTTAACATAGCTGCACAAAAAAATTCCGTGCTGATAAATAACATCATCTGGCTGGTCCTTTAAGTGCTGATTGTTGTGAAATTATGTCATCGGGAATTTTGATCAGTAATAGGGAAAACTTGAGTTGTTAAACTCTAATCATACCAAGACTTAATATATACCTATTTCTACCATAGCGGGTCAAATGACCCGACTTTATGTTTCATGCTTGAATGTATGAAATATGGATGTTAGGAAGGAAATAAAAATATAAGTTAAATTTATTATAATTAAACAAAATAGTATGTTGAGCATTTCTATTACAAAAGTAAAAAATAAAATTTTTTAATTCATAGTTCATCGCATTTTTTACATATAACTGTGTCCATTGTACATTTTCCGCAAACATATTTTTACATTTAGAGCAAATTTTGTTGGTTTTATTTTCTTTACAGTATTCTATTTGACATCTCATACGTTTATAAGCATCTGTAGTAGACTTAGGCAACGATCCTTTCGTATTTGTTCCTTGTTTTGGTTGTTCACGGGCTTCTCGAAAATCGGCGCCAAGTTCTTCTGCTAGCTTGAGTAAAAAATCTTGTCTCGAGATATTTTCTCCTGTCGTTTGCTTGTACAAAATCCAGGCATTTATGCCAGCTAAATCAAGGATATTGAAAAAAACTTGGAGAGGCCATCTGCAAGACTTAGATTTTGTAGTAAATTTCCTCGCCATTTGATCGGTCATGTCTACACCAAATTTGGTTTTATTGTAATATGAAACAGTTTCAGGTAAACGTTTATCATTGTTTTCTACTTTAACGAATTTATGTTTAGCACTAAGTAAAAGTACTTTTTTTGTTGGCTTACTTTTATAGATTGTAAGAGTACAATTATCTGTTGTAAAAATTTTCGATGATAATCGATCCATATCATCTTTCTTTTGCTTCGCAATTAGTGGTAATTCTCTTTTATTTGACCGAATAGTTCCAACTAACGTAGTTTTTTTGGCTAGGAGTTGTGTTGCTAAGGATTTGCTTGTGAAGAAGTTGTCTGTGGTCACAGTTCTTCCGCAACCCATAAATGGCTCAATGAGTTTGAGTACAACATGTTCAGAGAGTGGTACTGAAGAGGGCCTATATTCATCTTTTCCAAGATATGGAAATGCATTTATGACGTATTTGCTATCGACGTCCGATGCTAACCAAAATTTGATTCCAAATTTATCCGGCTTGTTAGGCATGTACTGCGTAAATCTACATCGTACTTTAGTCGGAAATAGCTGTTCGTCTATAGTAATATTTTCACCCGGTTTGTAACAGTTTTGGCTATTCTCAATGAAAATATTCCAAATTGCAGATACCATAGCGAATTTATCTGTTTTCAAACGTTGGCTCCGCTGACTTTTTTTTATCAAAACGGATAAATCTAAGAATTTCGGTAAAATTATTTCTGCTCATAGTTTCAGAAAAAAATTTAGGCCCCCATATGTTATTCCACAAAAAGGAAATATTCAAATTATTTGCTTCATATGCAGCTCGAGCATATAAAATTGCAATAAATGCATCTAATTTTTTTTTAGATAAACTCCAATCGGAACCTAACACTCTCTTTGCTTCTTCTATTGTGCATGTTCTTATATGGTTCATAATATGGTGGTCAATTATCAATGAAAATGCAGTACTAACTTTACCTTTCATTATATGACGCTTTGCATATCCTGTTGGGCCTACTTCTTGCCTGAAAATGTTATGAAGTGGTGCTCTTCCAGGTGTGCCACCTACTTGCATTTGTTGCCAAACAGATCCATCATTCGCAACATTTTGTTTATTTATTTCTACTTCACTTTCTTCCGAACTTGAGAGTAATCTTATTCTTTTTCGGCCACTACATACATTCACAATATTTTCCTCTTCATCGTCAGTATCTGTAGAATCAAACTCATTTTTATTTGTAACCAATATATCTTCATTTTCAGAAAATTCATCTTCACTAATTTCTGAAAACTCTTCGCCAATATTATTTATATCTTCTAAGAACTTGTACTGTCTTGTTTGCTTCGACATTTTTCTGGGTAAAAAATGACCTGTATTACTATAGCTATCTAAATAAAATATAAGCTAGGTACTTACCAAGACTTTCAATTTTTGCCACTTTTTCTTACACTAAAAAGCTATTTTCAATCTAAAATTTGATATTTTCTTGAAATTATTCTGAGCTATTTTCGTTGAACTACTTTACGCAACAGTCTTTAGAAGAATGTGCAACTTACTGACAACAAAAATGACTCGATAATCTCATAAAACAAAAAAATTCTCTCCGGGTCAAATGACCCGTTATGGTAGATATCGGTATACAACAAGAATTACTCAGAATAAACAAAACAAAACAAAAAAAAAAAAATTTTTGTAACTGTACATTAATTTCATAGAAAAAGTCATGAAGTCAAATGTGCAAACGCAATAAAATTATACGTGCATTTTCAATGCAAAAGTTCAAAATGGGTCATTTGACCCGTTATGGTATGTTTAGTGTTAAACTAAAACAAAACGCATTGCTTAAGCCAACTTAAACAACTGTGAAAATATCTAATAATCATATGAAGCAAACTATAATGTACTTAACAAAACTTTCCGTCACGTTTCGTTAAATGTCAATTTATTAAGCAAAGTACGAAACTGATCGCACTTTCCGTAGGGAAACAGCTGATTTTGCATTGTGTTGTAGATACATTAGTAAACAAATTGCAATGGAGGATGAAAGCGAAAAAAATATTTTACCTGAATTTAATAGAAAACATACAAAGAAAAAATTGCTTAAATCACAAAAGAGAAGCGTCTTATTATAATCGCAATTAAAGGGAACGAGCATGGCAAGAAGTAGCAGAAAAATGCAGCAATAGCGGTAAGTAATACTTTGAAGAATTTTGTTTGCATTTTTTAATTTCAAATTATATAAAGACGCGGAGCGTATACACAGATGGAAGTTACCGCGGGAATGTTTCCGCAAGGAAATGAAGAGGATGCAAGCTCCATCAGACAGTGGACAAAATATGAATATTAATTATTTTTTTTTTTGTTAATAAATTTCATTTTTTTAGAAAAAAATTATTTTTTTGCAAAAGTATGAATAAAACAAATTTGCAACGGTTAATAATAATGTCTATATTCATGTAAGTACATTATAGCCACCTAAAAGCCTTTAATGATTTGCTTAAGCATTTTAAAGACTTTTGGTTAATTTTTTTTATATTAACTTAAGCCAGCTTATGCATATTATAGTGGGGCCTTTAAAATGCGAACGTAGCTGCTGTACAGCAATGTATTGAGAATGAGCCTAGAAACTCTACTCATTAGACGTTCGCAGCAATTGGGCATCACTAGAAACACTTTAAGCAAAATTTGCATAAAGATCTTAATCTTTACGCTTATAAAGTTGTACTTGTACAAGAATTAAAGCCGACCAAACTATTGAGACACCCTGTTTTTTAATTAAAATTACAATTCAATAAATTTTCTAATTATTGTAACAATGAAGCGTCAAATTAGCAAAATAATTCTCGTACTTTCGTTAACAATGTAATAATTGCAATTTAAACAATTGTGTATTTACCCTCTGCTGTTTACACTCACTGTACTAAAATTATTGTTAAAATTTAATTCATTTGTCATAGAACAACAAATTTATTAGCACATACATACACATACACATACTTATATACAGCTGCTAATGCAATTTACTTTCATATTTCTACCGAAGCGAAATATAAAAAAGAAATAAATTTAAGATTTTAAAGCGAATTGAAAATTTATTTGTTTGTTTGTATGTGAAATGTTTTGTTTTAAAAATTCTAATTAAATAATTTATAATTAGATTTTATAATTAAGCATTTTTAATTATATTTACCACACGATTAATTAGCAGAGTGTTTACGAACGAAGATTGGAAACTGCACACCTTGGACTCTTAAGTTTATAAAATATACATTTTTATTAATTAATTTAAAAATTTTCTTTTTATTTATATTATTTCCTTTTTTTATAGTTTTTTAAACGATCTTTTTTATCTTGAATAAATATCTTTTTTCTTTGTTAATATCTTTTTTTATATATTTTTTTCTTTTCAATATTTCGCTTTCCTTTGGAAAGCTTATTCAGGAAAAAATTTTTTATATTTTTGAATACCAAAAAAGGGTATGATATTTTTGGCTACCATTTTTAATGCAATATTAAGACTAAATTATTATCCGTCTCAATGGAAATATGCGAAGATCATAGTGTTACTTAAGCCAAATAAGAGGGAAGGTGAAGTGTCCTCTTATAGGCCAATAAGTTTATTGCCAATTCTTTCAAAAATATTTGAGAGGCTTCTGCTAAAGAGACTTCTGCTAATCCTCGATTCCCAGAATATTATACCTGACCACCAATTCGGCTTTAGACATCAGCATGGTACTCCTGAACAGTGTCGTCGCATTGTGAATAGTATTACTAATGCATTGGAAAAGAAAGAATATTGTTCAGCGGTGTTTTTAGACATCAGTCAAGCATTTGACAGAGTATGGCATTGTGGTCTCCTATATAAACTTAAACATCTACTTCCCGCTCCTTTTTATTTGCTTTTTAAGTCGTATTTACATAATAGACGATTCTATGTTCATGTCAATGGGGAGGAATCTGAATTTGGAACTATTTTATCAGGAGTACCTCAAGGAAGTGTTCTGGGTCCAGTCCTATATACGATTTACACGTCAGATATGCCCCTAAATGATATTTTAACCATTGCCACTTATGCCGATGACACAGCTATTTTGTATGCGAATGAGTCCGCACAAGAAGCCTCTGCAATGGTGCAAAGGCAGTTAACGCTGATTGAGCAATGGTTACTAAAATGGAATATTAAAATAAATACCCAAAAATCATCTCATGTGACTTTCACGCTAAGAAAAGGTGATTGTCCATCACTTACGTTCTACGGAAATACTATTCCAAAATTAAATAAGGTAAAATACCTAGGGCTTTATTTGGATAGAAGACTAACATGGAAGGATCATGTCAAAGCTAAAAGAGAGTCCTTAGATATTAAAACAAGAAAAATGTATTGGCTCTTGAAATCAAGATCAGAACTGAGTCTGCAAAACAAAATAAATTTATACAAAACGATTTTAAGGCCAGTTTGGACTTATGGCCTTCAACTCTGGGGCACAACAAGTAATTCTAATGTTGAAATACTTCAGAGATATCAATCTAAAACGTTGCGGTTATTGACAAATGCTCCTTGGTTTATAAGAAACAACTGCTTACACAATGATCTGAAAATACCAACAATAAAGGAAGAGATCAAGAATTTCAGTGAAAAATATTTGAATAGATTAAGCAACCACTCTAACTTATTAGCTGTTTCACTTCTGGATGATAGTGAGGAGATACGAAGACTGAAAAGATTGCATGTTCTTGACTTACCCTTCAGAATATAGTTAAGTTTACACACTTACTATTTTGTTACTTTTGTTAAGTTCACTGGAACTTAATAAATAAGTTATTTTTAAATTATTTATAAATTTTGCTTAATATTTTTATTTTAAATAGATTGCAAAATAAGACAATTAAAAAAACAAAAAAATATTTTTGAAAACAAAAAAATTATTAACAGATTGAAAAAATGTTTCAAAACATTTGACAAAAACATATAAAATATTTTGTCATACAAAAATTTAAATTTTCAAATATTCAAACATATGTATATAAACAAGGAAATGGAAATAACGAATAAATAACAAATAACAAATTCTCTCTTATGAAATGATTATAACAAATTATGTGTCTTTTTAATTAAGTACCTATAATTCTGAGCTAAATTGTCTGTGTCTGTCTTGAAATTTATTCTCCTTACATTTGGTACATTAACAATTTCTAACATTTCCAACATATAACGTCTCTTGTAGTTTTTTTCTATATCTAATAATGATGTTTCATCAAACTTTGGATAATGATTATATTTCTTACAATGTGAAGATAAGGATGTCTTCTGTGTTGAAATATTCCTATATTTTTGGTCACACCTGTGACCAGCTAATCTCGTTTTAAGTTTTTTTTTTGTTGTCCCAATATAAACTTTGTCACAGTTCACCTGGTCATTTCCTCCACATGGTATCCTGTATACTACATCAGATATTTCCATTTTTCCCTATTTTATCCTTCATACTGTGTGCAATTATATATCTATCTGGGTCATATATTTTAGACTTTCTTAATCTTTCTGATATTCCAGGAACATAATTTAATGATTTATAATTTCTTGGCTCTGCCGTAGAATTTCCTAAATTATGCCTATAACTACCGTATTGTCTAATTAATCTGTTGGTTAATTCTACTGGAAAATCATTGTCATTAAGTATATCTCTTATTGTATCCCTATTCTTCAAATGAAATTCTCTATCACTTATAGTCAATATACTGTCTATCATATTTTTCGCTGTGTTTATTATCATTTTCCTTGGATGTTTTGAATAAAAATTAATAATTCTTCCAGAAGATGTTGGTTTCTTATGTTTTTGTATGTTTGAATATTTGAAAATTTAAAATTTTTGTATGTATGTATGAAAAAATATTTTATCTGTTTTTGTCAAATGTTTTGAAACATATTTTCAATTTGTTAATAATTTTTTTGTTTTCAAAAATATAAAAAATTTTTTCCTGAAGAAGCTTTCCAAAGGAAAGCGAAATATTGAAAAGAAAAAATATATAAAAAAAGATCTTAAAAAAGAAAATAGATATTTATTTCCTTTTTTTTCTTATTTTATTAAAAAAACAATAACAAAACCTTAATAAAACAAAGAAGCGTCAAAAATAATCTAAATGATTTTTTTACAAGAAGTTTGTTTTCAAAAACAAATTTTTGTTTCTTTGTCAATTAAAATTGTTGTTGTCTTACGAAGAGAAAAAGCTCGGCAATTATGAATGAAAAATGATATCTGGCAAATGTCCACCACGACCACGTGGATAGATGTCGCTTCTTTCATCAAAGTTTTTAATCACTTTTTGGCAAAATGGGGGTCCCATTACGATAATCACTTTACGGACTTTGAGTTTTAAGGCTGAAATCGATTCGATTGGCTCCATAGAGACTCTGTCCCTAACATAGCCTCATCAAAAATTATCCAGTGGTGTTAAATCACACGATCTCGCTGGCCACTTAACTGCTGATTGTCGTAAATTATGCGTTTGGGAAACTTGGTTTGGAATAAATTGATCGTTTCATTGGTTGTGTGATATGTGGCATCTTCTTGGTGAAACCATATATCAGTGATATCCACTTCGTCAATGGTAGGCTAAAATTGACTTCTTAGCATCCCGCTATAGCGTGATTCATTGACCGTTACCACATTTCCAGCCTCATATTCGAAAAAATGACTCAATTACACCTCCAGACCACATAGTGAACCATACAGTGACACCTAGAGCATGCAGAGGCTTCTCAATAATCGCTCAGAAGCCCAAATGTGGCAAATTTTGCTTGTTCACCAGTGAAAAGGGGCTTCGTCTGAAAAAATGATTTTCTCAATAAAACCAGCCAGTTGCTTCTGAATGAATTGACCGAATGAATCTACGGCGACGTTGAATGGTCGCTCAGCTTCCATTCTTGCATCAGAAGAACCTTGTAAGGCTTGAAAGTCAAATACGAAAGCGAAATACGCCATATAGTGGTTTTGGATAACAACAATTGTGGAAAATGTCGAGGAATTAACAAATTTGGATCTTACGGTTGCAATGTTTTTAGTCAAACGATCCGTTGGAACACGTGTTGGTGTTCACACATTTTGCATCGAGCCTGTCGTTTCAAATATAACAACCAAATTCTTAATAGCGGTCTCAGAAGGGCGATTATGTTGTACGAAAATATCACGAATGTTACGAAATGTAACTTTAATAGAGCCACCATTTTCATAGTGGATTTAAATTATTTTAAGGCGATTTTCGTACGAAATTGAATTAGTTGTAACCATAGCCAATCTATCTGCTACAAATACGTCAAAAAACTAAATGTCAAAACTATCATATTGTGCTGCCATCTGCGAAAGAGTATATAGGGTTGAAGGTTTGACAGAGAAAGTCATTTAGAAAAATAAAAAATGGGGTAGAAGAAAGAACGGAGCCTTGCGGTACTTCTAAATTTATCTTGAACTCGTCTGATAAAATCCATTCTATAACAACTCATACAGTGCAATTCGTGAGAAAACTCGCTATAAATCTAGAGAAATTATCACCGACACCAGACACAGCAAGTTTTGACAGAAATGCATCAAACGACTTGGCAATATCTAGAGCCTCTTTACTCTCTCCGAAATAAGTGATAAGATTTACATCTGTACCTAGCTGTGTAAGCCATAATCAGACGGTGGATTATAACACTATGGATGAAATGTAGCATCATCTTCGCCCTAGAAGGCCTTCAGATACGTATATCTTCCGGTCACTCCTAGTTGCAACTTCGAAAACCCGCAGCAGGCCGCAGCCTTCACTCCTTGCTGAATAATTGAAGACTATCCAACTCCTGGTCCCGAACGCATGAAGCTTAATTTAATTTAAGAACACGACGTTATTCAGGCTCACTGGGCCTGGACCATTCATTGTGTTCATTGTGAATGATTCGACCCACAAACTCAAACGGGGAAACACACAACCATCACGATACTCCCGAAGGGCCGACCTCAATAAGCAGTCAGAGAACAGCTAAAAGGATAAAAAGAAAAATAGCTTAACTCTAGGGCTTTGCTGATTCCCATGCAGATATAGTGGATTGTCCAGTTGGCTCCTGCTAGCCTCGAAGGGGACTGGGAGCCCACTTTTACCCCCGAAGACATATGGAATAACGGTGGATTTCCATCAAAACATATAAATGTGCCCCCGGGGGGAGCTGTCTAGAGAGATCTCTCTCCGAAATCATGTATAGAGTTGCATCATTGTTCTAATAGGAAAACCAGCAAATCGCCCGTAGAGCGCCCCCTACGAAAACCATACTTTAGGTCGCGAAGTAAGTTGTTGGACTCCAGATACAAGATGAAAATTATTCATACTTTCCATCACTTTGGAAAGTGCAGAACAAATTGTAATTGGGCGGTAGTTTTTAGGGTTGTTAGTCTCATCTTTGTTCGGGGATGGGCCTAACATTAGCAACTTTCCAAGACTTTAGAAATTCGCCAGCATGATTCAACGTGCTGAAAAGGGCTGGTAACGAACGAGATAGCTTCGAAGTCACTGTTTCAATACCAGTGCTGGCATCCTATCCAGCCCAGGAGACTTGTTGATGTTGAGATCTGCTTTAACCGCTTGAGCTCGAAAGAATATCTTGGGATACTCTGTCGAGCTCGGATAGGAATTGATTGCTTTCCAGCCAAAAGGTTAGCTTTATTAAGCGGGTCAGTCAATATTTGGTTATTCTTTAAAAGAGTCAGAATTGACGAACTCGAAATATTCCTTACTCTTTTAACAAAAGACCAAAAGCTCTTGTTACCTTGGGGAGCAGCAAGAACTTTAGCACGAACGTGCTCATCGTACACTCTTCTTGCTCTTTTGTGTAGCGAATCTTGACCTGACTACCTTTTGGCACGGCTGATTAAACCAAGACTTGCAATCTGGTTTAAATCCAAACCTTTTTTTGGTGGAATAAAATTTTTCATTCAAAAACAGAACGATGTTTGCAACCAGTTCCGCTATGGCATCGACATTATTGTCCAGGAAACATTAATTCCAATCGAATGACCTAAAAAATTCGACGACCTCGTCCCAAGGAGACTTCTCATAGATATATTTGCGAAGTTCTGAATATGTAAAGGAGGGGGAGGAGGAGATGGTGCAGTCATCGGAATTGCCGAGAGATGCGCAAACATTAACTTTGTATTTTTGGGGGTGTGAAGTTAGCAAAAGGTCGAGCGTATTGCTGTGGTACCTTACAACACAAGGCATGTGTGCTGGCTCATTCACTAATTGCGCACAACCAGTAGTTGTATGGCTTGAATGGCCAAGTGGAAAAGAGTTACGGAGCTTGAAATCATTAAACGTTTAGTAGCTGATTTCGAAACGTTGTGAAGTTGTGAATACGAAAAGGAGGCGGAGATGGTGCAGTGATCGGAATTGCCAAGAGGTGCACAAACATTAATTTTGTACTTTTGGGGGTGTGAAGTTAGAAAAAGGTCTAGTGTATTACTGTGGTGGTACCCTTCAACACAAGGAATGGGTGCTGGCTCATCAACTAATTGCATAAGGTGGTTAAGCGCGGTAATTAACTCAACACATTGGCCTTCTGTAGTTGTATGGCTTGAATGGCGAAGCCAAGAACACTTGCGGACTTTGAAATCATCAACAACAAGTTGACTCTTCGGGCCGTAACAGTTCTGAACTGTTAAAGCTGAACTCACTTGACAGATAGGAAAATGGCCAGCAGTTAAAAAAGTGTTGTCAATTTAAAGTTTTATACCTCTATAAAAACACCCCGTCAACAAGCTGAAATGATGAATACAAGTTTACGAAATTGAACTCTTTTGAACGATGCAGAAGGTAGCGTTTGGCAAATTAACTGTAGCAATTCGTTCAGTTGTGTCATGTACGGTTATGAACGACACAGCTTGTCACAGAAGACATTTCGGATAATAAAATGTGTCAATTGAAAACCAAAGCCAATATTTGTTGTTGTAATAGATTTAATGTTAAAAAAATAATTAAAATTGATTTATAAATAAAAATGACATTTTAAAATAAAATTTTAAATATACTATTGCGAACTACACATGCATTTTCTTCAAGTGTACCTTGAATAGTTAAACGATTTTGTTCTGCATTAAGAATGTCTTAACAAATAAATATCGATGAAAAGTTAAAGTTTTATTCATTTTGATTTCTGTTTAAATAACTTTATAATAATAATAATAACACTAAAATAACATTGAAATAACAATAAAAATAATTGTCTTTTTTTTTGTAATTTGTGTGTTTAACACAACCGCTTCCCACGCAACAAAATAACAAAATTTATTAAAATTAAATATGACCATTAAAAAAATTACGATATTTTTTTGGTTGTGTGTCTTCTTTGTGTCGAGTTGCTTTGTTTCATTTGAATAGAATTGACAAAGAAACAAAAAAATTATATATTAAAAATTAAAAATGAAAACGACGATAACGATGACGACGATGACGACGACGACGACGTGGATGATGAAAACAAATCTGAAAACTTAAGGATTAATATCAATTGAAACTTATTGAACTCGTGATAATTCACACTGCTACGGTGCTTGAGTTGAAATTACAAAAAAAAAACAAAAAGCCTAAATGTCAGATGTCTAAAGGAATTGAAGCAATAAAAGAAAACATTTAAGCAATGGTAGCGATGAAAGCTTACAAGTTCAAATCCCATCGCAGCCTGTGTATAAAAGAAAGGGTTGTTGAGCGGCCGCGGTAGCAGCGATGATTAAGATGTATTGGTGTTTGATAGATAAAAACTTACAAGTTCAAATCCAATCGCAGCCTGTGTATAAAACAAAGGGTTGTAGAGCGGCCGTGGTAGTAGCAATGATTAAGGTGTGTAGGCGTTTGATAGATAAAAGCTTACAAGTTCAAATCCCATCGAAGCCTGTGTATAAAAGAAAGAGTTATAGAGCGGACGTGGTGGTAGCAATGATTAAGGTGTGTAGGCGTTTGATGGATAAAAACTTACAACTTCAAATCCTATCGAAGCCTGTGTATAAAAGAAAGAGTTATAGAGCGGACGTGGTAGTAGCAATGATTAAGGTGTTTAGGCATTTGGTGGATAAAAGCTTACAAGTTCAAATCCCATCGAAGCCTGTGTATAAAAGAAAAATAAAAGTAGTTCATCGGCGGCGGTGTTTAAAAGGTGGGAAACATGCTGACTGTGAATGTATGCTAATAGAAACGCTAAGTAGCACCAATTAGTTGCTCCATATACTGCATTATCCTCCCGGGGTCTTTATAGAATACTTGACTATGTAGACCTGTGCTGCTGGGGGTATAAGGGTGTCCAGTCCCCTGAAGGCAACAGCGGTCAACTGGAAGCTCCACGTTATTTCCACGGGAATCAGTAGCCAGCAGAGTTTCCGCTATTTGACTCTATGGGCATTTAGCTGTTTCTCTAACTGATTATTGAGGTTGGCCCTTCGGGAGCATCGTGGTGGCTGTGGTTTTGCGGCCCCATACAGGTATTGTTTTATGGTGGCCAGGATCATTTCACACCTACCTGGTGAATGATCCTAGATCCAGTGAGCATGCTAGTCATGTGCTCTAGACAGGAGTTGGATAGTCTCCAGCTCTTCAGCAAGGAGTAGTGATTTGCAGCCCTGCTCTGGAATCACTGAAATTGCAACTAGGAAGGTCCTGTTGCTAGAATTAGTCTTCGGCCTCCTAGGGCGTGAATGACGTTGCTTTTTATTCACAGTGGTTTGACCACCATCTGATTAAGGCCCACGGCCAGGTGCAGATGTAAATCTTATCACGAAATGACCTGGATTGTTGGCAGAGCAAATCTATGGACAACCATAGAATAGAAAAAAAAACATCAAAATAAAAACGATTTTAACAAGTCCACAAATTTGAGGTTAGAAAGTAAATTGGCTTAAAACATCGGCCATTTCTTGACAACTTTAGTTTTATTGATACCAATGTCAAGCAGAAATGTGGGAAGTAATAAGTGAAAATGATGTCAGGCAAATGTTCAGTTCTAGCAAGTTAGCAGATGTCCGCTTTCTTCACAATATTTTGCAGCACATTTTGCGGCAAAAAGCCTCTTTTGTATTGTCAATGTTAGAGCGTTAGTTATTTGTGGATTGTTCACGTAAACCCGATCTTTTCAATAGAAAATAAATCACAAAAATGAGGTGGCAAATTGAGAAATTATGCAACCAGAAAATTTCTAATGCAATAAATGAGTTGTTTGGGTGGCTGAGTGGCCGCCGTCTTACTTAACTAAAGATCACTGATGTCAAAATTAGTCGATTGTGGCCGCAAAAAAATGCTTGCATGCTGTTCTACTTTAAAAAGCGCTACCCGGCAAAACGTTAATTGCTGTTCTTGATGAAACAGTTATATTTGAACATCTTTTAAGATATTCGGCTAATTTTGGGACACTTATTTTTGTATCTTTTAGCATTTGTTTAAGGACACTACCGACATCGCGTCTTAAAAGCTTCTTCGACCTTCGAGTTTGTGTCTTGTCTTCGCTACTGTTGCTGGTTTGATAGTTTATGACAATAGTTTCCACTATAAAGCGTCTTAAATTTACTATTATATAAAGCTGGTAGTGCAGACATCTCACGGTGGCGGCGTTTTTTTCCTTACTTTTGATCAAATATGGGTGGATAGTGCCGCCTGATCACAAACCATACCATACGATAACTTTCTTTCACTTTAAAACCGGTCGGTCAGCTTTAATTCTTGAACGAGCTAAATTTTAATACCGTAAAGATGAAGATCTTTATGCAAAATGTTGCGCAAAGTGCCTCTCTAGTGATAGCCAAATTTTGCAAATGTCGACGATTTGATATTTCAGGCCAATTCCTAACACTTTGCTCTACAGCTGATATGTTTGCATCACCACGCCACTATGATAGTGAATGATTAAATTACACATAGCGTTTCGAGAAGGAAAGTGAAATTTTCACAATCAAAATTCTTCTCAAAAGCGTAAACGTTCCAGCTTAAAATTTTCCAGCTTTTAACACACTAAATGTTGAAGGATAGCAGTTCAATTATTGACATTTAATCATTTGACAGATCATTTACTTCTTTATTTGCATAGGAACCCTGCGTGAGGTAAAGGAACATAACAGTGAGACAGTGCAGAGCCTAAGCATTTGTTAGCATAGATAATTAATAGATGTCTTAGAATTGAGTTATAAAATTTGCACTTAACATTTGCTGTTAACCGCTTTATTGAAAAGAGCGGATATAGACTGGCATCCTAAAAAACAATGAGAAAAAGCAAGCAGCTATACATACAATACGTACCCACCCCTAAACAAAAATATATTTGACAGCCACAAAAAAATATTTGCTGGCAAACTTTAAACATTTGTAAAACTATAAAATTGTTAATATTAAATGGGTAAGTAAATTAGATTAAATTATTTGGAGACAAACGGGAGCATTGGCTGCAGGAGAACAATCAGAACTCAAAACAAATTGGTAAGTATTAGCTGCAATTGAAATGTTCATTAGTTTGTTAATAACAAAATTTGCTTTTTGTTTACAGGCACTTACCTACATAGATGTGGAATTGCTAGCCTGCCTGGTGGAATGATCCAAATTGTACTCTGAACGGTAAGTGTTTCTAAAAATAGAAAGTGAATTACATTCCTATAAAAGGAAAATCTTTTTCTGTTCCCAGGTTTTAGGATAACTAACACTAATGAAACTGGGCACAAGTTTTCGCTGGAAAAAATATATCCAGCACTTATCAAAGAACAGCTCTTTTAAGAGCTATAAAAAACTTTAAAAAGAGATAAATGAAAACTTTTAAAAGCCCTTTTGAGGGCTATAAAATAACTAAAAGTGCGGTAGGTAGAAAATTCACACATTGGTGTTTGGCTTGTGGAAAATTGGCAGAACCGAATCTGGAGTTTTTAGCATTGCAGTAGTAAGTTACTTTTTCAATCAAGATAACAAGGAAAATGTTTTTTTTTATATTTTATCTTCTTTTTTAGATGTTCCGTAGCGCTTAAAATAGCTTTGTAAAAGATGATTTTTTTTTCAGCCTTGTCTAAGGTAAATCCATCATGTTTTCCTATGAACAGCATTACTTCTTTTGGGATGTGGTTCTTCACCACGCATGACGGCCTTGAATAAAGAGAGGCTAACTATACTTACATCTGAATTGTAAAAATGTTAACACTTTTTAAAAATATTCGATATAATTCCACCAAACAAGCAAAATTTAATTTGTCAAATCAATGTTTTCTACTTTTTATTTCTAATTATTAATTAATAAGCAAATAAAATAATTTAGTTGCAAATTTTATAAAACTATTTGTATTTCATTAAAGGAACAAAAAGTCTTAAATTTATAATTACAAATAAAGTCGGTACGGAATTTTTTTACCGTAGATATATAACATATAGCGAAATTGTTTAATATTTGAAAAATTGTTTATGATTTGGAACGATTATCTGCCACTGCTGTTGAATTGTCTTGCTGAGTTTGTTTGCTACTTTTGTAGGCGATTTCTAAAGTATGTTGACTTGCATATTAGACTCTATACTTCGGGCCAAATTCTCCATCTCACCCAATACTTTGGGAGCACTACTAAATTTATCGATTACTTGCAACCATTGTTGAGTTTGTTTTGCAAAATTAGTAGCTCCTACATGCAATTGTTTCACTTTAGCATCTCAACGCTTCTGATTTATATATGCCTGCGCCACAATGGAAACGATATAGGTCAATTTAGAATAAGAAAATTTTATAAAAAATATTACATACCACAAATTTAAAACGTCCACTAAAGCTTTAGTTAGCTTATTGAACGCTTCTTTGCGTTTGACTTCTGCGCATGGAAAATAAAAGATGAGCCCAAAAATTATTGACCAAAACAAAACAGTCAAATATTTTTAATTATTTAATATACTGGCGACTCCAAAAAAACAAGATAAAATGTAAATAATTTAAGTTTGTTGCTTAGGAAGAAAACGGCACATTCTGCATAGCGATCACGATTCCATTATTTAAATGACAAATGGAACTGCACACGATAATACACTTGCTTTTTTATATGCGAAAGTTCGTCATCAACACAAAATACATAAAAACACTTACCTTGTCGGATTCTTCGGGAACCGGTGGAGTTTCCTTACGTCTGGACAGTTCATTATACATTTGCGGCTCCTATAAATAAGATAAAATGTTTTATTGAGTACTTTAAACTTGTTCCTTAGGAAGAAAAATCATTCCTTAGGAAAAAAAAATACTCACAATTATAACGTTCTTCCTATATCCTTTGCTATTTTATAACACCTCTGCATGCGGATTCACTTGCTGTTTTTTGACCAGTAAATTAGCGCAAAAATTAGAAAATTATGGCTAAAAACCAACATTTTCTAAAAATTTGCGCCAACTTGCATAAAATTGTAAAATAAAAATGTAAACAAATAAAATTCATTAACTCCTTTATATAAAAGAGACAGATGCATACAAATTGAATAGCATGCTGTCTTGTAAAAACAAAGCGGTTAACTGTGGCGGGCCACTTGCCGAGATTTTTTCCTCGTGTACTATCTAATTAATTATCTATGTTTGTTAGTTTGACTGCAAATATATTATTATTGTATTAATAAGACAAAAGTGAAAAATGATAGCTGCCAAATGTTCATCACGACCACGCTGCCAGATGTTGATTTTTTCATCAAAGTTTTTAAACACTTTTTGACAAAACGGCGGTCCTATTTCGTTAATTACATCACGGATTTTGAGTTTCAAGTCTGAAATCGATGCACACGATCTGGTGGCCACTTATTTGTTGATCGTTGTGAAATTATAAGATCGGGAAATTTGGTTTGCAATAAATTGATCATTTCATTGGCTGTGTGACATGTGGCAGCGTCCTGTTGAAACCATGTATCAGGTATATCCACGTCATCAATAATAGGCCAAAATTTACTTGTTAGCATCTCGCGATAGCGTGATTCATTGATCGCTACCGCCTCCAGCCTCATCAAAATATCAAATCAAACTATATAACGCACCATACAGTGATACGTTGAGCATGCAAAGGCTTCTGAAAAATCCCTATAGGATTTTCAGAATCCCAAATGACCAGTGAAAAGGAGCTTCGTATGAAAAAATGATTTTTTTCAGAAAAACCAGCTGGTTGTTCCTGAATGAATTGAGCGAATCTACGGCGATGTGAATGGTCAGTCGGTTTCAATTCCAGCTTGTAAGGCTTCAAAGTCAAATTCCAATTGTTGAGAACGTCGAGGAATTGGCAAACTTGGATCTGCTTCAACACTGCCGCTCACGGTTGCGATGTTTTCAGTTGAGAACGTCGAGGAATTGGCAAATTTGGATCTGCTTCAACACTGCCGCTCACGGCTGCGACGTTTTCAGTTGAATGACCCGGTCGAACACACGATACTTTTCGCACCTTTTGTATTGAGCCTGTCGAACAAATCATTAATAGCGGTCGAACGACGAAGAAGGGGGATTATGTTGTGCGAAAATGTCACAAATTTTACGAAATATCACATTAACAGAACCACCATTTTCGTAGTGGATTTGAATTATTTTAAGGCGATTTTCGTGCGAACGTGAATACATTGTAACAATTGCCAATGCGTCTACTACGAAAATGTCAAAAAACTAAATGTCAAAACTATCATGTTCTGGGTGTTGCCACAATTAAAAAACAAACTTCTTGTTGAAAAATTCGATGCTGGACAAGAAATCTGAAGCTGTCTTAAATAAATAACTATCACTAGAAAAGTGAAGTAAAAAGATCTATTGTGTGTGTTTACAAAATTGAAAAGTTTCCAAGAAAGCTTATGAAAATAAAACAACAAAAACAACAGGTTATATTAAAATTCCGTGAAATAAAAATAACTAAGACAGAACAAAAAGACGCAAAGCACTGAATAATAACAACTTTTTTTTTTTAAAGAGAAGTAGCACTCAGGCAGCAACAATGCCTATTTAGTCAAGTACCGTGCTACATTCTTTGGGGAAGGGATAGAGAATAGATGAAACAGGTGGTGAAAGTAGAAGGATAGTCGGAAATTAACTGCCGTATATAAAACATCACAGCGACCAGTGACTATGCCTTCATCGCTGAGCAGCCACATCGACAGTCAATTTTTATTTTTGTAGTGAAAAAAAAACCAAGGTCTTCGTTGGGAATCGAATCCACAACCCGATATTTACAAGCTAGTACACTACCTACTAGCCTACAGGGGCACCTACTTGTTGTATAATCGATGCGATAAATAAGAGTTTTCGAGTAAATGCTAAAATTGCTCAAAAAGAATATCAGGGCTCCCTCTATAACGCAATAGAAACAGTTTAATTGTAAACGTCATCGAGTGGAAAGATAAAAGTTGATACAGCATATTTTAGGCGTTAAAGTGGTAAAGTTGTCATTGTTAATCCTAAAAATCGCAAAAACCTCAATAAACGCTAAATCTGCAAAATGCTTCAATTTAATTTATTACAACAAATTAGTTCCTTCAAAGGCCTGGCGCAAAAGACGCATTTGAAAAATAAAATATTTTTAATCATTTGGCCTTTTATTGAAGCATGTAATAAGAGAAGTTCCAAAATCCAAACAATACGTGTGAAGTGAAATCTTCTTTACGAACACAACGAAAATTGCTTTGTCTTCTTCGTAAACTGTAAAAGAGAAACAATAGCGGCAAATAGACGTTCAACAGCTCTGTAAATTTGCAACAACTTAACAAAAAAGAAAAAAAAATTATTTTTAAATGCCTCTCAGTGCAACATCTACTTCAAACTAACACACAAACACACACACACACACACACACATACATACATACAAATATTTAAACATTCAAATATGAGTTATAACAATAGTTTTAAATATTAAACAAATCGTTATGATGATTTATCCATTTATTGTATGCAGACAAGCTGCATCATACAATTTTACGTACAACATCAAGCAGACAGACGGACACATATAAGTATATATATAAATATACATGCAACAGCAAAAGCAACATTAATAAAATCTTTTTTTATAAGTGCTGCTGCTGATGTTCTTGTTGTTGTTGTTGTTGTTATTATTATTATTGCTGTTGCCAGATATCACGACATTATTTCTAATGCCACCATGAGAAGGAGTTAAATTTTCCTTTACACTCATCAAATTTTTACTTTAAAATAAATTTATTTGTGAATTTAATTATAGTAAAATTGAAATGAAAATAATTTCTTTAAGTGTATAAGATAAGTAATTTTATACTCGTACATGCATGTTTAACTAATAAAACACTATTATTATAAATTGTCACTTTATTTATGTATTTATGCCCAAAATCAACGTAAATGCTAAAATATCAAATATTTTATTGTCGAATAAAAAAAAAATAAATAAAAATTCCAAAAAAAAAAAAACAAAAACAATAAAAATAAAAATAACGAATGTTTGAGCCATAAGGTCTTCTTCTTCTTCTTTTTCTTTGTATTGTCTTTGTTATGAAAATTTTATTTATGGGATTTTGGAATTTTACTATTGAAGAAGATATAAAACTGTGGTGGGCTAATAAGGCGTGCCAAGTCTTGGGGGTGGGGGGGCTAAAAAGGTTAAAGAGAAATTTGGTTAAAATAAAATTTGTATGGCTAAGAGCAATAGAGATGCCAGCGGTTTAAAAAAAAATTCAATGAGAGTATTAAGGGGAGGGAAAATTTGAGGTCATGAATTGAGCTGCCACTTATTTAGTAAAAAGTTGGGAAACTTGAAACATGGAACATTACACTTTTGAATCAAAAACAATAATTGGGAAATTTACTATCAAATTGATCAAAATTTTATCGGTTCTCTTTGTCCGATTCGTGCAGCTCTTTCTCGTAATCGAGCTTCTTCCAAAACCTTTGTGCATAATTTAATCGCTAAATTCCAGGCTCACGGTATTGTTGCTGACAATATAACTAAACAATATGCTTATAGGGACTGTAGTAACGCAAACATAGCTGTTGCATAGCCACAAAATGAGAATGAGCCTGGAACATCAATTCATCGCCATTCGCAATAATTGGGCATCACTGCACAATATTTTCCATAAAGATCTTTATCAATTCATTTAACTCATTGCGTTTTGCGAACAATATTGCATGCTTACATATAGATCTGGGTTCTGTTACTATGGGTGATGTAGTTATTACGGAATTGGAACCTCTTGATGTTCTTGGCATCCAGATTCAGTGTGATGTT
The DNA here is from genome assembly GCA_030448955.1 of Trichopoda pennipes. NCBI lineage: Eukaryota > Metazoa > Arthropoda > Insecta > Diptera > Tachinidae > Trichopoda > Trichopoda pennipes. The sequence goes on from JASKUP010000064.1 coordinate 7,770,025, forward strand.
CGATGGACTAAACATATTTTTCAGGTTTCTAAAGAAACTTTCAAGTGCCTCGGTTTTCTAAAACGGTGTAAGAGATTCCTCACTCCATCCCATCTCTGTACTATTTATACCACCTATATCCGTCCAAAGATGGAATACAACTCTCATGTCTGGGCCAGCACCCCAAAATCTATTTTTGAGTTGGTCGACCATGTACAGAAGAGGGCCAGGAGGCTCATTGGGCATAGTAGGGCATTCAACTCTAGTGATTCTCTACATCATCGACGCAATGTGGTTTGTATTTCACTGTTTTATCGTTACTACAATGGTAACTGGTCTAATGAAATTACGGAACTTGTTCCCGTTACTCGCACATTTCTGCGTTTAACTCGATTTTCGTTGAGAGCACATCCATTTGTGGGTGATTGGCCAGTGAATCAGTGCAATTTACTCAGGGAAAATTCGTTTTTTAGCAGAAAAGTTCGTCTGTGGAATAAACCGCAAACATTACTGCCTTTTTTTCCTCCTCCCCTTAACCTGATTTCCTAGTTCTGACCCATGCATTGCATGTGTAAGGGTCGTACCCTGAATGCTGGTTTGAAACAAACAAACAAAAAAAAAACCGAACGACCATTCTTTGCGTCGAACATTTATGAATTGGCCGCTTGAATAACTAAACGACATTTTTAAACAAAATTTTTGAAACAAAATCATCTGATGTGACTTAGTTTTATTTAGGCCGTTATGTAAACAAACAAAATTGTCATATAAAAGGGGTAAAAATAGTCCTCGACAATAGTCCTAAACCATTATATCAAAAAAAGTGACCGTATGGTGGGGTTTGTGGTCAGCCGGCAACATCAGCTCGTATTTTTTAGAAAATAAGCCAGGAAACGCCTTCACAGTGAATTCTCTGCGCTACCAAGCCATCAGTAAACCAATTGTTTGTGGCCACAATTGGCTAATTAAGACGGCGTTACAAGTCACACCGCCACCCAAACAATTCAGTTATTGCATTAGAAATTTCCTAGTCGTGTAATTTGTTAATTTGGCGATTTTAATTATTTGCCTCGTTCTTGTAATTTGATGCCGTTGGATAATTTTTTCTGGATAATTTGAATGGCCGGGATTACGTGAACAACCCACAAATAACTAACGCTCTAAAAATTAATTTCGTCAGCTGCATTGAGGAGATCAACGAAGCTTTGTTACAAGAAAAATGTTTAAAGTTTTATGATCTAATAAAAGCATAAAATTTTTTTTGGAAGTATGGCAACATTATTTAGAGAATAACTTTTATTCTCTCTCTCTCTCAAAATAAGAGGACAAGAGTAATTTTTCTTAAAATAAAATAGATTCTATCTCACAACCAACCAACCAACCAATTTCTCTCACAATTTTTATCGCAAGTCAAATTCTAAGGCAAAAACAAAAAAAAAAAAACAAATCGCCCTAATTCTGTTACATTTGTAAAGTATTGGCCATTCCAGGGAAAAAAAAAACTCCACTGCCCTGAAATCATAATTGATAAAGTCATCTCGATGACTTTGTCAATTATTAAAACTTTCGCATTTAAGATCGAATATCAAATCCATGTTTAACTTGGCATTACTGTTAGGAGTGGACTGCAGATTGCCAACATAAAAACTGTGGCTCATCAAGCACAAATCACTTGGTGATGCTTTTCGCCAATAATCTCTAAATTCTCCTTTTTAGGAAAATTGCATATTTGACAGCAAGTTTGTTCATGCCGGACAAATAAAATAACTCATGGCAGTAACAAGATATTAAATGATACTTTTTTGCATTATTGCCACTATTTTTTTTCTTAAAATGAAAAAAAAAATAGTTATTTGATTTATATTCCGTTTAATAAAAATTCATGATAATTTCGTTTTTAAGGTAACGGACGAATATTTTGCATTTTTTTTTGTTTTAAGAAAAATCAAATTATAACGTGGGAATCTTTAAATGAAAACTTAAAATAAATTAAATTAATGTTAATAAATAATTATAAATAATTTGACCTTTTTAATACTTTATGAATAATTTTTCTTCAAGCACAAGGCCTCTATATAAAAACTCAATGAATTTTTACTTTCGGTATATTGCCACACCATTGGGTGGTGTTTTCAGAAAAAGAAAAGTGTATAAACAATTTAACAAATCAATAAATGAAAACTTGTTGACGAATAAATAAAAAAAATTATTATACACTTTGCTTTTTCTGAAGACACCACTCAATGGTGTGGCGTAATATCAAAAACATTAATAAGATTTACTTAATTTTTATGTACAGAAATTGTGCTCAAAGAAATAATGTTTTAGAAAATATCTTCATTCTTTTTCGCAACTTTTTATCAATTGGTCGTTAATTATTAAAAACATAACCAAACTTTTTTTCCTCCTTTTAAAACGTACTGTAGACCACCTCTCACGGGAAATGCTTTCAAAAGGCTCTGGTCTTGCGAAAAGCTTTAAAAAAATCATATAAAAAAACTTAATTTAAACAAATAAGTGAGAAATAAACTTGCTGTATTGTACTCTGTCTCTCTATACTCTCTTTCTCTATCTCTGGCTTTTAAATACCTAATACCATATGTACACTTTCTTTGGATGAAATGGTTTTTCGAGGACTATTTTTTCGTACCAGCAATCAGGGGATGACCCCTACACATGCAATGCATTCTGCCAGAACTAGGAAATTAGATTGTGGGGAGGAAGAAGCAGGGGGTAGTATTTGAACTTTGCTTTATTGAAAGTGACAGGAAAGAGCTCTGGAGGGAGTTTATTTCACATACGGACTGTTCTGCAAAAAAAAATAATTTTCCCTGTGATGTATAGTGCGATTAACTGGCCAATCAACCACAAATGCATGCGCTCTTAATGAAAATCGAGTTAATCGCAAAAATGTGCGAGTAACGGGAACAAGTTCCGTAATTTCATTAGACCAGTTACCATTGTAGTAACGATAAAACAGTGAAATACAAACCACATTGCGTCGATGGTATAGAAAATCAAAAGAGTTGGATACCCTACAGTCCCCAATGAGCCTCTTGGGCCTCCTTTGTGCTGGGTCGAGCAACTCCAAAATATATTTTGGGGCGCCGGCCCATACATGAGAGTAATTTTTAATTTTTGGACGGATAAAGGTGGTATAAATAGTACGAAGATCGAATGGTGTAAAGTATGGTGAAAGATTTTTTAGAAACTGAATTATTAAATTAGAAAATTATTTGAACACCAAGAATATCAAGAGCTTTCGATTCCTTAATACTTATATCACACCCATAGCAACAGATGCAGCATCATTTCCAAACACAGATCTATGCACAAGCATGGAATATTGAGTCTTACGGGCATTAAAATCACCTCTATTCACAGGACTGCATTCAGAGGTGTTGTGAGATCGTGATGGAACATATTATTTATGGTCTGTATTTTGGAACCCACCTCCAACTGGTTCCGGCTATAACTGAATGGATATGAATGACAAATGGTACTGTCATCTGCGAAAGACAAAGAAGGTCACTTAGAACAATAAGAAATAGAGTAGGACAAAGAACGAAGCCTTGCGGTATAACCGAATTAATTTTGAACTCATTTGATGAAATCCCTTCTATAACAACCCGTACAGTGCGTTTCCTGATAAAGCTCAATATAAATCTGGAGAAATTATCGCCAACACCAAATGCAACAAGTTTTGACTGAAGTGCGTCATGCCACACTCTATCAAATACCTTGGAAATATCTAGAGCCACCACCTTACGTACTCCGAAATGCGTGATAAGATTTACGTGTAAATCACAACCTGAAAGAGGATCATACCACTGTGGATGAAATATAGCGTCATCCTCGCTCTAGAAAGTCTATCCTCCTGTTACTCCTAGTTGCAACTTCTCTAGCTCGGAGCACGTCAACGTCCCTCTCCCAGTTGAAGAGTTTGAGACTATTCAACTCCTGGTCCAGAACGCGTGAAGCTTAATAACCTCAATAATCAGTCAGATAACAGCTAAAAGACTAAAAGACCAAAAAGCTGAACTCTGGGGCTTTACTGATTCCCGTGTAAATAAAGTGGAATTGTCCAGTTGGCTCCTGCTAGCCTTTTAGGTGACTGGACTCCCTTTTACCCCCCGGTGGCACATGTAATGACGGTGAGATTCCATCAAATGATGTATGGAGTTGCATCATTGTTCCGATTGGAAAGCGAGCAAATCACTCGTAGAACCGCATCTATGGAAACCATACTGTCCGGTCGCTAAGTAAGCTGTTGAACTGCAGGTACCTCAGATGTGTGGATTTTTGAAGAAAGGAATAAAGTTGCTGTATTTGCATTGTACTTATACTATAGCGTCACTTTATGTGGATGTAATGATTTTTCAAGGACTGTTTGTGGATTTTGTGTCCTCCATAGGCCACAATTTTGTTTTTTTACATAGCCGCCCAAATGAAAGTGAGCCTCATCAACATTTTGATGGTAAATTTTCGCAATTAAAATTTTTTACTTAAGAGTGCTTAAAACTTCGCAATTTTTTACTAAATAAATGTTAAAAGATGACACTTCAGTTCTTGCTATTTAATTATTTGACAGACAATTTACTTGCTAACCTCAAATTTGCCCACCTGATAATATGATGAAACAATGTTGCATGTGCTTAAAGGCAATAAAAATTATAGTTTTCTTTTAAGCCAGTATGTTGTCACCACTAGTGAATTGTTAAACTTTTTAAGCGAAATAATAAATGTTGCCTAAACATGTTTCGCAATGTCACAAGCACGGTGTTCTTTTCAGCATTTCCTGCGATATGTTTCCAAAGGCGAAATATTTAAAAATAATGTTGCTGAAGTCATGAAATGTTTCTGGCTCCATGTTTGTAAACAAGAAAATGTTTCTGGCATAAATTTTTTTTAACTGCAAAATAATAGGAGCTGCCATTTTCTTGTAATTAGGAGTATAATCAATGAATGTGTTTCATCATCATCATCAATTTTTTTAAAAATTATTACATCAGAAAAAAGCTTTATCACTCATAATTTTCGTATAGAAAATTGTCTATTACAAAAAAAAAATTAAAAACTCATAATTTTTGTACAAAATTACCAGCAGACATTGTTTTTCTGTAACAAATTCCCCATTGCTGTTCTGCAACAAATCGAAATCTATATTTTTTGTTTATATATTTAGTTGAAACAATGTTGCATACTTCAAGGCACTTTTCGTTATATTGTCGCCACTAGCAAATTGTCTAATTTTTTAAGCGAAATAATAAATGTTGTTCATCAATTTCAGTAAATTCAAATAGAGAATGCTGCAGAAGCATTCATTTTCAGGAATGTATCTGGCAACATTAGCAGGTTGCAAACAAAATTACGGCAAAGCTTATTTATTTAAAAAATTTTTAGTTCTCGTAAAATTATGTAAATTAATAATTAAAAAAATTGTGATGAAATTTTATTTTGTGAATTTGGTGCAGAGACGAAGTGTTGCTGTCCATGGATGTCATGCGAAAGGCCGACATAAAACCCATATAAAATAAATTTAGCGCGAAATAAATAAGAAATAATGCTGCTGTAAATGTACTTTCTCTGTTCACTTCTCCGTTAAAAGTTACATAATGGTTCAGACACAAATGAAAAATGTTGCTGCAACATATTTTGTTTCAACAATATGAGTGACAGTTTTTCGTAATGAAAAATTATATTATTTTTAATTATGTGGTTTAAGATGATTAAGTATTAAAAACTAATAAAAATGTAATGATTTTTGTAAGTACTTTGTCAAATTGACGAAAATCTTCTAGCAAGTTTATCTTTCTCGCTTGATTGCTATTCTGGGGTCAAAGCATGGTAGTCTGTTCATTATTAAGTATGAAATGCTGTCAAAAGCCCATATAAAATGAAAAATAATGTTGCTGTTGTAGAACTCTCTCTCTCTCTCTCTCTGTTCATTTAATATGCCAGGAAACATGTTGCTGGCAACATTTGTTTCTATTCAAGTGCTAATTATAACCAGAATTATTTTTAAAATATTTTTTTGCGAAATTGTAAAAATATAGCAATTAATTTTCTTCTAAATCGCCTGTCAGATAAATTTAAAATTTCTTAGTTGCTAAACAAATGTTGACCATTTGAATAGAGCGCACTTAGATTTGTGTTTGTATCAAATTCTGATCAGCTGTTTAGAAATGTGGGCAAAAAGTGTCACCAACTTTCCCTGTTCTGTGGATATTTCACAATATTTGTATTAAATTATTTAATAAAACAAGCAGAAAGAGAGATAGAGAAGAAAAAAAAGAATTAAATAAATATAGAAAAGATTCCATAAACGTATCGCTTACGTTTACTGTACACAAACGTAAACGTGTTTGTGATTAATCCCATTTAATAGTTTGCGTAAATTATTTCCAAAGTACTTAACAAATAAACGTAAAGCAAACAAATGTTTTTATTATTTTTGTTGTTGTTGTTGTTTATTCACTATCGATAAGTGAATTAGCAACCAAACAGTAATGTCAACTGTATTAACTGCGTTTATTTAACATAGCCAAATTGGGTATTGGGTACTGGCTGGGTACGAGCCCATCACACCATTTTTCTTGACGTAATTTTTACTTTGTTTATTTACGTTTTTGAAATTGTGTTAGTTGTTGTTAGTTTTGCTTCTATTTTTTTTTATAAATAATTAATTTCTTATAATTTTTTTTTACTTAAAAATACTATAGAATTATTTGGCAGAAAGCAGGGTAGAAACTTTTTTAAATATTTAACAATCGCTTATTTTTTATAGTTTGTGTTGACTTAAAAGTTAAATAAAATAAAGAAAAAATAGTGTAAAAAGGTGTTTCATAAGAGTTTAATGTGATAAATAAATGTTTAGGGTATCCCCTACACAGATCCTCTAAGGAGACATAAATCGAGGGATTGAAATTTTTAGCAACAAATTGATCGGATAATTCTTGTTGTCAAAGCAAAACTTTCTGATCTCCTGGGCTGGATGGGATTCCAGCACTGGTCTTGAAACAGTGGTATTCGACGCTAGAGGGCCCGTTAGCAGCCCTCTTCAGCATGTTGTATCCTGCTGGCGAATTTCCAAAGTGTAGGAAGGTTGCTAATGTAACGCCGATTCCCAAAAAGGGTGAGTCTTTAATTTTTTTTTTTTTGTAATAGACAATTTTCTATACGAAAATTATGAGTGATAAAGCTTTTTTCTGATGCAATAATTTTAAAAAAAATTGATGATGATGATGATGAAACACATTCATTAATTATACCCCTAATTACAAGAAAATGGCAGCTCCTATTATTTTATAATTGAAAAAAATTAATTCCCGAAACATTTTCTTGTTTACAAACATGGAGCCAGAAACATTTCATGACTTCAGCAGCATTATTTTTAAATATTTCGCCTTTGGAAACATATCCCAGGAAATGCTGAAAAGAACACCGTGCTTGTGACATTGCGAAACATGTTTAGGCAACATTTATTATTTCGCTTAAAAAGTTTAACAATTCACTAGTGGTGACAACATAGCGGCTTAAAAGAAAACTATAATTTTATTGCCTTTAAGCGCATGCAACATTGTTTCATTATATTATCAGTTGGGCAAATTTAAGGTTAGCAAGTAAATTGTCTGTCAAATAATTAAATAGCAAGAACTGAAGTGTCATCTTTTAACATTTATTTAGTAAAAAATTGCAAAGTTTTAAGAACTCTTAAGTAAAAAATTTTAGTTGCGAAAATTTACCATCAAAATGTTGATGAGGCTCACTTTCATTTGGGCGGCTATGTAAAAAAACAAAATTGTGGTCTATGGAGGACACAACATCCACAAACAGTCCTCGAAAAATCATTACATCCACATAAAGTGACGCTATAGTATAAGTACAATGCAAATACAGCAACTTTATTCCTTTCTTCAAAAATCCGCAAATGTGAGGTACCTGCAGTTCAACAGCTTACTTAGCGACCGGACAGTATGGTTTCCCTAAAGACGGTTCTACGAGTGATTTGCTGGCTTTCCTATCGGAACAATGATGCAACTCCATACACTATTTGATGGAATCTCACCGTCATTATATGTGTCACCGCGGGGTAAAAGGGAGCCCAGTCACCTAAAAGGCTAGCAGGAGCCAACTGGACAATTTCACTTTATTTACACGGGAATCAGTAAAGCCCCAGAGTTCAGCTTTTTGGTTTTTTAGGTTTTTAGCTGTTATCGGACTGATTATTGAGGTTATTAAGCTTCACGCGTTCTGGACCAAGAGTTGGATAGTCTCCAAATCTTCAGCAGGGAGAGAGGCGTTGGCCTGCTGTGAGCTAATGAAGTTGCAACTAGGAGTAGCTGGAGGATAGACTTTCTAGAGCGAGAATGACGCTATATTTCATCCACTGTCAGGTTGTGGCTTACACGTAAATCTTATCACGCATTTCGGAGTGAGTAAGGTGGTGTCTCTAGATATTTCCAAGGCGTTTGATAGAGTGTGGCATGATGCACTTCTGTAAAAGCTTATTGCATTTGGTGTTGGCGATAATTTCTCCAGATTTGTATCGGGTTTTCTCAGAAATCTCATCATACGAGATGTTATAGATAGGATTTCATCAGAAGAGTTGATGAATACTATAGGGTTACCGCAAATCTCCGTTCTTTCTCCTACCCTTTTTGTTATTTTTCTAAATGACCTTCTTTGTCAAATTTTTAATCCAGTATACTCTTACGCAGATGACAGCACCATTTGTCATTAGTATACATTTAGTAATAGACCGGGTTGGTTGGAGGTGGGTTTCAATTGGTTCCGATCTCGCAATAATCTGGGAATGTAGTCGTGTGAATATAATGGATTTATATGCCCGTAAGACGCAATAATGCATGCTTGCGCATAGATCTGTTTACGGAAATGGTGCTGTATCTGTTACTATGGATGATAGAGGTATTACGGAGTTGGATGCCCTTAATGTTCTTGGAATGAAAATGCAGTGTAATGTTCGGTGGACTGAAGAAGTTCTCAAGTGCCTCGGTTTTCTAAAACGGTGTAAGAGATACTTCACTCCATCCGATCTCCGCACTATTTATACCATCTATATCGGTCCAAAGGTGAATACAACTCTCATATATGAGCCAGCGCTGCAAAGTATGTTTTGAAGTTGCTGGATCGTGAACAACAGACAACCAAGAAACTCATTGTAGAAAGTAGCGAAACCAACTCTATTGATTCTCTGGAGCATCAGCGCAATGTGGGTTGTATTTAACTGTTTTATCGTTACTATAATGGTAAGTGATCTAACGAAATGAGGGAACTTGTTCCCGTTGCGTTTAACCCAATTTTGTTGAGAGCGCATCTCTTTGTAGTTGATTGGCAAGTGAATCGCAGTACGCATTGCAGAGAAAATTCGATTTATAGGAAAACAGTCCGCATGTGGAATAAACTCCCTCCAGAGGTCTTTCCTGCCACTTTCAATGTAGGACACAAACACTACTCCCTCTTTTTTCCTCCCCATAACCTAACTTCCTAGTTCCGGCACAAAGCATTGCATGTTTAGGGGTCATCTATTGAGTAGTGGCCCGAAATAAAAAAGATTAGCTTAGAAAGAATTATATAATATCCTTCCACTTATGGTCCAGAACTGCACTTAAAGATTTTTCCGAATGTTAAATAAAATATTCATTTTGGCCAATTTTTGACAAGAAATATGGAAGAATTGAATAGAATTTGATGTCGGACAAATGTCTACCTCTAGCGTATCGACATACGTCTGCCAATTACCAAATTTTGAAGTACATTTTGCAACAAAGCTTCACTTATCTCCTCAATACAACGCCGATTTTCATCTTACAATACTTCAGTTGCTTGCAGGTTTTTCGCGTAAGCCCGGTCTTTCAAATGGTTCTAGAGAAAATAATCCAGCGGTGTTAACTAACAAGAACGAGGCAGCCGAATCGAGAAATAACGTGATAGAAAAATGTCTTATGCAATAACTGAATTGCTTAGTGGCTGTGGGTATTGTGGCGCCATCTTCTCGAAACCACAAGTCACTGATGTCAACATTAGCTAAGTATGGTCACAAAAAATTGGTTTGCCACCGCCCAGAATTTATGTGATGACTTTTCTTTGCTCATTTTCTAAAAATTACGGACCGATGGTGCCACTTAAACGCAAACCCCACCATGTGGTCAGATTCTAAATATATTTAACGTCAGAATCTTGCCATATGGTTTTAGTCTGAACGTGGTTTTACCACTGGGTGAATCCTATGCATCTACAAACACGCCCAGCGTGTATAACACACACAATTTCAGGAGCACAGCATGCCGGGCCATGCCCGCGCCTTTTTGCTGGAGAGCCGGCGACTATTTTACTCCTGTCGCCCCGCAACCAAAAAGCGATATTCCGTTGAAATGCAATAGCACATTGGATAGGAAAAAGCCACACATTTTCAGACTCCTGCTAGGCTGGCCGACTAAATAAGCTGAATATCAAGGTGTTCACCATACCATCATACCATACAGGTACTTTCTTTGAATGCACTGGTTTTTCGGGGACTGTTTTGGGATTTTATGAGCCCCATATGCGACAAATTTGTTTCTTTACATAACCGCCTAACTGAAAGTGAGCCCTCATCACTAAAGATGATTTTGTTAAAAATGAACTGCTTTCTCTCAGTGTTGCAAACATTCAATTCACAAGCGCTCGACCCAAGTAATGGTTGATCGGCTTTAATTTTATAAAGATTTGAACTTTATAAGCGTGAAGATAAAGATCTTTATGCAAAATATTGGGCAAAGTGTCTCTAGGGATGCCCAATTCTTGCAAATTGTTTTTTTTTTAAAAGAGAAGTAGCACTTCAGGCAACAATGCCTATTCAGTCAAGTACCGTGCCACATTCTTTAAGAAAGGGATAGATAATAGATGACGCAGGTGGTGAAAGTAGAAGGATAGTCGGAAATTAACAGCAGTATATATGACAGCACAGCGACCAGTGACTATGCCTTCATCGCTGAGCAGCCCCACCGACTGTCAATTTTTATTTATTTGTAGTGAAAAAAACAAAGGTATTCGTTGGGAATCGAACCCACAACCCACATATTTACCAGCTAGTACACTACCTACTATATATGAATATAGTTGATGTCTCAGGCTCATAATCAACACTTTGCTATACAGCGTCTATGTTTGCACGATTATGGCTGCTGCGAATGTATTGTTTTCATCTGTTGTCAGCAACAATACCGTGAGCCTCGATGTTGGACTTACGCAAGGGTGTTTCAGAAGGATCCGAATTACGAGGAAAAGTCAAGCGATGCAGTGAAGCTATTATCATTTTAATAGTAAATAATAACAGTTAAAATTTGTTGCTGAAGAGCGTGACGTTCCATGCTTAACATTTTCCAACTTTTCACTAAATAAATGTCAAAGGATCACAATTCAATACTTGACATTTACTCATTGGACACACAATTTACTTTACCTTATAAATAAAAAATTTTTCGGTTTATAAACATGTTGCCTGAAACATTTCGTCAAAATCATTTGACAAACAATTTACTTTTCAACCTTAAATTTGCCCACCGATATTAGAAATATTTTGAATATTTATTTCTCCTGTTACGGTTGGAACATCTCTTTATATCACACAAAATTTTAAATAAATTTTTTTTTGTTGTTACTTAAGCTTCCTTAACCCATTAACCGCCAAAATGAAACTAGAAGCGATAATTAACAAATAACTTTGTTTTTTAATTCATTGTATATAAAATTAATATAAAATAAAGAAAGAAGTTTAAAAAATAATAAGTAGGCTGAGTGGGATGGGTGTACTCAATTGAGTACAGCGGCGGCTTATAGGTGAAAATCTTCAAAACATTTTTTGTCAATGCATAACGTTTTTAAACATTTTTTGCATTGCCAGCGAACTCTTGTATGACATAAAACACATCTTAACTGCTTTTCTAGCTTTCTGGGGTAGTGACCTATACCATCTTGAGGTAACCCTAGTACCAATGAAGATGAAAGGCGAGCTTTAGTTTGCACGTTTTGGCGTAAGTAGTACCTTGCAATGGAACGCCTAAATAAAAGTTGATCCATACTATCGCTGTGACTCATTACATACAATCGCCAAGCATTTGAAATGGCCATATCTATTATATAGGTAAACAATACCCACCACCATTTCTTACCACGAATGGCTATTCTATAGAGTGAAATGGACTGGTCCAATTCATCTACTCCTCCCATATGTTTATTGTAAGTCTGAAATACTTTTGGAATATTGACATCAATTTTTTGTCGTTGTATAGCAGACCAACGTTTTACAGCTCCTAATGGCTCAATTGTGTCATAATTTGTTGCCATTGTACATATGCTGTTGTCTTTCCATTTTACCAAAAGAACTTCATTTTGCTTGTCAAACCTATAGTCATAGGAGGCTCGCACTTCTTTTTTCATGTCTTTACTGCTTTTCAATGGACACTTTTTAGTTCTGTTCTCTCTAATTGTTGCAGTCGCACGAAATCCCCTTTCCTTGAGTTCCACCATGAGATTATAATTAGTAAAAAAGTTATCGAAAAATACTTCATGCGATGCTGGGTCAGTCTCCATTTTTTCAAGCAACTTTTTTACTACTCTTGACCCTAAGGGATCAGTGTAATTTTCCTCCGATTTTCCACAGTAAAAATCAAAAGTGTAGCAATATCCGTTCGAACTGGCTGCTACCCAGTTCTTAAAGCCAAATCGCACTGGTTTTCCACGTATAAACTGCTTAGCAGGGTGATGTCCAAAATATTTTACCATCGACTCATCAATTGAAATGTGTTGGTGCAACACTCCCCACTGAAGAAATTTTTTCATTACAACATTTGCTAATGGACGAATTTTAAACATTTTGTCCCTGGTGGTGCCAGCTTCGCTATTGTCCGCAAGATGAATGTTCTTTTTGATATCACGATATCTTTGTCTAGGCAGTGATTTTGATACCATTTCCATGCCAACATCTTCATCGTAGGACCAGTATAAATCCTCTCTGGGTAATTTGTTATATCCAGATAGTATCAGTACACCTATAAATTTTTTTAAGTCGACGGGGTCCAGTTGGAAGTTATGCCTATTATTTTGACTAGCATATAAATTTGTATTGCTGATAATCAAACTAGCCACTTCTTCATCAAATATTTTCTCGAATACTTGTACTGGGTTGAGATTACCAAGCAACTTCTTTACATTTTCTTGTTTGGCAAGCACATCAGTCGATACCAGAGATGTGGAAGAGTATGTTGGTGAGCACTTACGCCAAACTGGTAGATGATTGCGCCTTCTTTTTATCTTTTCGGCCAACGGTTCGTCATCGCTACTATCGTTATCATCAGTTAAAATGGTATTATTGTGTCGCCTAAATACCTCAATGCTACCTGGCACATCTCTCGGTAAGTTGTCAGCTACCATGTCCTCATCACAACCTTCTTCTTCATCTGTCAAAAAACTCGGTTCCGGCGGAATAATAGCGAAATCATGTAACGAATCGTTATCACTATCTTCCAATATTCCGTTAACAGCTTCTTGTAATCCTTTGAAATCATTACGAGCTTTAAAATGTTTAGTACTCATCATATTCTTTTGAACTCTAAACTTATAACCACAACACAACTTAACGATGCTAACTTTCAACACTTAATGACTTTATTCGAAGCACACACAACGAGTAGCATTGATACTTTCATATTTTGGGAATCCCCTTCTTACACATGTAGATAAACCTATAAGTATGCTTTAATATTTCTGTAGCAGTGTTGCCACAATTTGTATATGGATTCTGCCGCTGTACTCAATTGAGTACAGTAGTATTTAAAGTACGATAACTTTGTAGAAATAGCTAGCAGATAATTTATGTTATGCTTATTTTATCAAATGAAATGTTCTTTTTCAGAAAAATAAAATAGAAAAGAAATTAGCAATATAGTAAAAGCTGAAAAAGGGAAAAGTCTGAGCTTATCTCGACACATCAACTTTGTGTCTATTTAGCAGTGCATTTTTTGAGAGTTAATATGTATCTAACCAATTTTTTATATTTTTTTAAAGGGGTACAGGTCTCTTTTTATATACAAATGCAAAAAAATGCACAAAAATTTTCAAACTTTTGAAATTTTTGCAAAGGTTTAGCTGTACTCAAATGAGTACACCGGCGCCAAATGGGTTAAACCAAGTCTGCTCAACAAGAAATGCGAAACAAAAGACAACATTTATCTAAAAGTTGTTTGAAAATAATTATTTACTTTTTTGCCATCTATTTTTAGAATATTTTTTTTATCCCTGAACGTTTAAATAGTCAATAAAAATAATAATAATTTTGTTGAAAAACAGTAATAATTACTTTTGAAGTTAAAAAATGTTTTTCTGCTTTTTAAAGATTTAAATGGCAACAAACATGGAATGCTGGTCGATTGGTTGCCTGTTTGGTTAGTTAATTGACTGTCTTCATTTGTATCTCGCAAATACTATTCAATTTCAATTTTGATTAAAAAAATTTTTTTTATCGCAAGAAAACTTTATAAAAAAAAATAATATTATTTAACAGTCAAGGCTGTCTGTCTACTTGATAATTAAAATTTCATGTAAAGAAATAATTGAATTTCTTTAAGAGAAATAAATTATTTTATATGCATTTTTAAATATTTTATTTGAATGAAATTATGTTTTCAGAAGACATGACTTAGAAAATTGGATGCTCCAAAGGCCATATAACGCAAAAACTTACTGCTAAATTAATACGAAATAATGTTGCTCTGTTAATTTTGTTGAAAGTTAAGAAATGTCACTGGCAACATTTTTCATTCATTTCAATTCATTAAAAAATGTTTCTAACATCATTTTTTTGTTTCAACTGCGAAATGAGTGACACTGTTTTGTGTAAGGAAAAGTTACATTATTTTTAATTTTGTATTTTAAGTTGATTGTGGCATAAAACTTATGAAAATTCATAATTTCTCATTTCATCAGCCACCTTTTCTGTGCAGAAAAAATTCATCATTCTAAATAATTCTGTAGAAAAATTTTAGCAATTATAATTTTTTTTGTTTTGCTATAAAAAAATGTCTTCAGTCAAAATTTTTCTAAAAAAAATCTATCAATCAAAATTTTTCCTTCAAAAATTTCATCAATCAAAATTTTCCTATAAAAAATTTCATCAATCAAAATTTTTCTTTAAATTTTTCTATATTCAGCAGCCAGAGTTATACTACAAAAATTTTCTTCACTTAAAATTAACAATAAAAAAATTTCACCACTCACAATTTTTTGATAAAAAATTTCTTCAATCAAAATTATTCCGTAAACAAATTTTAACCGCCAACATTTTTAAATAAAACAGTTTTTTAGTCATAAATTCATGTTTTATAAAAAAATTTCATCAGTTGCAGTTTCAACATTTCAAAAGCCACAATTTTATTATAAAAAAAATTCAACAGCCACAATGTTTTTCTAAAAAAAATTTCGAGTCCCATTTAAAAAAAAAATTTCAAGAGACACATTTCTTATAAAAAATTTTCAATCACATTTTTTTATAAAAAAATTTCAAGAATCACATTTTTTTTATAAAAAAAATTCAAGTCAAATTTTTTTTTATAAAAAAATTTCAAGAGTCTGTATAGAAATTTTGTGTGTCATAATTTTTCTATAGAAAGGCTCTGTCACAATAATCTTATATAAAATTTATAAAATTCATAAATTTTCTATAAAATAATTTTATTAGTCAAAGTTTTTCTAAAAAATTACAATTTTTCTATAACAAATTTTATCAGTAAAAATTTTTTATCAAGAGCCACAATGTTTTTATAAAAAAATTTTAAGAGTCACATTTTTTTATAAAAAAATTTCAAGAGTCACGTTTTTTTATAAAAAAAATTTCAAGAGTCACAATATTTACATAAAAAATCAGTCACAAATTTTCTGTATAGAAATTTTGGCGGTCAAATTTTTTCTCTACAAAATTGTATGTCAAAATTTTTCTAAAAAAAAGTTCATCAGTGACAATAATTTAAAAAAAAAATTATAAAAAGCTGCTTCAGTCTATAAAAAATTTTATTAGTCAAAGTTTTCCTAAAAAATTAGAAATTTTCTATACAAAATTTTATTAGTAAAAATTTTCCTATAAAAAAGTTGCAGCTGATGAAATTTTTATATATAAAATTTTCAAGAGTCAAATTTTTTTATACAAATATTTCAAAACTCACAATTTTTTTATAAAAAAATTTCAAGAGTCACATTTTTTTATTAAAAAAATATCAAGAGTCATTGTCTTTTTATAAGAAAATTTCAAGAGCCACAATTTTTACATAAAAAAAATCAGTCACAAATTTTCTGTATAGAAATTTTGTATGTTACAATTTTTCTATAAAAAAGTTCATCTGTCACAATAATCTTATAAAAAATTTATAAAAAAAGCTGCTACAGTTATAAATTTTCTATTAAAAAAAATTTATTAGACACAGTTTTTCTATAAAAATACAATTTTTCTATAAACAATTTTATTATTAAAAATTTTTCTTTCATTTTAAGAATCACAATTTTTACATAGAAAAACAAATTACAAATTTTGTGTATAGAAATTTTGCCAATCACATTTTTTCTCTACAAAAATTGTATGTCACGATTTTTCTATAAAAAAATTTTATATTATCTATAGAAATTTGGGCAGTCACATTTTTTCTCTACAAAATTGTATGTCACACTTTTTCTATAAAGAAGTTCATCAGTCACAATTTTTTTATAAAACATTTATAAAAAAGCTGCTTCCGTTATAAATTTTCTATAAAAAAATTTATTAGTCACCATTTTTCTATTAAAATATTTCATGTCACAATCTTTCTATAAAAAGAGTCTACAAAGAGATTTTTCTATAAAAGATTTTTATCGGTCATAGTTTTTTTATAAAAATTACATCAGTTACGATATAAAAAAATGTTCATCAAACATAATTTTTCTATAAAAAATTTTATCATATATCTCATATATTTTCTATAAAAGAATTTTTAAAAATTATAAATTTTCTATAAAATAATGTTATCAGTCACAGTTTTTTTATAAAAACATTTCGTGTCACAATTTTTTTATAAAAAAATTTCATCAGTCTTAATTTTTCTATAAAAAAAATTTGATCAGTCATAATTTTTCTATAAAAATATTTCATCAGTAATAATTTTTAATAAAAAACACTTCACCCGTTAAAATTTTTTTATAAAAAAAATTTCATCAGTCATAATTTTTCTATAAAAAAATTTCATCAGTCATAATTTTTCTATAAAAAAATATCATCAGTTACAATTTGTTTTTATAAAAAATTAAATCCCTTCACAATTTTACTATAAAAAATGTTTTGCAGTAGTAACTTTTCTATTAACAAATTTCATCAGTCTTAATTCAACTAAAAGCTAATTGCCAATATCAGCAGTCACCTTTTTTTTTATAAAAAAATATTTCCAGTTACAATATTTCTATAAAAAATATCTCCTTCAAAATTTTTCTATAAAAAATTTCATCAGTCAAAATTTCTGTTTAAAACAATTTCATCAGTCTATAATTTTTCTATAAAAAAATTTCATCAGTCATAATTTTTCTATAAAAAAATATCATCAGTTACAATTTGTTTTTATAAAAAATTAAATCCCTTCACAATTTTACTATAAAAAATGTTTTGCAGTAGTAACTTTTCTATTAACAAATTTCATCAGTCTTAATTCAACTAAAAGCTAATTGCCAATATCAGCCGTCACAATTTTTTTTATAAAAAAATATTTCCAGTTACAATATTTCTATAAAAAATATCTCCTTCAAAATTTTTCTATAAAAAATTTCATCAGTCAAAATTTCTGTTTAAAACAATTTCATCAGTCTATAATTTTTCTATAAAAAATTTCATGTCTTAATTTTTCTATAAAAAAAAAATTGATCAGTCATAAGTTTTCTATAAAAATATTTCATCAGTCATAATTATTAATTAAAAACACTTCACCAGTCAACATTTTTCTATAAAAAAATTTTCATCAGTCATAATTTTTCTATAAAAAAATTTCATTAGTCATAATTTTTCTATAAAAAAATTTCATCAGTCACAATTTTTTTTATAAAAAATTAAATCCCTTTACAATTTTACTATAAAAAATTTTACCAGTAGTAAATTTTCTATTAAAAAATTTTATCAATTTGCTAATATCAGCAGGCACAATTTTTCTATAAAAAATTTCATCCTTCAAAATTTTTCTATAAAAAATTTCATCCTTCAATATTTTCCTATAAAAAATTTCATCAATGAATATTTTCCTATAAAAAATTTTATCAATGACAATTTTCCTAAAAAATTTCATCAGTCAAAATTTTTCATAAAAAAAATTTCACCAGTCAAAATTTTTCTTTAAAAAAAAATTTATCAGTCACAATTTTTCTATAAAAAATTTCATCAGTCAAAATTGTTTCTTTAAAAAAATTTCATCAGTCAAAATTTTTCTTTAAAAAATTTCAGCAGTCATAGTTCTTCTATAAACAAATTTCATCAGTCAAAATTATTCTATAAACAAATTTCAGCAGTCATAGTTCTTCTATAAACAAATTTTATCAGTCATAATTCAACCAAGCCAAATTGCTATTAATATCACGTGGATATTTGAGAACAGCATGCCGAGAAACGAAAAGAAAGCCAGAATAATAGTTTATGTTGTTTTAATAAATCTCTTTCCTTATTACAAAACGCATTTAGGTAGGATACTTTCCCCTGAGATTTTCTAAGAGAATTAAATGCTACAAAGAAGCGTTCAATTTGATGGTTTCTCAAACAATGTTCATTTGTTCCCCATCTGTTCTTGTGTTACACAAAGTCTTGGGTAAAAATTTCTATTTAAAATTTAATTATATTTTTTACATTTAATGTCACCTAGTGTAGGGTACTTAAGACAAAAGGGACATAATTTTTTGTTGTTTTTTCTTTTATCAAAGATTTGGTTGAAAACAATTTCAATACGAATAAAATCAAAATAACTTCTGTCAAAGAGTTCTTTGAACTTAATATCATATTTAAAGCGGTTTAAATAAAAGTAAAATAGACGGAGCAACGGAGCAATACAAATGCAGAAACAAAAACTGTTACAAAATTCTACAATTAAAACAAAAACAACAACACTAAAAAAAAAATAAAAAAAGTAAAAAATAAAGTAATTAAAGCTCTTCGTATTGAAACATGTGTAGCAATCACATGAAATCTGATAAAAAATTAATACAAAAAATTGTTAATAAAGACACAGACAGACAGACAGACAGACACATATGAGTACATGCCCAGATATAGATAGAGATACACATTTGCATGAACAGATACAATTTTGTTACAAAATATTTTTTGCATGTTCGACAAGCTGTTAAAGGTAAAAATGATTAAGAATTTGAATTCTTTGCTTTTTGTTCGAAATTCTATTTTCAGTTTTGAATATCATTTGTTTGTATAACATATTTTCAATATCAAATATCGTAATATATCGCAATATCGCAACAGTATCGCTTCTTCTTGCTTGAAAGAGCTTTTGTTTGTAATTTTTGGAATTTAAAGTCAGTGCCAGAGTTGCAGAGTTACGCTCATTGCAAAAGGAGAATAATAAAACCATTGAAATTTTTATAAAGTGTTTATTCAGTTATTGCTGTTAACTATGTATACTATTGAATAGCTTCAATGGTTTTAGCCCACAACAAAACACAAAGCCAAGTTTGTGTGGATTATTGTGATGTCGCTTTCAAGGACGCATTCTTTAGTGATGAACGATAGTTGAAGTCATGTTGTCTATATTGGGGAAATGACTACGTTTCACTGTAGAAAACTGCCGAATACTAAAGGGGCTAAGTAAAGGGTATATTGTTTAGAGGTATAGACCTTTGAACTAGAATAAAGCAAAAATGATTTTTTTTAAATTGAAATAAAATTTTCTTTATTCGAAAGATAATTTTCTGGCATTATAATTTTAATATGATTTCTGGCTTATGACTCTAGCGACCGGCTTGGACCTAGGAGGAGCTCCAATTTTCCATGACTTTTTTCAACATTTGTAATCGTATATCGGCAATAACGCGACTAATGTTGTCTTCCAAATATTCAATCGTTTCGCGTTTATCGCTAGCGACTTCAGATATACCCAGAGATATCCCCCCGGGAACCACACAGTCTTGATGGACCTCTTCCCCATCTTGATATTTCGTGATTTGATTTACATTTGTACCTGGCAGTTAGCCCTAACCAGATTTGTGGTCAAACCACTGTGAGTGAAAAGCAGCGCCACTCACGCCCTAAGAGGCCGAAGTCTAATTCTAGCAACAGGTCCTTGCTAGTAGCAATTTCAATGATTCTAGAGCAGGGCTGCAAACCACCACTCCTTGCTGAAGAGTTGGAGACTATCCAACTCCTGTTCAGAACACATGTCTAGCATGCTTACTGGATCTTGATCATTCACCTGTGGGTGTTATTAATGGCGAGATGATCCTGGCCACCATATTAAGCAAAACCTGTTATTGGGCCGGAAACCATAACCACCACGATACTCCCAAAAAGGGCCAACCTCAATGATCAGCTAGAGAGCAGCTAAATGCCTAAAGAGACAAATAGCGGAACTCTGCGAGCTCACTGATTCCCGTCGAAATAACGTGGAGTTTCCAGTTGTACCCCTGCTGACTTCAGGGGACTGGGCTCCCTTATACCCCCAGTTGCACAGGCATAGATAGTCAAGTATTCTATAAAGACCGATAAATGTGCCCCCGGGGGGGGGGGCCCATCTTGATATATGCTTTCGAGGGTAAAGGCGCAAACAGTCGCCTGGGCCAGCAGGAGATCCAAACTGAAAGAGGCATACGACTTTCAGAGCCCGTTCAATGACTTTATACACATAAACACACTGGTACTACGGGAACCAATTGTGCGTAGGGATACGGTCACGTTCTGGTTATTGCTGAGGCCACTCTGGGATTTACGTAGTTGCTGTGGGCTTAAAGCGGTTGCTTTTAAAAAACTTTCCAAGATATGGTCTACCATCCAATATCTTAGCTTCGTTGTACTCCAGTTGGTCAATCGTTTCGGGCTTATCGGCGTAGTCTAGCGACTTCTTATATTCCCACAGAAAATTCCCTCACGATCTTTGACACCAATTACCAGATGTTGTCCTCAATAAACCAATTGCGACACGAGCTGCGTAACATTTTGTGCCGCCTTGGCGAAACCACAGCTCCTGCACATCTTGACTGTTTAATTGATGAGCGAAAATGTTAGTAATCATGGCTCCATACCGGTCCCCATTGTCTGTAACTTTTTGACCCGCATCGTCAGAAGTGCGGATTAATGATTCCGGTCAATTTTGCTTGATGTAACGGTGACTCATTTATACACTTGAGGATTATCATCACTCCAAATATTTTTTTTATTTTATTTATTTTTGTTTATTGACGCCTTCATTCACACAAAAGTGAGCTTCACCGCCAACAAAATTCGCTTATAAAAATCGGGATCAAGAGCAATCCATTTTTCCCATCTGATAAAATGGTCGCCAGTTAAAAAGACGTTGCCAATTATAAGTTCTAAACCTCTATAAAAACACTCGATATCATGAAAGATTGATATAAGCAGGAGTGAAAATTGCTGCTAGATATCCAAGAAGCTTCATTTGGTAAAGCAGGCGGTTGATTTCCACTTAGGAAGCATTTAGATTCCATTTCACCCTATGAAAGTAGAGATAATGATTAAAGTCCTAAGGAAAAATCATGTGACAAAATACACACATTGATATGTTTTGACGGAATCTCACCGTCATTACATGTGTGAACAGAGGTAAAAGGGAGCCCAGTCCAGTTCAAGGCTAGCAGGAGCCAACCGGACAATCCGCTATATTTCCACGAGAATCAGTAAAGCCCCCAAAGTTTAGCTTAATGTCTTTTTAGCTTTTTAGCTGTTCTCTGACTGCTTATTGAGGTTGGCCCTTCAGGAGTATCGTGGTGGTTGTGGTTTGGAGGCCCTCGTTTGAGTTGTGTGGGTCGGATCATTCACAATGAACAGAACGAATGATTTAAGTGCAGTGAGCATGATTGATGTTGTGTTCTTAAATTTTATTAAGCTTCATGCGTTCAGGACCAGGAGTTGGATAGTCTCCAACTCTTTAGCAAGGAGCAAAGGATGCGGCCTGCTTCGAGCTCATGAAGTTGCAACTAGGTGTGACCAAAGGATATACGTATCTGAAGGCCTCCTAGGGCGAGGGTGACGTTACAAATTATCTACAGTGGTATGATCCACCATCTGGTTATGGTTTACACAGCTAGTTACAAGTGCAAATCTTATCACGCATGATGATCAAGCAGCTCCAAAGATAAATGATTAGATGCTTAACTCTAATGACTGAAAGGAGGTACCACAAATCAATATTTGTAGTCAAGCAAAGGCATACATTCACGATTCAAAGAACTCATTGAGGTACATCCAACCGTTCTACTAGCTTCCTTTTGCAGAAGTATTTCTTTATTTTTTTTGCCAGGATAACATTGCTCATCATTTTCTTGACTAAGAGGAGTCTGCGTTTCGGTTTGCAAAGTCGTTGTGGATTTATGTTTCAAAAAAGAGCAATCGTAGATGTGTAAAATGCTGCATCATTAATATTTATTCAATTAATTTACCCGCCAATTTTGTTTTTTTGTTTGCTAAACAAAAATCAATTTACCCGCAAATTTGGTGATCTCAAATTAGGCTTATTTTTGCGAAATTCCTCTTATTTACGGAGACACAGCCATTTTAAGTTTTTAATTAAATTTTCATATAAAAATCGAGCAATCGTAAATGTGTAAAATGCTGCACCCTTAACATTTTATATAAATTTTCTATAGTTAAATTCAACTCAATTACCCGCAAATTTTGTTTATTCTACTTAAAAAAATCAATTTACCCGCAAATTTGGTATTGTAAACATTATATTTTTTTTGAAAACGATGTATTCTGATAGAAAGTCTTATATATTATTAACCTTTTTTGTCACTTTAATGACGCCATTGCAGTGTTTCTTTTCAATTCAATTTCATCTGGTGTGTAAACGGAAAAAATCAGATCTTTCGATGCGTAGGCAAGTCAAAAAAAGCAGGGAGTCTGCAAATTTAATTCATAGATTTGAAATGCTTTGGTGATAGTCATTGAGCAAGTAAATCGCACCAGCAACGGCAAGTATATTTGGTATATCTGTTGAAATCATTGTGATCCAAGTTAAACACGGTGGAGACCGTGGTTCAAAAAAATTAAGAGTTGGGCCACCCATGGGGGCAATCGTACATGTGTAAAATGCTGCATCATTAATATTTTATTTAAATTTTCTATAGATAAATTCAATTAATTTACCCGCCAATTTTGTTTTTTTGCTTTACGCGACCGCGAAATTTTCCACGCAATAACTGAATTGCTTGTGGTGGCTTGTGGCAGTGTCTAGCTTAAATCAACAGATAATATTGTCAACATTACCCAATTATGAATACAAAAAATTGGTTTTCATGGTGAAGTCGGCACTTCCTTGCTTATTTTAAACAAAAATACTTATCGACGATACCGTCTGGTTTTTCAAGGACTTGACGATTTTGTTAGCTCAATTTCCCGTAATTGAAAATAAACCTCATCTCTAGCGCTGCATTGTTTTCGTTCAGTTGTTTAAATAGGAAATCTACAAACGTTTGAGGTAAACAATGGTAGGTCGGCTTTAAATCTGGTATGAGTGTGGACGAGTTGATTTCCAAGGCTCATTCTCAACATGTCGCTGTACCACGGTTATATTTGCATCACTCCGCCCACTACGAGCCTATTGTTTTGGTTTATTGTCAGCGACAATACCGCAAGCCTTAGAAGTAGCGATTACATTAAGGACAGCGGTCTTAGAAGGAGCTTAATAATGAAGACAAGCTGGTCAACATTTATGAAGTGATATAGTGAAATTTTCAGCATCTTGATTTTGAGTAAATTTACACAATTAAAATTATTTGCACAGGTGTAACGTTTCATGCTTAAAATTTTCAAACTTTTTACTAAATAAATGTCAAGGGATGACAGCTCAATATTTGACGTTTAATCATTTGACATACAATTTATTTCCTAATCACAAAGTTGCCAAAACAAAAAAATAGTTTTTCAGCTGAAGAACATGTTGCAGAAACATTTCGCAACTTCTAACAAAATAAAAAGTAGAAAGAGGGTGAGAGAGAGAGAGGTAGGAGAGTCCTACTGCGCCAACATTTTTTCTTATTAATTTTGCACAAAAATTTTGTTTATATGGGCTTGAAAGCCTTGTTTACGATATCATGAATAGAGTACCATGTTTTAGTCTTAAGTATTTAGCGTCATAACACTTTAACGTAAGAACTTTTTGTTTAACTTCAAATTGACGTAAAAAGAATATAAAATAAAATTGAACAATTAATGAATGTTATTTTACTTCTGTAATCTTTACAATGGAATCAGTTTAGTTAAGTACGCCCTTGCTAACGGCAGAGAAGTTTTTATTTGTTGTTTTTTGTTATTATAGTTGTTGTTGTTGTTGTTTAACTATTTCACAATTTCCAGTAAAAAGAAATAAAAATTAAAAATAAAAGGAACACGCAATCAAACACACATTTTGAATTTCAATATTTGTGGAATAATTAAATTGAAATGTTATTAATTTTTTTTTGTTTATTGTTTTGGTATTTAAAAATTACAACAACAAAAAACGAATTTATTAAAACAATTGTAATAAGTGACAAATTCCGTTCTATTCGTACTCGTGCTCGTATTCGCACTCGAACTCATACACGTACGAACATGTATTTTCATTATCAATTTTTATTCTAATCAAATTCAAAATCGAGTCTTTTTGCTTTGTTTTTGTTTTTGTTTTTGTTGTTGGTTAATTCATTCATTCATTCATGCAATATTTTGTTTAGTCATTTAATCATTCATTTGTCAATTTATAGTTTGTTGTCGTTAATATTTGCATTTCACATTATTGTCACATCAATCATTAATAAAACAAATATTTTTTCGTTCAAAAAAAAATCGAATGTTTTGAATGTTTTCTTTTTTTTTGTTTTTACAAAACAAATAATAATTTAGTTTTTTATTTTGTTTTTTTTTTTAAAGAAAATAAAAAAAGATAAAATTTAAAAAAAAATTTTATAAAGAACAAGAGATTCCAAATTTTTTGTTTAAAGAATCTCAAGACTTTGATTACACGCAAAAAACATGATCTCGAGCAAATAAATTTGTTTTAAAAGTAATGAAATTTTAAAATATAAAGGGTGTTTTTGTAGAGGTATAAAGATTTGAAAACAAAAATGATTTTTTTGAAAAATTGATGTGAAGTTTGCTTTATTCGAAAGATAATCTTCTGGCATTAGAAATTAAATATGACTTCCGGTATACGACTGCCACGACTGGCTCGGACGCAGTCTAATCTGAAGGTCCAATTATCGCTAACGTTTTTCTATATTTGTCGCCGTATATCGATAATAACGAGGTGAATGTTGTCCCCTATCGTCAATCGTTTCATCCTCATCGGCGTAGACTAGCGACTTTACATATCCCCACAGAAAATAGTCAAGCGGCGTTAAATCGAACGATCTTGGAGACGATTTCGCGGATCTAAAATCTCAAACTATGCGGTTTCTAAATATTTCCTTCAATAAAGCGATTTGAACACAAGCTATGTGACATGTAGCGCCGTCTTGTTGAAATCACAAGTCAGTAAATTTGTCTGGGTTTAGCGGTGTCTCAACATGCACTTGAAGATTATCATCACTCCATTCACACGAAAGTGAGCTTCAATGCGAAACAAAATTCGCTTATTAAAATCGAGATCAATGGCAATTCACCGAATCTACATTTGGCTAAGTGATCGTATGGCTTCAATTCTTGCACGAATTGAATTTTTTAAACCCGAAAATCAAGATCTTTTCGCAAAATTAAATAAGTGGATGGACACGTATTCAATTCCTGATTCCTGTACACGTTGATGGATAGACTACGCTACACTCTACAGCAACAATAACTTCTTCTGGGTTTGTTTTTTTTTTTTAATGTAAACGTGCTGGCACAACGTTCCATAGTTAATCGCATTGATCGCTTTGATGAACGATTATATTGACCGTAAAATGGACGTAGGGTACGATAAGTGTTGCGAACACGGACATGATTTTAAATATAATTTTGAACAAATCGCAAGCGTTGTCAGTTAATTCAGCTGGAACTGTCAAATCAAATTAAACATAAATTACTTGACAGCTGACAAAATTTCCGCCAAAAAATTCTATGTAGAACTAAAAGCTCTATATCACTATAAAAAAGTTTTTTATTTCATTTAAAAATCAATTTAAACTTTTATACCTCTATAAAAAACACGCTTTATTTTAATAAACTAACAAAACTTATTGCCTGCAAACGGTGCAGGCTAGTGTATTTTATAATAAAAAAAATTAACTTAAATTTCTATATGTCTAAAAACACCCGTTACTTCTATAAAGTAAAAAATTTTTTTTTCATTTACACTGTGCAGGCAAAAAAATCACCTTAAACTTCTATACACCTTTTTTTGAACAAAGCAGGAAACCTTTCGCCGGCTAGTGTATTTAATAATAAAAAAATCAACTTAAACTTCTATACCTCTATAAAAACACCCTTTATTTTAATAAATAAAGTGCAGGCTAGTGTATTTTATAATATAAAAAAATTAACTTAAATTTCTATACCTCTATAAAAACACCCGTTACTATAACAAAGTAAAAAAACTTTCGTTCAAAATGTGCAGGCTAAACAATCAACTTAACTTCTATACACCCAGACTGTGTGGCCTAGTGTTTTTAATAATAAAACTGTGTAGGCTAGTGCATTTAATAATCAAAAATTCAACTTAAAGTTCTATACCGCTATAAAAAATTCTTTTATTATTAGAAAACCTTTTGCCGTCCAAACTGCGTGCGCTAGTGTATTTCATAGTAAAACTATGTAGGCTAGTGTATTTAATAATTAAAAAATTAACTTAAACTTCTGTAAAACATCCTTTATTTATAGGTTACGGAAACGGTTTATACCTCTATAAAAACACTGTTTATTTAAAAAAAGTATGAAACGTTTTGCCTTCCAAACTATGTAGGCTAGTGTATTTAATAATCAAAAAATCAACTTAAACTTCTATACCTCTATAAAAACACCCTTTATTTTAATAAATTTTAAAAATTTTTTTGCCCTGCAAACTGTGCAAGCTAGTGTATTTTATAATAAAAAAAAATTAACTTAAATTTCTATACCTCTATAAAAACACCCTTTATTTTAAAAAAACTTAAAAAGTTTTTTGCCCTGCAAACTGTGGAGGCTACTGTATTTTATAATAAAAAAATAACTTAAATTTCTATACCTCTATAAAAACACCCTTTATTTTAATAAACTTAAAAAGTTTTTTGCTCTGCAAACAGTGCAGGCTAGTGTATTTTATAATATAAAAAAATTAACTTAAATTCCTATACCTCTATAAAAACACCCGTTACTATAACAAAGTAAAAAAAAACTTTCGGTCAAACTGTGCAGGCTAAACAATCAACTTAAACTTCTATACACCCAGACTGTGTGGCCTAGTGTTTTTAATAATAAAACTGTGTAGGCTAGTGCATTTAATAATCAAAAATTCAACTTAAAGTTCTATACCGCTATAAAAAAACCCTTTATTATTAGAAAACCTTTTGCCGTCCAAACTGTGTGCGCTAGTGTATTTCATAGTAAAACTATGTAGGCTAGTGTATGTAATAATTAAAAAATTAACTTAAACTACTGTAAAACATCCTTTATTTGTAGGTTATTTATAACGTATCAAAAAATCAACGGAAATGGTTTATACCTCTATAAAAACACTGTTTATTTAAAAAAAGTATGAAACGTTTTGCCTTCCAAACTATGTAGGCTAGTGTGTTTAATAATCAAAAATGCAACTTAAACTTCTATACCTCTACAAAAAGCAACCATTATTTTAATAAAGTAAAACAAACAAGTTTCGGAGAAGCCTTAAGCACAACAAACAGTCAACTTTCAAGAAGTTGAAATTCAAGGAAAGTGAGTCAAAAGCCTTTTCCATGTAGAGACATATTTTTCCGATATGTGCTTAGATTTTCCGACGGGGCTAAAATTACTCTTCTTTGTGTTCTTCAGAACACTGAAAATGGCAAACGGCCGACCCGGTTTGTTTACAAACCAAATTTGACGATTGTCGACGAAAAACCGTACCCAAATAAGAGACATATTTTTCCCGTGCTCTTTCTATTGCTGCTATGAAATTGTCAATTCTTTTTTGATGGTGGACTGTAGTGTTCTTTTCGAAAAATAAATTGTTCCTTTGACAGCATGTCGTTATTCCCAGTAATCGTTTCTACCAGGCTTAAGTATTGTTAATTAACCTTTGAAGCTTTAAGCAGTTTTGGAAAGTATCAAGTTTTTAAGTAAAGAAAGAGAGAGAGAGAGAGAGATGGTAAATAGAGTGTTGCTAATATACTTAAGCCCAACAAGTGCTAGACTATAAAGAGAGAAAGTTCTGTGACAGTATATCGTTAAATCATTTCTTGTGCTCAGATGGTCGCAAGGGTAATCTCTATTTCTCCACCTGTTATGGCCGCCAAAGTTAAGGAGGCTGCGTTCAAAAGGGTTGGGGTGTTGTTCAAGTTTGCTGACATACTTTAACGCGGATCTTAAAAAATTCTACTTTTACTGCAGGTACATTTAGGTCTTTATGAATTCTCGAGTTTTTAACGTGCTATTGCGCTACAGTAATCATTCGAAGAATTTTGTTCTGCCGCTTCTGAATTTTTTCAATGTTTGAGCCCCAGACAGTGCTCCATAATTAAATACCACAGCACTATATCGACTTAACAATCACATTGTAGAATAATACTTTACAATCCAACTTTAAAGCTGAACTTCGGCCTATTACCCAATTAGTTGTACTGCCTTCAATTTTATCTGCTCTGCGTCAATTTAGTGAGACTTCCAGATTTGTCGAAGGTCCAAGTGAATGCCGAGATATTTCACTTCATTGAGATATTAGTTTGTTGTTGTAGAGCACGTATCTTTACGTAGAGTGAATGTATTATGAATGCATTTTTACTCTTTTACTTTTATTTGCCAGAGCTTCAGCCATTTTCCTTATTTCTCATATTTGTTGGTATCAATTTCGTGATGCCACCTGGTGGCTATTATGAACGCTAAGAAATATTGTGTTATTGGCAAAAGTTGAAATGTGATTGGCGCATAAATAAAGTACCCAGGAGAGCAGTACACTTCCTAGGGAAACTTTTGCTAAAATAGGCTGAGCGGGGCTAGTAAAGTTATCTTATCTGATTTTTAATTCTCGACCAAATGAGTAACTTTCCAACAGGGTATGACTATTTGTAGGCAGGTTAAGCTTTATTTTATAGATTAAGCCATCCTGACACACTTTATCAAACGCTTGCGATAAATCTATAAAGAGAGCTAAACAACCATGTCAAAACTTTTTTGAAAATTGTTAATGGCACCGTTGCCTCCGTCATTGGTGGTAAATTGGTAAATTGCAGCCCTAATCATCAATATAGATTCAGAGCTTATGCTAGCACTACTAAACAGACCCCCAAAATTGTTCACTTCATAAGGGGGTCATTCGAAAACAATTGGCGACTGTTTGTTCGGTATGATCAGCAAGTGCTTTCATTGTGATGGCATGATTATCAAGCCATGTTCTAGACTTTAGACTGATAATGATGTCATCACATCGAAAGCGTTCTTCAATCATACCGAATAAACAGCCAGCAACGACGGTTTACACTGAAGGAAATGACAACGGGATTTCATTTACTGGCGGAAAAAATCCAGACAACATTTCACTGTATTCGCATGACTTCCTTATAATGTTAACAATTCTGTGGGTCTGTTTAATGGTTCTATGCTTAGGCCCTGAATCAAAATTAATGATTAATGATGCACTCCACCTCTTTCAATGCTAGAGTCAACTGCGCCATTAACAATTTTTCAAAAAAGTTTTGACATCGTTGTCAGTAGACTTATAGACCTAAATGATTCTACCGTAAAGGGATTTTTTACCGGTTTAGGAATCATAGTAAGTAGAGTAATCTTTCACTCTGCAGGATAATGAGTGATTTGATTTACATCTGTACCTGGCAGTTAGCCTTAACCAGATGGTGGTCAAACCACTTTGAATGATTTTAAGACAAACGTCATTCGCGCCCTAGGAAGCCGAAGACTAATTCTAGCAACAGGTCTTTCCTAGTTGCAACTTTAGTGATTTTAGAGCAGGGCTGCAAACCATCACTCCTTGCTGAAGAGCTGGAGACCATTCAACTCCTGTCCAGAACACATGTCTAGCATGCTCACTGGATCTAGGAACATTCCACTGGGTAGGTGTTATTAAAGGTGAAATGAACCTGCCCACCATATAAAACTGACCTGTCTGTTATGGGGCCGCGAAACCACAACCACCACCATACTCCCGAAGGGCCAACCTCTATAATCAGTCAGAGAAACAGCTAAATGCCTAAAGAGACAAATAGCGGAAACTCTGCGGGCTACTGATTCCCGTGGAAATAACGTGGAATTCCCAGTTTACCCCTGCTGCAGTCAGGGGACTGGACTCTCTTTTTCCCCTAGTTGCACAGGTTTAGATAGTCAAGTATTCTATAAAGACCGATAAATGTGCGGCGGGAACTCCGCAGGATAACTGTGTGATTAGATTTACATCTGCGCTTGACTATGTAGTCTTAATCAGATGGTGGTCAAGCCACTGCATAATTTGGGACGTCATGCTCGTCCTAGGAAGCCGAGGACTAATTCTAGCAACAGGTCTTTCCTAGTTGCAACTTTAATGATTCCACAGCAGGGCTGCAAATCATCACTCCTTGCTAAAGAGTTGGAGACTATCCAACTTCTGTCCAGAACACATGTCTGGCATGCTCACTGGATCTGGGAACATTTCACCAGGTAGGTGTTATTAAAGGTGAAATGAACCCGGCCACCATATAAAAACTGACCTGTCTGTTATGGGGCCGCGAAACCACAACCACCATGATACTCCCATATAGGGGCCAACCTCAATAATCAGCCAGAGAACAGTTAAATGTCTAAAGAGACAAATAACGGAACTCTGGGGCTTACTGATTCCCGTGGAAATAACGTGGAGCTTCTAGTTGTACCCCTGCTGACTTCAGGGGAGTGGGCTCCCTTTCTCCACCAACAGGTCTAAATAGTTACTCTCCACAAAGACCATAAATGTGCCCCAGGGGGGTTCTGCAGGATAATACTCAAGTCGTAAAATTGAATTGAAAATATATGGAATTAGTCCTCTTGGCTACTCGAGGTAGCTCTATGGTTTATATAGGGTCCACCATCTAACGTTTTTTTTTTTTCAACTAGAGATTATTTCGTGAACGGTAACACTTAGCTCAAGATTAATTTGATAGATAATTAGTTTTATCCTTCCGCTGAAGGAATATGATTGTGAATACGCTTGAACAACGCTGGGAAATATTGCGACATTACTTTGAAAATCATGGTAATGTTTGCAGTATGTGTGTGAAAACTGTGTACGGATTTTGGAAGAAGAGAAGCACCGTCAGCTGCGTATGTTCGTTATCTTGTGAAAAAAGCAAAAGAAAATGGCATCCTCATCGATAAACCAAAGCGTGAAAAGCCAAAAACAGTGCGTACATCGGAGAATATTGCTGCTGTGGCAGAAAGTGTGCGTGAAGCGCCATCAACATCAATCCACCCTCGTTCTCAACATTTGAACATTTCAGAGACGTCATTGAGACGAATTTTGAACCAATTGGTTCAGGAGTTTATAGCATTAAAAAAAAAAGTTATTTGGCGGACCCTTTATTATCTATTGCATTTTGGACATCTTAAATACTTAAATTGAAGGTCATAGGCGTTTCATTTACATACGGCGTTAGATGAGCTGTAGCAGCTTTTAATCGTCTAAACTTTTAATTAAAACTTTAATTAAATTAAAATCTTGTTAAACTCTGTTTTTAGCCATTTTAGAATTTAAGGACTTTGTTTTTTGTTTTTATTTTTATTTTTAATATTTTTTATTTCAATTAAATTTTTCTTCGATTTTGATTAAACTTTTGATTATTAAAGATTTTATGCCATAAAGATATAATGAGCATCACATGCGAGTTTCAAGCAACCGGATTTCTTACCTTTTTTGCTTTCCTTTTTGAATTTAAATTTAATTTTAAATTTTAATTAAATTTAAAAATAAATATTTAATTTATTAACAAAAAATCTCAACAATTAATCTTTATTGTCGTCTGTATTTATTTTTATTGCACAAATCCTTAGAATTACAAATAATTCTATTTTTTCGGAATTTATTTTCAAAACCTATTGATTGTAGAAAATAGATAAAAAAATAAAAATAAATAATGCGATCATGAACATGTGCGTTTAAGCTGAGGGTTTAAATGAGCAGCGCTCTTGCCGTTGCTCTATATGTGACAAATTTTTATAACAAGATTATCAATTAAAGTGAAACCTACATTAAAAAATAGTTTTATTTTATTGACAACAAACACACACACATACACACACATACTGAAATATAAAAATAAAATAAAAATTTTATTGAAACAAAGTATGTAAACATAGACTGAAAACACCCTACAGTTATAATCGTTTAGATTTTTTTCAGTATTAATTTGCCACATGTTTTTCGAACCAGAAATTTAAATAAAATTTGATTCATTTGGGAGTTTTTAATTGTTTCAATGCCTGTTCTCTCTGATCCCTTTTTATCACTTATCGCTAATTTTTTCTCTAACTGTAGATAAATTGGGTGGGCAAATTAGAGGTTAAGAATTTAATTGGCCTAAAACACACAATTTATTTTTTCGACCAGCTCTCAGAGAATGCCCCTACAATGCAATCAATGCATTGTGCCAGAACAAGGAACTTAGGTTATGGGGAGGTGGAAAGAGGGAGTAGTGTTTGTGGATATGCGATTTGAACTGTCCTACATTGGAAGTGACAGGATAGACTTCTGCTAAAGAACGAATTTTCTCTGTAATTGGCTCTTCAATGGCTAATCAGCCATAAATAAATGCCCTCTTAATGAAAATCTAGTTAAATGCAGAAACATGTGAGTAACGGGAATAAGTTCCCTAAATACAACCCACATTGCATCGATGTTCTAGAGAAATAATAGAATTGGATACCCTACTGTCCCCCCCTGCCTCTTGACCCTCTCTTGTACGCGGTCGAGCAACTTCATAATAGACTTTGGGGCGGCGGCCCATACATGAGAGTTGTATTCCACTTTGGGAGGGACTTAAGTGGTTTACATAGTACGAATATCTCTTATACCGTCCTTCCCGGGGGCACATTTATGGTCTTTATAGAACTCTCGACTATCATGACCTGTAAAACTGGGGGTATAAGGGAGCCCAGTCCCCTGAAGTCAGCAGGGGTACAACTGGAAGCTCCATGTTATTTCCACGGGAATCAGTAAGCCCGCAGAGTTTCTGCTATTTGTTTCTTTAGGCATTTAGCTGTTTCTCTGGATGATTATTGAGGTTGGCCCTTCGGGAGTATCGTGGTGGTTGTGGTTTCGCGGCCCCAGAACAGGTCAGTTCACCTTTAATAACAACTACCTGGTGGAATGTTCCTAGATCCAGTGAGCATGCTAGTCATGTGTTCTGGACAGGAGTTGGATAGTCTCTTCAGCAAGGAGTGGCAGCCCTGCACTGGAATGATCAAAGTTGCAACTAGGAAAGACCTGTTGCTAGAATTAGTCCTCGGCTTCCTAGGGCGTGAATGACGTTACTTTTCATTCCCAGTGGCATGAGCACCATCTGATTAAGGCTCACTGCCAGGTGCAGATGTAAATCTTATCACGTCCCCCCCCCCCCCCCCCCCCCACCCCGGGGGCACATTATAAGTCTTTATGGATCACACAACCATTTAGACTTCTGCCTTGCGGGGGTAAAAGGGAGCCCAGTCCCCTTAGGCTAGTATGAGCTAACTGGAAAATCCACTACATTTCCACGGGAGTCAGTAAAGCCCCAGAGTTTCGCTATTTGTGTCTTTAGGCACTTAGCTGTTCTCTGGCTGATTATTGAGGTAGGCCCTTCGGGAGTATCGTGGTGGCTGTGTGTTTTGGGGCCCTCGTTTTAATTTGTAGGTCGGATCATTCACAATGAACACAATGAAGGGTCCAGGTCCAGTGAGTATGGATGCTTCATCCGTTCTGGACCAGGAGTTGGATAGTCTCCAACTTTGCAGCAAGGAGTGAAGGCTGTGGCCTACTCCGGGCTTTTGAAGTTGCAACTAGGAGTGACCGGAGGATAAACGTATCCGAAGGCCTTCTAGGGCGAGGATGGCGCTACATACCATTCACAGTGGTAATGATCCACCATCTGATTAGAGCTTACGGCCAGGTGCCGATGTAAATCTTATCACGTCATCTCTTACACCATTTTAAAAATTCCAAGGCATTTGATATCTTCTTCTTTATGCAACGAACATGAAGAGCTATCGATTCCGTAAGATGTATATCACCCATTGTAATAAATGCAGCACCATTTCCGAACACAGATCTATGCGTAAGCAGGCAAAATCGACTCTATTCACACGTCCCTATTCAGAGATTTTTGCAATATCGTGATTGAGAGTATGATTCAAGTTTCGCCTTTTGGGAATCAAGTCCAAATGGTTCGGTCTATTACTAAATGAATACAAATAGTGCTGTTGTCTGTGAAAGAGAAAATAAGGTTAAAATTTTGAGAAAGAACGGAGCCTTGCGATACCCCTAAATTAATCTTAAGCTCATCTGATGAAATCCCATCCTGAGAAGACTTGATATAAATCTGGAGAAATAATCACCGACACCAAAAGCAGAAGTGCATCATGCCACACTCTATCAAACGCCTTGGAAATATCAACAGCCACCACCTTACTCTCTTCTAAATAATTTATGGAGTTACACTGTTTTTCCGACAGGAAAGCCAGCGGAGCGCCCCTAGGGAAACCATCCTGTTGGACGTTAAGTAAGCTGTTGGATTGTAGGTACCTCACAAGATAAAAATTTATCACGACTTCCATCACTTTAGAAAGTGCAGAACAAATTGCAATTGGGCTGTAAATTTTAGGTTGTTAGCCTCACCCTTTTTGAGGATCAGCGTTACATTAGCAACCTTCCAACACTTTGGAAATTCACCGGCATGATACAACGCACTGAAAAGGGGCTCCTAACGGATGCGCTAACGTCGAAAGGCACTGTTTCAAGACTAGTGCTGGAATTCTATCCCTCCCAGAAGAACTGTTGATAGTAACGGATACTCTGTCGAGCTTGGATGGTAGTTAAATGCTTTTCGGCAAATAAGAATTATAAAAAATTAGTAATATCAACGTAGAGTATAAATGCGGGACTTAATAATAGAGTACGAAGTCGGACGAATGCCTACCTTTAGCACGTCGGCAGATGTTCGTTATTTTTCATAATTTGACAGACAATTTACTTCGTAATTTTATAAAAGTGAATGATATTCATTGTTCACCCATAACGTACATTACACTTCCAGTATCTTCTGGAATCATTATAGTGTCTCTTGATTTTATCTCGATCAAAAGGATTCTGCATTTCTGGAACCCGAAATGATTGATTGTATTCAAGCGCCTTCTTCTTCGAGCCACTGATCATGAGATGGTAAAAATTTCCATCGGCCGTATTGCCAGCTCCGGGTTTTTTTTTTCGAAGAAATAATATCCAACTCTGCCATTAGAATGTAAGCTGCACAAATCAATATAAAGCCGCTTGCTCTAGAACGCCCACCCAGCGGAAGAATGACGCATTAAATGATCTGGAAGCTATAACTCCCAAACCAGCTTAATGTTATGCAGATAAAACCTGCGTAAAATTTTCTAGGAGCCGGACCAATAGAGTCTAAAGTCCTGCGACCAACGACCAATTAATAAATTTCACTCAGGGCAATTTCTATAGAAAATAGTTTTCCAAATTCAAATAAAATGTGTTTCGTTTGGGGTCCTTGTACTTTCTTAACCCTTCTTATCAAGTACCATTAATAACGTTTCGTCTAACTGCGGTTACGATATGGTTTTTCAACAACAAGTTTGTTTTTCAATTGCCGTAATACCAATAACATGGTAGTTTTGATATTTATTTTTTTGACGTATTCGTAGTAGATGCATTGGCAATTGGTACACTGAATTCAATTTCGCACGAAAATCACATTGAAATAATTAAAATCCACTAAGAAAATGGTGATTCTGTTAAAGTTACATTTCATAAAATTGGTGATATTTTTAGAAAACATAATCGGCCTTCTGAGACCGCTAATAAAAATTTGATCGTTAAACTTAAGGCTCGACAAGCTCGATGTGCTCGAATGTGCGAACACCAACGCGTGTTCGACCAGGTTGTTCAACTGAAAACTTCGCAGTCGTGAGTCACATTGTTGGGGCAGACGTTCGCAACAATTGGGGTTATCCAAAAGCACCAAGTGAAAATTTTTTTTGGATTTGACTTTGAAGCCTAGAAGGTTCAACTGGTGCAGGAATTGAAGCCGAACGATCGTTCACATCGCCGGAGATTTGCTGGTTTTTCTGAACAAAATCATTTTTTTAGAC
Organism: Trichopoda pennipes; assembly: GCA_030448955.1. Classification (NCBI taxonomy): domain Eukaryota; kingdom Metazoa; phylum Arthropoda; class Insecta; order Diptera; family Tachinidae; genus Trichopoda; species Trichopoda pennipes. The sequence goes on from JASKUP010000064.1 coordinate 7,806,683, forward strand.
GAAGCTCATTTTCACTTGTCAGGGTATGACAACAAGCAAACTTGCCGCATTTGGGCCTCTGAAAATTATAGATTGATTATTGAGAACCTTTGCATGCTCAACGTGTCACTCTATGGAGCGCTGTGTGCTCCGGAGACGTTATTGAGCCCGTTTTTTTCGAAAATGAGGGTGGAAATGCGGTAACGATGAATAGATGGCGCTATCGCGAGATGCTAAGAATTCAATTTTGTCCTGTTATTGACGTCGTAGATATCAGTGTCATGTGGTTTCAACAGGATGGTGCCACATGTCACACAGCTAATGAAACGATCAATTTATTGTAAACTATATTTCCCGATCGCATAATTTCACGACAATCAGCAGTTAAGTGCCCAGCCAGATCGTGTGAATTAACACCACTGGATTATTTTTTGTGGGCCTGTGTTTAGGGCAGAGTCTATACGAAGCCAATGGAATCGATTTTCAGCCTTAAAACTCAAAATCCGTGAAAATAGGACCGCCATTTTGCTAAAAAGTGATTAAAAACTTTGATGAATGAATCGACACCTATCAGCATGGTCGTTGTGCTGGACATTTGCCAGATATCATTGTTCAATCATAATTGCCGAACTTGTCTCTTCGTAATAGAATTTGAATCCCTTTAATGTTGAAAAACCCTTTATAACATGTGGGCAAATTTAAGGTTAGGAAGTAAATTGGCTTAAAAAACATAGAAATTGATGATCAATTTTATGGCAAAAAAACAGATTTTAATGTTTGTGTCCCTAAAGACAAAAACGATATTGCTAACGTGGGCGTGGCTTCAAAGTGGGCGTATTTAATATATGAAATTAAAAAAAAATTTCAATTGATGATCTTTAAAATTCAGTGTCATAATGTTGTTGTTGCTGTATATGCTCACGTTAACAGGTGGCGGTAAAGGGGGGAAAGGGTTTAAGGTTAATTTGCAGCGGAATTGTATTTAATTATTTTGTGTCATTGAAAATACAATTTATTGTTTTCAAATAATTTATATTCTTTTTTTTTTGTTCAGTTCTATTCAGTTTATTAGCTGGCGCATTTTTCTTTAATTGGTCGGTTAAGACGATACACACAGACTGTTTTTTTAAAATGCACAATTATTAAATGGGTATGCTACAGTCGGCAAAGCAGAAAGTAAACAAGTTTTATCAAATTAAATAAATTTGAAATTTTTCGTTAAACTGAAGGGCAGGGTGAGGATAAATTTAGGAAGTTCTAAAATTTAAAAATTTTAATTTGTCGCCATTATTGATTGCAGATAAATTTGGACGCCGTTAAAAAACAGTTTTAGGGTTAAGAGTGAGCCTTAGTTGGCTTACGGTGATATTTTTCCTGAAACTAGTTGCAACGAAGCAACTGGGGTAAGCAACATAGCATGGCGGCTCGAATTTTTTCGAGGGATTTTTGATATTTAATTTGTGTAGATTTCGTTGCGAAGTGGTACACAACAACTAACGAAATGACCCAATCCTAATGCATGATGCTAATTATAAGTCACACCTTAACGTGGAGGATTTTTGCGGACCTAAGTTGAAATTTGTATATTTTAGTGTTTGGAAAATTCAGCCGTGGAGACGAACACAATTGAGCAGTTCGTTAAGATTTTTGAAGCCTTTTACGAAAATGGGCGTTCAAATCAAAATATCTTTTGTGGAATTTGTGATATTTTTTGATCAGAATAATCGATTAGATGTGTCCACAGTTGGGAGAATTGCTCGGAAATTTTAGTAAACCAAGTCAGGTATGATACAGATTACCGTTAGCACCTGACCGTTTGGCTTTAATCTGACGGTTTGAAAGCAATGCGTCCACCAACGCTCTTAAGGCGCATACACACTTAGGCGCGTACACGACTTAGTTAGCAATTTCAAGAACACAGTAGGCAAGGCCGTGTCCCCCACTTCTTGTCCGAGAGCCTGAGACTACGCAAACTTTTTGTTGCATCTGGTAAGCGACAGGCTCTTCGGATTCTTTAAAATGCCAACCCAGCCCAATTGGGTTTAAACCACAGCCACCACGTTACTCGCCAAAGGGCTTCACCAATAATCACTACAGAACCGTAACCCTGCGGCCAGTTGGTCCCCGTAGCTCGAGGGACCATTTTTATTTCTTTTCCAGTTTCAGGCTGCTGCTAACCTAGGCGACTGGGGCCGCCTTGTGCGCCTGAAAACACGTGTCCAGATTAGGAAGAAATCCATCTTGACTGCGTCTCTTCGGGGGGGGGGGGGGGGGAGTAAATCAGAGCAACAGGAAATGTAAAAACACCTGTGTGTGCTCGTCCAGTTCATTTTGCGGAAATATTGCTGTTGTGACAAAAGAGCCGTCAATCTCGGCTTGTCGTTGAGCCAAACAACTTAACATCTCACGAATATCAGTGATGTGAATAAAGATTTGAATTTACACGACCACTTCGAGTGTCGTCAATATGCCGAATGGTTGGTTGAACAGACAGAAGTGAATGGTGCCTTTACAAAGAAAATTATTTTTAGCGACGAGGCATACGTTTCCCTCAGTGGGTTAACAAGCAGAATTGCCACAATTAAACAAATGAGAATTCACGAATGATTTTTGAAAAGTTGCTGCATTCACAAAGAATGACTGTTTAGGACGGGTTGTAGACCGGCAGCGTCATCGAATGGTACTTCCTCGAAAATGCGGTCGATCAAGCAGTTACCGTAAATAAAGCTCGCTTTTAAGAGAGATAATAACAGACTGCTGGCGGGCAGAAATTCAGGATGTGGAACTGGTCGATATGTAGTTCCAATAGGATGATGCCACTTGCCACACAGCCAAAAAACAATGGCTCTTTAATGAGAGAAATTCAGTGGTTATGTTACACACACACACACCTTAGCGATGGTGACACCGTTCTTCTTCTTTGTTTTAGGATATTGAAGAGAAAAGTGGTACGTCAATAAGCTAAGAATAATTCCAGAGCTAAAGGATAAGATATGTCGATACATTAAGGACATTTAATCTTAATTATATCTTAGAAACATTGAAAATATTCGACACTGGACAAAGAGTTATACCACTGAAGTCCTCACTTGTATTTAGTGGATCTTTTATAACTCTCAGAATTGGATACTTCTGTCATAAAAAAGGAAAATTAAATTAATTTACTGAAAACGTTTTTCTTTTGTTTACAATTAACATTGTGTATTTTGGTTGGACCAGCCTTTACAAGAATGACTAGAAAAGCTTTTCTTTATTAAAAGGGCGATACAACTCGCGAAAACTTTAAAAGATATTGAAAATATGGCATCATAAAAATTTGCTTTTAGTAAAAAATGAAGATTTACGATAAAAAGGTGTTGCCATTGTTCAAGTTTGTTATTAAGGTGAAGCTAAATTTTCTTTCTAGACTGTTTGAGACCTGGGCTTTTTTATTATTATCAAACAAATCTAGGGAAATAGCAATTTCGTTTACGTTTAGCAGTTCAAAGAATCATGGGTTAGATAGCGGCAAAATAAAACGCTTTTCATTATTAAAGCGACGATAAAACTCGCGTAAACTTTAAAAGACATTGAAAATGTGGCATCATTAAAATTTGCTTTTAGTAAAAAATTAAGATTAACGATAAAAAGGTGTTGCCATTGTTCAAGTTTGCTGTTAAGGTGAGGCTAAATTTTTGTGTCAGACTATTTGAGGCCAGGGCTTATATTGTGAATGCAACATTATCGAGCCACATCTTAAATGAAATCCCATTATCAAACAAATCTAAGGAAATAGCAATTTCATTTACGTTTAGCTGTTCAAAGAATCATGGGTTAGATATCGGCAAAACAAAACGCCTGTCATTATTAAAGCGACGATAAAACTCGCGTAAACTTTAAAAGAGATTGAAAATGTGGCATCATAAAAATTTGCTTTTAGTAAAAAATTAAGATTTACGATAAAAAGGTTTTGCCATTGTTCAAGTTTGCTGTTAAGGTGAGGCTAAATTTTCCTGCCAGACTCTTTGAGGTCAGGGCTTTTATTGTGAGTGCAACATTATTGAGCCATATTTTAAATAAAATACTATTATTAAATAAATCTAAGGAAATAGCAATTTCATTTACGTTTAGCTGTTCAAAGAATCATGGGTTAGATATCGGCAAAACAAAACGCTTTTAATTATTAAAGCGACGATAAAACTCGCGTAAACTTTAAAAGAGATTGAAAATGTGGCATCATAAAAATTTGCTTTAAGTAAAAAATTAAGAATTATGAAAGAAAGGTGTTGCCATTGTTCAAGTTTGCTGTTAAGGTGAGGCTAAATTTTCCTGCCAGACTCTTTGAGGTCAAGGCTTTTATTGTGAATGCAACATTATTGAGCCATATTTTAAATAAAATACTATTATTAAATAAATCTAGGGAAACAGCAATTTCGTTTACGTTTAGCAGTTCAAAGAATCATGGGCTAGATAGAGGCAATATCGTTTCAACTAAACCTTGCTACTATTCTTATTAAGTTTATAGCGTAGTTCTATCCTTGTAAATTGGTTGAAATAATGAGGCCAACAAATGGTTTTAATTAAGAATAAAATAGCTGCAGGAAAAGAATTGTCATACAAGGTCAACGTGAGATAGAATCTTTTTATATTGAGAACGAATTTCTTGTCTTATTCTTTCATTTGCAGTGATGCATTCGTTGAACAAAGATAGCATCGGAAAAAATTCTATGATTTTTTTTGTTGGCTATTTGATATAAGGAAAAATTTTAGAAGTCCAAAAGAAAGGCTGCTGTCTTGGGTTGTCATCGTTTATGTAGACGTTTTGTTTTAATATGAATCTGATGATTGCTGTTGGGCATCCTTCGCATATTCGAAGTCCCCGCTACAATGCGTTTCATTGACATCAAATCGTTTCGTACTTTAAAAATCAATGCTTATTTCGCTCTATATTGGCATATACAAAATTAACCTCTTATTCGTTGCAGTGATACCAACTTAACCTAAGATTTCATTGAAATTTAGTTTTAGTCCTTTTGTAGTTTATCCCAAATTCGTCTATTATTGACAAAATATAATTTTTCTCTTTTCTTTTTTTTTATGTGTATAATTCTATAATAAATCATTTAATTTTAGATATAAAAACACACAGAACTATAATTCAAGATCTTTCATAAAAATCTCATTGAACAAGAAAAGAAAAGAAAAAAAAACGTAACTTAACGTGTGGGAATAAAGGTACCTGCAAACAAATTGCACTAGAGAAACAATTTAAGTGTCACCTACGCCAACAGACAACAACAATAACAACAACAACAAAAGAAGTCAGTCACCAATATAAACGATATCCAAAGGTATTTATCTGTTCAAACAAACTTGAATTTGATATTTATTTTTGTAATTTGAAATTCTTAATTAATAAATATTCGTACCGCAGACACAACAAAATGGACTTCTGGTCTTTCTGAATTCAAAAGAAATATTTTTACATAAAATATTAACAAATATTTGAATATTTAAAGAAAAAGATGTTAATTGCGTAAGTCTTTTTTTAGTGAAGACTGTGCCTGTGTAATGTAAAGGTAATTAATATTTGTTGGCTCTTGACTTAATCACTTCTTGAATGAATGATTGTTTGTTGAACATCAATTATTTGTTTAGCAGTCATATTTTAATTAATACCAAATTAATGACTGATGAAATATTTCTACAGGAAAATTATGACTGATTAAATTATTTTATAAAAAAAAAAATGAAACTAATAAAAATGTTCGATAAAAAAATTATAACTGATGCAATTTTTCAATAGATGCATGATTGATGAAATTATTTTTTTATAAAAAAATCATGAATGATGAAAATTTTTTATAGAAAAATTATGAATGATGATTTTTTGGTGGAAAAATTATTTTATAAACAAATTATAGATGATGAAAATTTTTGATCAATAAATTATGACTGATGAAAATTTTTTAATGGATGAAGGATTGATGAAAATTATGGCAGATAAACTTATTTTATAAACAAAATAATGCTGATCAAAATTTTCAAATGAATGATTGATGAAATTTTTTTTATAGAAAAGTCCTGAATAAAAAAAAAATTATAAAAATATTATGTTTCATGAAATTATTTTATAAAAATAATATAATTGTGGAAATTTTTTAAAAGTCCGGAATGAAAAAATTTTGTAAAATATAATTGATGGAATTATTTTATAAAAAAATTTTAACTAATGACAACTTTCTTTGGAAAAATTATAGCGAAAATTTTTTTATAGAAAAATGATGATTGATGAAATTATTTTTTATGGAAAAATCATGAATGATGAAAATTTTATAGAAAATTTATGAATGATGAAATTTTTGGCGGAAAAGTTATGACTAATGAAATTATTTTATAAAGAAATTATAGCTGATGAAAATTTTCGATCAAAAAATTATAACTGATGACATTTTTTAATGGAATGAATGATTGATGAAATTATTTTTTATAAAAAAGTCCAGAATGAAAATTTTTTTTATTAAAATATTATGTTTGATGAAATTATTTTATAAACAAATTTTAACTGATCGCAACTTTCTATAGAAAAATAATGACCAAAATTTTTTTTATAGAAAAATGATGATTGATAAAATTATTTTGTAGAAAAAATTTGACGTGACAATTTTTTAATGAAAAGTTATGACTGATATAAGTTCAAATGAGGGCCTCGAAACCACAGCCACCACGATACTCCCGAAGGGCCAACCTCAATAATCAGTCAGAGAACTGCTAAAAGGCTAAAATGATGAATTACTGAACTCTAGGGGCTTTACTGAGTCCCGTGGAAATATAGTGGAATTGTCCAGTTGGTTCCTGCTAGCCTTGAAGGAGACTGTGCTTTATTTTACCGCCGTTGACACATGTACTGACGGTGAGATTCCGTTAAAACATTTCAATGTGCCCCCGGGGGGGGAGGTTTGTTGTCAGTAGGATTGGAACTTTTTAAGGTCTTTTATGAGGGAACTGTTGGTATTCAGTAACATTGAGTTTGTTTTAGCGCTCCTGATTTCAAGGCTCGCTGAAAGCTCCATGTCAAGTCTGCTTGGCTTGACAGCAGAAGCCGTCGGAATATTCCAGGAGACCAATTAGTGCTTAAATTCACTCTCCTTAAAATTTTTAGGCTGGAATTTGTAGCTCAAAATCACATCCACGAAAAATGTTGGATAAGGGAAGTGAAAGTATAAAATTTTATTGTTTACCAGTTGCTATATATCCTCGTGCTATTCACAGCATGCCAAATAATCGCGCGTTTAAATATGGCATATACAAAAAAGGGTCTTAAAGGTGAAAATAATTTATAACTGCAAAATTTATAATTTTCCAAAAAATTTTGAAATATTTTTTAAAATCGGTTTCAATAAGATTTTGTTTTTCTTACAGAAAATCCTAATTCCTAATTTTTCATATGTTGTGCACGTGGCACATTAAGTTAATTATTGGTCCGCCTTCTGTGTTTTACGTTCTGACTCAATTTAATCTTTTTAAATTGGAAAACTAAAATAATTTTCTTTAAATATTTTTTAGTAATTTAAAATCTTTTACAGTTTAACTGAAAAATTAAGTGCATTTAAAAATTATAACAAAAATAATAAAATATTTATAATAAAATAATAAATCTATTTTCATTAAGATAAGGTCAGTTAATTGATTTAACGAACGATTTCATGCATTTTATTAAATGACATTTTGTTAAGAAAAACTAATTATTCACTGATTAATAATCGCAGACTTACGAGCAACTATTTGTTGAAATTTAAATAATTAAATTTATTGCCAACTGCTTTAGTATGCGTGTTTTTTTTATTTTTAATTGTTTAAATAATTATTTTTTTCAATTTACACCTCAAACATTTTATGTCATAATTAATTATTTAAATTATTTATTTAAAATTTATTAATGGATGAAAAATAAATCACTTGTGGTGAACAGTGACATAACAAACATTTTTCAAAACAACGAAGTGTTTTATCTATAATAATAACGATTTTTAACTAGAAATTATTAACCAGCAATGAACAATAGAAATTAGGAAACTATGAAACCGTTATTGTTCAGAAAGTATCGACAGATTTATGTGGTTGAAGAAATCTAATTTTGCAGAACATCGAATAAATTTTCAAAAAAGCTCAGTTTAAAAGGCTCACAATGGCTTGCAAATAGTTTAAAATGAGACAGGCCTGGGGTAGGTCCGAAATAGTGACCACAGTAGGATATGAATTACTGTAACTTACAGGTTTTAAAAAGCGTTCAACCATCTCTGCAGAAGATGTATAATAAAATTAACACTGTCGAGGCTGTTGGAAACCAAGTTTCTGGGTCAATATTCCATTAAAAAAAGAGAGTCCTATTTGGCAAGTCAGTATAAACTATGGAGGAATAAATATCAATTGATGTTATAGGTCAACAAACAGTGAAACTGGATGCCTGCATTGAAACTACCACTTTTGTATTGTAACTGGCGGATAAAATTTATGCGATGTGATAGAATTCTGGCACAGATCTCCGGATAAACTAGTTGCTTATAAGATCCATTTAAGGAAAAATTCAATTTAGGAGTAGAACCAGAAATGGATTGCAGATTCTTAAAGGAGAATCTGTAAAAACGGAAGGAACAAGTGTCCCTCGGGAGGGTATACTACTCTGTTTTGCTGACATTATGGTAAAAATTAGTCTTGACTTTTTTTGGGTGTGATTTTACGTCGACCCTCGTCAAATTTGGTTTGTGAACAAATCGGTCTCGGCAATTTGCCATCTTCAGTGTTCTCTTTATACTCCTTAGTCTTGACAGTTCATTTAATGGCACTCGTAAAGTAGACACGTGGAAAATTTATTACGGAAAAATATTCGATAAGCCAACATGTTTTAATCGTTAAAGAGTTTTATCAAAGTCAATCATCGATTACTGTGATGAAGAGAAATTTACGCGAAAGTTTTGGAGGAAACAACTTGCCAACAGAACACACTATTTGTCGTTTAGTGAATGAGGGTCTGTAGGCCCAAGCATGGACTACAAAGTACTACAGGGCCGGCTTGAAACATTACTGCTACTCAAGAAAGTGTTCAATAACAATCCATCAACCGCAATTGGACACCATGCTGAGGAGCTTGGTCTTTAAAGAACAACTTTGGCTACAATTTTGCACAAGGGTTTGCATTTGTTTCCATATGGGATTTAGTTGATACAACAATTTCTTCCACAAGATTATTTACACCACCGTTCATACAACAAGAGGATGTTACAGCTCGCTCACGACAACCCCGATTTTCATGAAAACAATCATAATGAGTGACCAGGCAGATTTTCATTTGAATGGATATGGGAATAAACAAAATAGTCGGTTCTGGGGAATAGGAAACGCTCAAATTATTTAACAGTCACCTTTAGATCCATTAAGACTGACAGTCTGGTGGGTAATTTGGTCAGGAGGAATCATAGAACCTTACTTCTTTGAAAGTGAAAACGGCATAATGGTAACAGTGAATGGGGAGCGATATCGTGAAAACTTTTTAACGCGACAACTGCATGCTTTGGACCTGAATAACATGACGGTGCTATAAGATCAACAAGACGGTACTAGATCGCATACAGTCAGGATTATAATGGAATTACTGCGAGACATCTTTCCAAAACAAGTTATTTCAAGAAATGGTGATGTTGATTGCCCTCCACGCTCGTCTGATTTGATAAATCCGGACTTATTTTTGTGCAAATATTTGAAAAGCAAGGTTTATGCAAATAAACCAGAAGGGCTTGAATCAATCAAAAAAAATATACGTGATGAAATGAATGAAATACCGCATGAAATGTGTGAGAATGTAATGAAAAATGTGCTGAAAAGGGCTCGCATTTGTGAGGCTAACAGAGGCCAACATTTATCTGATATTGAATTTATCAATATAAAATCCATTCTCTTTCATTTAATTCGAAATACCTTCCCGGTGGATACCCTGTATTTAAGTCTTAAGATCATTAAATTCATCGATTCTCCTGCTTCGGATCATAGTGATGGTATGATTGATTAAGAGCGAAGTACTTATGCTGAGATAAATGAAAGGTGTTTGTTGTTGTATCAACCCTACTGCTGTTGGAAGTTCTTTTCCGAAACAAAAACAAAAATACCTTCGGTTCATATAGATGTTGCTGAGTCGACAATTTTTATTCGAGTGTAACATAGGTTTCAGACTGCGGGTCGACAAAAAAATACCTCTGGTTCATACAAATCTTTAGTCGAATGTGATTTAATCCGTTCGAGAGGATCAACAAAAAAGCCGTTGTTTCATGCAAATGGTACTGAGTTGACAACCTTTAGTCAGGTATGACTTAGGTCGTTCCAGAACTAGGATCTAGATGCATGCCTTCTTTGAATACATTAGATACACTTTTGCTGAGTTGACAATCTGTAGTCGAGTGTGACTTGGGTCGTTCGAGAAGATCATTCAAAAAATCTTCAGTTCATACAGCTGGTACTGAGTTGACAATTTTTATTCAAGTGTGAACCCCTGGTTCATACAAATGGTACCCCTGTAAGCTAGTAAGTAGTGTACTAGCTTTTCAGTGTGGGGGTTGTGGGTTCGATTCCCAACAAAGACCTGGGTTTTTTTCACTACAAAAATTTAAATTGACTGTCGGTGGGGCTGCTCAGCGATGAAGGCATAGTCACTGGTCGCTGTGGTGTCTTATACGGCAGTTAATTTCCGACTATCCTATCCTTCTTTCACCACCTGTTTCATCTCTGCTCTATCCCTTTCCTAAAGAATGTAGCACGGTACTTGACTAAAAAGTCATTGTTGTCTGAAGTGCTACTTCTCTTTAAAAAAAAAAAAAAAAAAATTTGCTGAGTTGACAATCTTAAGTCAAGTGTGACTTGGTTATTTCGAGAGGATCAATAAAAAAACCTCCGGTTGACAATTTTTGGTCGAGTATGACTCACGTCGCTTCAGAACGAGAATCCAAATACATGCCTTGTTTGCATACATTAGATACACTTCTGCTCTTTTCTTCGGCTAAATATATTAGCGAATACCGCCATTCCTTTGTGAGGAAGCAAACATCTTTGTTAACGGCCCCGGTAGGAAGATCTGCGTTGGGTTTCAACTCTTCTAAATTAAACCTTTTGATTTGATTTCTTCTATGCAAATAGTTGCTGAATTTATGGAAAATGGACTTACCAGACGATTCATTTGAGGTTACTTTTTTTATATAGATGGCAGCAGTAAGCCGGGTTTGTTTTTTAAAGGATCAAAGTGACAATTTGATTCGAATCAGTAAATTTGAGTGAAATCTTAAATACAGATCCTTAATAAGAAATTGTAACAGGCTTTGTATATGTATATGCTCTAAGTTCAAATCCTAAGACAAAATCGAACTGAGTTGAATAAATAGATCCTAACCTAGAAGGTGTAGTAGGCTTTGCCTATTTTTTCAAATTTAAACTCACAGTGGGGAAACAAAACATATTCATATGGATTTATTGATTTTAATTTAAATTTGAAACATAGATAGATCGTTAGCCAAATGGGCGATTAGTCTTTGCTTCTTTTAGAACTTAGCCCTGGAGCGGGAAAAACTAAGGTCTTTAAAACGCTATGCAAATTTCCATCAAATTTGAAAGATAAACAAATTTTTATTTAGAGGACGAAATATACGACTGCTTGGCCAGATAAAGCAAATTGGATCTAGCATGGATAGAAAGGGGAGGGGGGGGGCTGGTGGCAAACAATGGATTTATAGGTCAAAATTGCTCTTAATTCCCTTATAGCTTGTCCGCATATGATTAACCAAATTTATGGAATTTTTTTTTACTTTGTTTGAATTCCTAGAGGAAATCAATTTCCAAAATTATTCTGGAAACTCCAAACATTTTTTGCGGCAATGTCGGGGGTTTTATGAAATTCACCAGTTGGTGGAAAGAACTAAGACTACACACCGGTAGTAATAATTTAGTATTTAAAAATTATATTTCTAGTAGTAAAAGTTAATGATAGTAAAATTATGAAAATATCCTTCAAGGATTAAAATATTTCAAAAACTATGCTGCCACTTTTCGCTGACAAAATGTGACTAATTTGTTAAAATAGTTTTAATTATTGGCTCGTCATTTTATTTTATTATTTTTTCCTGTAAAATAAGCTTGCTATTTTATTTATTTTTATATCGTAACGAAATATTTTAAGTACTTTTTACTTACTCATTCCGGTGTAAAGTTGCCACTCGGAAAATTATGAATAGCAAAATCTCGGGATCGGGTTTGGCGACATTTAAATTTTTATTCAACAATTACCTACAATTACCTTGGTAAAAGTGTTACCAAGTTATAGAATATTAACTTGGTAACACTTTTTTAATTGGCGCTTACTTTTCAGTTGCTAAGTGATTTACGTCAAGTTTGGTTTGAAATAGATTAACGCCTGAACAACACTTCCCAATTATCCAAATTGACCCGGTTCAAAACAAGATTGCCATTGATTTTAATTTTCATAAGCGAATATAGTTTAGTAAAGAAACTCTCTGCCGTATTTAGAGTGATGATAATTCTCAAACATATATATTGCGACACCGTGACAATCAGAAAAACTAACTGCTTGGTGTGCTTCTTTAAAAATGATGCTGGTTAGAAGGTTACAGTCCATGCTGACAGCTAAAGTTGAATAAGCTTGAGATGCAGAATCTGTGCTTACCCTCATAGTTTGGCGTTTGGGATGTGTTATCTTAACCTGCAAGATCGTGTGATTTAACGCCGCTAGACTGTTTTCTGTGGGGATATGTGAAGTGGTTAATTTACGCTGATTGATCACTTAAGGGACAACATGCACCGCCTTATTGCTGACTTACTGTCATATATGATAGAAAAAGGTCATCAAGTCATCAAGTCAAATTAAACCTCTAGATTAGACTATGTGTGAGTCAATCATGGCGGTCATATTTAAGAAGTCATGTTTATATTAAAAAGCCACAAGATGGTGCCATTTAACGCGGTTAGACAATTTTTTTGTGGGGATATGTGAAGTCGCTAATCCACGCCGATAAGCCCGAAACGACTGAACATTTGGAGACCAACGTTCGGCGAGTTATTGCTGACATACGGTAACAAGTATTGGAAAAAGTCATCGAACATATTACCTCCAGATTACAGTATGACCCACCCAGCCGTGGCGATCATATGGCAGAGCTCATGTTTAAATCATAAAGCCAAATTTTTAACTTTCCAATAAAATAAATTTGCGATGTGCCACCGTCTTGTTGATACCACATGTTAACTGTGTGATTCGATTTACATCCGCGCCTGGCCATGAAGCCTTAATCAGATGGTGGATCAAACCACTGCATAATTTGGAACGTCATGCTCGTCCTAGGAAGCCAAAGCCATATTTCTATGCAACAGAACTTTCTAGTTGCAACTTCGATGATTCCAGAACAGGGCTGCAAATCATCACTCCTTGCTGAAGAGTTGGAGACTTTCCAACTCCTGTCCAGAACACATGTCTAGCATGCTCACTGGACTGGGTCATTCACTTAGCGTGTCATTAACGGCGAAATGATCCTGGCCGCCATATTAAAACAAAAGACCTGATATGGGGCCGCGAAACCACAACCACCACGATACTCCCATAAAGGGCCAACCTCAATAATCAGTCAGAGAACAGTTAAATGTCTAAAGAGACAAATAACGAACTCTGCGGCTTACTGATTCCCGTGGAAATAAAGTGGAGTTTCCAGTTGTACCCTTGCTGACTTCAGGGGACTGGGCTCCCTTTTTCCCCAGTTGCACTGTGTCTAGATAGTGGAATTCTATAAAGACCATATTAATGTACCACCGGGGGGAACCACATGCTAATTAAGCCCAGCGAAGCATGCAATTGTGGCGTTAAAAAGTTTTCAATCACATCACGATATCGCTCCCCATTCACAGTTACCGTTACGCCGTTTTCATTCACCAAGAAATAAGGTCTAATAATTCCTCCTGACCAAATTGCACACCAGACAGTCAGTCTTAAAGGATGCAACGGTGACTGTTGAATAATTTGAGAGTTTCCCATACCCCAAAACCGACTATTCTGTTTATCCATATTCAAATGAAATTCAAATGAAAATGTGCCTTGCCACTCATTATAATTTTTTTAACAGGAAAATCGGGGCTATATCGTCCAATTGCCATATGTACGGCGGCGTAAATGGTCTTGTGGAAGAAGCTCTTGTGTCAAATGAATCTTATATGGAAACAAATGCAAATCCTTTTCCGAAATTGTGGCCAAAGTTATTCTTTGAAGACCAAGTTCAAGCACAACATCGAATTGAGGTTTATAGATTGATTTCAACACTTTCTTGAGCAGCTGTAATATTTTCAGCCGATCTTGCAGCACGTGTCGTCCACGTCACCTACCACCGTAGGTGAAAGGCTTCTTCGAAGTTATTCACTATATGATAAATAGTGCGTTTTGTTCGCACGTTGTTTCTCCCAAAAACTTCACGTAAGTTTCTCATCGTCACGGTAATCGATGATTGATTTTAATAAAATCCTTTAGTGGTTTATCGAATATTTTTCCATAATAAATTTGCCAAGTGTCTACTTCACGACTGCCAAATATGAACTGCCAATATGGCAGCAAAACAAAACGGTATACACTCCCGGCGGGTATAATAAGCACCTTTAGTTTTTTTGAAATATGGTTTAAGGTTCGCTAAGTTGAGCAATCAAATTTGAGGTTCGGAAGTAAATTGTCTATCAAATACATAAATGTTAAGAAAGGAGCTGTCATTCCTCGACATTTATTTAGAAAAAAGTTGGAAAATTTTATGCATGAAACGTCACACTCTTGAGCTAAAAATTTTAAAGGTAAAAATTTAATAAACAAATGATGAAAATTTCACTGTATCCTTTTGAAAAATTCGAGCAATTTTTCCTCGTAATCAGGCTCATTCTTAAAACGTTGGGCATAATTCAATTCGCTATATTTAAGGCTCACAATATGATTGCTGACAATGGCTCAAAACAATATGCTCGTACTGGCCATAGAAATGCAGCCGCTGTGCAGCAAACCTTTGGGAATGAGCCTGAAACATCAACTCATCGATAGTTGCAACAATTGAGCATCACTTCAGGAATTTCGGGCAACATTTTGCGTATAGATTTTTATCTTCACGCTTATAAAGTTCAACTCGTTCAGGAACTAACCCCAACCGATTTTTTTCTGCGTTGAACCTTTGCAAATCGTCCGTTTGAAAAAAGTACCATAAAGCGCTGCTTTCATAAAACTCATCTTTAGGCGGTTATTTAAACAAACAAAACTTTCCCGGACAGGGCTCACGAAATCCACAAACAATCCTCGAACAACCATTACATCCAAAGAAAGTGACTGTATAGTACCCCCCGGCGGCACATTTATGGTCTTTATAGTACGTAATATCTATTTAGATCTGTGCAACTGGGGAAAAAGGGAGCCCATTCCCTTGAAGACAGGCAGAGAGTCAACTGGAAGCTCTACTTTATTTGCACGGGGATCAGTGAGTCGCAGAGTTCATTATTTTTTATCTTTAGACATTTAATAGTTCTCTGACTGATCATTGAGGTTGGCCCCTATATGGGAGTATCGTGGTGGTTGTGGTTTCGCGGCCCCATAACAGTACAATGGTTATTATGGTGGCCAGGATCATCTCATGACACGCAAAGTGAATGATCCAGTTCAGTGAGCATGCTAGACATGTGTTCTGGACATGAGTTGAAAGTCTCCAACTCTTTAGCAAGGTGTGATGGTTTGCAGCCCTGCCCTGAAATCATTAAAGTTGCAACTAGGTGGTTCTGTTGCTTAGAACTATGTCTTCGGCTTCCTAGGACGCCTGTATGACGTTCCAAATTATACAATTGTCGTTTGTCCACCATCAGATTAAGGCTGCATAGCCAGGTGCGGATGTAAAACGAATCACACTATCTGACTGTATAGTGTGACTTATGGTCAGGCGGCATTAACGGTCCATATTTGTTTGAAAACGAGCAAGGAAACACCGTCACTGTGAATTCTCTTCTCTACCAAACAATGACAACCAATTTTTTGTAGCGACAATTGACTTATGTTGACCTCAGAGATCTTTGGTTTTAGCAAGACGGCGCCACATCCGTTACAGCCACCCAAAACGATTCTGTAATTGCGTGAGAACTTTCCCGGTCACATAAGTTTTCACTTTGGCGTAGTCACTTGGCCGCCTTGTGATTTAACGCCGCTGGATTATTTTCTCTGGAGCCATTTAAAAGACTGGGTCTACATGAACAACTTAAGAATAACTAACACTCTGAAAGTTGAAGTTTGTTAGTGCAGCAGTGACGAAATAAGCAAAGTTTTGTTGCAAAATGTGCTTCAAAATTTTGTTAAAGAAGCGGAGGTCTGTCGACGAGCTAGAGGGATGGACACTTGCCCAACATCGTATTTTATTATTAATTGCCATCAATATCAAATTGAAGTTGTCACCAAAAGGGGGTGTGTTTAAAGCCAGTTTTATTTAAAATTTATTTGGTTTATTAAATTGTGTATAATTTTGTTTTGTCGAACATTAAGTCATTAAATTATTATTGAAATTATTTTTCCATGACCCAAAAAAAAAGAAAAATATATTCCAAAAATCTTAAAGCTGCAGAGACACTAAAAACCGGGCAATTTTGGAAGTTTTTAAGATTTCCTGGGATTTTCAAAATTCAAACCCGATGGGCATTTCTATTCATAAGCCTGTTGTCCGGAGATTTTTTTTTAATATAAATTCACATGTGTTTTTCAAATAAACAAAGTAAAAATTAATTAAATTTTAGAATTTGCATGAATCATTTTGTAAAATAATATTTTTTTTTGTTTTTTTTGTTTAATTAACAAATTTAAATATTGTTTCCAAGAATCTGTTTATTACGCATAAGAAACCAGCAGCGTCACTAGCAAACACACTGAGACAATAAATTATAAATAAGAACAACAACAACAACAAAATTAAAGAAAATATATGATTGAATAGTGGTGCATTAGAAAACCCTTTGAAAAATAAATGAAAACTGTTAAAATGTTGACACAAAATATTAGCAGAAGGTTAACAGCAACTGCAACAGCAGTTAACAGTTAAACTGTTCAATTGTATGAATTGTAAGAGAAAACTTTTTGAACTCTTTAAATGCTAATTGGAAAATAATGCTCTTTAATTTTAAACTTTCGTTTAAACGAGTGATGATGGTGGTGGCTGTGCTTGGCTGTTGGTTATTTGTTTGTATGGTTGGTTGGTTGGTCGTTTGGCTGCCACTGGCTGAGTAACTTGACTTTGACTGAACAGAATAGAACTGAAATGAATTGAATGAATCAATGGCTGTGGCTAGCTAGCTGGCTGGCTGGTTGGCTGAGTTGTTTGTTGTATTGTTGGGTTTAGTTGTTGGTAATACCGCGGCCCGAGTGTATCAAGCGTATTTTTACTAAACAACTGTTTGAAAATAATCAGTTGTAGTTAAACCGTAGCGCCGAACGGTCTAACAAATTTTTCGAACTAAAATTATGTTCCAGTCAATAATAAAATAAAATAAAGAATAAAAAAAAATATATTTAATTCAACAGCACTACGGAAAATGTTTGTTATGCTTTTTGTTAAGTGTTATAAACCAAAATAAAAGAAAGAATTTTTTTTTAATAAAGTTTCTGAAAAACTTTTTATTTCTTGTTTGTTATCAATTGTTTGATATTTTCTTAACACTTATTCTATAACGTGACTACTTCTTTTAGCCAAAAAAAAAAGAAAAAAAAACAAAAAATAAATAAAAATATTTTCTGTGAATTAGCTTAAGCCGGAATTTTGTGCATGTTCATTTGTGCAGCAATATTTTTTGTGTATGTGTCTGTGCGTGTAGAAACCAATAAACGAACCAACAAAATAACATTTCGATTTAATGTTTAAAAAAGTGTTTAGAAAAATATTCGAAAACAGAATCGTTTAAAAAAGTGTTTTGTTTAAATAATAAATTAAATAAATATTTAACACAAACAAAAAAAAATATAAGAAAGAAATAAAACTTAAAAGACGTTTGAAAAGAAATCTTAATTAATAAAATATACAATAAATGTTATAAATACAACAAATTGGCGCGTTTTTTTCCTCTTGCATAAAAAAATAATAAAAATAAACTTAACTTTAAAATAAATCAAAATAAAAAGAAAAGGAAAAACTGTCTTTCGTGACCACTGGGCGTATGAGTGTTAAATAATCGCAGGTAAATTACTTTAATATTTTATTTTCACAATTAACACAGATAAAATAAAATCGTTTTTAATTAACAAACATAACAGCGGAAGCTATTATTTACAGATTTTTTTCTATTTTGAAAAAAACCCTTTAAATTCTATTTAAAAATATTTATTTAATTTTTAAAAAACATATTTTAATTATTTTGATACAAAATTTATAAGAATATTTTCAATCAAATTTAATTTGAATTTCGCCAACACAAAACCTTAAAAAGAAACTTTTTAATAAAATCTACTTTAACAAACTTTCTTAATCGCCATTAATTTTGTCTTAAATGTCCAAAAAAATGTTTAAAATTTGCAAAAAATTTTTTTTAAATAAAAAACAAATAATCGAATAACACTTATATAGCTAAGTTATGTAAAAAACTCGCCACTAAAAGGTTTAACAATTTTTTATTACTTAAGCCGTAATAAAAATAATAATTATATATAAATATTTATAATTGCTTAGAGTAAAACCTAAAAATATTCGAATAATTTTAACGAATATTCGAATAATAATTTTCTATAGAGCGGAAAAAATTGGGAAATATTGAATATTCGTTATTATAAAAAGATTTTACACTGTTTGAATATGGTTTAAAATATTCGAATAACTTTAACGAATATTCGAATAATAATAATAATAATACTATTGAACAAGGCGGAAAAAAATCATGCAATTTTGAAAATTTGAAAATAAAAAAATTTAGCACTGTTTAAATATGTCTTAAGTCCCTTTTTATAGTCATGAAAAAAAAGATAAATAAGCATATGCGAATAATCGTTAAATAATTTTCAAGAAATTTAAAATGTATAAAATTGCTTAGAGTAGTACTTAAAAATATTGCTTGTGAAATTTTGAGGAAATTATTTAAGCAAACTTTGGCAAATAATCGAATAACTAAGATTTGTATAATACTCGCTATTATAAAAAGGTTTAAGAAATTGTTTTTGGCCATTACTCTGGAAAGGGAATTATTAATAAAAAACTATGTGCGAATAAATGAATATAACTTTAAATAAATTTAAATATATAAAATTGTTGAAAAACATTCGAATAATTATGGCGAATAATCGAATCATAATATTGTAGAACGGTAAAATATTCATAAAATTTTGGCTTAATTATTCAAGCCTAGTACAATATTCGCTATTAAAAAGGTATAACAATTTTTTATTATGGCTTAAGTTAGTAGTTATAGTCATAACATGCGAATATTCATATATGATGTAAATAAATATAAATATTTAAAATAATAAAAAACTTAAAAATATTCGAATAATTTTTAACGAATATTCGAATAATAATATTGTACAAAGGGAAAAAAATCTTGCAATTTTAAAAATTCGCTGTTACAAAAATATTAAGCAGAATTTTAATATAGCTTAAGTCGCTTTTTATAGCCTTAAAAAATGGTAAAAAACATGTGCGAATAATCGATTACAATTTTACAAAAATTTAAATATATAAAATTGTTTAAAGTAAAATTTAAAAATATAGCTTATTATTGGCATATAATCGAATAATACATATAACACTAAGATTTGTGTAATACTCGCTATTAGAAAAAGCTTTACTAATTTTTTATTACGCCTCAAGTCATTTTTTGTAGCCATCATGTTGGAGAGGAAGGCATAAATAAAAAATATGTGCGAATAAACGAATATAATTTTAAATAAATTTAAATATACTAATTTGTTTAGAACTAAATCTAAAAATACTCGAATAATTATGGCTTAATTATTCAAGCAAACTTTGGAAAATAATCGAAAAAAATTTATTATTCTACAAAATTCTCGCTATTATAAAAAAATTTAATAATTTCTTTATGCGAAAATAAATAAATAAAAAACATGTGCGAATAATCGAATATAATTTTAAATATTTTTTTTACATAAATTTAGAGTAAAATTTTAAATTATTTATATAATTTTGACGAATAATCGAATAATAATTTTGTAGAACGAAAAAAAAATGTGAAATTTTGGCGAATAACCAATTATAATTTAAAATTATTTAAGTACTAAAAATGTTTATAGTAAAATGCGAAAATACTCAAAAGTGTTTGGCGAATAATCGAATAATAATTTTGTAGAACGAAAAAAAAAATGTGAAATTTTGGCGAATAATCAAATATAATTTAAAATTATTTAAGTATTTAAAATGATTAGAATAGAATACAAAAATAATCGAATAATAATTTTGTGGAATGCCGAAAAAATCATGATATTTTTGCAAAAATATTCAACCAAACTTTGGCAAATAAGCGTAATATAAATTTATAGCTAATTTTAAAAGAATACTCGCTATACTGGAAAGCTTTAAAAATATACGGCTTAATTCTTGCAGTCGTCATGCTGGAAAGGGGTAAAAATTAAAAAAAAATTATGCGAAGAATGGAATATAATTTTAAATAAATTTATATATATAAAAAAATTTAATATATAAAATTTAAAAAAATTTGAATAGTTTTGACGAATAATCGAATAATAAGTTTGTTTAAAGCAGAAAAAAAATCGTTAAATTTTTCCGAATAATAATATATAATTTAAAATTAATTGAAGTGTTAAAAACCTTTAGATTAGTATGCGAATGTAATCAAAAAGTTTTAGGTATAATCGAATATTATTTTAAAATTCAAACAATTGAATAAATTTTGACGAATAAAGGAGAACATTATTTTAAAATGTTTAAATACCACAAAAATATGGCGATTAGAAAAGCTTTATTATAAAAAAATAAATTTTTCGGGTATAGGCACAGGTATTTATTCGACTAAAAGTATATAGCATTTTTTTTAAAACACTTTTTTTTTTAAAAAATATTAATATATATATTCCAAAAATAAATCAGGAAAATTTCTTTTATGCAATTTAAATGGTAAAAAAACCCGCTGTTACTCGTAAATTGTATAATTTGTTAGGGCTTATCATACGAATAAAAATTTTAATAATTAAAAATATTTTTAATTGTTTAAAATAATGAAGAATAACAACTAAACATTTTTTGCGAATAATCGTAAAAAATTGCAAAATTTATAAAAAAAATCCAAGTTTTATAAATTCGAATAAAGGCGCATAAACATTTTTAAGAATTGTTTTTTAAACTTTGAAAATTTAATTTAATTAAATAAATGGGCGAGCGAATATTTGGCGAATAATCCAATAAAATGTTGTCGGTTTTATAAAAATTATACCATATTTTCTTAATAGTTTTTAAGTGTTTTTTGATTTTATATTAAGATTAAAAATAATTATAAAATTATTCGAATAAAAACATGTTCGATTATTCGAATAAAATATGTAAAAGCAAATTTTAAAGAAAAATTAATTATTTAATTTTCATGAATGAGCAAATTTCTGTTAAACCTTTGTAAAACTATTGTAGTTGTTCCTTTTTGTGGTGTAGCACAGATGCTAAAGATGTCCTTGGAAAAATTTTTAACACCAATTAAAATTTCTATTTTTCGAATATGAAAGCAATTACATTAATGACTTCATTAAAACAAGGATGTACTACATAGAAGGTATTAATGTAAAGTTTATTAAAAAGTGCCTTTAATTTGCGGTTTATTCGAATAAACCTTTTTCGATTAAGGCTAAATATTAAAATAAATAATTAAATATTAAGTAATAAATAATCTATAAAAATATATAAAAAGTAATTGAATTTGAGAGAAAAAAAAAATAAAATGAATATTTTTAAAAAAATTATATTCGATTATTCGTCTGAATTATTCGAATATTTTTTGATATAAAATTCTATCGAGCTATTAACCTGATTATGAAAGTTATACAATACACAAAAAAAAATCATTATGCTCTTTTTCACTTAAACTTAAAAATAAAATATGTTTAATTTTTAGTGTTAAAAAATATAGAACTTTTTTAATAAAAAAATTATATTTGTAGTGCGTATTATTTAGTTAAACAGCTAAATTTATGCACATAATTAACACTGTGAACAGTTTAAGGTTTTACTTAAATATATTAAAAAAAAATAATTAAAAAAATATAAATAAAATTCGGTCTTAAAGTTAGTTATTTGCTAAAGAAGAATAAAATAATTTATAATTTATTAATAAAAAAATAAAACTTTAAAGAATTAAATTTTTAAAATTGTATTTTTTTTTGTTTATAAAAATTTTTTATAAGTGAATTTAGTTCGGTAATAACACCCAACTTAGGACTAACTAAAACGTTGAAAGAAGAAGAATCAATGATAAAACTAAATTATAATAAATAAAACGTTAACGTTAAATAGCAGACTTAGCCCTAACTAAAACTTTAAAAGAGTTTTTTTTTCTGTAATTAAACTGAATCATATTAAATAGCGAACTCAAGCTAACCAGAACAGTGAAGAATTTTTTTTTCAGTAATAAAACGGAATCACATTAAAAAGCGAACTTAGGATTAACTATAACTAAAAGAATTATGTTCAGCAATAGAACTGAATTACAGGATTTAGCATTCGATACTGTTGAGTGTGTGTTCAAGGTTATTAGCTTTTGAAATAGAACCCATAATTCAAATTAGTTTTTCTTTCATAAATTTCAAACGATGAGTTTATAATGACAATAATTCGACTGTATGTCGGGCACGCGGAGGCTTGATATTTTTCGATTACTCTTTCTTATTGTGGGTACGAGTGTATAGCGAACTAGGATAATAGTCTTTGCATTCAAGAGTTAAATTTTACATGGCTCATTATATCATGATCCATGGTTATCCATGGTTCATCACTTTAGGCGTTATAAATTTTATGTAAAATGTTCCAAAATAATCATATTAAATTCAATAAATATTTTTTAATAATTTTTTTAAGCGAAAAAAAAAATTAATTATTTTTATTTTTAATATTTCTTTCTAAGAGATAAACATTTATAAATAATTCTTTTAAGCACAAGCTCTTTACAAAAGAATTAAATAAATTTTATTTTTATTTTCATTGTATCGCCACACTAATGGGGTGGTAATTTTTTTCTGAAGATATAAGTAATAAAAAAAGAGATTTTTTATAAATAATTTTTTAAGTACAAATAATTTATAAGAAGTTAAATGAATTTTGTTTTTAATATTTCGCCACACCATGGGGTGGTATATTTTCTTTAAAGGATAAATATTTTATAAATATTTTTTTTAAGCACACGGTCTTTACAAAAAAAATTAAATACATTTTATTTCTATTTTCAATATTTCGCCACACCATTGGGGTGGTGTCTTTATTTTCTAAGAAATAAGTATTTTATAAACAATTTTTTTAAGCACAAAGAATTTATAAAAGGGTAAATAAATTCTATTTTTATTTTCAATATTTCGCCACACCATTGGGGTGGTACGTTTTTTTTTTAGGAGACAAATATTTTATTAATAATTTTTTTAAGCACACGGTCTTTATAAAAAAAATTATATAAATTTTATTTTTAATATTTCGCCACACCATTTACGTGGTATTTTTTTTTTTAAGAGATGAATATTTTTTTAATAATTTTTTAAGCACAAAGTCTTTATAAAAAAATATAAATAAATTTTCTTTTTATTTTCATTATATCTCCACACCATTTGGGTGATAACTTTTTTCATAAAGATGCCACTTAATAGTGTGGTGAAATATTGAAAAAAAAAATTCTTTAATTTTTATATAAAGAGCTTGTGATGAAAAAATTATTTAGGAAATATTTAAAAAGCTCAATATTGATTATAATTAAAATCAAATAATTTTATACCTTTTTTATATTACAATAAATTAAGTCTATTAATACTTAGTTTTATTATAATTTTGGTATTTATTTTTAACAATAATTAATACTAAATTTTATTTAAAAAAATTTTCAATATTATTTATTACTTATGAATAATTAAAGACTGTAATTTGTCTGTTTTTAAGAAAATGAATATGTTTTTATCGATTCAAATTAAATTGTAAATAAAACGAAAAAAAAAACTCGCGCCTTTAAAAAATTTCCTGTGCTTCATTATGTCCGACGTCATGGAAAATAAACATTTTACTTTGGCAAAAAGTAAATAACATTTTTTTTCTTTTGGTTAATCGACAATAATAGCAACAGCACTAACAATAACATTTAAAATAAATAGCATAACATTTATACTCTTTGTTTATTTAATTGAGTGTGTTAACAAAAAATTATAAAATTATTAAAAAAAATAAATGCAACATTTCGTAAGAATATTTTCGCGATCCTTTTTTATTTTTGCCAGTTTAGCATTAGATTTGCAAAAAATTATTTGAAAATCCGTTTTATTTCATAACGGGTGTTTTTTTAGAGGTATATAATTTTAACTTGTCAACAGTTTTTAACTAGCGGCCAATTTGTCAGCTGTCAAGTAATTTATGTTTAGTTTTGTTTGACATTTTAACATGAATCGACAGACACCTGAACAAATAGAGCAAGTTGGGCTCAAAACCGGATTGCTGTTGGTCGCCATTTTCATAAACGAATTTCGTTTAGGGACGAAGCTCACTTTTGTTTGAACTGATAATTCACTAAAGAAAACTGCTATATCTAGAGTGATAATAATCCTGAAGTATATGTTGAGACACTCCCAGAAAAATTGGCTGTTTGTTTTAGTTCTTTTTGTATAAATTTATGCCTCTGCCTACCGCAGATCTTAGGACCTAGAAATGTACTTCTCCATCCGGAGTGTCCTTCCCATTTGCTTCTTTTTTTTTAATGGCTCTCATGGCTCTCCTAGCAACAAAATCTTTGACGTATAACACTTTGCGTTATTCCCTTTATTGGAGATACTTTGACATTTATTCATTATTCAAAATTATTATTTCTTATATTTTATTGTAACATAATATAAATTACTAAAAAGCAAGCACATACACACGCACTCATACACAATAATTTATTTAGTTTTCATTACAATTTAGGAATTAACATTAAGAATCTCTGGGTAATTTATTTTCCACAACTATTATTCGATATAATTTATTCGCTGTTAAAATTTACAGCAAATAATTTTCTAAAATTATTTGCTTGTTTTTCCAAGGAAATATTGAAATAAATTAAATAAATTTTACTTTAATAAACCTTTTAGAAGTAACAAAAATATTATTTTTTTTTCAGTAAAAATACAAATAATGTTTTGCAAATAAAAACAAAAAAAAAAAAATTTTAAATAAATTATAATTTATTTACTGTAAGAAAAGCACAACTTGGAAACAAGTAACAACAGTATAATTTAAATTCTTACATACAAAAATAATAAACTATTTTTTATGAGCTATTTTTGTTTTTTGCAAACTTAATACTTCCACTTGAATTAAAACACACCATCAACACTATGGGGCATAAACTCATTGTTAAATACACAAAACGATTACAACCAGCTAAACAGTCAGTCAGCCAGACAGCCAGCCAAATTGTCACTCAGTCACCACCACTTGATTTCAAATTGCTTCAAAATATCAGAAACAATATTAAAATATAATATATAAAAAAGAAACAACAACAAAAATACAGTAATAAAATAAAAAAAAAAATAAACTACAGGGAAAATAATATTAAAAAAAAATATTTTATATTTTATTTTTTTGTTAAACAACGGCAAATTGGGAATTAATTATGCTTGACGTGTCGTACTTATAAACTACAAATAATATAGACAAGAACAAGCACATATTTCTTTAGCATTTAAAGAGCCAGAGCTTCAAAAGAATGTAAGAAAGAAGCCTAAGAAATTATCAAGATTTTTGTTTAACAACAAAATACGGGCTTTTCCTATTGTGGCAGCCCAAAAAATATAAAATTCTTGAATTTAGCGATCAGTTTTAGTAAATGTTACAAATCACAAATTATGAAAAATTTTTGAATTAAACGTTTTGTGCTTAATTAAAAAAGGTTAATAAAATATAAATTAAAAAAAATTAAAAACTTTATTCAAAAATTAATTAAAAGATTAACTAAAAATTAAATAGAATATTAATTATGTAAATACAATAAAAAAAATTAATTAAAACAATTACAAAAATTAAAAAAAATTAATAAAAAATTATTAAAAAAACTAATTGAAAAACTAATAAAATTTTTATTAAAACAATTAATTAAAAAGTTAATTATGATAATTGTAATAAAAAAATGAATTTAAAGTTAAACAGAAAATTAAATAAAAGAATTATTATAAAATTAATTAAAAAATTAATTTAAAAATTATTTAAAATAAATAAATTTGAGCTTTAAGTTAATTAAGAATTAATTAAAAATTAAAAAATTAATTTATTAAAATTATAATTATAATTAAAAGAATGAATGAAACAAATTACTGAAAAATTAAAAAAAAATCAGTAAAAAAACTTAATAAAATTTTGAAACACAAAGAATTAAAAATGAATAAAACTTAATTCAAAAATTAATTACACTTATAATTAAAAATTTAATTAAAATATAATTAAAATATTAATTAAAAGTTAATTAAAAATATAATTAAAAGAATTATTAAGAAATGTATAAAAAAAACTTTATTCAAAAACTTTTAAGAAAATCGAAAACCTAATTAAAAAATTAATTAAAAAGTTAAAAATAATAAAAAATTATTTAAACGTTTTATAAAAATTTTAAATAAAAAAATTTTTCAAACATAGATTAAAAAATAGATAAAAAAATTAATTAAAAAATGATTTAAAAATTAATTAACAATTAAGCAAAAAGTTAATTACAATAATTATAAACAAAATTAATTAAAAGTTTTATAAAAAACATAATTCAAATAATTATTAAAATATTTATTAAATAAGTAAAATAAAAAAATAATTTAAATTAAAATTTTAATTAAAATGTTTATTGAAATACTGATTAAAAAGTTCATTAAACGTTAATTAAAAACAAAAATTAATTAAAAGAATAATTAAAAGCGTTATGTAAAAATGAATTAAAAAATTAAAAACAAATTTCTAAAAACAATTAAGATTTTAATTAAAAATATTAAAAATTTGTAAAAATAAATTATTGACAGTAAAATGAAATTTTATTTAAAATCACTTTTAATATTGTTAGAATGTATTTTTTTAATTTAGAGTTTTATAGAGAATAACCGGCCAAAAGATATTTTTCTTCCCTAACCTCATTAAAATAAAAGATTTTGTCATTGCCAGACTTAACTTAGACCTTTGCTAAAT
Organism: Trichopoda pennipes; assembly: GCA_030448955.1. NCBI lineage: Eukaryota > Metazoa > Arthropoda > Insecta > Diptera > Tachinidae > Trichopoda > Trichopoda pennipes. The sequence goes on from JASKUP010000064.1 coordinate 7,834,072, forward strand.
ATGGCATTACTTCATTTGAACACATTTAAAATTTTTGAATTCGCCCTGCGATTACCCATTTTCTCAACTTTAAGGATTCTTATCTTTTGTTGGCTAAATGGCACTCGAGCTTCTGTGGTTTGATCAGATCAGAATTTCTAAGCTTTTTTCATTGTAAACCCAGCAAGTTACTTTGCTGCTTTCTGTAGCCTAAATGAGGTCCCTTTTCCTTTCAAGATTGAACTGGATAACCTTTGGTTTTCTTAGTTATCCTTTTACTTTCGAAGCGTCTTCCTGCAGGACAATTTTAGATTGTACTAGCTTCAGATAAAGGGTTCGCTTCTGTACAGGCACCTATTTGATCTTTAATCAAACTCAACCATAAAGAGTTACACAATTGAGAAACCCTTTAAGATGGTTGAAGCCTTTTACGTTCAAAACAAATAGCATTTCCTGTACTTCGTGATTTTTTTGTGATCAGCATAGTCGATCAAATATTTGCACAATCAGAAAAATTGTTCTAAAATTTCAGAAAATCGGGTTTTGTGCAAACAGCTGTGCTTGCTCGCCTAGCAAACATTGCTGTTGTTCAAGATGGCGTCATAAAAGAGCCGTTAACCTCCTATCGTCATCGCGATTAACAATTGAACATATCACGACCATCATTGATGCGAGTTTTGAATAAAGATTTGAACTTTTACGCTTACAAGGTTCAGTTGGCTTAACAGCTGAAGCCTGTGGACCGATGCAAGCGAATAGTTTGTTAAACAGCCAGTGTTATGTGGTTGCAGTGACAGGGCACACTTTCGCCTCAATGGATTCAGAATTCTTGCATTTGGGCAAATTAAATTCTACAAGTGATTGTTGAAACGCTGATGCTTCCTCAAAGAGTGACTGTTTGTAGAGGTTAATGTGCTGGGGGCTTCACCGGTCCAAAGTTATTCCAAAATGACAGCGAATGTGTTTCGCTATAGTGAAATGATAACGCACCTCTTGTGGCCAAAAATTGAGGATATGGTTCTGAACGATATGCGATTCTCTAATGTCTATATTTACTGGATTCAAAATACCTGACTATAATTACTTTCTTAATTGACTCTAGAGATGAGCCTCAGTGTTAACACTGTGTTAGCGGAAAGTAATACATGATAAGATTTAAATCTGTACCTAGATGTGTAAGCCATAACATGGTGGGTCAAATATAGCGTCATCCTCGCCCTAGAAGGCCTTCAGACACGTATATCCTCCGCTCACTCCTAGTTGCAACTTCAAAAGCCCGAAGCAGGCCGCAGCCTTCACTCCTTGCTGAAAAGTTAGAGACTATCCCACTCCTGGTCCAGAACTTGTGAAGCTTAATATAATTTCAGAATACGACAGCATGCATGCTCACTGGACCTGGACCATTCATTGTGTTCATTGTAAATGATACTACCCACAAACTCTAACGAAAAGTAATCTGTTGCGGCACTATAGCTCCAATAGGATCGCCGATAGCTGTTTTATGGGAGAAATTTAATGGCCGTGTTTTTTTCATATCGCAGCATTTTTAATTGGCCGCCATGATAATGTGATTTGACGCCGTTAAAATTCTTTCTTTGGGAATATTTAAAAGCAAAAGTGACAGTCACATTAACAACATTAAATTTTAATTATATTTCAGAGTCATTGAAACTATGGGCCATCGCACAGAAGCCATGCAGAACTTAAGGCCAATATTTTGTTTCACACAAAGACAAAAAAGAATAAATTTTATTATCATCTATTTATAATTATCACATTGTGGCAATTAAATATCACTTTATTAATTTATAACATATAAGATTTCATTCCTTTAAATATTCAATTATGAAATAAAATTAACAAGAAAATAATTACAAGGCGTACGAGTAGTAAAATGTGTATTTAAGAATGAATAACAATAACAAATAATACAATATGATTTTGGTTTGGTTTGCTTTTTATTATTCTTATTTTTTTGTTTTTGTGATTTAAAATTTTATTTTATAAAACAAAGAAAGAAAAATAAACAAAATCTTTTTTCACTTTTTATTAATTAATAAGGAAAAATATTCAGCGAATATTTTTTTAAGTGGTAAACGACCATGTGAACACACTATTGCCCCAAGATTGATATTTATTAATTTATTGAAAAATTTTGTATAAGAAATTAAAAATAGAACGGATTAAAATTATGTATTCTTTTGTCCCCGAAGTCTTAGGAGATCGACGTCGTTACCCCTTACTTTTTCAGTTGATTTTTTAAATTTCTGCTTTGCTCCATATTCCCCAAATGGAGCATTTCAACTTTATTTCGCTTCCACACAAAGTCAGATTTTGGGAGATCATCGAAAAAGTGTTTGTTGCAGGCAGAGGTGACCTCTTTCCCATTGTACTCAAATCGCATTTCGTTTAACTATTTCGTTAAATTTTGGTACATTTAAAAATGCTGGTCTGGCCATCTGTGATGAATGTTCTTGTATCATTATAATTATATTCAGCATAAAACGGTCGTTCTGGATTTCTATACCTGAAGAGTAAAAATCTAACCCTTCGATATCGCTACAATATTTGTCTCTCTGTTCATCTGTTGATGTGGAATAGGAAGAAAGGTGAACTATTGGATCCTCTATTAAAAAACAAATATATAATTAAAGAGAAAAAAAAGTTATTTAATAAAAAAGGGTGCCCCAATAAATTTTTTTTTCATATGTTCCTATTTCTAACCCATATTAAGCATCCATAATGTAAGCTATAGCGATAAGCATTAAAATATATATTTAAAAAGTAAAGGGTTCCCCATAGAAAACTTGACATCCATCTTATCTTTCAATAATAACAACAATAACAGGCCTTTGAAATTTAAACAAATTAATTGTCCATTATAGAAATAAGTAAAAAAAAAATATAAATAAAAATAAGTATAAAACAAATTTAAAGGGTGTGCCCATAAAAAATTTAACTATGACATTGGCTTATCTGTTGTATCTTATACTCAGACTCGTTAAATTTTCTATAAAAATAAAATAGGAAACAAAAAATCATAAGATTTAAAATTAAAATACATATAGGGTATTTTTATAGAGGTACTACCAAGCCCAGCAAACTCCATTTCGCCACCAGATGGCTTCGTTTTTTATAACATTTCGTTTATATTTTTTTTTTGTTTTATATTTGAAAAGGAAAAATTTTATTTCATTGCACAACAGTAATGAATTCATTTCGATTACAAAAATGAAGTGGAATTTAGTTGAACTTCTCTAAGTAAAAAATGAAAGTGAATCTAAAGTAAATACTGAATCGAAGCGTTATACGTGTCCGCAAATTAACCGTTTCATTGAGGTTAACACAAACAAGCGGATAATGATTTTCTAAATTTATCCCGCAAACATTAAGCGATTGGCCTTACGACTTGTTAATTGTCATTGCGAACGCAAGGCGAAACTGAAATTGCAATCGTTTGAAGTCAAACGTAAGATCAGTCGAAATCATTGGTATTGAAGGAATACATTCATTTTCACCTGCGAACTTACCGCTAATAATGGTTGCCTCAATCCAATTCGGCATACGACTTTTCACCGCAAGTCGAGTACCGTTGCAAAGTCGCGGTGGATTCAAATTACGCAATATCATAATAACTGAACCAACTTTGAGTTGCAAGTTATGTGGTGGAAATCCTGGTAACTGCAGAGAGTTCAAAAACTCCGTTGGATAATTTACTGCATCATCGGGACTTTTTATGGAAGCAACGGAATCAATTTGTATGTCACCAAACTGCCATCGATTTTTAATTGAATGATAAAATTCAGTGCGTGTACATCATAATTCTTTGGGGCGAGAATTGCTCGTTGGCTTAACCAAACATAATTCTGATAATTCTCACTAATGTTTGGGCAAACATGTTCAATAAGAGCTAATTGAGAGTCTGTAAATCGGCAAAAGTCGTTGGTAAGAGTAATTAATCCAGCTGTCGCATCAACTGGGACTTTTCCATTTCCAACAGCTAACAATTGTTTGGAAAATTGTGCAGCACTTTGATCATTTTGAAGTTGAACTCTCATATTAGTGGTTAGCGATAATGTTTTTACGTTATTCGACAAAGGTGATGCCTTCAGGCAAGCATTCAATTCATCTTCGGACGTTGCACGGGAAATTACTGGCAAAGTTGTTGTTATTTTGCCGAAGATCTTTCAGTGTGCAGTTAAGTGCTTCAAGTAATTTCTTATGTGTCATTGTGCACTCATCCCACACAATGAGCTTGCATTGCATTAACAATTTTCCCATTGCACTGGATCGGGAAATTGCGTGATATGATTTACATCTGCGCATGGCTATGGAGCCTTAATCAGATGGTGGTTAAAGCACGTCATGCTCGTCCTAGGAAGCCGAAGACTAATTCTAGCAGCAGGTTTTTCCTAGTTGCAACTTTAATGATTCCAGAGCAGGACTGCAAATCATCACTCCTTGCTAAAGAGTTGGAGTCTATCCAACTGTCCATAACACATGTCTAGCATGCTCACTGGACTGGATCATTTACCTAGCCTGTCATTAACGGCGAAATGATCCCGGCCACCATTTAAAAACTGACCTGTCTGTTATGGGGCCGCGAAACCACAACCACCACGATACTCCCATAAAGGGCCAACCTCAGTAATCAGCCAGAGAACTGTTAAGTGTCTAAAGAGACAAATAACGGAATTCTACGGGTCACTGATTCCCGTGGAAATAAAGTGGAGGTTCCAGTTGTACCCCTGCTGCCTTCAGGGGACTGGACTCCCTTTTTCCCCCAGTTGCACTGTGTCTAGATAGTTCTATAAAGACCATATATATGTGCCCCCGGGGGGTAGACCCCGGGGGGTACTGCATCGGGAAATATTGCATGTTGAAGTATCGATTGTGTTTAAATTGAGTGGCACCTTAAGCGCACAATGTGCAGTACGACCGCCATCTAGAAGTGTCGCCGCAATTCCAGATGATGCTAACGCCAAAGCTTTGTCACATCTTTATCGAATAGTGGCCAAAATCAATGAAACGGTAAATGTTTTCCCTGTTCCTCTAGGTGCGTCCAGGAAGAATAGACCACCAGTGTTATTGTCCACCGCTTGCATAAATGTTTCGTATCCTTGTTTTTGCTGTTCAGTCAGCAACCTCACATTATTTCGAACGAATGCCTTCAATGTATCAACATTGTATTGCAGCTCTCGATTTAATTCTTGGTTGAATGCATCGTGCATCGATGTTTTTGTGGTATTCCAAGTGGTCAATCGTTTCAGGCTTATCGTAATGGAATATCGACTTCTAGTGGTGCTAAATGGTACTTCCTTGGAGGTCAGTTCACGATCCGGAACATGAAACCCTGTGGTTACAGCACGTAGCGCCATCTTGTTGAAACTACAGCTCATGCACATCAAGTCAATTTCATCTCACTTTAATTAATAAAGAAAAAAATAGTTGTTATAGCTGTACAGTGTTCACCAATGACTGTAACGTTCTGACCAAAAGTACGAACCAGTGATTCAACCAGCCTATAAAGCACACCAAGCGGTCAGTTTTTCTGAATGTAAAGGTGCCTGAACATACACTTGAGAATCATCATCACTTCAAATGTGACAGTTTTCATTCTTGACGTATTAATTCAAACAAAAGTGAACTTCATCGCTAAACAATTTGGAAGAGTTGTTTAGGCGCCCAATCTATAATGTTAAAATGACAATTCAAACTAAAAGTGTTGCCAATTTAAAATCTATAGCTCTATAAAAAAACACCCTTTAGTAGTGTGTAATTTAATTAGCATTAGCAATACATTTATTTCTTAATTCATGGCTAAATTTACATTCTCTATTTATTCTTTTCCTAGAAGATTTTCTTTGCGGCGAATTCAGCTGGTAAAGCAATTACGCCTGATATTATTTCTTATAAATGGTTGAGACAGCAAATAAATATTGCAAAAGAAAAAAAATTCTTAGTCACAGAATTCATTAATTGAATTCATATAAATGCACCGTCTACCATGTGTTTATATCATTTAATTCTTTGATACATCTGCAATCTAAAGGAATTGATGAATGGAATTTTGCCTTTTCAGTTAATAACTTTTTTTTTTATACAGGACTTTGTGGGAATTTTTTAAAGTATATTTTTAACTGGGCTTTCTAAATGAGAATTATAATTTTTTTATTCAATAAATGGTCACGTCCTTATGCAGGTCACGTCAAAAAAGTAAAAGCCTTTCAACTAATCAAATGTTAGAAAAATTATAAAAAAAGAAAATAATTGAAGAAAAATACTTTGACACACTTTTCAGTAGCCTTTTGACATTTTGTTGAAATGTTTGTTGTTGTTAGTTGTTCGGCGTTAATAAGTTGACTATTTTGCAGTAGTGAAATGGTTGCTAATCGATTATTTGCATGTAACATTGAACTGGATTTAACCAAAATCTTTGTCCGAATAAAAATAATAATTTTTTTTAAAGCACTTCAGGCAACAATGACTATTTAGTCAAGTACGGTGCTACATTCTTTAGAAAAGGGATAGAGGAGAGATGAAACAGGTGGTGAAAGTAGAAGTATAGTCGGAAATTAACTGCCGTATAAGACAGCATAGCGACCAGTGACTATGCCTTCATTGCTGAACAGCCCCACCGACAGTCAATTTTTATTTTTGTAGTGAAAAACACCAAGGTCTTCGTTGGGAATCGAACCCACAACCCCCAGTCATGCAAGCCAGCACACTACCTACTAGCCTACAGGGTAGTAATAATAATTATGTCCGAACGGTTCTCAAATTAAGTTTTATTATTTGAGATAAGTTGTTTATAATGTCAAAGCTAAATTAAGTTGTTACATTATGTAGTGTTTGCACAATAATATTGTGACGTTTAGTTTTCAAGTTGACATGAGACCAATTATTTGTAAAGATTATGACTTATGATTATTTCGCATGAAAATCACATTAAAGTAATAAAAATCCACTATGCAAATGGTGGTTCTGCTAAAGTTACATTTCGCTAATAGATATTGATTATTTCCTTAATGCTTTCAATCACGTTTTGGCAAAATAGCATTCCTATTTCCTTAATCACATCATGGATTTTGAGTTTTAAGCTTGAATTCGATTCGATTGGCTTCTTCGTATAGATACTGTCCTTCACATAGCGCCTCAATACTATGCAAGGACTTAAGGACATATTTCAAAACCTGGTATTCGGGAATTTTATAAATAGGCGAAACCGTTTTTAAAAATGTCCCTATATAAAAAATTGTAGAATATACCATTGGCAAGGCTCTAAAGCCTTATTTTGCATATGTTGAAGAGATTTTAACATAACACTGTTCTTATTATAATGTTACGAAGATGATTTGTTTAAGTTTTAAAAGAAAATAATTATCAGTAACAAAAGTAAACGAAATGACCTATTGTATCTTTTTACAAATAAGGTAGTTTCTAAGAAATCTTATGTCCACAAGACAATAACAACAAGAACTTTTTTACGAAAAATTCTACGAAATAAAATAAGAAAACAGAAACAACTAACACAGAAAACTGAAAATTTACAGCCAAATAGGCGCCTACACTAAATAACGATAACAACAACAACATAAAATAGAGTTGAAGTAGAATAGATATATAAGCACCATCTGCTGGGCAATAACGTGAGCTAAATTATAAACATCGTTAAGTAGTGACATGAAGATAATAAAGCAGCTTTTAGGCTGCTTTATCTTAATTTAAAAATTATTATTCGATTATTCGTCAAAATTGTATAAACAATTTTAAAATTTACTCTAAATTTATGTAAAAAAAATTATTTAAAATTATATTCGATTATTCACACATGTGTTTTATTTATACTTCCCTTTTCGTATAAAAACATTATTATAGCTTTTCATAATAGCGAGTATTTTGTAGAATAATACATTTTTTTCAATTATTTTTGAATTATTATTCGAATATTTTTAAATTTTTCTTTAAGCAAATTAATATATTTAAATTTATTTAAAATTATGCTTCCCTTTCAATCATGATGGCTACAAAAAACAACTTTAGGCGTATTAAAACATTAGTAGAGCTTTTCGTAATAGCGAGTATTACACAAATCTTAGTGTTATATGTGTTATTCGATTATTTGCCAAAATTTGCTTAAATAATTTCGTCGAAATTTCACAAGCAATATTTTTAAATTTTACTTTAAAATTTTAATCGATTATTCGCACATGTTTTTTTATCTTTTTTTAAGGGTATAAAAAGCAACTTAAGCTATATTAGAATTCTGCTTAATATTTTTGTAACAGCGAATTTTTAAAATTGCAAGATTTTTTCCCCTTTGTACAATATTATTATTCGAACATTCGTTAAAAATTATTCGAATATTTTTAAGTTTTTTTTTATTTTAAATATTTATATATATTTAGCATCATATATGATTATTCACACGTTATGACTATAACTACTAACTTAAGTCATAACAAAAAATTGTTAAACCTTTTTAATAGCGAATATTGTACTAGGCTTACCATAAATTTTTTTTTAATTATTTACCAAAAGTTGCTTGAATAATTAAGCCAAAATATTATGAATATTTTCCCGTTCTACAATATTATGATTCGATTATTCGCCATAATTATTCCAATATTTTTAAGCAATTTTATATATTTAAATTTACTTAAAGTTATATTCATTTATTCGCACATATTTTTTTGTTATTAATAATTCCCTTTCCAGTATAATGGCCACAAAAAACGACTTAAACTTGTTTATAGTAGCGAGTTTTATACAAATCTTATAATATTCGATTATTTGCCAAAGTTTGCAAGATTTTTTTCCGCCTCGTTTAATATTATTATTATTATTCCAATATTTGTTAAAATTATTCAAATATTTTAAGCCATATTTAAATAGTGCAAAATCTTTTTATAATAACGATTATTCAAAATTTCCCAATTTTATCCACCTTATACAAAATTATTATTCGAATATTCGTGAAAATTATTCGAATATTTTTAAGTTTTACTCTAAGCAATTTTAAATTATTATATATAATTAAAATTATATACTTAAAATATATATTTAAGCCGTAATAAAAAATTGTTAAACCTTTTAGTGGCGAGTTGTTTACATAACTTAGCTATATATGTATTATTCGATTATTTGCCAAAGTTTGCTTGAATAATTTCATCGAAATTTCACAAGCAATATTTTTAAATTCTACTCTAAACAATTTTATACATATAAAATTTCTTAAAATTTATATTCGATTATTCGCATATGCTTTTTTTATCTTTTTTTCATGACTATAAAAAGGGACTTAAGCCATATTTAAACATTTATTTTCAAAATTGCAAGAGTTTTTTTCGCCTTGTTTAATATTATTATTATTCGAATATTCGTCAAAATTATTCGAATATTTTAAGCCATATTCAAACGTTGCAAAATCTATTTATAATAACGATTATTCAAAATTTCCCAATTTTTTCCACCTTATACAAAATTAGTATTCGAATATTCGTCAAAATTATTCGAATATTTTAAGCCATATTCAAACGTTGCAAAATCTATTTATAATAACGATTATTCAAAATTTCCCAATTTTTTCCACCTTATACAAAATTATTATTCGAATATTCGTGAAAATTATTCGAATATTTTTAAGTTTTGCTCTAAGCAATTTTAAATATTTATATATAATTTAAATTATGTACTTAAAATATATTTTTAAGCCGCAATAAAGAAGTATTAAACCTTTTAGTGGCGAGTTTTTTACATAACTTAGCTATATATGTGTTATTATATGTATTATATGAATAATTTCTTTACTCTTTACAATATTTTTTATTTAAAAAAAATTTGTATAATTTTTAAACATTTTTTTTGGACAATTAATTGCGATTAAATGTCACGAATTTTACGTAATGTAACTTTAATAGAATCACCAGTTTCATAGCGAATTTTAATTATTTTAATGCAATTTTCGTGCGAAATTGAATTCATTGTAACAGTTGTGAGTGCATCGGCTACGAATACGTCAAAAAAATAAATGTCAAAATGTTGGTGTTGCCAGAATTGAAAAAATAAACTGCTTGTTGAAAAACCCGATACCTTGGTTTCAACAGGTTTAGGGTGTTTCTATATTCATTATTCTTCCCCCCTCTCCCCTAAATAAAAATACTTGTTAAGATTTATTCTTGTTAATGTCTGTCATGTTTTTGTTTAAATTCGCTTAAAAATTAAAAATTCATGTCGACCTTTTTTTTTTTCTAAATCACTTTGCAGATTTTTATTTTATTATTATAATTGTTATTGTTGTTGTTATTTGAGTAAAATATAAATTTAATTGTATTTTGAATGTATTGTACATACATACAAACAAACATACACACGTGCATACAGAGAATAAAAAGAATGTTTAAACAAAATAAATAAAATAAAATTTAAAATAATAAAAACAGCAGTTTTATTCGAATAATTTACTTTTATTTAAAACCATAAAGTTTTAGAAATGTTAAACCAAATAAACACAAATAAATTAAAGAGCGCATAAGGATTATAAACACAATGGAAACGATGCAGCTACAAGAACGTTGCCTAATCACTGCAACGTTTAATTTTAGTTTTTTTAATTTTATAGATAATTTGTAATTAAAAAAGTATGTGAATTCGCCTTATTATTTATTAGTTATGAATGTTATTGTTGTTGTGTTAATTTTTTTTTAGAAATACGCAAATGAGTTTTCGATTGTTTGTATTTGTTGTGGTAGCAAAAATTTACTTCAAGTAATTGAATGAAAATTTCTTAATGCCTGTTATTTTGAATGAATAAAAAGTAAAGGGTGTGTTTTATAGAGGTATACAAATTTAAAATAGGATAAGACTAAAATGAAAATTTTAAATTTATATGAAAATTACTTTAATCGAAAATTAATGTTTTGGCGTGTTATTAGAGGGTGTTTTTTATAGAGGTATTGAACTTTGTAATGACATAAAACAACTAAAAGCTTAACTTTTTAAATTGACATAAAATTTACTTTATTCGAAAGATAATATTCTGGGATTATAATTTTAAAAAGACTTCTGGCATTTGACCGCCACGGCTGGGTCAGCCATATTCTAATCTGGAGGTGCAATTTTCGATGAATTTTTTTTCAATATTTGTGGCTGTATATCGGCAATAACGCGGCGAACGTTGTTCACCAAGTGATTAATCGTTTCAGGCTTATCAGCGTAGATTGGCGACTACACATATCGCCATAGAAATTAGTTTAGCGGCGTTAAATCACACAATTTTAGAGGCATATCACGGGTCCGAAATGTGAAACTATGCTGTTACCAAATGTTTTCTTTAATAAATTAATGGTGGAAAGATGTTGCACCGTCTTCCTTAAACCACATCTCCTGCACAACATGGTTGTTTAATTGGAAAAGGCAGTATTTATGGCTTTATGACGGCCACCATTGTCTGTAACGTCCTGACCAGCATCGTTTTCAAACAAGTGCGGACCAATGATTCTGTCCATAAAGCACATCAAACTGACAGATATTTTAGATATAACGGTATCTCAACACATACTTGAGGACTATCATCACTTCAAATAGGTAGATGCTCCTGTAGGTTATTAGGTAGTGTGCTAGCTTGGGGGTTGTGGGTTCGATTCCCAACAAAGACTTTGGTTTTTTTTCACTACAATAATAAAAATTGACTGTCGGTGGGGCTGCTCAGTGATGAAGGCATAGTCACTGCTCACTGAGCTGTATTATACGACAGTTAATGCCTAAGTAGCATGGTACTTGACTAAATAAGCATTGTTGCCTGAAGTGCCACTTCGCTTTAAAAATAAAAATATGGCAGTTTTATTTATTGACATTTAAACACAACTGAGCTTCGTTCGTGGCTTAAAAAAATCTGGATAAAAGGCTAACTTATTTGGGCCCATTCTCCGAATCTATGCCTTGCTAGGTGATCGTGTGGTTTTAATTCTTGCAGGAGTTGGATTTTGTAAGCATTTTTTGTCCGCAAATTCATCAAAAAGTGGACGCTCACATATCCAATTCCTAAACATAATGGCGGATAGACTTCTCCACACTATACTGTACAGTAGCAGGGACTTTTTCTGCACACACTGTACGAAGTCTGTGTGAAAGAGTGAACATGGTGCGAAGACGTTCCAAAGTTATTCGTATTTATTGCTCTGATAAAGAATTGTGTTGATCGTAAAATGAATGTAGCGCGCGATATGTGGGCCGAATAGAACCATGATTTTAAATTTGTAGAATTTGGTGGCGTTGTTCAGATGTCAGGTTACTCATTTATGGTGAAAAAATGTTAGCCACTTTAAAAAGGGTTTCTAGCTTAAAGTTTTATACCTCTATAAAAAGCACCCATTATAAATACGAATGCACATTTTTTGTCGACTAACATTCTGTTCTATTCTATTCTGTGTAGCGTCCATTAGTGTTACGGACACTAGTGTATTTATATCAGCCTATTTGTCTGTCTGTCAACAGTACCTTTTATCTTTTTTGCCTTTTTATTTATTTGTCTATCGGATTGAGTTGGAATTTAGTTGGGTGGTGAAGTTGCACTTTGTATTTGATATGGAATGACGCATAATATTAAATACGTTAGAAATGGGGAGGCATCTTATAACACTCATTCATAGTTAAATGATAAGATACACAATAACACACTTAAGTTCGAACACAAAAAAATAAAACACAACATGAAATAATTATAGGGATAATGAAATTGAATATATTTCATGTTATTTTGCATTGGGAAATTATAGATTTTTGTTTTTTTTTACAGAAAAAAGATAATGAAAGGAACGGGACAAGGGAAAATTATAGAAATAGAAAAGTGTTGCTGAGCTGAGTTGAAGTGATCCTATTTAGTTCTATGTAGTATATAAGCTTCTGAGGGTCTAAATACTTTAGAGTTTAAGAATGTATTTGCACATTTAGAATAGAAGGGGAGAAGATAATGTTCTACTTTAAACTTTTTGGGAATCCTCTTGAAAGTAGATTTATTTCTATTTGGAAAAATTGTTCATGGTTGTGCTATTAAACGATACATAGTTATGGCCACTTTTTCCTTGTTAAGACCCTTTCAATTTTCAAGACCCTTTTCTTTTAATTCGTGAGCAGAAGAGGCAAAGCTCAGTTTCTCAGATAGTACTGCTTTTATAATGCGAAATAATTCACTCGCTGCGGTACATCCTGATCATACAGTTGCACGGGGAAGCAACCAGATCACAGTATATGAGATACAAAGAGTTTTTCAATAAGAAGTTTGTTTTCTTAAACAAAATAAAACAGAAATTTGGAAGAACAACTCAATATTGGCCCAGTATTGACGACGTGGTTATCACTAACATGTGGTTTTAATAGGACGTTGCCACATGTCACACAGCCACATGTCCCTATCGCATAATTTCACGGAAAATCAGCAGTTAGCTGTTCAGCCAGATCGTGTGATTTAGAACTAGTGGATTATGAAATCGAATCGATTTCAGCCTGGAAACTTAAAATCCGTAATGTGATTAACGAAATAGGAACGCCATTTTGCCAAAAAGTGATTAAAAACTGTCAGCTTGGTCATGGCGGATACTTACCAGATATCACTTTTCATTCATAATTGTCCAACTTTTCTCTTCGTAATACAATTGATAGTTTAAATGGTCTTATTTTAAATTTTCTTGTTTTATTTTATTTTAGAAAACAGACTTCTTGTTGAAAAACCCTTTCTTTAAGGAAAACATAAAAAATCTCGTTTTATAACAGGAAGATAAACTTTTTGAGTTAAATTTCGACTTAATATTTAAAGAAAATTTAGACAAAAAGAATATTATTAGCCACAAAAATAATATGATTAGACTTTAAACTGAACCATATTTTTGTTTGTTTGAAAGTAAGACTTTCCGTTTAGAATAATAATTCTTAGTTTTAAAACTTACCTTATAATTATGAACCACACTTTGCCATGATAATGAACACATGGTCATAATCTTAAATATAGAGTGACTTCCGATATTTTAAATTTCTTTTAGTCCTGAAATCATCTTAAAAGGGATGAAATCTTAAAGATGCTACTATTCCAACACGACAATTATATACTGTGTCATGCAGGCACATAAATAGAAGCAGAAATTAAGACCATCAAAATGGGCAGCAGTTTTTTGTTCAATTCTTTAAAACGACTCAATGTGATTGTGCAAAATAAAAGTTGGCGGTCTATTCCAATGCCTGTACGCATATTTGTAACTTAATGCCTAACACACACTATGCAATAATTTAGGTCATAATAGCAACTTTTGATCTCTCTCTCTCTCTCTCTCTCTCTCTTTCTGTCGCTTTCTCTTAGTGTAGTTACCCCACTTTAATTCAATGATTTAAGGGTGTTTGCTTATTTGGCTTTAAAGGACTTTAAGGCGTCATCAAGGCAAAATTTATATACAAAAATACAAACATAACAAAAACATAAGACTTTAATTTATAAAAATAACATATTCCCATGTCATCTTGAATTTCCTTTTTTTTTTCTTAATAAATAATCACATTTTTGTTTCTTAAATAGCAAAATACTTTGAATTTAAATAAAAATAAAATAATAAAATAGAGGAGAATACACAGCATAATGAGCAGTCAGGCTCTTAATAAAATTAAATATTTATGTTGTAATACAACAACAACAACAACAAAACAAAAAACATAAAGAAGAAAGTTAAAAAAAAAAAATTCCATTGAAATAAAATAAATTTTGAAAATTATGCTAATGTCTACAGGGTTATCACCACCGAACGTATCTTTGCATTTACATGAAGTTTTAATTTAAAATTAAAAAACCCAAATACACAAAGAACATATTTTAACACACACACACACACATATGCCCATTGAAATATTTAAAAAAGGGGGAACCATAAATCAAATGCCATATTAAATGCTTCGCACATTTAAAGTCAATTTTTATTTAAAAATTTTAAATAATTGATTTACAAAACAATTTAAATTAAATTTAGATAAAATTTAAATTGTTAAAATTTCTTTTAATTTATGATTTATGATGTCTTTTTGGCTTTTCGAATATTGACAATTTAAGTTTCTTGAAATATAAAAAATTTCTTTGCTTTAAACTGCCTTAATAGTGGGTGGGCAAATTTGAAGTTAGAAGGTAAATTGAATTAAAACACATACTATTTTCTGAAAATTTTGCTTTTTTCAATACCACTGTAAAGTAAAAGTTTGGGAATTAATAATGGAATATAATATTGGGCAAATCTTCACCCCTAGCTGGTTGGTAAACATCCACTCTTTTCATAAAATTTTGTAACTTTGCTTACCTCTTCACTGCAGCGTCAAATTGTATCTTTTAGAGCATCAGTTGTTTGCAGTTGGCTTAAGTTAACGTGTTCTTTCAAATTGTTACGAACCAAATAATGCAACGGCTTTTAATCACAAACAATTTGGCGACTAATCGACATCTCGAAATCGAGAAATTGCAGGATCAGGAAATATCTCACGTAATAACAGAATTGTTTGAGTGGCTGTGTGGCTGTGTGGCGCCATCTTACTGAAACCAAAGGTCACAGATGTCAACATTAGCCAATTGTGGCCACAAAAAATTGGCTACCATAATTTGGTAGCTCAAAGCATTTACAAAGAAGCCGTTTCCTTGCTGATTTACAAAAAAATACGCACCACGAATCGCACTATACAGTCACTCCCTGGATTTTAATAGTTTCTTGAGGACTGCCTGTGAATACTATCAGCCCCATGTGGAACAATTTTGTTTGTTTACATAACTGCCTAATTGAAAATGAGTCTCACCGCTGAAAACATCGAAAAATGCCACATTATAAACATTGGCCAATTTACCAATATTAGACCCAAACAATATTAGAACCAAAGCGTATTAGGATTAACGTTACAAAAGATTGGCTATCACAATTTGGTAGCACAGAGAATGCTCGGGGACGGCCGATGATGTCGCCAGACCACAAATCCTACCGTACGATCACTCCGTTGAAGGTAATAGGCTCTTGAGGACTGCCTGTGAATATTATCAGCCCCATGTGGAACAATTTATAACTGCCTAATTGAAAATGAGCTTCACCACTAAAAATGTCGAAAAATGCGTTATTTTTTGGACCCAAACAGCGGCCAGAAAGTGATAGGATTAACGTCAGTATCTAGCCGTGAGGCCTTAATCAGACGGTGTTTGTATCACTGGGTGCAGGAACAAGCGGCCCTAAGATGCGTATAAACTAGGTGCGTAAACATTTGACTAGCAATTTTCGAGTGCAAGTTAGCAGGGCCGTGCCCCCACTCCTTGTTAAAGAGTTGGAGACTATCTAACTCTTAGTTCTGCTACAAGCGCAACTAGGACATTTATTTGGATGTTAATCTCATATTTTCGCTTACACCTCTTCGAAATTTGCTTCAAAATCCGATTAAACCACCACAGCCACCACGTTGCTCCTCGAGGGGCGTTCACAACAACCAGAACAGGGCCGTAGCCCTGCGGGCAACTGGTGTCCGTCGTACCAGTGTGTGCATAATAAATCACTGTTCGGACTTCAAGAGCTCAGGTGACTGAGACCCCCATTTACCCCAAAAGGCGCATGCCAAAATGGGGAAGAGATCCATCAACACTGCGCCCCCCGGGGGGACAAAAAAGTGGGACCGAGTAAACGACTTGAACTTTATAAACGTGAAGATGAAGATCTCTAGCCTCTAGCGATACTCAATTATTGCGAACGTCAACGAATTGATGTTCCAGACTTATGTTCAATACTATTTTTGCTATGCTTGCATAACTACAGCCTTTACGAGAGTATTGCTCTTATGGTCTATGTTCAAGCTGCTCAAACATCACGAAGTGATGCAGTGAAATTTTCAACATTTTTATAGTTAATATTCGAAATTAAAATTCTTTACTTCAGAGTGTAACGTTCCATACTCAAAATTTCTTAACTTTTTACTAAATAAATTTCAAAAGATGACAGCTCAATCCTTGAAATTTGACAGACAATTTACTTTTTAATTTCAGAGTGCCTCTAGTGAGGTCAATGAGTTGATGTCTCAGGCTCAATATCAATACTTTACTGTACAGTGGCTAGGTTTGCTATGTCTTGTTTTGGTCTATTACCAGCGGTTTTAGAAAGATCCTGACTATGAGAAAAAGCTGCTCGAGTTTCACGAAGTGTCACAGTGGAATTTTTACCACTTTGATAGTAAATTTTTAAAATTAAAATTCTTTGCTTAAGAGTGAAACGTTTCGCCATTCCCCAGAAACAACTATTCTGTTTAGTCACATATCTATTCAAATTAAAATGTGCCTCATCACTCATTATGTTGTTTTTTATGAAAAGCGGGAGTGTTATGGGCGAGCTGTAGCATTCTACTGGCATATGTACGGCGGCGTAAATGGTCTTGTAGAAGAAGCTCTTGTGTAAACTGATTCTTATATGGAAACAAATGCAAATCCCTGTGCAAAATTGTAGCCAAAGTTGTTCTTTGAAGACCAAGCTTCTGAGTACGTCATCGAATTGAGGTTGATGGATTGTTTTGAACAATTTCTTGAGCAGCAGTAATGTTTTCAGCCGATCTTGTAGTCCTAGGTCCTATAGGCCCTCTTTCTTCGAAATCATTCACGGTACAATAAATAGTGCGTTTTGTTAGTACATTGTTTCTCCCAAAAATTTCACGTAACTTTCTCATCGTCACAGTAAGCGATGATTGATTTTGATAAAATGTTTTCACGATTAAAACACGTTGGCTTATGGTAAATTTTTATCGTGTCTACTTCACGTCTGCCAAATATGAACTGTCAAAACTAATGTTTACCAAAATGGCGGCAAAGCAAAATAGTATATTTTCCCTGCGGACACCCGCAGCATTTGACGGAGAATTTGCTTTCTGACCTCAAATTTCCTAACGCATTTTTAATTTTTATATTTAATTTTCTTTTAAAAATTCTTACAGCACAAAATGGAAGCTGGAGTTTTCCATTGGCACAGGTCTAACAAATTTTGTGATGAAATATGTTTCGCCATTATTTTCTTTATTATTACCGACACTGCAAATAATTGAGTGTTAAAAATTTTCCAAATTTTTGCTAAATAAATGTGAAAGGATGACATGAAAATTTTGCATTTAAGCATTTGATACCTTAAACTTTAAATTTGCCTGTCCACGGTATTTTTATTTTGGTGAAAAGCTGGCACATTCAGTTGTGAGAAGTCGCATTGCTGTAGGATTAAGTGTCCGTTTAAATTAAGATCTCCACTTGGACTAACGAATTAGCATTCATATCATACACTGAATTGTCCAAATTTTGACTTTTCATAAAAATGTGGAGAAGTGAACTTATAGTCGACAGCTTTAATGTGAATTTTTTAAATAATTTAAAATAATTTTAATTCAAATCTTTTTATTTATTTTTATTTTAAGAAATTTTTTTAAAGACATTTTTTAGTAATTCAACCTATTGAAAGAGGAAATTTCCAGTGTTTGAAGAAATATTTTCTGCTTTTTTTTTACAGGATCCATCATTGGACTTAAGCTTATCAACAAATTCCAGTAACTAAATATTTTTTGAGCGAAATAGACGAAAACTTGGTAAGTTTAACTCTTGGGATTTCTTGTTGCACTTTACAAAAATTTCAGTTTGCAATTTAAATACTCGTATTCTACCTGTAGATTCGAGTTAAAATGACAGCCAGTACGTCACAAATTAGTACTATTTAGCTAAAAAAGATCATTAAATTTTAAGTCTAAAATATCGAAATTGATTTGAATAAATTTTATTTGCAATTGAGTTTTAAAGCAACAGGCTTTTTCCACTTTCTTAACTTCATTAACTTAATGAAGACGAGTAAAACGGATCAGAGATCTTGATCAGCAATCTACCCCGGCCAAATAACATTATTTTTTTAAATTAAAAAGGTATTTAATTTTCAGTACCTTGATTATTATTAAATTGTCTCTGCATTCTCGTTTTACACACTTTTAAAGCTTTTTTATTTCTTAATCATTGCATTTAAATGTTCTAGACGTTTCTTTTAAAACGCTTTGGCAAACATTGAGCAGCACCTTTAATCTTCTTTTAACCCTGCAAGCATCGTTTTATTTTTAAGGTCTGCTTCAAGGTGTTGCATTATGCCAAAAGATTTAAATATTAAATTCAACAAATCACAGAAAAATCAAGACAAAACAAATTACCGCATTAAGCCATCCAATAACAACAACAAAAACAACAAAAAAAGAAATCTCTGCAGACCATCTCAGCTAGTCGTAGAGACATTAAGGAAGCTGTAAAACGGATTTGTGTTTGGACAAATAGTGTGCTCTAAAAAGATATGTTAATACATCTGATCATACACAGTATTAAAAAAAATTTTTTTTAAATTTTAAATAATAAATTAAAAAAATAATATTAAAAGCCATTTTTAAAAGGTACTTTTTTGAAAGGTACTTTTTTAAAAGGTACTTTTGTGAAAGATACTTTTTATTACATCGTAACTCTTTTTTGCACATTTTTTCTTATATTTTTTCAAGTGAATTTTTGCCAAGCTAATTTTTGAAATAATTTTTTTTAAAATACTATTTTCTAACAAAGTACTTTTGATGGAATAGCTTAAATAAATATCTATTTTTAATGTACGTTTGAAAATATGCCTTGTGAAAAATTTATTTTTTAGTAAATTGTATTTGAGAAAAATTTTTTTATAATAATTTTTGCCAAAACTTTTTTAATGGGATTTTCTTAAAAGTACTACATTATAATAAACTACTTTTGATGAAATAGTGCTTTTTTCACAACAATTCTAGTTAAAATTTTTGTTTCTTCTCAAAAAAGAATTAGAGAAAGTAGCTTAAGTTATTATTTTGTATGTACTTTCTGAAAAGGTACTTTCTGAAACATAATTTTTGGTAAATCGTGTTTTGCTTTCCAATTTTTTTTAATAATTTTTATAAGCTAATTTTAGAAGAGGTACTTTTTTTTAAAGTGCAAGCAACTGTTTATTAAATCATTTTTTTTCTCGAAAAAAACTTTTTAATTTTATAGTTTTTTAAAAAGTTTTTTTTAAAGATTAATTTTAGAAATGTACTTTTTTAAAAGTTCCATTTTCTAAATAAAGTACTTTTGCTGGAATAGTACTTTTTTCAACATAATTCTAGTTTAAATGGTATTTTTTGTCTAAAATCAGATTTAAAGAAAACTGCTTAAATACTTATTTTATATGTACTTTTTGAAAAGGTACTTTGTAAAAGATACTGTTTAGTAAATCATATTTTTCTGTTTCCAAAAATACTTTTTTATAATAATTTTTAAAGTTTTTTTTCAAATTTCTTGTTTTTTTAAATACTTTTTTTTAAATTTCTTTTTTAAAAAGTACTTTTTCAAAAGTATCATTTTCTAATAAGCTGCTTTTGGGGTAATAGTACTTTTTTATATATATTATATAGTTTAGACGGTACTTTTTCCTGAAACTACATTAAAAAAATTGCTTAAATTTTTATTTTGAGTGTTCTTTTTTAAAAGGTACCTTTTAAAAGACACCTTTTGGTAAAATGTATTTTTTTAACATTTCCTTTCATAATATTTTTTTAAAGTTTTTTTTAGAGGGAAAGTTTTAGAAATTTTATATTTTTCAAAGTACTTGTTTCTAAAAACACCCTTTAGATGGCATACTACCTTTTTCAAGTTTTTTCCTAAACCAAAGTTTTTTCTAAAATTTAAAGTTTTTTTAAATTAAATTAATGTTTAAAAAATGTATTGGATGAACTTGTTTGAAAAGGTACTTTGTGAAAGATACTTTTTAGTAAATTGTATTTTATTTTAATTTTTAAATAATACTTTTTTAATTTTAGAATGATGATTTTTCAAAAGTACCTTTCTTTAAGCTATTTTAATAAGCTACTTTTACATGTGCTCTTTATCCAACATAATTCTAGTTAAAGTGGTATTTTTTCTAAAACTATATATAAAGAAAATTGCTTAAATAGTTATTTTGACAGTAAAGTACTTTTTGACAGGTATTTTGGATAAAATACTTTTGGATAAAATGTATTTCTTTTCGAAAGATTTTGTAATAATTTTTTAAGTGCTTTCGTGAAAGTTAATTTTTGAAATGGTACTTTTCTAAAAGTACCATTTTGTATGGTGAGTTAGGGCATTTTTCCCGGGTTAATTCTTGTTAATATTGTTGTTTTTAAAGTTATATTTTAAAATGGTACTTATAAAATACAAAATTTTATAAGGTACTTTCTTTTAAAAGTATTTATTTTGAAATTCTTTTTTAAATTACGCTTTGAATAATAAATTTTTTCAATCTGTTCAGCGGCCGTCATAGGCCCCTTTCAGTGCAAGCTTCAACATTTTTTTAATGAAATAAATAAATAAATAAAAAAATGAAGTTAAAAAGTAAAAAGTGCGCTCCCACTGCCTGTATTTTTTCGAATAAACTTTATAGGGAGATAGCTGAAATTTTTATAAAGTACGAAGAGCTGCAACCCGTATAAAGCTAATATAAAAGAGAATAAATATTAAAAGGTGTGCCACATAAGATATGATTTTTATTTATTGAACTTAAACAGGCGGTACCTGACATTATGCACGTGCATTTGTTATATAGGACCAACTGTATAAAAACAATAAATAGGTTGTTGGTAGGGTGTTCTCATCTAGGACTTGATTTTGTTATAAATTGTCTTTATGTTTTGAATCGTAATTTAATTAAATGACAATTAAAAGTTTCAACAAAAGAGATTACAATTAAAGGAGGCCTTTTAAAAGTACCAAACTCTTCGTGTGGGTATCTAATTGAAGAGTTTAAATTTTAATGTTTGTTAGTACTTTTTGAAAAGTATTTTTCGTAGATATTTTTATTTTCAAATTAAAATTGTTGAAGGTACTTTTCAGGAGTGTACTTTTAAAGGTTCTTTTGCTAAAAAGTACTTTTTTTTAAAGGATTTTTTTAAGTCATATTTTTAAAAGCGTATTTATTTTTATTG
This sequence comes from Trichopoda pennipes, assembly GCA_030448955.1. Classification (NCBI taxonomy): domain Eukaryota; kingdom Metazoa; phylum Arthropoda; class Insecta; order Diptera; family Tachinidae; genus Trichopoda; species Trichopoda pennipes. The sequence goes on from JASKUP010000064.1 coordinate 7,856,059, forward strand.
CAGTTGTAAAGCTAAACGTTTAAAAGACTCTGTTTAGGCCATGACAGACTCAATCGAACAATTCATTTACAGGAAAATAAGATAAAATTCTGTTGTACGCCATAAAAGTGAAAAGAAAATGTGTGTTTAAATATAACAGTTTAATACAGAAAATGCAACTCTAAATATAATTTAAATTGCACAAAAAGAATTTTCTTATTTTTGTTTTTTTGAAGGTTGGCAAATCGCACAGATATTTTGTTATCCTAAATGTTTAACACCACTTTTTCAAAGACGATTTTACGAAATTCTGGTTGTACATTTTTTTGTTTTTAATTTATTTATTTTAATAAAGCAGCCAAAGTGGCAACATCGCCATCGCCAACATTCACAAGAACACAGCCACAACATCATTGATTTGTGTGTTTTGGTTTTTTTTTGTTTTTGTTGGTTGCGAATAAATGCAACACCTGGCTTTTTATTTTGTAAAAATTTCTTGTAGTAGTTGCTGTTGTTGTTATTATTATTATTATTATTATTATTATTGCTGCAATTGTTGTGGTACTTACGAGAAGTATCTTGTGGTCAACTGGAGTAATGTGTTCACATTCATGAGACCGTAAATGGGAATCTCTCCAGGCAGACATTTGACTGCCATCACATGTTTCTTTTATTTTCATTTTTTTCTTTCTTGTTTGTTTCTTACTGCAACTTTTCCAAAGTCTGTCTGTCTATCTATCTGTCTGTCTGTCTGTCTGTCTGCCTGGCTGCTTGCCTCTGATTGTCTCTCTATACATAATAAAAACTGAGATGAAGCGAATTGTTGCTGCGGCTACTAGAATCACGTCTATGCAACATATGACAGGTGCGTGCATGAAAAACTAAGCAAACATATACAAAAAAAAAATGCAACAGCAACAACGCAACAGATGCACAACAGCAAAAACAAACAAAGTAAAAAAAAAACAAAAACAATTGATGCCGAGATATGCAAGTTCGTATCCATAAGCATTTCATGTGTTTGTTTGTGTGTATGTTGATGAAGTCTGTGTCTTTGCCGCCAACTTTTTTGTTTTATTTCACAAATGCAATTTTTATTAAAATCATTATTGTTGTTGTAACGTCATACCGGTTGCTTGTTTTCATATGACAGATATTTCAAAAAAAAAAAAAAAAAGAAAAAAGTGAACTGAGATCAGTGAAAATGTTTCTACACTGGCAAACAAAAATTCAACCTTGTGGACTTAAAATTTTTGAGGCGTCTCCCTTCATCTCAATTGTCACTCACATTCTTTTAAACAGTGAAATATGAAACTAAAATATTTTTTATTTTTCTTTCTCCAATATTCTTAACGTAATTTAATATGAAAAAATGATATACAGAAGCTTGTTATGTTTAACACGATAACGCTTCAGAAACCAAGCTAAAGCGCTTTTATCATATAAATAATTTTAATGATATGAAGGCACATATATCAAATGGCCTCCCTCCCCCGGGGGCACATTGATATGTTTTGACGGAGTTCTGCTGTTATTACATGTGTCTTTGGGGGTAAAAGGGAGCCAGTCCCCTTCAAGGCTCACAGGAGCCAACTGGACAATTCCACTATATTCCCACGGGAATCAGTAAAGCCCCAGAATTCCGCTATTTGTTTTTTTAGCCTTTTAGCTGTTCTCTGACTGATTATTGAGGTAGGCCCTTCGGGATTATCGTGGTGGTTGTGGTTTCAGATCATGTGTGTGGGTCAGATCATTCATAATAAACACTATGAATGGTCCAGGTCCAGTGAGCATGATTGGGGTTGTGTTCTAAAATTTTATTAAGCGTCATGCGTTTTGGACCAGGAGTTGGATAGTCTCCAACTCTTCAGCAAGAAAGGCTGGGTTTTTGAAGTTGCAACTAGGAGTGACCGGAGGATATACGTATCTGAAGACCTTCTAGGGCCAGGATGGCGCTACGTACCATTCACAGTGGTAATGACCCATCATCTGATTAAAGCTTACGGCCAGGTGCAGATGCAAATCTTATCACGTCATATCAAATGGCCTTTAATGTCTCCGATTCAATTTGCTTGTCTTACTTTGTATATCACATTTTGCGAATGTGAATCCGTAAGCGCTGCTTTTGCTGAACTAAAATATAAAATTCCGTCTTTCTCAATTTACTCTCCCGGTTTTGATTGAATTTTTGTGTTCCACAACAAAATGCTGCATTAAATTTTACACTTGACTCCTTTTCACACGATTTTTCTATACTGGATTAACCTTATTCATGCTAAATAAAGCCTGGTTTCGACTCACCGGTTACAATAACGCTATATAAGGTTAACGATTTAACAGGAATTTTTACTTAAAGTCTATTGAAGCCTTTCTGCAAATCAAAATCTATTTTAGACACTCTTCTTTGTAGCTCTCACCTCCCCAATTCCAGGTTATCTCTGGCAAAAAACTGCACATCATGTGAGCTTTTGGAAAAGAAAAGTGTTTTTCTAAAATAAAATAAAACAATTAATTTAGATAAAAGTGATGAAAAATGATGTCTGGCAAATGTCCACCACAACCACGCTGACAACGGTCGATTATTTCATCAAAGTTTTTAAACACTTTTTTTGGCAAACTGGCAGTCCTCTTGCGTTAATCGCAGAACGGATTTTGAGTTTTAAAGCTGATAATGTGCTTAACATAACCCCACAAATATAATCTAGTGATGTTGAATCACACAATCTAGCTGGCCACTTAACTGCTGATTTTAAGAAAATTATGCGATCGGAAAATTTGATTTCCAATAAATTGATCGTTTCACTGGCTGGGTGACATGTGGCATCCTTCTGCTGAAACCACATGTCAGTGATATCCACGTCGTGAATAATAGCTCAAAATTAAGTTGTTAGCATCTCGAGATAGAGTGATCCATTGACCGTTACCGCATTTTCAGCCTTATCTTCGAAAAAAACGGCTCTATTACGCCTGCAGACCACATAGTGCGCCATACAGTGACACGTTTTGAGCATGCAAAGGTTTCTCAATAATCGCTCTAGCATTCTCAAAAGCCCAAATGCGGCAATTTTGCTTGTTGACAAGTGAAAATAGGCTTCGTGTGAAAAAATGATTTTTTCAGAAAAACCAGTCGGTTGTTTCTGAATGAATTGAGCGAATTCACGGCAATATGAGTGATCGGTCGGTTTGAATTCCTGCATAAGTTGAATCTTGTAAGGCTTTAAAATCAAATCCTCATGCAAATTTCGTCATGTGGTGGTTTTAGGTAACCCCAGTTGTTAAAAAGGTCGAGGAATTGACAAATTTCGAGCTGCTTAAACAGTGTGGCTTACGGCTGCGATGTTTTCAATTGAACGGCCCGATTGAGCACACGTTGGTGTACGCAAAATTTGCGTCGAGCCTGTCGACTAAAATTTAGCGACCAAATTCTTAAAAGCCATCTCAGAAAGTCGATTATGTTGTCCGCAAATATCACGAATTTTACGAAATGCAACTTTTTAATAGAACCACCATTTTCATAGTGGATTTTAATTATTTTAGGGCGATTTTCGTGCGACATTGAATTCAATGCATCTACTACGAATACGTCAAAATACTAAATGTCAAAACTATCATGTTGTTAAGGTGTTGTCAACATTAAAAAACAAATGTTATGTTGAAAAAGCCGATAGTTTTAGTGAAATACAAGCAGCCATGGAAGCAATAGCTTCAGGAAAGAGATGACAAAGAACGTTTTAAAGAGAAAATTTGTTTAAATTTCTTAAGCGCTAAAGAAATTAAGAAACCGTTAACTCTCGAATTATACTATCAAATTAGCCATATTTGCTTTAAAAATCAGCCCGCTGTTTTAGGTGTTTTTTTGTTTCATAGAAGTGTTGAAGTTTAAGTTGGCAACACTTTTTTAACTGGCAGAAATTTTGTCAACTGTCATTTAATTTATGTTTAGTTTGGCTTGGCGTTTCGACATGAATAGACGGAGGCCTAAGCATTGCTTCCAAATTGTGTAAATTAGATCCTAAACAAAATCGCCGCTTATCCCGATTTTGGCGATTAAATTTTTCCCTTGAATGGATACGTCTAGAAGCGAAATTTCCGCAATTGTAGTGATGACAATTCTTAAGTATATGTTGCGACACTGTTATCTTTGGAAAAACTAACCATTTGGTGTGATTTGTGGGGAGATATGAGAGATATGAGGTCGCTAGTCTACCTACTTGTCTATTTTAGAATTATCAACACTCCGACTGCGCCATCAAGGGCAATCTTTTTCAGGTTTTAAATTAATTAACGTCAATACTTAGGATACGATGCATTTACCAAGGTGTATAACACATTGCAAGTGGTAATTTCAGAAGCATAGCAGAGCCATGCTTGCACACTCTTTGCTTGAGAGCCGGAGATTATGTAAATTCCTGTCGCCTCGCAACATAAAGCGACAATCTATTGCAATGCAACAGTACATCGGATGGAAAAAAGCCATACCTTCCAGCGGTTTAGTTTCAAGCCACAGCTACCATATTACTTCCCGAAGGATTTCACTGGAAAGTCACTGGTCTGATTTAGAGGCTCCAATTCTTCCAGTTTTGGGCTCCTGATAGTCTAGGCAACTGCTGCCTACTTTTACTCCCGCAAGCTCCATGTCAAGGTGGGAAGATGCAGGCCTTCATGGGGCCTTAAATTGTATAATTTGGCAGCGTTGTTTAGGCGGCAATCCAGCAGCACTTCAGGCAACAATGCCTATTTAGTCAAGTACCGTGCTGCATTCTTTAGGAAAGGGATAGAAAAGAGATGAAACAGATGGTGAAAGTAGAAGGAGGGTTACGGAAATTAACTGTCGCATAAGACAGCTCAGTGACCATGCCTTCATCATTGCGCAGCCCCACCGACAGTTAATTTTTATTTGTAGTGAAAACAAACATGGTATTTGTTCGGAATCGAACCCACAACCCCCACACTGACAAGCTAGTACACTACCTACTAGCCGACAGGGTCACCCAAGCGACAATCTATTGCAATGCAACAGTACATCGCATAAAAAAAAGCCATAACTTTCAGCGGTTTAATTTTTAATCACACCTACTACGTTACTTGCCGAAGGATTTCACTGGAAAGTTAGAGGAGGTCAGAAATTTTTTGCATTTAAATTTCTACAAGACTTGTAAAGTGCCCTATAAAAAAATTTGCGAAGTGTGAGAATTGGATACACACACGAAGCGTTTTATAAGCCTCTTCAGGGGCCTAAAGCAATGATTTTTATTTCCTTTATTGCAAAATAATTGCAAACAACACTTCAGAGTTTTAAACTAAATTACACGATTAATTAAGTTTTATACATAGAAAGATAACGATAGTGATGATAGTAATCGAAGTATACGAGTTTAACGCCTTAAAGTGGCTGTTTTAACTTTATGTCTTTAATTCGCAACGTTCACACTTAAACTGCTTTATCACTGTTGTATCCTCTCTTGACAACGTTCACATTTCAACTGTTTTATTGACCAAAAGCTCTACTTCAACGTTGTTATCATTATTCATTCTTTCAGTTCTGTTTCAGATAGTAAGCCGGTATGGGTTAAAGCCATCTCTTTAAAGCTGGATCCTTTAATATTAAATATTGATACGGTTACGGTTTTAGTGGATTTTTTAGATAACTGAAGAATAAAGTCATACACATAGAAATCGCTGCTCTGGTTGGATACCCTTTAATTGTTTGCTCCAAAACATTGCTGTAGGACGCATAATCATACATTTTCTGTAGAAGTTTAATATATCTTGCCTTTACAGTTCCGATATGTGATAGAGTGATAGATATATTCTAGTGATATTGCTTAGATATCTTTTAACGTCTCAGCATATCATTTACAGATAAATAAACTCCCAAAAACTATTGAACTTTAGCTATCAAAAGATATTAGAAGATTCTTATTTATATACTGCTGAAAGAGAAAAAGAGAGAGAGCGAGACTCAGTGTATTAAAAGAGAGGAGGTTTCATTTGTGATAATCTGGCAACTTGGGTTGCAAATTACTACAACTTTTTCTTGTTTCATTTTAATCTTAAAACTATCGGAAGACTTTGCTTTCTTTAAATGCACAATTTCGTTGTCAAGTGTGTAAAGTTTTATGAATTTGTTGTTTTTGTTTTTGTATTGTTTGTTAACTACAAACAACAAAACTAGTACTGCATATTTTTATTACATATTCATAAACATATATTTTTTATATACAAAAATAAGAACAACAACAAAACAAAAACATCATCTAGAAAATATAGAAATAATGACAACACAAAAAAAAAGAAATGTATCCAGAGCAGGGATGTGACATGAGAGTTTCAATTTGGCACAAAAGTTATTCCATAATTTGTACTTTTTGTGCTTCAATTGCAGCAATTTTCAAAAAGTTATTTTTTATATAAAAATTAATTAAAGAAAAAGAATGTGTGATAACATTTCACTAATAGATTTTTCAAAAACACAATAATTTTTAAAGGGTTTTGTGTGAAGAAAAAGTATTTTTTTATTAAACATTTAGCTTATTGAGTTCCTTTATTGCAAAATAATAACACACAACACTTTAGAGTTTAAAATTAAATTAAACGATTTATTAAGATGAGCTATTCAGTTTTATACACAGGTCAGAAATTTTTTTGCATTTAAATTTCTACAAGACTTGCAAAGTGTCCTTTAAACAAAAATTTGCGAAGTGTGAGTATTGGATACATACACGAAGCCATTTATAAGCTTCTTCAGGGGCCTAATAGAAAGCAATGATTTCTATTTCTTTTATGGCAAAATAATTACAAACATCACTTCAAAGTTTTACACTAAATTACACGATTAATTAAGTTTTATACCTACAAATATATACGACAGTAACGCATTAAAGTAGCTGTATTAACTTTATGCCTTTAAATGGCAACGTTCCCACTTAAACTGCTTTATCACTGTTCAATCTTCACTTGACAACATTCACATTTTAATTGTTTTATTGACCAAAAGCTTTACTTCAACGTCATCACTTTTTTTTTTAAAGAAAAGTAGCACTTCAGGCAACAATGCCTATTTAGTCAAGTACCGTGCTACATTCTTTATGAAAGGGATAGAGAAGAGATGAGACAGGTGGTGAAAGTATAAGGATAGTTACGGAAATTAACTATCGTATAAGACAGCACAGTGATCAGTTATCACAGAGCAGCCCCACCTACAATCAATTTTTATTTATTTGTAGTGAAAAAAACAAAGGCCTTTGTGGGAATTGAACCCACAACCCCCAGTTTTATAAGTTAGTACACTACATATTAGCCTACAGGGGCACCTATCATTATTCATTTTAGCTGTTTATTTGGCTGCTTGGCTTCTTTTTCTGTATTCGTTTTTTTTTCTATCTTAGTTCCTGAAATTTTATTGTAACATAAGATTTTCTTAAAAACTTTTTAATTTATAAACCAACATTATAGGTCATTTACTAAGCATCTTTGTAACAATATTTATTAAAATTATAATTTATTTATTATTTTATAATAATTTTTTTTTGCAGCACCAGATTTTTATATAAAAATTTAATAAACTTTATTTTTGTTTTTAAAATTTCGCCACACTATTGGGTGGCATCTTCAGTATTTTGAATCGGTAAACACTTTTTTAACTGGCGGCCATTTTGTCAGTTGTCAATTGATTTATATTTAGTTTGTTTTGACATTTAATGATAAATAGAACGACACCTGAAGAACTTTTTCAAATTGGACCCAAAACGGGAGAGAGAGATACCGATTTTCATAAGCAAATTTTTTTTTAGCGATGAAGCTCACTTTCATTTGAATGCAGACGGTCAATAAAGAAAACTGGCGTTTTTGGACTCAAGGGTGTGCTGGGATATCTTCACATCTAGAAAACCCAACTGTCTGCTGTGCTTCACAGGCAGCTGGAATTATTGGCCCGTGCTTTTTGTAAAAATGATGCCAATTTTAACCACTATGGAGTCATGATTAGTGATTTTTTCTTTCATCAGTTGAACAGGCCCGATGTGCAAGAGCACAAGATGGCGCATGACACATAGCTCGTAACATAATTGAGTTGTGGAAGTCACCTTTAAATAATCGCATAGTTTCTCTTTTATGATCCGTGAGTTGGCCTTAAATATCATGCTTTTTAATGCCGCTAGACTATTTTCTGTGTAGATATGTGAATCTGATAGTTTATGTCAATAAGATCGAAACGATTGACCACTTGGGGGACAACATTGACCGCATTATCACCGATATATTGCCATAAATGTTGGAGAAAGTCTTTGAAAATTGGATGTCTTGACTAGGCAATGTTCGCTCTAGGCGTGGCAAAGCAAAGATAGTAAAACTGAGTTCCTGAACACAAAAGCTTAAACGATGAACTAAAAAAGCTTGCAAATGGTACCAAAAAAGCTATCAACAAGAGATTTTTAAACAAGAAGTTTATTTTTCTATTGTGGCAACACTAACAACGTGAAAGCTTTGACATATTCATAGCTAATGCATTGGCAGTTGTTGAAGTGAATTCAATGTCGCGCGAAAATCGCATTAAGATAATCCACTATGAAAATGGTGGTCCGGTTAAAGTTACATTTCGTAAAATTCGTGATATTTTCGGACAACATAATCGTCCTTCTGAGATCACTATTAGGAATTTGGTAGGTAACCTTGAGTCGACAGGCTCAATACAAAATGTGAGACCACTAACGCGTGCTCGACCGGGTCGTTAAACTGAAATAATCGCAGCCGTGAGCCACAGTGTTGAAGCAGATCCAAATTTGTCAATTCCTCGAACACCACTAGGCGAATTTTGCATAAGCATTCGACTTTGAAATCTTACAAGGTTCAACTGGTGCCGACCGACCATTCACATCGCCGCAGATTCACTCAATTCATTCAGAAACAACCGGCTGGGTTTTCGGAAGAAATCATTGTTCCAGACGAATCCCATTTCACTTGTCAGGGTATGTCAACAAGTAAAATTACCGCATTTGGACTTCTGTTAATCTTAGAGAGATTATTGAGAAGCCTTTGCATTCTCAAGGTGTCACGGTATAGTGCGATATGTGGACTGGAGGCGTAATTGGGTCGTTTTTTTTTTGTTCGAAGATTAGGCTGGAAATGCGGTAGCCCTTAATGGATCACGCTATCGCGAGGTACTAACAATTAAAATTTGGCCTATTATTGACGAAGTGGATATCACTGACATCTGCTAACCTTAAAACTCAAAATTTGTGATGTGATTAACGAAAAGAGCCGCCATTTTGCCAAAAAGTGACTAAAAACTTTGATGAACGAAATGAGATCTGCCAGCGTGGTCATAGTGCACATTCGCCAAATATCAATTTTGACCCATAATTGCCGAACTTTTCTCTTCGAAGTACGCTGAAACTTTGAATCATCTTAATCTAAGTTTTTTGTTTTGGAAAACAAACTTCTTTTTTAAAAACCCTTTATGAATGCGCCAGTGTACTTTTAAGGGTAAAATGGTACCAAATTGTGTATCCCTCATCCAGAGTAAAAACGTAACGTACTTTTAAATGTATTTGTTTCACTATATTCAAGTATATAATCGTATTGTTGTTGTTGTTATTGTTGTGAATATTGGATTGTGGTTCATTTGTCTCAATGGCAGGCGTATAAAACTGGTCTGGTTGCATTTTTCATTTATTTAGACGCATTGTAAATTCGTTACTATTCGGTCACAAATCTAAGAGACCTAAAAGAAGTCAAAACCAAAAACAAAAACAAAAATATAACTTACAAATTTAGTTTGTTGTAATTTTATGAATTTGTTGTTTTTTGTTGTTTTTGTTGTTTAGCTGCAATTGTAATTTGTTGCAAACATTTTTTTACACAAGAATAAGACATTCATTCGCATTGTATCTGGATTTAGCAGATTTAGTCGGTTAACATTTTTATTAGGAACACCTTTTGATTCGTTTCTAGCTCCGTTTTTAAACGAGTAATAAGAAATGCTAAATACAAGTATACAATTTTTTGACTTTTATGTTCGAATAAAAATTTGTTATTCAGTTTATTATTATTATTTTTATTGCCTGCAATACAATTTAAGCAACAGTGGGCCTGATTATAGAAATCCTGAAATATAAAAATTAATATTTTTTTTAATATATAAGGGACCGAGGGATTGATTGATTTAAAGTTTTCTAGCTGCGTTAGGGAAAATACGTTATATATCTAGCGAGAATCGTCATTCCGCCGTATGACGCACTCCGTTGGAATTATAGGTTTTTAAAAAAGCTTTCAGGTGCCTCGGTTTTCCAAAACTGTTTTTTTTTTTTTTTTTTAACTCTCAAAATTATTTATTGTATCTTCTATAAAAAGAACTAACAATAAGTTTTAAAATCTTAAATTCTAAAAAAAGTTACATTAGTCCCGACCATGTCAGAACTAACCTTTTGGGTAAAAAAAGAAAAAAATTGACATTAAAAAAAAAACAAAACAAATGTTTTTAAGATGTGTCATCTGTAGCATTGAGGATTAAAGCTGCGGTATCCCTCTTTTTTAATCGGCTACGTCCACTATAATCCAAGATATTGCGAGCAAGGGGATTAGGATGGTCTTCGAGCTTCATCAAGTATTTGCCTGCGTATTTGATGATTTCTGTAGTCACTAGCGGTATGTCTAAGTCACAATGTATGTTTGAATTTCTGATGTACCATGGGGCGGAAGTTATCAACCGTAAAATTTTATTTTGCATACGTTGGATTCTATCCACGTTTGAAGCTGAGGCAGTGCCCCAAAGTTGGATTCCATAAGACCATATTGGTTTCAGAATCTCTTGTAAATTAGAAGTTTGCAATCTAGGCCAAGTCTCGAGTTCCTGCCAATGAGCCAGTGTAATTGTGTTAGCTTAAGTTTCATTTGTGTTAGCTTTGAGTCAATATGATGTTTCCATGTAAGGCGACGATCAAGATATATACCAAGATATCTCACATAATTATGGTGAGGAACAATGTGATTATTGATTCGAACGGGTGAACAATTATCTCTTCGCAGGGTGAAAGTCACATGAATGCACTTTTGAACGTTCACTTTAATTCTCCATAATTTTAACCACAACTCCAACTGAGTTATATGTTGCTGAAGATTTATTGAGGCTTGATAGGAGTTTTCGTGCGAACTTAGACACGCTGTATCATCAGCAAACGTAGAAGTGTGGACAGTTTCACTTACAGGCATATCGCAGGTATATATCAAATATAAAACTGGTCCAAGAATGCTACCTTGTGGTACACCTGAGGAAATTGGTTTGGATACACTTACGAAGTCTCCTTCAACGACAGCAAATTTTCGTCCAATTATGTAGCTTTTCAGTAGGTTGCTCATATTACAAGGCAAGTGAGCGGTAAGTTTTAGAAATAGACCTTCATGCCAAACTTTGTCAAAAGCCTGTGAAACATCAATAAAAATAGCTGAACAATACTTCTTCTCTTCAAAAGTCCTTCTTATCACCTGAACCAATCTATGGGTTTGCTCAATTGTGCTATGTCTACTTCTAAAACCAAATTGATGGTTTGGGATACACCCACTATCCCTTAGCAATGGAGACAATTTATCCATAAGCAACTTTTCGAAAACCTTTGAAATAGTTGGTAATAGACTTATGGGTCTATATGACTCGGTTTTGGTTAGGTCTTTACCCGGTTTTGGAATCATTTTAACTTTAGAAATCTTCCAGTGGTCAGGATAGTATTCAAGCCGTAAAATGGCATTAAAAATGAATAGCATGATTCTGACTGCAATATTGGGGAGCTCCTTCAACATTTTGTTACTTATGCCGTCCATACCAGGAGCTTTTTTCGGATTTACTTCAGAAATTAGCTTTTGTACCTCACGCAACTTAAACTTTAAGGGTCGAGGGGGTAATCCAACTACGCTTGGCAAACTAACATCATCAGTACATATGTGTGGGGTGAATACATCTTTCAAGTAATCGGCAAATAAGTCACCTTTTTCAGCGTCCCTTCTTGCCCAATCTCCACTGATATTACGTAGGGGTGGCTTGTACTCAACGGGCCTTTTAAGGTTTTTTGTAGCACGCCATAAAGAATAGTTGGAGTTTGGTGTAGCATCGAGGCCCTCCAGATATTTCTCGAAAGATGCAGTTTTTTCATATGCTAGTAAGTCTCTAAGCCGCTTTGTGCATTCTCTAAGTCTCTGCCTCTGCAGGGGCGATCTGTGTTATTGCCAATCTCTTCTAGCTCTTCGTTTTTCCGCTACGAGACGTTCAATGTCTGCAGAATAGATGTGACCTAAAGTAGTCTGCGGATGTTTAGTTGTTGCAAGCTGTGCTGCTTGTTTAATATTTTCACTAAAAGTTGCAAGGCTACACTCCACATCCTCCTTCGTTTCTAGCAAAATATTCTCCGAACAATGGGTGCTGAGATATTTTTTAAAACTCAACCAGTTGATGCGACTGATCATATTTGTATCAGGAAAAAACAAATGTCTTCTAAGCGGGCTGCAAATAGTTACAATGGTTGGAGAATGATCCGATGATAAATCCATGGAAGATTCTACAGTGACTAAATTTCTTGAAATATTTTTTGTGACAGCAAAATCTATTACATCCGGAATTTTTTGTCTGTCGGTAGGCCAGTATGTAGGCTGACCACTCGAAGCAACATCTAAATCATTACTGCTAATAGCGTTGTACAATGCTCGGCCCCTAGGTGTAATTAAGCGCGAACCCCAGTAATTGTGTTTCGCATTATAATCGCCAGCTGCCAGAAAACATGGTCCAAGACCTTTAAAAAATTTTTTATACTGCTCTTCGGTTATTAAAAACCTGGGAGGAGAGTAGACTGATGATATTACTATATCATTTAAAAGATTTTCAACACAAATAGTTGTGGCTTGCAAATAGTCTTCTTGCTTGCTGTCTAAAAAATGGTGTTTCAGTCTAGACTTTATTAAAATTGCTGAGCCGCCGCATGCTCTACCTCTCGGATCCTTTGTATCATAAAATGTGAATCCATTAATTTTAAAAATACCCCTTGTGGTCAAATGCGTTTCAGAGACCAGCATGATGTCAATGTTATTTTCCGTGAGGAAGTATTCGAGTTCGTTTTTATGTTGGCGAATGCCATTTGCATTCCAGAAACATATTTTCAACGAATTCATTTTCTATTTACGATTGCCTGAAGCAAAGTAGTCTGCATTTGCAGCATTTGTTGCATCATGCTAGTCATACTAGTTGTGAAATTGTTTATTGTCTGCACAAGGTTGTCAATAGTAGCTGCAAGACGAGTAAAATTGAAGCTTGAGTTAGCGTCTGCATTGGTATTTGCTGATAAAACATTTTTTGGTGGAACAGTGTTGATTTTTACGGCGTCGGCATACGATACATGAGTATTGATTGGTCGGGCCATTTGGGGATACGAAGTAGATAAAATATGCTGTTTTTGGGCCGATGTAACTTTAGGTGCCGGTGTTGCACCCTGTCTTATGAAAGAATAAACGGGGCAACCTCTGTAGTTTGCAGTGTGATTACCGCCACAATTACTGCATTTTTTAAGGTTTGTTTCCCCTTTAGGTTTATTGCAACTAGCAGTAGCATGCAATTCTCCGCATATAACGCAAACAGATGGAAGTTTGCAGTATGTTTTTGTGTGCCCAAACTCTTGACAGTTGTGACACTGTACGGGCCCTGAACGTTTGCGGGGTTCTTCTACCGTGATTTTTCTATGCAGAAGATATTGCAAATTGTAAATTGGGTGAGTTTCATTTTTCTTCAATTTTATGTCATTGGGCTCCAATTCTACTCGGAACAGAGGTTGTGGTATTTTCTCCCTATTAATTATGTTTACGACATTTTTAATTTTGAAACCTTGATCAATGAGGGCACCTTTGATTTCGTTTGGTTCAACACTTGGATCTACGCCCTTTACTACAACTTGCAAACCTTTTGCACTTTTAAGCTGATATGTATAAAAGCTTAATTTACTCTTTTCAAGTTCATTAACCACTTTACGGAAATTCGCCTCTTCGTGAACCTGTATTTTGGTTTCATCAATTTTGCCACGTTTTATTGGCATGACATAAAACGTTTTATCACCAATAGTCGAAATTAATTTCTTAACAAGGGCGTTTGAATTTTTTTCCCTCAAATAGATCGGTGGAGGTTTAGAGGATTTGGTTGTGCAGACAGATTTCTCGTTGTCGTCTTGTAACAAAAAAAATCGATTTTGAGAAACTGTGTAGGTGATACTTCACTCCATATGATCTTCGTACTGTTTATGCCACCTATATCGATCCATAGATGGAATACAACGCTCATGTATGGGTCGGTGCCAAAAAGTATATTTTGGAGTTGCTCCAAAGCACGTAGGAGAGGGCCAAGAGGCTCAGTGGGGACGGTAAGTTATTTTTTTTTAAAGAGAAGTAGCACTTCAGGCAACAATGCCTATTTAGTCAAGTACCGTGCTACATTCTTTAGAAAAGGGATAGAGAATAGATGAAACAGGTGGTGAAAGTAGAAGGATAGTCGGAAATTAACTGCCGTATATAAGACAGCACAGCGACCAGTGCCTTTGCCTTCATCACTGAGCCGCCCCACCGACAGTCAATTTTTATTTTTATAGTGAAAAAAAAAACCAAGGTCTTCGTTGGGAATCGAACCCACAACCCCCATACTGACAAGCTAGTACATTACCTACTAGCCTACAGGGGAACCCAAGTTATCCAACTCTTTTGATTCTCTAGAGCATCGATGCAATGTAGGCTGTATTTTACTGTTTAATTGTTACTACAGTGGTAAGTGTTTTACGAAATTAGAGAACTTATGACATGTTTCTATATGACAAGTGACTCAAAAATTCTTGCCAATTGAGTAAGAAAATACAATTTTGGTTTTTATAAAACAAGTGGTAACTTTGTTTGAGTGAAAACGTAAGAATTGTGGTTTCCACAATGCAAATTCAATTGTCAGGACTGTCAAAAACAAACGATGGAAACATTCTACTCGTGTTTGTAATAAAATTGTTTGTTTGATAAAACAAATTGTAAGATACGTTGACGGTCTCTGTAGAAAAGTGTATTTGTGTTGTTTTTTTCTGTTTATAATGGATTCATCAGATAAGAAAAAATTGTAAGTACCTACCTATATAATAAAAAGTGAAATAAAAAATTAAAAAAATGAGAAATTTCAGTATTAAAAAAACAAATGCTCTCCAGTTTCAACAACTTGTTGAAATGATGGAAGAGTATCCACATTTAGCAACGGGCTGCCCTACATTTGGAAGCAGCAGATTAGTGGTGGAAGACACGTGGGATTATGTGGCCAAAAAAGTGAATTCCTTTGGACCTCCAACAAGAAGTGGATTGGAATGGAAGAAGGTACTGTTTTAACTAACTAATTTGTATATACTTACATACATATAGAAAAAATTGATTTTGTTTATCGTTGAAGTTTGTTTGAATTTTTTGCCTTTCAAATTCTGTTTCTTTAAAAAGAAACAGTGGAATAAGGTAAAAGGTTTGAACTAGTTTTCAAAAACGTTTTCATTTCTACTGATGATTGTGATTGAAATGCCGGCATATAAACCGCCAGAAAACTATAAACAAAACCAATCATCTTTGTTGAATGCATACGTATATTTATAAATATATGTTTTATTTGAAATAAACAACAAACACGGAATGAAGATATGGCATGATCAAAAATGCAGAGTTAAAAAAAAAATCAGCGATAACAACAAAAGTATGCTTGGTACTGGCGGAGGACCGTGCATTGTAAATAATTTAACGCAACTGGAACTACATATTGATAGAATATGCCACTTGTCGTCTGCTGCAGCTCCTAGTGGTACTATTTTGGGTTTAGCTTCTAGCCATACAAGTTTAACAGCTACGCCGCCAAGGAAATATGCTAACTTATCAGTTGTTACGCCCACTAGTTCAAAACAAGCGAACGTTTTGTTAGACAAACAAAAAGAATACCCGGACATTTTCACACAAAATATAATGGACATGGAACACTTATCTCAACCTCTTGAGACAACAGCAGTAACTATGAAAGAGTCACAATCAAAAATAATAACTTCAACACCTGAAGAAAAAGGACACATTTTACCAGAAAACAGAAAAAGAAGGCACGAAACGGCTAGTAAAACCACAGAAAAGCAACAAATACTGCAGCAGCAACAAGAATTGCAAAATAAAATGTTGACTATAATGAATAGGTACTCCGAAGCTGCCACAATGCAAGCTGAATCAGCCAAAATACAAGCTGAGGCTACACTTACTCAAGCTAAAGCAGCCCTAGACCAAGCTACAGCCGTAAAAGATATTGCTGACTCGTCGAAAGTTATGGGGCAAGCATTAATTGATATTCTAAAATACCTTAGAGATGACTAATATAATTAATGACATTAAAAAAAGTAAGTTTCACATTTCAAAATTTACTATTTAACCTATGTAACTTTTTTAAATTTTCGCAGGTATATTGTACTACGGGGTGGCGTTGCTCAACCATTAGCAAATAAATTCCAATGAAGTTACCAATGCTAATTTTAATACTATTTTTAAATTAATTATCTCCCCCTTTAAGAACTTACCCAAAAGATCTCAAATTTTATAAACATTAATTATTATTATTTATTTATATATACATATGTCCATAATTATGTACATATATCATTATAATCATTATAACTAATTTGCAATTATTAATTATTATTATTTTTGTTATATATATATAAAAGGTTTTGTCGTTCATGACAAATTACGAGCAATTTCTGCTCTGATTGCATTGGCAGCTGCATCTTCACTTAGGCCATCTTCGACATCACCAATATCGCTGTTTCCTAACTCACTGCTCGGAACCTCCCACTTATTTTTATAAAAGATGCAGATGTTGTTTAGGATGCAACACGAATTAATTATGCTGGTAACTTTTTCCGGCCTGTAGTGCAATCCCCTGGATCCTATTATGCACCTAAAACGATTCTTTAAAAGGCCATTGCACCTCTCAATAACATTCCTTGTTTTGCAATGTCTCTCATTGAATGTCTTTTCCCGGGCGTCAGTTGGATTTCGAAAAGGTGTAATCAAATATGGCAGCAACTTATAGCCAGAATCACCTATTTGGAAAACATTGTGTGTAAATACAGATTTCAAAATGAAGTGAAACATATGTGTTGTTTTATTTCTTACCAAGAAGCCAGGTATTTATTTCTCTTTCCATTTGCATAGTTTCGGTGATAAAAATTATTTGCTGCGCTCTGGTCCCAAACAAAAGCATCATGGTTTGCTCCAGGGTGTCTTGCATCTACGTAAGTGATGACCATATTTTCATCACAAATCTAATAAAAAGAAAACGTTCGTTTGTATTTCACAAACTTTTTACAATATGTACATATGTAGATATGGTATTGCATAAACATATGTTTTATACTAACCAACATTACGTTTATACTATAGTAGCCCTTTCTATTGTAGTATAGGTGGTTCTTATCATTACCAGGTGCCTTTATTCGGACATGTGTCCCATCAACGCAACCAGTAATGCCAGGAAATCCACAGATTTCATAGAAACCTTGTTTTGTTTTGTTCTCCTCGTTCACAATCTTTTCTAATCTTATCCATTTTGGGCCCAAGCGTTGTTCAAAGATTATTAAAAGCTC
The DNA here is from genome assembly GCA_030448955.1 of Trichopoda pennipes. Lineage (NCBI taxonomy): Eukaryota > Metazoa > Arthropoda > Insecta > Diptera > Tachinidae > Trichopoda > Trichopoda pennipes. Next base: position 7,873,692 of record JASKUP010000064.1, read on the forward strand.
ACTAATAACTTTGGATACTTGCGACTTGGACATTGAAGAAACGTATTCATTTCCCACAGAAGCCTGGTAGCCACCAGTTGCTAGGAATGTTAAAAAAGTTGCAAGTTTTATAGGAGCTGGAATGTGCGTGCTGCGGAATGCAGATTTTAGCTTTGGTGTTACTTCCGCAAGTAACATTGAAAATATTTCCTTATTTATGCGGAATGTGGCGACAAATCTAACAAATGTAACACAATAAAAAAATGTACAACAGCACATCGTTACAAATAATACTTACCGTTGTTCCGGTATATCCAAAACATTTGAAGCATCACGAATATTTCTGCGGGTCAACCGAATATCCTGACCATCACCATCACTATCACTTCCACTGCTTCCACTATCAACATATATTCCAATTGTTGGAAACATCTTTATTTGGTTCTTTTTACAAAACACTTTTTCTACTATGTATATATTTTTGATTTGTAAACAAAGAACATATGTACGTTTTTTACTCGTTGGATAGGGTTGCCATTGGCTAACAAAAAATTTGGTTTTTAATATGAAATAAAATAACTCAAATACCAAACTTTGCAGTATGGTAACAATAATATTTGAAAAGAAAAAATATTACGAAAGAGAAACGTAAGCTACACGAGAGGGTTATAGAAACCAACTTTCTTACGTTCTCGCCTGTGTAGCGCTCGTTCGGCTGAAAACCCACTTGTCATATAGAAACATGCTATTAATCCCGAACTTCGCATTTGACTCGATTTTCGTTGAGAGCACATCCATTTGTGGTCAATTGGTTAGTATATTGTACCACCCATTACAGGGAAACATTCGTTTTTTACCAGAACAGTCCGTATGTGGAATAAACTCCCTTCAGTGGTCTTTCCTGTCACTTTCAATGTAGGAAAATTCAAGGCGTATAAACTAAAGTAATTTCCTAGTTCTGTTACAATACATTGCAAGAGTAGGGGTCATCCCCTGAGTGCTGCTCCGAACTAAAAACCATCCACTTTAAATCTAGGTTGATTTGCCGTCCACGACACTTATCTCACTTATCCTCGGGGAGGATCCCTATTTGGCAAGTGTTGCCCTGCTCCACTAATCCTGCATCCAGGTACACATTTTGAGCACCATTGCTGGTTCATCGTTGCCATATTCAGGTCACGTTTCTTCTTGCGGAGTATACGCTCAAGATATTTCGCCACAGCAGTCCAGTTTTCGCAACTGCTAACCATTTTGCCAACTATAGTGGCTGCTGTCATTTGGCCAGTTTGCAGCTCCATCTCCGTACGGTATTCAGATAAACGGTGGCACCTAGAAAATGTGTAGCCAGCTTCGTCCACTACATCATCCTTCTCGTAAATGTAAAAGCAAGTGTTGCATTTCTCCACATTGTACAGGTACTTATGTAAGTATCCGTGTCCAGATAGCATCTGCGTTAAGTAGAAATTTATTTCTCCGTTCTCCCGGTCTATCCATTTATTTAAAACCGGGATTATTTTGTACATCCATCTCCCATGTTCCTCACTCCTCCATCTCTTATCCATGGTTTCCCGTTTACCAGAAGCTACTTCAGATGCTGCTAAGGAGTTGTCCGTCCAGTGTAATAGATTCTCCTACGCTCTATCGCTATTTTATCCATCGGCCGTATTCCAGTTATACCGAGAACAGCAGGTGCCGATACAGTGCAATAAGCCGAAGTGACACATAATGTCGCTATCCTCTGCACCGTAAATAAGTCCATTGCCCTGCGTTTGATGCTGAATAACTGCGACCATATCCCACATCCATATAGCAGAATGCTGTTATAGGCCTCTATCAATAGACTTCGCCTATTTGGGCTGGGTACCCCGATATTAGTAACCAGTCGGTAAAGTTGTGCCGTTATCTTCTACGATTTTGAGGTAGAGTGTTGGATTTGATTCCAGTATGTCAACTATAGGTCCAGTCTTACCTCGAGATATATCACCATCCTCCGAGTGCGTAGCACTACATCTTGTATTGCGATATCCATCTCAATGGAAATTTGTCGCCTGGCCAGCAGCAGAAACTCCGTCTTATGCGCAACGAGTTGGAAGTCGTGGGAGTCGAGTCGTGTCCTGATTCTTATTATGACTTGTCACAGCTTACGTGACCGCCTTCTGTGGTACTCGCAATATCGTCATCATATCCGACTAAAAATGTATCTTCTTTCATTTATCTGCCTGAGGAATGATCCCCGAAAAGTTAACACTGATCAATTATTTTTTTTGATGTTCGCAAAGTTTGGAGCAAATGGGGACAAAGGTTTAATTTATAATTCAATACTTAGAAAAGTTCTATGGTTATAGTCCCCACTTATTGCAGTTAATCGACGGTTTCAAAGCAGTCATAGGGTGGATGTAATCTAGCTTAAAATCATTAATGTTGTGTTATCTTTGTGACTTTCTCTGTCTTTCATTTTTCAGACACATTTCAGGGGCTCTGAAATTATGATCAGAATTTTAGGGGGCATTAATTTTTATTATATTTACTCACCTTTTCTAAGTGGTTGTTCAATGTTTGGTTCTTTCTTGTTTCTTTTTTTTTTTGCTTTGTTTTATGTTTTTCTCTTCTCTTCTTTTCGTTTCGTTTCTTTTAATTTTTTTTTGTTTGTTAATTTGACAATATCCGAATAAACTGCACTGGCTGGTATCAAAATGAGAAATAAAGACATTTTTATGAAGTGAATGCCATGAGGATTCCAATTCTAAGACTGATGCTAAGGATTACAAAACATCTGTGGTGAATAAAATAGGCGAAAATTTGTAGTCGGCGGCCAGAATTCGCTATTCTGAGTAAAGCTGGACTTAGTGGTTAAGGGAAAGTTCTATTTCAAAGATAGTACTTCTAACCCATCACTGATGAATGTTACGCTCCCGCCCAGAGGCACACAATTTTGATGGATCTCTTCCTCATTTTGACATGTGTTTCTGAGAATAATAGGCGGTAGCAGTCGCTTGGGCTATTAGGAGCCTGAAACTGTAAGAGACATATGACTGGTACCACGTGAGCCAGTTGCCCGCAGGTGTACAGCCCCTTTGAGGTTATTGGTGAGGCTCCACCAGGACAGTGTGGTTTAATAGGGTTTTGAAAAAAGAGAAAAAGTTAACATCCAATGTCCTATCTTGCGGATGCAACAGGTGAATATATACCTTAGTCGCAAATTTCGGGTCCACCGTAGCAGGGTCGCGCAGAAGGAGTGTGTATGCGTCTTAGTGCGCAGGTAAGACCACCGTCAGGTTAAGGCCTCCCGGCAGCATACTGCCACTAATCCTATCACGTATCTAATGAATATAATGAAGTTCAAAATTGTATAAAAAGAACGAGGTCTGTTTTAATATTCTTCCTATAAAATAATAAAAAAATAGAGAGAGAGAGAGCTTACGGATTTAGCGGATAAGTCAACCATGAAAAGAGAAGTAAGAGCCAAATTCTACTGGCTGTTAATTGGTCAAGCTGCAGCCGATCTAGTTAAGAATTGTTGTGAAGACTTTAGCAATTCTCAACGCTAAATCCTCAAGCATAAGGAACAGATTTAAGTGAATTGTGAATTTAAAAATATAAAAAAAATGCAAGTTCTCCTAAAGGAAAAATCAGTAATCAGAAATAACAATAGAACGTTTGATGGAACTAAGAAGCTTTCAAGGCATAAGAGAATGTATAAGCGTTTACCCAGGGTTTCAGTATTCCAATTAACACAGTTCATTTGTTACAACAATTTTGTTATAAAAGACATGAAATCGAATTACCCCTGAGGCATTAATTAGTTAATTAATTAATTAATTAATTATTTAATCAATTAATATTATAATCATTTCATTATTGCCAAGATTAGGAGCAAATGAAACGATTTCTTTTGCGCAAACAAATTTTAAAATTAAAAAAATATTTTTTAAACGTAACAAAACTGGTAGCACTCTATTCCATATGGCTTGAGAGAGTTTTTATTGCTTTTGTATTTTTTTTTTTTTTTGGTATAAGTAAATTTTATAACGATTTATTAATATTTATAACGTATTTTTTATCGACTATAAGAAACGAGATTAATTTTACGATCGTATTAATTAAAAGCTTTTAATATTTGTTTTTGAACAAACGATTAAAGAGAAGAAAAATCAATAAAAATTGACACGCTTTTTTAACGTATGAAGAAACTTTGAAAAGCAGCAATAATTAGTGAAATTAAAAATGATCTGTTGTCCTTACGTCACAAGTCTAACTTAAAAGAAAGGTGAATGTCCTTTGAACTTGTCCATTAAAAATATCAAAGTCAAATATTGTTTGTTTTTCTCTTTTTATAGAGTTAAAAAACTTAACCTTGGCAACACTTTTTTGAAGTTGCTGCCATTTTGTCAGCTGTCAAGTGATGTATGTTTAGTTTAGTTTGACACTTCAATATGAATAGACTAATGCCTGAACAACGCCTCCAAATCGTGCAAATTTATTTTGAAAATCATGGTTCTCTTCGAATGTAACGTTGAAACGTTTTATTACCACGTTTACACCTACTCTATTTCTCATTTTTCTAAATTTTCTTCTTTATCAAACTTTCCATCCAATATACTCTTTCGCAGATGACAGCACCATTTGTCATTCGTATTCATTTAGTAATAGACCGAAATAGTTGGTGGTGAGTTCCAAAAGGTGGAACATATATAATACGCTCAATCATGATCTCGCAACAATCTCCGAATAGAGTCGTATGTAAATAGAGTCGATTTTAATGCCTGTAAGACTCAATGTTGCATGCTTACGCATAGATCTGTGTTCGGAAATGATGCTGCATCTGTTATGGGTGATATAAGTTTTAAGGAATCAGAAGCTATTAATATTCTTGGCATGAAAATGCAGTGTGAACAAAGCACCGGTTTCTAAAGAAGCTCTCAAGTACGTCGGTTTTCTTAAACGGTGTAAGAGATGCTTCCCTCTCTACGATCTTTACACTATTTATACGACCTATATCCATTCAAAAATGAAATATAACTATCATGTATGGGTCGGCGTCCTTAAGTCTGTTTTGCAGTTGCTCGTCTACGCACAGAAGATGCCCAAAAGGCTCATTGCGGACAATAGGATATCCAACTCTATTAAAGGAATACAACTCTCGTGTAAGGGCCAGGGCCCCAAAGTCTATTTTGGAGTAGCTTGACCACATACAGACGAAAGCCAAGAGGCTCACACTCTATAGATCCTCTAGAGCATCGATGCAATGTGGAATGTATTTCACTGTTTTATCGTTACTACAATGGTAAGTGCTCTAACGAAATTAGGGGATATGCTCCCGTCTAACATGATTTTCGTTGAGAGCGCATCCAATTAAGGTTCATTGGCCAGTGAGGCATACTACGCATTGCAGGGAAAATTTGTTTTTTAGCAGAACAGTCCGTATGTAGAAAAAACTCCATTCAGAGGTCCACAAACACTACTTCCTCTTTCCTCCTCCCCATAACCTAACTTCTTAGTTCTGGCACAAAGCATCGCTTGTGTGTAGGTCATGCCCTGAGCGCTAGTCTAAAGAAAAAAAAAATGGCAACACGGTGCAACACAATTTTGACAATTTCAACTGAAAGTAGCCCCAAAAATAAGAACTTCTTCATCAAATGCTCCAGGAGGATTTTAATCACTTCTTCTATACTTTAATAATTATTAAGGCAGCCAACTTGACAAATCATATGATGCGGAAAATCTTATTTTCGGGTCTAGTTTCACGTGGAATTCTTGGAATTGAGCGGCAATCTGTGAGCCAAAAAAAAATATGTGATGTAGCAGCGACCTCGTACAATGCGTGGAAAGGAAGTCATTGATACTGTAGAGCATAGCGTAGAGGAAGACCCGCACCAGTCTATCCGTCATCGTGTCAGGATGTAGTAGTTTAGTTAATATTGTGGAAAGGGCAGGATGGGGTCCTTGGCTTGTTTTATCGGCCAAGGGTCTTATCCTGTCGTGTGAATGAGTACCAGAATGGGTACTGGTGTGATTGTGGTATGAATGGTGTGTGAGGCCACTAGTTAGAGTTATTTGGAACTCGGCTGGTGGTAACAGTTTGACCGGATACTTTAAACTCGTACCACGGGTGCCAGGTGCCCCTGAAACTTCGGTTTCAGCCTGGCAGTTGGTGTGGCCCTTCGGGAGCTTCGTGGTGGCTGTGGTTTTTACCCATATCGCGGGATGGGCGTATTAGCCCTCGTGGAATTGCATTGCCACAGGGATACCGTGACCCTTAGATCGGTAGGAGTATAGAAAGGCTCCGCACCTCACCCAAGGTGGACATCATGACCAAAAACGTGATGTCAAATTGGTACCCATGGTTTGTACATCGGGGCGTTAGTGCACGCATTGTATTCACTCGGTGGTAAGACCACTGTGGTATTAGGCCGTATCGGCAGGTAACCACAGGAAACTGTATCACATCTGTCAGGACACTTTATATACGATTTTGCGGAAAGATCATGGTTTGCTTATTTACAAAATCAATCTCGTGCAAGAATTGCAGATTCCGTAATGGGGCCTAAGAAAAGGTTACCGTTGTTCGTTTGTTGTTTGAATAGATACGCCCATAAAAACAAACTGCCGTATTTGGAACTAGCGTTCATTGGTTTCTGCTTCATTAAAAATGATGTTGGTCAGAATGTTATAGTCAAGGACTATAGCGGCCGTCATCAATACTTACATTTTCGTTCACCAATTAAAAAATCCTGATAAGCAGGCGCTGTGGGTTCAACTAGATGGCGCAACATGTCACACAGCTCGTGCCACAATTGATTAATTGGAGGAAACGTATGACGTGATACGATTTACATCTGCACCTGACCGTGGGCCCTAATCAGATGGTGGATCATTACCACTGTGGATGGTATGTAGCGCCATCCTCGCCCTAGAAGGCCTTCAGATATGTATATCCTCCGGTCACTCCTAGTTGCCACTTCAAAAGCCCGGAGTAGGCCGCAGCCTTCACTCTTTGCTGAAGAGTTGGAGACTATTCATCTCCTGATCCAGAAAGCATGGAGCTTAATATAATTCAGAACACGACGGCATTCATACTCACTGGACCTGGACCATTCATTCTGTTCATTGTAAATGATCCGACCCACAAACTCAAACGAGGGCCCCGAAACACACAGCCACCACAATACTCCCGAAGGGCCTACCGCAATAATCAGTTAGAGAACAGCTAAATGCCTAAAGAGACAAATAGCAGATCTCTGAAGTTTTACTTATTCCCGTGGAAATATAGTGGATTTTCCAGTTGGCTCTTACCAGCCTAAGGGGACTGGGCTCCCTTATACCCCTGCAAGATACAAGTCTAGATGGTTGTGTGATACATAAAGACTTATAAGGTGCCCCCGGGGGGGGGGGGGGGTGGACGAAACGTATAGTTTAGTTTACTGTGACGATATGCAAAGTCATTAAACTTCGTCGATAATCCCGAAACGGTTGACCATTTAGAGGAACACATTCGCTAAGTTATTGCCGATAAACGGCCACAAATATCAGAAAAATTTATCAAGTCGAATTGAATTTGCAGATTAGACTATATCCGAGACAGCCGTGGCAGTCGAATATACGCAAGAAATCATATTTAAATTATAATGCCAATAGATTATCTTTCGAATAAAGTAAATTCTATATTAATTTAGAAATGTTATCTTCAATTTATTGCATTAGCAATATGATTGTTCAAAAAAAGTCTGGCAACATTTCATGACGGAGTTTTAGCAGTTCACCATGTCTAAAAAGCAACAAGTGCCTTCGTTTCTAATCATAAAGAAGACTTGTTTGTTTGACTTTGTTTTTCGAAATAAATTTTTAATTCGTTTGATTTTATATGAAAGGCTGAGAATTAATACATTAGAGTCGGCTTAGATAGGCCGGATTTCGCTTTTATATTTTTAGTAAATAAAAATTAATTTTTTTATTATTGAATTTAATTTTTGAAATGTTATAATTTAAATATAATTATAATTTAAAGTATACAAAAATAATATATTGAGGGAATGTGGTAAAGGAAAATACATTTTCTAAGTCGCTTTAAACTACGTTTCGGCGTTAAAGAGTTTTAAGGAATTTTTGTTGCTCTATTTGAATTTCATCCCTTTCACCATTTCATAATTTCAAGGCACTTCGCTATAGCGATATTAATTTTCGGGTTAAGTCAATGATTCAGCGAATGTTTGGTGTCAAATTTTACTAAGTCCGTGACTTTTTGATACAGGTTTTCATATAAAAAGTTATTTTATTTATTAACATGGCCAATACACTAGGTCCAACGTTTCCCCAGTTGTTTTATCCTTTCCGAAAATTATAATTTGTCGCGGGGTCTTTAAAACACAAATTCCTTTTTGAAAGGATTTCGTCGTTGTTATCAAATCTCTTTTCTTCTTCAAGTCTGACAACAAGAATGGACATTTCGGGCTAAATCTGGAGAATCGGACTGATAGGGGAGTAATTCGTAGCCCAATTCATGGATTTAATAGATATGCAAAATATGTTTAGGCGCCTGCAGATGAATTCTAAAATGTGTATACTTTTTTTATAACCTCAACTTTCTAATCAATATAATCTTTATCTTATTGATTTTATCGTTGTTGTTGTTTTTATTGATATAATAACATCAATTTAAAAGCCAAATTTAAGCAAATAACATGGCTGATCATTAATAATTTCTGTATAATTTTAAATGCCCCTGATCGTTTTGTTATAACATTTTAACGATCTCATATTGATGAAACCAAAATTAGAAACCAATTTCGAAAAATAGTAAAATTATTAAGTTGTTATTTAGTTAGTATCTTTTTCACTGCAGCTAAGTTTTATGCCATTAAATTAAAAAAAAAAACAACAACAAATATTAGCAGTTTAATAGTCTAATTATTAGATTTATCCCAATTCTTTCAACTTCTTATTCAAAGTTTTAGGGCCGTTAAAAAGGTCGTAAAATAAATATTGATAAAAATTTTTAATATACTATACTAAATTACATTAACATAATTATTAATATTTCAACCAAAAACAACAACAATAAAAAAAAAACAAAATGAAAAAAAAATTTTTTTAATGAACGCCCAAATATTCGTAGTTCGAATACATTCGAATACCAGCTTAAGCATTGGCTTGTTTTGTAGAAATATTTTCAAAACAATAAAAATAAAAACAAAAATATAAAATTAATACAAAATAATAATAATAATAATTAAGAAATAAACAGCAAAGTTTGTTTTTGTTTAACTTTTAAATTAGTTTTTTTTTTTTAAACGAGTTTTTCAATAATTTTGATTGGCTGGAAATTGGGTGGAGTTTGTCTATCCTGCGGTTTTTAAATATTTTATCAAACAAAATCAATGCGACATTGATAACGGGTGATCTCTTAAGTGTTGTATTTACAAACATAAAAATATTTGGAAATTTTAATGATTTTTTATTCCAGCAAGAAGCCGCCGCAAGTTATTCATTTTAAAAAATATATGTTGAACGATTAATTATTTGCCAGACCTAATTAATTGGGCAGCAATATAAAGCAATGTTTGTCGACTTTTCAACTCACTTTTTTATGCCGACAAGTCATTTGCAATTGATTGCTTATTCGACAAGTGAATGCTAAAATACGGCTTTAATTCTTACACAAATTTTGTGACAAGAGACAAATTTGAGGTTAGAAAGTAAATTGTCTGTCAAATGTTTAAATGTCAAAAAGTTGGCTGTTATTTTCCACATATGTTTAGTAAAGATTTGGCGAATTTTAAACATGAAACGTTACACTGTTGAGTAAAGAATTTTAACGGTGAAAATTGAGCATTAAAATAGTGAAAATTTCATTGTATTGGGTTTTGCAGGACGATGCGTGTTTTTTAATTGTGGCGAACACCCACAAACATGAAAGTTTTGACATTTGTTTTTTTTTTGACGTATTCGTTGTAGAATGCATTGGCAATTGTTCTAAGGAATTCAATATCGCGCGCAAAACGCATTAAAATAATTAAAATCCACTATGAAAGTGGTGATTCTGTTAAAGTGACATTTCGTAAAATTCGTGATATTTTTAGACAACATAATCGCCCCTGTGAGACCACTGTAAAGAATTTGGTCGTTAAGTTTTTTTTTTTTTTTTATAAAGAGAAGTAGCACTCCAGGCAACAATGCCTATTTAGTCAAGTACTGTGCTACATTCTTTAGGAAAGGGATAGAGAAGAGATGAAACAGAAGGTGAAAGAAGAAGGATAGTCGGAAATTAACTGCCGTATGAAGACAGCACAGCGACCATTGACTATGCCTTCATCGCTGAGCAGTCCCACCGAAAGTCAATTTTTATTTTTGTAGTGAAAAAAACCAAGGCCTTCGTTGGGAATCGAACTCACAACCCCCATATTGACAAGCTAGTACACTACCTACTAGCCTACAGGGGCACCTGTAGGGTCGACAGGCTCGATACAAAATATGCGAACACCAATGCATGTTCGACCGGGTTGTTGAACTGAAAATATCGCACCTTAATATTCTCAATAATTGAGGTTATCCAAAACCACCAACTGCCTCAGGATTTGTCTTTGAAGCCTTACAAGATTCAACTGGTGCAGGAATTGAAGCCGACTGATCATTCATATCAATATAGATTCGCTTAATTCATTTTTTTTAACATTTTTTTAGACGAAGCTTATTTTCACTTGTCAGGATATGCCAATAAGCAAACTTGCCACATTTGGGCTTCAAAAAATCCTAGAGCAATTATTGAGAAGCCTCCGCATGCGTAACATGTTACTGTGGCCTGGGCCGTTTTTTTTTTCAAAGATGAGGCTGGGAATGCGATAACGTTCAATGGATCAAGCTATCGCAAGATGCTAACAACTCAATTTTGGCCTATTATTGACGACGTGAATATCATCGACATGTGGTTTCAACAGAACGGTGCCACATATCACATAGCCCATGAAACGATCAATTTACTGCAACCTAATTTTCCAAATTGTATAATTTCGAGCCGAATCGTGTGATTTAACATCAAGGGATTACTTTTCTGTGGATTTATGTTAAGAACAGAGTATATACGGAGACAACTGAGTCGATTTCACTCTTAAAACTCAAAATCCGTGATGTGATTAACGAAATAGAACCGCCATTTTACCAACAAATGATTAAGCGTGGTCATGGTGGATATTTGCCAGATATCATTTTTCATTCATAAGCTTCCTAATCTATTTTTTTTTGTTTGGTTTCGAAAACAAACTTGTTGTTGAAAAGCCCTTTATCACTACGCAAAATTCGAGCAGCTTCTCCTTGTTGTGAGGCTCCTACTGACACTGCCTTTCAAAGCTTACGATATTATGGGTGGGAGCAAAACTAAACGATACGCTCGCAGTGGCCGTAGTGGTGCAAATATAGCCGCTCTATAACGAAGTATTAAATATTAACCTGAAACAACAACTCGTTGATATTCTCAGCAATTGGCCATCACTGGAGGTACTTTGTGCAACATTTTCACTCTCATATAGTTCAATTCGCTCAAGAATTAAAGCCGACCGGTCATTATTGGTGGCGAACTTTTTTGAATTTGCTGTTTTGAAAAACTGAGCAAAAACAATGCATTTTTCAACAAAATCATCTTAAGTACTGAGACCCATTTTAAGTTAGACGCTTATGCAAACAAACAAAATTGTCGCATGTGGGGTTAAAAAAAACCACAAACAGTTCTCGAAAAATCATTACCTACCAGAAAGTATGGAGCGGTTTTTGTTCAGGCGGCATTATCGGCCCATATTTTTACGAAAATTAGCCAGGAGATGCCGCCGCCGTAATTTCTCTGTGCTGCCAAACCATGGTAACCAATTTATTGCAGCCACAACACATTAATATTGACATTATAATATTTTGAGTTGGGTGGCGTTAAATGGCACGATCTTAGAGGCCAATTCACACAGCCGAAGCCTGAAACTAAACGATTGCCAAAAGTTTTATTCTATAAATCAATTATTTTATGAGCTGTAGAATATAATCCGCCATCTTGTTGAAATCATAGCTTCAGCATATTATTTTTGTTTCTCACCTCCCGGGGGCACACTTATCGGTTTTTATAGAATACTTAACTATCTAGACCTGTGCTGCTGGGGGTATAACGTGTGATTAGATTTACATCCGCGCCTGAACATGAAGCCTTAATCAGATGGTAGATCAAACCACTGCATAATTTGGAACGTCATGCTCGTCCTAGGAAGCCGAAGTCATAATTCTATGCAACAGAACTTTCTAGTTGCAACTTCAATGATTCCAGAGCAGGGCTGCAAATCATCACTCCTTGCTTAAGAGTTGGAGACTTTCCAACTCCTGTCCAGAACACATGTCTAGCATGCTCACTGGACTGGATCATTCACCTAGCGTATCATTAACGGCGAAATGATCCTGGCTACCATATTAAACAAAAGACCTGATATGGGGCCGCGAAACCACAACCACCACGATACTCCCATATAGGGGCCAGCCAACCTCAATAATCAGCCAGAGAACTATTAAATGTCTAAAGAGACAAATAACGAACTCTGCGGCTTACTGATTCCCGTGGAAATAAAGTGGAGTTTCCAGTTGTACCCCTGCTGACTTCAGGGGACTGTTCTCCCTTTTTCCCCCAGTTGCACTGTGTCTAGATAGTCGAAGGTCTATAAAGACCATATATATGTGCCCCCGGGGGGTGCTGGGGGTATAAGGGAGCCCAGTCCCGTGAAGTCAGCAGGGGTACAACTGGAAGCTGCACGTTATTTCCACGGGAATCAGTGAGCCCCAGGGTTCCGCTATTTGTCTCTTTAAGCATTTAGCTATGCTCTGGCTGATTATTGAGGTTGGCCCTTTTGGGAGTATCGTATTTGTTGTGGTTTTGCGGCCCCATAAAGGTATTGTTTTATGGTAGCCAGGATCATATCGCCTTTAATAACACCCACTGGTGAATGATCCAGATCCAGGAGTTGGATAGTCTCCAGCTCTTCAGCAAAAAGCAGTGGTTTGCAGCCCTGCTCTGGAACCGCTGAAATTGCAACTACGAAGGACTTGTTGCTAGAATTAGTCTTCGGCCTTCTAGGGCATGTGTGGCGCTGCTTTTCACTCACAATGCTTTGGCCACCATCTGATTAAGGCCCACGGCCAAGTGCAGACGTAAATCTTATCACGAATTTTATTTTTGTTCCATTGATGAACGAAAAAGCCAGTCATCATGGCTCTATATCGATTACCATAGACTGGAACTTTCTAATCAGCTTCGTTTTTAAAGAATTATGGACCAAGTATCCATTATATCCAGATCAAATCACAAATTGTTGTAATTTATGCGCTGTGGTTAGTATTGGCTTGTACTCCTATAAAAACGATGCTAATCAGAACGTTACAGTGAGTGGTTACCGCTATAGAGCCACGATTACCGACTTTCTCGTTCATAAATTGAGCAATTTTAATGTGAAGGAGCTGTGGTTTTATCAAGACGACGCAATAGGGCATAGAGTTTGTGTGGCAATTATTTTATTGAATAAAACATTTGGCAACCGCATGGAAGCATCTTCTGGATCCATAAATTGGCTTCCAGGATCGTGCAATTTAGTACTGTTTTTCGTTGAAGTCGATAGTTTATGACGTTTAGGGTGAAATGATTGACATTATTGCCGATATACCGTCACAAATGTTCTAAAAAAGTCATCAATAATTGGACCATCAGATTAGCTGGCCGTATGGCGGTCATATGTCATAAGTCATTTTTTAATTTTAATGGTATACCCCTATAAAAACAGATTCTTTAAAAGAATATTTAAAGAAACTATTGCCAAGAACATTTTTATAGTTTCGCCTTTAGAAAACGTAAAGTCGTTTTCATTCGAGTTTATTTTTATTTATTTTTGTTGTTGTTACACAGTGATATTTATTTTCTTAATATTTACTTAAAAAAATTAAATTAGAAACATTTTCATTAATTTTTTATAAGCAACAGACACTCTACTTATTTGTTTGTTTGTTTATTTATGATTAAAACAAAAAATAAAATTTAAAATGTTGTGACAAAACTTTTTACAAATAAAATTTAAACAATTGCTTTCCTATCATTTGTTATAACAAACAGAGTCTTAAAAGAGTTTAGTGAATTGTAAACGAAGTATACTATTTCTTAAAATTTTATAATTTAAATTTTTGAAGGAGATAATTCTCAATTTGAAGAAATAGATGACATTAATGTACGCATTTACCCAAAACTTCCGAGAGAAGATTTAATTCTTTTAAACAACAGTAAAAAATATATAAGCGTAAAACACTTTTTTTAAATTTAAGCATAAACGTACGTATGTATGCATAGCATCTACAGTGGTTCATAGCCTATTTCGTATGCTTGCGAAATATAACTTTAAACGCTTACAGTCTGAAAGCTAAGCGTGATATTAAAAAGAATTAATTCCACAATTTTTAAAAAAATTTATTTTTGTTTAAATTTTTTTAATAATTGTAAAAAAACTTAAAATACTTAAAATTAAAGTCATAAAACAGAACTTATCCGGATAGTGGCCTGATATTTGGTATGGACTGCTATTTGCTTTATAACATTCTCGAGACCATTTCCTATTAAGGCCACATGCATTCTAGTGGTTTCGCCAGAAATTTTGTATCCCATCTTCAATCAAAGTACACTTTTTGCGTATCGGCAAATCTAAAATTGCCCATAAACTTTCTATCACAATTATGTGTGGTGTTTGCGAAAGAGAATTCATTAGGTGTGTGCAGTTCCAGATCAACCTGGATTATACAATATTTAATTTATATTTAGAGTCATTTTTGTGCCTTTACTTGATAACTCGGCTTTTACAGAGCGTTTTTAGAGATACTAGCATTTATTAGAAAACTCTAAGTCATCGCATTTACTACAGATGGAGGCCCCTGTAGGTAGAGTACTAGAGCTTGTCAGTCTAGGGATTGTGGGTTCGATTCCCAACAAAGACCTTGGCTTTTTTTTACTACAAAAAAAAATTGACTGTCGGTGGGGCTGCTTAGTGATGAAGGCATGGTCACTGGTCGCTGTGCTGTCTTATATACGTTAGTTAATTTCCGACTATCCTTCTACTTTCACCACCTGTCTTAACTCTTCTCTATCCCTTTCTCAAAGAATGTAGCACGGTACCTGACTAAATAGGCATTGTTGCCTGAAGTGCTACTTCTCTTTATAATAAAAAATGCTTGTTTGCTTCAGCGGTTTTATTTTGGGTTTTTCTGATTGTTAATCTTAGTTCATGAAATTTTAACGTAGAAACTTAAAATGACACACCTCTAAAACTATTCATACACTCAAATAAATGAAAAATATCCTCAGACGGACAGACGTTTCTGGATAATAAAAGACGGGAATATTAAAAATTAGCTCCGCATAAAATGCCAGGAGACGGGCATTCCAGCTACATGAGTAAATACGATCTTAATGAAACAACTAGCTAAACCTGAACACTGATTCTCACCAGTGCAGCTTAAAACACGGCTTGAGAATGATGTCAGCACATCGAAAGTGCTAACTGTTCATGCCGAACAAACTGCCAGCAAAGACGGCGGAAAGGAAGGACAACTTTACAACTGAAACTTTTTTTCTTTTATAATTGAAACTAAGCGTCGTCGTAACACTTAAGATTCTACATGATCATAGCAAGATCATGTAAATTTTTCGCATATACACTTAGGAGGAAATGGTGTTGGCTCCACATCTGAGCTAAATGTGCGTTTGAAGTAACAACAAAGTTTAAAAGGCCTAAATACAACCCAACATCTTTTTCTTAGCATCACCATCCCCACATCTGTTGCCTTATTCCTTTTTTGTGTCTCAAACCTGACGAAATGATTCGAAATTCTGGAGTTAAAACCGAGTGAGTCGAAAAATTCGTCAGGCGTTTACACGTAGAATGTAAAATAAAATGCAAAATGCATATCATGAAGATGTGATTTAAATTAAGAAACATAAAAGAACATGTACAAACATGTTTCGCCTTATCGTTTAAAACTGGCGATTACTATTTGAAATGCTGAAGGAAGTATCTCCAATTCTTAATCGCTGGAAATCTGACGGCTTTATACTGCAAGTACCTACTGTGATGGAACGAACCACGGAAATTGCAGAATAAACGAATCCACGAAAACAAGATCAAATAAGTAATGCCTTTTGTGCGTTTGTTTTTAGAATATAAACAGTTATATGCCTGGCTCTCAGTATAACACTTTTACTCAACTGACCTACTCATACTTCCTTCACCCAGATATTGTTTCAATTTGCTCATGGTTTATTCACAGCTGAAATAATTAAAACTTTAAAAAACAAATAATTACAACAACTACAACAAAAATAAAAAAGAAATACACAGCAAGAAATTAATAAATAAAACAAAAATCGTAGTTTCTAGAACAATTTGAATTTGTAAGTATAAAAACTAAAAACAAAAAAACAACAAACAAACAAACAAACCAACAAATAAACAAAACAAACACGTGTAAAATTTAGTTTCTATGTTTATTCATTGAATATGAGTACGAGTAACAAATGTACTTACACATGTCTCAATGATGTAGAAAATTGTAATTTATGTAAATAAATATGTTTAACAAATCTATTTGAATACTTTGTATTTCTATAACCTTCGCCACGCCACCGCTGGAAAGGGTGTAAATAAATTTTTCATTCATTCGTTTGTTATTTTTACAATATTCCTTTTACACAATTCCATACATTAAAAATCTTGTTTTTATTTTTCATTTTTATTAATTTTTTAAACGAATTCGCTCTAATTTTTGCAAATCCTAATTAAATCCTTTTTGCCCATATTTTGCCAAATAAATTTCCAAAAACAATACAGTCGAATTTCAAATTTCATAGAAAAACCAAAAACAAAATTATATTTAGAAAAGTTATAAAAATTAACAGAAAATCGTAAATATACCAATAATTTTAATATCGCTCTAAACTTTAATAAACCACCTTAAAAATTAAAAAAAAAAATAAAATAAAACAGAAAATAAAGTTCATCACAAATAATTTAGAAACGAAAAACCTAAAACTTTTGCCATTATTTCAATTCGAAAGTTTTAATTCTATCAAAAAAAACGGAAAACCAAAATTTTATAAAACAAAAATAACAACAGAATAGAAAATAAAGTTCATCACAAATAATTTAGAAACAAAAAAACCTGTAAATTTGCCATTATTTTACTTAAAAAATTTCGATTCCATCTAAATAACGGAAAACAAAAATGTTATAAAACAAAAATTAAAACAAAACAGAAAATAAAGTTCATCACAAATAATTTAGAAACAAAAAAACCTATAAATTTGCCATTATTTCACTTAAAAGATTTCAATTCCATCTAAAAAAAGGAAAACCCAAATCTCATAAAAGAAAAGAAGACAGAACAGAAAATAAAGTTCATCACAAATAATTTAGAAACGAAAAATTTAAAATTTTTGCCATTATTTCACTTAAAAAATTTTAATTCTATCGAAAAAAAGGCAAACCAAAATGTTAAAAAAGCAAAAAAAGAAAGAATAGAATAGAAAATAAAGTTAATCACAAATATATAAAAAGCAAAAAATTCTATACATTTGCCATTACTTCATTTAAAAAATTTTAGTTCCATCTAAAAAAACGGAAAACTAAAATTTTATATAAAAAGTTTCATCAAAATTTTATATAATATAGTTCATCACAAATAATTTAGAAACGAAAAACTTAAAATTTTTGCCATTACTTTACTTAAAAAATTTTAATTCTATCAAAAAAACAGAAAACAAAAATGTTATGAAACAAAAATAAAAACAAAACAGAAAACAAAGTTCATCACAAATAATTTAGAAACAAAAAAAACCTGTAAATTTGCCATTATTTCACTTAAAAAATTGCAATTCCATCTAAAAAAATGAAAACCCAAATCTCATAAAAGAAAAAAAGACAGAACAGAAAATAAAGTTCATCACAAATAATTTAGAAACGAAAAATCTAAAATTTTTGCCATTATTTCACTTAAAAAATTTTAATTCTATCAAAAAAAAAGGCAAACCAAAATGTTAAAAAAGCAAAAAAAGATAGAATAAAATAGAAAATAAAGTTAATCACAAATATATAAAAAGCAAAAAATTCTATACATTTGCCATTACTTCATTTAAAATATTTTAGTTCCATCTAAAAAAACGGAAAACTAAAATTTTATATAAAAAGTT
The DNA here is from genome assembly GCA_030448955.1 of Trichopoda pennipes. Classification (NCBI taxonomy): domain Eukaryota; kingdom Metazoa; phylum Arthropoda; class Insecta; order Diptera; family Tachinidae; genus Trichopoda; species Trichopoda pennipes. Next base: position 7,891,906 of record JASKUP010000064.1, read on the forward strand.
TCATCAAAATTGTATATAATATAGTTCATCAGAAATAATTTAGAAATGAAAAACTTAAAATTTTTGCCCTTACTTCACTTAAAAAATTTTAATTCTTACAAAAAACGGAAAACAAAAATGTTATGAAACAAAAATAAAAACAGAACAGAAAACAAAGTTCATCACAAATAATTTAGAAATAAAAAAACCTGTTTTTTTGCTATTATTTCACATAAAAAATTTCAATTTCAACTAAAAAACGGAATACCAAAATTTTATAAAAAAAAAATGGAAAACAGAAAACTAAAATTCATCACAAATTTAGAAACAATAAGATTTTAAATTTTTACAATTATCATGCTGAAAATATTTCAATATTGTTTCAAAAACGCAAGAAAAAACAAAAGTTGTTAAAAGAAAATTTAAAAAATGAAGAAATGGTTTAGCCGCATTTACAACGGATAATTTAAAGTTCATAAAAAAAAAATTGGAAACAACAAGAAATGAAATGTTTCCAAATTATTTCATCTTAAAAATGCTTAAACTCAAAATTGAATAAAAAGAAAAAAGGTTAAAAAATAAATTAATTTTATCACAATTAATTTAAAGGCAACAAGAACTGCAAAATTTGAAATCATTTTACAAAAAAACACAAAAAAAAAAAATAAAATGATAAAGGAAAAAAGTGTTCTAATCACAAAAAATTACCTTTACAATAGAAAAAAAACAAGAAAATTCATCACAAAATAATTTGGAACTACAAGAAATGAAATTTTTTTTGCAAATTATTTTATAAATACATAATTTAATTTATCTTAAAAATGCTAAAAACCAAAATTTAAATGTTTTAAACTGAAAAAATCGCCTTTTCAATAGTAAAAAAAATAAAGTTCATCACAATGAATTTAGAAGCAACGAGAACTGCAAGTTTTTGAATCATTTCACTCCGAAAACTGAAGTTTCATCTTAAAAAAGCAAAAAAGCCAAAATGCTAAAGAAAAAAAGGTTCTAATCCGAAAAAATCGCATTTGAAAAAAAAAATTAAAATTGATCACAAAATAAATTGCAGACAATCAGAAATGCCAAGTTTACAATAATTTCACCAAAAAATTTTAGTTCCAACTTAAAAATGCACAAACATAAACTTGAACACAAAAAAACGTTTATTTAAAAATGAAAACCGAAAAAAGGGAAAGGAAAATCACAAAAAATTAAAAAAGAAAACAATTATTTGACTTGAAATTAAAATTGAAACAAAAATCACAAATTAAAAAAGGAATATGGTTTAAATAAAAAGAATGGCGTAGAAGCTTGCGTAGGATGCAGCTAAAGGGGATTTTAACAAGAAGTTTATTTTCTAAGAGAAAAGTTCGGCAATTATGAATGAAAAATTATATCTGACAAATGTCCACCATGACCACACTGACAGATATCGATTCCTTCATCGACGTTTTTAAACACTTTTTGGCAAAGTGACGGTCCTATTTCGTTAAATACATCTCGGAGATTAAAGTTTAAAGTGAAGTGGATTCGATTGGCTCCATATAGACTCTTTCGTTAACTCTACAAAAATTAATCCAGTGGTGTTAAGTTACACGATCTGGCCACTTACTGCTGATTATCGTGAAATTGTGCGACGCGAAATTTGGCTTGCAATAAATTGATCGTTTCATTGGTTGTGTGACATGTGGCACCGTTTTATTAAAACCACATGTCAGTGATATCCACGTCGTCAATGATAGGACAAAATTGAGTTTAAAGCATCTCGCGATAGCGTGATCCATTGAACGTTATCGCATTTCCAGACTCATCTTCGAAAAAAAAGCGGCCGAATCACGTCTCCAGACCACATAGCGCACCCTACAGTGACACGTTGAGCATGCACAGGCTTCCTAATAATCGCTCTGGGATTTTCAGAAGCACTAATGCGGCAAATTTTGCTTGTTGAAATACCCTGACAAGTGAAAATGGGCTTCGTGTGAAAAAATGATTTTTTCAGAAAAACCAGTCGGTGGTTCCTTAATGAATTGAGCGAATCTACGGCGATGTGAATGGTCGGCTGCAATTTCTTTACCAATTGAACCTTGCCAGGCTTCAAGGTGAAATCTTTACGCGAAATTCGCTATGTGGTGGTCTTGTATAACCCCGATTATTGAAAACGTCGAAGAATTGACAAATTTTCATTTGCTTCAACGCTGTGGCTCATGGCTACGATTTTTTTCAGTTGAACGACCCGGTTAACCACGAGTTGGGGCATCAAGCCTGTCGTCTTAAATTTAATGAACAAATTCCCCATAGCGATCTTAGAAGGACGATTAGTTTGTCTGAAAATATCAGGAATTTTACGAAATGTAACTTTTTAACAGAGCCACCATTTTCATAGTGGATTTTAATTATTTTAAAGCGATTTTCGTGTGAAATTGAATTCGCTGCAAAAATTGCCAATGCATCTACTACGAATACGTCCAAAAAAATAAATGTCAAAACTATCATGTTATTGGTGTTGACACCACTGAAAAACAAGCCTCTTGTTGAAAAGGCCAATATAAATGAAATAAGTATTAAAAATAAAAACAAAAAATTAAAAAAAGCAAAATTCGTTAAAAATCGGAGTTTAAGAAAAATCTAAAAATCTAAGCGATTTTCATTAAGAATTTGTATCCACGAAGCTGGAAAGCTGAAAAACAAAAAATAAAATATTTCAAATATTTATGGTGTAGAGCATAAAAGTTTCATCATGGTGGGCAGTCTAACTACAAGTAGTTTCACAACTACGCACTACGCAAATAAAACACAAAAAAAAAAAAACAAAAAACAGTGCAGCAACCTCATTTTGGTGCAGCATTTTTTTTATTCATTATTTTTTGCTACCATTTTGTGGTAGACTTTGTGGCACCAACTAGAAACGACTACTGCCAACAACAGAATAACAACGACAGCCAAACAAAACCAGCAATAATAATTTTACAACACAAATAAAAAGTAAAAAAATCAAAAATTAAAAACTAAAAACTGTCACGTTTTTTTCAATAATAATTTGAACGTTTTAACAAAACGAAATAAGAAAAATTGTTTAAATTTGTTTGCATATAAAAAAGTGTCGTGTTCATAAATTTTATTTTCAAAATAATTTTTGATGAATTTGTTTTCAATAGGGAATTACAAGAATTAAGTAATATATTTTATTTTATAAAAGTCAAGCTTTTTTGCTTTAAGCTCTATCTATTCAGTCAATTGTGTGTTTTATTTTCAAAGACTTTATCACACGCTACTAAATGTTAATTAAAAAATCTTCTTTTTATGAGGAATTATTGCTTATAAGAAACTTTTTTCTTATAAAAATTCATATGGATACAAAAAGTTTTTTTTTTTCTTATTAAAATAAGTTGATCTATTAATAAAAAAAAAAAATACATATAAATTAAATTTTAAATATGAAAGTATAGAAATAGTTTTATAACAATAATTTTCTGGAAAAAGTTAATCAATAAACAAGAAAACTTAAAACGGAATTCATCTTGTTTTAGCTCAGAAAACTACAGAAACGTTTTTGTTGAAAACGGATAACTTTCTTATAGGAAATATCATTTCGTATTTATTGTTTATGAAAAAGTTTTTAAAGTTAGTCTTTTGCTATTTTTCTACTTTAACTAAATAACGATTTTGTGTAAAGTCTGTAATGCAGGCATTTGGAGAATTATTTTGTTATAAAAAAATTTCAACTGAGGGCAATTTCATTACAGAAAATTATGATTGATAAAATTTTTTTTGTTATTTATGACTGACACTTTTTTTATAGAAAAATTATGATTAAAAAGGATTGTTTTTTTTTAATTCTGACATTATTTTTTTCAAAAATTTCGACTAAAAATTTTTTTTTATAGAAAAATTTCGACTAATAAAATTATTTTATAGAAAACTTTCGACTGATGAAATTTCTTTTTTATAAAAATTTTCGACTGATGAAATTTTTTTTTATAGAAACATTTTGACTGATGAAATTTTTTTTTATAGAAAAAATTCGTCTGATGAATTTTTTTTATAGAAAAATTTCGACTGATGATTTTTTATAGAAACTTTTCGGCTGATGATTTTTTTGTAGAAACAATTTGACTGATGAAATTTTTTTTATAGAAAACTTTCGACTAATTAAAAATTTTTTTTTATTGGAAAATTCCGACTGATAAAATTTCTTTTTTATAGAAACATTTCGACTGATGAAATTTTTTTTATAGAAACATTTCGACTGATGAAATTATTTTTATAGAAAAATTTCGACTGCAGATAAGTTTTTATGGAAATATTTCGACTGATGAAAATTTTTTATTGAAAAATTTCGACAGCAGATAATTTTTTATAGAAAAATATCGACAGCAGATAATTTTTTATAGAAAAATATAGGCAGCAGGTAAATTTTTATAGAAAAATATCGACTGATGAAATTTTTTAAAGAAATTTTTTTTATAGAAAAATTTTTACTGCAAATAAATTTTTATAGAAAAATATCGAGTAATGTAATTTTTTTTTATAAAAAAATTTCGACTGCAGATAAGTTTTTATGGGAAAATTTCAAATAATGAAAATTTTTTTATAGAAAATTTTGATGAAATTATTTTTATAGAAACTGATGAAATTGTTTTTATAGAAAAATATCGACTGACGAAATTTTATTATAGAAAAATATCGACTGATGAAATTTTTTTAATAGAAAAATTTCGACAGCAGATTTTTTTTATAGAAAAATATCGACAGCAGATAATTTTTTATAGAAAAATATAGGCAGCAGGTAAATTTTTATAGAAAAATATCGACTGATGAAATTTTTTTATAGAAAAATTTTGACCGCAGAAAATTTTTTTATAGAAAAATTTGGTTGCAGAAAATTTTTTTATAGAAAAATTTCGACTGAAGAAAATTTTTTATAGAAAAATTTTTACTGCAAATAAATTTTTATAGAAAAATATCGAGTAATGAAATTTTTTTTTATAAAAAAATTTCGACTGCAGATAAGTTTTTATGGGAAAATTTCAAATAATGAAAATTTTTTTATAGAAAATTTTGATGAAATTATTTTTATAGAAACTGATGAAATTGTTTTTATAGAAAAATATCGACTGACGAAATTTTATTATAGAAAAATATCGACTGATGAAATTTTTTTTATAGAAAAATTTTGACTCTAGAAAATTTTTTTATAGAAAAATTTTGACTCTAGAAAATTTTTTTAAAGAAAAATTTTGACTGCAGATAAGTTTTTATGGAAAAATTTTGAATGATGAAAATTATTTTATAGAAAAATTTCGACTGATGAAAACTTTTTATAGAAAAATTTCGACTGATGAACATTTTTAATCGAAAAATTTCGAATGCAGTAAATTTTTTATAGAAAAATTTTGACTGCAGATAACTTTTTATAAAAAAATATCGACTGAAGAAATTTTTTTATATAGAAAAATTTCGACTGATATAGAAAAATTCGGGCTGGTGTAGTTTTGTTTATAGAAAATATCCGATGATTTTATAGAAAAATTTCGACTGATGAAAACTTTTTATAGAACAATTTCGACTGGTGAAAATTTTTTATAAACCAATTGCGAGTAAAATTTTTATAGAAGAATTTCGGTGATAACTGTTTATAGAACAACTTCAATAAAAATTTTTTTACACAACAATTTCGACTGAAGAAAATTTTTTATAGAAAAAGTTCGACTAATCAAAATTTTTTATAGAACAATTTCGACTGATGAAATTTCTGTATAGAACAGTTTCGACTGATGAAAATTTTTTAATAGAAAATTTCGACTGATGAAAATTTTTTATAGAAAAATTTCAACAGAAGGAAATTTTGTTATAGAAAAATTGTGATTAATGAAAGTTGTTTTTAAATTATGACTAATGAAGTGTTTCTTTTTTTAAATTACGACTGATGAAAGTATTTTTCCAAGAAAATTGTGGTTGATGAAAGTTGTTTTTAAATTATGACAAGAAATTTGTTTTAAATTTTATATTGATATTTTTATATAGAAAAATTACAACTAAAACAACTTTTTTTAATTCTGAATGGTAAAATTTTATTATAGAAAAGTTACAATATTTCGGATGATTATTTTTTAAATTAAAACTAATAAAATTTAGTTACAGAAAAATTTCGACTGATAAAAAAATTTATAAAAATAATATGATTGATGAAATTTTTTTACAGAAAAATTATGATGGTTGAAGGATTTTTTTTTTAGATTTTTGTAGAAAAAAAATATGATGGAAAAAAGTTTTTTTATTTTTTTATTTTGGCTGATTATGTTTTCTGTAGAAATTTAAAACTGAAAAATGGTTTGTCTTGAATCATGACTGATGTTATATTGTTGAAAAATCATTGCTGATATAAGTTTTTTTTTAATTTTTTAATTTAATTTTTTTTTATAGAAAAATTATGATTGATTTTTTTTTTAATTACGATGGATGGAATTCTTTTTTACAAAAAAAATCTGACTGACGAAATTTTTTTTATTAAACACTTATGGCTGGAGATTTTTTTGTAATAGAAAAATTATGACTGATGACAATTTCTTACGAAAAAACTCGGACTGATGACATCTAATAGATTATTAGAGAAATTATGATTATTGAAATTCCTTGTATAGGGTATTCCCGGTGGGCACACTGTATATAGAATATAGTATTGGAAAAATAAAATATCGCAGCGCTGTATTAGAGGGAAGAGAGGCAAAAAAAAAAAACAAAACAATAACTGAAATAATAAATTCACCGAGAAATATTAAATAAATTTCAAATAAACACTTGGTAAAATAAAAATTAAATTGCAAAATTTAAAACAATTAAAATTATTAAAATTGGAGAATTCAAATCAACTGCAAGAGAAAAACTAGAAAATACTAGAAAAATAATTTTGAAAAAAATTTATCTTTTTACTTTGTAAATTTGTATGTTTTTCTTTTTTTTTTACAAATTCTTGTCGTTAAAATATTTCTTTTTATTTTTTTACAATTTGTTGTGGGCTGAAGCTTTTTTGAATTTTATTTGATAATTTTTACAACCACTACTGAGGAAGCAAAATCCTATCGAAAGGAAAAAAGAACTCTTACGTCAAAGCATATGTGGGGTAGAACATAATTAACGCAAGATAACAGTCACAGCTTGAAAATTTCTTACAAAAATTTGTTGACTATAAAAATTCATACCTTCATTCTTTGAGTGAAATCTTTTTAAGCCGGCAAGCACATATTGATCTTTATGGGTTGATTAGTCTCCTCACTAACACTATAAAAAATTCTGAGATACTCACATATAATTGTCGCAAGGGAAGTGACAAGAAATTTTCAATTGAATTTACAAAAGTTTTTAAATCTAATAATTTTATTTTTTTAAGTGCAGCCAGTGATACAGAGAATAGTCTGCAATCATCTGCAGCAGCTGATGCAAGCATCAGTAATCATCTGTCTGATTTTTGGCCTGTCTTTTGAACTGTCTCTTCTTCTTTTATATGTTTGGGGTGATGAAGTAGTTGTGTCTCAAGTTTGTTCAAAAAGTGTTTAAGAACGTTGATTAAAGAATCAACATCTGTCAGCGTGGTCGTGGTGGACATTTGCCAAAGATCATTTTTCATTTATAATTCCCGAAGTTTGCTCTTCGTAATACAGTAAAAATTTGAATCGCCTTAAAATGAATTTTTTGTTTTCTTTTGTTTTAGAAAACAAACTTCGTGTTGAAAAAACCTTTATTTTGACGCATCCTAAATGATGGCAGCTCTCCCTCCATAATCGTATCGCAAAGCATTAGAGTCACATTATAGAACAGAAGTTTACAGTTTAGTTTAAGTGTACAGTTTCTACGAATAACCTTTTTCATTTGTATTTCTTTCAACTTCAATTGCATCAGCTAGGGTATTTTTTACAGAGGTATTAGAGTTCAAGAAATATTAAAATAATGATTTTTTTTTAAATTGATAAGAAATTTACTTTATTCGCAATAAAATCTTTTGGCTTTATAATTTAAATATGGCCGCCATGAATGGCTCGACCATAGCCTTGTCTAAAGGTGTGATTTTTGATGACTTTTTTTTCAAAATTGTTTGCGTATATCGGCAATAATGTGGTGAATGTTGTCTTCTAAGTGATTAATTATTCACAAACCCCACAGAAAATAGTATAGCGGCGCTAAATCGCACAAACTTGGCGGACTATTTACGGATCCGAAACTATGTTGTTAGCAAACGTTTCCTTTAATAAATCACTTGTAGCTTGAGTTGTGCTCGTCGTGGTTCTTCAGTTGATACCCACCCCAGTGTCAACGAGAGAAAAACGAGAGCCCACTCCCCTGAAGGCTGGCAGGAAGTCAACTGGAAGCTACACGTTATTTCCCGGGATTCAGTAAGCCACAGAGTTCAGCAAATTGATTCTTTAGCTTTTTAGCTGTTCTCTGTGTGATTAATGAGGTAGAGTCTTCGGTAGTATCGTGATAGTTGTGGTTTCGCAGCCCTTATGAATTTTGATTAAGGGGCCAGGATTATCTCACCTTTACAGAGAACAATAGGTGAATGATCCGGATCCAGTGAGCATGCTTGTCATGTGTTTTGGACCAGCAAGGAGCGGTGCTTGGGGACTCTGCTTCGAAACCTCCGAAATTGCAACTAGGAATAACCTGTTGCTAGAAATTAGTCTTCGCCTTACTAGGGCGCGGCGCACGGATCATATCGCCCAAGTGGTTTGACCACCATCGAGTTATGACATACGCACTCAAGATAACGAAGTAAATCATATCACGCGTTGTTCAATTGATATAAAAAAAAATCATATTCATGAATATATAACGGTCGTCCGTAACTGTAACGTTCTGAACGACATCGTTTTCAAAGAAGTGCGGAGACCAATGATTCATAAAGTCCACCAAATAGTCAGTTTTTCTAGATTTCTCATTTTACAGTTGAGGGTTATCATCACTGGAAATATAGCAATTTTGTTAATTGACATATGCGTCAATAAGTCATGGTAGGTAAAAAGAGAATCTTTAGCGCTAAATAAAATTATATTCGAAAAATCGTGATCAACGATGATCTTATTTTGGGTCGGTACAATTATTACGATTTCGAAGGCGTCAACCAATGTAAACATAAATCACTTGACAGCTGACAAAATGCTGCCCTATATACTCCTTCACAAATGACAGCACCATTTGTCATTCGTATTCATTTAGCAATAGACCAGACCAATTGGAGGAGAGTTCCAAAAGGCAGAGCATGAATGCTACGTTCAATCATGATCTTACAACAATCGTAGAATGGAATCGTGTGATTAGGATCGATTTTAATGTCCGTAAGACACAATGTTGCAACCTTACGTATAGATCAGTGTTCGGAGATGCCACTGCATCTGTTACTATGGGTGATATAGGTAATACGCAGTCGGACGCTCTTTATATTCTTCAAAACCTTAAAATTCAGTTTGATGTTCGATGGAATAAACATATTTTTCATGTTTCTAAAAAAGCTTTCAAGTGCCTAGATTTTCTAAAACGGTGTAACCGATACTCCATTCCATCCGATTTTCGTACTATTTATACCGTCCAAAATTGAAATATAGGTCAGCGCTTCAAATTCTATTTGGAGTTGCTCGACCGCGTACAGGAGACAGCTAAGAGACTCATTGGGAATAGTAGGCGATGCAACTCTATTGATTTTCTAGACCATCGACGCAATGTGGGTTGTATTTCACTGTTTTATCGTTACTACAATGGTAAGCGCTCTAATGAAAGTAGCGAATTTGTTCCCGTTACCCGCTCGTTTTTGCATTTAATCCGATTTTCGTGTAGAGCATATCCATTTGTGGTTGGTTTGCGAGTGAACCGCCCTACGCATTGCAAAGAAAATTCGTTTTGTTTATCAGAACAGTCCGTTTGTGGAATAAACTCCCTTCAGAGCTCTTTTTTGTCACTTTCATTGTGGGAAAGTTCAAATTTAATGTCTACAAACACTTCTCGCTCTTTTCCCCTCTCCATAATCTGATTTCCTAGTTCTGGCACAAAGCGTTGTATGAGTAGGAGCCATGCCCTGAGTGCTGGTCCGAAACGAAAAAATATGTCTACTTTAACTTCAATATCTCTATAAAGAGCGGCCGATATATTGAGTTATAAAATCGGTTTTTTTTTTCTTTTGAACATAAACAAGTCTGCAAAAATGTTATTCAGTTATTCAGTATAAGAAGATAGCTCCTTAATAAAATACATGAAATTATATCCATTTTTTATTGTTGCCACTACTAAAATCAATTAAAATTTAATTACATTTTTATTTAAAAGTTATACACCTCTATAAAAAACACCCTTTATAAATTAAGATCAAAAGATAATAAAACAAATGTTTTATTTGTCGTATTAAAAATTCTGCACTAATTTTGTCACACCATTTATTTGCTCGTAGTTTAAGAGCATAAATGACTGAATTAATGAATGAGTGAATGAGTGAATGATGTAGAATGTCATGATGAGGGCGACTGACTGCTAAATGATTTAATAAACAAATTAGGAATTTTAATAAGAGTTTATAGAAAAGATTAACAACAATAATGTTTCGTATGAACGATAAGCTGTTTGTAAAAGGAAATGTCAATGTTGTGGTTTCAAAATACAACGGCAACAACAACTACAATAACTATAAATAAATAAATAAATAAATATGTACGTCATTACAAGTTCATTGTCAAAATCTGAAATTATTATTTAGTTTTAGTTGTTTTTGCTTTTTTGTTTTAATAATTTAACATTGACCTAAAAGGAAGTGAGTTTTTATTTAATTTTTTTTTTAAATGAAATATTTCTTCTTAATAAATATTTCATTTAAAAAAAAATAAATAAGAAAATAAAATTTGTATGTCAAATTAATGTGGCCTACATCCTTGCTTAGCTCAGCTATCCAAAGTACAATACGCTAAGGCTCTAGTTATACTTAAACTCACGTTCATCTGTTTTAACCAGTTAACGACTGTAATCGACTGCCTTGCACTGTTGTCATGTTAAGCTTTAATGTAAAGGTATTAATTCTTAAAGCGTAGTGTTAAATAATTTGGTTATAATGAAAATAATGAATAATAAAGATAAAACAAATAGGCGGGCGAAGAATCAACGATACACATAAAAACGATATAAAATTTGAAGGGAATAAACCTGTAAGTGGATGCAGCAAAAGTTTCACGGTTATAATCGTTTCACAATGATATTCGATATTAATTCAAATTTTAATTTCCATTCTTCTTCTTACAGTGGCCTTAGTTATATAGGGTCCACCATCTAACGTTTTTTTTTTTGCAACTAGTGCTTATTTCGTGAATGGTAACACTTAGCTCAGGTTGGATTTGACAGATAATTAGTTTTATCCCTCCGCTGAACGAATATGGTTGTGTGTACGCTTGAACAACGCTTCGCTAAATGGGCTTGCGATCGATTTACAGAAGATGCCGATTTTGCAAAAAAAAATCAGATGAAGCTCATTGATCTTGGCGGGTATGTAAACAAGCGAAATTGTCGCATTTGGGGCACAGAAAACCCGCACGCATACATTGAAAAGCCGACGCACCTAAAACGAGTCACTATTTGGTGCGTATTTTGGTCCAGAGGAATAATTGGGACATTTTTCAGGAGTGGTCGTTACAGTCAATGGCGATCGTTATCGGGCCATGTTGAACGAATTTTTGTTCACAAAAATTGAAGAGGAGGATATTGTCAACATTTGGTTTCAACAGGGCGGCGCTACGTGCCACACAGTCGAATATGTGTAGTTTTGTTTATAGCATATACATACTCTCTGCCAATTTCAAGTGTCTGTCTATAGCTTTTTAAAAAATAAGGTCACGTATAGCCTCTATGGAGTCACCCTTAAAATTTAAAATTTTTTTACTTGCTTGTCGGCTGTATTCCCTATAAACTCAAGGGTCTATCTATAAAAGCTGAAAATTAATGTATTGGGGCTTTCAGCAAGAAGTTTGTTTTTCAATTGTGGCGACACTAAAAACATGATAGTTTTGACATTTAGTTTTTTGACATATTCGTAGTAGATGCATTGGCAATTGTTTCAATAAATTCAATTTCGCACGAAAATCGCATTAAAAAAAATAAATTTAACTGTAGAAATGGTGGTTCGGTTAAAGTTACATTTCGATATTTTCGTCCTTCTGAGATCGCTGTTCAGAATTTGGTCGCTAAATTTAAGTGTCGACAGTTTCAATACAAAATGTGCGAACACCAATTCGTGTTCGACCAAGTCGTTCAACTGGATCTGCTGTACAGTATTGAAGATCTCAGATCCCAATTTGTCGATTCCTCGACGTTCTCAATAACTGGGGTTATTTAAACCGCACCACATGACGAATTTTGCGTAAGGATTTGACTTTGAAGCATTACAAGGTTCGGCAGGTGCACGAATTGAAGCCGACCGACCACTCACATTGCCATAGATTCACTCAATTCATTCTAGAACAAACGGCTGGCTTTTCCGAAAAAATCATTTTTCAGACAAAGTCCATTTTCACTTGCCAGGGTTGGCCAACAAGCAAATTTGCTGGATTTGGGCTTCTGAAATTCGTAGATTGAGATTAAAAAGCCTTTGCATGCTCAACGTGTCATCGTATGATGCGTTATGTGGTTTGGAGGCGTGATAAGGCGACGATAAGGCTGGAAATCGATCACGCTATCGCGAAATGATAACTCAATTTTGGCGTATTATTGACGACGTGGATATTACTGACATGTTGTTTCTACAGGATGGTGCCACATGTAACACAGCAAATAAAACAATTTAAGTTTATTGTAAACCAAATTTCCCGATCACATAATTTCACGGCAATCAGCAGTTAGGTGGTCAGCCAGACCCTGTGATTTAATACCACTGGATTATTTTTGGTTGGGGACAGAGCCTGTGCAAGCCAATCGAATCGATTTCAACCTTAAAACTCAAAATCTGTGATGTGATTAACGAAATGGAAGCGCCATTTTGCATTGAATAAATTTATTTTAATTTTTAATGTTACGCCACACCATTGGGTGGTATCTTAATTTCCGTATTTTTAAAATTATAATTTGTTTTTTATTTATTTAATTTTAGCGATTTATTATAACAATTTATTATAACAGATTTATCATAACAAATCTACATAACACAAAAGCATTAGCTACCACTGGTTATCGGTTATCTTCTATATAAATTGTCAAGTTCAAGGCGAAAGACAACAGCAAATATTTTCAAAAGCTACATCCAGCCATGACGGGATTTAGAAAACTCTCATTTAATCAATTTGGTTTGAGTAATAAGACGCTTGACTTTTCCATACAAAATTTGGGGTAAAATTCTGTGATGAGCTATATAAACAGTAGTGAAATGGCAATATGGATATGCTTTCTCCCGCAGTAATACATTTAAAATATTGTCATAAAATATTTATTTTTGCAAGAAATTTAGCAAAAGTTAACGGAGATTAAATTAAAAATGATTCCAAAAAATAATTCTTCAAATTACAAAAATGTTAAATTTAAAAAAATGCAAACGATATTCTTTCAAATATTTTAACTGCCACTGTAAAGCCTTAAGGAGATAGTTAGTTAAAGGAAAAGAATCATTTCCAGGTAAAATATTTACACATTGGCAATTAGTGCTAATCGCGGTAAGAAGACGATTATACCTTAAAAGCCAATAGATCAATCGTTTTATCTCTGCACATTTCTTTCTGCAAATGATCAACAATAATGTGATCAGTAGCATAAAATCCCACTTATGCCCTGATAACATGGGCAACATCCCAAAACACTTTGAAATGCAAATTTTATTACTTTTCGTTATTTAAGTATTTCTAAAGAAATTTTTGTTGTAGCTTTTGTTTAGCGGTTCACTGTTGTATGTTTTCATTTGAAACAGATCAATAAAAACAACAAGATCAATTTCAATAATTGACAAAGTGTGACGATACTTAATTGAAAGTTGCCAGATGAAATTGATAAAAATCGTCAGGATATATTTTTTAAACGCCAGATAAAAAAAAACTTTTTTTTAATTAAATTTTCATTTAAACTGATGTTTTATTACGTTTCGAAAAACCGGAACTGGGAACAACTAGTTTTTGGGAGTTAAAGTCTTTTGTAAATTTAAATTTGTTTTAAAAAAGTTTCATTTAAAAAGTGTAATTTACAAATTTGATTGCTGTGGTTTTGGGTGGCATGAAAACAAGTGGTAAAATGCTTGATTTGCGCAAATCATCGCTATGACTTATTTTTCGATTTCTGTACACATTCAGTGCAAAACAGCCACGCTTATTGAGTTGCTCCCACCTCAACTAAACGAACTTTAAGAGCTGCATTTCTTTGTTGTCTAATTTGTTTTTTTTTGTTTTGGGGAATTGGCATTGCGAGGCAAAATCGCCTAATACAAGTTCTGTACACTACTTTTTGTGAGATATCTTCTCACGAGCTTATGTCAATAAGGAGCAAAAAGTCCTCAAATTCAGTTCGGAAAACAGAAATTTATATCGATATTTCGGAAGAGGATGATGATTGAAAATTCCTTAAAGATCGATTTGATCAAATTTAATAAACCCAATAGAAAGAAAAACATAAAGTTTCCAATGTGTTAATGAATAATAAACTCTATTATTGGATCTGGCAGGTTATACCCTGCAATTTTCTATCCCACAAAACATATTTACATATATTCTCGATCCCTACATAATTATATAATTAATATTCTCACATAATTAGTTTTTGCTACGGCTTAAGAGGAGCTAGAAGTCTTAAACTGTCACTCACAGTTTCATTACAATTTTTTAATGAAAGGGGGGGGGGGGGGGGGGGGGAGGCAGTTTAATAGTGTATACCTCATTATAAATATTACAAATATAATATAGATTCGTATAATTATTATACTATCACAAATCAATGTCATTGCATAGCGTCTTCTGCTATGATTTCTGCAGGCATAATATGTGAGAAAAAAAAATAATTCGTGTAATTAATCTCAATATTAAAGCGCCCAAAATTAAATTCGCAACCTGCAGTGATGGTAACTTCAAATATGTCAATTCTTTTGACAGTTAAAATCATAAAAATGCTTGTTTTCTTGCGAGAACTATCTCATCATCATTATAAATTCTATGGGACTGCAATAACACTAATTTAAGATCAGAAATTGTATTTAACCTTGGTTGGAATCAGATAGTTTTGCAGGTGTAGATCCTGTGTTCATATAAATATAACTTAGATTATTCGAGACAAGATGAGACAGAAATTAACGTCAATACGTCTGTGTGGGCCCTAACCAGACGATGGTCTTACCACTGGTTGAATACAATGCATCTACTAATGCCGCCGAGGCGTATAGCGACTCACTGCGTGGTAACTGTAGAAGCAAAGCAATCTGGGGCGAACCGTCTTGCTTAAAGGCCGGAGACTATCTAAACTCCCGGTGTACTATTTGCAACATTCTGTTTTGAAGGCAATAGCACATCGGATAGGATAAAGCCACATCTTTCAGTGGTTTGGGCTTAAATCACAGCTCCTGCGTTGCTCTCCGAAAGCTTTCACCAATAACTGGAACAGGGCTGTAGATCTAAGGGCTACCGTCCCCCATGTTAGCAATTGCTAAGTCCCTGGCTGCACCATTAGGGTCTTTATCGTCAAGTTTCAAGCTCAGTCTATGCAATTAGTGCTGGCTTTTATCAACAGAGGCTACAATGTCAAGGTGTGAAGGTGATCAACAAGACTGCGTGCCCCCGAAGATGAATTCGTGACAGAAAAATGTATTTTTACATTTTCACAAATCTAATCTGAATAAAAGAGAACACTGACAAGTGGCCGAAACCGGTTTGTTCACAAACTACATTTGACGAGGGTCGACGTAAAACCGTAGCCAAATAAAAATGAATAAAATTTAGCTGTTTTAAACGCTACACAGCGCTTGTGTTAAAAGCTTTCAGTTGGAATCAAAATCTCAGATATTTCTTAAGATGTTCCCTCTATGTTAATATAAATATATCTTAGATTATTCGTGACAAGTTGTGATACAGATTAAAGGTAGTACCTGACCGTGTTGATCCTAACCTAATGATTGTCTTATCATTGGGCGAATACATGTGAGTTTACCATAACCTCCGAGGCATATAACGTCTCTCCATGTGGTAACTTCAGAATCGTAGCAAGTAAAGTCGTGCGTCCACACTTTGCTTGAGAGCTGGAGCCTATATAAACTCCTTCCGCAGCATTGGCTACATTCTGTTGAGAATGGAACAAGATATCGAAAGAGAAAATATCATACCTTCCGGAGGTGTGGGTTTGAACCAAAGCTACCACGTTACCCCGGAAGAGCAATAAACGGAACAAAGGCGCACGCCTGTGGATAACTGGTTTTCGGGGTACCAGTTGTTAAATCATTGGTGGTACTTTTAAAGTCCTTATCTTAACGCGGCTTGAGAATGATGCATTCGCATCGAAAGCGCTCGTCTTTGACAACAAACCAGCCAGTTAGGACAGGAAATGGCAATAGTATTTCATTTACTGGCGGAGGAAAAATAAACAACATAATTCCTGGTAGTCTTTTACCTTGCTACAATATCAAGGTGTGAAGCTAACCACCACCACCGCGTGCCCCTGGTGGGAATAATTAGTGACAGGCAAATTTACTTTTATGATTTCACAAATCTAATATGAATAAAATGTTGCTTTTTTAAACGCTACACAGTGCTTCAGTTAAAATCCGAAAAGTGCAACTCTGTCAAGTGTACTCAACTGAAAAAATAATATAATTATTTTTTTAAAACAAAATTGAATATTTAAAGTTTTTAAACTTGAAATGAAATCCTATAATTTTTAAAACGTTAAATTAACATAATTCATCTTACAAAATGACTATAAATATGGCAACCATAATAATGTTGTTTGTGTTTACGTTTCCCTCTTTCTTCTTTTCCTTCTCTTTTAATAATTTCCCAAAAAACAACCTGTCGCGCATCAAGCAAAAAAAAACAGATACAAAAATAAATGTTTTTATTTTTATTGTTTGAAACGACATTAAGGAAAAACTTAATGCAACAACAACAACAACAACAATATCAGCATTTAGTAAATGACACACAAGAATAGTTGTAATTATATGATCACGAGCCAAAGTCACAGACACTAATAAAAATCGAAATTAGTTATTTAACACATATACACACACACACACCCGACATTCGCTGGGTTAAGAAAAAAGAAAACAAATCAGAAACGAAATAAAACGAATCGAAACTCACTCACTCACTCACTCACACTTTCACAAGTGCACTTATTAAAAACAGTGTTTGAGTTGTTGCTGTTGTTGGTGTATTTGTACTCAATATTTTATTGTTTTGTTATTGTCTTGTTGGTATTTTTATTTGTTTTTATTGTCTAGTGCTGCCACTCATGTTAAATAACATTCCTTGTAGCGAGCAAAATACTTAACGGAGATGATAACTGAGAGTTTTGGGGAAAGTGTTCTCAGGAGGCATTACAAATTATAGCGCTCAATTTCAAAATAAACTAAAATTTATTTATAATTTTTATTAATCAAAAATTATTGAAAGCCTGTCAACTTCATTTAGAACGTTCAAAGGCATCTTGGTGATAAAGAGACTGGAGAGTATTAAAGGATTCAAGCATTCTTTAGTAGTGAAAGTATAGTTCATGTTGCATGAAGAATACTCATTGCACCTTAATGTAATCACCAACTCCCAAAGGAAAATGTTTGTTAAACCAGCTATACGAGTAGCTAAATCGCTTGCATCTCTGGGTATAGAGCCAGTCATTTAAGCAAACATATTTCCTGCAAAGGAATGGAAAACGTTATGGGTTTAGTTTAGTTTTAAGTTAAACCTTCACGTCTTTTGGTTTCCCTAAGACTTGTGAACTGGATAGAAGATTTTTGCACAGCTTGTGTGTGTCCCTAGATCGTTTTGCACTCAATTGTTTTCATTCTATCCCAGTCTGTTAACAGTAAAGCAGAATGCTTTTCGTTAAGGAAAAACTGTTTACAGTGAAAAGTCGTTAATTGCTAACTGTTTTCGAAAACGCTATTTTTCGTTGTTCCTTTCACTATTTTTTTTACATTTCTTACCTTATCACGTTTCTTATTCTCAATGAAACATTGTGATCCCAGCAGCTGTTTCACTACTTTTTGAAATGTGTTCTATAAAAAAAAAGGAAAGAAATAGTCAACCCGTTTTGTCGGCAAACCGTTGCTAAGCTGTGCTTTTTTACTTCATCACTAAAGATAAGCGAGAAATGCAGAGTGTTATGCAGTTACCACTCGCATATATTATCTTTCCTTAAGCAAACCTTGAAACGCATATCAACAATTTAAAACTCAGTGCAGATAGTATCGAACTAGCCTATTTGCGCTAGAGTCTGAAACATATATGCGATGCAGTTTTTTTCCGTTTTAGTGGAGACGTCAATAAACAAAATTGCTTGCCGTATTTGGTGAAATGAACCCGGCCACCATAGAACCATAGACTGATATGGGGCCGCGAAACCACAACCACCACGATACTCCCATAAAGGGCCAACCTTAATAACCAGCCAGAAAACAGTTAAGTGTCTAAAGAGACAAATAACGGAACTCTGCAGGTCACTGATTACCGTGGAAATAAAGTGGAGTTTCCAGTTGTACCCCTGCTGACTTCAGGGGACTGGGTTCCCTTTTTCTCCCAGTTGCACAGTTCCCCAAAGACCATATATATGTACCCCCGGGGGATAGTGGGTGCAGGAAAAACCGGCCGGCCACCCACGCCCTAAGATGGATACAAACTAGGTGCGTGAATATCTGACTAGCAATTTTCGAGTGGACGGTAGCAGGGCCGTGCCATCACTCCTTGTTAAAGAGTTGGAGACTATCCAACTCTTAGTCCTGTTGCAAGAGCTATTAGGATATTTATTTGGATGTTAACCTCATATTTTCATTAACACCTCTTCGGAACTGTCTTCAAAGCCCGATTTAAATCACAGCCACCACGTTGCACGTCGAGCGGCCTCACCAACATCCAGAACAGAGCCGTAGCCCTGCGAGCAACTAGTTCCCGTGGTACTAGGGTGTGTATAATATGTCCCTGGTTGGACTTCGACAGTCCTATGTCTATTCCAGTATCGGGCTTCTGCTGAGCCTAGACGACTGATGCCACCTTTTACCCCCAAAGGCACATATCAAGATCGGGAGGAGATTCATCAAGACTGAGTGCCTCCGAGGGAATGCGCAGACACAGTAACATCCAAAAGAATCGACTGTTTGGTGTGTTTTAGGGGCTGACGTGGAATCATTCCTTCATTATTGCAAAAAGGATGCTGGCCAGAACGTAACAATCAATGGCGACCGCCATCGAGCCATGATTACTAACTTTTTCGCTCATCAATTAAGGCGAATTGAAATTGAATTGATGATCAGGAGCTGTGGTTCCAACGAAATAGTGTTACATGTTATACACCTCGTTCCGCAATAGATTGATGAAAGAAAACGTATGGTAATCGTATAACTTTACATTTCGAATCCTTGACTTGACATACAATTCCGTGTTGTGTTGTTTAACGTCGCTAGACTATGAATATATTTGGTGTTCAGCTACGTGAAGTTGTTAGTCTATAAGTCCGATAAGCTCGAAACGACAATATACGTCGTTGTCGACCACATGGGAAATTGTACCTCCAGATTAGACTATGTCCAAGCCAGCCGTAACGGTCATATGGCAGAAGACATATTTAAACTGAAATTTCAGAAGAACATTTTTCGAATAAATGTCAATTTAAAATTTCATTTCATTTATTCGATTTCGAATTTAGATACCTCTATAAAAATACCCTTTAATAAGATGCCACGAGATTATATTTCGAATATAGCGAAAATCGTGTCTATTAACAAAAAATTATCTTTGTATTACTACTTTATTAAAGTAGCTGAACTGTTAGTTTATGACCTAAATTTTGGGTGCAGCCCAATGCCTCGTGATTTTGAGCTTCTGCTTTGCTGTTATAGATTAGTTTAGACAGATGATATAGGATGATATAGCTGATATAGGATGTAAAGTTTAGGGTTGTGGCCTATGCAGAAAATGCTTGGATTCTCACAGGGTCATTTTTAAAGGGATAAATGTTCATTTGCCGGGTGTAGCTCCCAACGAATTTTTAAGTTTAAAAATAATGAGACATTATCCGGGGGAATTTTAATTTGAATCAAAAGAGAAGAGAAAAGAGAAGGTCAGAGAAGTTGTGCCCAACTAAAAATAACACAGGGTGTCCGCTGGGAACTTATACTACTTTATCCGTTAATAACTTTTGATTAGGTCGGCAATTATATATGGAATATAATAGCAGATAAATGTCCGCTTCTGGTAGGCTCACAAATGCGAGCCCTCTTGAGCACATTTTTCATTACACTCTCACACATTTCAGGCGGTATTTCATTAATTTCATATGCGGTATTTTCATAATTTCAAGTGCCCCTGTAGGCTAGCAGGTAGTGTACTAGCTTTTCAATGTGGGGGTTGTGGGTTCGATTCCCAACGAACACCTTGGTTTTTTTTCACTTCAAAATAAAAATTGACTGTCGGTGGGGCTGTTCAGCGATGAAGGCATAGTCACTGGTCGCTGTGCTGTCTTATACGGCAGTTAATTTCCGATTATCCTTCTACTTTCACCACCTGTTTCATCTATTCTCTATATTTTTTCTAGAAGAATTTAGCACGGTACTTGACTAAATAGGCATTGTTGCCTGAAGTGCTACTTCTCTTTAAGAAAAAAAAAATTTCATCACGAATATTTTGTTTAAGTTTCTTAAGCGTTTCTAGTTTTTTTGCATAAATCTTGCTTTTCCGATATCCCCACAAAAAGAAGTTCGAAGCAGTCAAATCAGGCGATCGTGGAAGCCAATTAACATCATCATTTCTGGAAATAATTTCTTGTGAAAAGAGGTCTCGCAGTAATTTCACTGTAATCCTAGCTATATGCTATTTGGCAACGTCTTGTTGATACCACATGTTAATCAAGACCAGTTGTGGCGTTCAAAATTTTTCAATCATATCACGATATCGCTCCCCATTTACACTTACCATTACGCCGCTTTTGTTTTTAAAGAAGTAAGCTCCAATAGTTCCTTCTGACCAAATTGCACACCAAGCTGTCAGTTTTAATAGATGCAAAGGTGACTGTTGTATAATTTGAGGATTGCCCATTCACATATCCATTCAAATGTAAATGTGTTTCGTTACTAATTATAATTTTTCCACGAAAATCGGGGTTGTCATGGGCGAGCTATAACATCCTATTGGCATATGTACGGCGGCGTAAATGGTCTTGTGGTAGAAGCTTTTGTGTCAACTGAATCTTATAATGGAAACAAATGCAAATCCTTGTGGAAAATTGTGGCCAAAGTTGTTCTTTGAAGACCAAGCACGGCGTTGAATTGAGGCTGGTTGAGGATGGTTTTTAACACTTTCTCGAGCAGCAGTAATGTTTTCAGTCGATCTTTCGGAATGTTGTAAAGTTTTCAGCCGATCTTTCGGAACGTTGTACGTTAAGCCTATCACCTGCAGGCCCTCTTTCTTCGAAATCATTCGCTATGCGATAAATAGAGCGTTTTGTTGGCATTTTGTTTGTACCAAAACTGTCACGTAACTTTCTCATCGTCACAGTAATCGATGATTGATTTTGATAACGTGTTTTAACGATTAAAACACGCTGGTTTATCGAATATTTTTCCATAATAAATTTGCCATGTGTTTACTTCACAACTGCCAAATATGAACTGTAAAAGCTAATGTGTAACAAAATGGCGGTAAAATAAAGTAGTATACCTTCCCGGCGGACACTCTATACTTTAAAAATGGCTCTTGATATCCTTCGTTAATACAATATTTTTTTATGAAATCAATTAGAAAATAATTTAATTTTTTCTCTCTTCTCACTTTACAGAAATTTTTCGTTAAAATTTTGAGTACTTTTATGCAGCAGAAATGGTACGAATTAAACATTGTGCTCAAGTATTGCCAGCAAATAATTTCAGATGTCAACCAACACAGGTAGAGTGAATGTAAACATAACAACAGGTGGTTAAATAAAAACTAAATGAACAAAAACATGGATAATATGAAATAAAACAAATTTGTTTTTGTTGTTGTTTATGTACAAGGCACAGTGTGCCTGTTTTCTTAAATATTTAAGCAACTGTGAGTAGAGCCAAATTTCAAAAAAAAGCAAAAAAAGTCAAGAAGAAAATAAAATTAAAACAAAAACAATAAATATAAAGAAAGACACCAACCAGCAGGCAGACAAAATAGAAGCAGGTCTATGCATGTTTTAACATTAATGCTTGTGTAGGGAGGTGTAAGTGTGTTTGTGTGTAAGCAAAAACAAAACAAAAGTCATTTACTTACTTGTTTAAAAGATCTAGGGAATGCGAATGAAATAGTGATGACCAGTAAAGCGCAGCAGCATCATTAACAATAACAACAACAACAACAACAACATAATTTTGCCACTCACTATAGAGAGAAGCTAAAATAACCAACATAAACAATAATTAATTTTATGCTCCAGTTAAGAAAAAAATACGTTTTTAATCTAACAAGAGATATCAAAATGACAACAACAGAGAACACAGCGGATAAAATAATAAAGAAAATTTGAAATTTCAAAGTTAATTGTTATACATACCTACTCTGAGATATATTCTTATTGTTGACAACAACAATTAAAGAGAATAAATAAAAATTCTACGGTTGTGGTGTAAATGGAAAAGCTCTTTTAATAATAAAATTTAAGAGTTCTCAGCTGCTGCTGGCTGTTGGATTCTTATGTGGAAGCCAAAGAAAAGAAAGTGTTTGTTTATATTGTTGAAATTCAAATAATAATAATAACAATAATAACATCGTTTGGTAGCGACGCATTTCAATTCAATTTCAACAGCAATGTATAAAAAATAATAAATAATTTAATATAAATAATAATTTTATTTTTAGTCAAAGATCAATGATCAGTATTTGTTTAAAATCGATCGTTTAATACAAGAAAACAAAGAATTTTGATGTTTTCTTTTTGTTTATTTAAAAAAAAAGTGCGCGTGCTTTAATTTAAACAACAACAATAACAACAAAATTGCAAACAAAAAATTTTATTGAAATAAATAAAGAAACTAACAAAAGCCCCCGCCAAAAAAAAAAAAAAAAAATAATAAGATCAGTGACATTTGAAATGTACAAAATCACACAGAGTTTATAACAGACCACTAAGCAAAGTAATGATCATACACTTCATTTTCATTGTATGAGAAGGAAAATACCCACCTGCCTTAAATCGACACTACAATACCAACATACCTATAACAGCAACAATTTTCAATAAAATTTGCTTAATTTATTAAAAACAAAACTAACAAATTCTCTTGCCACTTATATACAACAACAACAAATATATAAAAAAAATAAAATAATTCAAAATAAATGTGTCAGCTTTGAAATTGTAAAAAAAGAACACATCAAATGAATTCAATTCCCATTAAAAAGTGAATAAATAAAACAAATCACCAAAAAAATAAAAAATAAAAAAAAATTAATTTAAATTTGTTATATTTGTTTAAATAATTTACCCATGATTCATAGCAGTTCAGTTCTGACTAACGGTTAAACTGCTAAATACAAAAACAAAAACAAAAAAAAAAACAAAAAGTATTAAAACACCAAAAATTATATTATTTTTTAACTTTAATTAAATATGAACTAATCTTTTAACGGTCTTTTAAATAATTTAACGATTTTATTTTTCTCGTTATTTTGTTGTTTTTTTTTTTTGGTTTTTATTTTTCTTTTCAAATTATATTATAATTTTTGTTTTTGAAAATATAAAAAATAATTTTCTGAAGAAGCTTTCCACAGGAAGGCGAACTATCGAGAAAAATAAAATCGTTAAATTATTTAAAAGACCGTTAAAAAATTAGTTCATATTTAATTAAATTAAAAAAAAAAAGGTCGAATAAAAATAAAAGTAATTATTTTTTAACTAAAACTAAAATCATTTTCAAAATGTGCTCACCGTGTAAACAAATGACTTTTTTCCACACCGGAAGTATTTAAAGTTTCAAGGATAACGGAAGTAGAACGAACCTTAATAGAATTTGGTAAGTTTTATATATATTTTCTACGGCTTAGAACATTTTTCATAAGCATATTTGTGTCCTTGTAAAGGATCAAATCAAAACTTTGTAGAATTTCTCCTGCACTTTCCTCCTTCTCTCTTTAATTTTTATGTCATTTAAACGCCTCCTTAGTCTCCAAAATTGCATACCATATGTCGCCTGCATTGTTTTATAACATGCGTTTTTATATCTACACATATAAAGGGTCTGCCAAATAACTTTTTTTTGTTGTTGTTTTCAATGCTATAAACAAAACTACTGCATATTTTCTCAAATTTCTTTTTTTTTTATTTGAAAGTACAATCCTTCCGATTAATAATGGAAAATAATTTTATTCAAATATCTGCCTCGGCTGGCCATGCAGTAGGCTACACGATCGGTCCAATTTGTAAGCACATTAGCGATTGTGTGCAGCTGTATTTCACCAATAGCTTCACGAATATTGTCCTTTAAAGCGTCAATTGCCTCTGGCTTGTCGGTGTAACACTTATCTTCGGCGGCACCCCACAAATAATAGTCCAACGGTGTCAAATCGCAGCTCCGAGATGGCCAAACGACATCAGTTCTGCGGCTGATAATGCTATCTTCAAAAATAGGGCGCAAAATATCGAGTGTGTATTCCGCTGTGTGGCACGTAGCGCCGTCCTATTGAAACCAAATGTTGCCAATATACTCCTCTTCAATTTTTACGAACAAAAATTCGTTTAACATGGCCCGATAACGATCGCCATTGACTGTAGCGGCCAATCCTTGCTCATTTTCGAAGAAAAATGGCACAATTATGTCTCTGGACCAAAATCCGCCCCAAACAGTGACTCGTTTTGGATGCGTCGGTTTTTTGCTTGTTTACATACCCGCCAAGATCAAAATGAGCATCATCTGAAAAGATGATTTTTTTTTGGCAAAATCGGTATCTTCTGGATGGATGTTCGCTTGGCTGCAACTCCTGAACCAATTGGACTTTGTATGGCGTCATACCAAGATCTTTATGCAAAATTCGTCTCAATGCTGTCTCTGAAATGTTCAATTGTTGAGAACGACGGTGAATTGATGTTGATGGCACTTCACGCACACTTTCTCCCACAGCAGCAATGTTCTCGGGTGTTGTACGCTTTGTTTTTGGCTTTTCGCGCTTTGGTTTATCGACGAGGATACCAGTTGCTTTCGCTTTTTTCACAAGATAACGAACATACGGAGCTGACGGCGTTTCTCTTCTTCCAAAATCCGTACGCAATTTTCGCACACATTTTGCAACATTACCATGCTTTTCAAAGAAATGCCGCAATATTTCCCAGCGTTGTTCAAGCGTATACACAACCATATTCGTTCAGCGGAAGGATAAAACTAATTATCTGTCAAATCAAACATGAGCTAAGTGCTACCATTCACGAAATTAGCACTAGTTTAAAAAAAACGTTAGATGGCGGACCCTTTACAATAACATTCTACTTCAACATTATCACATATAGTTGTTGTTATCATTTTTTCAGTGTAGGGCGCCTATCTGACTGTATGTCTTCTTCCCCCCCAGGGGCATATAAATATGGTCTTTATAGAATATTCCACTATCTAGACACAGTGCAACTGGGGGAAAAAGGGAGCCCAGTCCCCTGAAGTCAGACAGGGAGACAGCTGGAAGCTCCACTTTATTTCCACGGGAGTCAGTAAGCTCGCAGAGTTCATTATTTGCCTCTTTAGACATTTAATAGTTCTCTGGCTGATCATTGAGGTTGGCCCCTATATGGGAGCATCGTGGTGGTTGTGGTTTTGCGGCCCCATAACAGGTTTGTTTATTATGGTGGCCAGGATCATTTCGCTGATAATGACACGCATTCCCAGTGGGTTAACCACCATCTCATTAAGGCTTATAGCCAGGTGCAGATGTAAATATTATCACAAAATATCGCTAAATAGTGACGCGAAGTTCTCACATTATTTGGTTAGCGATGCTGCTTCTCCTGTTATATCGTACTTTGAGACCATATACCGGACTATTAAGAAGTGAAAAGAAGCAAACTTTTAATAAAAGATTAACTCGAGAACGCGGAACCTTATAAAATAATTTTGGTATTTTAACAGCACGATGGAGAAGAGTGTATCGAACCATAAATATGACTGCACACTCTACCAAAAAAGCTGTTTCCACCACAGTTCTACTTTAAAATGCTTGATGGAATTTATTGCCCACCAGATTTTGTAGATGGGTAACAGTTCTGTTACAGAAGGCTTATGGAGACAAGAAACGCACTCACTGCTTAAAATGTAATTTTGGTTGATATCCCTCTTTATGCATTAGTCAGTTGTAACTCCAAACACTAAATAGTATGCTCCGAGTTTTAATGTTTTGATAACTATTTAAACAACTACCACTACAAAGTGTGGTATGTGTTTTATATATGTTTATCTATTTTAAGTGTTTCAATCTACTTTAAGTGTTTTATACCACTACCATTACAAAGTGTGGTATGTGTTTTAAAAGTTTTTTCTATTTCAAGTGCTTTTTTTAACTACTACCACTAAAAAGTGTGGTATTTGTTTTAAATGTTTTTATCGTTTTTAAATTTTTTTTATACACTACAACTAGCGTATGTTTTAAATGTTTTTTTCTATATCAAGTGCTTTTTTAACTACTACCACTAAAAAGTGTGGTATTTGTTTTAAATGTTTTTATCGTTTTTAAATTTTTTTTATACACTACAACTAGCGTATGTTTTAAATGTTTTTTTCTATATCAAGTGCTTTTTTAACTACTGCCACTAAAAAGTGTGGTATTTGTTTTAAATGTTTTTATCGTTTTTAAATGTTTTTATACACTACAACTAGCGCATGTTTTAAATGTTTTTTTTTCATTTCAAGTGCTTTTTTAACTACTACCACTAAAAAGTGTGGTATGTGTTTTAAATATTTTTACCTATTTTAGGTGTTTTTTTTTCTATTACCACTAAAAAGTGTGGTATGTGAATTAAATGTTTTTATCTATTTTAGGTGTTTTTTTCCTACTGCCACTTAAAAGTGTGGTATTTATATAAGTGTTTTTATCTTTTTTAAATGTTTTTTATATCCTACAACTAGCGTAGGTTTTAAATGTTCTTTTTTTTATTTCACGTGTTATTTTAACTACTACCACTTAA
The DNA here is from genome assembly GCA_030448955.1 of Trichopoda pennipes. NCBI lineage: Eukaryota > Metazoa > Arthropoda > Insecta > Diptera > Tachinidae > Trichopoda > Trichopoda pennipes. The sequence continues at coordinate 7,919,197 of JASKUP010000064.1, forward strand.
AAAAGTGGTGGGTGTTTTAAATCTTTTTATCTATTTTAAATGTTTTTATCACCTACCACTTAAAAAAGTGGTATGTGTTTTAAATGTTTTTACCCATTTTAAATGTTTTTTTTTTATCTACTACCACTAAAAAGTGTAGTGTGTTTTTTAAATGTTTTTATTAATTTCAAGTATTTTTTATTTATTTTTATTTGAGATAAATTTTTTACGATTGCCAAGGCTTTACATATCTGGTACACCAAAGGTCATATTATTGATGTCCAACGTTATTTAGTGAACAGAGTTAAGTAAGTTGTTATTTTCACCACCAAAAAAAGAAGTGGTGTGTGTGTAAAAGAAATAAAAGGAAAAGTAAGCTAATACGAGTTAATTAACCAAAAAATATCATGAGTCATAAGTTCAAATCCCATTAAAGATTTGATTAGATAAATTTAGATTTGTTGCTGTGTCAACAAGAAGGCGGGTAAATAGAAAGATAGTAGTTTAATTGTTTCAAGAAGAAATGGAAAATTATTGCTTTCAAGCGGAAGAGTTGTTGAAGGTCTTTGTATATTGAGCTTTAGAAAAATGTGGTAAACACCTTAACCGTGTCTTAACTTAAGATTTTAAATGTCTTTAACTTGTAGGAATGATATGATTTCAGTTATTTAAGAGATAAATATTTATAATAATTCATTTTGTTATTGGCTTTATTGTGAGTAAAAGAAAAATTGACAAAATAAAGTAAAAGTTCCGTCTCTGGAATTGGGTATCAAAATATTTATGCTTCCGTTTCCTTACAAATTTTTAATTTTTATTTTGCTTATTATTAAGATTATCAAATTAACGCTAATCAAACATTGTAGACACAAGCAAAATTGCTTTGTTTTTATAACAGCAGACAGCCGACGCCGCCTTTAAAATTCTGCTACCTCTTACTAATATTGCACGCTATTTATCTGTCTACTCGTATCTTGTTAGCACGAATAAATACTCGCACTTTAATTGTTATTGTGGTTGGTTATTAAAAAATTTTACTCACGTTACGTTTTCTTTTCCATTCAATCCATAAATAATTTTATTTTTATTATTATTTACATTGCATTAATTAAAAATTTAAATTGAATACTATTGTACAATAATAGCAACACTAATAACAACAATAACAATAAAAATAAAGTACAAAAAAAAATATGAAAATAATATTTGGAATTTTTTCTATAGACGTTGAATAGACATTTTTAAATGGAAAATGCATTTTTAATTAGCGATTTTACAAGCAGAAAGAAATGTTTCATTACAAATTAATAGAAAAACGTTTTCATTTTTGATGATAATTCAGAAACACAACAAGCAACGAGTGAAATAAATTGTAAAGAATAAACAAATAGATAAATAAAGGGTTTTCCCATAAGAAGTTTGTTTTTTAAAACAAAATAAAACAAAAAATTTTGATGAAGATGATTCAAATTGTTATTGTATCATGAAGAGAAAAGTTTGACAATTATGAAGAAAAGTGATATTTGGATAATATTCACCACGACTACGCTGACAGATGTCGATTGTTTCATCAATAATTTTAAACATTTGTTGGCAAAAGTGCGGTCCTATTTCGTGAAATCGTTTCGATTGGCTCCGTATCGACTCTGGCCTTAACATAGCCCCACAAAAAATATAACAGCGGTGTTGAATAACATGATCTGGCTGCTGATTGTCGAGAAATGGGGAAATTTGGTTTTTAATAAATTGACCGTTTCATTGGCTGTGTGACATAGTGTGGCAGCGTCCTGTTGAAACCACATGTCAGTGATATCCATGTCGTCAATAAAAGGCCAAAATTAAGTTGTTAGCATTGCACGATGGCGTAATCCATTCACCATTACCGCATTTCCAGCCACATAGCATGCAAAGATCTCTCATGTCGATTCTTTCATCAAAGTTTTTAATCACTTTTTGCCAAAATGGTGGTCTGATTCTATTAATCACATCACGGATTTTAAGTTCTAAAGCTGAAATCGATTCTATTGGCTCCGTATAGACTCTATCCCTAAAAACTAATCCAGAATTGGTGAATTACACGATGAAATTATGCGAAAATTTGGTTTGCAATAAATTGATCGTTTTATTGGCTGTGTGACATATTTCAACGTCCTGTTACAACCACATGTCAGCGATATCCACCTCGTCAATAATAGGCCGTTATTAGCATCTCGTGATAGCGTGATCTGTCGACTGTTCCCGCTTTACCAGCCTCATCTTCGCAAAAAACGGCTCAATCCCGCCTCCAGACCACATAGCGCACCATACAGTGACACTTTGAGCATGCAAATGAACTTTGAGAAACCCAAATGCGTCAATTTTGTCTGTTGACATGCTCTGACAAGCGAAAATGGGCTTCGTCTGAAAAAATTATTTTTTCAGAAAAACCAGACGGTTGTTTCTGAAAGTATTGGGCGAAGCTGCGGTGATGTGTATGATCGATCGGTCGGCTTCAATTTCTGCACCAGGCTTCAAAAATCAAATCCTTAGGAAAAATTCGCCATGTAATGGTTTTGTTATAACCTCAATTATTGAGAACGTCAAGGAGTTGGCAAATTTGGATCTGCTGCAACATTTAGGCTCGCGACTGCAATTTTTTCAGTTGAACGACCCAGTCGAACACACGTTAGTGTTCGCACATTTTACATCGTGCTTGTCGACTCAAATTTAACAACCAAATTCTTAATAGTGGTCTCACAAGTACAATTATATTGTTCAAAAAAATCACGAATTTTAACAGAGCCACCATTTTCCTAATGGATTTTAAATTATTCTACTGAGATTTTCTTGCGAAATTGAATTCATTGTAACAGTGACCACTGCATTTACTACCTCAAAAAAACCAAATGTTAAAACTATTATGTTGTTGATGGTGCCACAAACTTCTTGTTGAACAACCCAATATATTTAATGTTTAGTATTGAAAAAAAAGTTCAGCAATTGCTTATCAACAATAATTGACAGACGTTACACTGTGGAGGTTGAGTTAAAAAAAAATAAATAATTCTGCTGTTTCTGAACAGGTTTTTAATTTAGAATGTTAAGATGTATTTCTTAAAAATTGAATTTTGCCTTTGTAGTCTTAAGGAGAAAGGGGTTAAAATACTCCAATATTTAAGTGGAAATATCTAGATTTCAACCGTTTCAACTTTCCCATCAAACAAGCAAATTCAAAAATGGGTTGGCATGCATGTTTTCCTTAAATAAAATAACTCCCACAGTTAATAAGCAGCTTTCCTGTTATTTTTAGAAATTTTTTGGAAATTTATTATTTAATTTTCGTTTGTGGAACGCAAATACTATTTTGTTGCATATAATCAGTTTTTGGGGACCAGCAGTAAGGGAACGAGCCCTACAAATGCAATGCATTGTGTTAGAACTAGAAAGTTAAAATATAGGGGGGAAGAAAAGAGCGAATAGTGTTTATGGCCATTTAATTTGAACTTTCCTACATTGAAAGTGGCAGAAAAGACCTCTGCAAGGAGTTTATTCCACATACGAACTGTTCTGATAAAAAAAAACGAATTTTTCCTGTAATACGTAGTGCCATTCACTGGCTAATCAATGACAAATGCGTACGCTCATAATGAAAAGCTAGTTAACCACAAAAACGTGCGTGTAACTGGAACAAGTTCCTTAATTTCATTAGAGCACTTAACACTGTAGTAACGATTAAATAGTGAAATACATCCCACACTGGTCGATGCTCTAGAGAATCAATAGAGTACAAGAGCTGGATAGTACACGCTCTCCAAAATAGACTTTGGGAAGCCGGCCTATACATGAATGTTATATTCCATTTTTGGGCGGTTAAAGGTGTTATAAATAGTACGAAGATTGCATAAAATGACGTATCTCTTACACCGTTTTAGAAAGCCGAGGCAATTGAAAGCTTCTTTAGAAACCTGAAAAATGTATTCACTCCATCGAACATCACGCTGAATTTTCATGCCAAGAACATTTAAAGCGTTCGATTCCATAATACCTATATCAACCCATAGTAACAGATGCAGCACCATTTCTGAACACAAAATCTATGCGTAATACGTGATAAGGTTTACACCAGTACCGACCGTAGGTCGTGACTTGGTGGTGGCCGAACCATGGTGGGTAATTATAGCGTCATCCTGACCCCAGAAGGCCTTCAGATACGTATATCCTCCGGTCACTTCTGGTTGCAACTTCAAAAACCCAAAGCAGGTCGCAGCCTTCACGCATGAAGCTTAATATAATTTAAGAATTTGACGGTATTCATGCTGGACTATTCATTGTTTTCATTGTAAATGATCCGACTAACAAACTCAAACGAGGTCCTCGAAGCACACAATCACCACGATACTCCCGAAGGACCGACCTCAATAATCAGTCAGGGAACAGCTAAAAGCCTAAAAAGACAAATAGCTAAATTTTGAGGCTTTAATGATTCCCGTGGAAATATAGTGGATTGTCCAGTTGGCTCCTGCTAGCCTTGAAGGGGACTGGGCTATCTTTTACCCCCATTGACTCATGTAATAATGGTGAGATTTCGTCAAAACATATCAGTGTGCCCCCGTGGGCGGAAATCTTTGCGTAAACATGCAACATTGCGTATTACGGGCATTAAAGTTGACTCTATTAACACAACCGTGAACGTGATTGCTCATATTTTGCATATTCCCCCTTTTGGAACTCACCTCTGACTGGTTCGGTCTATTACTAAATGACTTGACAGCGATTTACAACGTTTCCTTAGTATTAAATCAAAGTAAATAGCAAGGATGTCTTTTGCTTTGAAGTCATCCTACAAAAGGAGCACAAGACCCAGTTCTGCAAATGTAAATATATAAAACAAAAAAATTCTTGTTAATTCCTGTTACCATTTTCACTGACAATTTGTGAACTTCTGCACTTCAGAACTTGAAAAAGAGTGAACTGTCTCGTTTAATGCTTAAAAGACATTTTATTGTTGCAGCAGATATTTGTTGGCGGTAAATAATACAACTGTCATTAGCAACAGAGTGTTAATGTCTCTTTTGGTTTCCTCATTTTTCTAGTTTCATTTTTATTTTGTTTTTATTCTTCTAAAATACAAAAGTCTCATTTTAAAAAGACTTTTAAGACAATAAAATCAATTTACTTTATGATCTTTAAGAAAAACAAACAAACAAAAAAAACACAAATTCTCAAACACATTTCTTTAAGGAATTTCTTTTGAAGAAAGCAAAAACAAAAACAAAAAAATAATAAATTGAGTCAATTTTGCTTTTAACTGTTATTTCTTTAAATAAAAAAAAAATCTGTAAATTTCTTAGCAAATAACTTAATTGTTTTTTTCAGTGGTCAATACGTTTTATATGCGAGACCCTACCCAAAAGTCTTAATAAAAATGTTGCTAAGCAAAAATTTAATACACGCAAAGAAATATATTTTAAAGAAATTCAAGACATTTATTCTACTTTTGATTAATTGTGGGTTTGAATTTTCGTAAAAATCTTTATTCTGCTTGTTTTAGGAGCAGCTAAAAGTGAAGCGAACACTAATTTTTAATTCCACCTAAAAGCGAAAGAAAAATTATTTGAAATAAATAAAATAAAATTTTTGCTCACTGTGTACGGGTTTTATTTTAATAATTAGGCGTAAAAATTCACGTTAGTTCTTTCTTTTAATGGAGAGTATTTTAACCAAAAATTTTACACCGGAAAAAAACAAAACTTCCATCAGACAGGCCAAGTCGCTGTTAAACGATATGGCAATATTAGTTTTTAAAAGAAAGGGTTTTTCAACAAGAAGTTTGTTTCGTAAAACAACAAAAAAAAAATAACACTAAAATTGAGATTAAGATTTTTTTTTTTTTTTTTTTTTTTTTTTAACTCTCAAAATTATTTATTGTATCTTCTATAAAAAGAACTAACAATAAGTTTTAAAATCTTAAATTCTAAAAAAAGTTACATTAGTCCCGACCATGTCAGAACTAACCTTTTGGGTAAAAAAAGAAAAAAATTGACATTAAAAAAAAAACAAAACAAATGTTTTTAAGATGTGTCATCTGTAGCATTGAGGATTAAAGCTGCGGTATCCCTCTTTTTTAATCGGCTATGTCCACTATAATCCAAGATATTGCGAGCAAGGGGATTAGGATGGTCTTCGAGCTTCATCAAGTATTTGCCTGCGTATTTGATGATTTCTGTAGTCACTAGCGGTATGTCTAAGTCACAATGTATGTTTGAATTTCTGATGTACCATGGGGCGGAAGTTATCAACCGTAAAATTTTATTTTGCATACGTTGGATTCTATCCACGTTTGAAGCTGAGGCAGTGCCCCAAAGTTGGATTCCATAAGACCATATTGGTTTCAGAATACTCTTGTAAATTAGAAGTTTGCAATCTAGGCCAAGTCTCGAGTTCCTGCCAATGAGCCAGTGTAATTGTGTTAGCTTAAGTTTCATTTGTGTTAGCTTTGAGTCAATATGATGTTTCCATGTAAGGCGACGATCAAGATATATACCAAGATATCTCACATAATTATGGTGAGGAACAATGTGATTATTGATTCGAACGGGTGAACAATTATCTCTTCGCAGGGTGAAAGTCACATGAATGCACTTTTGAACGTTCACTTTAATTCTCCATAATTTTAACCACAACTCCAACTGAGTTATATGTTGCTGAAGATTTATTGAGGCTTGATAGGAGTTTTCGTGCGAACTTAGACACGCTGTATCATCAGCAAACGTAGAAGTGTGGACAGTTTCACTTACAGGCATATCGCAGGTATATATCAAATATAAAACTGGTCCAAGAATGCTACCTTGTGGTACACCTGAGGAAATTGGTTTGGATACACTTACGAAGTCTCCTTCAACGACAGCAAATTTTCGTCCAATTATGTAGCTTTTCAGTAGGTTGCTCATATTACAAGGCAAGTGAGCGGTAAGTTTTAGAAATAGACCTTCATGCCAAACTTTGTCAAAAGCCTGTGAAACATCAATAAAAATAGCTGAACAATACTTCTTCTCTTCAAAAGTCCTTCTTATCACCTGAACCAATCTATGGGTTTGCTCAATTGTGCTATGTCTACTTCTAAAACCAAATTGATGGTTTGGGATACACCCACTATCCCTTAGCATTGGAGACAATTTATCCATAAGCAACTTTTCGAAAACCTTTGAAATAGTTGGTAATAGACTTATGGGTCTATATGACTCGGTTTTGGTTAGGTCTTTACCCGGTTTTGGAATCATTTTAACTTTAGAAATCTTCCAGTGGTCAGGATAGTATTCAAGCCGTAAAATGGCATTAAAAATGAATAGCATGATTCTGACTGCAATATTGGGGAGCTCCTTCAACATTTTGTTACTTATGCCGTCCATACCAGGAGCTTTTTTCGGATTTACTTCAGAAATTAGCTTTTGTACCTCACGCAACTTAAACTTAAAGGGTCGAGGGGGTAATCCAACTACGCTTGGCAAACTAACATCATCAGTACATATGTGTGGGGTGAATACATCTTTCAAGTAATCGGCAAATAAGTCACCTTTTTCAGCGTCCCTTCTTGCCCAATCTGCACTGATATTACGTAGGGGTGGCTTGTACTCAACGGGCCTTTTAAGGTTTTTTGTAGCACGCCATAAAGAATAGTTGGAGTTTGGTGTAGCATCAAGGCCCTCCAGATATTTCTCGAAAGATGCAGTTTTTTCATATGCTAGTAAGTCTCTAAGCCGCTTTGTGCATTCTCTAAGTCTCTGCCTCTGCAGGGGCGATCTGTGTTGTTGCCAATCTCTTCTAGCTCTTCGTTTTTCCGCTACGAGACGTTCAATGTCTGCAGAATAGATGTGACCTAAAGTAGTCTGCGGATGTTTAGTTGTTGCAAGCTGTGCTGCTTGTTTAATATTTTCACTAAAAGTTGCAAGGCTACACTCCACATCCTCCTTCGTTTCTAGCAAAATATTCTCCGAACAATGGGTGCTGAGATATTTTTTAAAACTCAACCAGTTGATGCGACTGATCATATTTGTATCAGGAAAAAACAAATGTCTTCTAAGCGGGCTGCAAATAGTTACAATGGTTGGAGAATGATCCGATGATAAATCCATGGAAGATTCTACAGTGACTAAATTTCTTGAAATATTTTTTGTGACAGCAAAATCTATTACATCCGGAATTTTTTGTCTGTCGGTAGGCCAGTATGTAGGCTGACCACTCGAAGCAACATCTAAATCATTACTGCTAATAGCGTTGTACAATGCTCGGCCCCTAGGTGTAATTAAGCGCGAACCCCAGTAATTGTGTTTCGCATTATAATCGCCAGCTGCCAGAAAACATGGTCCAAGACCTTTAAAAAATTTTTTATACTGCTCTTCGGTTATTAAAAACCTGGGAGGAGAGTAGACTGATGATATTACTATATCATTTAAAAGATTTTCAACACAAATAGTTGTGGCTTGCAAATAGTCTTCTTGCTTGCTGTCTAAAAAATGGTGTTTCAGTCTAGACTTTATTAAAATTGCTGAGCCGCCGCATGCTCTACCTCTCGGATCCTTTGTATCATAAAATGTGAATCCATTAATTTTAAAAATACCCCTTGTGGTCAAATGCGTTTCAGAGACCAGCATGATGTCAATGTTATTTTCCGTGAGGAAGTATTCGAGTTCGTTTTTATGTTGGCGAATGCCATTTGCATTCCAGAAACATATTTTCAACGAATTCATTTTCTATTTACGATTGCCTGAAGCAAAGTAGTCTGCATTTGCAGCATTTGTTGCATCATGCTAGTCATACTAGTTGTGAAATTGTTTATTGTCTGCACAAGGTTGTCAATAGTAGCTGCAAGACGAGTAAAATTGAAGCTTGAGTTAGCGTCTGCATTGGTATTTGCTGATGGAACATTTTTTGGTGGAACAGTGTTGATTTTTACGGCGTCGGCATACGATACATGAGTATTGATTGGTCGGACCATTTGGGGATACGAAGTAGATAAAATATGCTGTTTTTGGGCCGATGTAACTTTAGGTGCCGGTGTTGCACCCTGTCTTATGAAAGAATAAACGGGGCAACCTCTGTAGTTTGCAGTGTGATTACCGCCACAATTACTGCATTTTTTAAGGTTTGTTTCCCCTTTAGGTTTATTGCAACTAGCAGTAGCATGCAATTCTCCGCATATAACGCAAACAGATGGAAGTTTGCAGTATGTTTTTGTGTGCCCAAACTCTTGACAGTTGTGACACTGTACGGGCCCTGAACGTTTGCGGGGTTCTTCTACCGTGATTTTTCTATGCAGAAGATATTGCAAATTGTAAATTGGGTGAGTTTCATTTTTCTTCAATTTTATGTCATTGGGCTCCAATTCTACTCGGAACAGAGGTTGTGGTATTAAGATTAAGATGATTCAAATTTTGTTGTATTACGAAGAGAAAAGTTTAGCAATAATGACCACAATGACCACGCTGACATCAAAGTTTTTAATCACTTTTTGGCAAAATGGCGATTCTATTTCCTGAATGACATCACGGATTTTAAGTTTTAAGGGTGAAATCAATTCGATCAGCTTCGTATAGAATCTTGCTTTAACATAGCCCCACAAAAAATAATCCAGTGGTGTTATATCATACGATCTGTAGGAAATTTCAAATCGAATATCCACAAACACTACTTCGTCTTTCCTCCTCCCCATAACGTAATTTCCTAGTTCTGGTACAATTCATTGCATAAGTAGCGGTCATCTTCTGAGTGCCGGTCCGAACGAAAAAAAAACAAATTCGCTTATAGAAACCGGAATTAACGGCAATCTTTGCCGTTTGCACAAATTAGTTCCCCCCGGGGTCCTTATGGATTACACAACCACCTAGACTTGTGTCTTGTGGGGGTAAAAGGGAGTTCAGTCCCCTAACAGGCTGGCAGAAGCCAACAGGACAATCCACAATATATTTCCACAGGAATCAGTAAAGCCCCCAGAGTGCCGCTATTTGTCTTTTTAGGCATTTAGCTGTGCTCTGGCTGATTATTAAGGTAGGCCCTTTGGGAGTATCGTGGTGGTTGTGGTTTCGAGGCCCTCGTTTGAGTTGTGTGGGTCGCATCATTCACAATGAACACTATGAATAATACAGCTCCAGTGAGTATGAATTCCGTCGTGTTCTTAATTATATTTAGGTTCATGCATTCTGGACCTGGAGTTGGATACTCTCCAACTCTTCAGAAAGGAGTGAAGGTTGCAATTAGGAGTGACCGGAGGATATACGTATCAAAGGACTTCTAGGGCGAGAATGACGCTACATTTCATCCACAGTGGTAATGATCCAACATCTGATATTGGCCCACACGGCAAGGTTTAGATGTAAATCTTATCACACACAAATTAGTAGCGCTGTTCAGGCTTCAGTTTATTTATATGGAAATGCCAAACCAAACTAAACTTTGAAACGTGTTCGTCAAATATTGATATGGAATCTGCGAATTTCTTTGTCAGAATAAAAGTGAAGTGAAATTATCCCAATGTTGTTGTTGTTTTTAAGCTTTTGTTCAAAATTCTTTATATGCAATAAAGAAAAAGTGATATTTGCCGCAGCCCAGTGTGTAGAGTTACAGATATAGAAATTAAATTACGTTCAAAGCGGTTTCATGCTTCAGAAATCTTTCCATTACTAAAGTAAAAAAGAAAATCACACAGAAATATTATAATCAGCTGCTTTCGTACCGGATAAGCTCTCGCTGCGTTATGACATAAAGTTAATAATTAAATTCCCAGCATGCTGGGTAAAATACGTCTGTATTAGTTGCAGGAATGGGGCGTTAAAATGCCGCGAATAATTGGAAACTTAAGTGAAGTCTCTGGATTATTTATATTTCATCATTTCTTGCTTTAATTAATTCAATTATATGGGATTTATATAAGAAAAATATACTATTTACTACAATGCACTCAGCAGCTCGCTTAGATTCTCTTATATGGTTTATTTAACATTGTCATGACGCTTGTAGCTGCGATTTCTTTTTATAGGCAATTAAAGACGTATAGATTTCTATATAATGAGGAAAGATCTGGCAGTCTTGTTCTATTTGCTTGTATTTGTATAGAAATGCATATGAGTCAACCTATGACGTTGATTATTTAAGAAGTGTAATGATACCAGAGAGGCTTTTTGTAGAAACAAAATGACTAAGCAATTCATTGGCAAATTTAATTTAAGCAATTTAATTAATTAATTAAAGGATTTCAGCTTGTGTGTATCGTTCAACTAGTCTATTAAATTTCTAATGATAAAATTGAAAAAAAATGTGCAAACGGGGCTTGCTGAATAGCCTTATTGTTTCTGTTTATGTTGCCGTATTTAAATACTTTTTTGCTTACAATTTATCTTCAATTTCAATGGTTTTCGTGACATTTCATTTTAAGTGACAGGATTTGTTACCATCAAATTCCTTTGACGTAATATAAAAGGATTTCCTTAAGAAGGGCGATCGGTCTCTGGCAACTTGCTAAAGTTTCTTTAAAATATTAATGCTTATTCCTAAATAATTCTGTTAAGAAACTTTTCGATTTAACCTCGTATAATAAAACAAGTTTTTTGTTTTTTTTTTATAAAATTTGGAATTCCCATCTTTAAAAAAAAAATAAAAATATATAAAAACAAAAAATAAAAAGTCTACACACAAACAAACAAACAAACACTTTAAATTATTATAGTCCCGTGGTTTAACTATCCGGTTTCACTTTATGACTTTTCTTACTTTCGTCATGAGAAATTAAATATTTATTTGTTTTTGCTTTTGTTTTATTAATAACGTCTAGTGCGTAATTAATTATATTTCTGTCTAAATTAAAGATTTGTTTAAAAAACGGCAGCACATTCAAAAAACAATAAATAAATATCGTAAATAAAGAAAAAGTGGAAAGAATGTGGTTGACTTTAGATCAAGAATGTCAAATTTTTGGTTAAACCGCATCAATTTGCTACGACGATTTATGTGTTCGCTTAATTTTGGTTGGCTTAAGACAGCATTTCGTTTTTATTCGTTTATTGAATTGTAAACAGCAGAGATGAATTTATATATGAAATTCCCCCTTTCAGATAATTATTCTTTACGGCACATGCGCACTAGTTTACTCCAGCTATTTATTCATGACTACTATGACTCCTGGACATGAAAGTGCTGAATATGTTTTGTGAAGTAGCTGATTTCATCTCTTAAAAGTCATGTGTCGTAAAAGTTCGATTACACAAAATTTCTCCATTTAAGGAATATATAGGGAAGGTATACTACTTTGCTTTGCCGCTATAAGTCTTCATACTTGTCATATTAGCATGCTTTGGACATGATTAACATGTGCTATCAACAAGACGGTGCCACGTTGTATGCAGCCAGGATGACAATTGAATTACTGTGAGACTTCTTTTCACGACAAGTTATTTCAAGAAATGGTGATATTGATTGATCTCCATAGTCGCCTGATTTGACTGCTCCGGACTTCTTTTGTGGGAATATCGGAAAAGCAAGATTAATGCCAACAAACCAGAAACGTTTAATCAACTCCAACAAAATATTCGTAATGAAATTAATGAAATACCGTGCTCCACAGGGCTCGCATTTGTGAGGCTAACAGAGGCTGACACATATCTGATATCGTATTCCATACATAATTGCCGACATTAAATAAATCATTTATCTGTACAGTACACTACAGTGCAGTACAATGTATTATTAAGCCATAAGAATACATATTTGTTGCTGTGTAACGTCCTCGTTAACCCAGGGTTTATACAGTTGCTTGGGCATCTTATCTTTTGTTGTAATATAATCCCTTCCTAAAAACTCTACCGAGGATATGACGAATTTTTTTTTCTTTTATATGCAGGCTTCGGTTACCATCTCATTTCTGTAACTAGAGATTCTATTAAACTATCCCAACTGTTCATTTACAATACAGGCACCTTCACCAACAGTTGTGCGACTTCACACAACTGTTGGCTTTGATTTCTACTCTAGACTTCAAGGAATTTATTCTGCTGTTTCCATGTATTCGAATTTTCTTTGGAAAACTTTATTAAAGCACAATTATTTTTCTAAATTCATACCTATGATGGGAGTTGAACTCTTGACCTTGCACAAAATGTGTTAAATAATTTTACATTGTTTTCCAATCACATACATGAGTAGTAATGTCTTCAACTCTGTTTAACACACTCACGGACAATAACAAAAGCAGTATTTGTTGTTGCTGCCGAAGAGCTGTAAGTAGATAGTGTGATTCGTTTTACATCCGCACCGGGCTATGTAGCCTTAATCAGATGGTGGACAAACCACAATTGTATAATTTGGAATGTCATACATGCGTCCTAGGAAGCCGAAGACATAATTCTAAGCAACAGAACCACCTAGTTGCAACTTGAATGATTTCAGGGCAGGGCTGCAAACCATCACACCTTCCTAAAGAGTTGGAGACTTTCAACTCCTGTCTAGAACACATGTCTAGCATGCTCACTTGACTGGATCATTCACTTTGCGTGTCATTATCAGTGAGATGATCCTGGCCACCATAATAACCATTGTACTGTTATGGGGCCGCAAAACCACAACCACCACGTTACTCCCGTATAGAGGCAAACCTCAATGATCAGTCAGAGAACTATTAAATGTCTAAAGAGACAAATAATGAACTCTGCGGCTCACTGATCCCCGTGGAAATAAGTGGAGCTTCCACTCCTGAAGACTCCCTGCCTGTCTTCAGGGGACTGGGCTCCCTTTTTGCCCCAGTTGCACAGATCTAGATAGCTGTTACGTACTCTAAAGACCATAAATGTGCCCCCGGGGGGGGGGGGGGGGAAGCTGTAAGTAGTGTTTACAAAGTTGCATCAAGGAAATTCAATTAAATTTTGCGAAATAGTTGGAATATTTCAACTAAAAGGCGCTTACTTAATAACCAGCATTATTCAATAAGAGAATTATCTAGAGAAATACATGTGTTTTCCGTTCAGTGCAAATTTTTAAAGAGTTTGGCAGCAGGTTTTTTTCTTCTTATCTAAAGAACTACACAAGATAGAGGAGGAGGAGCATATGCAAAATTACAATTTTAAGGTCTTTACAGGTCTGCCGGAAACTTTTAAGTTTATAAAAGGTATCTTTTATAGAGGTCCAGAAGTTTAATGTGGAATAAATAAAAGGAGACATGTTTTTAAATTATAATGAAAGTCAAAGGAAAATCTTTTGATATTATAATATAAATAAGACTTCTGGCATATGACCACCACGGCTGGCTCATAGTCATAGACAGACATAGTCTAATCAGGAGGCCCAATATTCGATTAATTTTTTCAACATTTGTGGCTGTATATCTTCAATAACGCGGCGAATCATGCCCTCCAAGTGATTAATCGTTTCGAGCTTATAGGTGTAGTCTAGCGACGACTTTACATAGCTCAACACAAATAAGTCTAGTGGCTTTAAATTGTAGGATCTCGCTAGCCAATTCACGGGTTCGAAATATGAAACAGTGCGATTACCGAAAGTCACCTTTAATAAATCATTTGTGGCCCAAGTTGAGCTCCTGCATATTATGGTTGTTCTATTGACGAACGAAAAAGTCAGTAGTCATGGCTCTATTCTGGTCACGATTGACTGTAACATTCTGATCAGCATTGTTTCTAAAGAAGTAGGCACCAATATTCCAAACAGGTCATAGAGCACACAAAAAAATGGTTTTTCTCTGGATGGAAATGTGCCTTAACATACACTAAAGAACTATCGTCACACCAAATACGACAGAATTGTTTATTGAGGTATCCATTCAAACAAAAGTGAACTTTATCGTTTATCGCTCAACAAAATTGGGATCAAAGACAATCTTAACAATGCACAATTTGGAAGCACTGTTAAGAACCTTCGTCTACTCGTATTAAAATGCCAACCAAACAAAACTTAAATTACTTGATAGCTGACAAAATTTCCGCCACTTCAAACTGTGTTGCTAAGTTAAAGTTCTATTAAACCTTTATAAAAAATATGCTTTATTAAGCTACTTTATAGAATATCCATGTATCCAGGCTGAATATTTAATTTCTAATCGACTCAATTTGTAATGATGTCAATTAAAATCTCCTGCTTATTAGCATTTAGTTCAACCTTGTAATCGAAATAACATGCTGGAAAATAAATAAACAGTCTGATTGAAAAGTGTTTTATCTATTGGTCCATCTATGTGTTATGTCTATTTGATTTTCAATCACAGACAGCTGCCTGTCTTTCTGATATGCGATTTTAATAATAAAAATTGAATTTAAAACGAACAGTGCCGCACATAATTATTTTAAGTATTCACAGGGCATGTAACACTTACTTTTTTACTTGACGGCCATCTTGTCAGCTATCAAGTGATTTGTCCTTAATTTGGTTAAGCATTTCAGCATGAATAGCCTGACTGACGCCTAAAGATCTAAGACATTTGAACCCAATTTTTTGTTTAGCGATGAAGCTGACTGGTGATAATCCTCAAGTATATATTGAGACAGCGTTGCATCCAGAAAAACTAACTGTTTGGTCTGGAATCATTAGTCCGTACTTCTTTAAAAATAATGCTCACCAGAACTTTACAGACAATGTTGACAGCTACAGAACCACAGTTGCTGACTTCTCGTTTATCAATTAAACAAAAATGAAGTGCAGCTGCTGCGACTCCAACAAGATGGCGCAAGCTACCACACAGATCGTGTCATAATTGGTTTTTGAAGGAAACGTTTTGTAACTGCATAGTTTCACGTTTCGGACCTGTATATAGACATCCAAATCTTGCAATTTTATGCCACTATCAAAATATTTTCGGTGAGGAATTGCATAGTCCTACTCTACATCGATACGTCTAAAACGATTGACAAGAACAACATCGTCACAAATCTTGAAAAATTCTATCAAAAATTAAACTTCCAGATTAAATTACGTTTAAGTTTAAATAGAGTAAATTTCAGCCTACTAAAGAAATTTATCTTTGTTTTATTCTATTTCAGAGTCCAACACTTCTACAAAAAAAATAATCTGTTTATACTACTGAAATAGTAAACCGTGAAATAAATTATGAAAAATTTGTTGTTTTAAAAATTTTAATTAATTAAAAAATAAATATTTTACACAAGCAAAAATCTGCGAAATATAGTATTTCGGATCTAAAAGCTTAAAACTTTTAATTTAACATCGAAAGTGGCAACGCTGGTTAATAAAAAATAAATATTTTAAACTTTTTTTGATTGTTTTCAAAACGAAATCCTAAACCTCTGAAACGAACATATAGTATTTCGGAGTTAAAAGCTTAAAACTTTTAATTTAGCGACAAAATAAAATTTTGATTTGATATCGACAAAATAAAGTGGCAATGCTGGTTAAAATAAAAAATAAATGTTTTAAACTTTTTTGATTGTTTTTAAAACGAAATCCAGAACCTACGAATCGCAAATATATTATTTCGGCATTAAAAGCATAAAACTTTAAATTAAGCATCGAAATTAAATTTTGATGTAATATCGACAAAAGTTAAGTGGCAACGCTGATTAAAATATAAAAATAAATATTTTAAACTTTTTGATTTTCTTTTTTACTGAAATCCAAAACCTACGATTCGAAAATATATTATTTCGGTGTTAAAAGCTTAAAACTTTCAATTTAGCAACGAAATTATACTTTGATTTAATATCGACAAAAGTAAAGTGGCAACGCTGGTTGAAAGAAAATATAAATATTATAAACTTTTTGATTCTTTTTAATGAAATCCAAAACTTACGAAACGAAAATATAGTATTTCGGACCTAAAAGTTTAAAATTTTTAATTGAACATCTAAAGTGGCAACGCTGGTTAATAAAAAATAAATATTTTAAACTTTTTTTGATTGTTTTCAAAACGAAATCCAAAAACTACGAAACGGACCTAAAAGCTTAAAACTTTAAATGTAGCATCGAAATTTATTTTGACTTAATATCGAAAAAAGTAAAGTGGCAACGTTGGTTAAAATATAAAAATAAATATTAAACTTTTTTATTTTTTTTTAATGAAATCCAAAACCTACGAAACAAAAATATAGTAATTCGGAGTTAAAAGCTTAAAACTTTTAATACTGCAGCAAAATCAAATTTTGATTTAATATAGACAAAATAAAGTGGCAACGCTGGTTGAAAGAAAATATAAGTATTTTAAACTTTTGTATTTTTTTTAATGAAATTCAAAACCTAAGAAATAAATCTATAGTATTTCGGACCCAAAAGCTTAAAGCATCGAAATTAAATTTTTATTTAATGTCGACAAAAGTAAAGTGGCAACGCTGGTTAATAAAAAATAAATATTAAAAAATTTTTTATTTTCTTAAAACGAAATCCAAAACCTATGAAACGAAAATATAGTATGTTGGACCTAAAAGCTTTAAGCTTTTAATTTAACATCGAAATTGGCAGCGCTGGTTAAAATAAAATATATAAATATTTTAAGCTTTTTGATTGTTTTTAAAACGAAATCCAAAACCTACGAAACGAAACTATAGCTTTTCGGGCCTAAAAGCTTAAAACTTTAAATGCACCATCGAAATTTAGTTTTGATTTAATATGGACAAAAGTAAAGTGGCAACGTTTGTTAAATCAAAAAAAATATTTTAAACTTTTTGATTTTTTTTAATGAAATTCAAAACCTACGAAACGAAAATACAGTATTTCGGTGTTAAAAGCTTAAAACCTTTTTTTTGGGCGAAATTTTGATTTAATATCGACAAAAGTGATTTATTTAAAATATTTGCATAAGGGGTCTAAATACAAAAATTTTACTAGAAAAAACAATTTTTTAACCGAAAATGTTTGTTGTAACAATAGTTGTGTAAGACACTGTACCTTGTTTTATACTCATATGTTAATTTCAATTATTAATTATTTATATATTTTATTAAGACTGTTTGTTGTTGCTGTTGTTGTTGTTGTTGTTGTTGGCATATTTATGACATTGTTGTCTAAAACTATTATGGTTTTGTATATCTTTTGTTATTGTTATTGCTATTGTTGTGTTTTCCCTGTTTTATTTATATTTAAAATTATAGTTTTTGACACATATGAGAGTTTTATGATAAGATTTTGACTGACTTTAAGCATTTAATTGTCATTTTTATTTTGTCTTTTTTTATATCCATCCTCTGCTATTTGTTGGCTTTTTGTTTTTTTTTTGTTTTTTGTTTGATTGTTGTCTGAAACAAAATTCGATGAAATTCAATCTATTCAAAATATTGTAGTTTTTAAGTATTTTTTAATATTCATAAGAAATAAACAATAATAACAACAATAGAGAGTAAAAAAAATAAATTAATGTTTCATAATATTCAGTGTCTATTTTTATCTAATATTTAGCCTCCAAAGTTAAGAGTTTTTGTTAGAAATTAAAAAAACAATAAAAATAAAAACAAAAAAAGTTGAATGTGTCGAAAAAGTGAGCAGCAGCCAGCAGTAGTTGTTGACTTCATTTTTATAATAGTCCAAATGTCCATAAACGGTTGTATGAAAAATCATAAATTTTATAAAATATTGTAAATGAAACACGTGGCCACAATGGACCGCTGGTTTCATTTATTTGATTTTATTTTCTCTATTAATTTTATTTTTTTATTTCATTTCATATCAAGTATTTTGGTTGATTAGATAAATAGCACAATGACATAAATTACACAGACGGACGGACAGACAGACTGAGAGCTAGATGAACCAACTATCCAGCCAGTCATTTGCATGCAATCACCATGCAATCACATTCATTCAGTTGTATGTGCGAGTATTTGTTTAATATTTCGTAAGACATATTTGTTTTAATGTGATTCGAAAGTCACCAAAAGGTGTTGAAAATATTAGAGA
Organism: Trichopoda pennipes; assembly: GCA_030448955.1. Classification (NCBI taxonomy): domain Eukaryota; kingdom Metazoa; phylum Arthropoda; class Insecta; order Diptera; family Tachinidae; genus Trichopoda; species Trichopoda pennipes. The sequence goes on from JASKUP010000064.1 coordinate 7,938,049, forward strand.
CAAAACTTCGAATTTATGGAAAAACTAAATCTTTTAATAGGCTTATTTGGAAATCATTAACAAAACTTTCGATATGTATGTATGTGTTGGCCATCATTTTAAGGAGCTTAAAGAGAGTGTTCTAAGCAATAGGCACAATTTGAATTGGAATTGTGGCTTAAAATTGAAATTGTTTTCTTTTCCTTTCTTTTTTTTTTGGGGGGGGGGGGGGGGTGTTAGTCCTCTAAAGTGTACAAAATATGGTACGAACTAATATGCTTTCTCCATAATCATGATGTAGAAATATGCAACTTAAAACATTTATATGGTTTCCGTTATAATTCTCATTTAGTTCGTGGATGTTGTCATAATGCTAAAATATAATTTTTGATTTTTTTGTCCCAATGATCCAGCTGGATCTATCGTTTATCCATCTTTTGCACTCAATTTTTTCTCAGCCACTTTCACTATAGCACGGTAATATAATGGCAAAACCAGGTTCATTAAACATATTGACGGTGAATACACCAGGTTTGATAGAGCAGACTGATATCCTTGCACTAAGCTTTCCATTTTAACCGAGAATCTCTTCTGTTCTGTGTGAAATATATGCCCTAATTCTATTAAGAATTTGGTTATTAAATTTGAGTCAACAGGCTCGATAAAAGATATGCAAACACCAACCTGTATTCGACAGGGTCGTTTAACTGAAAACAACGCAGCTGTGAGCCACAGTGTTGAAGCAGAACCAAATTTTGTAATTCCTCAACGTTCTCAACAGTTCGGGTTATCCAAAACTACGAATTTTGCGTAAGTATTTGACTTTGAGGCCTTACAAGCTTCAACTAATGCAGGAATTGAAGCCGACAGACCACTTATATTGTCATAGATTTGCTCAATTCACTCAGGAATAACCGGCTGGTGTTCTTGAAAATACATTTTTCAAGACGAAGCCCATTTTCATTTGTCAGGGTGTGTCAACAAGCAAAATTGCCGCATTTGGGCTTCCTAAAGCGATTATTGAGAAGCATTTGCATGCTCAATGTGTCACTGTATGGTGCGCTATATAGTCTGAAGGCATAGTTGGGCCATTTTTCCCCGAAAATGAGGTTGGAATTGCGATCACGCTATCGCGAGAATGCTAACAACTCAATGTTGGTCTATTATTGACGACGTGAATATCACTGACATGTGTTTCGCCCCCAGGGGACACATTAATATGTTTTGACGGAATCTCACCCTCATTGCATGTGCCAACGGGGGTTAAAAGGGAGCCCAGTCCCCTTTAAAGCTAACAGGAGCCAACTGAACAATTTCACTATATTTCCACGGGAATCAGTAAAGCCCCAGAGTTCAGCTATTTATCTTTTTAGCCTTTTAGCTGTCCTCTGACTGATTATTGTGAGCCCTTCGGAAGTATTGTGGTGCTTGTGGTTTCGAGGCCCTCATTTGAGTTGCATAGGTCGGATCATTAACAGTGAATAGTCCAGGTCCAGTAAGCATGATTGCGGTTATGTTCTTAAACTTTTATTAAGCTTTATGTGTTCTGAACTAGGAGTTGAATACTCTTGAACTCTTCAGCAAGCAGCGAAGGCTTCAGCCTGCTCCGGGCTTTTGAAGTTTCAACAAGGAGTAACTGGAGGATATACGTGTCTGAATGCCTTCTAGGGCGAGGATGACGCTACATCCACAGTGGTATGATCCACCGTCTGGTTATGGCTTACACAGCTAGCTACAGACGTAAATCTTATTGCACGTCACTGACAACGTATGATTAGATTTACATCCGCGCCTGGCCATGAAACCTTAATCAGATGGTGGATCAAACCACTGCATAATTTGGAACGTCATGCTTATTCTTGGAAGCCGAAGCTATAATTCTATGCAACAGAACTTTCTAGTTGCAACTTCGATGATTCCAGAGCAGGGCTGCAAATCATCACTCCTTGCTGAAGAGTTGGAGACTTTCCAACTCCTGTCCAGAACACATGTCTAGCATGCTCACTGGACTGGATCATTCACCTAGCGTGTCATTAACGGCGAAATGATCCTGGGCACCATATTAAACAATAGACCTGATATGGGGCCGCGAAACCACAACCACCACGATACTCCCATAAAGGGCCAACCTCAATAATCAGCCAGAGAACAGTTAAGTGTCTAAAGAGACAAATAACGGAACTCTGTGGGTCACTGATTCCCGTGAAAATAAAGTGGAGTTTCCAGTTGTACCCCTGCTGACTTCAGGGGACTGGGCTCCCTTTTTCCCCCAGTTGCACTGTGTCAAGATAGTCGAAGTTCTATAAAGACCATATATATGTGCCCCCGGGGGGTTGAACATCACTGATATGTGGTTTCATTAGGACACTGCCACATGCAAACCAAATTTCCCGATCACATAATTTCACGACAATCAACAGCCAGATCTTGGCTAGCCAGATCGTGTGATTTAACATCATTGGAGACTTTTTTGTGGGGCTTTGTTAGGGACAGAGTCTATACGGAGCTGATCGAATCGATTTCAGCCTTAAAACTCAAAATCCATGATTAACGAAATAGAGCCGCCATTTTGCCAAAAAATGTTTAAAAACTTTGGTGAAAGAACCGAAATCTGTCAGCGTGGTCTTGGTGACTTTTGCCAGATATCATTTTTGTTTCATAATTGGCTCTTTGTTTGTTTAATATTTCTTGCTCATCAGCTGTTTGCATCAGCATGATTGAACTACGTAATTTGACCAATTCCTATGTGCAGTTGGTGGCCCAATTTGAAGAGACTTTTAATTTTTTGTGTGTCTTATTTAAATGCCAAATCTTTAATTGCATTTATTTGTGTTGTTGTAGTTGTAAAAATATTTAAATAGTTTTTGTAGCAGATGTTAATCTTAATTATAAATTACATCTGCTTAAGATGCATATGTTGGCATGAGCAATTTTCGCCAGCACTTAAAATAATGAATTGTTGAGGAAATCACAATATCAAAAAAAGAGAAAGAGAGAAAGAAAAAGTGTAACAACAATATCAGCGACAGACAAATAACATTGAAAATAAATGAATATGTGTAATGTAAGTTTCAGCTGAACAAAATAAAGATGAGAAACTGAAAATCTGTTTTAGTTTCGTTCGCCCCATTTGGGGTCAATGGAGCAACAGAGCAAATGATTGACACTCGTTTACACTTTTTACAATGGCAGCAGTTACAACAATTTACAGACACATAAAAAACAGACAATCATTATACAAACATACGGATGATTGGATGTATGAAGGAATGACGGAACAAACGAACATACAAGCATACAGACAGACCGACGGACCGACAGAAAAAATGAATTTAAAGATTTTTAATGAAAGTAAACATAAAGTGACCACTGATCACTGGTCACACATTTAAGCAAAAGAAAGAAAGACAGACAGACATGCATGCAGAAAAGAATTTTAAAATTAAATTAAAAACAAAATAAAATAAAATAAACAAACATTTTATTCAGTTTAATCAAAATCACCTGAGATGCATTCTAATTTTGATTATTGTCGATTTTATATTTTTTTTTTTTTGCTTTCGGTTATTTTTGTTTGTTTTTTTTTTTTCATTAAAAAGATTGACTTGAAAGTGTTTCAAATTAATTCAAATTGTACATGCTTGAAATGAAGCAAATCTAACACACACACACACACACTGACAGAAAATAAATTTAATACATTTTGGTTGTTTTGTCAAGCTACACAAACATTTAAAAATCGATGTCAATAAACTTCTGGATGATTGGTTTGACTGAACAGTTGTGATTGCAAATAAAAGAATAAATTTTTGGTGATTTTGACGCAGTGCTTTACAGGGGTGTAGTTATGGATGAGCGGTATTACCAGTTTGTTTAGGTATTTGTAACAAATTTATTTAGCTGCAACTTGTAGTTATTTTTTGTAAATGCATATGTGAACGCCATGTTTTTTATTCTACTCAATGGCTGTTCTTTCTATTCTCTAGTTCTTTTTCTGGCTAGATTTATTCCCCCAGTCTGTAGTTTAAAAAGCATGTCCTTAATAAAGCTTACAACCTTGCCGTTTGTGGCCGTGCTTCTATAAGCTTCGCAGCTATGGCTCCGATGGGATTCAAACTTACCGTTCTTAATTTTACGTTTTCATACCAACAATGTCTGCCATACACTGCTGCTGCTTTCCGCTTTTTTAAGTGGCCCACACGATTTTCTTGTTTTACTGTAAAGGCTATCTAATCTGCGATTCTAATATTAAGGAGACCTGCATTAACTTACTAAGTGCGACTATGTAACAATTATACAATAGTTTTTTCTTTCCCTTGTGACTCTGGGAGATTTAAATAAACTGTTAAACTGTTTGGATTTGATTCGCCAGTAAATGCAAGACTGTTGTCATATCTTCCGCTGAAAATCGTCGTTACTCGCTGTTTATTTAGTACAATTGGCGAGCGCATTCAATGCAATGACTTCTATTCTAGTCACGTGCTATCGGCTTTTTCAACAATAAGTTTGATTTTTGTTTTGTGGCAATACCAATAAAATAATAGTTTTGACATTTATTTTTTTGGCGTATTCGTGGTAGATGCCTGGGCAATTATTACAATGAATTCAATTTCGTACGAAAATCGCACTAAAATAATTAAACACCACTATGAAAATGGTGGTTCTGTTGAAGTTACATTTCGTAAAATTCGTAATATTTCTGATAACGCTATTAAACATTTTTTCGTTAAATTTGTGTCGACAGGCTCCATACAAAATGTGCGAATACTAAGGCGTGATCGACCGGCTCACTTAACTGAAAACATTGCAGCCGTGAGCCACAGTGTTGAAAAAGATCGAAATTTTTCAATTTCTCGACGTTCTCAACAATTAGGGTGATCCAAAACCACCATATGGCGAATATTGGATAAGGATTTGACTTTGGAGCTTTACAAGGTTCAACTAGTGCATGAATTGAAGTCGACTGACCATTCACATCCTAGCAGAATCGTTCAATTCATTCAGGAGCAACAAAAAAAAATTTTTTTTTCAGACAAAGCTTTCCATACTGAGAAGCCTTTCCATACTCAGCTTATCAGTGTATGGTATGCTATGTGGTCTGGAGTCGTGATTAGGCCGTTTTTTATTTCGAATATAAGATTGAAAATGCGTTAAAGGTGACGACGTAGATATTATTGACATGTGGGTGGTTTCAACAGAACGGTGCCACATGTCACACAGCCAATGAAACGATCGATTTTTAAATTGCATAATCTCAAAATTTCACGAAAACCAAGAGTTAACACTACTGGATTATTTTTTTACGGAGCCAATCGAATCGATTTCAGCCTTAAAATTTAAAATCCGTGATTAACGAAATTGTACCGTCATTTAGCCAAATACTCATTAAAAAGGTTATTGAAAAAATCGATATCTGTCAGCGTGGTTGTGTTGGACATTTTCCAGTTATAATTTTTCATTCATAATTGCCGAACTCTTCTCTTCGTAATAAAATAAAAATTTGCATCATCTGAACCTAAATTTCTTGTTTTATTTTGTTTTAGAAAATAAAATTCCTGCTGTTAGTAAAAACAGTGTCGGGTTTAGGTTGTTATGACCCTGATGAAAAAACTACCTAAGGCTGACACTGTTAATACTAACACACCTAATACTAACTCTCCAGTAGTATCTGGACTTAACTCATTACAAACAAACAGCCAGTAACGAAAGTTTTCACCGGAAGGTGTGGCAACAGTAACTGTAAACCACTAACCAATTAGCTACTAATTAACACCCCCCTGTAGGCTAGTAGGTAGTGTACTAGCTTGTAAATATGGGGGTTGTGGGTTCGATTCCCAACGAAGACCTTGTTTTTTTCACTACAAAATTATAAATTGACGGTCGGTGGGGCTGCTCAGCGATGAAGGCATAGTCACTGGTTGCTGTGCTGTCTTATACGGCAGTTAATTTCCGACTAACCTTCTACTTTCACCACCTGTTTCATCTCTTCTCAATCCCTTTCCGAAAGAATGTAGCACGGTATTTGACTTAAAAGGCATTGTTGCCTGAAGTGCTGCTTCTCTTTAAAAAAAAAAATTATTTTGTACACTCAAGCCTCTGCTGGATTTTGAACTCGTGACCATCAGCTTTTATTTACTAGCTAACCAGGCAGCTTCAGGCAATTCTGCTGGGAATTGAACTTATGAGTATCTTTTTCTATTTATTACCCATTTAAAGAGTATTACCTACGAAACTTAGTAACAACATAATTTTTCTGTATGTCCAAGACGCCTGCTGCAATTCGAACTTATGAAACTAATAAACAGCACTTGGTTTTCTGTAATCTCAAGGTTTTATTGAAACTTGAACTCATGGCCATAATTTTCTATTTACTAACCAAACAACCAGCTTTAACTACAGAGTTACTGCGGTTTTTACACAGCTTTAAGAAATCATATCGGTGGCTTTGAAAAGGTGAAAGTATTTGGCGAAAAAATTACAAAACCGTTAATAATTTTTTGTGAACAAGGCCTCACATTTTAGCAGTTAGACTTTTACGCTATTAATTCTTTGCAGTAATTACCGACCAGACATATTTTCAGATAGCCCAACTGTTATTATGATACCTCTTTCACATAAGATAGGCAGCATTAATAAGGTTAAACTTTACGGGGTTTTCGCATATGTTGAAGTGGATGGAAATAAAAAGGCAGCTAAGCTAGATAAAAGAGGATCAAGTACTTCCATGGTTCGATTGCAATTGTTTTGTATAATTGGATGTATCACAATCCGGCACGAATTCTACACACAGGACAAGAAAGTAGGAAATACCTCTCGATTTATTTTCTCCGTCTGTTATAGTTAGAATTTGGACATGTAAGCAAAACTCTTTGAAAGCGGTCTTGGTTTTAAATAAAAATATTTTAAAAATGACCAATGGTAGCTTTGTGGGTCATTGTGGGTAGAGAAGCTTAAAATGCTCAAAATTCTAGCCATTGTGGTATTGTGATTATAATAAAGAGATGTTAGAGCATATTCTAAACATTTGTGATTTTCTATGCTACAAAAATTATAACAAGCTGTGGGGGGTAGATATGAAAAGGTGGATGCTTGCAATTTCGAGATTCCACATTAGTTGGTGGTAATACTTTCCTCAACTAATTACTTATTTTTTCAGATAAAATCACAATATACAGTTAAAAATATATGATCACAAAAGTAGCTTCAATTATCAAAAGTTTTGATCAAACTTTAAATTTATTTCCAATCCGTGTTTCTTCGTTTTTTACAATTTTTATTTTACCAAAGAATTCTTAAGAAGAATATGCTATTGAAATAACTCTTTCCACATTGCGAAACATCACTAGATAGATTCGCTTTTGTCGCTATGGCTAAACGACCATAATCGTTTAGTGTGTAAATTGTTGCTCAGACAAATTCTTAATTGTTGAATCCCTCCTGATCGCGATACGATCAGTTGTACGTGCTCGTAAATCTTGTTGCCTGACCAAAACAATAATTTCATTTCACATAAATTCTGGTTGTTATTATTGCAGACTCGTATTAAAATTGGGGTTTTCAATTAAAAATTGTCCGAAAACATCATGATTAATTCAGCCACTGAACTTTAATCATTCGCTTAGACAGCCAGCCAGACAATTGATTAAAAAACACAACAAAAACAACAACAAAAATGCTTTAAACTTTTGGAAAATTTTTTGTTTTTGTTTTTGGCAAAATATTGTGTTGTTTTCGTAATTCAGACATGACTTGACATTTTTTTTTTTATATATTTTTGTTTATTTTATTTTATTTTATTTTAATTTTTCTAAATGCAACTCAATATTTTGTGTATGATTAAGAGCTGTTGGAATATTCAATTAAATTTATTTCATTCAAACAAAATAGTTTCAATGGATTTAATAGTTTTTTTTTTCTAATTTATTTTTATTTTTTATTTTTTGTTTGTGTTTAAAGTTTAATTGTGATGAAATATGAAATGTGTGTGTTTATATGTGTGTAGGCAGTGATGCATTTACAAAAATATACTTTTTTGTTTTATTTGTTTTAGCTGTTATAAAAATTTAAATAAATATTTAAATGAAATAAACTTTGACTTTAAATAATAAATAAAAAATATTAAATATTAAAAAATTATATTTAAATGATTTATAGATTATTTGCGCCTAATTCCTTAACAAATATTTTATATTTAAAAAATAAAATATAAAAAAAAAATAAAAGAATTACTATACGCTTAACAAATCAGTAGATTAAATGAGAATTATATTGTTCGTTTAGCCAAAAAAAAGCGAAAAAAGAATTTTTGCCTTTATGTTCATTAGCAGTGAGTAACGAAAACAATTATAAATAGTATAATAGTACAGTATAGTATAGAGAAAAATGAACACTGAAGATGGCACATTGCCGAAACCGGTAGGTTTACAAACCGAATTTGACGCCCGATGACGTAAAATCATACCCAACAATTATAAATATTTTTTTATTTAAAATTAATGTAAAAATTCGAAATTCTATCAAAACTTGTTGCTTTTGGTGTCGGTGATAATTCTTTCGGATTTGTATCGAGTTTTCTCAGAAATCGCTTTATATATGAATTGTTATAGATGCGATTTCATCAAACGAGTTCACGATTAATTCAGCAGCATCGTAAGGCTCCCTTCTTTATGCCACCCTATTTCTTATTTTTCTAAAAGATATTTTTTTCCAAACTTTAAACCCCACATACTCCTTTCCAGATGACAGCACCAATTGTCATTCGTATTTATTTGGTAATAGACCGAACCAATTTGAGGTGGGTTGCAAAACGCAGAACATGAATTATACGCTTAATCATGATCTCGCGGCGATCTCGGAATGGGTTCGTGTGAATAGTTTCGATTTTAATGCCCGTAAGACACAATGTTTCATGCTGACGCATAGATCTGTGCTCGGAATTGATGATGATCTGTTACTATGGGTGTTGTAAGTATTACGAAATTGAAAGCTCTTGATGAAACTTCAGTGTTATGTTTGATGGATCAATCACATTTTTCAGTTTGCTAACACAGCTTTCAAGTGTCCCGGTTTTCACTCCATCCGATCTTCGTACTATTTATACTACCTATATCCGTCCAAAAATGGAATACAACTCTCGTCTATTTTGGAGTTGCTGGACCGCGTACAGTAGAGGGCCAAGAGGTTAATTGGGGATAGTAGGGTATCCAACTTTGATGATTCTCTAGAGCATTGAAACAATGTTTTATCGTTACTACAATGGTAAGTACTGTAATAAAATTAAGGAACGTGTTCCCGTTACTCGCACGTTTTTTCATTTAACTCGCTTTTCTTTGGGAGCACATCCATTTGTGGTTAATTGGCCAGCGCTTCGCATTGCAGGTCAAATTCGCTTCGAATTCGAATATTCACAAACACTACCCGCTCTATTCTTCTCCCCATAACATTATTTTCGCCAATGTGCCTTGGCGGATGACGGTGAAAGGCCCAAAGTAACGTGGACTCGATTACTGGCGCCATTAAAACAGTCGCGGTGTGCATCGAGCTTATTTGTTTGAGTTTTTTCTTTGCAACCTCGCAAATTCGTTCTCAATGGGTCAGCTAGTTTAAATATAAAATATTTTTTACATAAAAAATTTACTTCAAAAATAAAAAAATAATAATAATGAAAAATAAAAATTAATTAAAAAACAAAAATTTATTAAATAACTATAAAAAATAAATGTTAATGATTTTTTGACTGGCGCCAATTTATTTTTAAAGAAAATAAGAAAACTAATGAGTCAGGGTACCCACCAACCCAAATCTTAAATTATTGTTTCCTATTACTGTTTCAAAATTAGTAATTTATGTGTGCGTGTGTGTGTGTGTGTGTGTGTTTTATGTTTATGTGTAACTAATGAAGTAATTTTTACCGATATTAAAATTCAAAATTATATTTCTACTGAAAAACTATTTATTTTTCTTCTTCTACTTCTTCTTTATTACAATTTGTATTATCGTTTTTTATTTTTATTTTTATTATTATTTTCATTTTCGTTTAAATGTTTTTTTTAGTTTTGCTTTTTTTTATTTTTTGTTTAGTTTTATGTTGTAAATAATTTATTACTTGTCATGCAGTAATAATAATGAAGCTGATTATTTAAAGGCACAGAATTGTTAAAATACTGAATTGTTATTATTATGAACGAAAAACACAGCTAAATAGTGGCAATAAATTTAAATTGTATTCAATTCAAAATTACAATAACAAAAATAAAATATAAAAAAAAAAATAAATAAACAATAAAACAAGAAACTAGAGCCACACTCGTTTTGCACCAGTAGTAACTTTACCAGTGTCAAAACTCGGATAGACTTACACCGCTCCTCCATTCGACTCTAAAATATTTTCCATAAAATTTAAAAGAAACAAATGCAGTCATGTCAAGTGTTCTAAATTGAAATCATTATACCATTTCACATTATTTTTAGGTCTTCCCTAGATCAAGGTCCCTTGATTTTTTAGAATTCTATAGTCATAAAAAAAGTCTTTTAAATAACATAAATTATATAGGGCGAGTAACTGAAGCTATGTATGTATCAGTGTTCCAATCCCCTTCATTCGTTAGTGTTTTCGAGCTGTTGACCTCAACTACTTATTACAGAGCCCTCGGAAATATTTAAATTAATTTAAATTATATTCAAATAAATCTGATATTTAAGTCAGTTTTAGTTATATCGGAGATCGTAGTAGATCGCTCGTTACTGACGTCTTTTATTTTCAGACAATGAAATACATATCGTCTGTCTGTGGGCCTGGATTTTTATTCGACAATATTATTTGTCTTATGCGCGGTGTTTCAGCAGCAAGTATTAGGTTTACCAAGCAGCTCACTCTCCCGTAAGAATTCTCAAAAGTTGGTCAACAGGTATATCACACTTCTGTGTGTTCATATATTGCCCAATTCGTAGTTGCTTAAGTAAATCAATATATATTCTTACGTTTATTTATTTAACGAACGTTTAGTTTATTGTGTTATTTTATTACAAAATAAAAATACACAACTTTTAGAGTTTTAAATTAATTATTCCATGGCGACATGCATTACTTTAATGGATCACATCTATAGCAGATTTTTACATCAACTGTCTTCAATTGATCATGTTCTACTACTTTATCCATAATTAAAGGACCCTTTATATACTGTTTAGAGCGGTTCAAGAATTTTTTTAAGACCCCTAATTAACCATATTAACATAGTTCTACAATTACATTTGTTTATCTTAGTTCATGAAATTCGAATGTAGCAGGAGTTGGCTTCAACTCCTGAACCAATTGGACTTTGTACGACGGTGAATTGATGTTGATGGCGCTTCACGCACACTTTCTGCCACAGCAGCAATATTCTCGGGTGTACGCACTGTTTTTGGCTTTTCGCACTTTGGTTTATCGACGAGGATACCAGTTTCTTTCGCTTTTTTCACAAGATAACGAACATACGGAGCTGACGGTGCTTCTCTTCTTCTAAAATCCGTGCGCAATTTTCGCACACATTTTGCAACATTACCATGCTTTTCAAAGAAATGTCGCAATATTTCCCAGCGTTGTTCAAGCGTACACACAATCATATTTGTTCAGCGGAAGGATAAAACTAATTATCTGTCAAATCAAACATGAGCTAAGTGCTGTCATTCACGAAATTAGCACTAGTTAATAAAAAAAAAAAACGTTAGATCGCGGACCGTTTACAACATTATCACATATAGTTGTTATCATTTTTTAGTGTAGGGCGCCTAACTGACAGTGTGTCTTCTTGTTTTGTGTTAGTTATTTTGTTATTATTAAATTTAGTTCGTGGAATTTTATTAAATCCTAATGTTGTTGCTTGTGTTTATAAGATTTCTTCAAAACTACTAAACTTGTAAACAGACACAATAGGTCATTTCATTTACTTTTTGTTTCTAATAATAATAATTATTTTCTTTTAAAACTTAAACTAAGCTCTTCATAGCTTTATAATACTTAACTTATAGCATCTTAATTATCGAATATCTTAATATATTGAATATTTTGAAATATTATCTTTGCTGTAGGTGTAGAAGTCCGTAGTTAATAATTTAAGTTTTTTGTTTTGGAAAGTCTATATTTGCCTTACCTCCAATAACGATGTATTGCGAAATTGTTTAAATCAAAATAGACTCCGCTTTCCATTAAATCAGTCGCAAGGCCATAAATAATTTAATTTCAGCTGAAAAATGACTAAAAATATTTAAAAAATATTTTACTATTTTATTTCGCTTAATAGTGGCTTAGGAAATGTTTAATCATTTGATTTGTATTTATTTGCTAATTTAATTTTTTATTTTTTTTTTCTCTTATACGCTGTTGCCTGCGTTGAATTTGTTTAAATATTTATTTTTAAACGTTAAACTTAGTTGCCTCACTGAACAAGTAGTAGACGTTTAACGTTTAAATTCGCTTCAAGCATTTGTAATTTTCGTAGTCGTTGTAGTAGCAGCTGACGTAGTAGATGTCGTAGTAAAGTTAACATAAACTTCAGATTTTATTTTCTGGGGTTTTTTTTTTTAAAATAATTTATTGATTTGGTTAAAGAATGTATTTATTGAGGTGTCAAATAATAATTAATTCCTGCTTATTTTCTTTATAGACATAAATTTAAATCTCAAATATATTTTATATTATTTACTTAAAATATTAGTAAATAAAATATATGAATATTTGTTTTTGTGAATACAAAAAAAATTCTTAAATTTTAATCAGCTTTAAGTTGATCTATAGAATAAGTGCCGCAGGGCATTTCAATGTAAAAACAATCACAGCAGCCATAATCTAGAAAAATAAAAGATTTAAATGTCTTGTTAAAGAATTAGAAACCATTAAGGCAAGTGCTATTTAATAATAATCATACATATTTCAAATATTTTTTATTTTAACTTTCTTAACACTATTTTTCATTTAATAGGCCCCTAGAAAACAGTAGCTTCAACAAAGGCCAATTTGATACCAATTAAATCATTATTTTAATAAAAAAAAATTATAATTCCCTGTTTAAACAAAAAATAAATCAAATAAAGGGTGTTTTTATAGAGGTATATAAATTGAAGTTGGCAACCCTTTTTTATCTTTCGCTCATTTTGTCAACTGTCCAGTGATTTATGCTTAGTTTGGTTTCACATTTCAACATGAATTGACTGATGCCTGAAAAAGGCTTCTAAATTGGGCAAATTTTTTTTTGAACCTCATGCTCCTGTTCGCAATACCCGATCCCGATTTCAAATGGGACTTTTGTTTAGCGATAAAGATCGCTTATATTTAAATGGATACGTTAATAAACAGAAGTCCCATATTTGTAATGATGATTATCCTCAGGTTTATATTGAGGGACCCTAACATTTTGAAAAACTGACGTCTTTAAAGCGACGCTGGTCAGAATATTACAGTTAAGGGCGATCGCTATGGAGTCTTTTATCGTTCACCAATTGAACAACCACTATGTGAAGGAGCTGTGGTGTCAACAACACGTTGCAACATGTAACACAGCTCGAGCCACAATTGATTTATTATAAGAAAGATTTGACAACCGTATAGTTTCGGTTTTCACATCCGTGAATTCGCCTCCAAGATAGTGCAATATAATGGATACTAGACTATATTCTGTGGGGATTTTCGTGATTTTGGTGATAAGATAAGCCTTAGTCAGATGGTAGTCGAACCACTGTGAATGAAAAGTAACGTCATTCACGTCCTAGGAAGCCCAAAACTAATTCTAGCAATAAGTCTTTCCTAGTTGCAATTTCAGCGATTCCAAAGCAGGGTTGCAAACAACTATTCCTTGCTGAAGAGCTGGAGACTATCAAACTCCTGGTTCAGAACACAAGACTAGTATGCTCACTGGATCCGGATCATTCACCCGTTGGTGTGATTAAAGGCGAGATGAACCTGGCCACCATAATCAGTTCATGCTTAGGGCCGCAAAACCACAACCACCACGATACTCCTGAGGGGCCAATCTCAATAATCGGTCAGAGAAGCAGCCAAAAGTCTAAAGAGACAATTAGCGGAACTCTCAGGCTTACTGATTCCCTTGGAAATAACGTGGAGCTTCCAGTTGACTCCCTGCTTGTCTTCAGGGGACTGGGCTCCCTTATACCCCCACCAGTACAGGTCTAGATAGTCAAGTATTCTATAAATACTGATAAATGGGCCCCCGGGGGGGGGGGGGGGATTCTGAGTCGCTAGCCTAAGCTGATAAGCCCGAAATAATTAACCACTTGCAGGTCAACATTCGCCCCGTTATTGTCGATATACAGCCACAAAAGCAAAAACAAACAGTCAGTGATAATGGAACTTCCAGATTAGACTATGTCCAAGCCAGCTTTGGCAGTCATAAGTATGTCGGAAGTCACATTTAGACTTTAATGCCATTTTTATTTTATTCCATTTAAAAGTTATATACCTTTATAAAAACACCCTATAGTTGGTTCTGGGATTTCCCCCTTTTTCAAATTAATTTTTTGTTTTACGTATTAAAGCAGCTTAAACTTTGCACGTTACATATTACACAGCTTTATGCGACTGTGTCAATTCTTATCAACGCTTCGTAGGCTTCATTCCATTCATCTCCTTCCAGGAGCCCATTGCCCGCACACTGTTGTAACGTTTTGTGTTTAGAAATATTAAAGTAAAGGAAAACATAACACGCTTCACATTCCCTGCAGGTTTTCCTTATATATTCGCCTTCACTAGGTGCGCTATGTCCATTCCGGAATACTATTGGCTCCTATAGTTGTATTTTAACTGTTAAGGACCCTTGAAATTTAAGTACATCCTTTGATTTTTTCGTCTTTCTTGAAATTCTTGCATCCACTAGAATATTAACTTTTGCTTTCGGGAGGCTGCTTAATCATTTCGATGTCTATTCAGGTTTTCGTTAGCCCTCCGGAATGCTTTTTTTTAATATTCCTACCTTGTTCTTTGACTAGCTTAGAAGGGTTTTATTAGCATAACAGCTGCCTGTTTGGATTATTATTACCGCTGGTTAGATTTCTTTAGATGCCTACCATAGAAGTACCAGCAATAGCCAATCTACCTCCTTAGTAAAGCAATTAAAAAAATAAAAATTGGGCTCCACCAAAAATTTAATTTTGATTTAGTAGCCTCCTCTGAACAACTTTTATTATCTTCTTATAGTTCTTTAGCTTCTCCTGGAAATGAACTTAACGCTAAATACTGCCTTTGCACGAGCTTTTGTGCCTGCTGGCTTCTCTTAGCGCCTAGTGGGTGGCCCCTACTAACAACTAGGCTACAACTTTAGGTTTTTTCCTTTAATAGTATAATATGTGTTAAACAAAACCAACTTGAAAAAATCGAACAGAACATTGGCTCCTAGTGGGGCTCAGTACTGTTCTAATTCTATTGTTTTGTTGCACTCTTTGGTTGCTGGATTAGTTTAATTGATGATCACTTAGATTCACTGGACCCGTAGTGCTGTTTGGCAATTTTTGTGTTTAACTGCGGCCGCTAATAGACTCCTATAAACCGTTAGCCGGCATCGAACACCACACCCCATTAAACTAATCGACGGAGAAATTTAAGACAAAGAAATGTTAAAAAATATAATTGTGTGTGGTTTCTCGTCGATAGTTGACCACATGTACTATCAATAGCAACCATTACAATGTCACACGTATGGCCGAGCTTAAAATATGGTATGCTGGCCCTTGCCAACTCCATTTCAGCACAAACATCAGTGAATTGTTATATTCTGAAATTATTTCTCCTGCTGATTCTTAGACAATTTGGCAAAAAAAAGTTATTGGTGTTTATAATTAACAAACAGCGATCCCTCTATTTACGATATCAATTTTAGGCGAAAAATTGTTGGGCCTTTCTTTATCTTTTTGCTTTGTTTTTAAAAAAGAGAAGTAGCACGTCAGGCAACAATGCCTATTTAATCAAGTACCGTGCTACATTCTTTAGGAAAGGGAGAGAGAAGAGATGAAACAGGTGGTGAAAGTAGAAGGATAGTCGGAAATTAACTGCCGTATAAAGACAGCACAGCGACCAGTGACTATGCCTTCATCGCTAAACAGCCCCATCGACAGTAAATTTTTATTTTTGTAGTGAAAAAACCAAGGTCTTCGTTGGGAATCGAACCCACAACCCCCATACTGGCAAGCTAGTACACTACCTACTAGCCTACAGGGGCACCTGTTGTTGGGCCTAATTTTGAGTTTATAAGTAACAAACATAAAATGTTTTAATTAAGCCCGCTTTTATTTTTTACTTACTTCCTGGCCGGGATATTAAAGATCAAAGATTTTTTAAAGGCAGTGCGCAGGCGTCACATCATGTCACTCTATTTAAAATAGAGTTTGATGAGAATTTTACTTCACATTTTCAGAATTATATCCTAACAAGACAAGGTAATTTGCATATCTGCAACGTTTTTCTAAAACGAATACATGCTGTGGGACCCTGCCTTTTAATTCTTAACATTTTTCTTGTTTTCAATTCTCTATTCACACAGCTACAAGTTTATGCTGCTGAAAAGTTTCACACCAGTTTGGAATGATTATACTCGTATGCTGCACACAGATAAATTGTAATTTTTAATTAAATTATATTGTGTCATATGAGGGTGTCACTGCATGTACGACTAATCAAAGCAACCAATTGATTGTTTAATAAGAGAATATGGCCTAAAGGCAGTAGCCGCTGCAATACAAAAAAAAATTTACAACATTGAAAAATAACATGTCTTTAGCATAAAGACTGGAGTATAAAGACATTAAACCAAATGAAAAGTCAACAGCGAGAAAAATGGTATTAAAAAATAAACTAGATTTCGAGCTTGTTAGCACAAATTAACATGATTGTAATAGAGAAACACACACACACACACACACATATGCATACATATGTGTATTTGAAGATATTGATTGGCGCTGTGTGAATAGAGATTTCTTTGCTTAGACTTCAAAGGTCACTTGGATTGGAAATTAAATTTAAAAAGCCACAAAAAATAACGCTTAAGTTTCCCCTAATCGGTGTTATTGTTGTAAGGTCAAGCGTAAGGCATAACGTACCGTCTAAGGCATAGCTAAATATTCAAACTCTAAAACACACCCTCACTAAAGTTGTATTTTTCCCTTTACAAAGTTTATTTTGAAACGACATTATTTATACATCAAGCCGGCCACGATCCAACAAACACGTAGTCAAACAATCATCGAACATAACTATCAAACAGAAATTTTAATTAAACATTTAAATCTTAATTTAAGAAAAATATAAAAAAAAACAAAAAAAATTGGAACAAAATTTATTTTGTGATTTGATTGCCGGAATTTTATTTTAAATACGAAAATCCATAAAAAAAATAATTATTTTAAGTTTCGGTTAAGTTTGAAAAGAAAACCGAACTCTGTTCATGCAAATTAAATTGAATGGTTTTGCTGAAAAAATGATTTTTTCAAACGAAGCCCATTTTCACTTGTCAGGATATGTCAACAAGTAAAATTGCCGCATTTAGGCTTCTCAAAATCCTTGAGAGATTATTCAGAAGCCTTTGCATGCTCAACGTATCACTGTATGGTGTGCTATGTGGTCTGGAGGCGTGATTGGGCCGTTTTTTTTTCGAAGATGCGGCGAGAAATGCGCTAACGTTTATTAGATCACGCTATTGCGAGATACTAACAACTCAATTTTGGCTTATTATTGAGCAAGTGGATATCACTGGTGTGTGGTTTCAACAGAACGGTGCAACATGTCACACAGCCTATAAAACGATCAATTTATTGAAAATCAAATTTCCCGATCGCATGATTTCACGACAATCAGGAGTTAAGTGAGTGGCTAGCCAGATCGTGTGACTTAATACCACTATATTATTTTTTGGGGGGCTATGTTAAGGACAGAGCCTATACGGAGCCAATAGAAACGATTTACGGCCTTAATACTCAAAATCTGTAATATGATTAACGAAACGGGACTGCCATTTTGCCAAAAAGTGATTAAAACAACTTTGATGAATGAATCGACACCTGTCAGCGTGGTCGTTGTGTTGGACATTTGCCAGATATCATTTTTCATTCATAATTGCCTAACTTTTCACGTCGTAATACAATAAAAATTTGAATCATTTCCATCTAAATTTTTTATCCTGTTTTGTTTTAGAAAACAAACTTCGTGCTGAAGTCCCCTTTACAAAGAATTAAACTTTTCTAAAGAATGGTAAATTATATAAAAGTATACCAAAGTACACTTAAGTATTCTAAAGTATACTTAAATGTTCTAAAGTATACTAAAACAAGCTAAAGTATGCTAATCAATTACTACTTGAGGAAACATAGCACGTACTTCATCGCTTTTGTAGCGTTTGGCGTGATCGCAGCATTCCGCAAACGATTTACGTGCCCGACCAAGTGCAGAACTGGCAGCTTCAGTAAACTTAATTGTAAATGTGCGTTCAAGCCAATTTGCACTCTTTTTTTTCAAATCGCGACTTCTTACGATTAGAATCCTGCCATCTTTGCTTGAACTTAGAGTAAAAGCCTTTATATATTATATCCAAAATTTCACATGCTCTAGTTTCGCTTAAGCCAACGTGCGGTTGTTGCAAAAACTCTTTTAATTTTTTCTGTCTTTGTCAAACTCCAGAAGCTACGAGCATAAAACCCCATGTGAAATAGAAAAACTTTCCATTGTCGTAAAACTCTTAGGCCTTAGTTTCAGTTATATTTAAAAAACCGGAGAAAAATTACTTCAACTTTACGCATTCTTCGGCACTTGTTGAATGCCAAAACTCGATCAATGAGTACCTTAAAGGTATATTAAAGTATGGTAAGGTGTACTAAAGTATACTAAAGTCAGCAATTATATAAAATAACATAATCTGTACAATCAAAATTGCATTTCCAATTGCATATATACCAAATTATATAAAAGTATACTAAAGTATACTAAACCATACCAAACTATAATAAACTATATAAAACTATAAAAAAAAACTTTATTAAACTATACTACAGAATACAAAAGTACACTTAAGTATACTAAAGTAGTCTAAAGCATACTGATTTTTTCACCACAAATAAAAATTAATTGTCGGTGGGCCGGCTTAGTGATGAAGGCATGGTCACTGTGCTGTCTTATACCACAGTTAGTTTTCGTAACTATCCTTCTACTTTCACCACCTGTCTCATCTCTTCTCTATACCTTT
Organism: Trichopoda pennipes; assembly: GCA_030448955.1. Taxonomy (NCBI): domain Eukaryota; kingdom Metazoa; phylum Arthropoda; class Insecta; order Diptera; family Tachinidae; genus Trichopoda; species Trichopoda pennipes. The sequence continues at coordinate 7,957,251 of JASKUP010000064.1, forward strand.
CCTAAGAATGTAGCACGGTACCTGACTAAATAGGCTTTGTTGCCTAAAGTGCTACTTCTCTTAAAAAAAGAAATAAGCAAAACAAAATAAAAACCAGCAAGTATACTGAAGTACACTAAAGTATATTAAAGTATACTCAAGTATACTTAAGTACGCTAAAGTATACTAAAATATTTTTAAGTATACTAAAGTATACGAAAGTATACTAAGGTATGGTAAGGTATATTAGTGTGTACCAAGTCTACTAAAATCGATATTCTAATAATTTAACATATTCTGTATATATTTTGTGTGACAGTGTGGCTTTTAAACGTATCTTTTTTTGTTTTTACTTGCGATTCTGAGTTGAACAGAATTCTCTCAAATTTTTTTCGCAAATTAATCATACAGTTTAGTAGAGAAATGTAATACAGCATGGCTTTAGAAACATTTTTCTTAAAAAAAAACTTTAAAATTTGCTAGTAGTGGCAGTATAGCGATTTAGAATAAATCTGCTTTTAGGTTAGCACGGCAAATAACACGGAAATTAACATAATAATAACAATAAAAAAATATATAATAATATATTGTTACGTTTATACCTTTTATAAACGTTTTGTTGTGAGTTTTTTAACTACACACAAAGTTGACACTACAGAACAATTTACTTAAGATAAACGTCTTTACTTCACGAGGTTTATTTTTATATTAACTAACTATCCACCCGGCTGCTGCCTTTTTATATTAGTCCACTAGAAGTCTAGAAAAATGAAGAATCTTATACTCCCTTTGTATCACATTATGTTGTTGTATGTTGTCCATTTAATGTATAGGCGCCTGTATGTCTGTATGTGTTTTTGTTTTTATTCTTTATGCTGATAAAATTTCTTCCTGGAATTTTTAAAAAAAGATATTTGTTGTTATCTTGCGTACATAAGATTTCTCAGAAAACCATGCAGTTAGTAAACAGCATATCAAATTGTTGTTGTTTGCATGTATACAATTTCTACTTAGTTTGTAACTAGAAAATTGTTGTTGTCTTATGTGCATAAGGGTTCTTAGCAAGCCAAGCATTTAGTATATAACATAACCAGTAGTTTACTTTAATGCTTAATTAGTTTCTTTTTTAAAGTTAAGCAAGAGACATTCGTTCGTTAAAATATTAATATTTACCGTCATTCAATTTAAAACATAAAATTGTAACCAGTAGATTGAATAGCTGCAGGTTACTATTTCGTAGAAACAATTTCAGTTGACGAAAATGTTACTTGAAACAATTTGTAAATTTTAACATGGGTTTTTTATGGGATTTTGACAGCATTTCGCTTGAAATCGTGAACAGACTACGTTGAGTTAATCGCAGAATAGGCTTTAAACGATAAAGAAAAATTTGGTGGAAAATTTCGCCAATTAAACAAAGTATTTACATGTGAAAACATTTAGTCAGTTAATTAAAATCACTGATTTGTTGTGGGCTTCCCCCCTGTACATTTTGCTTTTTTCCCGCTTATGCTAAACGAAGAATTTTTATCGCTTCTTGCGTTCAACTAAATTTTTTCCGCTTATAAAATTTTTATTGCTAAAACAAGAACAAATGAAATTAATAAACTAAATTATTTCAATTATTTTAATTAAATATGCAATATGTGGTTGTTGTTGTTGTTTCTTTTACATATTTTTTTCACACATTTTCAGTTATGACCACCCACAAATTATTATAACCAGCATAAACTAAACACTGTATAAATAACAATTATGTAAATTTTCTTCTTAATTGCTGTCGGTGCTTTTGGCCAATTAAAAACAACAAAAATAACAACAACAACAACAAAAATACCTTGTCAGCCACAGTTAAGGATTTGATTAGAGGTTTTGTTCTTAATATGTTAAAAACAAAAGTTTAAATTCCCATTCAACTTGTTGACTTAAATCAAAATAAATAATTTAAACTAATGTGCGCGTGAAAATGATAAGGCAACTTTAAATTAATTTTTTTTTTGGGTAAAAAATATTAGATATGATTTAAAATATTTAAATTTCTTGTTGGAAAATTTTGTATGGCTTGTTGTTGTTGGAATTGCAATAGGAAATCATAAAGTGATGACAAGGTTTAAGCGAAGAGAAAGAACATTTTTTTTATTCTTTATGCTAATTCATAGATGCGCAGCTGTGCTATTTTGACTAATGCCAGCAACTGCTAAACACTTACGCATAAAAAACACTAACGTTTTAGCTTCTTTTGAAATTCTTTAAATCAGAATCTAGAATGGACTTTAAGCAAGCGAAATTCCTGGAAAAGTTAAACTTATTAAACCTAAAAAGATGGAAGGAGGCTACAATATGTAGATTAGAGCGAGCAGTACTCAAAAATTAGGAAGGCTAGTAAGGAAGTCCTTAATAAGGAGACTTGTCGGATGCTCGAATATAAGGTATTACTTGAGGCCGGATAATTAAATTAGTGACAGTTAATGGAAACTTCAAGTGCCATCTAACCAAGATGAAAATCGAAGAAGATGATGAGATGATAAGACTGTGTCTGGAAGAGTTTGAGCTTGTGAATGTCCAACACTAACTAATACAAGGCTTGTGACCAACGAGCAGAAACTTATTAAATGTGAATATCATAGTGAATCTAAGCCTTGGACAAATGCTAGCTAAAGATGGCGTGATGATAAAGAATTTTGGCGGTTGCCAGATGACAGTAGAAAATCATTGAGTCAAGAGATAAGTCTGATGCTGAAATATGACTTAATGAAAGCTAGGTTTGCCCCAAATAACAAATCGCTTTGCTTATAGTCACTGAGGACGGAAGGTGATCAAAAAGAATCTCATTAATAAAGCGCTCTGCTTTGATTTTCCTTCTATAGCAATGAAAGATGTATTCAGAGGATTTTGTTTCGGCCATTCTGATAATGGTTTTAATAACCACGCTGGTCCTTGCCACCAAAGAGAATTATGTACTATATCTTGAAGCTTGCAGCCCCGTGTTCCAAGATCCGACGGGTTCGCATGAGTTAGGACATACCGCCAAGTTGCATTCGGTATTAAGAGATGAATTTGAGCAGTGCGATTAGCAACGTATGTTTCTCAAGATGAGGGTGATTTGGAAAGCTATCCCAATAATATTGATGAGTCAGTTCATAGGTATTTCTCATTAGGATTAAGATTTGTTTACAAGTTTTGCAAGTAAAACAGCGCCATTAAGTTCTAAGCGTGGTAGGCAAACTGTTTGTATGGGGGCAACTTTACATTTTGCTATTAATAAATTCGAGGAAGTGGTGTGCCTCTTCGTTTGACGTCTTATATAAACTGTTGCACAATATGCAAATTTTGAGGCATCTGAAAACCCCTGAATTTGAATAAAGTCTGATGGAGTATATTGTAACCAGCGGGGTATAGAAATAATTTCAATTTTTGCGCGATCCTGAACCAAACTATTCCACTTTCCGAGAGAATCTAGTGAAATATCTTCATCCCACTGCAATCCTTCTAGCCATAACTGTTGTATCAGAATGTTGGCTCCATCCAGCGGGAGCAAACAGTTTTGCTACAGATGACAGAATTTTTCGTTTTGTTATGTGTGTAGATAGTTCCATGGGTGTAAAGTTATAACAGTCATTGAATGCATTCCACTTAATTCCTAGAGTTTTATTGGGCTTGTCTCTTGGAATCGAAGAATGTCTGAGTCGTAAAGATCTTCCTTTGGAAAATGCGAAAGCAATTGAGGATCATTGGCGGTAATCGTTTTTAATGGGAAGCCAACTGAGTGGCGAGTGATTCTGATATTGTGTTACCTCCGGACAGAATGTCATCAACATAGGTTTCAGTTCGAAAGATTGACGATACATTGGGGAACAGAGATTCGGTGTCTAACGCAAGTTGATGTAGGTTTCGAATTGCCAGATAAGGAGCAGTCTTTACTTGGAAGTCTTTAATGGAGTCGTTGGGTTGAGGTTGAAATAAAACTCGTTAAAAGGATCGATCATCAGGGTGTACCAGTATCTGACGAACATTTTCCAGTTTACATAATTAAACAAAAGCCCTAAATTGTTCACTTCCTTTACAGCAATCTAAACTCAACTTCCTCTAGTCTTATTTTACAAATTTAATAATCATCGTACATAACCCTTTTAAGAGGCCTCTCTTGCAGTTTCTTTGTTTAACTTGCTACCTTGAAAAATTTCACGAATAACGCTGCTCAGCCGTAATTATAGCTGGATATTAAATTTTCTTTAAATTTTGCTTCATCTTGTCAAGCAACTTTTGACACTTAGTACTAGTTTTTTTTTTTTTTTGCTAACTGGTGAAGGTAGCGCCCTTCACATGAAAACTCTGATTTCAATCGCTTTTATAAATAAATTCAAGTAAAAGTTTTGAGCGTATATTTGATATAATTTTCACAATCTTTTCACAATTTTCGTATTTTTTTTTTGCGCTTAAAGGTGAATGAAAGCTAAATAGCCTTATCACTTTGTCGCGCATCGAAATATTACTATGAGAAATGCATGTTGAACACAAAAAATATATAACAATAACAACAACACATAATATTAATAAATAACATTTGTCGCCACCTAGACGCAATATGATACACTGATTGTATTGTCAGGCACTTACTTGTTGCTCGCTCGTACTCACTCGTATAAGCAATTATTATTATTATTATTATTCAGTTTCAACTTAATTTATTTCAATATTGTACAACATTAAGACAAATTTTTAATTTAATTTTTACAAAACATGTGTTCGTTTTATATTTTGGTCACCGAATAAATCCAACGTTTCGTTTGACAACGAAATTTAATCTTTAATGACATTGATAAGCGAAAATGATTTTTAGTGGATTTTTTTAAAGTCAAAAAATTAATAATAAAATACAATTGTTTTTTGTTTCTCTCAAATATTTCCAAATTAAGACCAAGAAATATTAATGAAGGTAAAAATTAGAAAAAAAAAACAAAGTCAAAGTTTCTTCATCGTGTTCTTAAGAATCAATAACAGTTTGAAATAAAATTTAAAATTTTTATATGTTTCAAATAAATTATTAACGAAATGCTTTAGGAGTTCTAAAGGGTGTTTTTTTTTAGAGGTATATAACTTTGAAATCTAAAAAACAAAAATGCCTTACATATATTGACATCAGATTTATTTTATTCGAAAGATAATCTTCCGACATTATAATTTAAATACGACTTCTGTCATATGACTGATCGTCATGGCTGGCTCGGACGTAGTCAAATCTGGAGACTTTTTCCAACATTTGTGGCCGTATAAGAGTAGTGACGCGGCGAATATTTTCCTCCAAGTGGTCAATTGTTTGATAATTATCGGCGAATTAAGCAACTTTACATATCCCCACAGTAAATATGGGGGCGTAATAATTTTTATTAAAATTTATTTTTAGAGCATCTAGCACAGGTCTAACCTTAAAAAATTTTTGTCGTAACTAACATCAGTTTTTTTTGGCATTAGGACATTGTCATTCATATGTAAATTATTTAGAAGCCATCTAAAGCGGTTGAGTGGCATAAAAGAAGATATGTATACGTCCTATATATCAGAGGCAGAAGACCCGTTATCTTTATAGCTGGGCGATTTTTTATACCCATCACTAAATTCAAAGCAAGAAATACTTCAGGTGTAGTGGATGTAAAATGTGCTCCTTTCTGCGTGGCATATAGATTTGTTTGAAAGCAGATTGTTTCAACTAAGTTTGCCGTCCAAACTAAGCGGAATAATTTTATTAGTGTTATATTCTCCATCTCTACTATATCATTTGCAACACCTCCGCCTCCTGTATATTCACACGGCTCTTTCATTTTGAATTTTTTTTCCACTTTGGCTGCCCAACTGCGGATCTCGTGGTAGGTAACTGACTAGAAGTAGTACAGAAATTTGATAAAAGTATAACATCATCTAACTCAAAATAATCCTCAAGTTCTGGCTGCAGTCCTGAAGGTATATCACCCAGTACCATCAGATCGGTTTCTTCGTCGTCATTTCTTTCTTCATCTGATGCGTAACTACACACACTTTCATCATCAGTATATCGTCAGCTAGTATATCTTCAAACAAAATATCTGCGATATCTTGTTCATTGAGTATGCGCGGCATTCTACATATGTATGTAAAGGGTGTTTTTTTAAGCCCGATAGAAATTGAAATTATAAAAAATTACACAAAAAATTAAATTGTAATCAAAATTTCTTTTTTATTCGAAGGATCAATACGTGACATTAACATTTGAAAATGATTTCGGGCATATGGGCACCGCGGCTGTTCTTGACGAAGCGCATGCTGGACGTCCAATTTTGGGCCACTTTTTCGATTACTGCTGGGCGTATGTCACGAATAACACGAACAATGCTGTCCTCCAAGGCGTCAATTGTTGCTGGTTTATCAGCATAAACCAGTGACTTCATGTAGCCCCACAGGAAATAGTCGAGTGGTGTCAAATCGCACGACCTTGGAGGCCAATTGACTTGTCCATTTCTCGAAATCAACTTATCGCCAAATTTTGATTTCAATAAGTCGATGGTTGCGTTCGCTGTATGGCACGTAGCGCCATCCTGTTGAAACCACATCTCGTCCGGATCAATGTCATCCATATTTTCAAACAAAGAATCATTGATCATGGTGCGGTAACGATCTCCATTGACCGTAACGCGAGCTCCAGCCTCATTTTTAAAGAAATAAGGTCCGATGATGCCACCAGCGTGAAAACCGCACCAAACGGTGCATTTTTCTGGATGTAATGGAGTCTGTAGGGTCTGTTGTGGATTGGTCTCACTCCATATGCGGCAATTTTGCTTATTAACAAACCCGTTAAGCCAAAAATGCGCCTCATCGCTGAGCACAATTTTGCGATAAAACAACGGGTCAGTTGCCAACTGCTCTAGAGCCCAATCGGCGAAAGAACGATGCATATAATGGTCTCGTGGCTTCAATTCCTGCACCAGCTGGATCTTATACGGGTGTAGGCCGAGATCTTTGCGCAAAATTTTCCACGTAGTGGACGGACAGAGCCCCAATTTCTGCGACCGACGACAAATTAATAAATTTGGATCTTCTTCCACACTTTCCTTTACAGCGGCGATATTTTCTTCAGTACGCACATTCCTTCGACGTGTTGGTGTTATTGCATCCTCTAGAGAGTATGTGGTACGAAATCTATCGACAGTTCGACGAATGGCTTGTTCAGATGCACGATTATGTACGCCATAAAAATGACGAAGTCGTCTATAAGTTGCGCGAATCGACGACTGATTTTCATAGTAAATTTGGATAATTTCGTAGTGTTGTTCAAGCGAGAGTCTGCTCATGATGATTTGTCAGAGTATACTGAAACAAATAAAAAAAAATGTTTCATCAAAATTTCTTTTTTTGTGTTACTTTTTACAATTTAAAGTTCTATCTAGCTTAAAAAAACACTTTTTATATAAATAACACAAAATTATGTGGGAAAACAAATTATTTAGAATGTACTATAGTCACAGTGGTTAGTAATCTAACCACAAAAACGTTGTACAGTGCTTACAGAAGAAGCTGTACAGCATAGTGAGCAGGCACATGCGAATCAGTCTATTCGAAAACAATGGCCGAAAAAAGATTGCCGTTAATACCGATTATCAAAAGCGAATTTCATGGCTCACTTTTGTTTGAATGGACACACCAATAAACAAAAATGTCCTTTTTGCAGGTGTCCCTGTAGGCTAGTAGGTAGTGTACTAGCTTCTCTGTATGGGGGTTGTAAGTTCGATTCACAACGAAGACCTTGGTTTTTTTCACTACAAAATTAAAAATTGACTGTCGGTGGGGCTTGCTCAGCGATGAAGGCATAGTTACTGGTCGTTGTGCTGTCTTTATACGGCAGTTAATTTCCTGACCAAATAGTCATTGTTGCCTGAAAAAAAAATATTACTTACGTCTACTTTTGTATATTATGCTCTTATCACAAATATATGTTATCACAAAATAAAAAACAAGTACTAAATTTGTCTCTTTGTCTCTTTAGACATTTAACTGTTCTCTGGCTGATTATTGAGGTTGGCCCCTATATGGCAGTATCGTGGTGGTTGTGGTTTTGCGGCCCCACAACAGACAGGTCAGTTTTATATGGTGGCCAGGATCATTTCACCGTTAATGACACGCTAGGTAAATGATCCAGTCCAGTGAGCATGCTAGACATGTGTTCTGCACAGGAGTTGGATAGTCTCCAACTCTTCAGCAAGGAGTGATGATTTGCAGCCCTGCTCTGAAATCATTAAAGTTGCAACTGGGAAAAACCTGTTGCTATAATTAGTCTACAGCGTCCTAGGACGAGCATGACGTTCCTATTTATGCAAAGTGGTTCGACCACCATCTGATTAAGGCTCCATAGCCAGGCGCAGATGTAAATCTTATCACGTAATAACTAACCACCAAACCTGAAAGAGTTAAGCAGCGTTAAGCCGCACCATATGCAGGCCAAATCGCGAGTTCGAAACGTGAAACTATACGGCCACCAAAAACTTCCTTTAATAAATTAATTGTTGTGCGACCTGTGCAATAATATTGCGCTGTCTTGTTTTCAAACCACAGCCCCTGCACAATGTGGTGGTTCTATTGTGGAGCAGAAAATGTCAATAATCTAGCCTCTATGAATGTCAATATTGACCGTAACGCAGCGTTTTTAAAAAAGTATAGACTAATGACTTCACCAGACCATAAAGCACATTAAACAGTCAGTTTTTCTGCTTGTAAAGTTGTCTCAACCATTCACGGCAGTGTTGTTTATTGATGTATCCATTCAAGCGAAAGAGAGCTTCATCGCAAAATAAAATTTGGAATCAACAGCTATTTTGTTTTAGGCCCAATTTGCACAGTTTGAAAGCTGATAGTGGCCGCTACTTAAAAAAATTATTGCCAACCTAAAGTTCTATACCTCTATAAAAAATAACTGAGAGAGTTATAACACAAAAGACGAGTAGTTAAACAAAGTTCTTTTTTCTCATTCCGTACGTAGGGCTTGCTTTGTTTTGGTTGCAGTTAATAATTATTCTGTAGCTTTGACTTGAGTTCTTTCGCCGATCTTTTGCCATCACTGTTTAAACACTGTGCTTCTCTTAAAAGACACAAACGGGTATTTGGTTAAGCAAGTATGTGTCTTTAAAACGAGTTGGCATCTAAAGCACAAAAGCTCCTTGGGGCTTCCAGGAAACTCAAATTCACGTATTCACACCCCACATTTATTATCTAGTCAATTTTCGGCTTTTTCCCTCATTCCCTCAGAATTCCTGTTACATTAGGGTTTTGCCATTAGGTGGCCATTATTTTCCAAGCTGTAAAATTATGAAAACCAATGAAATCTTCTACTCTCCAAGCGCAGAAAAGTATTAAAATTATTTTTAATTTTAAATAACTTTGAGTGTCTCCTGCTGCTGCCATATAAGTGTGATATTAATAATTTTGTGTATTGGGCTTTTTAACAAGAAGTTTGGGGCAACACCAACAATATGATAGTTTTGACATTTAGTTTTTTTGACGTATTCATAGTAGATGCATTGACAATTGGTACAATGCATTCAATTTCGAACGAAAGTCGCATAATCGTCCGTCTAACATCCCTATTAAGAATTTGGTCGTTAAATTTGAGTTGACAGGCTCGTTACAAAAAGTGCAAACATCAACGTATGTTTGACTGGATAGTTCAACTGAAAACATTGCAGTCATGAGCCGCAGTGCTGAAACTGATCAACATTTTTCAATTTCTCGACCATCACATGAAGAATTTTACGTTAGGATTTGACTTTGAAGCCTTACAGGGTTAAACCAGTGCAGGCATTAAAGCCGACCGACCAACAAGCAAAATTTCCGCAATTGGGCTTCTGAAAATTCTAGAGCGATTATTGATAAGCCTTTTTCACCCTAAGGTGTGCTATGTGGGTTTGGAGGTGTGATTGGGTCATTTTCTTTAGAAGATTAGAATGGAAATGCGGTAACACTCAGTGAATAACGTTATTGCGAGATGCTAACAACTCAGTTTTAGCGTATTATTGACGAAGTGGATATCAGTAGCATGTGGTTTCAATAGGATGGTGCCACATGTCACACAGCCAATAAATCACATTTCCCAATCGCAAAATTTCATGACAATCAGCAGCTAAGTGGCCAGCCAAATCGTGTGATTTAACAGCACTAGATTATTTTTTGTGAAGCTATGTTAAGAACAGAATCTATACGGAGCCAATTGAATCGATTTCAGCCCTAAAACTCAAAATCCATGGTGTGATTAACGAGATAGGACCGCCATTTTGCTAAAAAGCGATTAAAAACTTTATTGAAAGAATCGGTATCTGTCAGCGCAGTCGTGGTGGACATTTCCAGTTATCATTTTTCATTCATAATTGCGAAAATTTCTCTTCTTAATACAGAGTGTGATTTGTTTTACATCCGCGCCTGACCATTAGTCTTAATCAGATGGTAGACAAACCACTTTGTATAATTTGGAACTTTATACAAACGTCCTAGATAGCCGAAGACATAATTCTAGGTAACAGAACCACCTAGTTGCAACTTGAAAAATTCCAGGGCAGATCTGCAAACTATCACACCTTGCTAAAGAGTTGGAGACTTTCTAACTCCTGTCCAGAACACATGTCAAGCATGCTCACTGGACGGATCATTCACCATGCGTGTCATTATCAGCGAAATGATCCTGGCCACCATAGAAAACCATTGGATATGGGGCCGCAAAACCACAACCACCACGATGCTTCCATATAGGGGCCAACACCAATGATCAGCCAGAGAACTATTATAAGTCTAAAGAGACAAATAATGAACTCTGGGGCTCACTGATCCCCGTAGAAATAAAGTGGAGTTTCCAGTTGACCACCGCCTGTCTTCAGGGGACTGGGCTCCCTTTTTCCCCCAGTTGCACAGGTCCAGATAGTCGAGTATTCTATAAGAACCGATAAATGTGCCCCCGGGGGTTCTCTTCTTAATACAATTTAAATTTGAATCGTCTTAATTTAAACAAACTTCTTGTTGAAAACCCCTTTACTTCTTTTACAGTTAGTTAACCTAAGTTATCGCCAACAATTTACTGGCTATTTTTTCTTAGTCTTGCAAAAGTGGTTCAAAATAAGCGTTTTTTGAATTTTGCGATTTTTATTCGCATTTTAGCAATTTTCGTTTCACTGGCAGTTTTTACTCGCGACTCAACTGATTGTCAATGGCTTAATTTATAGTAAACTTACCTGTTGTTTTTGTTTTTGTTTTTATATTATCTTCTTCGATTCTACATTTATTATTTTCTACAAAATAATAATTTCAAAGGTATAAGGCCCGTTTGAAATTATTTAAAAAAATCACAAAACATTAAAATAGCATGCGGCTTACGGAAGCAGGTTCAAATCATGTAAGATGATGAGTAAAGAGAACAGAGAAAAGAGCTTTAGATGCTTTATAAACCCATTGACTATGCGTACTTCGTAAAGAGATCTATCCAGTTCCTATTTTTACTTAAATTGCTGGGTTATAAATGAAATTCTAGCAATCAATTTATCGTAAAGAAAATAGAAATTAAACAAAGGCAAGGAAACTAAGGTCATTGTGTTATAAATGAGCCAATAAAAAGATGAAATGAAACAACGAACTTAAGCCCAATTAAAACTATTTGAATTTCATTATAATAAGTAACATTTTCTAAAAAATGTTCATATTCGTTGCTATTTATGGCTTCATTTATCCAAATTAAGAAATAATTAGAATAAGTGTTAACACATTTAATATTAAATCCCTAAAATCATAAAAATACACCAGGTGGTTAAGAACATTTTTGTAATCGATCGTAAAATTAATTTTACATTGTTTGAGAAATACAACAATCATCGTATTTTGAGGTCATAAAAATAAACTTGAAAATCTTTACAAGTTTTTGCTGATTTATTGTTGTTGTTGTTGGTGTTGTTGTTTGTTTATTTCATTAAAATATATCTGATCATAAAACATGCTTTCTTACTGTCGCTATATAAGCAAATATATTAAGACATAAAAATAAAAATTTTATGTCATATTTACATTAGTTAAGTGCAATTAAGGATATTCGTTAATTTAGGGATTATTGGCTTTTATGGAGTGAAGCAAAAGATAAAATTTAATAGTTCGGAAAATGATTATATTAAGAGCCTTATGGTATTTATGGTAATAAAAACAGCTAATTTGTTAGCCACATAAATATATGGATACAGTTGAGTTAATAAGTAAGTCACCATTAACAAAAAAACAAAAAAAGAACAAGAAATCAGGCAAAATTTATTCTGGTGGTTAATTGAGTTAAAATTTGATTGTATAAAAACTTACTTAACTTACGCTATTTTAATTTTTTTTTATGTCTTAAAAGAAACGCTTAAGTCATTAAATTGTTTGTATCACAACGAAAAAGTAATAGAAGCTAGAGAGAGCGAAGAAGTTTATCGATAACCATGTTGTATTCAACTCTGTAAACTAAGTGGAGCATCAGTGCAATCTAGGATGTGTTTCAATAAAAAGTGCTCTAATGATATCAGCAAACTCCATACCAACAAGAACACATCCATTTTGTAAGCAATTGGCCACTGATTTGCATTGAAATATTGCCGGCAGAATTGTTTTTTCAGCTGAATAGTTCTTTTCTTACGTGACATTTTCAATGGATTAATTACAAGCACCACTCCCTTATCCTATATCTCATCATATTTTGTTTCGAAGATGAATTATTAAGTTTTAAAGGAAAATCAAATAACATTAAAAGCAAACTAAACGACCCACTGTGCATTTTACAAACTGCGTAGCTCTCTAGGAAATGTTGTACACACAAGACAACAAGAACATGATTATGAGAAATTCTTTTAAAGAAGTAAACAACAGAAAGCAACTAACACAGAACAACACAAAACATGCAGTCAAGCATTTAGGCGCCCTAAATGAATGATAATAACAAGAATATTTAAAACAGAATATTCTTGTATGTACGAGAATCTCTTAAAACAACTACATATATAGTTAAGCGCCACTTGCTGGGCAAATGAAGCAATATATGTTGATTCATCAGTATTTAAAGACAACAAAGTTACCAGCGTGTTGATTTTGTGTGTACTGAAAGTAAATAAATCGTTTAACTTCATTTTAAAATTCTAAAATACTGTGTTGTTATAATATTGCTATTTTCTGTCGTAACTGGGTGGTTTGTAGTCGAAGGCGAGCGCTTTCGATGCGAATGCATCATTCTCAAGCCGCATTGTAGTTTGTACTGGTGAGTTAGTGTTGGCGTTCAGGCGGTGCTGTTATTAGGTTCGTATCTATAAAGGTAAGCAGAAAGCCAGCCACCTGGCATTTGTATACTGTGTTGTTATTTTGCAATAGCTCAAAATAACAAAATGTTTATTAAAAGGAATAAACGTAACAATATTGTTACGTTTATATTTTTAGAAATTTAAATTACACACAAAATACACGATGTAACTTTTCCACTTAAACGCCTAAAAGCGGCTGTATCAACTTTATTTCTTTACTCGATAACGTACCTACTTAAACTGTACTATTGCTTAAATAGCAGCTTGTACGTTCGGTTTTGATCATTTCTAGTATTTCCTCGAAAACTCTAATACAACGCGTCACATATAGATTCTATATATATATAGATTATAATTATTCAGTAAAATTATTCTGTGCTAGTTGTTTTAACTTTCTAAAATAGTTTATCTTACTTCATGGAATTTTAATGTAACATGTTGTTTTTATTTTGTGTTCATACGCTTTTTTTGGAAATTTCTTAACTATTAAACAGAGACAATAGATTTTTTTTTAATTTACTATCTTTTTAGGGATAATTATCCTTTTAATTATCCTTATTATTTTCTAGTTTTGAGGCATGAGGGTTGTTCCAAACAAAAAACAATCGTTAATAAGCATTTCGCTGTAAACTACTGTTAAAGAAAATAAATACTCTTAAACAATTGTCCATTAGCGAATTATTCAACACTGAATAATTTTTAATAATGTCAAAAGATAAGTTGACCAGGCAAATTGAGTGTCAACAAAGGCTAAGTCAGTAATATATATAAGGATTCTTGCTAGGTTATTCTTGAAGGTTATTTCCCACGAATATAAAACCAAAAGACAAACTTTTAGTTCTAATTTGGGTTAGCCTACAGTTCAAAACTTGCAAAGAATCAATTTCGCCAAAGCATGTGAAGGGAATGATGAGATGTTTATGGCAATGAAGTCTTTACATGTAAAGAATTTGAAGATGATGCAATTGATAATTTGAATAGCTCTTGTCTTGAACTTTTTAATAGAAATAGGTATATAAGAATGGCATCAATTAATCTGTAGCTATCTTGAACAGGAACGTTTCATTGTTAGAAGAGAGGTAGTTAACTCCCAAGAGCATATTAATATAAATTTATTGCTATAGTAGTTAAAATGTTATGTCTATTACTATATAAATTAGAATCAATTATTCGTTATAAAGAAACCGCCAAAAAACTTTTTTTTTTTAAATGCTATAAACAAAACTATACAGCTTCGGCTATGTGACACGTAGCGCCGTTCTGTTGAAACCAAATATTGCCAATATCCTCCTCCTCAATTTTTGTGAACAAAAATTCGTTCAACATAGCCCGATAACGATCGCCATTGACTGTAACGCTCACTCCTGAAAAATGGCCCATTTATGCCTCTGTAAATCTTAAATATCTTACATTTTTGTATTGTATAGAAATCTATAGCACGAATACAAATACAAAACTTATTGGTTTTATTTTGTCAGGTCACTCCATAGAGTAGGCGATTTTGCCACAAAAGCTGAAGTATTATTTGGCTTTATTGGATACTTAAGTTTAAGCTTCACAATTGAACTTTGTGGCTATAAGAGAATCGACATCACACTATTTTGGTTCAGGGCATATCTTGCTACTATGAGAACATAAATTCTCCTTGTATTTTGCTTAATATCATTTTTTGGACTGACAATAAATATTTTTTTTATTAACATATTAAACTTACAAGTAAATAATAAGAGTAATAGAGGAGAGCTATGACAGCGATGGTCTTAAGCTCGTAAATATTTTAATATTGTTGATTTCTTTAATATCATAATGCAGGGTAGCATAATATGCGGTAATTATTTAGAAAGCCGGATAATTAAAAAAAAAAAACAAAATAAGTCACCAATTTATTGTTAAGTCTTATTTAAATGCCGCACACTGGGGATTTTTGTATGGAGGTGAGAAAAAAAATAATTTTTCCCGAAAAATGTAGCGATTCCATCACAAATTTAGTTTTATTTATATAGTAATACACAAAAGTAATCATAATAAAGAAAGTTAGAGAAATATCGATCGCTACCTGCAATGTAAAAAGCCATAACTAACAAAAAAATTAAAATGATTTTTTTTTTTAATTTATTATTTATTTTAAATCTATTTTTATTTTTTTGTTTTTATTATTTTGAATTTGTTAATCAAAAAAATTTTTTCAATTTGTTTGTTCATTATTTTTGTTTTCCTAATGATGCCAACCAACGGTGTGACGAAATATCGAAAAAATAATAAAAAATAAAAGTTTTTAAAAATTTTTTATTAAATAGTGACCTAGTGCTTTATAATTAACTACTAAAAAATATTAAAAAGGTCAAAAAACTATAACTATTAATTTATTATTCTAAAAGAGCCTTAAGGCGTCAAATGTGAAATCATGGAATCTGATGTTACCATCATTCGGTGCGTAATATCTTCTTCGTTCGTGGCAATTCGACTGCATTTTCTGGAGTATCTGAGACGATATTTTTTATAGTCTTTGTTACGACTTTCCTTAGCCTCTTCGGATAGTAGGCCTACAGAAAAAATACACTTTTCAATTATAATATCCTTGCCATGAGCCATAATATTGTGAAGTGTAGGTGGGGGATATTGTACCACTCGTAGAGTGCAACAAACTTTTTTGCCGTCTCCAAACAAAAATCACCAAATTGTTTTGGATCTACTACCTCGGCGATTGTTATAGCTTCGAGAATTATTGAAAACCTCTTGATTATGTTTTCATCTAGACCCGTGATTTCGGAAATCAATGCAAGATTTGTAAAAAATCTTCATGACGTATTTCATGAATTTGTCGTACCAGAGCTTTACTTTACAGCTTGCTAATCTGTATTTCAATTTTTTCTTTCTTTTGAGTGGACTGTCCCACGTTTAAATTCAATATTATAAGCCACATGCAAAAGACACTCCATCAGCTTAATACGCGTACGAAGTGGTAACATACCAATTTTCTTGTTCATTTACGGGAAATTTTATTCATCTTGGATGTTGTGGCTCCACAAATGAGGCAAGAAGATGCAGCTGGTGTTTCTGTTAGTAATTGTGTTGTCTTGCCGTCAATCATTGTAAAATATAATTCATGTTTTAATCTAAAGTTGCGATTATTCACTGTTAACCGAAATTCTTTTAGTTGAGATATTTCATCGACTCTTCTCTTTTCTTCTCGTATAACTTGAGGTGTCTCTTTAACGTATGCAAACTGTAGTGTTCTACAATACTGTATCGAAGAAGGTTAATTGTTGTTCCATACTAATTTATTTATGTCATCACTTAATGATAATTTAAGTGGTACAACTGATGTCGTATATAAACGAGAGTCAGAAATTTGTGCATATCTTGAGCAAATTTTTTAAATTCATACATTCACTTAATTGTGCATAAAAGCGAAACGCGTTCATCGATTTTTATGAGATATGTCTCATTTTGTTGATAGGTTATACGTCTTTACGTGAAAGTGATAGGACCTGACATTTTTTTTACCGTTTTGGATTTTTTATGAATTACAAAAAAAAAAAACTTAACTCTTTACGCAAAAAATATTTTGTTTTTCTTCATATTTATTTATAACTTGGAAACTGTTGCTTATGTAGCAAAACGTTATATAAACAGAGGAAAGTACCTATAATTCTTGATTTTTCCAAGTTTGTTTTATTAAAATCCGACTAGTGGTTCTTGAGTTATGTTAAATTAAAAGGCCTTATCAGAATTAAGTTGCGAATCAATCAGCTGAAAAATGTTGTACTGTGTAATGCAACAAATTAATAGGTGGCACCTGGTGGCACTTGAAATTGATTAAAAATGTAAAAAGAGATATGAGGCAGTATATTAGCGGTGATTTCCAACTGCAGAAAAGTAAAGCTAAAGTTGGCAGGTCCAAATGTTTGGAGAAAAAAAGCAATGTTTTTTATATGTTCACAAAAGTGAGCAAACAAAAAAACCTTAAGTCTCTGCAGAGTTTATTTTTTTCAATTTTAGTATACTGAAATATGCTACTTTAAATAGAAAATAAAAAGAAAAACGTTAGCTCACATAATAAAATAATATTCGTTTTGAAATTCTTAGGTTTAAATTAAGTTGGTTCAGTAAAACATACAACTACTGAGCTTGAGACGGCTATAAAAAAAAACTATCAGTCAGATCGGAGTAATTCTTTTTGATTTGATTGCACTATTTAGTCTAAAATTTCAAAAAATCATTACATATTGCATGAATAGTATGTTGACAATTTGACTTTTTTCCGCGAAATCCCCAGTGTGTGCTGTAGCAAATAACAAATATTGTTAACATTTTATCCAAGAATTCTAGAAAATTGTATCCTTTATTGTGTAGTGTAGTGTAGTGAACTATGTACATGTCAGTTAGGTATTAATCAGTTATATCACCGCTTTTGCCTTCACTTTTGTATGTAACGTTTTGAGTTAGTCATTTCGAGTAGGCAGTTGTTAATATTCAATACTGAAAATACTAATTAAGCAACAGCAATTGTTTTTCATTGATTCAATAAACCTTTTATACAATATTGATATTGTTGTTTTGGGCAAGATATAACAGATAGCAACAGGTAAATCTGCACAAATATTATAAAAACAAAAAAAAAATTGTTTTTATTCTTCTTAACCAGATAGAAATAAAAATTATACATTTGACGAAATTTTTTCTCTTTGAATGCCCCTAATGTTCTGATTTGGAAAATGTTAACATGACAAAAGAAAAAATTCCAATTTTAAAATTTTTCTTTTGAACCCTTTTTAAAATTGAGACAAAGAAGAAGCTTTAAGACAAAACGAAATCATGTTGATCTGGACAGCAGACCATAAAATAAAAAACAAAACAACCAACCGACCGACCGACCAAAGACCTCTACGAAAACAGCAGCCGTTCTTACGAGAAAAAGTTTAAGTTTATGAATTTATTTGTTGAGATTTTACATAAATATTCGAAGCTGTTGTTGGTTGTGCTTTTTCTTATATTAATTTTCTTACCACAACATTTTTTTGTTTAGTTTTAATTCAATTAACAAGTTACAAAGAGAAAATATATAAAATACAACAGTGACGAAGGAGAATGGATTTTTTTTTTTTAAAAAAGGTTAAGACAAATACATTTTAACATTTTAACATTAAATTAAGTTAAATAATGACAACAAAGCATTAAAGGAGAAAACAAGTCATTAAAACAAGATCACAAGAAAAGGAAACAAATGAGTAAGAGATAGAGGGACACAGAGAAAGAGAAAGAGGGAAGGAGGGAGTGTGTGTGTGTGGCTGTGATATAATCCCTGGAGTAGCAGCGATAATAAACAAATGGCGCCAACAAATATTTACATTAAGTTTACACACACACACGAAAACAAACCAGCGTAATTATTGCTCAAAAGCAATGAAGCTTTTAGCAGTCAACAATTACCAAAACTTTTGTATGCATGAGATTTCTGTAACAGCTTTCGAAAAACTCCCAAAATTCCCATTAACTTTTCTAACCGAAAATTAAACACAAAATTTAGCCTGATCGTTGGAACAGCTATAGTTCTAAAATATTTTATAAGCTGCATTTCGAACTCGACAAATATTTAACAAAACCTTAATTTTCTTTTTTAAAATGGAAAATTAAATATAAATAAACGAAAGATGATTAAAAAACATAAAAATTAATTCGAGATATTTCAGATAATTTAGATAATATAAAAACTATATATATATATATATATATATTGTGACGACCAAAAGTCGACAGGCTCGTTTTTGGATCACATAGCAATTCAATCACAAGCAATTAGACTCTATATATATATGTTTTTCAAATTTTGTAATTTTTTTTTTGAATTTCACAAATTTTTACACTTTTTACATTTCTGAAAATTTATTGTTTAATGAATTTTATAATTTTTTTTTTAAAAGAGAACATTATTATTATACACTTTTCATTTTATATAATTCATAATTATATTTTATAATTACATTTATTATTTGTTAATGAAATATTTGAAATTATAATAGCCGTTAAAAAGCGCCACCTATTAACACGAGGATTCATCCGTAAGAAGAACATACCATTAAACACAACCCTAAACAGTAGCAATCAGCTGTAGTTTAGTGGTATGGGTGTGTATGTGTGCCTGGCAGAAACATATAAAAGCGAGATAATTACGTTTTGAAGTGGAGTTGGCCACGGGCAAGACTTCTTTTAAGTGAGTTAGAATTTTATTCAACTTAATTAAAATAGTCTTGCAAATAGGTTTCGCTTGCTCAATCAAAGCCAGAATCTTATTCGACTTTGAATTAAGCGAGGCTCGCTAAGGTCTCCGGCTCAGTAAGTGCTGTCGCTACTTCACCTGGCCAGAATTTTATTCGCCCAGGTGACGGAGCCCAGAACCAGGCCGCGCTTTGTTCAGCAAGGCCAGAATTTTATTCGCCCTAGCTGAACAAGACGGACAAGATCGTCAATAGGCTAACACCAATTTCGACGTGGAAAGGTTGTCTCAGAATCTTATTCGTGACAACCGCGACAAGTCAAAAATTGGTGGACAGGCCAACTGTTCTGCTCAGACTGGAACAGAATTTTATTCGCTCCAGTGTGAGAAGCAGTAGGCTAGCCGACGGAGAGTGGAGACGAAAGCTCTTGAGGGCCACGAAGCGGTTGATCATCGTTGGCGTGCTCAGTAGTGGTGCAGTTTAATTATAACTTAGTTTAAGAGTGAAATATAAATAAAGGAATTTTTTTTATAAAAACAAAAGTGTCTCTTGTGATTAATGAAAAACATTTTTTTTGTAACGAACCCTGGACGCCGCGAGCTTTACCCCAGCATAACGCGAGAACGTGTCGTTACAATATATAGTGGTGATATTCGAATGTTTTAACAACCGGTACGCATGAAAAAAAATCGATTGTAGGTTATATTTACTTCATAATAGTTATTTATTTACATATTTACATAAGAAATACATATATTATATATATAATAGTATAAAAAATAGTATATAAAATTAATTAAATAATTTCCAAATTAAGTTTTGGTTTTGGGACGGCAAATTAGGTGCGGCTGCATTGACACGTTTGTCACTTGCCATATGATGCCCTCCTCGCAACCATAATTTAACATATGGTGTTGCATCAAAATCCTCAACAGATTTTCCCATTAAATTTATTGTCAATCAATGACTTGTTGTTTCAATTAACAACGAACTTCCTCTCCTCCTGAATCCTCTTTCAGCTTCTGCGGAATTAACAGCAATTACATTTAAAATTCTTTTTGCTCTCAAAATAGTATTAATATTTTTAGATTCTCTATCTCGCACATCAACAAAATCTCGAAAATCATTTACTGGAATGATGTATTTGATTATTTTATTTAACTGCTCTAACCTATTTTCACCTTCAATCAATGGTGCTTCAAAAATATCACCCGGCCATGTTTCTGGATTTAATAAATTAAAGCAATTTAAGAGATTATTATTGTTTTCATTTTTATCGTCTAATAGCAAACGCGTTTTCATATGTTTTTCTAAACAATCAAAAAAAATTATCTCTCGAAACAACAATTGATGTTTTTTTATCTATTGATTTCAAATGGAATATTGTATTTTTTCGTTTAAATAATATCATCTGCTTCTTGTTCATATGTTCCTTTATTTAATTTTAAATGTTGGAATAGATTTATCGTTCGCCTTATCAATCTATCAGCTCTAATTAATGAAATATCTCTTTCTTGTAAAGCTGTAGACAGTACAGAAATTTCTTCTAATATGTCGTTTATTAAACCTAAATCTTTTAAAAAGTTTTCATTTTTGAAATATGACATTATTCCAATTTCTTTATTTTGACTAAAGTGAATATATAAGGCCTGATATGATTTCCAAACTGCTATGGCGGTCCTAGCGCTACAGGCTGCCCATCGAGGACCAAATATTCTAACTATTTTGTGTACTTCAGTGCCAAGTTCTTTAGAAACATTATTTAATTCTCGTTGATGTATATTTGAAGTATGATAATAAGAATAAAGTTTATCGAGAAAATATCTAAAGTTATTTACTTTATTTACTTCTTTGATAACATCATCTAGAGGTAACTGAATACGATGAGCTAAACAGTGACAGATGCTAATACCTGGAAAATGTTCTAAAATTCTTGCAGAAACTCCAGCCTTTTTTCCTAACTTTACACTAGCACCGTCTGAGCAAAATCCAATAAGATTTTCATGTAAATATTTTTCATTAAAACCATGTTTTTCAAGAACCGATATTAAGGTTTAAAAAATTATTTCTGATGTTGTTCCTTCTAATTCGACAAGATCAATAAAAACTGTTACACTATCATCGGAATCTTGAATTTCAGATTTTAAATAAACTACTAAAACGCTTTTGTGTGAAACAGTTGAGGCTTCATCAATATTAATTGAAATTTTACAACCTGTATTTATCAGTTTTCCAAAAATAATTCTTCTTATTTCTGTAGATATAAGCTTTGCGACAAGTGGAACTATAAATCTGGAATGTAATGAAAATTTAAAATCTACATTATTTTTTTTTCTGTAAATCAATTAATTTTTTAAAATCACTGAATGGGTAATTGTTTTTAATTATGAAATAGAGAGTATTAAAAATGTTTACTGTGCTATTTAAATACTTTTCATTAGCCACATCGAAAGATTTGGAAATTATATTTGTTTCACCAATTTTTATTATTTCCCCAGCTTTTTTATGTGAAGCTGATTCATTGTGTTCCTTCAATTTTTTTCTAATTGATGATTGTAAATTTTCTTTGTTCGAGCCATGAGCTTTGACAGAACATGATTTCCACTCCACAGAAATGTGTAAATGTTTAGCAGTTTCTAAATTTAACGATTCTACTTTCGAACACTACTGACATCCCACATTTTCATCGCTAACAACAATAAGCCACTCGTATTTAGTTTTAAAATAATTTAGTTGTTCATCATTCCAAAAATGTAATAACGCAGCATCACGAGACGTTCCAGCTTTTTCCGATTGGTGTTAAACTATAGAAGTATCATTTTTTTACCTGTTTTGTTTGTTTAGAATTAGTAATATTCTCAAACTTATCCAAAATTTCTTTTATAACACGATTAACACTCACGAAATAGGAAAGGTTTTCTATAAAATATGTTTTTTTATATAGATATAGAATCTTTGATTGGCAACACTTTTTAACTGGCAGCCATTTTGTCAGCTGCCAAGTGATTTTTTTTTTAGTCTGGCTCAGCATTTTAACATTAAGAGATTGTGGACTGTGCAGATTTATATTAAAAATAATGGTTCTGATGCAAATACGTATCGTGCAGTACATCCATTTTCTGATCAACACAATTGTCCATCATAGAAACTAATTCGATTAACTATGGAAAGTTTTCACACCACGTTTACCTTAAATGATAATACACAGCCACGCAAACATCATACAGTGCGTACAGAACAAGTCATTGCTGCTTTAGAGTGTGGCGTAGACGTAGCCCCACATCAGTCTATTCGCCAAGGTGCACAGGAATTAGAAGCTTTTGCAGAAATATTTTGGTTTGCGAACTCGTAATAAATTTGAAAAAACACAACTACTTAGCAGGGTGCCCCTGTAGGCTAGTAGGTAGTGTACTAGCTTGTAGGTATGGGGGTTGTGGGTTCGAATCCCAACGAAGACCTTATTTTTTTCACTGCAAAAATAAAAATTGACTGGCGGTGGGGCTGCTCAGCGATGAAGGCATAGTCACTGGTCGCTGTTGCTGTCTTTATACGGCAGTTAATTTCCGACTATTCTTCTACTTTCATCACCTGTTTCATCTATTCTCTATCCCTTTCCTAAAGAATGTAGCACGGTACTTGACTAAATAGGCATTGTTGCCTGAAGTGCTACTTCTCTTAAAACAAAAAAAAAAAATAATATGGATGAATGGACTCAAAACAAGAGTGACTTTAAACCCTATTTTCATAACTGAATTTCGCTTAGCGATGAAGCTCAGTTTAAACCGATACATCAATAAGCAAAACTGGCGTATTTAGGGTGATGATAATCCTCAAGTGTATGCTAAGATCGCGGTACATCTACAAAACCAAAATGTTTGATTTGCTTTTAAGGACAGGGGTAAAATCATGGGTCAGTACTTCTTTAAATACAATGGTGGTAAGAACGTTAAAGTAAATGGTGGCCATGATTACTGACTTTTACGTTCATCAACTGAACAATTATAATGTGTAGGAACTGTAGTTTCAATAAGAAGGCGCAACATGTTACACAGCTCCTGGGACAATAGATTTTTTGAGGAAAACGTTTGATAATCGTGCAATTAATACTTTACTATTCTCTACTATTTCCTGTGGGAGTATATGAAGACGTTAGTCTACGCCGATAGTCTCGAAACGATTGACCATTTGGAAGATAATGTTGTCCACATTATCTTCTTCTTAATATATACAAATAAGTCGGGTTTTCCTTCCTGACGCTATAACTGCAGAACGCACGAACTGATTGCCACGGTTTTGCAATAGTTAGAAAGGTCTCGGGCTCCGTGAGGTTTATAGCAAAGAAAATTCAGGAACAATTTCAAGAGAAAAGCAGGAAAACAGTGAAATCATTTTTCACATACAGCGCCATCTCTGATATATAGCATGTACTACAACGGCAGCAGTATGTGGTGTGAGTATCCCTCACGAAAATAAGTACGTTCGACATGCATGCAAATACAATAAAAGATTGATTCTGATTTAGTATCAAAGCTTAACTATTGCAAACAAGCTACTGATTGAAGTAGGAATGATTGCGCCAAGAATTAAATCGAGAGCTGCAATACAATGTTGATACATTGCAGGAATTTCTTCGAAATAATACGAAACATTTATGCAAGTGGTGGACAATAATACTGGTGGTCTATTCTTCCTGGACGCACCTGGAGGAATAGGGAAATATTTGTCATTTCATTGATTTTGGTCACTTTTCAATCAATATGTGACATAGCTTTGGCGTTAGCATCATCTGGAATTGCGGCGACTCTTCTAGATGGCGGTCGTACTGCCCATTCTGCGCTTAAGTTGCCACTTAATTTGAACACAATTGATACTCCAACATGCAATATTTCCCGATCCAGTGCAATGGGAAAATCGTTGATGCAATGCATGCTCATTGTTTGGGATGAGTGCACAATGACACATAAGAAATCACTTGAAGCACTTAACTTCACACAGAAGGATCTGCGGCGAAATAACCACATCTTTGGCGGCTTGATGATATTGCTGGCAGGTGATTTCAGGCAGTTATCTTTATATCCAACACAAATATTTGAAGAAGTCACTGAAAATTTGACCTGCCGATTAGACTACATCCCAGTCACCCATGGTGGTCATATGCTAGTAGTTGTATTTAAATTAAAATGCCAGAAAATTATCTTTCGACATGAAATTTCATGTCAAAAGAAACTCTTTATTTTATTCAATTTTAAAATTTTATACCTTTACAAGAACACCCTTTATTATCAGTAAAAAGATTAGCTGCTGAGGTACTTTGGTTCAAAATTCTTAAAGAGATTTTCATTTCTCATTCTCAATTAAGCTTCAGCTTAACAATAAGAGAAAACGGTGAGGAAAAAAATTGAATATGTGGAGAAAGCTTTTGCTGCAAGAGTGTTATAACTCAAAAAAACTGGTTTAAGTTTATGAATTTTGCTTTAACTGTTTGAAAGCCTTTGAAATATGTTTGCAATTAAAACATTAGGGACAAGATAATAATTTTCTGTCTCTTAAATCTGAAATCTTGACTTATGGCTATTTTGCAAACCAAATTTCCTGTGGGTTGACGTAAAATCGTACCCAAATAAATTAAATCCCGTCGGACAATAAACGCACATGTTTTCATTTCGGTGTGCACTTTCGAAGTGATGACATTATAACGGTTTAAAGCGAAGGAAATGACCACATAGAGATTGAGAGAAATCAAACGACACTCAGAAAATTGGTTTTCTTTTTAATTTTCACAAATAAGACCAAAATAGTTTTAGTCTACTTTACTTTTCCCCGCGTACATATGTTATCCTATACACCATCAGGGCTTTCCACAAAAATTGCTACTGCCTATGCGCAGTGATAGTAAAACAATGTAACGCTTTTGGCGTTAATTTCAGCACATTAATTTTAAGCTGTTACAACAGGGTCTACTGTTTCGTTGTAAAACTAAAACAAAAGCAAAAACGCAAAACCTAAAAAAAGAAATAAAAGAAATGAGCTGAAGTTGACAATGCTTCAACTGAGATCGACAGGCATTGATAACAAGAACACAAGCAACCCAGTCAGTCTCTTAAAGATCAAGCAAATATATCAGAAAAAAACAACCCAATAATTCAAGCTCAAACTCTAAAATAAAACTTAAGCGATGCGAGGGAAGAAACAAAGACAACATGACAACAAGACAAAACATCAGCCAGAAATGAGAACCAACAAAATAAAGCAAAATCGATTTTTGTTTTCGAATGTCGTAAAACAAAAGCGATCGAAAGGAAACAAATCAATGATCTTTGATTTACATACGACACATTTTATTTGTCTTCTCTTTTAGTTGCTTTTATTTTTTTTTTGTTTATCTGGGGGCCCCGTACAATAAAGATGGCAATAAGAAAATTAACAAAAGTCTAAATAAAATATATCCTCTATAAAAACCGATTGATATATATTCATTTTCTTTGGCCATAAACTTGTCCATGTACTTGTCCATGGAAATGAAGAAAGCAACAAAAAACTCTTAACAGCTCAATAAATCTTTTTGTTTTAATCTGTTGCAAGTAGAGCGAAGGCTGAAATAAATGAAAGCCAATAAGCACTTTATTGCAACGAGATTTATTCCAATTCATTTGTTGTTGCTTCTTTTCCTTTTTTTTAAATCCCTTTTAGTTCTTAACATTTTAAACTTGGATGAAAATTTAAATTTTTAAGAGATCATTTTGTTGCAAAAATTTAGCGCTCGTAGTTTGAATGGCTTAATTTTCGTTTTATTTGCCGAAATTTAAATTTAAAAGCTCAAAGTAATTAAAAAACGCAGAGTAACTAAATGTGGTTTCAAGTTTCCCAGTACTTAAATTTAAATTATGCCAGCCTGTGGAATCATTTTAATACCGTTCTCCTAAAATTAAATGTGTTACTCCCCTGTTTTTGGTGTAAAGTTTTCCAAAAAAAATAGATCACTTGTGGTAATAAACCTGATTTTTTGTTGCCGATTCACTGAAAACCTCACCGTTTTCATTGAATCATTATAACAAATGAGAGAAAAGAGAGAAAGGTAAATTACAAAATGTCTAACCAAGATGAAAACTTTGGAAGATACGCTTTGTGGCTTGTGTCTGTAAAAAGGTTAGATTGTTTTTAAATATCTTTAAAATCCAGCTAAACTGCATTTAGAATAGCTTAACTGGGCGTTAGCCTCAATCAAGGAAATTATTTTCCTTATGATATCAACTAGATGAGAATTTAAAGGACTTATATTCTCCCAGTATTGCCAAAAAATCATAAAAATTATAAAGAAATAAAATATATTTTAAACAAATCCTTTTCATTCAAACAAGGCATTATGATATTGCGCCAAGTTCAAGCCCTGCAAATTTTATTTTTATCTTCATTTTATCTTGTTGAAAAGGTGATTAGTTTTTTAATTAATATTTAATAAAAATAATAAAAAAAAATTTACAAAAAGTTGGATTTTATATCCATTTGAAGTATGCTTAATGCTCCGAGTTCAATCCCGATAAAGTTATTTTTTTTTAATTAGAAATTTAAACTAATTTTTAACACAGATACAAAATTCACCAAGAAAGTAGTAGAATTTTGACTTTTTACTTAATGTGGGATTAATGCTTTGAGTTCAATCCCAATAAATTTCATTCTTTTTTTTTTTTGGATGCGTGATTTTAATTAATTTTTAACAAAAATAGAATAGAAAATTCACCAAAGAAATAGTTGGATTTTGACTCTTTTCTTATTGAGTGATTGATGCTTTGAGTTCAATCCCGATAAATTTCATTCTCTTTTTGGATACGTGATTTCAATTAATTTTTAACAAAAATAGCATAGAAAATTCACCCAAGAAATAGTTGGATTTTGACTGTTTTCCTAACGAGTGTTTAAAGCTTCGAGTTCAATCCCGACAAACTGCATTATTTTCATTCTTTTCTTTTTGGAGGCGTGATTTAAATTAATTTTTAACAAATAGAATAGATAATTCACCAAACAAAAAGTTAGATTTTGACTCTTTTCCTAATGTGTGCTTAAGGTTTCAAGTTCAATTCCCGATAAATTTCATTCTTTTCTTTTGGATACGTGATTTTAATTAATTTCTAACAAAAATGGAATAGAAAATTCACCCAAGAAATAGTTGGATTTTGACTCTTTTCCTAATGACTGTTTAAAGCTTCGAGTTCAATTAATTTCTAACAAAAATATAATAAAAACTTCAACCAAAAAATTTGGGTTTTTTCTTTTGTTCATTTGATTAATGATTATTGCAACGAGTTCAGTCCCGATAAACGTAATATTTTTTTCTTTTGGAAAGGTGATTTTAATGACTTTTACCAAAAATAGAATAGAAAATTAGGATGTTAGACTCATTATTTATTTTATGATTAAAGCTTGGAGTTCAATCCCCATAAATTGTATTTGAAATATTTACTTAATTTATGATTAATGACTTCAATCCCGACGGACTATTTGTTTTTTTGAATAGGTGATCAGTTTTTTAATTAATTTTTAATAGATAAAAAAAATTTACCTTACGGGAGGGTTGTGGCTCCTTACTCGATTTATGTCCTTTACTTCTAATTGGGTGAAGGATATTATATTTTTTGTTTTGTTTTTACATTTCAGTTTTTTCTAAAAATACAAAAAGAAAATTACAAAATAATAATTTTCTTCGTTAACACACTTTATATTTCAACAACCAAATTTTAATAAATTCCAGGAACAACTCTGAAATCTTCTGAAGCCTTTAACTTTCTTGCACGTAACCGAATGTTTTAATTAAAATTAATTTTTAAATAATTTTACTGCCCACACTAGAATTTTTTTTTTTAATTTCTTTCTTTAAAATTGCTAATGGGATTTATAAAAGAGAATGTTTTAGAAAACAATTAAATTAATTTAACAATAAAACACCTGGCTGCCTGTCTGTCTGTTCTTATTCGGAATAAACTTGAATTTCCGGCAAAATCAATAAAATAATCAATAACGCAATATAAATAACATGATAATACGTTTTATTTAAATTTATTTTATTTATTTATGTGTAATTGCAGGCAAAACGTTAAGACGCAGAGTGTTTTAAATTGGAGAAAATAACAACAACAACAGAATTAATAATAAAAAAAATTAAAAAGTAAAATGTTTATCTTGGAAAATTATAAAAATTCAAAAAGGCGACGAAATAGAACTTTTCGAGGTGAAAAGGAAAATGAATTAAAAACAAAAACAACAATAGAAGCTGCAGAAGCAACAGCAGCAGCTGCATTAGAAAAAGTAGCAACAACATTAGCATTAGCACAAACAACAACAAAAACATTGCCCATAACAAAAAACGGCCACAGACAGCAGTTGGAAAGAACAAGAGCAACAATAAAAAGAACAACAGCAACAGCAACGTCTGCTATAAAATCAATGAAAAGTATTAAAAATCTCTCTATGCCTTGTACAATTATTTCATCACCAACGACATCAACATTGTTCCTGTCATCAGCATTAGCATCATCATCATCATCATTATTGTCATCGTCATCACGATCACCACAATCATCATCATCAGCGTTGTGGTCGTTGTCTTGTTGTTCCTCAGTTATTTCTGGTAAGACAATATCAAGGAATTTATGGAGAACAACCACAAGAAAAATACTAACTCTAGACACACAATCAACAACAAAAACAAAAACAATAACGACAGCAAAAACAAAAGCATCATTGTGGCCACATGCTTCCAATTCCAGTATTAAAAGACAAAATAATTGTGTTGCTGATTATTGTGGTGACTGTGGTGTTGGTGGTGTTGTTGTTAATGGCGATGGTGGTAATGGTGGTGGTGGTGGTAGTGGTAGTGGTAGTTCTGTCGATCAGCGATATCAAAGTCTTAGACGACACAATCATAGACGGTATTTTTCATGGACTTTGATGCTGTTACTAGTTGTCTGTATTGTCAACACTTCATCAGTAAAGGCTGCTGACAGTTTAACTGGTAAGTGCCATCTTTCTTAAGCTGGTTTTTTTACTGTACTCCTCAATCTCTCTCACACTGCCCTAACCTTTCTCTCTACCTCACGCACCTTATTTCATTCATTCCATCAGCGATTATAAATCTCTAATGACTTTAATAATTTTTTTTCTTCTATTTTAATCTTGTAATCCAACACTGTTTTTTGTTTTTATTTTTTGTGGCCACATATTTTATGTCTGGCAGAAACTATAAAAAATGAAACTTAAAACTCAACCAACTTCCTCAAAAAAACAAACAGTCTTAGATTTTCCAGTTAAAATTGATCGCATCGAGGATTAATAGCTTGAGAAATCTTTTATTTGCTTAGTTTTGTAGGCATCATAAATTTGTTTTATTAACGCTTTTTAATTAATACGAGCTGTATCCTGTGCGAGTTTCCTTGCCTCGCACTAAAATAAATTTTAAGGCAAGACATTATTACACAAATATTTAATTAATTTTTAGTCCTGTTATTGATTTTGTACACTTGGAAAAGAATGACGACATTGCGGCGTTTCTTTACAATTCAATTTCATATGGTGCATAAACAAATAAATCCGAAGGTTTTCCGACACGTGAGCAAGTTGCATAAAGCTGCCCATATGAGAAGCATGGATTCTCTAAATTTAATTTACACACTTACAACGATTGTGCTTTTGCTTTATTGATGGTCATTGGGACAGTTAGTCGCATCAAGAACTGCAAGCATTTGAATTCGAATGGCATATATTTCGGTATTATTTTGATACGTGGCAACATTGCGTCACATGTCAAGATATTACAATAGAACAACAACAAATTTTCAACCGATAGAAGTAGGGAAAAAGGTTATATTTTTTTTTTAAGAGAAGTAGCACTTCAGGCAACAATGCCTATTTAGTCACAAACGTGCTACATTCTTTAGGAAAGGGATAGAAAAGAGATAAGACAGGTAGTGAAAGTAGAAGGATAATTACAAAGCCTTCAATATCTTATTTTTTTCTAGTGAAAACAACCACCCCTAGATTGGTAGACTAAATATACTACCTACTAGCCTACCGGGGCAGCTTTCATTTCTAGAAGTCTCATGTTATCTGAAATTAACTGTCGTATAAGACAGCACTGAACAGCCTCATCGATAGTTATTTTTATTATTTGTAGTGAAAACAGCCAAGGTCTTTATTGGGAATCGAACTTACAGCCCCCAGACTGATAAGCGCTAGTACACTAACTACTGTGTTCAAAAGAACGCCAAAATTCACCTGGATATCTAGAAGAGTATCAACAAATTGTAAAGAAACTAGACAATATATTGTAAGAGGCCAAGATGGACCAATTTTTAAAAGAAATTGTTGCCTCGATAATATTCCTCATAATTTTCTTCACTGAGATTCTGAATTCCATTGCAAAGTCGTGGTGTATTTATGTTTCGAAGAAGAATGATGGGTAGCACAATTTTCAATGTTAGAATGTTCGGTGGGATGCCCGCTAAATCTAGCGAATTAAGAAATTCAGTTAAATAGTTGGCAACTTCATCTTGATGCACCACAGTATCGATGAACTTGTATATTGTCATTTCGCCGGGTAGTCCCTTCTGAATGGTAAAGTTGATGGTATTGACATCAATGTTTTTGGCCGCTAATATAACACACGTACTGAGTCGCTGAAGAGTTTTGTAGTTCTGTGCAATGTCTGGGAAAACTTTTGGCATCACTTCGTCTATGCTTTCTCTGATCTTACTGAAGTTGCCGATATCTTTGCTAGCTGTTCATACGCTGATGGAAATTTTAACTATTAACGGTGATCATCGAATATTTCCGCAGTCATTTCTAGTGTAGGATTCAAAATTTGACGGCGAACACAATGCAAAACATCTTGCAGACATGCGATGCCAATACTTAACCCATAAAACTTTCGTATTCCAAAGGAAGCTTATCGGTTTGATACTGAAACCACACGGTAATTTTGCTGCATTTATAAATGTATGCATTTTAAACCTAAAAAGTATTTGAAATTAAAGCACAGCGCCATCTATACGATTGAGGAAGACTAAATTGTCAGCTCATTTCACATCTTAACACAAATAAATATTTGAACATTATTTATTCTATATATAAAAATAAGTCGGGTCTTCCTTCCTGACGCTATAACTTCAGAACGCACGAACCGATTGCCACGGTTTTGTATTAGTTGGAAAGATCTCGGGCTTCGTGAGGTTTATAGCAAAGAAAATTCAGGAGAAATTTCAAGAGAAAAGCAGGAAAACAGGGAAAATCCTTTTTCATATACAGCGCCATCTCTGATATATAGCATGTACTACAACGGCACCAGTCCCTGGTATGTGAGTTCCCTCACGAAAATAAGTACGTTTCATTTTAAGTAGATGGCGCCCGTTCGTGATACATTGACAGCTACTCATGCGCACGTGAAAGTGAGGTTAAAGTTATTCGTTTCCTAACAGTTCAATTGGAAACCATCAAATCAATCACGCGTTTTGTGCAAATTTTTATTCAGCTTTAGCAGCAGGAATTTGTCCTTAAGGTGGTAAGTTGAACTGTGTAAATTATGTGTTTGCGGGATAAATTTAGAAAATCATTGTTTTTCATATGGGCAGCTATACGTTGCGTGTTCACAAGTTGGGAAACCATCCGCTTTGTTTGTGTTAACGTCAGACCAAAAAACAAAAAATGTTATTTACCAAAGAGCACTTCAATAAAACGGATAATTTGCGGACACGTATAACGCTTCGGTTCAGTATTTACTTTGGATTTACTTTCATTTTTTACTTAGAGAAGTTCAACTAAATTCCAATTCTAAATTCGAAATGCATTCATTACTGTTGTGCAGTGAAATAAAATTTTTCCTTTTCAAATATAAAACAAAAAAAAATAATTTTTATTGATCTTTTAATCCCCAAACGGAATGTTACAAAAAACGAAGCCATCTGGTGGCGAAACGGAGTTCGCCGGGTTGCTAGTTATTTATATTTCTCGCCGATTACATCGAAAATTAAAAAATTTTCAACAACAAGGAAAGTTTTGACATTTAGTTTTTTTGACGTATTCGTAGTAGATGCGCATTGGCAATTATTACAATGAATTCAATTTCGCACGAAAATCGCATTAAAATAATTAAAATCCACTGTGAAAATGCAAGTCTGGTTAAAGTTACATTTTGTAAAATTCATAACATTTTCGGGCAACATAATCGTCCTTCTGAGGCGGCTAGTAAGAATTTGGTCGTTTAACTTGAAACGACAGGCGCAATACAGAATGTGCGAACATGCGTTTCGATCGGGTCGTTCAACTGAATACATCACAGTTGTGAGAAACAGTGTTGAAGCAGATCCAAATTTATCAATTTCTCGACATTCACAACAGGTGGGGTTATCCAAAACTACCACATGGTGAATTTTGCGTAAGGATTTGGATTTAACTTTGAAGCCTTACAAGGTTCTACTGGAATTGAAGCCGACCGACCGATCATTCAGGTACAAACGGCCGATTTTTCTGAAAATGTTATTTTTTCAGACGAAGCCAATTTTCTCTTGCCGCATTTAGGCTTCTGAAAATCCCACGTTTAGCCTTTCCATGCTAAACGTGTCACTGTATAGTACGCTATGTTGTTTGGTGGCGTGATTGAGCCGTTTTTTTGTTCGATGAAAATTCGGTAACGCTATCGCGAGATGCTAACAATTCAATATTAGCCTATTATTGACGACGTGAATATCACTGATATGTGGTTTCAACAGGACAGTGCCTAAAACACAGTGTTTAAAACTGAAAGAATCGAAATCTACCAGCGTGGTCGTGGTTGATATTTGTCAGATATCATTTTTCAATTGCCGAACTTTTCTCTTCGTTATACAGAAATAATTTGAATCAGCTTCAATTAAATTTGTTGTTTTATTTTGTTTTAAAAAACAAACTTCTTGTTGAAAAACTGGAGATCATGAACACCGAGAATCATGAAAGTAGTGAGATTTTCCTTTTTGGTTTTTTAGACTGATAGAATATAATTATTTAGTTAAAACTATTTCAATACGTCTAATTTCATATTAGTCCATTAAACTGGCCCTTCCCTTAAGCATGGTACTCTGTTCATATAAAAATAATTCATACGAAATAAATAAGAAATAATGTTGCTGAACTAGTACTCTGTTTATTTTTGAAAAAGTCACGAAATGTTTCTGGCAGCATGTTTTTCAAAATGAAAAACGTTTCAGGCAACATTTTTTTTAACTACGAAACAATATGAGCAGCACTTTTTTCGCACGGAATTGTGAGCAACAACTGTATTTTTAATTTTAAATTTGTTGTGCCAAAAAGTAAAAGTATGGAGAAAAGCGTAAATTTATTAAAAAGTGAAAAAGAAAAAAGAAAATTTAGTGACGCAGAAAAGTGTATCCTTATTTCTGCAGTAAAAAAAAGAAAAGTTATTTGGGATAGGTCCCAAATGATATATTCTAACCGCAGTGCCGCGCAATCATCGTGGATAGATATTGCTAAAGAGATTGGAAAACCTGGTAAGGATTGAAATATATCTATGTATATACATACATATGTATGATCTTTTTTAATTATTATTAGAAGAAGTATGTGAGCAAAATTGGAGGAGTATTTCGAGTAGCAAACGGTATTACAACCAAAAAAGAAAAGCATCAAAAAATCTGGTAGTAGATGCGACTTGCAGTTCTCTTTAAACGAATCTCAGGATCCCTGGTAGTTTTCTGAGGATTTCACTGAGACGTCGAAATTGAGAACGTAAGTGTTATTATTCTAATTTATTGTTGCTTATTGTAGCTTTCGTAAGTGATGCAAATTTTGATTGTAGAACCAGTTGCTCACAGCTTTTAAGCACGCCAGATCGGCAGCCCACGCCAGATATATTATCTGATTCTGAAATGCTGCCTATTACGCCACCGGAGAAAACAACAACTTATTTATATGTAAGTAGACACCAAGTCTTATTATTCTAATTTAAAACGTAACTTTAATTAAAGTTTTACAGATTTTTATTTTAGAAAAACACAGTAGTTTCATCGAAAAACGTATATCGAAATGAAATGTGAGCAGGTGTCTCAAAAGTTGCAGATGTGATGAAAACGTTGGTGGATATGGCAAAACAACAAAACCAAAATAATGTCAACGCGCCTTTCCTCAATTATATATAATTATATTAATTCCTTGTAGTTAAAATTGCCTAATGAGATTGGCGAAAATGTACGATGAAAAATTATTGTTATGCTTTACGATGAGATCTCTGTTCTACTTATTTTTAATATTAATGCATAATAGTAATTTTTACATAGTAAAATAAGAGTTTTCACATTTTTTAAAGACTGGCCACACAAAACAAAAGGCTGAATAAGTATATGATTTTTTTTTATAATAGCCAAAGTTTTTCTTTAAATAATAGTATTTGCTTATATTATTCTTTGCAATAAAATCTATTGCCTTATGTATCCACCTTATTAAAAGTTATTTAATAAAAAAAATTTTTTTGTTTAAAAATAGATTTTAATTAATAAAAACAGAATTTTAATTATTTTTAAAGCCTCTTTAGTGATTATAAATTTTTTATTTCGTAAACATCTTGTCTGCCGTACTGCGCAACATTAATATTAGATAAAAAGAGAGAATCAGCTGGCAACATATTTTCAAAATTTTCAAGCGAAATATGTAATGTTGCTCAACACTTTTCGCAAGTTAGAACAGAGTACTAAGCTTTATGGAAAAGTTCGTTCGTCAATCATCAAAAAATCGTTTATATTCCAAATTATTTCCTTGTTGATGGCTAAAAATGCTACTTTATTTAAGCATAACACGGTGTTTAGAATAAATTTATATATATCATGTGCACAAATAGTTAATATTTTTAATACCCTGCTGTTATAACTCACTTATTGTTTAAACAAATCCTTTCAAAGTTTAAACTAAATTAATTTACATTAAGTGTAATTTAAAGCAATTTGCATTAAATTTATTTTAGAAATATTTTTTTTTTATTTATTTACTTTTGTATTTATTTATTATACTTACAAATGTTTACAAATGTTTCCAACAACAATATTAATTCACTCAACAACAATTAGGCGAGCTGAACAATTAAAAATCATTAAGTAAATTATTTTCACAGTGGGTGGGTGGTTTCGAATAAATTTTTCAAAAAGTAATTTATTTTTAATAAATAAGTTGCAAGAATTATATTTAAATAATTCTATTTAAAAAAAATTTAAAAACAGTTTAACAAATCCAAAAAGAAAACAGCAATGAAATTTACACATTTCCAGTGGACAGTCATCGGTAATTAGAAAACTCATTTTGAAATATTATTTTCATGCCCCAGCATGGCTAGTGGTTGGATAATTAATTAAAAAAGCATTGAAAATCGATATTACTTAAAGTTTTTAATATTTAGAGGGTGTTTTTAAAGAGGTATACAACTTTAAGCAACATTAAGCTGTAAGATCCTTAATGTTGATTTCAATTTCAATTCATCTATCTATATATATATAAAAATAAGTCGGGTTTTCCTTCCACGGTTTTGCATTGGTTGGAAAGGTCTCGGGCTCGGTGAGGCTTACAGCAAAGATAATTGAGGAAAAATTTCAAAAGAAAAGCAGGAAAACAGGGAAAATCATTTTTCACTTACAGCGCCATCTCTGATATATAGCATGTACTACAACGGCACCCGTACGTGGTATGTGAGTATCCCCCACGAAAATAAGCACATTTCATTTTTAATAAATGGCGCCGTGCACTAGGTGGCATATATACTGTTCATCCTAGAAATGATGAATGTTTTCTTTGCGACTGTTGTTGGTAAATATTCGTGGACCATAATCACTGTGAATGGCCACCAATGCCAATCATATTGAGAAGCATGTTAACTATTGGGTTTGCTGGAGAATGATTCTTATTAGGTTAACACTTGCGGTTTCAGTTGTTTCATCAAATGCGTAACAAATACGAACGCTGTTCGCAATTGTCATTACCACATGTTTCCCTTCACAACCAATTCAGTTAAGGAACAAATACAAAGACGACATATGTGAAAATATCTTGCATCGCTTGCGCAATCGAACGCATAATCTCGACATGCAAATAACCAATGAAATATACAATGAAGGATTGATTCTGATTGGGGATCAATGCTTGTCTATTGCAAACAAGCTACTGATTGAAGTAGGAATGATCGATCGATGCACCATGCACTCAACCAAGAATTAAATCGACAGCTGCAATACATTGTTGATACATTGCAGGAATTTGTTCGAAATAATGTGCCGTTGCTGAATGAACAGCAAAAACAAATATACCAAACATTTATGCAAGTGGTAGATAATAATACTGGTGGTCTATGCTTCCTGGACGCACCTAGATTTTGGCCACTTTTCGATCACGATGTGACATAGCTTTGGCGTTAGCATCATCTGGAATTGCGGCGACTCTTCTAGATGGCCGTCGTACTGCACATTCTGCGCTTAAGGTGCCACTCAATTTAAACACAATCGATACTCCAACATGCAATATTTCCAGATCCAGTGCAATGGGAAAAATTGTTGATGCAATGCAAGCTCATTGCTTGGGATGAGTCCACAAGCAAGACACGTAAGAAATCATTTGAAGCACTCAACTTCACACAGAATGATCTGCGGCGAAATTACAACTCTTTGGCGGCTTGATGATATTGTTGGCAGGAGATTTCAGGCAGACGTTCCCGTGCAACGCCTGCAGATAATTTGAATGCTTGCCTGAAGGCATCACCTTTGTGGAATAACGTAAAAACATTTTCGCTTACCACTAATATGAGAGTTCAACTTCAAAATAATCAAAGTGCTGCACAATTTTTCAAACAATTGTTAGCTGTTGGAAATGGAAAAGTCCCAGTTGATGCGACAGCTGGTTTAATTACTCTTACCAACGACTTTTGCCGATTTGTAGACTCTCAATTAGCTCTTATTGAAAATGTTTTCCCAAACATTAGAGAAAATTATCAGAATTATGCTTGGTTAAGTCTCGCCCCAAAGAATAATGATGTTGTACACGCACTGAATTTCATCATTCAATCAAAAACCGATGGCGATTTGGTGACATACAAATCCGTTGATTCCATAACAAATCCCGATGATACAGTAAATTACGAAAACGAAGCCATCTGCTGGTGAAACGGAGTTCGCCGGGATTGCTAGTTTGACATAAATATTAATGGTGATTCATTTTTCATTGAAGCCTCTGTTTCTTCTAGCATGAATTTAAGGGCCATTTTGTTTAAACGATAGTAGTCAACAAATCTGTAATACAGATTTTGTTTTTAACGCTGCGGCAAATTGAAAATGTTTGGCCTTTGCCTTTAAAGGTTTTCGGCGGCCATTTTGTTTAATTTAGTTTGACATATCAACATGAATAGACTTACGCCTCAATATATATAAATTGCATGTAAGCGAATTGTCAACGGGGGTAAAAGAGAGCCCAGTCCCCTTCAAGGCTAGCAGGAGCCAACTGGACAATTCCATTATATTTCCACAGGAATCAGTAAAACCCCAGAGTTCATTTATTTGTCTTTTTAGCGTCTTAGCTGTTCCCTGATTGATTATTGAGCTTGGCCCTTCGGGAGTATCGTGGTGGTTGTGGTTTTGAGGCCCTCGCTTTAGTTGTATGGGTCGGATCATTCACAATTGCGGTTGTCGTCTTAAATTTTATTCAGCTTCATGCGTTCTGGACCAGTAGTCGGATAATCTTCAACTCTTCAGCAAGGACTGAAGCTGCCGCCTGCTTCGGGTTTTTGAAGTTGCAACTAGTAGTGACTGGAGGATATACGTATCTGAAGGCCTGCTAGGGCGAGCATGACACTACATTCCATCCACAGTGATATGATCCATCGTTTGATTATGGCTTACACAGCTAGGTACAAACGTAGATTTTATCAAGCATAAGTGAATTGCGTTTAGCGACGAAGCTAAATTAATTACAATCTTCAAGTGTAGGTTGAGACACCGATACACCCAGAAAAACTAACGGTTAGTTGGGCTTTATGGGCTGGTAGAGTTATTGGCTCGTAGTTCTTTGAAAACGATGCTAGTTACAGCCTTACGGTCAATGGTGGTCACTATAGAGTCATGGTTATTGACTTTTTCGTACGTACACTGAACAACTATAATATGCAGAAGCTAGAATTTCCGCAAGTTGACGCCATTAAAAGAAATATTTGGTAACCTTATAGTTCCGCGTTTCAGACCTGTGAATGGGCGTCAAAAATCGGGCGATTTAACGCTGCTAGACTTTTTTATGTCGCGATATCTCAAATCATTATTCTACGTCGATATGCCTGAAATTATTGGCCACTAAAAGGACAATATTAGCGACGTTATTGCCACAATACGGCCACACATCTTGGAAAAAGTTAATAAAAATTGATTCGAGTACGACCGAGCCTGCCGTGACCATCATATGCCAGAAGTCATAATTAAACTATATTGTCAGCAGATTATCTCCCAAATTAACTAAATTTTATATAAATTTTTATACCTCCATAAAAAAACACCCTTTACATATGTACATACATATTAAAATTAACACAATGAAATCAGTGTAGCAAATCTGCGATTTCTAATAGAAGTTACTGAGGGATAATAATTCATTTTGATTTGAGAAAAAAAAATCTGTTTCTTGATACAAAATTTTTATTGCGCAGCTTGAACTATAAATAAATTAAATTGTAATGAGAAAACAACAATAACATTTGCATTTAAATAAACAATTGTTGCTACTTTATTTAGCTTATTCAATATCCTCTAATATCGGATATTTTCAACAAGAAGTTTGCTTTTCAAATGTGGCAACACCAACAGCATATTAGTTGGGACATTTAATTTTTTTGACATATTCGTAGTAGATGCGCATTGGGCAATTGTTACAATGAATTCAATTTCGCACAAAAATCGCATTGAAATAACTCAAAGTCACTATGAAAATAGCGGTTCTGTTAAAGTTAAAGTTAGGTGCCGCTGTAGGCTAGTAGGTAGTGTAGTATGTGGTTTGTCAGTATGGGGGCTGTGGGTTCGATTCCCAACGACGACCTTGGTTTTTTCACTACAAAAATAAAAATTGACTGTCGGTCGGGCTGCTCAGCGATGAAGGCATAGTCACTGAAGGCTGTTTTTGACTGAATAGGCATTGTTGCCTGAAGTGCTACTTCTCTTTAAAAAAAAGTTTCATTTCGTAAAATTAGTGATATTTTGGGTAAACATAAAGGTCCGTGGTCATTAAATGTTAGTCGACAGGCTCGATTCAATGTGTGAAAACACGAGCGCGTGATCGACCGGGTCGTTTAAATGAAAACATCACAGCTGTGAAACACAGTGTTGAAGCAAATCCAAATTTATCAATTTCTCGACGTGCTAACAATTCGGGTTATCCAAAACTACCACATGGCGAATTCTGCTTAAAGCCTTACAGTGTTCAAGTAGTGTAGGAATTGAAGCCAATCGAAGATTTACATTGCTGTAGATTCGCTCAATTCATTCAGAAACAACCGGCTGGTTTTTCTAAATAAATAATTTTTTGAGACGAAGCCCAATTTTCCTTGTCAGGGTATGTAAACAAGCATTATTGCCGCATTTGGGGTTCTGAAAATCCTAGAGCGATTATTGAGAAGCCTTTGCATGCTCAACGTGTCACTGTATGGTGCGCTATGTTGTCTGGAGGCGTGATTGGGTTGTTTTTTTTTTTGAAGATAATGCTGGAAATCCGATAACGGTTAATCGATCACGCTATCGCGAAATGTTAACAACTCAATTTTTAGCTAATATTAAGGACGTGGATATCACTCACACATGATTTCAATAGGACGGTGCCAAATGTCACACAGCTAATGAAATGACCAATTTATTGCAAACCAAATTTCTTGAGCACATAATTTCACGATAGTCAGCACTTAAGTGGCCTGCCAGATCGTGTGATTTAACACTATTGGATAATTTTTTTAGGGCTATGTATAAAGCACAGAGTCTCTGCAAAGTTAATCGAATCGTTTTCAGCCTTAAAACCTAAAACCCGTGATGTGATTAACGAAATAAAACCGCCATTCTGCCAAAAAATAATTATAAGGGTGGAGAAAGAATTGATACCTGTCAGCGAACTTCGTAATGCAATAAAAATTTCAATCGTCTTAATCTAAATTTTTTAATCCATTTTGTTTTCGAAAACAAACATCTTGTTGGAAAACCCTTTATAAACAATTCAATATAACTTTTTTGTTTTATAAAAAGCAAAAGTTATAGAAATTTAATAGAATAGAAAATAGTTATTCATTTGCTTACCAACTTTAAATGGTTCTAAATGTGGATTTTAAAATTATTGTTGTTGTTGTTGTTTGTTTTCGTTTTTATGTTTTAAATCAATTTGACTTTAAAAGGGTGAGTCTTTAACGGTCATCAATCATTAACTATGTAACACTGTATGACTGTGGCAACTCCTACAACTTCATGCCAAACACATGACACATTAGTAATTTTATTATTGTATTTTATTTATTTAATTTATTTATTTCGTTTTTTTTTTTTTACTAATTTTATAGTTTTGCTCAACGAGTGTGTTTTATTAATGTCACAACAGATTAAAAATAGAAACAAGCAACAATAGTAAAATTTGAAAAAGAGTTGTAACTTTCTAGGCTGCTAAAATTACTCCTCTACAGCGAGGCTAACTAGAGTAGAGTAGCTGTGATTAAGAGAAGACAGTTTTACTAAAGCATTTTTAAGGAAAATCAAAAATTT
This sequence comes from Trichopoda pennipes, assembly GCA_030448955.1. NCBI lineage: Eukaryota > Metazoa > Arthropoda > Insecta > Diptera > Tachinidae > Trichopoda > Trichopoda pennipes. The sequence continues at coordinate 7,998,546 of JASKUP010000064.1, forward strand.
GTGTGGAAGGATACTGAAGTTTTGCCGGGTATCAGGCCAAGTGCAGTGGTCTTCATCAGCATATTTTCGCCTCTCTACTTACAGCCCATATCTCAACTGGCCTAAACTAAATTTACTAGAGTTGCAAAATATTTTAATCGTGATGTTTAAAATGAAGTCACTGCTTGGTGATACAAATGGTCTTTTCTGATTGTCATTAGTGTCGCCATTCTTTCAACACTATGCGATGTTCTTCATTGTTATCGTTAAGTTGGTACAATACGGCAGCTATCCCATAGTCACACATATCGCATTGGATAACAATGTCAGTATGTTTTAATATAAGGTTCCAATATTAAAGCCTTCCCTATCGAAAGCTGTGCTTGCTTTTGAAAGAGTAGTTGCTATTGCTACAAAATCTTTGATAAATCGGCGATAACAGCTGGCTGTGCCTAAAAATCTGTATACGTCGCTTGGTGACTTTGATAGTTTTAATTTCTCTAAATACTTTTATCTTTTCCGGATGTTAAGTATACCGCCACCTTTCCCCCCGGGGGCACATTTATCGGTCTTTATAGAACTTCGACTATCTAGACCTGTGCAACTGCGGGTATAAGGGAGCCCAGTCCCCTGAAGGCAGCAGGGGTCAACTGGAAACTCCACGTTATTTGCACGGGAATCAGTAGCCCGCAGAGTTTCTGCTATTTGTCTCTTTAGGCATTTAGCTGTTTCTTTGACTGATTATTGAGGTTGGCCCTTTGCGAGTATCGTGGTGGTTGTGGTTTCGCGGCCCCATAACAGGTCAGTTTTTAATGGGTGCCAGGATCATTTCACCTTTAATCACACCTATCTGGTGGAATGATCCTAGATCCAGTGAGCATGCTAGACATGTGTTCTGGACAGGAGTTGGATAGTCTCTAGCTCTTCAGTAAGGAGTGGTGGTTTGCAGCCCTGCTCTGGAATCATCGAAATTGCAACTAGGAAAGACCTGTTGCTAGAATTAGTTTTCAGCTTCCTAGGGCGTGAATGACGTTGCTTTTCATTCCCAGTAGTATGACCACCATCTAATTAAAGCTAACTGCCAGGTGCAAATGTAAATCTTATTACGAAATACCGCCACCTTTTGCAAAGCCAAGTATCTTGGTTGTTGATAGTAAAATTGTGAGCTGTTTAGCCCAATGGGATAATGAGCATCTTTCCAACATTAAGTCAAAAGTATCCGATATATCTAACAGATCATCCAAATATATAAAAACCGTTTCCTTTAACCTTTGGGAGATCACTTTGTCCATCAATCTACAAAGTCTTTTGTGTTGCTTTCTGTCTCCTATTCTAAGTGTCTGCCTACACTTTGCTTAATTATTTTAATCTCTTTAGTGTGTCCCACCCGTTATGCCATTCTCCCTCATACACAAGTAATTATTCACCTGCACAAAGCTCTAATGCAGGCTAGTGTATATTAAATTTGCAAGTCATTTGTTGTCTGAAGTATTAGACTTTTCGTTTCCACACTAGCGTGACGTATGCTGTTCTACCGAATATTAAAATATTACTTTAGAGAATCCTTTTTACACTGTCCATTTAATACTTCTTTATTAAGATAGATGACATGAGGTTTTAAGACGGACTTTCGCAGAGCTCTATCATATAGGCTGGTCTATTTAAAAATTGAACATTATTTTTTGTCCTAAGGATCAGACTGTGCCTTTCATCACCTAAACTAAAAGATATTGGATGTTAAACACAATTTAAAATTTGTTTTGTCACAATTCATTTAATAAATTGCGGGTTGTGAAGCCGTGATAGTGATATTTTATAAGGCAATTCACCGTAATTTAGATATTAACCTCGACTGCAACTCTTTTGTACAATTTGGCTTTTTGTGAGGTCTTTGCTTAATATTGATGCGAAAGTTAAGTTGGACAATTAAAGATGTTGCGGCTGATATGAAAATTAAATGGGTGGACAAATTTGAGGTTAGGTAATAAATTTTCTGTCAAATGATTCAATTTAAACAATTAACCCATCATCCTTTAACATGTATTTAGTAAGGAGTTGAGAAAATTTAAATATCAAACATTACACTTTTGAGCAAAGATGGAGAAAATTTATTATTAATATTGTGAAAATTTCACTGTATCAGTTTTTAGAATTCGAGCAAATTTTCCTCTTAATCAGGCTCTTCGGAAACCGCTGTACGTAATTTAGTCGCTAAATTTAATGCTCATTCTATTGTTGCTGATAATAGACCTCATAATGGCCGTAGTGATGCAAAATAGGCGCAATAAAGCAAAATGTTGAGAATAAGACTGAAGCGCAATTGCAACAATTGGGCATCAATACATGCAGTTTGCGCATTACTTTTCACTTTCATAAGGTTCAAATTGCTTGCGTCAAATGTTTTTGAATTAATTGATTGGAAATAATCCATTTGTTCAGAAAACTCCTTTTTAGTGATGAGTGATAAACCATTTTCAATTGGAGGGTTCATTAAAAAAACAAAATTGTCACATATGGGGCTCACAAGATCCACAATGAGTCCCCAAACTACATCCAAAGAAAGTGATCGTATATTGCGGTTAGTAGTCCGGCTGCATTATAGGCCCGTATTTTTTTTTTAAGTGTCCAAGGAAACGCCGTTCCCTATTTTTCTACGCTACCAAACCATGATAAATAATTTATTGTAGCCCTACTAGGCTAACGTTATCAACAGTGGCCGTTCGTTTTAGATGGACGGCGCCAGTTATGGCATAAGAAATTTCCTGGTCGCATAAATTCTCAATTTGGCGATGTCATTTGCCCGCCTTGTTTTTGTGACTTAAGGTTAACGTCGATGGACTATTTTGTCCGAGATCATTTGACATCATATCTCTTTATTACATCCCATTGGTAATCAATGGGGATACGACCTTAACAGAGTATGATTTGTTTTACATCCGCACTTGGCTATGTAGCCTTAATCAGATGGTGGAAAAACCACTATAGTATAATTTGGAACGTCATATATGCGTCCTAGATAGCCGAAGGCTATCTTCTAATTCTAAGCAACAGAACCACCTAGTTGCAACTTTAATGATTCCAGGACAGGTCTGCAAACCATCACACCTTGCTAAAGAGTTGGAGACTTTCTAACTCCTGTCCAGAACACATGTCAAGCATGCTCACTGGACTGGATCATTCACTTTGCGTGTCATTATCAGTGAAATGATCCTGGCCACCATAATTTTCATAAATCTCTTATGGGGCCGCAAAACCACAACCACCACGATACTCCCATAGAGGGGCCAACCTCAATGATCAGTCAGAGAACTATTAAATGTCTAAAGAGACAAATAATGAACTCCGCGGGTTCACTGATCCCCGTGGAAATAAAGTGGAGCTTACAGTTGTCTCCCTGTTTAACTTCAGGGGACTGGGCTCCCTTTTTCACCAGTTGCACTGAGTCTAGATAGTGGAATATTCTATAAAGACCATATTTATATGCACCTTGGGGGAGCTACGACCCTAACAACAGAACTACCTAAAAGAGAACAATGTTACACTAGTACGGATTAGGACACGGCTTAAAAATCATATCTTTACATCGAAAGCGGTCGCCGTTTATACCGAAGAAATAGCCAGAAACAACAGAAAAAAAATTAACAAGAGTTTGCTATCATTACAAATGGAATAACAAACTTAATAAGGAAGAAATTTAAAATTATTAAAATTTTTACGAAAATATAATTTCTAAGCTGTTGCTACTTTATGTGGGATTAAGATTTTTAATTAAATTTCTATCACATAATTTTAGACATTTTGTCGAGGTAACTCCCCACAGCTTTGCATCACTTTCTTAAATATAAATTTTTTGTGTTAATTTCAAATTTACTTCTGCACATTTGTCTGCAATACAAATTATTAACAAAATAAAATTTGTTTATTTTAATTTTCTTGTCTTCTATACATTCATTCAATAAATGTTTACTGCTCCATGCAGGCAAGTCTGTCTGTTTAAGTTGTGTTTATTTTCTTTAAAATTTTGAAATTTATACGTTTTGAAAATTTATAGACCTTTTTCTCTTGCATTTTTATTAATGTGCCAGATTTTCCAATGCTTTCGAAGAGACCACGCCAGACCAAGTGTTTCTTTTTGAACTTTAACCACATGCATTATAAAAATTATGTGTGTGTCGTAATATATGCATATTAAATGCATATTATATGCATATTCTCTAGCTAATATGCCATATACTTACATTTCATTACAATAAACATTTTCAAAATAAAGAAAACACTTTTAGAAAAAAAAAAAATTTTTTTAAATAAATAAATAAAGAGGAAGAAAACAAAAAAAAACTTTTTTTTAGATATTCGAAATAAAATTTATGAACACTAAATCTTAAACTGGCTGTCAAAATCTTAGATTAAACAACAATAACACTTTCAGAGAAAACAAAGTTATAATTTAAACAATAAATTTAACCCAAAAATAGTAACAACAACAGCAACAACAATAGCAGCAGCAACAGCACCCATATTTTAATATAAAAATTGTTAATTTGTTTCAAAGGAGGGGGGGAGGTTAACAAAAAATATTTAAAAAAAAAAACCTGAACAAAATAAACTAAACAAATTAAATGCTTACACACGTTCTCTGACGACAGACATCTATTTGAAAATAAAAATAAAAAATATATTTCGAATTTAAAATGACAGATAAGTGGGCCTCTTACAGTTCTTTGTGTTTTTTTTTTTTTTTTGAAAGATTGACGCGCTAAGTGATACTCAACACCAAAGAGAAAAAAAAAGCAATTTTACTTTGTAAGTGTTGCTGCATAACAGAAGAAGACGAATTAAAAAGCACCCTATTTTTATCTTTTTATATTTTTTGATTTTTAAAAATTAATTTGAGGATTACAAAACAGAAACTTTTCTTTAATCAAATACACTTACAGTTTAAACGTTTTACTGTTGCACAGTGGTTTAAAAAGGTTTTTTTTTTAATTATTCGGTAGCTTCTGAACCAGCTAGATGAAGATCTCCTAACGAAATTTTATAGTGGCCAAACATAGGTATTTCTGAGTAAAGCTACGTTAAGGGGGGCATCTTAGTATGCCCCCAAAGTTCGGAAGCACACATATTTGGGAGAACACATGTTTGTAAAGTGTTTTTAAATAAGAATTTTGTTTTCTAAAAAAATTAAGATTAAGATGATTCAAATTTCTCTTGTATTTCGAAGAGAAAAGTTCGTCAATTTTGAATGAAGAATAATATCTGGCCAATGTCCACTACGACCACGCAGGTGTCGATTCGTACAACAAAGTTTTTGATTACATTTTGGCAAAATGGCGATCCTATTTCGTTAATCACATCACGGATTTTGAGTTTTAAGGCTGAAATCGTTTCAATTGGCTCCGCATAGATTACGTCCCTAACATAGCCCCAGAAAAAGTACTGCAGTGATTTTAAATCATACAATCAGGCTGATCATTTAACGGCTGATTGCTGAGAAATTATGCGATCGGGAAATTTCGTTTGCTATAAATTGATCATTTCATTGGTTGTGTGACATGTGGCACCGTCCTGTTGAAATCACATGTCAGTGATATCCACGTCCTCAATAATAGGCCAAAATTAAGTTGCTAGCATCTCGCGATAGTGTGATCTATTTACTGTTACCGCATATCCAGCCTCATCTTGGAAAAAAAACAGCCAAATCACGTCTCCAAACCACATAGTGCACCATACAGTGCCACCTTTAGCATGCAAAGGATTCTCAATAATCACTCTTTGATTTTCAGAAGAGCAAATGCGGCAATTTTGCTTGTTGAAATACCCTTACAAATGAAAATGGTGGTCGTTTCTAAATGAATTGAACGAATCTACGACGATTTGCATGGTCGGCTGGCTTCAATTCCTACAAAAGTTGAACTTTGTAAGACTTCAAAGTCGAATCCTTACATAAAATTCTTCGTGTGGTGGGTTTGGATAACCCACGGGGGGCTCCCCCCCCCCGGAGACACATTTATCGGTCTTTATAGAATACTTGGCTATCTAGACCTATGCTGTTGGGGGCAGCAGGGGTCAACTGGAAACTTCACGTTATTTCCACGGGAATCTGTAGCCCGCAGAGTTCCGCTATTTGTCTTTTAGGAATCCAGCTGTTCTCTGGCTGATTATTGAGGTAGGCCCTTCGGAGGTATCGTGGTGGCTGTGTGTTTCGAGGCCCTCGTTTGAGTTTGTGGGTCGGTCATTCACAATGAACACAATGAATGGTCCAGGTGCAGTGAGTATGAATAGTGTTCTTTAATTATATTAAACTATATTAAGCTTCATGCGTTCTAGACCAAGAGTTGGATAGTTTCCGACTCTTCAGCAAGGAGTGAATGCTGCGTCCTACTTCGGGCTTTCGAAATTGCTACTAGAAGTGACCGGAGGCTATACGTATCTGAAGGCCTTCTAGGGCGTGGATGGCGTTGCTTTTCATTCACAGTGGTAATGGCCAGCATCTGATTAAGGCCCACGGTCAGGTACAGATGTAAACGTTATCACGTCACTCCATATGTTTTGACGGAATCTCACCGTCATTACATGTGTCGTCGGGGGTAAAAGGTAGCCCAGTCCCCTAAAAAGCCGGCAGGAGCCAACTGGACAATTCCACTATATTTCTACGGGAATCAGTAAAGCCCCAGAGTTCAGCTATTTGTTTTTTTAAGCTTTTAGCCGATCTCTGACTGATTATTGAGGTTGGCCCTTCAGGAGAATCGTCGTGGTTCTGGTTTCGAGGACCTCGTTTGAGTTGTGTGGGTCGGATCATTCGCAATGAATACAAAGAATGGTGCAGTTCCAGTGAGCATGATTGCGGTTGTGTTCTTAAATTTTATTAAGATTCATGCGTTCTGGAGCAGGAGTTCTTGAAGTTGCAACTAGGAGTGACTGGAGGATATACGTATCTGAAGGCCTTATAGAGGGAGGATGACGCTACATTTCATCCACTGTGGTATGATCCACCGTCTAGTTATGGCTTATACAGCTAGGTACAGACGTAAATCTTATCACGCAATACTATTGTCATTTGCCGTCATATCTGGCTGTTTTGAACCCCAATTGTTGAGAATGTCGAGAAATTGACAAATATAGATCTGCTTCAATACTGTTGCTCACGCCAACATTTGTTTTCAGTGGAAAGACCCTGACGAATACGCGTTGATGTTCGCAAATTTTGTACCGAGCCTGTCGACTCAGATTTAACGGTCTCAGAAGGACGATTAATCCAGCAGAGCCGCCATTTTCATAGTGGATTTGAATTATTTTCACGCGATTTTTGTGCGAAATGGAATTCATAGTAATAATTGCTAATGCATCTACTATGAATATGTCAAAAAAACTAAATGTCAAAACTATCATAGTGTTGATGTTGCCACAATTGAAAAGCAAACTTCTTTTTGAAAAATCCGATAGATTTCGAACAAACTCGTCGCGCTGCTGCCAAATTCTTAAATGTTTTGTTGTCGAAATTATTCCTTTGACTTAAAAATTAATGTCGCTATGTTTCGAATAAAGCAGGAGGTAAAAAAAGGTTTAACGGATTATTTCACCAGTGCCTAAAAAAACTCTAAAAACCTTAAAAATGTTGAAACGAACATTTTAGCCGTCTCCAAAATACAAAAAATATTTAGCTTATGCATAGCTTTTATATCGCATAAAGTCGACTTTGTTTATTAAGAAATATATAACAGGGATTCGAAAATTCATGAGCGCTTGTGATAGATTTGTGTGTACCCTAGCAAAAATGATTGAGTTTTTGACCTTTACTATAAACGGGTTAAATATTTAATCCCATAAAAAAATATCCCAATCCCATAAAAAATAGTCTAGCAACATTAAATCGCACGATCTTGAAGGCGAATTCACGAGGTCGAAACGTAAAAATATGTGGCCACCAAACATTTCCTTTAATAAATTAATTGTGGCAGGAGTTATGTAGCATGTTGCGCCGCCCTATTGAAGCCACAGTTCCTGTTAGTTAGTTTTCACGGTTCTATAGCGGACACCATTGACAGATATGACTTGGTGTCCAAGAAGTGCACAAAAATGTTTCACCATCCCACAAAGCACACCAAGCAGTCAGTTTCCGTAAATGTGACGGTGTTCCCTCATACATTTGATTATTATCAGCACTCCAAATACGTCAATTTGGGTTTTGGCGAATCCATTCGAACCAAAGTGAGCAACGGCCATCCTGCTTGGGACTAATTTTCACAATTTACGGCGCCAGTTTATTCATATTGAAATGTCAAACCAAACCACTTGACAGCTGAAAAATGGCCGCCAAGTAAAAAACTGTTGCCACCTCTATAAAAAAAAAAACACCCGATAGTTTCTTAAATTATTATAAATTTTTCTTTAAGATTGCTGTAGGGTACTTTAAAACTAAACGTCTATCACTTTTTATGAAGCGTGTCCGCTTGTTTTTTATTGCGATAGCCAGCATATAAAACAGTTATTTTGAATTAACAAAATTTTAAAATTCAAATATTTATGGGGTTTCCGAACATTTTCCGGTTTATTTATGTAGTGCTTGTGATATGTGGCGTCTATTGTGCTGTGCAACGATGATTTTTATGTGATACTCGTATGCACGTTCGTAAGATCTCCAACAGAAAACTTTCCTTTCTTTGAGTAGCAGGCAGACATGTAGGCGGATTTGAAAAACATACAACATCGATGATGTACTAGACTTTACTTTAACGAACACAATTGTTGATCTTAAGAAAACAAAAACTTTAAATAAAAAAAAAACAAATCAAAACATCGTACACTGTTTCTTTCCTTCTTTCTTTCAATTTCATTTATTTATTTATTTATTTATATAATTTTCTGCGGTTTTTTTAGCCTTTGAAGTGGCGCTTAACTTTTTTTCCATGTTTCGTTGCGTTACATTTCACCGTTCGGTGTTGCTGTTGTTGTTGCTGTTGTTGTGTGTTGTTGTTCTTTTAAATAAATAACAAAAACGAGAAATAAGAAACTACAAATACAAATCCTCTAACAAGCTGCACAATGCAGTCGCAGGCATTAAATGAAAAGAGCATTCCCATGAAAAAGATTATAAAACAAATTACCAAGGAAAGATATCTTAAGTAAATAGTGGAAGTTAATGTCTGGATGTATTACGTATGAGTGGTAATTTTACAATAAGAAACAACACTTATGGTACATGAATTACAGTGTGTAATAAAACAAAATGCCATAAAAAGCAGCAGTGTAAAAATAAGCGTCAAAAGCATTTAATTGAAATTAAACTTCTACTTTTCATTTCTTTTGGGGACATTCTTTCAAATCCTTTTCGGTATCTTAATAACTCTCGGCTATCGACTACAGTCCCAAACAAAACTTCACAAACTCTTTTAGTTTAGTAAATACAAACTGGCCACAAGCAGCCATTGTCCTTTTTAGCACAACAAAATGACGAAAGCGCTAGAATTAAACTTCTCTCTCGCTTGATATCTATTTATTAGATATCAACTTGCTGCATTTGTTTGACCAGCTGCTAAATAGTCAGTCGGCATGGAGGGGAAATTACACTGCACAAATTGCTTGTTGAAAGGCATATGTGATAGCGAGCGTAACTCAATATTGGCGCTAAAAGATATTCTATATGTGCGCTATTGTGTATATATCACCTAGATCAAATCGATGTGGTTGAAAGGATCTCCAACTCCGTAGAAGTTTTTGCATTATTTCGTGTGGAATGAAACCGTCACATAATTTATTGTTTTTTAGATTTCTATGACAACAAAGATCTAAAAGCCTGTGTCAGATATCAAAAGGCCATGGTACAAAACGTAGCACTACTAAACATTAACCCCCTCCCCCCTACGAACGAACGATGCTCAATGATCTAACGGCTGCAACCGCTTAGTTGTTTTAAAGCAAAAAGTTGTTTGAAAACAAAAAAGTTGTTTTAAAGAAATTGGTTCTTCAATACAATCAAAATACCGCGAACTGGATAACTCTTTTAATGAAAGAACATGGCAACGTCAAATATCATCTAATTAAGATGAACATCGAGAGAGAGGTTTAGACATCAGCGCATTTCTACTCACCAGACCCCCCCCCCGGGGGCACATTATAAGTCTTTATGGATCACACAACCATCTAGACTTGTATCTTGCAGGGATAAAAGGGAGCCCAGTCCCCTTCAAGGCTAGCAGGAGCCAACTGGATAATCCACTATATTTCTACGGGAATCAGTAAAGCCCCAGAGTTCCGTTATTTGTCTCTTTAGGCATTTAACTTTTCTCTGACTGATTATTGAGGTAGGCCCTTCGGGAGTATCGTGGTAGCTGTGTGTTTCGAGGCTCTCGTTTGAGTTGTGTGGGTCGGATTATTCACAATGAGCACAATAAATGGTCCAGGTCCAGTGAGTATGAATGCCGTCGTGTTCCTAATTATTATAAGCTTCATGCGTTCTGGACAAGGAGTTGGATAGTCTCCAACTTTTCAGCAAGGAGTGATGACGCTGCATTTCATCCACAGTGGTAACGATCCACCATCTGATTATGGCTTACGGCCAGGCGTAGATGTAAATCTTATCACGTAATCAACGCATTTTTTTCTAAACTACTGGTGTTGGCATAATAATTATTAGCGATAGCATATTTTTTTTTTTCTTTTGGGACCAGCCCTCAGGGGACGACCCCTACCTATGCAATGCATTTTGCCAGAACTAGGAAATTAAGTTACGGGAAGGAAAAGGAAAAAAATTTCGAATTTTCCCCGTAGTGCGATTTACTGGCCAATCAACCACAAAAGGATGTGCTCTCATCGAAAATCGAGTTAAACGTGAAAACGTGCGAGTGTCACGAACAAATTCCCTAATTTCATTAGAGCACTTACCATTGTAGTAACGATAGAACAGTGAAATGCACCCCACATTGCGTCGATGCTCTAGAGAATCAATAGAGTTGGATATCCTACTGTCAGCAATGAGCCTCTTGGCCCTCTCCTGTACGCGGTCGAGTAACCCCAAAATAGTTTTTGGAGCGCCCATACATGAGAGTTGTATTCCATTTTCGGACGGATATAGGTGGTATAGATAGTACGGAGATCGGATGGGGTGAAGTATCTTCTACACCGCTTTAGAAAACCGAGGCACTTGAAAGCTTCTTTAGAAACCTGAAAAATGTGTTTAGTCCATCGAACATCACACTGATATTGAATGTCAATGCTTTCAAACATTTTAAACTTTTCCATATTCAATAAGATTTTATTATTCGAGTAAATATTGTTACGAAGATGCTTACTTTAAGGTATAAAAAGATAATCACTAAAAGAAATAAAGTGAAATGATTTATTGCGTCTGTTAACAAAACAAGAAATCGTTAAACATAAAACAACTTCATCATGCTACATATAAGTTCTATGAACTAAGATTAACAAACCAGAAAAAGAAGATATACAATCGAGCAAACACAGCATAATTATAGCAACAACATGTTTGGTAAATGCGATTACAGAACTTTTCAAACATGAAGAGTTAAAGCTCTTATTAGTGAGTTCTAGAAGCACTCAAAAAAGTATATAAAAGCTCCTTTAAAGACTAAATCATAACAGTCTTATAGCGAACGTGATCAAATGAAGACACAACAGTTGTTACAACAGTTAAAGTGATAAGGTTACCAGTGATAACGCGAATCGTCTAAATAAATCGCGTAGTTTTATTTAAAACTTATTTTGTAGTAAAAGAACTCAATAAACTAAACTTTTATTTAAGGAGTAAACTTAACAATATGTTACAGGTGCCCCTGTAGGCTAGTAGGTAGTGTGCTAACTTGTCAGTATAGGGGTTGTGGGTTCGATTCCCAACGAAGGCCTTGGTTTTTTTTCACTACAAAAATAAAAATTGACTGTCGGTGGGGCTGCTCAGCGATGAAGTCATAGTCACTGGTCGCTGTGCTGTCTTTATACGGCAGTTAATTTCCGACTATTTTTCTACTTTCACCACATGTTTCATCTATTCTCTATCCCTTTCCTAAAGAATGTAGCACCGTACTTGACTAAATAGGCATTGTTGCCTGAAGTGCTACTTCTCTTTAAAAAAAAAAAAAAACAAAAGAAAAGAATGAGATCGCCAATGGCTTTAACATTGTTGCAATATCCGCAATAACGCTTGTTATTTTCGAGAAAGCTTAAAGTTTGTGATGGATTATGGAGTGTTGCCAATATTTACCCAATTTTCTTATGCCGAAAATACTGCTGAAATCGCTATTTTACTTAAGACGTACTTCAATTAACCGTAACTATAGGCAGTTTGTGGCTTTAGAATAGTGGAATAGTGATAAGACAGTAGTAATAGGATACTCTGATCGACAGTTGTATTGTTTCTCTAGAAAACCGCTCCTGAGAATTTTCAGGACTGTGATTGGTTTCAGTGTCGGTAGATGCTTATCTTTAGGCAAATGTTTGCTGTAACGTAAAGCATCACAATAATTTTTTAAAATTTCTTCAGGCGATATTTTTTTAAAATTATAACATCGTAAAATTTTGGATGTGCAACATCAATACTTTCCTGCGACAGATCTATACGATTAATACTCCAGTTGCTTTAGGGTCAAATAACACATTCTATTACTTAGTCTATCCTCATACTACTCACATAATCCGCTAGTGCGGGAGTTCCCTTTTTGTAGTGCAAGAGACTACGTTTCCTATTGTAATCCTGTAAATTAAAACTATAAACTTAGATTTTAATCATTTTGTCATTCACTGTATCAAAAGGTTCAATTACAGACAGTGATTACCATGAGTGCCTTTTATTATGGTTTCTTGTACTCGCATTGTCTTATTTTCAAATACTTCTTTCCCTTTATTTATAAATCGTGTTGATTGAGTGTTTTAAACTCACTTTTGTTTATTTAATAATAAATTTTAAAGCGGAACAAATTTTACGTACCTTTTTTTTACATCGGCAATCAAAATGTCATGTTTTATTATTGTGTAAGAAATAATGAACATAATGAACACTTGAAAAAATCTTTTAATTATTTTTAATTTTTGTATGTTAAATCTCAAGTAAACCAAAATTTGGTGGACCACCTAAGAAGATTTAAATAGTCTTATGATAAATGACTCAAAGTGGAATAAAAAAAAATTGGCAAAGGATGGACTATTTATATGTCATCTATAAGTTGTTTTAATAAAATTGCTTTAACAACAGCATATCGGTGATAAGGTATTAAACCTTATTTTTTATCTCCCATTTAGTACTTGCAAATTGATTTAATACCGGGAACCTTCGTTACTGACTGTTTATTTGGTATGATTGGTGAGCGCTTTCGAAACGATGACATACTGTAAGGTTAATATTAGATCTGTTAGTATACTATCTCTTCAGTACTTCCCTCCTGGCGGCCACATTGTTGGAATATCACCATCATTACATGTGTGCCGGGGAAAAAACAGCAGCCAAGTTCCCTGAAGGTTAGCAGGAGTCAACTGGAAACTCCACGTTAATTCCACCGGAATCAGTAAGCCCCAGAGTTCAGCTATTTATCTCTTTAGCCTTTTAGCTGTTCTCTGACTGATTGTTGAATTTGGCCCTTTGAAAGTAGCGTGGTGGTTGTGGTTTCGCTGCCCTCATGAATTTTTATTAAGGGGCCAGGATCATCTCATCTTTACTAAGAACAATGGGTGAGTGATCTGGATCTAGTGAGCATGCTTGTCATGTGTTCTGGATCAGGAGTTGGATAGTATCCAGTTCTTCAGCAAGGAGTGGTAGTTGGCGACCCTGCTTCGAAATCTGCGAAATTGCAACTAGGAATAATGCTAGAATTTAGTCTTCGGCTTCCTAGGGTGTGGCGCACGCATCACTTCGCCCAAGTGGTTTGACCACCGTTGAGTTATGGCATACATACACTAGGTACCGACGGAAATCTTAGCACGCATCTCTTCAGTACTGCCGCCCCGGGTACATTGATATGTTTTGACGGAATCTTTTTATCATTACATTTGGCAATGGGGGTAAAAGAGAGCCCAGTCCCCTTCAAGGCTAGCAGGAGCCAACTGGACAATGCCATTTTATTTCCACGGCAATTAAGTAAAGCCCCAGAGTTCAGCTTTTTGTCTTCTTAGCCTTTTAGCTGATTATTGAGATTGGCCCTTTGGGAGTATCGTGGTGGTTGTGGTTTCCAAGTCCTCGTTTGAGTAGGGTCGGATATTTCACAACGAACATAATTAATGGTACACATCCAGAGAACATGATTGCGGTTGTTTCCTTAATTGTATTAAGCTTGCATGTGTTCTGAAGTAGGAGTTGGATAGTATCCAACTCTTCAGTAAGGAATGAGGGCAGCGGCCTGCTCTCGAAGTTGCGACCAGGAGTAACTGGAAGATATAAGTATCTGAAGACATCCTAAAGCAAGAATGACGCTAAATTTCATCCACAGTTGTATGATCCACCATCAGGTTATGGCTAGATTGCGTAATAAGGTTTACATCTGCACCGGCAGTGAGCCATAATCAGATGGTGGCCATTACCACTGTGAATGGTATGTAGCGCCATTCTGCCCTAGAAGGCCTTCGAATCCGTGCATTCTCTGGTCACACCTAGTTGCAATTTCAAAAGCCCGAAGTAGGTCGCAGCCTCTCTCCTTGCTTAAGAGTTGGAAACTTTACAACTCCTGGTCCAGAACGCATGAAGCCTAATATAATTAAGAACACGACGGTATTTATACTCACTGGACCTGAACCATTCATTGTGTTCATTGTGAATGATCCGACCCACAAACTCTCACGAGGGCCTCGAAACCACAACCACCAGGTTACTCCCATATAGGGGCCAACCTCAATAATCAGCCAGAGAACAGCTAACTGTCTAAAGAGACAACTGGCGGAACTCTGGGGCTCACTGATTCCCGTGGAAATAGAGTGGATTGTCCAAGTGACTCCTACTAGCCTTTAAGGGGTCTGGGCTCCCTTTTACCCCGCAAGACACCAGTCTAGATGGAATAGTAGGCTCCAAAAGACTATTATGTGCCCCCGGGGGGAACACACGCTAGATGACCGACGTAAACCTTATCACACATCTCTTCAGTACTACCTAAAACGCGGCTTGATAATGATGTTATCGCATTGAAAGCGCTCGCCGATCATACCAAATAACAGCCAGGAATGACGGCGGTACAAATCAAAACAACTTAATAACAATTCTTAAAGTGTTGAGCAGATAAAAACAATTGATTTGAGAATTTCTGGCTGTGTTGATTATGCACGCAAATCGTACGATTTATAGTAACACAAACACATACACTCACATATGTATATTAGTTTGCTATTTCTCGGACCCTTTTAAATAGAAACAACATTTTTGTGCCTGAAAAAAAAATTACATTTAATTCCTCATGCCCACCATATTTGTAGTGAAAATAGAACTTCTCTGCAGAACAGTGTAATAGATATAGATTTTTAGTTTCCTGTTCTCTGCCATTAAATTCTTTCCTTCTTATCTTTTTATAATCTTTGTAAAAAAGAAAATAAATTAAAGTTATTTTATTTATTGTTTTCATTACACCAGGTATTTTGCAATCGTGTGCCAACGAAGGTGAAGAAGTTCAAATTGCCATCAAAAATTCCAAATGCTTTAAATGTGCCTGTGAGGTAAGTCATTATAAATTTCAAAATAATATAGTTATACTAAAAGGACTTTGTGTATTTTGTATTAAAGTATGTTGTTTTAATGAAAGAGAACACAGAAATAAATAAGTAAATAATGCGAGGGAAAGTCAAATAAAATTGTACAAAAAAATTTAATTATATTTTTCCTTCAACTGATCAATTATGTATTTATTTCCTTTAGTAAATTTTTAAATTTTCAAATTGTCCACCAAATAAAATTTCTAAGTTTCAAAAAGTCTTTAAAAAATCTTAAACTACAACTTCTGTACAGTTTTTCCATCGAAGTCCTACTTTAGAGGAACATTTTTTGTGATTTAACTGGAGCGGCACTGTTCATTCTACAAAAAAATAAAACCCATCAATTTTACTTACTTAACTTTCTTCTCTTCAAATCTATCTGTTAAAATACCTTTCAGTGAGGAGCTCTTTATTTTAAAACAAATTTGTATTCTCAAACAAGGATGGCGAGTATAAAAACCTTTAAAATAAACTACTGACTTAATGTAAACAACGGTGGCATCCATCTTAATAAAAGTTTTTTATAACTTCGCAAAATTCAAATTAATGGCATTGATGAGTCACTCTTGTGGCCTCAACTTGCTTGCGATCCTTAATCCCTCATTTTATTCAAAACTATTTATATCACAGTGAACTATTAACCAAGCAATTGATTTATTCGCATGTTTCCCTTCACGCATTTGCTTAAACGTAATAGCTGATGCAAAGAAGCCATAAGCTGCATCCAACTTGTCTTTAATTTTTGAATATACTTAATCTTATCAGCACAATCTGTTTAATATTAAGCGGGGGAATCCTTCAAAAAAAGAAATTTTATTCTTCGAATTTTATATATAAAATTTACCAGCCATCGTTGACAACCGTTTGGCATTTTTCTCTATTTTTGATTTTTTTCTTTTTAACTTTTAAAGTCTATAATTAAAATTTTTTCAAATACCCTCGTTCATATTCATATGCTTAATGCTGTAAAATGTCCTTTTTAAATTATGTACCGGAAATGTATAAATTTATACATCGTTACTATTATCGATTTAATACTCGTAGTAACACAACTTACGGAAAATGTTTGCAAGATATTTTCACAAAAAACAGGACCTCGTGTATCTGCTTTATAAAAAAAAGAAGAAAAAGAAATAAAATAAAAGTAAAAAAAAAATATTTCCTAAACGCAAAATCCAAATGGAATTTCAAAATGTCTCTATGAATTACAAGCAGCAGCAACAACAACAATCTGGCTGTTGCTAAAATAAAATATTTTCATGCATTCAAACGTGTTTCTATCAAAAACACATTTTGTAATTTTTTTTCTTTTCATTTTTTATTTTTGTTGGCAATAACCGACATTTAACTATTTGACCCGGCCGCTTGCCATTTCATGTTGTCACAAAGTGTTTTTTGTTTCCTTTTTGTTCAACAACTTGCCGAGGCTGTGTGTTGAGAGGAGGGCCAAAGGTTTAAGTTCTTTTTAAAATAAATCAATAATTTATTTAAGCTTTTAGTTTTTAAAATTTACTTTATTCAATTTATAACTTTATGTAAAGGGTGTTTCTTATAGCGGTATAGAACTTAGAAATGTAATTAAACAAAGAGGAATTTTTTAAATTTACATAAAATTTATTTTATTCTTTTGGGCATTATAATTTAAATATGACTTTTGGCATATGACTGCCGCGGTAGATGGCTCTTTTCCATTTCCATTTGTGTTCGTTTATTGGCTACAACGCAACGAATGTTGTCCTTTAAGTGGTCAATCAATTCTACAGCTACTTCACCTATTACTAAAAATAATAATTAAGGGACGTTAAAGCGTACAATCTAGGAGGCCAATTCATTGGTGTGAAAGCTTTAACTATCCGATTACCAAACGTTTTCCTTAATAAATCATCAATTATGGCATGAGCTGTGCCACATATTGCCCCACGTTATTAAAACCACAGCTCCTTTAAATCATGACTATTCAATTAATGAATCATAGCCTTAAAGCGATTACCATTGACTGTAACAATCTCAGCCATCACTTTTGAAGACTTACCAACCAATGATGCCCCTAGCGAATTAATAACACTAAACAGTTAGTTTTTCAAAATGTAACGGTGTGTGTTTTAACACACTTGAACATTGTTTCCATTCAAACAAAAGTGAGCTAAATCGCTTAATAAACTGCGTTTATGAAAAGCGGGATCAAAGGCAATTTTGCCTTTGGCCCAATTTACGCAAACCAAACTAAACATACTTAACTCACTCGATAGCTGTCAAAATGTCCACCATTTAAAAAAGAAATGCCAACTTAAAATTCTATACCTCTATAAAAAAAAACAACCGATATAAAAAATGACTTTCTTTGACTTGATTGTTTCAAAAGTACGAAAATCACAAAAAAACTAAATGACCAAAAAATTCATGGACAAATTTGAAGTTAGGAAGTAAATTGTATAAAAACACATGCTTCTTTTCGATAACTTCAGCTTTGTTGATACCAAATTAAAGTAGAGATACGGAAATTCATAATAAAATTTAATGTCGGATAAACGTCTATCTCTA
The DNA here is from genome assembly GCA_030448955.1 of Trichopoda pennipes. Classification (NCBI taxonomy): domain Eukaryota; kingdom Metazoa; phylum Arthropoda; class Insecta; order Diptera; family Tachinidae; genus Trichopoda; species Trichopoda pennipes. Next base: position 8,016,741 of record JASKUP010000064.1, read on the forward strand.
ATACGTCGACGGACGTCTTCTTATTTCATCAAATTTTTAAATACATTTAGCAATAAAGCTACGCTTATCTCGTCCCAGTTTCATCTTTCAAAGCGTCCGCTGTTTGTGGGTTGTTCACGTAAGCCCGATCTTTCAAACTAATGCAGAGATTATAATTTAGTGCTGTTAAAGGGCAAAAACGAAGCGCTTAATAAATTTTACCAAATCGAGAAATTAAGCGACGGGGAAATTTCTCATGCAATAATTGAATTTTTGGGGTGGCTGTGTAGTGTGTGACGTCACACAGTGGGGTATTGGACCCCCAAAACGGAGATCAATTAAACTACTTATCCGATTTGAAAAATTCTTTCACTATAAGAATGATACGTTATCCCTGAGTGACATATGATAAAATTTTTTTGGAAAAGTGGGCGGTGCCACTCCCCCTTATTAAAAATCGCTCTGCAGGCCATAATAATAGACCGATTGTCATGAAACATTCCCAATGTGGTACTGTTGACCGTGTAATAGTACTTGGCTATACTTGGTTGTGACTGGATAAAGGGCGTGGCACCGCCCATATAACCTAAAAATTAAAATGGTTATATCTCATGAACTATCAGAGGTAGGAAGATGAGATTTGGTATATATGTTGATCGTACTGTATGAATTACAGCCGAGGTGGATTAGGGCGGTGCCACGCCCCCTTTGCTACAAACAAATTTACCTAATGAAAACAATAAAAAAATTTAAATAAAACTTTGAAATTTTGATTCTTCATTTATATTTATAAACAATTTCACCAAAAGTAAATGGTTGTATCGTCTGAAAAAAAATTGACATTGTTATATATATTTTTAAAACCCATATAAAATATTATGACCTGATTTTCCATTCAAGTGTTATTTAGTTTAGTCACTGTAATCGGAGCTACAATCCTCTAGTTCCTCAACAAGTGCATCTCCAGTTTCATCATCACTATCATCAGATCGAACAGCACTTACTGAAATAGTTGGCGGAATAAGCAATTCTACTACTGATTTTGGTAGGGCTTGAAATTTTTTTTTTGGTAACTTAATTTTGCTGCTAATGATCGGATCGGAGCTCAGTAGCAACCTGTTTAAAATGTCTTCATTTGATTTCTCACGGTTACATTTACGTGAAAAGTGCTCCCTATAGCATTTGAAGTCCTTGTTTCTAGCTTCTTGGGCTTCCTCTGAAAGTTGTCCGATTGGAAGAAGTGCGTGCGATACAATTTCAGGGCCATGAATTAAATATTTGTGTAAAGTGGTAGGCATTTTATACCATGGATACATTTTAACAAAATGTCTGGCAGTGTTGTGACAAAAATTTTTGAATTTTTCAGAATGTATTTCATGACCCGAAGAAACAGTTATTAGTATCACGTGCATTTTCTTGATTAGTTCTAAATCGACTTTAGTAATATCTGCAGAAACTTCAGCGTTTTCAAAAAATCTTCTGGCTGTATTACCATCGTTAGAATTTCCGAAGCCAGGCTTTGGTTGGTCAATAATCAATCCCATCGATCCTTAAAATCGCAGACAAAACGAGAAAAATTCAAATTAAAATCTTCCATATCCTCTGGATTCGTTTGTCTTATCAATTCTTGCTTCAATATATTCAACTTCTCCATTAATTGCGAAGCCTCAGCATTTTTAATAATACTGTAAAGTGTTCGCCGAGAAATGAATCTTTTTGAGTTTATTCCTAAAATATAAACACTGTATTCAGAATCTTCGCGTGATATTTCTTGTATCAATTACCAAAATAACGAGCAGGAACAACACATTCTATATATTAACACTTAACAAAAAAATAGCAGCACGTCATTGACGTTGTTATTGTTGTAACCCGAAATATACCACCACGACCACTCACATCGAATTGTATTCATATAAAATAGATATAATAGTTAATGTAAAGTAACACTACACACTTATTTTATACATATTAGCTGTTATTTAAATTAAGTTATACAAAATTGTCTAAGAACACGAGCGCGAAGACAAAATAAACTTACCCTACACTTTAAATAAACCAAACAACACAATGAACAGAACACACATATTATTTTTGGGTAGAGTGCATACTAATATTGCAATAAACAAATTTAAATAACAATAACAACAATATATGATGATGATAACGAAAGCGAAAACAAAAACAAAACAGAAACTAAAGCCACGGTTCTTCTCTCACTTTCGACGACATGGGTTTGTTTTACAAACTTTGTTAAAAATCGAATTGGCGCAAAAACGCGCAAAATGTTTTTGTTTATTATATTAGTACAGTTTCTAAGCTTTAAAAATATATAAATTTCAGAACACGAAGTTAACCGGTACCACTTTAAAACTCTACATACTTCTCAAGAATGGCTAAAATTGAGACCTTTTTTCTATAAATGATTAAAATTAGTTCTAACAGGTTAATGTCGACCGGCAACTGCTTTTTTGTTAGAAATTACCTGAACTTGAAGGATCCATAATAATATTACGCTTTTTTAATGGCAAAAATAGAAAAACTGGCACTTGAAAATACAAAAAATTCACTTTTTGTAAACACGCGAAAAAATCGAAAAAAATTACGAACTTTGAGACAAAGCAAAAATTGAATAAAACAACATATGTTATCGATTCTTTTGCCTAGTGATGGAGAATTTTGTCTACAATAATCGGGTATAAAACATTAATCGGATATCCCAATTTTCATTCTTCAATTAATCTCCGCTTTGATGATCAAATACCCCAATGTGCGTCGTCTAGCTAAAACCAAAGATCACTGATATCAACAATAGACAATTTGGGCCGCGGTAAGGGTGTTTTCTTGCTCATTGCCGAAAAAATACGTGCCGATGCTAATATCTGACCCTAAACCGCATCATACGCTCACTTTCTTTAGATTTAATGGTTTTTCGAGTACTATCGGTGGATATTATGTACCCCATACTATGTGAGAATTTTGTTTGGTTATATAAAAGCTTAATTGAAAATAAGTCTCATCACTAAAAATGATTTTGTTGAAAAATGCGTCGTTTTCGTTCGGTTTTTTTAACAGGCAATTCACAAATGTTCCAGGCAAATCATCTATCAGCATTTAATTTTTGAAGTTGACGAGTTGAAGTTTATAAGAGTTAAGCTGAAGATTTTTATGCAAAATATTGTGCTAAATCGCTCTAGGGTGCTGCGAACGTCGATGAGTTGAGTTATCCCATTCCTAACACTTCGTTTGCATCACAACTGCCACTATGATTTTAGAGCTTTGGTCACCAAGAATACCAAGAGTCTTGAATTTAGTAATTAAATTACGCCTATGTGGTGTCAGACGAATTTTGATTACGAGGAAAATTTGCTTGGATTTTACAAAGTGACACAGTGAAATTTTTGCCATTTTGCTAATGAATTTTCATAATTTAAATTCTTAAGCGGAAGAGTGTAACATCCCATTTTTAGGATATTCAATTTTTTACTAAATAAATATTAAGGGACGCCAGCTTAATTCTTGACATTTAATCAATTGACAGGCAATTTATTACTTCCTAACCTCACAATTAACCAACCCTTAATTAAAAAATCGAAAATTTATCAAAGTCACAAATAATAATATTTTAAATTTAGTTAGATGACGTAACAACACTTCTAACAATTTAATAAAAAATTGAATTTAATATTAAATATTTAATTATTTTTAAGTTTAAAATTTAATATCTCTTTCTCAAGTCAAGAAAAATTATTTAGATTTTAAACAATTTCATGGCATTTAAAAAATTTCGATCGAATTAAACTGTTAACATTTTACAAGAAAATTATATTCAATTAAAAATGAATTCCACTTTTCCTTTTCCGTTTACATTTTACTGAAATCTGAAATATATATATGTAAAAATTTTTTTTTGTTAAACACCCCACTGTGTTTTAGAAAGTTTATTTTGATGAACAATATTTATGCATTTTTGTATCGTAAAACTGTTGTAAATGCAATTATATTTTAACAATGTATTTTAAAATCATTTTTAAAATAATGTTTTTATGAAATAAAAACAACAACAATAACAACAAAAAGAAAAAGTCTCAATGAGACACAATGTTCTACAATAAAAAATTGTCCTCTAAATTGAATTTTTGTTTGAAATCTTCATTTCCATATTTATAAAGCAATAAAAAGTAGTCCTTTTAAGGATGAGAAAAAATGGTCAAAATTACAAAACCGAAAACAATAAAAAATGTCAATAAAAATTACAACAAAATTTAACAAACAAAAAAAAAAAAAAAGAACACAGAATACAGAATACAAATTATGAGATGTTGACATTCAGTTAAAGCCTTTTTTGCAGTTGTAGTTGTAAAAGGATCTGGGGTTAAAAAGCAGTCTCTGAGTCACTATAATAAAATCTACAAAGTGTCATGAATTGGCGCCTAACATGACAACGTTCTGCTTGTTGGAAAAAGAAACCAACAAAAAACAAAAAAAAAAAGCAAATGAGAGCATTAAGGAAGAATGCAATTTTTATGTTGCTGCAACACATTTAACAATTGAATAACATGCGTAAAGTTCTATTCGTAAATATAACAAAAAAAAAAGCAGAAATAAATATAATAAATTAGAAATCAAATTATTAGAGTTTCAACAGCAATGATGGAAACTAAAACTTTTATCAATTTCTTCTCCTCCCATTACAAAAACAAAAAAAAAAAACTCTGGAAAATATTTCAATTGAAAAATTTATTTCTGAACAACTTAAAACAGTTCAATAACTTTGGCCAAACTTTAAATTAGTTGAAGATAAAACTTGAGCACAGCAACTGACCATTAAGGAAGAGCTGAAAGCTGAAATGCTGCCAAACAGCAGCAAAAGATTTCGTATATTTAAAGACAGTTTTCTCATTTTATTTATTTTCTTTCTATATAATTTATTTTTCAAATGACCATAATAATTTTTACACAATTTAAACAAAAATAATCATGGGCAAGAAAATATTTATTAAATCGCATTTGTTTTATATAATTAAAAATTGTTAAATATAATTAATAGCTTTTGAATTTAACTTATTACGATTTTCATTAAACTCTTTAAATTTTAAATTATAAGATCTCTCAGATTTCTGTATAATTTTGAAACATAAGTCACATGTACATCCTTGAAGCTTTTGAGATAAAAGTTTTTCCAAAAATTTCCTTAAAGCATTTAATCGCTTAAAATGAGAAATTATCGAATGTCTTGACCGCCAAATCGTTGAACTCCTTTCAATTTTAGAGAGAAACATTTAATTTTAAAATTATTTTTGAGCTCGTAAAGAAATTTTTTAGAAAATAGTTACCCCAACTTAAAATCTTGAAATGAACATAGAAATTAATATAAAATTATTAAAATTTATTTGAATTTAATAATAGAACATAATTATTGTATTATTACAAAAATAACATTTGACAACCCCAAGCTAATGTTGTCCTTTAAATTGATTTTATTTGGGTCTTAAATATTTTTATAGTGATTCCTTTAATAATCCATTAGTTTATTGAGTTCTGTTATTGCGCAATAATAACGCAGCACTTTTAAGAGTTTTAATTAAATTACGCGATTTACTTAGGCGACTATTCGCGTTTATACACAAGAATATGCAATGGCAACTTTATGTTTGAAATCTACTGTATCAACTGTTGTATCTTTAGTGGACACATTCACCATTAGACTGAAGGCTCCCTCATATGATATATGCGTAACTTTTCCGACGGGGCTTAATTTACTTTAATTTGACGAGGGTCGACGGAAAACCGTACCCAAATAAAAGAGCCTTTCTATACTATTTTCAACAATCACATGTACTACAAATGCAGTCGTCATGTTTGTTAACAGTATTTTTTTTTCTGATTCGTAATTTTAGTTCATGGAATTCAATGTAGCATATTGTTGTAATTTTGTGTTCATAAGATATCCCTAGAAACTACTTCATTTGTTAACAACTACCACAAGTCATTTCACTTAATTTTTTTAAGTCAAAATTATCCTTTAACTTAAACTAAAAAACATTTTCGTAGCAATATGAAAAAACAAAGTTTCATAAATTGTTACTTCCACCACTAAAAAGTGTGGCCATGAATATAGAGAAAAATAAATGTTGTTGTGTAACCGCATAGGCTACATTGGTTAAGGTTTCTGCTTGCTGCAAAACAAAAAAACATAACTCAAATGAGTTCAAATTCCATTAGTGCTAGGAACATAGGAAAGGTTTCTGCTTGGTGTAAAACAGAAAATTTCGAGACATAAGTTCCAATCCCATTACCAAAAATATAAATAATGTTAAGTAACCATGGTGGCTGCGTTGGTTAAGGTTTCTGTTTGGTGTGATATAGAAAATAGTGGAAAATAAATATTGTTCAGTAGCCATGGTGGTTACGTTATTTAAGGTGTCTCTTTGCTGTAGAACCAAAAGTCACGAGACATGAATTCAAATCCTATTAGTGGATAAATAACAGAAAAACGAACGTTGTTGGGTAAAAATCACAAGACATGAGGTCAAAACTCATCAGTGCCCTAAATATATAGAAAAGTACATCTTATTGTATAGTCAGGTTAAGGTTTCTTTCTGCTTGCTGTAAAAACATAAAATCACCAGATATAATCATAATAAATCTTACTGAGTTGATACAGTGGCTACGTTGATAAAGGTGTCTTCTTAGTTTTAAGCAGAAAATCTCCAGACATGAATTTAAATCCCATCACTATCATGACTAAACACGCAAATACATGTTGTTGAGAAAGCTACAGTGGCCACATTGGTAAAGGTTGTTTTTTGTAAAACAGAAAAAAAATCACAACACATAAGTTCAAATCTCATCATCCCAAACGGGATCAGTGCGATGAACATAGAGAAAAATAATAATGAGTATCCGCGGTTATTAACTTTTTCCACGAAAAATTTATGGCAACAGATTAAGGCACCCATAGTCTCGAGTGGAAAATAAAGATATAGAAGCCTGGTAACAGCTCTTGTATTTTAATATAACAAGTGAGCGCCTTTATAATCAATCAAGGAAATTGTAAAAGGAAAATATTGCTGTATAGTGGCTGTAGGGGATTTTGAAAATATGGCTGCGCATTGAAAAAAAGGTGATTCAAACCTTAATAGAGTAAGCAGAGGCTAGCGCGGAAACGTGTGATTAGATTTACATCCGCGCCTGGCCATGAAGCCTTCATCAGATGGTGGATCAAACCACTGCATAATTTGGAGCGTCATGCTCGTCCTAGGAAGCCGAAGCTATAATTCTATACAACAGAACTTTCAAGTTGCAACTTAGATGATTCCAGAGCAGGGCTGCAAATCACCACTCCTTGCTTAAGAGCAGGAGACTTTACAACTCCTGTCCAGAACACATGTCTAGCATACTCACTGGACTGGATCATTCACCTAGCGTGTCATTAACGGCGAAATGGTCCTGGCCACCATAATAACCATTATACTGTTATGGGGCCGCGAAACCACAACCACCACGATACTCCCATATAGGGGCCAACCTCAATAATCAGCCAGAGGACTATTAAATGTCTAAAGAGACAAATAATGAACTCTGCGGGCATTACTGATTCCCGTGGGAATAAAGTGGAGTTTCCAATTGTACCCCTGCTGACTTCGGGGGACTGGGCCCCTTTTTCCCCCAGTTGCACTGTGTCTAGATAGTCGAAGTTCTATAAAGACCATATATATGTGCCCCCGGGGGGTGCTATTGAGCTACAGTAATCATTCGAAGAATTTTGTTCTGTCGCTTCTGAATTTTTTTAATGTTGAGCCCGAGACAGTGCTCCATAATTAAATACCACAGCATTATATCGGCTTAACAGTCACATTGTAGAATAATACTTTACAATCCAATTTTAAAGCTGAACTTCGGCCTATTAGCCAATTAGTTGTACTGCCTTCAATTTCATCTGCTCTGCGTCAATTTAGTGAGACTTCCAGATTTGTCGAAGGTCCAAGTGAATACCGAAATATTTCACTTGATTGTGATATTAGTTTGTTGTTGTAGAGCATGTATTAAAGATACACAGAGGCTAGCGTGGAAAGTAACAATATAACAGTAATTTATGGAAGAGTTGTTAAAAGCGCCTGGTTGGTCAACAAATCATCATGACATGGAGCTTCGCCGTAGCTGCAGTGTTTTAGGTCTACAATACAAGACTGTGTTGATTTAGTATACGTTTAGACATTGTGTAGTTCACACATGCCGAAGTTATACACTGATGCAGCGAATGTTCAGTAAAATGGAGATCGTGGATACAACTTTAATCCATCTAAAACACAGCAGAAATAAAAAGGAAAATTATCAAAAAAAAACGGAAAAGGGACCTTTTACGATGGAAAAGTAAACTACAACTTAAGTCACATGTACATCCTTGAAGCTTTTGAGATAAAAGTTTTTCAAAAGATTTCCTTAAAGCATTTAATCGCTTAAAATGAGAAATAATTGAATGCCTTGACTGCGAAATCGATGAACTCCATTCAATTTTAGATGGAAACATTTAATTTTAAAATTATTTTATAGCTCGTAAATGTTTTTTTCTACAAAAGAAATTTTTCAGAAAATAATTACCCCATTTTAAAATCTCGAAATGACCACAGAAATTAATATAGAATTATTAAAATTTTTTTAAATTAATTATATAAAATTTCGTTATTTGATAACACAAACAAAGTATCCATTTAAAATATTATATTTCAAATAAATATTTTTCTTTTCCATTCCCATCTCTGAGAAGCATTATTTTAAGCTGTCAATAAATAAAAGTAACAAAAAAAAAACTCAAAAACATTTATAAAACTTCAAAAATTTTTGTGTGGTTTGCTTAAGCTCAGTTATAACTGCAAAACTTTTCGTTTAATCTCACAGTTTTTTGGCATTCAATTAATTAAATCTTGAACGAAAATCTTTAAGTTCAATTTAAAATTTAACCTTGATTTATCAATTAAACTCAGAAAAAAAATTAAGCAATCAAGAAATGAATAATTGAATACAATTAAAATTGTTTTCACTTACACATGTGCATAAATACACCAAAAAATAAAAAAGTGTTCCTTTAAAATCAGGCATTATATGGCATTTTAAAAATTTTTGTAATCTGTTAACTACAATCGTATTTTGGCTATAATGTTAAAGATTTTTGTTTGCTGCATAACAGAAAATCAGACATGAGTTCGAATCCCATCATTCTAAAGGGCATCAGTGCGATCAATATAGAGAAAAATATAGAGAAAAATAGCCGCGATGAATGACTTCTTCAAAGAAAAATATATGAAAACAGAAAAAGAAAAATATATGAAGGCACCCATAGTCTCGAGTAGAAATTAAAAGCAGTTGTTTTGCAGCTATCGATGAACTGATAACAGCTCCTGTATACTAGAACAGTTTACAAGGGGCCTTAATACCTGCTCATTTCAAAAAGTTTTATAAAAGTATTTAACTTTTCAATTTTTAGAAGGTATAAAAAAATGTTTAGAATTTAGCTTTATAATAAATATAGTCATTCCACAAGCGAGTAATCCAGCCACTAGGATATGACTCCTTGCTGAAAATAAATTTTACACTGATTTTAATTTTGACTAAACAAAATCTTTCAATATTTTTCAATTCAAGTTGTCCTTTATGTTTGAATTTAAATAGCGGTACAAGTTGCCAGATATAACCAAAAACCTTAAGAGAGAATAAAAGTATTGTAATTAAATGTTGCCATTCAATACGTTTTTAGCATTTGTTTGCTTTAAATTTTTAATATTTATCTTTCCATATCTTACCAATCTTATATATCGGGTTTTTCAACAAAAAGTTTGTTTTTTTTCAATTATGGCAACACCAATAACATGATAGTTTTGACATTTAAATTTTTGACTTATTCGTAGTAGATACATTGGCAACTATTACAATGAATTCAATGATAGAGAAGACATGAGACAGGTGGTGAATGTAGAATGATAGTTACGGCAATTAACTGTCGAATAAGACAGCACAGCGACCAGTTACCATGCCTTCATCACTGAGCAGCTCCACCGACAGCCAATTTTTATTTTTGTAGTGCAAAAAACAGCCAAGGTCTTTGTTAGGAATCGTACCCACAACCTCCGGACTGATAAGCTAGTACAATACCTACTAGCATACAGGGGCACCTAAACCATTTGGCGTTAATCAGTTCAGCAGTGTAGACGTGTGCAGCGCTTTTTTTTTTTTGTGATATTTTTGAACAACATAATCATGCTTATGAGACCGCTATTATGAATTTCGTCGTTAAATTTGAGTCAACAGGCTCGATACAAAATGTGCGAACACCAACGCGTGTTCGACCGGATCGTTCAACTGAAACCATTGCAGCCATGAGCTACAGTGTTGAAGCAGATTCCAATTTCTCAATTCCTCGACGTTCTCAACAAATGACGAATTTGGCGTAAGGATTTGACTTTGAAGCCGTATGAGGTTCAACTGGCTGGTTTTTTTGAAAAAATAATTTTTTCAGACGAAACCAATTTTTTGTTGTCAGGGTATGTCAACAAGCATTTGGGCTTCTGAAAATCATAGAGCGATTATTGAGAAGCCCTTGCATGCTCAACGTGTCACTGTATAGTGCACTATGTGCTCTGGAGGCCTGATTGGACGTTTTTTTTTTCAAAGATGAGGCTGGAAATGCAGTAACGGTCAATGGTACACGCTATCACGAGCTGCTAACAACTCTATTTTGGCCTATTATTGACGACGTGAATATCACTGAGATGTCGTCAATGGAACACGCTATCACGAGATGCTAACAACTCTATTTTGGCCTATTATTGACGACGTGAATATCACTGAGATGTCGTTTCAACAGAACGGTGTCATACAGCCACTGAAACAATCAACTTATTGCAAACTGAATTTCCCGATCACATAGTTTCACGACAATCAGCAGTGGCTTGTCAGATCGTGTGATATGTTAAGAAGAGAGTCTATAAACCAATCAAATCAAATTCAGCCCTAAAACGCTTTACGAAATAGGACCGCCATTTTGCCAAAAAATTGTTAAAATCTTTAATAAAAGAATCGACATTTGCCAGCGCTGTCGTGGTGGACATTTGCCAGATACCATTTTTCATTCATAATTGCCGAACTTTTCTCTTCGTAATATCATAAAAATTGGAATCGTCTGGATCAAAATTTTTTGTTTTATTTTTTTTTTAGAAAAAAAAAATTCTTGTTGAAAAACCCTTTAATTGAGACACTTGCCCGAAATCGGGATTTCTAAAAGCAATTATCTCTCAGAGTTTAATTAATCTGTACTCTCCAATAATCTGGCAACATCTTAAGGGAGTCTTGCCAAAAGTTTAAAAAGTAACCGTATTTAAATCGCTGCAATGCATCCGTGTGTGTCACAAGGCTTTATCTCTCCAATCGTTATCATTTGAAACATTTGAAAATTTTGTAGTAAATTTTAAATGAAGAAGGATTGTCCCATAGAGGTATACTTTTCACATATACTAGCCCAGATATTAACCCATTATAAATAAAAACAGGACATTCACACAGAATATTTTACACTTAAAATATAATATAAAATAAGAATAAAAAATAAAAACAAAATATAGGGTACCCCATATATGTATACGCACTTTAATTTCTAAAATCTTATATCTTAAAGCCCAACCAGGTTTTTTCAATTTTTATAAAACGAGTCACTACATACCAACCAACAATACATAATAAAATTAAAATTTAAAGGGTGTCACCATGGATAGGCGATATTCCCTATCCTTGATATAGGCAGCCAATTGAAATTTCTAACAGCATGTTACAAAAACAACATGACAAATTAAATTAAAAGCTAAAGGGTGGCCCATATATGTGCACGTCACCCTTCACTAGGAGGCTTAAAAAATAAAAAACACTTAAAGAAACGCAAAATATAAAAATTTTAATTTAAATTTTAATTATTTTCCTCTAACAGGGTGTTTCAAAATCTAGCTTGTCTTAAGTCAGCTTAAACTCCATTTTCTTTTAGAAGCTTTTTAAACCGTAAAATGTCTTTTGATTTTGCAATATTTAAACCTCTTAAACTCTTCTACTTTTATTTTTTGACTGTAAGTCATAATCCATTTGTATATTTTTAGTGCTGCCTGAACTACTTCCAATAGATCAATACGAGAGTTCTGATATTCTTATAAAATATTTATTTCCAAAAAATATAATAGACACATTAACTTAACAAAGTTATTTTAATACGAATAAAATAAAAAACCAAAATTCTTGTGTTTCAAGCTTAATTAACTAAATGAGAATTTTATGTATTTAAGAAAGCAATAGAATAAATCCAAAAATGCCCAATAAATTTCCACAGCATCTAAAAATGTTCGCATTTTTTTTCTTTATTTTTTATTATCGCTCGAATGCAAACAAAAACATTCGAATTTCGGGGCAATGAACTCTAGCATTTCAATCCAAGGCACACTATATCCGAATTAAAAAAGAACTCTTATTCAGTAGATATATACAAACATATACATACACACTTATGTATGTATGTAACACGATAGTGAAATCATTGTTATCCCTTCTTTAAAACCGTCACCAAAAAAATCAATTTTAATAAAAAGGAATTATTAAAAATTAATTAAAGAAATATAATAAATCCAAGACAACAGTAAAAATAACAAAGAAAAAACAACAACAAATTCAGGGGACTAACGAAACACAAAAAAATACAGTCAAATTTACCCCCCCAAAAACAAAAAAAAAATAACAACAACAATTAAATTTTAAAGTAAGGTGGCACCAATACACATTATGGCTACGCCCACTTAAGAAAGAAAACGAAATAACAAAAGTACAACAACAATAAACTTAACACGAAGTTGAAAGCAAAATCAAACATGTAGCTGGCTGCAAAAATCAAAAAAAAGCAACAGCAAACACAACATTTTAAATCAAAGTCAATGAGAGATTATTTTTTGGTAAATTAAAAACAAGAGAGCGTGTTGAAGAAGGAGAGCGAGCTGTTTAATCGTTTCACTTTTTAGTATTCAATAATCCAAGATCAAGAAATTAAAGTTAAAATACAGTGAATAATAAATAAGTTTAATTAAAAAAAAAATTAAAATTAAATTTTAAACAGCTTTTGCTAATGAAAATAACAGTTTTTATTTTTCTTAATGAAATTAAAAAATTCTAAAACAAAATAAAATAAACAAAACTTTTAATTCAGATGATTCAAATAATTATTGTATTACGAAGAGAAAAGTTCGACAATTATGAATTAAAAATAATAACTGGCAAATGTCCTACATGACCACGGTGACAGATGTCGATTGTCACTTTTTGACAAAATAGCGTTCGTATTTCTTTAATCACATCACGGATTTTGAATTTTAAGGCTGTAATTGTTTGGGATTTGAACTCTGATCATTCATTCATTCATTTAACTCGCAAGCAAATAGCTGCCTGAATACCGTACCACCTCAGCTGTTCAACATTTGTCATCTATGTAAATTTACTTTTTATTCTATTCAAACACTTTATACTTGTAGGTGATTAAAGTTGCAACTAATTAAGTTATGTTTTGACACAAGACACAATCCATCATTTTGGAACTAATTATGGACTTTCAATATATATTTTCTTGTTGTCATTTTGTTAAATATACTTTTAAGAAAATATTCCATTTCCTACAACAACGATTTAACGCCATACAAAAATGTCACTAAAAGGTTTTTAACGGACTGGAAACCGGTGAAATGCCTTTAGATAACAGTGTCAGTCTTGGTGGTAAATCATTTAACCATCATTTATTACCATCCCCACAAGGGAAATGCAGTCTATTGGATTTCTTGCCATGTGCTTTCAGGGTTTAAGGGCACTAGGGTTTAACAGCACTAGTCGCCTGGGCTAGCTGAAGCCTCAAACTGGAAGAATCAGAACTCTCGGAGTCGCACCAGCGACATTATACACTGATACCACGGGAACCAATTGCCTGCAGGCCTACGGCCCTGTTGTGGTCATTGGTTGAGGCCTCTTGAGCAGCAATATGGGGGGTGTTTTAAAAAAAATTTCGAAGATATGTTAACGCAGGCTTAATATTCAATGTCCTAGCTTGTGCATACATACGTGATAAGATTTACATCTGCACCTAGCTGTGTAAGCCACATTCAGATGGTGGTTCATTACCACTGTGGATGAAATGTAGCGTCATCCTCGCCCTAGAAGGCCTTCAAATACGTATATCCTTCGGTCACTCCTAGTAGCAATTTCGAAAACCCGAAGTAGGCCGCAGCCTTCACTCCTTCATAAAGAGTTGAAGACTTTCCAACTCCTGGTCCAGAACGCATGAAGCTTAATATAATTTAAGAACACGATGGCATTCATGCTCACTGAACCTGGACCATTCATTATGTTCATTGTGAATGATCCGACCCACACAACTCAAACGAAGGCCTCGAAACCGCAACCACCACGATACTCCTGAAGGGCCCTCAATAATCAGTCAGCGAACAGCTGAAAGGCTTAAAAGACAAATAGCGGAACTCTGGGGATTTACTGATTCTCGTGCAAATATAGTGGATTGTCCAGTTGGCTCCTGCCAGCCTTGAAGGGGACTGGGCTCCCTTTTATCGCCAAAGATACATGTAATGACGGTGGATTTCCGTTAAAAACATTTAAATGTGCAACCGGGGGGAGCTTGCGCATACAACAGTACAAGAAGTTAGATAATTTTCAACTTTCGAGCATGGCGTAGGGGTCGTGTATGCACATAGGTGTGTATGCATCTTAGGGCGTGGGTGGGCGCTCTTCCTACACCCAGCGATTAAACCATCGTCCAGATTAGGGCCAAATGGCCGGACGTAAGCCTTATCCAATCTTTATAACTTATTACCGTTATACTGATTATTGGTAAAGTCACTATCTCATTTTTAGAGGTAAATTCAAAAATAACCGAGACTTTTGTCTACAGCTTGTCACACATTTCATTTCGAAAACTTAGTCCTAACCACCCATTAATTTCTGACAAAAATAACTGTAAATTAAGCCTGGTTTTTTGAGCAAATTTAATAACAAAACGGCTTATATTTGCTACACAAGCCAAAACCTAGATAAATTACCAAAAGGGCTACAGCAAAAAAGAAAAACAGTTCAAAATAAAATTTGTTCAAATGTGTTTAGTGTAAAATTGTATATGTATAAGGTATTTTTAAAAAAGGTTTAGAAATTAAAATGAAATAAAAAAAACAACTAATTTTTTAAATTAACACGAAATTTCTTTATTCGAAAAATAATCTTCGGGCATTCTTAGTTAAAAATGACTTCGGGCTTGTGATTGTCACGACTGGCTCAAACATAATGTTACCATATATTGATAATCAAGCGGCGAATGCTATCCTCCAAGTAGTCAATCATTACAGACTTATTGGCGTAGACCAGCCACTTTATATATTCCCACAGAAATCCGGGGGCTCATTGATATGTTTTGACGGAATCTCACCGTCATTACATGTGTCAACGGGGGTAAAAGGGAGCTTAGTCCCCTTCAAGGCTGGCAGGAGCTAACTGGACAATTTCACTATATTTCCACGGGAATCATTAAAGCACCAGAGTTCAGCTATTTGTCTTTTTAACCTTTCAGCTGTTCTCTGACTGATTATTGAGGTTGGGAGCATTGTGATTGCTGTGGTTTCGTGGCCCTCCTTTAAGTTGTGTAAGTCAGATCATTCACAATGAACACAATGAATGGTCCAGGTTCAGTGAGCATGATTGCGGTTGTGTTCTTAAAATTTTTTTAAACTTCATGCATTCTGGACCAGGAGTTGTATAGTATCCAACTCTTCAGCAAGGAGTGAGGAGTTGAAGACCTGCTCCGTACTTTTGAAGTTGCAACTAGGAGTGACTGGAGGATATACTTATCTGAAGGCCTTCTAAGGCGAGGATGACGCTACATTTCATCCGCAGTGGTATGATCCACCGTCTGGTTATGGCTTACGCAGCTAGGCACAAACGTAAATCTTATCACGCTGCCCCGCAGAAATTAGTCTCGCGGCATTAAATCGCACATTCTTTGAGGCCAATTCACCGATTCAAAACATGAAACACTGCGGTTACCAAATGTTTCTTTTAATAAATCAATTGTGATATGAGCTCTGTAACATGTTGCGTGGGTTTGTTGGAACCACAAACTCGTACACATCATGGTTGTTAAATTGAACGAAAAAGGTTTGTAATGTTCTGACCAGCATTGCTTTTAAAGAAGTAGGGAAAAATGATTCCACCCCAGTCCATAAAACATACAAAATAGTTAGTTTTTCTAGATGTAATGGTGTCTCAACATACACTATCTAGAACTATCATTCGAAATATTGGCAATTTTGTACTCAGGGTATGATCCCTACACATGCAATGCATTGTACCAGAACTAGGAAATTAGGTTATGGGAAGAAGGAAAGAGGTAGTAGTGTTTGTGGACATTCGATTTGAATTTTCCTAAATTGAAAGTGACAGGAAAGACCTCTGAAGGGAGTTTATTCCACATATGAACTGTTCTTCTAACACGTAGTGCGAAATACTGGCTAAACAACCACAAATCGATGCGCTCTCAATGAAAATCGAGTCAAACGCAAAAAATGTACGAGCTTCGGGAACACGTTCCATAATTTCGTTGGAGAACTTACTGCTGTAGTAACGATAAAACTGTGAAATATGACGTACATTGCATCGATGCTCTAAGGAATCAATAGAATTGGATACCCTGCCGTCCCCAATGAACATTTTGGCCCTCTCCTGTGCACCGTCGAGCAGTTCCAAAATAGACTTTGGGGCGCCGGCTCATACATGAGAGTTGTATTCCATCTTGTTTACTGACTTATCAATTCAAAGCAAAAAAAGCAACGTGAAAATCAAGATCCACGACAATCTTCTTTTGGGCCCAATATCCACAATTTAGAAGCGTTGTTCAAGTGTCTGCTTAGTCATATTAAAATGCCAAACTAATTATAAATCACTTGAGACTGAACAAAATGGCTGCCAGTTAAAAAAGTGTTGCCAACTTAAAGTTCAATAGCTTTATATCAAACACTCTTTATTAATTTCGGTGTTGCATTCCTCTTTGGACCAACTCCCAACAAGCTAATTACTCTTTTATTGTAAATAAATTAATTCCAGAAGTTTTCTTTAAGGTCAAACAAAAAATTCAACAGTAAATGATTTTATTTATTTATTTTTTAGGGATTTCTTTTTCATGATTTCATGATTTGATCAGATGGTGGTCAAACCACTTGAATGATTTGCAAACGTCATTTGCGCCCTAGGAGGCCATCGAATACGTATATCCTCCGGTCACTCCTAGTAGCAATTTCGAAAGCCCGAAGTAGGCCGCAGCCTTCACTCCTTGCTAAAGAGTTGGAGACTTTCCAACTCCTGGTCCAGAACGCATGAAGCTTAATATAATTAAGAACACGACGGCATTCATAATCACTGGACCTGAACCATTCATTGTGTTCATTTTGAATGATCCGACCCACAAACTTTCACGAGGGTCTCAAAACCACAACCTTCACGATACTCCCATATAGGGGCCAACCTCAATAACCAGTCAGAGAACAGCTAATTGTCTCAAAAGACAAATAGTGAACTCTGCGAGCTTACTGATTCCCGTGGAAATATGTGTATTGTCCAGGTGACTGCTACTAGCCTTTGAGGGGCCTGGGCTCCCTTTTACCCCGCAAGACACCAGTCTAAATGGAATAGTAGGTTCCAAAAAGACTATCATGTGCCCCCGGGGGGATGTTGTTGTCATGATTTATAGGAATATTTTGAATGCAATTAGCGATCATTTTAACTTATTAATATTTTTCTTTTCTATATTTTTTTACGGTCTTTGATGCTCGCCTATTCTCCAACAATTTTGAAAACAGAGATGTTACAAAAATTTAAAAAAAAATCCACTACAAAGTATTCGATCATTTAAACTTTTTCAATATTTAAGTTTGTATACTTAGGGCCCCTAAAAGGGGGGGAGATGTTAGAATGTAAACCTTTTTTTATTTTCATCTAATTTTTTGCAGGTACTCGTAAATATATTTTGTGGCCAGAGGGTCCGACTGGCTGGCTGGTTGGCTGGCGACAGTTAAATAGACAAAATTCTTTTTATTGTGGCCATCACTGCCGCTGGTTACGTTAAGTAAACTTTTAAAAACAATTCAATCGTTCGTTACACACGCGCACAACACACACGACTAGTAGTTTTAGTCATACGAGTAGCATTTCATATACAGTGTTGTTGTACTGTTAATTGAACCTGTTGCTGCTGTTACTGCTACTGCTGTTGCTGCTGCCGCTACACTCTTGGTACAACAGCTGGTAGCGGTGTAGCTTAAAGCTATTTTAAACTCATGTTTTAGCTTTAACTGAAAAACACAATCTTTTGATTTTTTTTTGTGGCTGCACGACGACAGATTCCTAAGTTTCAACGACTTTGAATGTTAAAGCTCTTCCAGTTTCTATTGTTATTTTTGTTGTGTTTTGTTTTAAGCCCAACAAAAAATTATTGATTGTTTAGACGGCGTCATTGTCGAAGTATGTCGATATTTATTCATTTTAATCCAGTGTTTGTGGAAATTAAATGAGTTTTAAGGTGTCTAATTAGTTCAACTTTTGGCCGGCGACTTATAAACCGCATGTTAATCTAATTTCAGTTTTAAAACCATTCGGTAGACTAGAATTTTTTGTACACTTTATTTTTTATGAAAATAGGCATTTTTTTTTAAATTGCAAATACCAAAATACTTGACATTTTAATCTCAACTTACCCCTTACGACTACTCAACAACTCTCCATACTCATTGCACTGAGCATTGAACACATGGCACATATTCTATTCTATTTACGCAGAGCATCAACAATTTTACCGCATTAACTGTTGTTATCTTAGAGATGTAAAGGATTTCCAGTGTTATAAACAAACATATCGCACCCTAAATACAATAGGGTTACAACTCAAAATTTTGCAAAACCGATTATTTTTCCATAAATTGATTTCAGAGTACACATCTCTTACTACTGCAAAATTTCCTTAACATCACTCTGTCTTCTTTAAAAAATACAGTTATATCTATTTTTTTATTAAGTGTGTTAATTCTGTACGATGAACTAAACAGTTTTTTGTCTCTCCTAAAAATTTTAGTATTTTGATTTGTGACCCTTTTGTATTTAGGGTGCGATAAGGTTTTTGTAAAATTTACAACGCGCACATCATCATCACTTACAGTATGAAGAGGAAAATTGAAATGTCCATCAATCAATCTAAAGTTGATATCGGGCATAACAAGCATCTTAGGATTGTCGATTTCTTGCATCTGAGCTCTTTATAGACAGAAGAGTGAAAAAATTTACAAAAAAGGGATGGCGATGGACTAAATTGGTACAGCATCTGTCGAAAGTGAAAAAAGCTTCATTTTCTAGTTTTTGTACCTGGTTTTGCCCAGCTATTCGTACATCCCAACAGGAAATTCAGATCATTTCAATTATTTTTGAACTGGCTTTGTAATACTTTACTGACTTTAGCTACCAAGGAATGGCAATCATAATAGCCACCAAAATTTGTTTAGCGATGAAGCTCACTTTTATTTGAAGGGAATAGTAATCCTTAAGTGTATGTTGAGACTTTATTACATCCAAAAAAATTGTTTGCTTGCTGTTGTTTCGGGGGATCCCCTGGGGGTACACAATTTATTTGAATCTCTTCCCCATCTTGACATGTGCTTTGGGGTGAGAAGGGTGGCGCCAGTCACTTAGGCTAGCAGAAGCCCCAAACTGGAAGAGACACAGAACTCTCGAAGTGCGACCAGTGAACTTAATAGATTATACTGGTACCACGGGAACCAGTTACCTGCAGATCTATGGCCCTGTTCTGTTTACTGTTTGAGGAACAACGTGGTGGCTGTTGGTTTAATCGGGCTTTGAAGACAGTTCCGAAGAGATGCAAACCTATGTTTAATATCCAACATCCTACCTTGCGCATGTAATAGGACAAGGGGTTAGATAGTCTTTCAGCAAGGAGTGGGGGCACCCCTCTGCTACCGAGTACACGAAAATTGCAACTAAGGCGTGTATGCATCTTAGCGCGTGAGTGGACGTTTTTTCCTACACCCAGTGGTGAGACCACCGTCATTTTAGGGCTTCGCGACTAGGTGCTGACGTTAACCTTATTACATACATGTGCTTTCGGGGGTAAAAAGCGGCTCCAGCCGTTCGGGTTGGCAAAAGCGCAGACTGGAAGAGAAATAAAATTACCTCTCGAGGTCCGAATAGTTAACTTCAACAAACTGGTACCACGGCAACCAGCCGCCCGCAGGCCTATGGCTTTGTTTCTGATTTTTGGTAAGGCCCCTTTGGGGAGTAATGTAGTGGCTGTGGTTCAAATCCTAAGAGATAATACTTCATAGGAAGGGTAACATCCAATGTCCAATAGTATGCATGTAGCAGGACATTTCGTGATAAGATTTACATCTGCACCTGGGCGTGGTGGTCAAACCACTGTAAATGAAAAGCAACGTCATTCACGTCCTAGGAAGCCGAGGACTAATTCTAGCAACAGGAATTTCAGCGGTTCCAGAGCAGGGCTGCAAACCACTACTCCTTGCAGAACAGCTGGAGACTATCCAACTCCTGTCCAGAGCACATGACTAGCATGCTCACTGTATCTAAGATCATTCACCAGGTAGGTGTGATTAAAGGTGAGATGATCCTGGCCACCATAAAACAATTCCTGTATGGGGCCGCAAAAACACAGCCACTACGATACTCCCAAAAGAACCAACCTCAATAATCAGCCAGAGAACAGCTAAATGCCTAAAGAGACAAATAGCGGAACTCTGCGGGCTACTGATTCACGTGGAAATAACGTGGAGCTTCGAGTTGACAGAGAGATTCTCAAGCAGGTAGTGGGACGACCGATCTGCTGTTGTGCTCTTAAAAACTGCACTAGATGTGTATGCGCCTTAGAACGCGGGTGTTGGAAAGACCACCGTCAAGCGACCAGGTGCTGACGTTAGTCTTCATCATATCTTGTGAGAACGTTAAAGTCAATTGTGACCGCTATCGAGCATTAATAACTAATTTTTTCATTTATCAGGTAAACAGCCATGATTTGCAGGAGCTAAAATTTCATCAAGACGACTTAACATGTCATAAAACTTGTGACTCAATTGAAACATTTGGTAATCCAGCAGTTTCATGCTTCGGACCCGAAAATGGCCCTTCAAGATCGTGCGTTTAATTGCCCCTAGACTATTTTCTGTGAGGATATGTGAAGTCGCTGGTCTACGCTGATAAACCCAAAACCACTTAGAGGACAATATTTGCCACGTTATTGCCGAAATGACTGCCACAAATGTTAGAAAAAGCCATTGAAAATTTTAACTGCAGATTAGACTAGGTCCGAGCCAACTGTGGCAGTCATGTACAAAGAGTCATAGCTAAATTATAGTGCCGGAAGATTGTCTATTAAATACAGTAAAAGTCATATCAATTTAAAAAATGCATAATTGTTCAAAGATCTATACCTCTACAAAAACACGCTTTATAAACCTAAATAATTCTAAAGGTTTTCATGGATTTAAGTCCTGTGGAATAAGGAAATAATAACCAACTATAGCGCTTTTTAAATATAAAGGCTGAACCCTCAACTCTTATTGAAACATTTTAATAATTCGACCCAATAAATTGTAGGGCACTCCATTAAACGTCTTAAAGTTTATTAAGCATTAACCTGTTCAATCTGTACTATTTCCGAGGAATCGTATTAATAAATATTTTCCCTGAGATGTGTTTGTGTGTTTGTGAGTTTGTGAGTTTGCATTTCAATAAGTTTCTAATACGGCGCCAAGTCTGCCAAATGATCATATTTAAAAATTGATTTCTGATGTTAAATTTTTGTGGTTTTATCAATATTTTTCTAGTTGTCGTACAAAGAAGCGATTAGTATGTTTGTTTGTTTGTTTGTTTCTTGTTATTATTGCTGCTTAATCTTAATATTTGTCACTCATAGAGAATATAGCGCATCGGTAGATGTGACCGGCCCATTATGTGTGTGTGTGTGTGTGTGTGTTTGTATTTTTCGTACGTCCAACTGTCTCATACATCCACTCACCCGTCCGTCCATGAATATAATTTAACATTTTGAAGCCGTATCTCAAATCTAATGCGATGATGTTTACGAGTATTAAACAAAATAAAATTCGTATAAAAATAAAAAAAAAAAACAAATTATAATAGCGAAAATAAAAATAAGAAAAAATCCATCACTCAGAATATTTTATAACTCGTTTGACGACCTTGAGTCGTAAAAATCAATTCAAGAGATTGAATGTTTGATTTTAATGTTTTGTTGTTGTTGTTGTTGTTGAATATTTCTTTTTCGTCACTTTAAGCATTCGCTTGTTCAAATGTTAGTTTGGGGTTTTTGGCACAAGCTGCCTAACAATCGCTCGACCGTGTTATTTGTTTTAAATCTATTTCTTATTAGAATTAATCTAACTTTCTTGTTTTCGATAAATAATTAAGATTTAAAGATATTTACATGTCGTTTATTGACAATAACAAAAACAAATGATAGACAATTGCGAGCTACACGATTTTCGAATAGAATTATCTTAAATTGATATTGACAGAAAACCTTGTTGAACTATCGTTTTTGGTTTAATAGAAATTTAAATTGTGTAAAAGTATTAAATTCTTAATTAACAGCACAATAACTTAAAATTCGTAAAAGTTTTTTATCGCAATGTTTTTGTTAAGCAGACACAAGCTTGAGTGAGTATCCTTCTTGGGTAAAAATTTTTTTCATATAAATTCTAGACTTAAATGATCAACAGAGCAGCCATTAGCTGCGCTCAAATTTGAAATATCAATTCTTTATGTTTTACTATGATGATATCTTTGTTATCGATAATTCCCTATTCAAAATTTTAATGACGAAACAATTTTCATCTAAATGTTTAGGAATTTTAGAAAATTGTTTTTGCAGAAGACACATCATTTTTCTGTGGACAAGTTTCAGCAGCCATATTTTTTTTTTAGAAAACATTGTCATCAGACATAATTTAAAAGTATAAAACTATTTCATCAGTCATTATAATAATATTCATCAGTCATAAATTTTCTGTAGAAAATTTTCATCAGTCATAATTTTTCTGTAGAAAATTTTAATCAGTCATAATTTTTCTAGAAATAATGTTCATGTCATAATGTTTCTAAGAAAAATTGCCATCAGTCATAAATTTTTTTAGAAAAGAGTGCCATTATTTATTATTTTTTTATGAAAAATTATCATCAGCCATAACTTAAAATTATAAAAAACTTCACAACATATTTTTCTATAAATAAACTTTATTAGCTTTAATAATAATAATTTTTATCAGTCATAATTTTTCTATAAGAAATAGGCATCAGTCATAACTTAAAAATATAAAAACACCTTCATTAGTAATTTTTTTCTTTAAAAAAATTCATTAGTCATTTGATAATATCCTAGAAAAATTTTTTATCAGTCATAATTTTTCTAAAAAAAAATATCCTTGAATCTTAATTTTTCTGGGAAAGATTGCCACTATTTATAATTTTTCTATTAAAAATTGTCCTCACTCAAAACTTAAAAAAATTTCATTAACCGCAATAATAATTTTTATCAATCATAATTTTAATCAGTTGTAATTTTTATACAAAAAATGTTCATCATTCATAATTTTTTACGAGAAATATCCATCAAACTAATTTTTCTAAGACAAATCTCCAAGGCTTATAATTTTTCAATAAAAAATTTATCATCAGTTATAACATAAAACTATAAAAAAACTTTTTTATCTTTAAAAAAAAATCATCAGTCATAATAAAAATGTTTATGACTTTTCTACAGATAATTTTTGTCAGTCTGAAATTTTCTACAAAAAAGTTTCATTTTATATAAAATATTGTCATCATAATTCTTGTATAAAAAATTGTCATCAGTCATCTTGACATATTGTCTTTAAAAAAGTGCATTAATCATATTTCATCAGTCATAAATTTTCTATAGAATAGTTTCATCAATCAGAGTTCTTCTGCACAAAATGTCATCGTTCATAACTTAAAACTATAAAAAACTTCCTAACATTTTTTTTCTATAAATAAACTTTATTAGCTTTAATAATAATAATTTTTATCAGTCATAATAATTCTATAAAAAATTGTAGTCATAACTTAAAACTATAAAAATACCTTCATTAGTAATTTTTTTCTTTAAAAAAAATTTCATTAGTCATTTGATAATATTTATCGGACATAATTTTTCTAAAAAAAGTTTTAATCATCCATAATTTTTCTAGAAATTATGAGAAAAATTGCCATCACTCATAAATTTTTCTAGGAAAAAGTGCCATTATTTATAATTTTTATATAAAAAATTGTCATCAGTCATAAATTAAAAGTATAAAAATGCATTCATTAGTAATTTTTTTCTTTAAAAAAATTTCTTTAGTCATTTGATAATTTTCATCAGACAAAAATTTCCTAGAAAAATCTTTAATCAGTCATAATTTTTCAAAAAAAATATCCTTGAGTGTAATTTTTCTGGGAAAGATAACCATTATTTATAATTTTCCTATTAAAAATTATCATCACTCAAAACTAAAAACTATAAAAAATTTCACTAAACATAATAAATATTTTTATCAGTCATAATTTTAATCAGTTATAATTTTTATACAAAAAATGTTCATCATTCATAATTTTTCTACGAGAAATATCCATCAATTCCCGCTTTTTTAAGAAAAATCTCCAAGACTTATAACTTTGCAGTAAAAATTTGTTATCAGTCATAACTTAAAACTATAAAAAAATTTTAGCAATCATAATAATATTTTTCATCAGTCATAACCTTTCTGCAGATAATTTTTATCAATTAGAAGTATTCTACAAAAAAGTTTAATGGGTGATAAATTTTGTATAAAATATTGTCATCATAATTTTTGTATTAAAAATTGTCATCAGTCATCATGACATGTTATATCTTTAAAAGAATACATTAATCATATTTTTTCCATAAAAAATTGTCATCAGTCATAATAATAACTTTGAACTTTTCAACAAAATTTAATTTTTTTTTAAAGAATTTCAATTTTAATATAAAAAATTTTCATGTCATAAATTGTTATAAAAATTTTTATTTGTCTTAATATACAATAAAACAATGTCATCAATCATAATAATAATATATCACCGAACATAAATTTTCTATATTTATATAAAGTTGCATTAATCAGAGTTCTTCTGCCCAAAAGTTTCATCATCATCATAATTTATCTAAAAAAATGTTGTAATTGTTCTATGAAAAATGCCATCAATCATAATTTTATTAAAAAAAACAGCCATCAGTCATTAATTTTTTAAGAGAAATTTCCCTCAGTTATATTTTTTCTAGGCAAAATTACCCTTAATTATAATTTTTCTAGGAATAATTGGCATAATTCGTAATTTTTCTAGGAGAAATTGTCATCAGTCACGTCATAAAAAAATTTCATCAAACATAACTTTTTTAGAAGAAAATTTCTTTAGTCATGTAAAATTTTAATGTACAAAAAAAACTGTAGTCGCCATATTTCTTCAATAAGTAAATTTCATCAGTCAAAATTCTTATATAGAATATTATCACTGACCACGTATTTTCTTTCTTAACAATTTTTAATGTCCTATTTTTCTATAAATATTTGTAGGAGTCATAATATAACTCTAAAAATATTTCATCAGTCATAATAATAACAATAATAAAATGCCTGATAATGACTAATCAAAGTCATTAATTTTAAACAGAATATTTTTATCAGTCAGAGTTCTGCAAAAAACTTTTATCAGTCATAAATTTTGTATAAGAAATTGTCAACATTCATAACTTTTTCACAAAAAATTGTGATCACTCATAATTTATCTATTAAATTTTTTATTTATCTTACAAAAATTTCAGGTCACAAGTTTTTTAAAAACAAAATTCGTAATTTTTTTACAAAAAATATTTTAGCAGCCATAATTTTTCTATACAAAATTTTATCAGTTCTCATAAATTTTGTATAAAAAATTTTCTATCAAAATTTTTAAGAAAAATTTCATTTCATAAGCTTATTAAAAAAATCATAATTTTTTTTATAAAAAATATTTTAGCATTCATAATTCTTCTGTAAATAATTTCATCATTCAAAATTTTTACATAAAAATGTTCATCAGTGCTCATAAGTTTGTGGAAAAAAATAGTCACGCCATAATATTAGGATATATTATGACTTGAAAATTTTTACAGAAAATTATGGCGTGACTATTTTTTTTTACAAAAATTATGAGGACTGATGAAAATTTTTATGTAAAGTCAAGTCATAATATATCCTAAAAAAATTCATCATGATTTTTGTATAAAAAACTGTCATCACTCATAGCTTAAAAAATCACCTGGTATTGATAAAGTTAGTAATAGGATGCTTCTGGAGCTACCAAATGTAGCGGTGAGAATCTTATTGTTTATATATAACGCAATTTTGCGCCTCAGTTTTTACCCTCAGAAGTGGAAGATTTCGAAGGTGATAATGATTCCCAAGCCGGGCAAGGATTATTCTAAAATAGATTCTTACAGGCCAATAAGCTTGCTGTCCAATTTATCTTAACTGTTCGAGAAACTTTTAATAAATAGAATGTATCCCATATTGATCGAAAAGAAGTGTATACCGGATCACCAGTTTGGATTTAGGAAAAAGCATAGCACAATAGAGCAAACGCATAGACTTGTTAACGCTGTTAAACAAACCTTTGAAAATAAACATTACTGTTCTGCTCTCTTTATTGATGTTTCCCAGGCCTTCGATAAAGTTTGGCACGAGGGCTTAATTCATAAACTAAGGCAGAATTTGCCTCAAAATATTTCCACATTACTGGAAAGCTATTTCAGTAGCCGTTTATTTGATGTAAAGCACGAGGAGTTTTTGAGCCCACCACAGCCAATTAGAGCCGGAGTTCCTCAAGGGAGCATCTTGGGTCCGATTTTGTATTTATTATATACCTCAGATATGCCTACACGGGACGACGTTCACGTTTCAACATTTGCTGATGATACTGCCCTGCTTTGTGTTCATGTAGACCCACACGAAGCTTCACTACGTCTTCAAAGTCATGTGTTTCAAGTCGAAAAATGGTTAAGAAAATGGCGAATAAAAATTAATGAACAGAAGTGCATTCATACTACTTTTACATTACACAGGAGTACATGCCCACCTATCACAATAAACAATAAAACAATACCTCAACGTTCGGTCGTCAAGTACCTCGGTATGCACCTTGACAGGCGTCTAACATGGAAGCACCACATAGAAGCTAAACTTTTGCAAATAAGACTTAAAACTGCTCAATTAAACTAGCTAATTGGTCGGAATTCTGTTCTCAGTCTTGACTGCAAACTTTCGATCT
Organism: Trichopoda pennipes; assembly: GCA_030448955.1. Taxonomy (NCBI): domain Eukaryota; kingdom Metazoa; phylum Arthropoda; class Insecta; order Diptera; family Tachinidae; genus Trichopoda; species Trichopoda pennipes. The sequence goes on from JASKUP010000064.1 coordinate 8,044,209, forward strand.
ACAAGTCTATTCTAAAGCCAATATGGAGCTATGGAATTCAAATGTGGGGCACTGCCTCAGTGTCAAATGTCGAACGGATACAAAGAAGCCAGAACAAACTCCTCAGACTCATAACTGCTGCCCCATGGTATGTGAAAAACTCAAACATTCACAAGGATTTGAAAGTGCCCTCTGTAAGAGAGGAAATACAGAAGTACGCATCCAAATATTTGTGAAAACTGGAATTTCATCCAAATATTTTGGCACGTGATATATTAAATGATAGAGGCTACAATCGTCTGAAGAGGAGAGACGTTAGGGCTATTAGTATAAGTAATTTCTAGTGTTTTCCTTTTTATTTTTTTTTTTTTGTTATTTCTTGTTAACTAAAACTTTTTGGCTGGCATTGGCTAGATATAAAGATAGTTTTTACTTTTAGATTTAAGATTTATCTACTTATTGTTAGTTCTATTAATTTAGAAGATTCAATAAATAATATTATGATACAAAAAAAAAAAAAAAAAAAAAAAAAAAAAAAAAAAAAAAACTCATAGCTTTCTATAAAATGTATTCATGAGTCATAACTATCATACGAATATTTTATCAGTCATGGCTTTTAAAACAAATTCATCAATCATATACACTTTTAATCTATCATAATTATTCTACAAACAATATTTTACAGTTAAAATTCTTCTATTAAAAATATTTAACGGTTAAAATATCTATATAAAAAATTTTCACCCGTCCTTAGTTTTCTATAAAAAGTCAAAAACTTTTCACGAGTCATAATTTATTTAAAAAAATATCATCAGTCATAATTTTTTTAATACAAAAATTTCATCAGTCATAAGATCATCATTCATAATTTTTTAAAAATAATGTTTTTGTTGCTAAAAGAATTAAATAATTACAATAAGTTAAACAACAAAATTATAAAATTAATATCTCCAAAACATTTAAAACTGCAAAAAAAAAGAAGAAAGGCAGGGTTTTTACACACACACACACACACTATTAACCACATAATGAATGCATATGGTTTTCATAGTTATAATGGTACTATACGAGTACCACAAATTATCATGCACAGTTTTGCTGATTAGAAAGTTTGTTTTAAACACTTTATAAATTTAAGGTTTGTTGTTTCACACAATGCCGGGAAGATAAAGAGCATGCATGTGCATGCGTAATGAATGATCTTTAATGCAAAAGCTTTTCTGTTATTTTCAAAGTGTGAGAAAAAATAAATGTGAATGTTCACAAATACTCCACCCTGTTACTTCAACACCCTACACAATTTTTCCAGTAATTTTGACATGAGTAAAAATTATCCCATAAGTGCTGCTGCTATTGAAATAAATTTTTGTTAAAGTGTGACAAATAGAACGACAAAGCTTGTATACTGACCCCTTTATATTAGTGATGAGTTAAGAAAACAAATTTTAATATCTCTTTTGGCATCTTTTTCGAGTCACATGAGAAGACAACACAACACAACACAACCATAAACGTTTTATAAAAATGCGGTAGCAGTTGTTTTCCTTTGTTTTTTTTTTTCTTTTCATAAAATATTTATAATCAAGTTACCAATACAACAACAACAGCGACCGGCATAACACGCACAAACACATTTTTACACGCAAGGTCGTTAAAGGCCGTTTGCATAAACATGGATACAAACAAACTTTACTGTTTATGTTTTTGTTGTTGTAGCTTGATTAGCGATACTGGCTGGCAGACACTTAATCGCATTATCAAAAGAGAAACACCCATAAAAAAAGTTATGAAAAGAGATAAAGAAGAGAAGATATATTAAAGAGCGCATAATCTAACGAACATGCGTAACTGTATAAAATATCAATAAAATCAATCATTTAATATTAAAGCAATAACAACAAAATACACTAAGAGAAATTTGCATGTTGTTTTTTAATTTACATACAGTGTTATTAGAGATAATTTATTTTTCATTTTTTTATTTTTTTAATCTTAATTATAATGTAAAAAAAAAATATAAAATGCTGTTAAAATGTAAATATGTTGCAAAATAGAAATGTTTTTGCGCGTCTTTATTGTTGCTTTTTTGTAACTAATTTCGAGAAGAATTGTTGTTTGTTGTATTTAAAAGTTTCCTTCCTGTTAAATTAAAATGAACATGAAATTTAGTTATTAATAATGTTTTGCATGAGTATTTGCTTTAATATTTAATGTTTGTTATCATAAAAATTACTGAAATCTTTCAGATACTTTGCTATAGATACGGGATTAAAATGAACTTAATTAAGGATATTAAACGTTTATATAACTGTTGAACACTATTGGCTAAGCTGCTATTCAAAATTAGCTTAAGCAAAACAAAATAGAAATTATAGTGTTTTAAAGTGCATATTAAAATATACTAAAGATATGTTGCACAATGGGCAACATTACTTTAATTTTTTTCATTTAAGCGAATTATTTTTTTTTTATTAGTTCTTGCTTAAAGTTCATTTTTAAAGTTTTTTTTTTTTGTTAATAAAGAGAAGGCAAGAAAGCCTCTTTAGTCACAACCGTGCTATATTCTTTAGGAAAGAGATAAAGAAGTTATTAGACAGGTGGTGAAAGTAAAAGGATAGTTACATAGCCTTCAAGCTCTTAGTCTTATTTTTGTAGTGAAAAGAATCACCCCTAGATTGGTGGGCTAAGTACAATACCTACTACTCTATTGGGGAAGCTTTCATTTCTAGAAGGCCCATGTTATCGGAAATTAACTCTCGTATAAGACAGCACAGCGAGCATTGATTATGGCTTCATCACTGAGCAGCCCCATCTACAGTAAATTTCAATTTTTCGTAGTGAAAACAGTCAAGGTTTTTATTGGGAATCGAACTCACAACCCCCAGGATTGATAAAATAGTACACTACCTACTAGCCTACAGGGGCACCTTATATAAACTGAAAAAATAACAGTCAAATTTAGAGATCGGTGGACTGAAAAATTCATAAAACTTAAAATTAACGCGAAATTACATTTTCATCTAAAATATAAATTTGGCAACAATTTGGAATCAGATAAAGCTAACAACCCCCCAAAAAAATTACAACAAATTCTAAAACAAATTAAATTGGGTAACTCTTTACATAACTGCAAGCTGTACTCGTCCGTCACTAATAACTAAAATATGCTGTGTATAAACAGCATAAAATGAAGAGTCACCCATCACATGTTTATGAACTGCGATATTAAAGGTGTTTGCATTTTTCCTAAGCCGGAGATTATGAGTTTAAATCCCAGCAGAGTATTTTTTTAAGTGGAGAAATAAATAATCGTTTTTGAGTAGTCGCTAAGGAATCGTTTACTAGGCGAATAATTTGAAAATAACAGGCCCCGCAAAGTCTCTATTATCAAAGAAAACCTTTAAAGATAATTTAGGGGTGCCCCGCTCTCTATGTATATTTGAACAATAGATAATTTAGATGCCATCGCAGTGGAACAATGTGATCTTTAAGCTTTAAGGCAGAATTGGTTAGAGAGAAATCAACGATATAACAAACAACATGAAACAAATTTAGCCAATTTTATTGACTGGCAGGAAGATTGTAAATACGGGTTTACCGGGAGTTACAAAATATTATTTTACTCTAGATGGCAACACGGGTTAAACGCGCATACTTACTTGACAAAAGACACATTTAAGTCTCTTAAGGTAAACACAGCTTTCTAACAGTGATTGCAACAGATAGCTGAAATAAATCTCTAGCCAGAGCTATAAAGGAATTAAATAAATAAATGTCAAAGTTAGCCCATTCATCTGTTGTAATATAATAATAAAGTATTTTTATAGAGATATAAAATTTAAAATTGGCTACACTTTTTAAACTAACAGCCAATAATGAATAGACTGATATCTAAACAGCGCTTTCAAATTGTGGAAACTTTTTTTTGCACACTACATTCATTTTACCCTCAAAATAATTGTCCATCAGAGCAATTAATATGATTAACTATGGAACGTGTTCACACTACTTTTACACTAAATGATAATACGCATCTACAATAGTGACTACACAAGAACGTCATTGCTGCTGAAGAGCATAATATAGGGAATGACGGGAATCAGTTCATCCATACAGAAATTAAAAATGTGTCCATGCACGCTATGAAAGATTTTGCGGAAATATTTTGAGTTGGGTGCTTAAAAATTCTAATTCGTGGAAGAATTAAAGTCCCATGATTACCTAGCACGATGTCGCTTTGGTGAATGGGCGTAAAACAGTATTGTCGTTGATTTTGAAGCTAACTTTTGTTCGCATAAGTTCGTCCATAAACAAAATTGCCGGATGTAGAGTGATGATAATCCTGAAATTTATGTTTAAACACCGCTGCATCCAGAAAAAACTTACTCTTTGATGAAGTTTTATGAAATCATTGGTCTGTACTTCTTTAAAAACATTGCTGAAGAAACCGTTACAGTCAATGGTGATGGCTATAGAGCCATGATTACTTTTATTACTTTTCGTTCATTAATTGACCAGCCATGACATAATTCAGCATAATTCAACAAGACTGCGCAACACGTTACACAGCTCATGCCATTATTTTTTTTTTTTTTTGTAAAGAGAAGTAGGACTTCAGGCAACAATGCCTATTGAGTCAAGTACCGTGCTACATTCTTTAGGAAAGAGGAAGAGAAGAGATGAAACAGGTGGTGAAAGTAGAAGGATAGCCGGAAATTAACTGCCGTATAAAGACAGCACAGCGACCAGTGACTATGCCTTCATCGCTGAACAGCCCCACCGACAGTCAATTATTATTTTTGTAGTAAAAAAAAATCAAGGGTTCGTTGGGAATCGTACCTACAACCTCCATACTGACAAGCTCGTACACTACCTACTTTCTTGAAAAAACCTCATAGCTATACATTTCAGATCCGCATAGTTACAAGTTTCGCATCCCTGAATTGGCCTTTAAGATCGTGCCATTTAATGCCACAACACTATTTTCGCAAATTTACGCCGATAAGCCTAAACCGATTGACCACTTGAAGGAAAACATTCACCGCGTTATTGCGACATCGAAAATTTGAACTCCGGTTTAGAATACGTCTGGGCCAACCGTGGCAGTCGGTCGTTTGTGACATCTGTGATATGACTAAGTGCCACCACGGCCACTCCTATTAGCTACATTTTCAATTTGTTTGAGAACAGCTGCATCGATTGTTAAGTTGCTTATTGGGTGCCTGGGTGCCTTTACTCGTGTCTTTATTATTTTACAGCATATTTCTCTATTTGGTTTAATCATCTTAAACAAGTGTCTTTAATAATTTATTATTTTATTTTAACTATGAATTTCAACGCTTAATTATGGTCTTGCTGTTTTAACAAAAAAAAAAAAACAACAAATAACAACAACAACAAAAATCAGTTGGTTTAAAAAAAAAGCAGCCAACAAACAAAATGCAGTTGTTTTGTTTAAGTATTTGTTTCTTGTTGTTTTTGCTTGTTATTGAATTATTTTGTGTTTTTTTGTTGTTCTTGTTGTTTTTGTGTATTTGGATCAATAGTCAGGTGCAACCAATTTTTTTCTGTTTTTTGTCTTAAGCTTAGATCTTAACGTAGATTTAGCTTCAATGTGTCTGAATAGAGTTGTAAAGGGTGTTCGCCGGGAAGGTATACTAGTTTGTTTATAATTTTAGATTAAATGAAAGGGTCTTATATTGACAAATGCTTTATTTAATGTCGGCCGTTATGTATGGAATAGAATATCAGATAAATGTTTCCGCCTCTGTTTTGCATTACATTCTCACACAATTCAAGCGTTATTTCATTATTTTCATCACGAATATTTTGTTTAAGTTAATCAAGCGTTTTTGGTTTGTTTGCATAAGTCTTACTTTTCAGATATCCTTATAAAAAGAAGTCAAAGAAGGAGCAGTCAAATCAGGCGAACGTGGAGGTCAATCAACATCACCATTTCTTGAAATAACTTGTTGTGGAAATAAGTCTCACAGTAATTCCATTGAAATCCTGACTGTATGCGATGATGCAACGTCTTTTTGTTACCACATGTTAATCAAGCCCAAAGCATGCAGTTGTGGCTTTAAAAAGTTTTCAATCATTCACGATATCGCTCCCCACTGCACAACAGAATGTCACTTTTAATGGATGAAATTTGAGGGTTTTCCATTCCCCAGAATCGACTCTTCTGTTTATTCGCTTATCCATTCAAATGAAAATGTGCCTCGTCACTGATTATTATTTTATATGAAAACCAGGGTTGTCAGAATCGAGCTGTAATATCCTATTGGTATATGTACGGCGGTTAAATGGTCCTATGGAAGAAGCTCTTGTGTCAACTGAATCTTATTACGTGATAAGATTTACATCTGCGCCTGGCTATGGAGCCTTAATCAGATGGTGGTCAAACCACTTTGAATGATTTTAAAATAAACGTCATTCGCGCCCTAGGAAGCCGAAGACAAATTCCAGCAACAGGGCTTTCCTAGTTGCAACTTTAGTGATTCCAGAGCAGGGCTGCAAACCACCACTCCTTGCTGAAGAGCTGAAGACTATCCAACTACTGTCCAGAACACATGTCTAGCATGCTCACTGGACTGGATCATTCACCTAGCGTGTCATTAACGGCGAAGTGATCCTGGCCACCATATTGAACAACAAACCTGATATGGGGCCGCGAAACTACAACCACCACGATACTCCCATATAGGGGTCAACCTCAATAATCAGTTAGAGCACAGCTAAATGCCTAAAGATGCAAATAGTGGAACTCTGGGGCTCACTGATTCCCGTGGAAATATCGTGGAGCTTCCAGTTGTACCCCTGCTGACTTCAGGGGACTGGGCTCCCTTTTTCCCCCAGTTGCACAGGTCTGGATAGTCGAAGTTCTGTAAAGACCATGTAATGTGCCCCCGGGGGGAACTGAATCTTATGTGGGAACAAATGCAAATCCATCTCCAAAATTGATGTTGATGGATTGTTTTGAACACTTTCTTGAGCAGCAGTAATGTTTTCAGCCGGTCTTGCAGTACGTTATGGTCCATGCTTGGGCCTCTATCTTCAAAATCATTCACTGCACGATAAATAGTGCGATTGGTGGCACGTTTTTTCTCCCGGAAATTTCACGTAACTTTCTAACCGTAACAATATTCGATGATTGATTTTGATAAGACACACTGGTTTATCGACTGTTTTTCCACAATAAATTTGTCACGTCTCTACTTCATGACTGCCAAATATGAACTGTCAAGACTAATGTGTACAAAGTAATATACCTGTCAGGGGGACACCCTGTTTTTGTTATTTTTGTTAATATTTTTAATATATTTCTTTAAATTCTGTTTTTGCTTTGATTTTGACTTGTTGCAGTAATCGATCAACTGAAGGGTATTTTTTGTTTTAATAAATCTCGAAGTTCATTAATTCTCTTTTTTTAGCTTTAAACAATTTATTAAAGAAATAAAGAAATAATTATTTGTTACGCGCAGAATTTAAACAATAAAATTCAATTAAAATTTGATTATGAAACTAAAAAAAAGAGAAGAAAATTCTATTTTTTCAATATAATTTACTTGATGCCAGCCTATTCGACTATGTGAAACATCCTACATCCTAATAAATTTTAGTTATTTTTTTAAATTATTTTTTACAACACTTATTTCTGTGCCAGCCATAGTCATTCTGATAGATAAAAAATTTAAATCTACGTTATTTTTTAAGTTAAGCTTAAGTTGTGCCTAGAAAGAAGTTTTCTTTTTTAAAATTAGAAAATGTTTTCTTTAGTTTTTATTTTGAAATAAGAAAGACACATTTAAGGTTAGGAAGTTAATTATCTGTCAAATGATTAAGTGCCAACAACGGAGGTGCCCCTGTTGGCTAGTAGGTAGTGTACGAGCTTGTCAGTATGGGGGTTGTGGGTTCGATTCCCAACGAAGATCTTGGTTTTTTTCACTACAAAATTAAAAATTAACTGTCGGTGAGGCTGCTCAGCGATGAAGGCATGGTCACTGGTCGCTGTGCTGTTTTTATACGGCAGTTCATTTTCGACTATCCATCTCCTTTCACCACCTGTTTCATCTCTTCTCTATCCCTTTCCTAAAAGAATGTAGCACGGTACTTGACTAAATAGGCATTGTTGCCTAAAGGTGCTACCTCTCTTTTGTAAAAAAAAAAAAGTTGCCAACCTTTAAAATTTTTTAATTGAAAAGTTGTTAAATTTGAAGACTTCTCTTGAGAAAAGAATTTTAATTGGGATGATTTATTTATTGATGGTGAAAATTTTCCTTTATCACTTCGTAAAATTCAATCAGGCTTCCTCTAAAACAGCTAAAGCTTTTTAGAACTAAATACGAGGCTTATGGTATTGTTGCTTATAATAGGCAAAATATGCACATATGCACATGTACAGCAAAGTGTTGAAATTGAGTGTGGCACATCAACTCGTCGACGCTCGCAACGTTACTAGAGGAACTTAGCGCAACATTTTGCATAAAGTTCTTGATCTTCACGTCAGTAACGTAGAACTCGTTTAAGAATTAAAGCAGATCGACCATTGTTTGATTCGAACGTTTGTTAATTGGCTGAAGAAAAATAACACATTTTTCAACAAAATCATCTCATTTAGGCGAATTTTCACTTAGGTGGTTATGTAAACAAAATTGTTGCCTGTAGGGTTCCAAAGAAGGTAAACGTATGTTGCGGTTTGTGGCTAGCGGCATGATGTGTTCGTGTTTTTCGGAATTTTGGCAAGAAAACATCGTCACCCTAAATGCTCTGCACTACTAAAACACGATGTCGACCTCAATTACCTTTGATTTCTGCAAGACATGCGCCACCAGTCTCACAGCCACCTAAACAATTCAGTTATTGCATGAGAAATTTCCCAGTTATGTAATATCTTGAGTAGGCTATATCAATTATCCGCCTCGTTCTAGTAATTTATTGCCGCTGGATAATTTTATCTGCGGCCATATGAAAGATATGGTTTACGTGAACAACACACCAAGAACTAACGCTCTGAGAGATAAAATTCTGCGCTGCATTGATTGAACATCTACCGACGTGCTTAAGGTGGACATTTGCCCCACTTCATACTCCATTATTATTTCCCATAATTTTACCTTACAGTGGTATCAATGAAGCTAAAGTTATCGCAAAAAGCTGTATTATTGAAGTCAATTTACTTCCTAACCTTAAATTTATCCATCCTTTATATGCCAGACACACCATCTCCAAAATCGTGGAATCTAATTGCTGGTTTTCTTACGATATTTTGTAGGCCGATAAAAGCCGAAGCTTCAACAAGCTTATAATTTTATTTATCTATTAAAGCGAAATGTGTGTCTGCTCTCCAGCTAAAATAGCCACGCGATAGAAATCCTATTCAAAAGTTAATGAAATAAAATTATCTGCGGGGCTTGTATTTTAAACAGACTTATTTCATTTAAAAGTGAGATTACACAGACATTCAAAAGATATTTTATTTACACCGCGACTATAAAAGTAACAAAACAAAGAAGCAAAAGAATATTTTATTTCGATTGATTCACCTTCATCATCTCGTTCAATCCATTACTTTACAATACACGACAGTTTTTGTTTTGTTGTCCAACACGGCAACAGACGGCGTACTGATCATGGAAAAAGTATGTATTTTCCCGGTAAACGCCGCATATACTCAATGACAGCCCCTGTCGGCGTTTAAATTCAATCTGCATGTCGATCGTAAACATTGGAATGCACTTTCGCTCAGCCAAAACCATCATTTGTATAATTTTATGCCATATTTGGATTGTGAACTAACAAAAGTTGACAGGGAATTAAAGGCAGCTAGTTGCATTTTGCCACTACCAAATTTTAGTATTTGTTTTGAAAATATTTTTCCAGATTGGCCGCTTAGCAACTCGACACGCATGTTGCTAGTTAGTGTGAGTTTCTTGATGTGTTTTCATAAAAAGTCGACTTTACGCATACAATCAATGCATCGGCTGGTTTTGGCGTTGAATGAGTCGGACAATGCCTCCAACGAGTTCTTATATGCCAACGCATGATCATCCTAAATGATCAATTTCTTCTTCTGCAAAACTTAGCACTTGGCCATTGCAGAGTTCTTGGAAATGTTACACGTTGGAGTTTCTTTTACTTACATAACGAAAAAGTAAGCCTAAAATGCGCAGGGCATGTTACATGAAATATTTGGAAGAAACAACGTACCAACAAAACGCACTATTTATCGTGCAGTGAATGATCTCGAAGAAAGAGGGTCTGTAGGTGATAGGCCCAAGTATAGACCAGAACGTACTGCAAGATCGGCTGAAAGTAATACTGCTGCTCAAGAAAGTGTTTAAAACAAGCCATCAACGCCAATTCGACGCCGTGCTCAGGAACTTGGTCTCAAAAAACATCTTTGGCCTTAATTTCGTACAAGGATTTGCATTTGCTTCTATATAAGATTCAGTGGACACAATACAATTTACGCCCCCGTACATATACCAATAGGATGTTACAGACCCGATTTTTATGAAAAAATTATAATTAGTGACGAGGTACATTTTCATTTAAATGTATATGTGAATGGGAAACCCTCAAATTATTCTACAGTCACCTTTGCATCCATTAAAAGTGACAGTCTGGTATGCAATTTGATCAGGAGGAATCACTGGACCTTACTTCTTTGAAAACGAAAACGGCGTAACGGTAACCGTGAATGAGGAGCAATATTGTGATATGATTGAAAAATTTTCAACGCCACAGCTGCATGCTTCGAACTTGATTATCATGTGGTATCACTCCCGCCCGGGGGCACATTTATCGGTCTTTATAGAATGCTTGACTATCTAGACCTGTGCTGCTGGGGGTATAAGGGAGCCCAGTCCTCTGAAGGCAAGCAGGGAGTCAACTGGAAGCTCTCTTTAGACTTTTAGCTGTTTCTCGGACTGATTATTGAGGTTGGCCCTTCCCGAGTATCGTGGTGGTTATGGTTTTGCGGCCCCAAGCATGAACTGATTTATAGTGGTCAGGATCATTTCGCCTTTAATCACACCAACGGGTGAATGATCCTGATCCAGTGAGCATGCTAGTCATGTGTTCTGGACCAGGAGTTGGAAAGTCTCCAACTCTTCAGCATGGAGTAGTGGTTTGCAAGCTTGCTTTGAAACCGCTGAAATTGCAACTAGGAAAGACCTGTTGCTAGAATTAGTTCTCGGCTTCCAAGTGCGTGAATGACGTTGCTTTTCATTCCCAGTGGTTTGACCACCATCTGATTAAGGCTTGCAGCCAGGTGCAAATGTAAATCTTATCACGAATTCATGTGGTATCAAAAAGACAGCGCCACATCGCATACAGACAGGACTAGAATGAAATAACTCTTTCCACAACAAGTTATTTCAAGAAATGGTCGCCTGATTTAACTGCTCCGGACTTCTGAATAGCAAGGTTTATGCAAACAAACAAGAAACGCTTTAGCAAGTCAAACAGCTTATTCATGATGAAATTAATGAAATACCACGTGAAATGTGTGAGAATGTAATGAAAATGTGTATTTGTGAGGCTAACAGAGGCGGACATTTATCAGATGTTGTATCCGATACATAATTGTCGACATTAACTAAAATATTTGTCAATATAATACCCATTTCCTTTCACCCTGTACTTTGACATCACCCATATTCAGTTTATCACTTAGTTAGTTGTTTTGTTCTGTGCTAGTCGTTTTTGTTTTCTGTTGTTTATCTTATTTGGTAGTATTTCTTAGAATATAATATTATTTCTGTTGCTATTGTCGTGTGTGTATTAGATTTCTTAGAAAATTATGCAGTTTATAAAATGCACGGTGGGTCGTTATGTTTACTTTTTTTTTACTGATAATTATTTTCTTTTAAAACTTAACAAATCATCATCTTTGTAATAATGTCAGTAATTGGAGTAGTCAGACCTGAAAAGATTTAGCATTTTAATTAAGAATTTACATTTAACTTCGCCGTTTTTATAGATTTGCCGAAATACTAGTCTAATATTTCGTACATGCTTTCGATGTTAATTCGCCTACTGCGTGATGTAGCTCCTTATACATCTATCAATGATGTCTTAAGCAAGTTAATATACAGTTAGCGAAAATGTTATAGGTAATGCCACGCCTCCTTTATCATGGTTCTTCAGTTAGTTCAAACTCCATTTTTTTCACTCAGGTTTTCTTTTTTGTTTTTGTTGTAAATATTTGGTTTATTTTTGATCAATTTTATATAAAAATTTAATAATTATGAGTTTAGAAGTTGAAAAGCTAAAAAAAACTGAAATCAACATGAAATATTATTATTTTAAAAGCACAAATATGCATAATTTAACATAATTTACAATTATTATTGAAAAGAAACCAAAGACAAACGAAAATAAATTGCGAAAAAAGATTTGTTAAAATATTTTACTGCTGAGAGTTGAAGTTGATTTTTTATTTTATTTTCATTTTATTATTTTTGTTTTTTTTTTTTTTGTTTCTTAATTTAGTTTTTTATTTGTTACAGTTTTGATATAAAAGTATTATTTTTTGTTTTTGTTAAATTGTCTTTGTAATGTAGATCACCTTGTAAGTATGATTTAGTATTGAAATAAATGGCGAGAAAACAAAAACTAATCAGTTTGCGATCACCTTAACCAAAAAAAAAAAAAAAACAAAAAAGAAAAAAAATATTTTATAAAGTTTGAATAGTAAAACACAAACAAAAAAAATTGTTAATTATTATAATTTTTATAAATCAATGGTAATAAATTACAAGTACTTTGGTTTTATCAACATATTTTTTATTTTAACTGATCTTGAATTTTGCCACGAAAATAATTTATAAATGTGTTAAATTTTAGACACAAAAAAAAAACAACAAAAAAAAATTATTTAGAATGTATTCAATCACATGCCGCAACACGCTTAAGGCAACGCATGATTGACGTTCATGTTGAAATATTTGAAATCCATATGTAAAATGTGGCATATGCATTTTATTTAGGTTCAGCAAAAACTTTATACAAAAAATTAAATGAATAATTAATATTTAGTTTTCTCATAAAATAATTATGTAAATTAGAATATAGAAAATTTACAAAAAATTCAAAAAAAAAATATTAAAAATTTTTTTTAAGCACAGTTCTTAACGATTGCAACTTATTTAACTTAAATTATACGAATTCTGGCTTGAAAGTATAAAAAATTACTAACACACCAATTTTGATTGAGATTCATAAACAAAGGACTCAGCAAGGGTCACCCTTTATTTTCTAATTTTAATTTTGTACGGTTTCTCATTGAAAAATTTAAGTGTCGGCCTACTGGTTCAGACGATAACACAATATATTTTAAATTTATATTCTCTACACTAAGTTTATGTAAGGAACACCCTTTATTTTCTAATTTCAATTTTGTATTATTTCTTGTTGAAAAATTTAAGTGTCTACCTCCTACAGCTCAAGTATACACAATATATGTGAAATTTAAATTTCCTGCACATATATAGGGTCACCCTTTATTTTCTAATTACATATTATGTTTCTTTTTTGGACCAGCACACAGGGTATGACCTTTACTCAAGCACTAGAACATGAGGTTATATGGAGGAGGAAAGAGGGAGTAGTGTTTGCGAGCATTCCATTTGAATTTCCCTACATTGAAAGTGACAGGAAAGACCTCTGGAGGGACTTTATTCCACATACGAACTGTTCTGGTAAAAAAAACGAATTCTTCATGTAATGCGTAGAGCGATTCCCTAACCAATCGACTACAAATGGATGCGCTATTCATGAAAATCGAGTCAAATGCAAAAAAGTGCGAGTTTCGGGAAAAAGTTTCTCAATTTCGTTAGAGCACTTACCATTGTTGTAGCGATAAAACAGTGAAATACAACCTATAATGCATCGATGCTCTAGAGAATCAATAGAGTTGGATACGCCACCGTGCCCAATAAGCCTCTTGGCCCTCTTCTGTACTCGGTCAAGCAACTCCAAAACAGAGACTTTGAGGCGGCGGTCCACACATCAGAGTTGTATTCTATCTTTGTACGGATATATGTGGTATAAATAGTACAAAGATCGGATGAAGTGAAGTATCTCTAACGATGTTTTAAAAAATCGAGGCAGTTGCAAGCTTCACATCACACTGAATTTTCATGCGAGGAACATCAAGAGCTTTCGATTCCATAATACCGATATCATCCATAGTAGCAGGTGCAGCATCATTTCTGAACACAGATCTATGCGTAAGCATGCAACATTATGTCGCACGGACATTAAAATTTACTCCATTCGCGCAACCCCATTCGGAGATTGTTGTGAGATCATGATTGAGTGTATCATTCATTTTCCCCCTTTTCGAACGCACTTCCAACTGTTTCCGTCTATTACTAAATGAATACGAATAACAAATGATGCTGTCATCTGCGAAAGAATAAAATAGTAAATTTGTACTACCTGTACATTAAGGGTGGTGTTAAATCCTTTTTAGTTTATATATTATTGTACTATATCCCCGCCAGTTGTTTTTAATTTTTATGTGAGTCCCAGCAATAGCGCCAATTACTCCAGAAAAATTTTTAATTTTTTTCAAACTCTTTTGCATTTTCAATCTCTTTCTCAATAGATTTCAGCATTTTTATGACCTCTCGCAAGGGCACGAGAAATTTTTGCACAGATTCCAGTGACCGTAGATTAGGTTCGACCATGAAGGTCACCCGCATCGTTCTGAAACTACGCATACATATATTATAGTGTTAGCAATGTTACTGCCAAATAGAATTCAATTTACTCCTCTCCGTCCCCAACAACGTAAAACGATGAAACCATGACCACATCCTCAATTTGTAATTTATTTTCACTGTTTCTTTATTAAACCAATACTTTTGTTCAAATTGGTTATTCGGAATAGAAAGTGGGTCGAATCTTAACTTGTAAGTTGTTGGTTAATGGTAGCTTAATAGTTGGGGAATAGTCTCTACCAAAAAAAAATCAAGACTCAAATAAGTTCCATAAATTACCAAAATTTAGTTCTTACATATTATTCTGATCTAATTTAACGCTTCCGTAATGGCGGTTAGTGTTGACATTAAAACTTTGTGTGTCACAGCCTGAACGTTAGCGCTCAGGTTTAATTTTCTCACAGTTTCACCATTTCTTACACCCTAATTACCCCCCCCCCCTCCCCCCGGGGCGACATTTATGGTCTTTATAGAACGCTCGAAGAGATATAAGGATGCCCAGTTCTCTGAAGATAGCAGGAGTCAACTGGAAACTCCACATTATTTCCACGGGAATCAGTAGCACGCAGAGTTTCCGCTATTTGTCTGTTTAGACATTTAGCTGTTTCTCTGACTGATTATTGAGGTAGGCCCCTATATGGGAGTATCGTGGTGGTTGTGGTTTCGCGGCCCCCGCATGCCGCATGAATTTGATTATGGGGGCCAGGATCATCTCGCCTCTAATAACACCAACGGGTAACTGTGTGATTCGATTTACTTCCGCGCCTGGCCATGAAGCCTTAATCAGATGGTGGACCAAACCACTGCATAATTTGGAACGTCATGCTCGTCCTAGGAAGCCGAAGCTATAAGTCTATGCAACAGAACTTTCTAGTTGCAACTGCAGGGCTGCAAATCATCACTCCTTGCTTAAGAGTTGGAGACTTTCCAACTCCTGTGCAGTACACATGTCTAGCATGCTCACCGGACTGGATCATTCACCTAGCGTGTCATTAACGGCGAAATGATCCTGGCCACCATAATAACCATTATACTGTTGTGAGGCCGCGAAACCACAACCACCACGATACTCCCATATAGGGGCCTACCTCAATAATCAGCCAGAGAGCTATTAAATGTCTAAAGAGACAAATAATAAACTCTGCGAGCTTACTGATTCCCGTGGAAATAAAGTGGAGCTTTCAGTTGACTCTCTGCCTGACTTCAGGGGACTGGGCTCTCTTTTTCCCCCAGTTGCACAGATCTAGATAGCTGTTACGTACTATAAAGACCATAAATGTGCCCCCGGGGGAGAACGCCAACGGGTAAATGATCCGGATCCAGTGAGCATGGTAGTCATGTGTTCTGGACATCTTCAGCAAGGAGCAGTGGTTTGCAACCCTGCTTTTAGGAATGACCTATTGCTAGAATTAGTCCTCGGCTTCCTAGAGCGTCAATGACGTTGCTTTTCATTCCCAGTGGTTTGACCACCATCTGTTTAGGGCTTACGGCCAGGTGCAGATATAAATCTTATATCGAAATACCCTAATTTCCCTACCCTCAGAGGCAAATTGATATGTCTTAATGGATTCTCACCACTAAGATATGTTTCATCTGTGGAGTCCAGTCCACTAAAGACTAGCAGGAGCCAACTGGGCAACTTCCACATTAATTCCATAGGAATCCGTAAGCCCTAGAGTTCAGCTTTTGCTGTTAGCTGACTGATTATTGAAGTTGGCCCTTCGCAGAGTATCGTAGGGGTTATGGTTTCCCAGGCCCTCATGATATGGTTAGGGGACCAGGATCATCGCACTTTTAACTAAGAACACATGGTGAATGATCCGGACACAGAGAGCATACTATGTCATGTGTTCTGGATCAGGAGTTGATAGCCTCCAACTCTTTAGCAAGAAGTGGGGGTAGCGGCCCTGCACCGTGCTCCCGAAATTGCCACTAGAAATTACCTGTTAGATAAAGATATCTATCGGCTTCGTAGAGCGTGGGTGCACGCTATATATAACCCAAAATGGTTTTATCCACCATCAGGTTATTGCCACATGGCTCGGTACTGATGTAAATCTTATCACAAAATACCCTAATTTCCCATTACAATATAATTTTTTTACCCATCTGCTGTACTGTTTGGATAACTATACCTAATACCAGCATTTGAGTAATTAACCTAAAATAATTTTCATAAGTTTAGGCAAAAAATCGTATTTTTTCTTTTATCCAGCTGTTTTGGTCTTAAATTTCATAATTTTTGTAAACTCGTAAACATTTATTTCCATACACAAGAAACTCATTTGTAATTTACATAAATCTTATTAAGTCAGGCTTTAAATTATTCCTAGCAAAACTCGTTACTACTCATGTGAAAACATTTTGGAATTTACACATAATTTTATATTTGAAAACCACATTAAACATAATTTTAATCATAACAAGCGCTTGTAGTCGTTGATTTTCCAAGCAAAAATCATAACAGAAAACGAGACTGAAACTGAGAAAAATGTGTTGCAAAAGCAAATTAAATGAAGTGCGTCAGGCTGGCAAAAGCAGCTGCAGTTAAAGATATTAAGGTTCTAAACTGTAACAGTGAAGTACAAAACAAATTGCAATTGAATTTTATATTTTTTTATTTACTTGAAAATAATTTGAGCTATTTCAGTTAAGCTATAGAGCTTAACTCAAATTTTGTAAAATGGAGCTGTAAATGAATCATTTATTCTTGAATTAATTCGCGAATCATTCATTTACTAAATTAGCAAATTTCTATTTAGTTCTTTTCACACAAAAAACATGAATTGAATGAAATTTGATTCAATTCAAATGTATGTGGTAAAAATGAATTGCAGTTCATTACCAATTCAAATAAATTTTTTTAAATGAATTGCAATTCGTGTCCAATTCAAATGAACTTGTTAAAATAAATTGCAATTCATTTCCAATTCATTTGAACTGAATTGATTTTGAATTAATTCAAATGAATTAGAAAAAATAATTAGCAATTCATTACCAAAACTCCATGGCGACTGAATTTTACGTTAGTTAATTGAACATCATGATGTGGAGAAGCTGTGGTTTCAGAAAAGGAAATGTTTGGTAACCACATAGTTTCACATTTCGGACTAGTGAATTGGCCTCCAAGTACGTGCGATTGAACGCCGCTAGACTATTTTCTGTGGGGATATGTGAAGTCGCTAGTTTAAGTCGATAAGCATGAAACAATTGCCGGTACTTGACCATAAATATTGGAAAAAGTCATTGAAAATTGGACCTTCAGATTAGACTATATCCGAGCCAGTCATGATGGTCGGTCATATGTTAGAAGTCAGCTTAAAATTATAATACCAGAAGATTATTTTTCGAATAAAGTAAACATCCTGCTAATTTAAAAAATTCATCATTAATTTTTGCCATTTCAAAGTTTTATACCTCTATAAAAGAACACCCTTTTCTTATGGAAAAACAATGCGGCCAATTAGAACAATATTATGTTATTCCTTTTAAACAACTGCTTTTTCTAACCTCTATGATTCCTAATTATATCATAGAAGTTAGAATGCTTATGATGCCTACCCCCGGGGGCACATTTATGGTCTTTATAGTACGTAACAGCTATCTAGATCTGTGCAACTGGGGGAAAAAGGGAGCCCAGTCCCCTGAAGACAGGCAGGGAGTCAACTGGAAGCTCCACTTTATTTCCACGGGGATCAGTGAGCCGCAGAGTTCCACTATTTGTCTTTTTAAACATTTAGCTGTTCTTTGGCTGATTATTGAGGTTGGCCCCTATATGGGAGTAACGTGGTGATTGGTTATTATGGTGGCCAGGATCATCTCACTGATAATGATACGCCAAGTGAATGATCCAGTCCAGTGAGCATGCTAGACATGTGTTCTGGACAGGAGTTGGAAAGCCTCCAACTCTTTAGCAAGGTGTGATGGTTTGCAGCCCTGCCCTGGAATCATTAAAGTTGCAACTAGGTGGTTCTGTTGCTTAGAATTATGTCTTCGGCTTCCTAGGACGCATGTATGACGTTCCAAATTATACAATTGTGGTTTGTCCACCTTCTGATTAAGGCTACATAGCCAGGTGCGGATGTAAAACGAATCACACTATCTGCTTATGATCCCTCGTGTATCCTAGGAAATGTTAGCGTAAATTCCAAAAAATATTTTTGTCGTTGAAAAGTTTTAGGAAAATATGTTCTTCACTCTATCTTATCGCTTTCCAAATCTCTGCATATTATTTTAGCAGTAAGTTATAACTTATGTTTCTTATTTTTAGTTCTAAATATAAATTATCAATGCACTTCTACCACACACTGTAGTGTGCTGTAATTTAAAATTATTACCAACGATAAAACGTGTATTTGGAAAAATTGTTCATTTCTTTTCTAAAACAAAATTTTATTTTGCTAAATTTCCATATCCAGAACATATTTTTCTTATAAATTTATGGATTTTTTATTTATTTTCGCTTCGAGATTTCAGTAGTTTTTTTATTAAAGACGGACTGGCATCTAAATCACTAACAATTCCTTTTTAATTCCATTAAAATTATGATTTAAATTAATAAATTAAAAAATAAATATAAAAAAAAAAAATATTTCCTATAAAAAAAGGAGCTGGATTAGCTGTATTTTATTTTTTGTTAAGGCTGATTAGCATTCATCCATTCCAATAACTTTAAGAAGTTAAAGAATAAAGCCAGTGGCCATTTAATTTTGTTTTGGACAGATAAAAATATTTATAATTTGAAAGCTGAAATAAATTTTGAATGCAAATGAAAATGAAAATTTATAAGTGCAGCTGCCGCCCCATTAGAAAATAAGACATGTGCTGTAGGTTGGAAAATTATAATGAAATTAAAATTAGCATAGCCAAGGCTATAATGTATATTTCAATTGACTAAAATTAAATAATTTTATCATTTAGCTGAAGTTATGGTTTTACGTATGATTCACGAGAAAAATAGAGAATTCAACGAGTCTTCCAACCACTTATGCACTTACAACAAGATCCATATGCCAATTTGAGCATGATGTTCTTTTGAGACCTTTTTTATGTCTACACCCATTGTGTTAACGTCAAGTTTCTCATTATACAGCAAGAGTCGAAGGAATAATGTTTTAGGCATTTCCGAACACCGCTGCACATATTTCAAAATATAGACCTGCAGCTTAAACCATCAAACAGAAAAGTGATTTTTAAACTAAACTAGAACAGAACACTAATTTTTGGGGAACGTTTGAGTCATGCACTGGGTTGCGTGGAAGTACTTAAGGTACCAGTCTCGATTCTCGAAATGTATGCAAATAGTTTCCCTACGGTTAAGGCACAAGATTGATGATTCGGATTTGTGCAAGCTTGCTTTTCCAGCTTTTCGAACATAATAAAATAAAGTTAATTTTGAAGCCACGAAGAAGAAGAAGAGACTTCGTATAACAAAATAAATTGATGCCAACCAAATTGTTTTCCCCTGTTGGCTTATTTTGCTTGTCAATTAGCCAAGTATGAAAAATAATAAATATGAAAATATAATAAATATTATAATAAATAATATAATAAATATAAAAATGAAATTCCATGGTACTGTGTGATTCGATTTACATCCGCGCCTGGCCATGAAGCCTTAATCAGATGGTGGACCAAACCACTGCATTATTTGGAACGTCATGTTTGTCCTAGGAGGCCGAAGCTATAATTCTATTCAACAGAACTTTCTAGTGGCAACTTCGATGATTCCAGAGCAGGGCTGCAAATCATCACTCCCTGCTTAGGAGTTGGAGACTTTCCAACTCCTGTCCAGAACACATGTCTAGCATGCTCACTGGACTGGATCATTTACCTAGCGTGTCATTAACGGCGAAATGATCCAGGCCACCATATTAAACAAAAGACCTAATATGGGGCCGCGAGGCCACAACCACCACGATACTCCCATAAAGGGCCAACCTCAATAATCAGTCAGAGAACTATTAAATGTCTAAAGAGACAAATAATAAACTCCCCGGCTTACTGATTCCCGTGGAAATAAAGTGGAGTTTCCAGTTGAACCCCTGCTGCCTTCAGGGGACTGGGCTCCCTTTTTTCCCAGTTGCACTGTGTCTAGATAGTGGAATTCTATAAAGACCATATTATGTGTCCCCGGGGGAAATTCCATGGTACTATAGTATTTAACATACCCTGGCTCTCCAACTCTCTCTCTCTCTCTTTATTACACTCTCCCTCTCTCTCCCTCTATCTCCCTCTCTCTCTATTTATCACATTCTGCCTCTCGCTCTCTCTCTCTCTGCTAAATGTAGAAACCAGCCTGTATTTTCTAAACTTCATAGAAAAAGTTGAAAGTAAATGTCGTTCAAGTCATAAATAGAAACGCGGCCAATTAGTTTCATTGAAAAATCTCTAGTTGAATTTTATGGGGTGTTTTTATAGAGGTATAGAACTATTAAGTGAAAATATAATTATTCTCATCTTTCATTGTAGATGAATTTTTAAAATTCGCATACATTTACTTTATATATAATTTTATATAAATTCTGATATATGACCGCTTCGGTTGCCTCGCTCGCAGTCTAATCTGGGGGTCTAATTTTCAATGACTTTCTCCAGCATACCACGCCATATACCAGCAATAATGCGTAGAAAGTTGTCCTCCAAGTAGTTAATCATCTCGGAAAATAGTTTAGCGGCATTAAATCGCGCGATCTTGGGTTCGAAGCAGTTCATGGGTTTGAAGCCTAAAACTATGTTGTAACCAAAATGTTTCCTTCCAAAGCTACGTGACATGTCGCGCCATCTTATTAAAATCAAAGCTACTGCACAATATAATCATTCAATTGATGAATAAAAAAATCAGTATTCATGACTCTATAGCAGTCACTATTGATTATAACGTTCTAACCAGCATCGTTTTTAAAAAGATATGGACCATCAGCTTATAAATCACACAAAACAGTCAGTTTTTCTAGATGTAACAGTGTCTTAACGTACACTTAAGCATCATCATCACTGCAAATATGGTAGTTTTGTTTATTGACGTATCCATTCAAAGAAAGTGAGCTCTATAGCTAAACAAAATTGACTTATGTAATTGGAATCGAATATTTAGGACAGTATTTGCACAATGTGGCAGCGTTGTTCAGTCTATTCCTTTTTTAAATGCCAACCAAACTTTACCTTAATTACTTGAGAGCTGGCAAAATAGCTGTTTAGTTAAAAAGTGTTGCCAACTTAAAGCTCCATACAAAAAAAATCCTTTATAAAAAGAAAGCCAAGCAACTTTTATTATGACCATAATCTGATCTCGCAAAAGCGGGAATAAATTTCAAATATAACATTTGTGGTCTACATTGATTTCTTTTAAGCTTTAATTTATTTGAATATTAAAATCAATTTTTTTTATTCTTTTATTTTCTAGAACGGTTTCGTTAAGTGCCATCAGGAGAGTTGTCCGCCAATTGATGATTGTTACCTGTTGGAGAAGAAGACCTCCGATACATGCTGCAATAAATGCAAAGGTAAGCAGATTTCTGGTAAATTAAAAAAAAAACTTTTCATAATAAGTTATATTAAAAAGCTCACAAAAAGCTTACAAAAAAGCTTGAAAAACTCGGCTTTATGAAAGTCTTATAATAGTAAAAAAATATTTAGGGAATCTTCGTCCTTTATACATACCCAAAAAAAGTTATTCGGATAGAAAACCAAATGGCTTTTGATTTACCATTCGATTAATATAAACTTAAGTTCACAGCCCATCACTACGACCTGTACCATTCAACTTTTATTATGGAATAATGACTATTGATCGTTGTCTTCTATAATTTTCATCGCAGCACGTTTTTTCAATAGTACCAGCTCGAAGATAAGAAGAAAGTTTCATTGTCCTATTCCTAAATCGTATTTTCCATACTAGACCCCAGGCTGTCTCCTCAGAACACAGACTATGCTGCTGTCTTTAATCCATCAGAATCATGACTTGTCAAAATTCCATTGTCAATTGTTCCCACGAGAAGTTATAAATCTAACAAAAGACTGTTGATGATATTAATCGAATAAATGATTAAATATTCAAAAGCTATTTATGACAACTGTACGATTGCTTCTAATGGAATTTCTGATCCGAATAGCACAACGCGCAACAACAACAACAATAAGAAAAAGTTAAACATTTTTTTAAACTCTTTCATTTTGAAGATATCAGACGTTTAAAGTCTGCTTTTTTTGCTGAGACAGGCCTCTATCACTGAAAAGCATATCTGCAGGCTCAACTCAGAAAATTTCACAACAGAGCTATGACCCACCCTGCTACACCGCAAAGACTTGGCATGTTTATACCATATTTTCATTTAAAGTCTTAGTCTTATTAAAAGAATGTTTTGAGATCTAGATTTGAAAAAGTTTTTTTTTCATTCATTTTATAAATACAAGGTGTTTTTATAGAGGTATAAAAACGATAAAATGGAACAAAGCAAATATGAATTTTTTGCCAATTGACATGAAATTTACTATATTCGAAAGAATCTTTTGTCATTATAATTGAAATATGACCTATGACCTGTAACATATGACATATGACGTGACCGCCACAGTTAATTAATTTTTCCATCACTTGTAGCAGTACATCGGCAATAGTGCAAGTGGCCAATCGTTAAGAACTTATAGGCATAAGCACAATCAATTAGCACAATCCTAGAAGCCATTTCTCGGGTCCGAAATGTAAAACTCTGAAGTTTAATAAAAGATTTCTTTAAAAAATCAATTGGCAGGCGAGCTGTATGTTACGTTGCTCCTGCACATCACAAACTGGCTTTTTCGTGACTTTTTAGCACTCGCCATTGACTGAAGCGTTCTGAACATTGTCGTTTTAAAAAGAGTATGAACTAATGATTCCACCAGCCCATAAAGCACACCAAACAGTTCCGAATGTACCGGTGACTTAATATAAACTTGAGAATTATCATCACTCCGAATACAGTTTATTATTGCATTCAATCAAGCAAAAGCACGAGCTTTATTGTCTAAACAAAATTCGCCTATGATAATCAAGATCAACGGCAATCTTCTTTAGTACCCCTTCACCGAATCTAAGCCTGTCGAGTTGATCAGGTGGCTTCAATTTTTGAGCGAGTTGGATTTTCTGCAAAACCCTTCATAAAGCGGAAGGAAAATTCCTGTGCATGGTGGCGGATAGACTGATTTCTGTCTTTCTTTACGCTACGCTCTACAGTAGCATTGACTTCTTCTGCACGCACAGTTCCCCCCGGGGGCACATTATAGTCTTTTTGGAACCTACTATTCCATTTAGACTGGTGTCTTGCGGGGTAAAGGGCTAGTAGGAGTCGCCTGGACAATCCACATATTTCCACGGGAAATCAGTTGCCCCAGAGTACACTATTTGTTCTCTTTAGACAATGATGTGCTCTGACTGGTTATTGAGGTTGGCCCCTATATGGGAGTATCGTGGTGGTTGTGGTTTCGGACCCTCGTGAGAGTTTGTGGGTCGGATCATTCAAATTAACACAGTGAATGGTTCAGGTCCAGTGAGTATGAATGCTGGCGTGTTCTTGATAAATAAGAGCTTCATGCGTTCTGGACCAGGAGTTGGAAAGTCTCCAACTCTTTAGCAAGAAGTG
The DNA here is from genome assembly GCA_030448955.1 of Trichopoda pennipes. Taxonomy (NCBI): domain Eukaryota; kingdom Metazoa; phylum Arthropoda; class Insecta; order Diptera; family Tachinidae; genus Trichopoda; species Trichopoda pennipes. The sequence goes on from JASKUP010000064.1 coordinate 8,068,543, forward strand.
AAGGCTGCGGCCTACTTCGGGCTTTCGAAATTGCTACTAGAAGTGACCGGAGGATATACGTATTCGATGGCCTTCTAGGGCGTGGTTGGTGTCCAATCAACCAAGTGGTTTGACCACCATCTGATTATGACTATATAGTCGGTGCAGATGTAAATCAAATCACGCTTTGTACGCACAGTATGACGTTTCTGTCACGTAGGGCGAAAACTTTGCACAGTTAATCGAATTAACTGGTCTGATGGCGGTTTATGTCTACATTGGGTATGATTTTACGTCGATCCTCGTCAAATCTGGTTTATGAACAAACCGATTTCGTGTATTTGCCATCTTCAGTGTTCTTTTTATACTCTACCGTAAAATAGTCCTAATGCGCGTTATGTAGTTCGAACAGAATTAGGATTTTCAAAATAAATTTCCACAATTTGGAAGCGTCGTTCAGGAGTTAATTTATACATGATGAAATGCTACACCAAACTAAATATAAATCAGTTGATAGCTGGCAAAATGGGCGCCAATTAAAAAAGTGTTGCCAACTTAAGAATTATACCTCTATATTAAACATCCTATATATTTATCTTTAAAAGCAATTTAGCGAAAACGTTCAATAATTCAATTGTAAAATTATAGCATTTTAAATTTGTATGTATTTTAGGTTGCATATTTCGTGGCATCCCTTATGCTAGTGGCTCGGAATGGACGAACCCTGATGATCCATGTAAATCATACAAATGCGTTGGCAGTGTTGTTACCGAAACAATAATGAAGTGCTACACACAGTGTGATGACAGTCAATTGACAAAACCGAAACCGGGAGAATGTTGTCCAACATGTCAAGGTAAACTAAGCAATCAAAACAATATTGACGTATTGATGAATACATCATTATGAGTTCGAATAAATATGAACGATTGTCATTCTTTTAATAATTAAATCAGACTAGTTCGGCTTAAGTTCAAATAATAATTTAATTTCCAACTTTCTTATTTAAATTTTTTGTTTACAAACTTAAGTTTATTTGAACTTAAGCCTAACAACCATTCACTTAACCAAATATCACCACACTACAGTTGACTACCCAAAACTTAATGCCATTAAAATATTTCAACAACATTCTTGTGTTTCAATGTGAAGTAGGAATTCCTTATTGTTATTGTTGTATCCCTATCAAATTAAAACAAAAACATTTGTTTTTTTTGGTTTCTAATTTTTTAAAAGTCATGTTGGAACATGTAGCAGCTTGTAGTAGTTTTGATCAAACATAATCAAAACAGTAACAACTGCAACTGCAACTCCTGTTCTAAACCACGTCTTGTCTTCATTCTTCTATTCATTCATGCTTAAATCAACGGTAAGAAAACTCAAAATTATATAAAAAAAAATATAGAAAATATTTTTTGTGTGGTCTCTGGAATGAGGCACGTTGAACAAAACAAAAATAAAAAACTTTAGAACAATGAAAACGTGATTTCACCATTGAATGCAACATGATTGAAAACATGCATTTTTTTGTGCTATTGCAGTGACTGTTGTTGTTGTTGCTGTCTTATTATCGCTTTTTTTCGAGACTCATAATTAACTTAACAACAACAGCAGACATAATGTTGCTGACTTATTTACATACTTACGTTTCCTTGCTGATTGCAGAGCTTTTTGCATTTTCATTTAATACCCTACATAAGGTGCATTTAATTCAAAAGAAGCTTAAATAAAATTCTTTTTTTTCCTGATCGAAAATCCTTACATACATTAATATCCTTCAATAAATGTAAGGATTTTGTGGACTAAACCAATATTTCTTAATACCTCTGTTGGAACTTTTCGAAAGTTCGAAACTTTAAATTTAAGTTTCAAAATTTTTATTTAGTTACTAATGCTTGTATTTTTACAACTAATATTATTTTCGTAATAACAAAAATAATTTTGGAAAACTTCGAATTATATTCGAATTTTTTTACTTAGCTTAGATTCTAAAATTGGGTAACTGTTAAAGTTGTATAAATGAAATTAAACTTCAAAGCTGGTGTATACTTTAAAAATTAATATTTTAGCTATTTCTGCTAAATTTGCAATTTCGAAACTATGTTCGAAAATTCGAACATACTTCAAAATTAGTCTTAAAGCTTTATTGTAAGCAAATAAATATTATTTTAGATATTCGAAACATTTTCTAAAATTCGAAATTAAATTTCGAACATTTCGAATTAAAATTTTAACACTAAATAAGTAAAATAAATCTTAAAACTAACTAAAAAAAATTAAATATTTGCCAACATAAAACTAAAATTTTTAAACTTATTTAAAATTAAAATAATTCATGAAAGGAAAAAACGTGAAAAGGTCAGCACTGCTTTATTTACCTCCTAGAGGAAGAAGTGCAGAAAAACACTATTTTTTGACAGAAATATGATATAACAAAATTATTTAGTTTTTCGGGAATTTTAAATCAAAATTTTGAGAAATTATTTCAACATTCTAAGCTTTACTATTTATGATAAACTAAATGAGAATTATAAGTCTAATACAAATGTGTCACAGGCAAGCAATTTGAAATATCTTAATCATTTAATTTTTGCTAATTTTTTAGCTTCATTATCTTTTTTAATTACATTGGATAATCATTTTATTTTATTTCTTTTCTAAAAAGGTTGCAAAATCAATGGACAAATAGTTTTGGAAGGCCAGGAGGTTGTCGCTTCAATCGATGATCGTTGTTTGGTGTGTCAATGTATGGAAAATCAATTGAAATGTGCCAAAAAAACATGTCCCGTTTTACAGTGTCCCATGTCGAAACAAAAGCTGCATCCCAACGAATGCTGTCCACGTTGTACGGAACAAAGAGAATTTATGCCGCTGCCAGGTTGGTTTGAAATATACCAAAATTAATTCGTGAAAAACTTTCATGAATTAGAATAAATGAAAACTATTTTAAAAAATATTTACAAATATTAGAAAAACATAAAAAAAGTATAATTTATAAGAAATTGAGAAATTCGAATTATAAGTTTCAGCATAAATAAAATATTCCTTTTTAAACGGCCTCAATATTTTTCATGCGAATTTCGAATTTCGATTAAATTATTTTAAAAATTATAAAGAGCCTGAGAGAGAGAGAGAGAGAGGTTTATTCAAATGTAATATAAAATCAGCAATAGGGGCGGGCGACTTAAATCCGGTGTAAGCTAAGCCACAGGTACAGTCAATATTTTAATACCAATGAAATCACTAGAAGCTTTAGCGGACAAAAGCTTTCAGTGCTACCAAAATCGGAAAGCATTTTCGATTAGTTTGTGGTTGAGTTTAATAGCAACGGTATTAACCGTGGTTAGTGTTTTAAAACGGACTCTTTAATTGTGACAATATTCAACTGCATCCGGCTCGAACTTAGGGGGATACATCCTGTCTAAAAGGCTTCATAGAAGTTTTTTAACTTTTTTTGGAACATAAAAATTGAGGGATCGAGAGGAGTCCTCTCACTCTAATGGGAATAATATAAATTTTTCAATTTGTGAATTAAAATACGCAATTTGTCAATCAGAAACAGAAAATAAGGCAAAAGCATCTCTTAAATTGGAATAAGCAAAATTAAAGTCCTGGTGCTTTGAAAGCCAGCGTATATTCGATGAGCTCTTACACACAGTCAAAGTTACTAGTTGGCTGTTCATATTGGGGGCTTGATCGAATCATGTTTCTTGTAAAATGCCAAAATCCGGACGAGTGCTGTGGTCCTCAAACTGTTGAAAAGAATCGCGCCCTGACTTTCGACATACTAAATGGGATATTTTAAGGCTGGAAAATATGTAGCTTCAAGGGGATGGAATAGTATTCATACTGGCTCAGGAGCCACAGCCAAAACTTTGAAAGCTGCAGTTCCGTATTATGGCTGATCCGGCGCTCACAATACTTGTATTTCATTTACCGTGATAATACTTTGTGCGATACTTTGTTTCGCATGAAATTCGCTTTTCTTTATTTATTTATTTTTTTTTTCATTTACATCTATCCCTTATTGTTCCAATTTCTAGTGGCATTTTCGCTAACAAAAAATAACGTTTCTTTCTTTTTATTTCGTCCTTTTGCAGGAAAATGCATTTTCAATCATAAAATCTTCAATGACAAAATACAATTTATGCCCGATCGTTGTACGAATTGTACCTGCACCAATGGCACCAGTATATGTGAACGCAAAACATGTCCAATACTTGAATGTTCACCGGAATATCAAGAACTGGATGGTTGCTGTCCGCGCTGTATAACTTCTGAGGTGCGCAGTGAATGTATATCGAACGGCGTTAGTTATCAAAATAATGAAACATGGAAGTTGGGACCTTGCCGCTCGTGTCGTTGTACAGCGGGTAATATACGCTGTTCGGAAATGCGATGTCCGGCCATTAAGTGTCGTTCGAATGAGGAGCAAAAAGTTATTAATGGCGAATGTTGTCCCAAGTGTATAGAGACAGCGGGTACTTGTACAGTTTTTGGTGATCCACACTTCAAAACGTTTGATGGTAAATTTTTTAGTTTCCAAGGCTCCTGTAAATATCTGCTGGCATCAGATTGCCGAGATCATACGTTTTCAATACGTTTAACAAATGATGGCCGTGGCACAAACACATCATCGTGGACAAAAACGGTTACTCTCAAAATGCATGGCATAAGAGTGAATTTGGGTCAGAAAATGCGAATCAAGGTGAATGGTAGTCGTGTTATGTTACCCTACAGCAAGGGTGCTATAACCAGCATAGAACGTTTAAAGGAGAGCATTCGTTTGAAAACGGAATTGGGCTTAAGCATAGAATGGGATGGCAATAATTATTTACAAATCACGGCTCCATCCTCCTACAAACGTCGGCTGTGTGGCTTGTGCGGCAATTACAATGGCCTGGCGCGAGATGATTTAACCAGTCGAGATGGTGTCAATCATACAGAGGTGTGGCGTTTTGCCAACTCCTGGAAGGTTGGTGGTCCCAAGGCTTGTTCAAGGAAAAGAGAAAATATTGCCAAACATCCGGTGTGCAAGCAGAGGAAAACAAATGCCCTGTGCCGTCCACTACGCATAGCCGAAGTGTTTGGCAACTGTAATGATCGCTTGAATCCCAACAATTATATTGACTCTTGTAAAATGGACGTTTGTGAGTGTCCGGATGGCATGTGCCATTGTGACAGCTTTGCCGCTTATGCACGTGAGTGCCAGCGTTTAGGTGTTACCTTGCCAGACTGGCGTACAGCTACTATGTGTCCGTATGGTGCCTGGAAACGCGACTTTAATATCACTTTACATCTACTACACGACAATCCATTTTATGGCGATTTGAGTTTTCTTCGCAAGCCCATGATGTTCCATCAAAGGGGACAGCGCAAACATAAAAAATCTCAACATAATTATAATGAAATTCAACGTAATTTCATTGACAAACATGTACCGAAAGTTTTATTAGCATCAAAGTCTCCGGATCGTACACCGCTGCCGTTACATTAAAGAGCACGGTACACAAGACATCATACTTTAAAGCGTTTGAAGTCAGTCAATACGTTTAGCAACGTTAGAAATTATAAGCGTTACGGTTTTGTTAACTATATTATCTATACCCTATTCAAATAATTCAAATTTTAATTTAACAAAATTAAATAAAAAAAAAAATTCTATAAAAATGCTCTCTTTGCCTGATTAAAGAGAGAAAAGAGAAAATGATGCTGTTATGCAAGCAGAAACAAAAACAGTTAAAGGCCCAACTATAATATGCATAAGCTGGCTTCAGCTTATGTCAAAAATTGAACGAAAAGTCTGTCAAATGTTTAAGCGAATCATTGCAGACTTTTACGTGGCTATATTGTACTTACATGAATATAGAAATTATTATGCACAGTTGCACATTTATTTTATTCGTACTTTTGCAAAAAAATAAATTCGTTATAAATAAATGAAATTCATTAGCAAAAAGGCGTTTAATAATCATATTTTGTATACTTAATACTATTCTTATACAAATTTATAATTTTTCCTTAATAGTTTTGAAAAAATTACGAAAGAAAAATTACGCATAAATCGCTGTGTGTATTATTTGGGCCAAAAGTGCTAAAAAATGCAACTGTGTACATCATTGAATTTATAAACAGTAAAAAATTAAATTTTATTGCAAATTGTGTGTTAAAAAAACCGGAAAAGAAAATAAAATGTTTAAAGGCCCGCGTTCCTTTGAATTGCCGTTATAAAAAAAACCCCGTCTCTTTTGTCATAAAAGCTATTTTTTCTCTGTACATTTTCTATTAAATTCAGATAAAATATTTTTTGCCCTCCATTGGAATTTGTTTACTAATGTATCTATAACACAATGCAAAATCAGCTGTTTCCGTACGGAATGTGCGATCAGTTTCCTACTTTGCTTAAGCAAATGACATTTGACGAAACTTGACGAAAAGTTTTGCTAAGTACATTATAGTTGGCCACATATGATTATTAGGTATTTGCACAGTTGCTTAAGTTGCCTTAAGACGGTTTATGCATAATATAGTTGGGCCTTTAAGCCGGTTTATGCATAATATAGTTGAGCCTTTATAAAGTTTTTTATCTAAATAAGAGGGGTGGGTAACAAATACTCAAATGTTTGCAACACATCCTGTGTGTGTGTGTGTAAAAATATGCACTTGTTCTCTGAATTTAATTCAAACATATGAGTGTGTGTTACACACTTTAGTCCCAATTTACATTGGACGATTTTTGTCGCTGCAACTCTTAGTTTGTTGTTGTAAATAATGTGTGTAAACAGAATAGGGGAAGAAAGGAACTCTACCACTGTTCTCTTTACACACATTATTTACAACAACAAACCAAGAATTGCAGAGACAAAAATCGTCCAATGTAAATTGGGACTTACAGAGTTATGAAATTTAATGTTCCTTTTCTTTTCCAATAGAAAAAAAAGAGAAAGTGTAGATACTGTTCTTTAATGTAAATTTCTCTTTTTCTTATTTTCACCCTTAAAAAGAGAGTTCAAAAATGATTTTTTTAATTAATCTGACTATTGAGAGCATATTGCTTTTGTTGTATATTTTATTTTCTATTTAAATTATTTCTAACATTTTGTTTAAAATTAATTTAACTTAAGATTTTTTTAAATAGGTATCAATTTTCACACCTGATTTTTGTCCAATGATTCTCATTTTCTCATTTAGGAATTGCTAAATGAGCAACTGAGTTGCTGAAAAAGCATGTAAGTTGCTCTTTTTTTAAGATCCCCACTTAGCAAAATTAAACCTTTTAGAAACTCCTTCATTAAATCAAATTTTTCTTAATCACTTTATACTTAACTTTCTTTGTAGTTAAGGCCTCCTAGCTTTTTTATATTAACACAAAGCTTTTGTAAAGCTTTTAACAGTTATTCAAAATGATTAAGTTGTAATTTTTTTTCTCTTCATTTCATTATTAATTTAATTAATTATTTAAAAGCAAAAAAAAAAAAAAAATATAGAAAATAATGAAACCTAAAATAGATCTCAATTTTATAAAAAAAAATTAAATTATTGTTATTTTAAATTATTAATTTTTAATAATCAAAAAAAAAAAACAAAATAACGCTGCATATTATACATTTCCATTCAAAGAACAAATAATATAAATAATTTAAACTAAATATTAAGATCAAAATTATAGCACACCCCTTGAAGCTTTTGAGTTTTAAAATAAAAATAAATTGGCCTAAAGCTCTAATTTTAACTTCAGAATACTCTAAAATTCATTTATTCTAAATTATATTTTTGTATAAAATTATAAAAGAAAAACGGAATATTACAAAAGCCAGTGCTGCCATCACTAGCGAAAACCGCTAAATAAATCATGTTTTTCTTTTTTTTTATTAGAAGGGCATATTTGAGGTTAGAAAGCAAATTGTATGTCACATAATAAAATGCCAAGAGCCGAGCTATCATCCTTTAACATTTCTTTAGTAAAAAGTTGGAAAATTTTAAACATTAAACGCCACATTCTTGAGCAAAGTCTTTTAATTGTAAAAAATTTCAGCAGCTTTTCCACGTAATCAGGGTCTTTCTAAAACCACTTTGCGTAATTTGATCCCTAAATTCGAGGCTCCTGGCAATGTTGCTAACAATGGAGCAAAATAACATAATCGTAGTGGCCTTAGTGATGCAAAAATAACTGCTATATGTATATAGAAAAGCGTTGAGAATGGGCCTGGAACATCAACTCATAAACGCTCCCAACAATTGGGCAACACTGCAGGCACTTTGCGCAATATTTTGCTTAAAGATCTTCATCTTTCCGCTTATAAAGTTAAAGATCTTCAATATTTAAAGCCGATCAGACTTTATTTGGGTCGAAGGTTTGTTAACTGGCTGTTTGGAAAATAACTGACGCTTTCCAACATGTAATTTGGCGCTGCATTATGTGTGTGTGTGTTATAAATCAATTTACTTTCTAACCTCACATTTGCCTACAAAAATTTTAAAAATTTAATAATATTTGAAAAACAAAAACAATAAAAATTTTGAAAAATTATTAATTTTATTAAAAACTAATTATGATTAAGCAGCTGCATCTTATAGAAAATTATGAAATATTTTTTGTAATTAATAAAATTCTTTTTATAATTTTTTAGAAATTATTATTTTTCAAAAAATCGAAAAAATTAAAAAACTCATAAAATTTTTAAAGCTTAAACAATAAAAAAAAACTTAAAAATATAAAAAATGAACTTTAATAAATTTTGAGCTGCCAGTTATAGTAAACTTGTTTCTTAAAAATAAAGTAAATTTTAAAAAAATATTATAAAAAAAATTATAAAAATTTATATACAAAACTCTTGAAATTCAATAGGCAACACTTATAAAGAAAATTATTTTAGGGTTTACAAAACAATACGAAACATGTTATATCCTGCCTATGTATTAATGAGCTGCTAAAGTCCCCCTTAACTGCAGTCATTTCTGCTAAAATACGCCATTTTAATTTTATTTTAAAATTAAAAAAAAATTTATCCTTTAAGTAACAACAAAATTGAGTTTTTTTAAATGCTTGTATTGATGGTATAATTTTTTTTAAACACTTTAAATTTTTCTACAAAACTATTTTTCCAAAAAAATTAAAAATAAATTATTTTGTTAAAAAATAAAAAGTCTACAATGGCTCAAAATTCAAAGAAACGTAATGAGCGGACGAAAGAGTAGTTTTAAACATGCCATTGATAAGAGAGACAGTTCTTAAGCCAAAATAATCATATTTTTTGTTTAAAACACACTTAACAAAATTTAAAGCTCTTTTATTGATTTACGAAATACACTAAGCAGAGTTTAAAGGTTTTCATTTATTTATTTAAACAAATTTACAGACAGATTTTGACAATGCTGCATTATGCCTGTGAAATCCTCAGATGAGCTGTTGCAAAAAGTTAAAATGTAAAGTAGAATTTAAATGGAAAGGAGTTTCTGCGGAGGAAACGCTTCTTTTAAATTTTTAACATAAGTGCAATAACGGACGACGGTAGAGAACATTGTTATTCGTTTTTTACGTTATATATTTATGGCTATAATTTATACCTTAGTATACTTTATCATACTATAATATTCATTATGCTGTAATATACTTTAGTACACTTTGTTGTACTGTAGTATACTCTATAGGACTGTAGTATACTTTAGTATACTGTAGTATACTTTATTATAATGTAGTATACTTTATTATACTGTAGTATACTGTAGTATACTTTAGTATACTGTAGTATAATTTAGTATACTGTAGTAAACTTTAGTATACTGTAGTATACTTTAGTATAATTTAGTATTCGGTAGTATACTGTAGTATACTTTAGTATACTGTAGTATACTTTAGTATACTTTAGTATACTGTAGTATACTTTAGTATGCTGTAGTATACTTTAGTATACTGTAGTATACTTTAGTGTACTGTAGTATACTTTAGTATACCGTAGTATACTTTAGTATACTGTAGTATACTTTGGTATACTGTAGTATACTTTAGTATACTGTAGTATACTTTAGTATACTGTAGTATACTTTATATTCTGTAGTATACTTTAGTATACTGTAGTATACTTTAGTGTACTGTAGTATACTTTAGTATACTGTAGTATACTTTAGTATACTGTAGTATACTTTAGTGTACTGTAGTATACTTTAGTATACTGTAGTATACTTTAGTATACTGTGGTTTACTTTAGTGTACTGTAGTATACTTTAGTATACTGTAGTATACTTTATATTCTGTAGTATACTATAGTATACTGTAGTATACTTTAGTGTACTGTAGTATACTTTAGTATGCTGTAGTATACTTTAGTATACTGTAGTATACTTTAGTATACTGTAGTATACTTTAGTATACTGTAGTATACTTTAGTATAATGTAGTATACTTTAGTGTACTGTAGTATACTTAAGTATACTGAAGTATACTTTAGTGTACTGTAGTATACTTTAGTATACTGTAGTATACTTTAGTATACTGTAGTTTACTTTAGTATACTGTAGTATACTTTAGTATACTGTATTATACTTTAGTATGCTGTAGTATACTTAAGTATACTTTTGTATATTGTAGTATACTTTAGTGTACTGCAGTATACTTTAGTATACTGTAGTATACTTTAGTATACTGTAGTATACTTTAGTATAATGTATAATGTAGTATACTTTAGTGTACTGTAGTATACTTTAGTATGCTGTATTATACTTTAGTATACTGTAGTATACTTTAGTATACTGTAGTATACTTTAGTATACTGTAGTATACTTTAGTATACTGTAGTATACTTTAGTATACTGTAGTTTACTTTATATTCTGTAGTATACTTAAGTATACTGTAGTATACTTTAGTATAACGTAGTATACTTTAGTGTACTGTAGTATACTTTAGTATACTGTAGTATACTTAATATTCTGTAGTATACTTTAGTATACTGTAGTATACTTTAGTATACTGTAGTAAAATTCGAAGAGCTTTCATTTCTGAGTGGTAGCACTCTGCTGCTCAAAAATTCTGTTTAGCAGCTCAAAATGCTGATAATTTCGTGCAGACTATTTGCGAATATTTTCATTTCTCCGTCATTAAAAAGGAAAATAATCAAGTCCATTCAGATGGCTCTTTCGTGAAGCATTAAGAAATTTTGTTGATAAGTTTCTTTTGATTACTGTGAATGTTAAGTGATTATATTTAACATTCCCGCGATTACAAATTATTTGTGTCTTTTCTAAAAATAATAAAGCAAAAATGGCTACAAAAGCAAAAAACTGTTGTTTATCTACTTGATAGTAGAGGCGCTGCAGCTTGATTTTAAAATAAATATAAACTTGAAATTGCAGACCTGAAGGAATTCAAACTTTTTTATCACCTGCAACCTAAATCTTCTACTTCATAACTTTTCAAAGTACCGGGAATTAATGTCTGAATGTTAATTTTCTTTCGAAGAAAAACAATTTGCTGCCAAAAAAAGAGACAGTTTTTTCCCGGTATTCTTTAAGCGATAATTTTGTGTCTAATTATTTTGAAAACTGAAAATAGCATGTGACAGTTTATTATGCTTCTACATATTAACCTAAAGCAAATTAACAGGATAAGAATAAATAAACCTTCCTAGAATGCCCCTGCTGCCATTTATAGAGTTGGAAACCTTTAAAAAAATAATGCTTTTCATTCCGGTATATGTAATTGAAAATTTTGTGAAACACTAAAATTACTAAAATTTTATTAAAAATTACTAGCTTCAGACTAAAAGTTAAATGAAATTTTTTATTTTTTATTTAAAGCTATTAATTTTGATCTTTTTTTTTGTTAAAGAAAACTAAGAAAATTTAACAGTTTCTGTAAAACAAACACTTAAAAGACCATTTGTTAAAAAAAATATATTAATAAAAAATAATTATTAAAATAAATATTAAATTAAAAAAATTTAAACAAAAATTAAAACTAAATAAAAGAAAATAACCTCATAAGCCTTATTTATTTTCATTTAGCATTTAAGCCATTATTATTTACAACAACAAACATTAACTACAGAAAATAATTAAATTTAATTAAAATAAAAAACCTTAAAAAGTTTTTAAAATATTAAAATACTTAAGATAAACATTCTCATTGTGTTATTAAATATTTATAAAAGTTATTTTTTAGAAAAAAACCAATAAAATAAGATTTATTAAATTAAATTTAAATTAAAATTAATAATTTAATTTTATTTTATATTTTAGAAAAACAAAAACAAAAAGAGACAAAGTTTTTTTTCTTTGTTAAAATAAATATTTCGCACAAACAGTATTTTTTGCTTAATTAAATCTTAAATAAAATGTATTTTTTTTTTAAATTTTTTTTTTTAAATTAAGTTAAATTTAATTTAATTTTATTCTTAATTTTTACTTCAATATATTTGTACTTCTTAAAGAAAAACTATTAAAACTTTAATGTTAAACTACTTCTACTTGCTATTTTATTATTATATAATTAAAACAACAATAACTAAAACTACAACAACAAAACATCCGCCATATTACTTAAACAATTTATAAGTTAATAAATTTGCATAATTCCACTTCAACTGAAAATAAAACGCAACTTGTAAAGTTCAAAAATATAAAAATACCTACAACAACAACAACAAGAAATAAGTAAAACAAAAACAAAAAACTAAAAAACAAACAACGAATATAAACAAAAATAAAAAAAAAAAACTATTTTACTTAAAATATTTAAATAAAAAACAATATTAAATAAAATATATATTTGTGGTTTTTCATTTTCATTGCAAAGGGTATGGCAAAATTAACGCTAAATTTATCTATCTATAAAAAAAAGGAAAGAAAAACTAGCAGCTTGAAATTTTTCAAAAGATTAAAAGGCTGGGCAAATTTGAGGTTAGGAAGTACCCTGGGTTTAGGATACACCCTCTTTTGGCCAACTGCGGTTTTATTGATAGTTTTGTAAAGTGGAAATTTGGGAATTAATAATGGCATATGATATTAGACAAATGTCGAGAGACGTGGACGTCTTTTAAGCATATTTTGCAACAAATTTTCGCTTATCTTGCTTATCTTATCCATCCAGGGCCGAATTATATCTTTAAAAATGTCATTTATTTGTGGTTGCGTCACTTTACACCGCACTTCCAAAAAGTCCTAAAGATAATAATCCAGCGACGTTAAATCACAAGAACGAGGTGCCAAATCGAGAAATTATGCCATCGAGAAATTTTTCATGCAACAACTGTATTGTTTAGGTGACTGTATAGCTTTCGGTGCCATCTTGCTGAGACCAAAGGTAAGTAATGTCAGCATTAGCCAATTATGGCCATAAAAAATTGATTATCATGGTTTGGTAGCTCAGAGTGACGATGTTTCCTTTCGGAAAATTATTAGCCGATAATGCCGCCTGACCACAAACCGCACTATGCGGTTACTTCCTTTGGTTGTATAGCCATTTTGAGAACTTTTTGTGGACTTTGTGAGCTCCATATGCTACAATTTTGTTTGTTTACATAATCGCCAAATTAAAAATGAGCAACGTCGCTAAAAATTATTTGGTGTGAAAATGCATTGCTTTCGTTCAGGTTTTCAAGCATTGGCTGCTTGAAACACAAACATTCGAAGCCTTAATTCTTTACCGGCGTTAGTTCTTGAACGATTTAAGCTTAATAAGTCTGAAGATATTAGGTGCCCCTGTAGGCTAGTAGGTAGTGTACTAGCTTGTGCGTATGGGGGTTGTGGGTTCGATTCCCAACGAAGACCTTGTTTTTTTTTCACTAAAAAAATAAAAATTGACTGTCGGTGGGGCTGCTCAGCGATGAAGGCAAAGGCACTGGTCGCTGTGCTATCTTTACACGGCAGTTAATTTCCGACTATCCGTCTACTTTCACCACCTGTTTCATCTCTTCTCTATCCCTTTCCTAAAGAATGTAGCACGGTACTTGACTAAGAAGATATTTATACGAAATGTTGCGCAAAGTACCTTTACTGATGTCCACTTGTTGCGAACGTCGACGAGTTGATGTTCCAGGCTCATTAACAGCAGTTTGCAGTACAGCGACTATATTTGAATCACTATGGCAAACAATGCCGTGGAGCCTCGAACTAGTAGTTAAATTACGCCCAGCGGTCTTAGAAGGAGCCTGATTACGACGAATAGCTGCTCAAATTTTACGAAATGATACAGAGAATTTTCACAATTTTCTTTGCTCGAGAATGTCGCGTTCCACGCTTAGAATTTCTCAGCCTTTTGCTAAATAAATGTTAAATAATGACAGCTCGGTTCACAAATAATAAAATTCTTTGCTCAAGAGTGTAGCGTTTCATATGCTTAAAATTTTCAATTTTTTTCTAACAAAATGTCAACAGATAACTGCCCAGCTCTTCACATTTAATCATTTGACAGGTAGTCTACTTTCTAACCTCAAATTTGCCATTTACCCATTAGTTCATCTACGTTAACCATTACCAGGCTCCTTTAAATAAAAGTAGAGAACGTTATTTTATAAAAGTTAGAACTTTAAGTTAACAACACTTTTATTTTAACTGGCGCTCATTTTGTCAGCTGTCTAGTGATTTATTTTTAGTTTGTTTTGACTTTTCAACATGAATAGTCTGAAGTCTGAATAAGGCTTCCAAGTGGTTCAAATTGGACACAAAACAAAACAAAACAAGATTGCCTTTGATTCTGATTTTCGTAAGAGAATTTTATTTAGCGATGAAGCTCACTTTTGTTTGAATGGACACGTCGCTAAATAAAACTGCCATATTTGGAGTGATGCTAATCCTCAAGTATATTTTGAAACACTTACTGCCACAAAAAACTGACTTGTGTGTTTTAAGAGCTGGTGTGGAGTGATTGGCCTGTACTTCGCGTTTAAAACGATGCTGGTGAGAGCGTTATAGTCAATGGTAAACGCTATGGAGCCATGATTACTAACTTTTGCGTTGATCAATTGAACAATTATGACGTACAGTTGATTTAGTGAAGGAAACGTTTGGTCGGTCAACGCACAGTTTCACGTTTCAACCTTTATAAGGGCTAGTGTACAATCATTGGCCCGCACTTTGCTGGTCCGAACGTTACAGTCACTGGTGATTAGTTCTAGTACGCCATGATTAAGGATTTTTTTGTTCATCAATTGAAAAGCCATGATGTGCAGGGCTGTGATTTTAACAAGTTGATTTATTAAAGGAAACGTTTGATAACCGCATAGTTTTACGTTTGGTAACCGTGAGTTGGCCTCCACGATAGGGCAGAGCACTTCACGCCACTAGACTATTTTTTGTATGCATATATGAAGTCACTAGTCTAACCCGTATAAGCGATTGTCCACTTGAAGGAAATTGTCGATACACGGTCGGCAAGAAGAGAAGTAGCACTTTAGGCAACAATGCCTATTTAGTCAAGTACCGTGCTAGATTCTTTAGGAAAGGGATAGAGAAGAGATCAAACAGGTGATGAATGTAGAAGGATAGTTGGAAATTAACTGCCGCATAAAGACAGCCTTCATCGCGTAGAACTGGCAGTAAATTTTTATTTTTATAGAGAAAAAAAAACCAAGGTCTTCGTTAGGAATCGAACCCACAACCCCCAAACTGACAAGGTAGCACACTACCTACCTTCAGATTAGACTACGTCTGAGCCATCCATGGTGGTCGATCATATGGCAGAGTTTCACTTAAATTATAATGGCGGAAGGTTATATTACGAATAAAATAAATTTCATGTTATTTTGAAAAGTTTATCATTTCATTTCATAGTTCTATACCTACATAAAAAGACCCTTTATATATGCGTATTGAGTAGATGCTCTTTGGCCCAATGTTTTCTGGCTGTTAAGTGAATTTTATTATTTAAGGAGCCTTTTTTTTTACTTAGAAACCTATTGCATCATTCTGAGATTCTTCTGGATATTTTAGAGCCAAGTTTTATTTTAAAGGGTCCGTCAAATAACTTTTATTTTTGTTTTAAATGCTTTCAACAAAACTACTAAATATTTTCTCAAATTTCTTTTTTTTATTTGAAAGTACAATCCTTCCGATTAATAATGGAAAATAATTTTATTTAAATGGCTGCCTCGGCTGGCCATCCAGTAACCCACATGATCAGTCTAATTTTTAAGCACATTTTCGATTGTGTGCATCTGTATTTTACCAATGACTTCACAAATATTGTCCTTTAAAGCGTCAATTGTCTCTGGCTTGTCGGCGTAACACTTATTTTTGACGGCACTCCACAAATAATAGTCCAACGCTGTCAAATGACAGCTTCGAGGTAGACAAACGACATCAGCTCTGCGGCTGATAATACAATCTTGAAAAATAGGGCGCAAAATATTGAGTGTAGCTTCGGCTGTATGGCACGTAGCGCCATCCTGTTGAAACTAAATGTTGCCAATATCCTGCTCTTTAATTTTTGTGAACAAAAAGTCGTTGAACATGGCCCGATAACGATCGCCATTGACTGTAACGGCCACTCCTTGCCAACTTTCAAGAAAAATGGCCCAATTATGCCTCTAGACCAAAATTCACACCAAACAGTGACTTGTTTTGGCTGTGTTGGCTTTTCAATGTGTGCGTGCGGGTTTTCTGTGCCCCTAACGCGACAATTTTGCTTGTTTACCTACGCGCCAAGATCAAAATGAGCTTCATCTTATAAGATGATTTTTTTTTTTGCAAAATCGGCATCTTCTTTAAGTCGATGGCAGGCCCACTTAGCAAATCGAAAATCCATTGAATGGTCACTTGGCTTCAACTCCTGAACCAATGGGACTTTGTATGGCGTCATACCCAGGTCTTTATGCCAAATTCGTCTCAATGATGTCTCTGAAATGCTCAATTGTTGAAAACGACGGTGAAATGATGTTGATGGCGCTTCACGCACACTTTCTGCCACAGCAGCAATATTCTCGGGTGTTGTACGCACTGTTTTTGGCTTTTCACGCTTTGGTTTATCGATGAGGATGCCAGTTTCTTTCATTTTTTTTCACAAGATAACGACAATACGGAGCTGACGCCGTTTCTCTTCTTCCAAAATCCGTACGCAATTTTCGCACACATTCTGCAACATTAACATGATTTTCAAAGTAATGTCGCAATATTTCCCAGCATTGTTCAAGCGTATACACAACCATATGCGTTCAGCGGAAGGATGAAACTAATTATCTGTCAAATCAAACATGAGCTAAATGTTACCGTTCACGAAATAAGCACTAGTTGAAAAAACAAAAAACATTAGATTGCGGGCCCTTTATTTACGCATCCCAATGTCACTGCAAATTCACACTTGTAGATAAATTTCTTAGGGGATTTTCGAAGGCATTTATACTTTTTTTCCAGACCAGTCCTCAAGGGGGATGACCGGTATACAATCCAATCCACTGTACCAGAACTAGGATATTAGGTTATGGGGAGTAGTGTTTTTGGACATTCGATTGGCATTTTCCTACATTTAAGGTGACAGGAAGGACTTTTGGACTGAGTTTTGAATAATTGCATTTTCCCTGTAATGCGTAGCGCGATTCACCGCCCAATCATCGACAAATGGATAAGCTCTCAACGAAAAGCGTGTTAAAAACGTTAGATGGCGGACCCTTTATTTATTCTATCCCACTGTGCAGTATTTTGTTTATATCTTTAGTTTACTAATTTATGAAATAATTTTTGTTTTTCTTCTATTTGAAATTCAATATCCTTGTTGTGTCATTACTTTGATGCGAACAAATGGCGAAATGTAGTCATAAAACAATTATCACCTTCATTTGAATGAGTTAAAATGTATTTAGGCGTAAGCTTCCCTAACAACCTACGCACTTTTTTTAAGTCATAAAAATAATTAAAAACTTCTAGGTGCTCCCTTCTAATTTATGGCAAAAACATAAATTTGTTTTTCAAATGTGCTGCACAACAATTCAATATGAAACTGAAATCGTTAAATGAATACAACCGCAAAATGACATTAAAAACAATAGCAGCAACAACAACAGCAACAACAGCAAAATAAAACATTAAAGAAAAGAAAAATAATAAAAAGTTAAATTAACCTATAAAAGCCTAAAACAAATATTTACACATGTAAATACTTAAACACATTCGTGTGTGTGCATGTGTGCATGTGTGTGTATGTGTGTGCATTTGTGTGCATGTAAGTTGATACGGACGCACTTTGAAATGCACAAAACTTATTTTTACAATTTTTAAATTATTTGTTTTTTGTTAATTTGTTTGAGTTTAAATTTATTAGCTTTTTACAAATAACAGCAACAAAAGTAATAACACTCAATACTGCAACATTAATAGCAGCAACAGCAACAACAATAACTTAAGTAGTAGTAAAGGAAGCATGTCATAAAATAATATTATTTTCTTCCCGCTACAAAATGAATGCAGTTCAGGGTGTTTCAATTTTATCACTCCATTTTCAAACAAAATTTATATTCAGGGTCATGCTGTCACAGCAACAACTACAAAAAAAAGTTAAAATACAATATGGCCCCTAATAGAACTCAAAAAGGTCAAAGTTTATAAATTTTTTTTTAATTAATTTATTTATTGGATCTTTCCCAAAGGAATTAAAAATAATTCTACAAAGCTTAACCTTAAAAAAAAAACAAAGTTGCTGCTGCCACTGCGGTCGACAACTAAAAATTGCTCGTTATACATCTATCTCAGCAGGTCAGTGTTTTGCAGTCGGTGGTTTGGAGACGTCCATTAACCCTCAAATGAAAGTGAGCCTCTGGCAAGACGATTAGAGTAAGTTCTAAGCTTTCTTACATAGTTGGTAGTTGCCTTCGTAATTTCCTTTCTAACGAAAGTTATGTTGAGATATACCACGATGCACCCGTTATTATTCTGAGAAGTTTAGACTGCTTTTATTTTGGTACGGTTTTCCGTCGACCCTTGTCAAATTTGGTTTGGGAACAAACCGTTTGCCATCTTCAGTGTGCTCTTCGTACAGAGTACTCTCATACAAACGGCCGAAACCGGTTTTTTCACAAACCAAATTTGACGAGGGTCGACGAAAAACCGTACCCAAATAAAAGTAACTTAAACTCCGTCGGAAAATTTACGTACATATCAAGTTTAGACTGCTCTCTTTGGAGCTTCTCTACGTTTAATGGTGATGGTGTTCCCCATAGCTGTACTCCATATGTCCAAATAGGTCTTAGTACTGCCTTGTATAAAAGTATCTTAAGGCCTAAGTCCAGAGGTGACTTAGTGCCTGAGTTTCATATGGATGATTTTATCTGCTATATGGTAGGACCACGTAAGGCGACGATCCAAGTATATGCCAAGATTGTTATTTTCCGGCACTCTTGCACCGTTAATCGTGATGGGTGTGGGTAATTTTCCCTTATTGTGAACGTAATATGAACGAACTTAGAAGCATAAACGTTTATTTTCCACTTTTGTAGCCGACTTTGTGGGCTTGTAGCCTTTGTCACGCAACTGATGCATCTTTATGGATACTTAAAAGAAGGCGTATCATCAGCGTAGGTAGACGAGTGAGTCATTTTACTCATAGGCATATCAGCGGTGAACAGTAATTAAAGAAATGGCACCAGTATACTTCCATGTGGTACGCCAGCGGATATCTTTCTACGCGAAGAAATTGCAGATTTTGATTTTATTTGGAAATATCTCTCGTGTAAATAGCTTTTTTTTAGCAATTTATGCACATACACGGGTAGCAACTGTGTTATCTTGAATATGAAATGGCCTATTCTGTGTTTTGCAAAGTGCGTAGTTTTCTAAGAACTTAATATACAAAAGACAACAACCGCATGCTTTTAAGAAATTCCATGAAATAAGCTAAACAGCAGAAAACAAAAGCAACTAACATAGAATAAAAACAAAATACATCGGCAAGCCGAGGAGCCTACACTGAATGATAATAATAACAAGAATATGAGGTGATGTTAAGGTAGAATATTTCTGTATATGCGACAACAACTTAAAACAACTATATAAGCATCGCTCGCTGGGCAAATGACCTTGTCAAAAGATTGAGATATGTCAGTAAACAGCGCGGAGCAATAGTGTTTATTTTCGAAAGCACTTCTAATTAAATTAGTAATTCTATGCACTTGTTGAATACTACCATGTCTCCTTCGAAATCCATACTAATGATCGGGAATTGTTACGTTACCAGCTGTGTATCTAACTAATGTTTCTAGAAGCATTTTCTCGAACATCTTAAAAAGAATGGACAGCAAAGTTATTGGACAATATTTTGATGCTTGCATGGCATCCTTGTCTGGTTTTAGTATCATAACCAAATTCAATAACTTCCAAAATGCGGGAAAATAACCGACCCGTAATATGGAACTAAACATAAAGGGAATAAAACGGGCAGCCAGAAACAGGCAAATTTTAAATCATTGTTGCCATAATTTTGTCGCAATCGGGTGATGTGTTCACTTTCAATCTCTCGATACGATTAATCATTGCAGACATCCGAAACTTAAGAAGCCGCTGTACCATATCAGCAATGCTATAAGAATCAATTACCGAGCTAGTGCAGTTAGGGGTAAAACCCTTTTCTAACCGGTCAGCGAAAGTCTCTACTTGTTCATTTGGCCTCTTGCCGTTCTGTTGCCATAAGGAAGATTCATACAAAGTAGGTTGTTGTATTTTCAAAGAAATAATTTTTGCTGTTTGTTCTAACTTGCGTTTTTTGCAGTAGTCGAATTATTGCAGTTCCATTACAATGAAGTATTTAATTAAGACTTTAGTAAACTAAAAACTTTTGATGTTAATTATTAACACTAATGAATCACTAGCATTTACCCTAAATGGGGCTCAGTTAAGGCATCCATATTTAGTTAGAATCCAATCAACTCGCTGATATGTAAATGTCGCCAACACACGGAGTTATGTACTTGACTATTTATGAATGCATTTATCACTTTTACACAGCACTTCCCTAAAATGGGACACAGTTAATGCGTGATATGATCTATGTCGGCACCTATCGTAGGTATGTCATAACTCGACGGTGGTCAAACCACTTGGGCGATATGATGCGTGATTTGATTTACATCTGCACCGACTATATAGTCAAACCACTTGGTTGATTGGACATCACCCACGCCCTAGAAGGCCTTCGGATAAGTATATCCTCCAGTCACTTCTAGTAGCAATCTAGAAAGTCCGGAGTAGGCCGTGCCCTCACTCCTTGCTGAGGAGTTGGAGACTTTCCAACTACTGGTCCAGAACGCATGAAGCTCTTATTTATCAAGAACACGCCAGCATTCATACTCACTGGACCTGAACCATTCATTGTGTTAATTTGAATGGTCCGACCGACAAACTCTCACGAGGGTCCGAAACCACAACCACCACGATACTCCCATATAGGGGCCAACCTCAATAACCAGTCAGAGCACATCATTGTCTAAAGAGAACAAATAGTGTACTCTGGGGCAACTGATTTCCCGTGGAAATATGTGGATTGTCCAGGTGACTCCTACTAGCCCTTTACCCCGCAAGACACCAGTCTAAATGGAATAGTAGGTTCCAAAAAGACTATAATGTGCCCCCGGCGGGAGGCGATATGATGCGTGCGCCGCGCCCTAGAAAGTCGTAGACTAATTTCTAGCAACAGGTTATTCCTAGTTGCAATTTCAGAGGTTTCGAAGTATGGTCGCCAACCAACACTCCTTGCGGAATAGCTGGTGACTATCCAACTGTTGGTACAAAAGACATGACAAGCATACTTATTGGATCCGGATCGTTCACCCATTGTTCTCAGTAAAGGTGAGATGATCCTGGCCCCTTTAATCAAAATTCATGAGGGCCGCGAAACTATAACCACCGCGATACTCCCGAAGGGCCCACCTCAATAATCAGACAGAGAACATGTTTGGGGCATTTTTAGGCAGTTAAATAAAGTAGGAAATTCGCTGTGGTACTAAAGACAGGCCATCTTCAATCACATATTTCAGAAAATACCTTTTGATAATTTGAAACGGAGTAGCCAGACTTAAATCACTCGGAACTGGGAAACTACTGTAAATCTTACAGCTTAATTTGGAAGACTCGAGCTAGAGGCCAAAGAGAAAGGGTAACGAAATAAATTTTTCGCCAATTTTTCACGAATCCTATGAAAAGCTTCTTATTAAGTTTTAAAACGAAGTTACGAAGTTTCTAAATATCTCAAGCTAAGTTCGTGATAATAGACTGGGAATTTGATGGAAATGGTCATTACAACTGAAGGATAAGACGGAAAAGATATTCCTTAACAAGTCGTTATGCTCTGGATCCACATTCCGTTCACGATTAAGAAATAATGCAACATTCTTACACATTGCATTATCCACACAATGCACCATAGACTGAATAGCAGGACTTATTGGTCCGCCCTCATATTAAAACTTTCTATGTTTTAATACCACAGGAATATTGTTGAAGATAAAATTGTGGAACAATCGATTTAGGTTCCTATTTGGAGGATTAAATTAATCGGTTGTTTTGTTTTTGTCACCAAAACTGAAGATATGTCTTTAAGGCTTAGAAGATTCTTACAACAAATATTAAAGCGGTTTAATTTTTTTAAATGGAAAAAAAGCAATCTGCTACAAATAAATAATACAATCCAAATAATAAATACAAACGAGTATGAAAATGGGGCTGGGCTAACACCATTTGATGGCCATATAAAATTAATGTTATAAAATGCTTTTGCTGACTACGAATGCCTTAGAATGAGAATTATTACACTATTAGTTGCAGGTAGATATTTGAGAATATAATATATTGGTTTTGGGGATTTATTGGAATAAGAACTTCCAATTAGGGGATTTGATTTGCCCAAAAAAAATCTGGTAACTCTGATCAACCTGATCCTGATTGTTAGTTGCCTGTCAAAGTTTTTCAAAGAAAATCGGAAGTAATAAGCATGCTACCACTACGCAAGAACTAATTTTAACAGCAGCGAGAATAGACTTGAAATAAAATATCACTATTGGAAACACCTGTATGAAACATACTTGCAACAGTTTCAAAACACATTTCGTACTTAAATGTTTACACCACATAAAACGGCAGAGCAATCAAAAAATGCAACATTAAATTTGTTTGATTTAATTGCTTTTATTTTTTGCTTCGCCTTTCTTGTTTAGTTCCATAGTACGAGCTCTGTGTAAAATTGCTGTTGTTGTTTTTATACAGACATTAATGTGTCAAGTCAAAATTGAAATGACAGTTTATGATGGCCATATACTCGACGTACTAAACAAAAAACAATAAAATAACAACTTCGTACTTACAAGTACACACATGCAACAGTGTCTTATTAGACATCAAAATAGAAGAAGAAGAAGAAGAAAAAAAAACAGTTCAAGTACTAAAAAATTTAGAATGTAAATCACGTAATTTGTAAATACGAGAAATTTACACACACAAATTGCGAGAATGTTTACAAAATAAAAATACATATGAAATGGTCAACAGACTTACTGAGAGCTTACAACAACAACAACAACAATAGCAACAATAATAAAAAAAGAGAGAATAAAAAATAGCATAAATGATCCTACTAACACACTCTATGAAAAGACAGATTTATTGAAAAAAAAACCCCAGTAAATTATTGTATTCCTATAAAGAGTGTTTTTATAGAGGTATAGAACTTTGAAATGGTATAAAACAGAAATGAATTTTTTAAATTGACTTGAAATTTACTTTACTCGTAAGATAATAGGTCGTATCGCCACGGCTGGCTCGGACGTAGTCTAATTTTCGATGACTTTTTTAAGCATTTGCGGCCGTTTAGCGGCAAAAACACGGCAAATGTTGACCTGCGAGTGGTTAATTGTTTCGTGCCTTACATAAGCCCACAGAAAATAATCTAGTAATGTTAAATCGCAAGATCTTTGAAGCCAATTCCGAAACGTGAAATTATTTGGTTGCCAAAGTTTCCTTCAATAAATCAATTATAGCACGAGCTGTATGATATGTTGCCCTGTCTTGTTAAAACTGCAGTTTCTGCACATCTTGGTTATTCAGATGATGAACGAAAAAGTCAGTAGTCGTCGCTCTACAGTGGCCACCAATAACTGCCACCAGCAAATGTATCTATGTCTCAACACACACTTTAGAGTTATCATCACTCTATTTACCAACCGCCCCGGGGGGCTTACAACAATTGATATGTTTTGACGGAATCTCACCGCCAATACATGTGCCAACGGGGGTAAAAGGGAGCCCAGTGCCCTAATAGACTAGCAGGAGCCAACTCGACAATTCCACTATATTTCCACGGGTTTCAGTAAAGCCCCAGAGTTCAGCTATCTGTCTTTTTAGCCTTTGAGCTGTTCTCTGACTGATTGTAGAGGGTGGCACTTCGAGAGTATCGTGGTGGTTGTCGCTTCGAGGCCCTCGTTTTAGTTGTGTGGGTCGGATGATTCACAATGAACACAATGAATGGTCCAGGCCCAGTAAGCATGATTGCCGTTGTATACTTAAATTTTATTAAGCTTCATGCGTTCTGGACCAGATGTTGGATAGTCTCCAACTCTTCAGCAAGCAGTGAAGGCTGCAGCCTGCTTCGGGCTTTTGAAGTTGCAGCTAGGAGTGACTGGAGAATATTCGTATCTGAAGGCCTTCTAGGGCGAGGATGACTCTCCATTTCATCCACAGTGGTATGATTCACTATGACTTACACAGCTAGGTACAGATGTAAATCTTATCACGCACCACTCCATTCAAACAAAAGTGACCTTAATCGAACTTGCCGACCTGAAATTCAAGACCTCTATAAAAAATTCTTGATATTTTCCATTAACTTAATTAATTAACAAATAGGCAGAATTTATATGGGGCGTATCACCTGAAATATAAAAAATAATCTTTGGAACTTTTTAGAGCTAAACTCTTTAAGCTGATGTTACCTCTTTATGAGAAGACTTTCCCGGTGGGTATAACGATTGAAAGGCGTGGCACTTAACATATCAATTAAGTTTCTATAAAAATTTGCTGCAAGGAAAGTAGAAGTATTGCAGTGTGATTGTGCCTGTTATTTACATCC
Organism: Trichopoda pennipes; assembly: GCA_030448955.1. Lineage (NCBI taxonomy): Eukaryota > Metazoa > Arthropoda > Insecta > Diptera > Tachinidae > Trichopoda > Trichopoda pennipes. The sequence continues at coordinate 8,093,555 of JASKUP010000064.1, forward strand.
TCGAAAGATTTGTTTTTATTTTTTGCCAACTGTTACCATGTGTCTCTGTTCTTGTGTCCATTATTTGAGTAAAGTGAGCCATTGAATAGCACCAGAGGTCACCAAGAATGTTATCTGACTATAAATCGTTTTTAGCTTTTACGCAAAAAATTAGTACATGGTTCTGTTCACCATCAAACCTAAGGTTGGAGCTTGGCATGTCGCTTCAAGCTTTCAAATTCTTTCATCCTTTGTATGTCACAGTTTGAAAGGTTGACAAGGTTATATAGAATCGGACTTCCAAACAAAAAGCTAAACAAAGTTCTGACAAGCATGCGTCTAAACTTAATGTAAAAATCTTAGGCAAAACCATAAGCAGATTAAGAAATTTGTTCACCGTAAATTTCTATCTCGATATATCGCAGAAAAGTCCCCCCCCCCCCCCCCCGGGAGCACATTTATATGTAGAGTATAAAGAGAGCACTGAAGATAGCAAATGGCCGAAACCAAATTTAACGAGGGTCGACGTAAAATCACACCCAAACATCAGAATCTCACTGTCACGTATCACCGGAGGTAAAAGGGAGCCCAGTGCCCTAACGGCTAGCAGAACGCCAACTCGACGTTATTTCCACGGGAATCAGTGAAGCCTAGAGTTCAGCTTTTGGCTTGTTAGCCTTTTAGCTATTCTCTGACTGATTATTTAGGTTGGTCGTTAGGGAGCATCGTGTTAGTTGTGGTTTCGCGATCCTCATGAATTTGATTAAGGGGCCAGGATCATCTCACCTCTGAATGATCCGGATCCAGTGAGCAGGCTTGGTATGTGTTCTGTACCAGGAGTTGGATAGTCTCCAAATCTTCAGCAAGGAGTGGTGGTCGGCAGCCCTGCTACGAAACTTCCGAAATTGCAGCTAGGAATGACCTCTTGCTAGAATTATGTCTTCGGCTTCCTAGGGCGTGGAAGCACACATATCACAGAAGAATTTGTGTATTAATTATGGGAGTCGATACTACCAAGATTTAATAAAGGATTTAAGCCTTTAGCATTAACTTATTATTTTATAAAATGTCCTTTATATTTTGTCCTTATAATAAAAGAATTGCACAGTCGGGTGATATAAGTACTGTTTATATTCATTAATATATATTCCACCATCTTCCTCTCTCAGTTACCCAACTCATTGACACCTCAAATATACCATGACAGCAGTTAAACTTTCCAGTTATTCAACATATTTAATTCATGGGTCCGTTAAACTACAAGGCTACCAAGCGTTTATTTTAATAAATTAATTCTGGCAAAAGCGATGTGATATGTTGCGCTGTCCTTGCTGGAATCACAACTCCGCTCCACATTATGGTTGTTCAATTAATGAACGAAAAAGTTAGTAGTTATGGCTTTTTAGCGGTCACCAAGAACTATAAAGTTCCTTTTAAAAGAAGTGTTAGCCACCCTATTAAGTATATCACACAGTCAGTTTTTCTGCATCATTACTTTAAAGACAATTTTCTTTATTGACTCCAAATCCATTTAAACAAAAGTGAGCTTCGTCACTAAACAATATTTCGCCTATGAATATCGAGATCAATGACAATCTTGTTTTGTGACTATTCACGAAATCAACGCCTTGCTAGGTGATTGTTTGGCTTTAATTTCTAAACGAGTAGGATTCTCCATAAAGTAGATGTGCACAAATCCAATCCCTGTGCACAATGGCGGATTAACAATATTTTACTATTGCTTTAGCGCTCTACAGCAGTACAAAACCCACTGCCTCTGTGGATGTGTATAATCATGTAGAGTAAACGTGGTTACAAAACGTTCCATAGTTAATCGAATTAATTGTTCATACACTTCGCGCCTCGTAAAATAGACCGTAAACATAGTCTATGTCTACGGTAGACATCGACTTCTACTGTAGACATAGAGTTCTACGGTAGACATAGACTTCGCTCCTCATAAAATGGACCGTAAACATAGTCTATGTCTACGGTAGACATAGACTTCGCTCCTCATACAATGGTCCGTAAACATAGTCTATGGTTTCGATAGACATAGACTTCGCTCCTCGTAAAATGGACCGTAAACATAGTCTATGTCTACGGTAGACATAGACTTCTACGGTAGACATAGAGTTCTACGGTAGACATAGACTTCGCTCCTCGTAAAATGGACCGTAAACATAATCTATGTCTACGGTAGACATAGACTTCGCTCCTCATAAAATGGACCGTAAACATAGTCGATGTCTACGATAGACATAGACTTCGCTCCTCGTAAAATGGACCCTAAACATAGTCTATGTCTACGGTAGACATAGACTTCGCTCCTCGTAAAATTGACCGTAAAATGGACGTATTTCGAACTGAATCATGATTTCCAAAATCAATTTTGCACAATGCTCAGGCGCCAGTCTATTCATGTTAGTATGGTAACTGGTGCGATACCATTTAAAAAAAAAATATTGCCGACTTAAAGTTCTACAGCTCTATAAAAAACACCCTTTAGTATTCGTAGATATTTTTAATGAACTTTAAAAAAAAACAACACTCAAATCATTAAAATATTATTAAAATGCTACGAGAAATATTGAAAAGGTCAACAGTGTAGCGTAGTAACGTGGAAAACACAGGACGATAGACTGACATGTGACAGGCATGTGTCATAAAATTGCCAAGCACTGTGATTATTTTGTAGTGCAGTAGTTGCTGCTGTTGCATTTAATTATTCAATAAAAGTTTAGAGTTGAAATATTTTTTGTGTTTTTTTTTTTTTTTTTTTTTGTAATTCTAAAATATCAGGAAGCATTTATAACAGTTGCTGGGTTCCTCGCTCCCTGGCACCTTTTACAATGACTTCAGAGACAATATGCGTGTGGTGTATATTTTCTTTATATTTTTTTTTTTGTTTTGTTGTATTAATTTTTACAAATACAAATTTCCATGAATTTCATTATTATTCTTTTGATTTGTTCTTATGGCGTTTGATAGTTTTGTTATGAGTACGAAAATACAGAAAATAATACGCCCAAATTTGGCAAACACTGGCGCCATTAACTATGACAGTCATTCAGTCAGTAACTGTTTCAATATGAACATGTGTATGTGTGTTTGTGTGTATCTTCTTCAGTTGTAAATAATGGCACAAGTACACACCATTCCTTCTATCTATTCATCTGGAATTCAACTATATACGGCTGTTACTATTGTAGAGATTCTCTTGTCGTATGTCGTTATGGAAGTACGAGTATGTTAGCGCCAATTAAGTTTGTAATAATACTTGTATAGTGTGTAAGTGTCTGTGATATTGGCATACGTTTGATATACATACTGATAGTTTTTATTCGCCAGATAACTTAATAAAATAACAAAAACAACAACAGCAACAGCAAAAGAAGAAAAAATAATAGTTAATACTCAAAGGAATAGATTTTTCTGAACCTGTAAATTTTACATAAAAGGAATGGACAGAAACTGACTGATTTTAATTTTAATAGACTTAGGATTGCCAAGTTATGGTTTGGTATGAAAGAAGTGGCGCTAATAAAACTACAACTTTCTGCAGGTCACATTAAATAACTTTTGAATAACTGTTGCTATTTCAAGAAGAAACTACTGATACTTCAGCAATTAATCGTTTCCAACATTTATGTTGCAGCTATAGGCACCATTGAAATTTTCGTCCAGCTCTTTATTTATGGCGAACATATCGCAGCTGGTTTCAACCCTCTCACGGGGTATGCTGCACACAACAAAAGCACATTCATTCTTTGTACTACAAAGAGAACACTGAAGATGGCAAATAGCCGAAACCGGTTTGTTGACAAACCAAATTGGCGAGGGTCGACGTAAAACCGTACCCAAATAAAAATAAACTAAACCCCGTCGGAAAATATACGCACATACCAAAAACACATTCCAAAAATTAGACAAACGTATTTGGCCCACATGATATTGTTACGTTTATTCCTTTTCAATAAATGTTTTGTTATTTTGAGTTCTTTTATTTTAAAAAAATAACTTAATACTTTAGAGTTTTAAATTAAATTAAACGATTTATTTACTTTCAACACCTACAAAATAAACACGCTGGTAACCTTGTTGTCTTTACTCCCTGATGACTCAACTTAAATTAATTCATTTGCCCAGCAAATAGTGCTTATATAGTTGTTTTAAGCGTTTCTCGTATATACCAAAACAGTATACTTAAATATCTCCCCATATTGTTGTTGTTATCATTCAGTTTAGACGCCTGATTGGCTGTGTGTTTTGTTTAGTTGTTTGTTCTGTGATAGTTGTTTTAGTTTTCTATCGTTTGTCTTATTTGATAGAATTTCTTATAAGCATGTTGTTGTTGTCTTGTGTGTATACTATTTCTTAGAAAATTACGCAGTTTGTAATATGCACAGTGGTTGGTTTGGTTTAGTTTTTTACTAATAATTATTTTCTTTCAAAACTTTATTTTTTTTTTAAAGAAGTAGAGCTTCAGGCAACAATGCCTATTTAGTCTAGTACCGTGCTACATTCTTTAGGAAAGGGAAAGAGAAGAGATGAAACAGGTGGTGAAAGTAGAAGGATAGTCGGAAATTAAGTGTCGTATAAGACAGCACAGCGACTAGTAACCATGCCTTCATCACTGAGCAGCCCCACCGACAGTCAATGCTTATTTTTGTAGTGAAAAAAAACCAAGGTCTTTGTTGGGAATCGAACCAACAACCCCCAGACTGGCAAACTAGTATACTACCTACTAGCCTACAGGGGCACCTAAACTCACTAAATCATCTTCGTCACAATATCCACTCCTTTTCCAAGCAGACCTTGTACCCTAAGTCGCCCTTCCCTTCATGTCACCAACAAATCCTATGCAGCCTTTCCTCAATGATCCCAAAAAAAAACCAAGGTCCTCCTCCAACTTTACTTTACCTCCATGTCGCCTATGAATGAATGACAGACATTGTTTTTGGCAGCCTATTTTTTTTATAAAAGTTAAGCTTAAAAATCCCTAAATAAGATTATTTTGGACAATTGAAGCATTTTGCTACTCTGGGCCCAAATGTGAATTTTATGAGCAAAAATTTTACAAAATTAAATTTCTGGATTTTTTTTTATATGTTTTGGGAATTTCGGAATTGAGAAGAATGTAAAAAAATCCATTTTGTAAATTTTAAATTAAAAAATACAAATTTCGTCTATCAGGTAAAGACTTTGGCTTCAAATGTCTTTTAAATAATTACACAAAACTACAAATGCGCTGAGAAGATCACGCAAAATACTATGACAACATTTTGAAATTTGTGATTTCTATGTTTAAAAAATAAAACAGTTTAAATTGCAAACAACTCGTTAATCCTAAATAATTATTTTATCGTTTATACTCAGTTTTAAAGTTATTATCGACAGCTTTAAAGCTGAGAAAAAATGTTAATTCTGAAAGCTCAAACCTAAATATAAACTGAAGTACTGCTCTAACTCTGTCATGTGAAATTATAATTCAATCAAATCCAACCATTTAGAATTGATTTTTAAAATATTTAAGTTTTGCTCCACTGTATTTTAAAATCGTGAACAGAATAGAAGCAGTTAACTTCATTTCCTAATGTCACCATTGACGTTAGCAAACCAAATAGTTTGTTTATCTAGATGTAACGGTATCTCAACAAACACTTGAGGATTGTCATCTCTCCAGATACGGCAGTTTTTTTTTTTTTTTTGTTAACATGTTCATTCGAATAAAACTGAGTTTTATCGCTAAACAATACTCGTTTATAAAACTCGAAATAAATGGCAACCTTGTGTTGCTTGCTAGGTGATCGTGTGGTTTCAAATCTTGCGCGAGTTGGATTTTGGAAGCACACAAACCAAGATATTTTCCCAAAAACCTTCCATAAAGTGGTTGGATACACATCCAATTTCTGTCTACGATGGCGAATGGAGTTATGCGCGTCTTTCTCTATGCTACCCTCTATAGCAGCAATTGCTTCATCTGTACGCACCGTAGGACGTTTCCGTCATTGCACATTGATATGTTTTGGCGGAATCTCACTGTCATTACATGTATCAATGGGGGTAAAAGGGAGCCCAGTCCTCTTCAAGGCTAGCAGGAGCCAACTGAACAATTCCACTATATTTCCACGGGAATCAGTAAAGCCATAGAGTTTAGCTGTTCTCTGACTGATTATTGAGGTTGGCCCTTCGGAAATTCCGTGGTGGTTGTGGTTTCGAGGCCCTGATTTGAGTTGTGTGGATCATTCACAATGAACAAAATGAATGGTACAGGTCCAGTGAGCATGAATGCCGTCGTGTTCTTAAATTTTATTAAGCTTCACGCTTTCTGGAGCAGGAGTTGGATAGTCAGCAACGAGTGAAGGCTACGGCCTGCTCCGAGCTTTTGAAGTTGCAACTAGGAGTGACTGAAAGATATACGTATCTGAAGGCCTTCTAGGTCGAGGATGACGCTACATTTCATCCACAGTCTCCCCTACGGGGGCACATTTATCGGTCTTTATAGAATACTTGACTATCTAGACCTGTGCTGCTGGGAGTATAAGAGAGTCCAGTCCCCTAAAGGCAAGCAGGGAGTCAACTGGAAGCTCCACCTTATTTCCACGGGAATCAGTAAGCCCGAGAGTTCCACTAATTGTCTCTTTAGACTTTTAGCTGTTCTCTGACTTATTATTGAGGATGGCCCTTCAGTGGTGGTTGTCGTTTTGCGGCCCCAAGCATGAACTGATTATGGTGGCCAGGATCATCTCGCCTTTAATAACACCAACGGGTAAATGATCCGGATCCAGTGAACATGCTTGTCATGTGTTCTGGACCAGGGGTTGGATAGTCTGCAGCTCTTCAGCTGAAATTGCAACTAGGAAAGACCTGTTGCTAGAATTAGTCCTCGGCTTCCTAGGGCGTGAATGACGTTGCTTTTCATTCCCAGTGGTTTGATCACCATCCGATTAAGGCTTACAGCCAGGTGCAGACGTAAATCTTATCACGCATTGCATACTATCATTTAGAGTAAATGTGGCGTGAGAACTTAAAGATGTTCCAATTACTGTGATGGGCAATTACGTTCAGCGTAAAATGGACGTAGTGCACGATATGTATTTTGAACAGAACCAGGTTTTTCAAAATAAATATGGACAATTTGGAAGCGTAGTTCAGGCGTCAGTCTATTTATGATGAAATGCCAAACGAGACTAAACATAAATCACTTGACAGTTGGCAAAATGGCCGCCAGTTACAAAAGTGTTGCCAATTTAAAGCTTTAGCAGACATGTTTAAATTTTATAATACAAATTGATTAAGGGGGGTTATGCTATTCATTAAATTAGTACTTAAATTAGCCATTTCAGATGATATTTTCAGAGTGGTATTAGATATTAAAACTTTAGTCTCCCTTAATTAAGGGTTTAACTTTAGAAAATTCCTAGAACTCGCACAATTTTCTTTTGCGTTTAAATTGCGTTTCTGTGGAGTAACTCTTTCCAGTTCCTTTAAATAAAAAAAAAATATTATAAATTATAAAGATTTAATAATAAAATAAAACAGATAAAAGTAAAAAAAAAAACAAAATTGTCTTCTCATTCTCGTCGCTAATGATCATTTATAGTTGCGATGCCTTTTATCTTTTTTGTCTTCATTTCTATCAAAAAACAAAAATACTTTTTTAAAGAACTTTTTTGTTTAATGCACCATCAAATCAAAAGCAAAACGAAGAATTTTCCATCCAGTTGATGGTAGAAATTGGCACGAGTCAATCATTGTATCATTGTAGGCTTACAATGCCTACATGCGTACGCGTGCAGTGATTTGAGTTTGTTCGATTTCATAAAAGGAGAGACATGATGCCGCTTTTCCAGTTGTTGTTATTGTTGCTGTCGTTTTTGTTGTTGTTTGAAATGCGATTAAATAAAATGTCCATATTTGTATTGATTGTGCCATAAATTAATTCACTTTTCACTCACGTTTCATGTCAAATATTCTTTGAATAACTCGGTGTTGTGATCAATAAAACGACTACAGCAACGATAACGATAGATAATGATGACTTTGGAAAAATAGAAAACAAAAGAACTTAAATAAAATACAAAACATATAAAAAAATATTTTTAACATCTGATGTTCTATTGAGAATTATCCAGCAAGATTACAGCACAGAAAAAATTAATAAAAAATAGTTTAAGGTGTGTTGACATTATGGCAAACAAAAAACAAATAAAGGGCACCGAACTATTTCTCTGGGCCAGAAATGGTAAAATAAAAGATTTTTCTGTGGCAGCTAGCTGCAAACAGAAATCATACGAGACAGTGTTTTTAAATTGGAAGAATGCGCATTATATTTATGTCACACTGTCACATCTATTTCGAGACCATGAAGGGAGGATAAACATTTTTAAAAAAAAATTTTTTTTTAATTTTAAATAAATAAGCACTATATCAAAATCCTTTTACTAAATTAAGCAATTCGTTTTTTAGCTCATTGTCGAGTCAGTGGAAGCCGCTCATCCAAACAAACTTTGCTGTCCAAAACAGCACTTTTGGCATTAAAATAAATAAAAAGTAGAATAGCAGCAACAGAATTACAAAATTCTTATTACTTTACAATGTAAGTTGAAATAAATCATGATTTATATATACATACATACACACACGTATACATACATCTTACATATGTAGAATTCCAATGACATAAACATACTAATACATTCATACGTTGTGCAGCAAAGTAATAACTTTTTATTTCTTAATTTATTTCTATTGTGGAACAAAATAAATAGTTATTTGCCAGCAAAATATACTGGTATCGGGTGTTTTTTATAGAGGTATAAAACTGAACACTTTTTTAAAGCTATCAGCCATTTTGTCAGCTAAGTCAATTAAGCTAAAGTTGTTTGGATTTGTTTTGCCAGTAAATGAATGACTGTTGTCATTCTTTTCCGCCTTTGCTGGCTGTTTGTTGGGTATGAACGGCGAGCACTTTCGTTGTGAAGACATCATTCTCAACAGCTCGACGTTCATACTGAACAAATAGTCAGCAAAGACGGAAAAGAATGACAACAGTCAGTTCCCCCGGGGGCACATAAATATGGTCTTTATAGAACTTCGACTATCTAGACACAGTGCAACTGGGGAAAAAGGGAGCCCAGTCCCCTAAAGTCAGCAGGGGTACAACTGGAAACTCCACTTTATTTCCACGGGGATCAGTAAGCCGCAGAGTTCATTATTTGTCTCTTTAGACACTTAACTGTTCTCTGGCTGATTATTGAGGTTGGCCCTTTATGGGAGTATCGTGCTGGTTGTGGTTTCGCGGCCCTATATCAGGTCTTTTGTTTAATAAGGTGGCCAGGATCATTTCGCCGTTAATGACACGCTAGGTGAATGATCCAGTCCAGTGAGCATGCTAGACATGTGTTCTGGACAGGACTTGGAAAGTCTCCAACTCTTAAGCAAAGAGTGATGATTAGCAGCCCTGCTCTGGAATCATCGAAATTGCAAGTAGAAAGTTCTGTGGCATAGAATTATAGCTTCGGCTTCCTAGAACGAGCATGACGTTCCAAATTATGCAGTGGCTAGATTCACCAACTGATTAAGGCTTCATGGCCAGGCGCGGATGTAAGTTTGATCACACACAGCAGTCAGTTAACTTTAGTGTTGTTTGGCATTTTAATATGAATAGACTGATGCCTTAACAACGCTTCCAAAATGTGCTAATTTATTTTGAAAATCACAGTTCTGTTCGCAATAAGTATCGTGCGCTCCGTCCATTTTATGGTCACTATAATCGTTTATCAAAGCATTTAATTTGATTCACTATAGAATGTTTTCGCACCACATTTACTTCATATTACGTGATAAGATTTACATCTGCACCTGGCAGTGAGCCTTAATCAGATGGTGGTCATAGCACTGTGAGTGAAAAGCAGCGCCACTCACGCCCTAGGAGGCCGAAGTCTAATTTTAGCAGCAGGTCCTTCCTAGTAGCAATTTCAATGATTCCAGAGCAGGGCTGCAAACCACCACTCCTTGATAAAGAGTTGGAGACTATCCAACTCCTGTCCAGAACACATGTCTAGCGTGCTCACTGGATCTAGGATCATTCCACAAGGTAGGTGTTATTAAAAGTGAAATGATCCTGGCCACCATATAAATATATGACCTGTCTGTTATGGGGCCGCGAAACCACAACCACCACGATACTCCCAAAAGGGCCAACCTCAATAATCAGCCAGAGAACAGCTATATGTTTAAAGAGACAAAAAGTGAAACTCTGCGTGCGCACTGATTCCCGTGGATATAACATGGAGCTCGCAGTAGTACCCCTGCTGAGTTCAGGGGAATGGGCTCCCTTATATACGCAGTTGCACAGGTCTAGATAGTCGAAGTTCTATAAAGACCGATAATTGTGCCCTCGGGGGGGACTTACTTCATATGATAAATAAGCATCCACAGAGACATAAAACATTGTGCACAGAAAAAGTCTCCGCTGTTGTAGTGCATAACGTAGAGAACTCTATTCGCCATATTCAATTCCTGTGAGGAATTATGCTTTCATCTACTTTATTGAAGATGTTAGTTTGCGTGTCTACCGAATCCAATATTTGCAAGAATTGAAGCCACATGATCACGCAGCTAAGCGTAGGTAGATTCGGTGGGTTGGTCCAAAATAAGATTCTCTTTTCTCTCTTTTCACTTTTTTTCAATGGTTGTGGTAATAAAAAAAAAAACTATCGTATTTGTAGTGATGATAATTCTCAATTGTATTGAGACACGCTTGCATTCCAAAAAAGAACTGACTGTTTGAGGTACTTTATGGGCTTAGGTCCGTACTTCTTGAAAAAGTCACACTCAATGGTGACTGCTATAGAGCCATGATTTCTAAATTTTAATTTCATCTATAAAACAATTATGATGGGTAGGAATTGTGGTCTCAGCATGTCACACAGCTTTGGTAGTTTCACATTTTGGACCCACAAATCAGTTGGGTTGCTTCAAAACTAAAAAAAACGGGAAGGTTTATAAGGTCATGGCATATTAGAAAAGCTTATATATTGGGTAATTGAGAGAGGAAAATGTCAGATTGTAAAAATTAGTATCAAATAATTACTAAATTAAAAATTAATTATTTTCGTAAGCGATTTTTGTTTAGCGATTAAACTCATTTTTATTTGATTGGATACGTTAATAAATAAAACTATCATTTTTGTAGTGATAATAATCCTCAAATGTGTAAAACTAACAGTTTGGGTGCGCCTTATGTGCTGGAGTGGAACCCTTTAAACCCCTTGCAGGTCAGAACGTTACAGTCAATGTTGACCGCTATATAGCCATGAGTACTCACTTCCTCGTTCATCAATTGAACAATCATGATATGCAGGAGCTGTGCAATGCAGCCAGTGCAATATGTCACGCAGCTCCCGCCACACAGTGAGACAACCCTATAGTACCTGCGGCGAAAAATGGTTTTTTGCGTGTCGTCCAATTTGGATGAAATTCGCAGTATATTAACAGATGTATGAGTAACAATTTCCTGAAATTTCAGCCTCATTACTTCATTACTTTTTGGTCTAGAGCAAGTCAAAGTTGAGGTATGCCAACGCGCTTGAAATATGTTAGTTCAATAATGTAATATTCAAAAGCTTATTAATAAAAAAATACATAATAAATATAACTTTAAAGTATTTTTTTAATTAATTTGATTGTTGTAGAATGAGCAGATATAAAAATAAATTAAAAAAAAAAAACACAAAAAAAATTTCTTAACAACAGAATTGTGGTGTAAAAATTGAACATTTTGCATTTTCAATGGACTAGAAAATATAGAGCCGCCCCTCGCCCTAGTTGCAGACTTATATCAAATGAAAGATTGAAGTCTCAGCTTTCATTACAAGTAAAGGGCATATAGCAAAAGTTTGCGAAAGTACTTCTGTTAGCATGCAATAGCATATTTCAAACAAAAACAAAAAGTGAGATTGTGGAGATTCCTAATGAGTTGAATTTAATAAGTAAATGATGGGGTGTGATGTATCTATCATCAGGGCACAGTGAATATCATCAACGTTTCACCGACATATTTTTATCAGAAACATGATAAAAATATGTTTTTAAAATCTCTTGTTCCTTTAAAGTTAACCGATCTTTACAATGATTCTTATTTGTGTTGGACAAATTCAGAACCATCTTCAACAAGACTTTGTAGGCCTATGAAATTCGAATTTGTGAAAAAAACAGCAGAAGTTGTTAACAATAAAGTGAATAATGTAAGTAAAGAAATTCAAAATTTTAAAAACGACAGAATTCGAAAGAAGTTTGCGACATCTCATAGTTTAACTATGACGATGATTGATGGAAAAGTGGCAACAACAGTCGGTAAGAATTGCTCGATGTTTGTTTGTTTCATATTGTGTGATTTGATTTACAACCGCACCTGGCTATGTAGCCTTTATCAGATGGTGGTCAAGCCACTATGTATAATTTGGAATGTTATACACGTCCTAGAAAGCCGAAGCTATAATTCTATGCAACAGAAACCTTCTAGTTGCAACTTTAATGATTTCAGAGCAGGGCTGCATATCATCACACCTTGCTAAAGAGTTGGAGACTTTCCAACTACTGTCCAGAACACATGTCTAGCATGCTCACTGGACTGGATCATTCACTTTGCGTGTCATTACCTGTGAGATGATCCTGGCCACCATAAGAGCCATTATAACTGTTATGGGGCCGCGAAACTAAAACCACCACGTTACTCCCACATAGGGGCCAACCTCAATGATCAGCCAGAGAACTATTAACTGTCTAAAGAGACAATTAATGAACTCTGGGGCACACTGATCCCCGTGGAAATAAAGTGGTGTTTCCAGTTGACTCCCTGCCTGTCTTCAGGGGACTGGGCTCCCTTTTTCCCCAGTTGCACTGTGGAATTCTATCAAGACCATATTTATGTGCCCCCGGGTGGTGTTTGTTTCATATGCGGAGCAAAACATGCTGAAATGAATAATTTGGAAGCAATTATCTTGACAACAAATTCAGCTGCAGCATTGAAATTTGGAATTTCGCCGCTACATGCTCGCATAAAATTCATGGAATGCATATTACATATCAGTTATAATTAAAATTTTAAAGCGTGGAGGACAAATAGAGACACAAAAGAACACAAAGAAACTGTTAAAATAGAAATAAAAAAAAATTCCAATCAGTTGTGGGTTTAAAAATCGATGTGGTGAAACAAGGCATGAGAACAACCAATGATGTCAATGTCTCTTGAAGTTTTTTTTGAAAATCAAAAAATAACCGCATAACTAGCATAACTGGTGTACAGGTGCCCCTGTACGCTAGTAGATAGTGTACTAGCTTATCGGTGTGGGGGTTGTGAGTTCGATTCCCAACGAAGACCTTGATTTTTTTCACTACAAGGATAAAAATTGACTGTCGGTAGAGCTGCTCAGCAATGAAGGCATAGTCACTGGTCGCTGTGCTGTTTTATACACGACAGTGAATTTCCGACTATCATTCTACTTTCACCTCCTGTTTCATCTCTTCTCTATCTCTTTCCTAAAGAATGTTGCACGGTACTTGACTAAATAGGCATTGTTGCCTGAAGTGCTACTTCTCTTTAAAAAAAAAATGTAGACTTAATTCACCAATTTAAAATTATGTATATTAAATACTATAAATACTAGTAGAAATATAGATGTTGGTTTGCAGTTTTTATTTTTGAAAGTATATTTTTTAAATTTTATTTAATATTAACTTTTTTTTTGCTACAGGTTTGTTATCCGAAGAAGCGCATGAAGCAATGAATAAGTAGTATAGAAACTGTAGACCAGTGATGGGCGAACTACGGTTTCAATCCGGCCCGTCGAGCGTTTTTCAAACAAAAAAATTAATCACCTATTAAAAAATTATGCCAAAAAAATAAATTTACATTATGTTTTTAAAAAGATATAAATTGACAATTTTAGGGAAAAAAAATGCGATGTTTTAATATTATATTTTGTCCAAACTGCGTAGTTTTCTAGGAAATATTGTACACACAAGAGAACAATCTGATGCAATATTCCAAAAAGAAACATAAATATAAAACACTAACAACTAATATGGAAAACTGAACGTATAACATAACAACAACAACTATTACATGTGAGATCTAGAAGATTCTTGAATATTCGAGACAACATGCGCAACAAATATAAAAGGGTCAGCGATGGATTAATCAGCAATCAGTAAAAGTGTAAATCTCGTGACGTAAAGAATAAATTGTGAAGTAAAATTATAAAGTTGCCAACGTACAGTTTTATTTGTGTAATTAAAATAATAAAGTGTATTGTAAATTGTAAATTTATGGGGGTAAATGTCAATCGAAAATAGAAAGAGAAAAATTGATGCGGAATGTCGAGTATTTCAAGAAGAGTGGACATGGAAGTAATTCTTTATGGAATATAACCAAAAACCTATTTGTCTTATCTGCCAAGAAGCGGGAGCTGTACTAAAAGATTATAATCTCGCTAGGCACTTTAATTCAAAACATCTTCTTGGGTCGAAGTACTATAAAATGACCCATGAAGACAAGAAAGTTCATTCAGAGGAATTGAAAAGAAAAATATCTACTCAGCAAATGTTTTTTTTTAAAATCAAACAAGTGTCCAGCGATCCTCCACGTTAGCTGGTCACATTGTTGCCTATAAAATAGCAAAAAGCAAAAAGTAACAAACCGTTTTCTGAAGGAGAATTTATTAAGGATGTGTTAATTAGCATTGGAAAAGTATTATGCCCAGAAAAGGTAAACGATTTAGAATCTATAGAGCTGTCACGTAGAACGGTCACAAAACGAATTGAAGCAATTTCTTCTAATTTAGCCCATCAACTCGATGGACGTCTTAAAAAGTTTAAGTATATTTCAGTCACTATGGACGAGAGTGTTGACAGAAGTGATACAGCCCAAATTCTATTTTTTATCATAGGAGTCGATGAAAACTTTGTAATAACCGAAGAACTTGCTTGTTTGAGATCTTTGAAAGGAAAGACGACAGGAAAAATAATTTATGATAAATTCAGAGAGGGGATGGAATGCTCCAATTTCCAAATTAATTAATTTAACAACTGATGGAGCACCTAACATGGTAGGAAAAAATACGAGGTTTGCAGGAGTTTATAAAAGTCAGAATCCTGAAAGCGAAACAAATTTTTTACATTGTATAATCCACCAAGATATTCTTTGCAAGGCTGCCTTCGATATTAACTTAAAATATTTTAAAATTAATTAAATATGCACCAATCTTTTAAACGGTCTTTTAAATAATTTAACGATTTTATTTTATCGATATTTCGTTTTCCTCTGGAAAGCTTCTTCAGGAAATTAAAATTAAATCGTTAAATTGAAAAGACCGTTAAAAAAATTAGTGCATATTTAATTAATTTTAAAATAATATTAAATACGTAAATTAAAAAAAGGTCGAATAAAAATAAAAGTAATAATTTTAAAATGAATTAATACCATTCGAGCCCGTGGTTTGTTACATCGACAATTTCAAGAGTTTTTATAGGAAGTTGATGCAGAATTTTCAGATGTTCTTTATTACACAAAAATCAGATGGCTGAGTTGTGGGCATGTCTTCTCGAGAAATTGGAGTCTTCTCGAAGAAATCAAAGTTTTTCTAAAAACCAAAACTGAAATTTGGGATAAGTGGGAAATATTGAAGGATAAGAATTGGTGCATCGAGTTTGCTTTTTTCACGGATTTACTCGATCACTATAATAAACTAAACAAGAAGTTACAGGGAAGAAATCAATTTATAGATGAAACTTGGGGCAATTTGAGGTCTTTTAAAACTCAATTGTTTATATTTAATAAATGTTTGGGAAAAAATGATTTCATTCATTTTCCAAGACTTAATTAATTCTTTGAGGCCTCTGAGTCAAGAGAAGTTAAAAGTCTTTTCACAATCTTTATTAAAACTGTATTCAGAATTTGAGGCAAGATTTGCTGACCATACAACCATCTTTAAATATTTTTTCAATGCCTTTTAATGTTAATCCTGAGAATGTTCCATCTGATCTACAATTGGAAATTATCGAATTGCAATGTAATAATAATTTAAACCAGCTATTTAAAAATACAGATAAACTTAATTTCTACAATTTTTATAGTTCTTTAAACGATCTTTTTTATCTTTAATAAATATCTTTTTTCTTTTTTTAGATCTTTTTTTATATATTTTTTCTTTTCAATATTTCGCTTTCCTTTGGAAAGCTTTTTCAGGAAAAAATTTAAAAAATTTAAAAAATTTTTTCCTGAAGAAGCTTTCCAAAGGAAAGCGAAATATTGAAAAGAAAAAATATATAAAAAAAGATCTAAAAAAAGAAAAAGAATATTTCTTAATTTCTACATATAAATCCTTACCAAAAGATGAATTTCCAAAACTAATTAATCATGCGCAGAAAATTATGGCAATGTGAACAGGCCTTTTCAGTAATGAAATGCAGACAGAAAAAAAATCAATAAGAAACCGATTGTGAGACGAGAGTCTATTTAATTTATTAAAAGTCGCATCCTCGCAGAAACAGGTCCATGCTTCTCATACATTTGGATAATCTTAAAATCATACTAAACCGTATCTTGCTCCTGTCCAGAACACATGTCTAGCATGCTCACTGGACTGGATCATTCACTTAGGGTGTCATTAACAGCGAGATTATCCTGGCCACCATAATAACCATTATACTGTTATGGGGCCGCGAAACCACAACTACCACGTTACTTCCATAAAGCGGCCAACCTCAATGATCAGTCAGAGAACTATTTAATGTCTAAAGAGGCAAATAATGAACTCTGCAGCTAACTGATCCCCGTGGAATTAAGGGGAGCTTCCAGTTGACTCCCTGCCTGTCTTCAGGGGACTGGGCTCCCTTTTTCCTCCAGTTGCACAGATCTAGATAGCTGTTACGTACTATAAAGACCATAAATGTGTCCCTGGGGGGGAACTAATAAATATATAGCTTAAACCGCACTTTTAATTGAACAGCAACCCCATAATTTTTTAATGAGTAACCATCTATGTTTTTTTTTTAATTTAATGGCCCGCCGCAAGATTTTTTTTAATTTATTGGCCCGCTACCCAAAAAGTTCGCCCATCACTGCTGTAGACTATTCCATTCTCGTAAAAATTCACGTATTTTTATTTATTTTATTTAAGTCTATCAATTTATAATTCTTACAGACTATTAGTACATATTTATATATATATGTATATATATATATATCTATATATATATATATATATATATATATATATATATAACTAATGAAAGAGAAAAAAAAAATATCATAATTATATTTATTTTATCAGATTTGCATTTAAGGTATAATCAATACAATAGTATAATTTATTAAAGTGTTTACAACATCTAACGAAAGGATCAGAGTTTGCATAGTTCGTTCTAAAATATTGAATATCCAATGGATAAAAGTATCGAGTAGGTCGCCGCGGAACACAAAAAGATATATTTTTAATTACGAAGTTAGAGGAGGTATTACCATTAATTATATTTAAAATGAACATGGCATTAAGCATAGTTCTGCGACTTTCTAGACATGGTAACTTGATAAGAGTAAGTCTAGATTAATATGATGGTTGTAACGACACGTTCTCGCGTTATGCTGAGGTAAAGCTCGTGGCGTCCAGGGTTCGTTACCAAAAAAATGTTGCTTCACTAAAAACACAAGAGCCACTTTTGTTTTACTAATAAAATTTTTTATTATTATAATCCAATTCTTAAACTAAGTTAAAATTATACTACATCACTACTGAGCACGCCAACGACGATCAACCGCCTCGAGGCCCTCAAGAGTTTTCGTCTCCGC
Source organism: Trichopoda pennipes (assembly GCA_030448955.1). Classification (NCBI taxonomy): domain Eukaryota; kingdom Metazoa; phylum Arthropoda; class Insecta; order Diptera; family Tachinidae; genus Trichopoda; species Trichopoda pennipes. The sequence goes on from JASKUP010000064.1 coordinate 8,111,391, forward strand.
TGTCCGCCGGCTAGCCTACTGCTTCTCCCACTGGAGCGAATAAAATTCTGGTCCAGTCTGAGCAGAACAGTTTGCCTCTCCACCAATTTTTGATTTGTTGCGTTTGTCACGAATAAGATTCTGAGACAAACTTTCCACGTCGAAATTGGTGTTAGCCTTTTGACGATCTTGTCCGTCTTGTTCAGCTAGGGTGAATTAAATTCTGGCTTTGCTGAACAAAGCGCGACCTTGCTCTGGCCTACGTCACCTGGGCGAATAAAATTCTGGCCAGGTGAAACAGCGACAGAACTTGCTTGGCCGGAAACCTTGGCTTTTCTCAATTAATTCAAAGTCGAATAAAATTCTGGCTTTGATTAAGTGAGCTGAAGACTATTTTAATGAAGTTGAATAAAATTCTAGCTCACTTAAAGAAGTCTTGCCCAGGTTGCTTGCCCGTGGCTACTGCTTGCTACTGTTCAGGGTTGGGTTTAATGGTATGTTTTCCTTACGGATGTATCTTCATGTTAATAGGTGGTGCTTTTTAAGGGCTATTATAAATTCAAATATTTCATTAACAAATAATAAATGTACTTATAAAATATTATGAATATTATGAATTATATAAAATGAAAAGTGTATAATAATATAATAAGTGTCTCTTTTTAAAAAAATTAGGAAATTCATTAAACAATAAATAATCAGAAATGTAAAAATTTATGAAAGTCAGTAAAAAAAATTAAAAGATTTGAAAAACATATATATAGAGTCTAATTGCTTGTGATTTAATTGCTATGTGATCCAAAAACGAGCCTTGCCGACTTTTGGTCGTCACATGGTAAACATAGCGGGTTCCATTGTAGTCTACGTAAACAAAATATAAGAAAATGTTTTTGCACACATTCAATTGCGTTACTGTACTGTTACTGTTTTGTACTGTGGATCCCATATAATTGACCCATATTCCAGAACTGGACGAACCAATGACATAAATAGATATTTGGTGATGTAAGAATCTTCAAATTCCTTTGCCCAACGTTTAATGAAACCAAGCTGGCATCTTGCCTTGCTCACAATTAGGGAAATATGTCGAATGAAATTTAGTTTACGGTCAAGTATAATTCCAAGATCTGTGATCCTGCAAACATTTTCCAGCTCATTGGCACCTAAAAAGTATCTAACGTTTAAATGGTTCCTTCGGAAAAAGCACATATATTTACATTTATCGAAATTCAATTTCATTAGGTTCAATTCTCAGCAGGAGTATAAAGAATTTAAATCTGCCTGTAGCAGCATGTGATCAACATATTAATTATAAGCAAAAAATATTTTAACATCATCCGCATAATAATGTATAAAAGAATTTTTGATGACACCAGCTAAGTCATTTAGAAATAATAAAAAAAGAAGAGGTCCAAGATGGCTCCCTTGAGGAACACCAGATGAAACGGAAGTTGGCTTAAAAATATCATTTTTATATGCAACATTCTGTTTCCTGTTCCTAAGGTATGAATTTATCCATTTTAAACAATTTTTGTGTGAATCCCATATAATGTAGTTTCCTGAGAAGTAGTCCAAGGTTAACCTTATCAAATGTCTTGATAAAATCTGTATAAACAAGGTCAGATAGTGTGATTTGTTTTACATCCGCACCTGGCTATGTAGCCTTAATCAGATGGTGGACAAACCACAATTGTATAATTTGGAACGTCATACATGCGTCCTAGGAAGCCGAAGACATAATTCTAAGCAACAGAACCAACTAGTTGCAATTTTAATGATTCCAGGGCAGGGCTGCAAATCATCACTCCATGCTTAAGAGTTGGAGACTTTCCAACTCCTGTCCAGAACACATGTCTAGCATGCTCACTTGATTGAATCATTCATTTTGCGTGTCATTATCAGTGAGATGATCCTGGCCACCATAATAACCATTATACCGCGAAACCACAACCACCACGTTACTTCCATATAGGGGCCAACCTCCATGATCCGCCAGAGAACTATTAAATGTCTAAAGAGACAAATAATGAACTCTGGGGCACACTGATCACCGTGGAAATAAAGTGGAGTTTCCAGTTGACTCCCTGCCTGTCTTCAGGGGACTGGTCTCCCTTTTTCCCCAGTTGCACTGTGTCTAGATAGTGGAATTCTATAAAGACCATATTTATGTGCCCCCGGGGGGAGTATAAACAAGGTCAGTTTGCATTTTATTGGCAAAACCACGGTTAACCAAAGTTGTGAGTTGTAAAAGATTAGTAACAGTAGAACAGTCTCTTAGAAAGCCATGTTGACTAGACGATAATATTGAAGACACTTGATGGCACAAACGATCCGTAACTAATTTTTCAAATAGTTTAGGTATTACACTCAGTTTGGCAATTCCTCTATAATTTCTAATATCATTGTTTTTACCAGACTTAAACATGGGAATAATGAGAGAATTCTTCTATACTGTGGGAAATATACCAAATTTAATTGGGAAATTGAATAATATTGAAAGAGCAGCTACAAAAGCATCTGCGCAGTTTATAATGCAATGCAACTTGGAACTTTGTTTCGTCCACTCTTATAAGAAAATTTCAGTTTTTTCAAACCAGTAGGGACAGATATTGCATCCAAACATGGCAGTAAAATAGCCTGACTTCCCAAATTCTGCATTAGTTGCCCATTAAAGTTAATACCCTGATCATCCGCATACGTAGATGAAAAGAATTTAGCAAATGGATTACTTATATCAGTATAATCATCTGATTCACATTCATTTAATGTCATAGAAGGCGGAATGGTAATAGATTTTCTCTTTATATTCACAAAATTATAAAAAGACTTAAGATTCTTGTCAAAGCTATTCTTAATTTTTGTCAGGTAACAGTTATAACATTCTTGATTTAATTTATTGTGTTCAGCACGGGCAACAGAGTATTTCATAAAGTCAACTGATCCAGAATTTTTTTACTTTTTATACCATTTATTCTTGTAATTCTTAATTTTGGAAAGCAACTTACAATTCCATGGAGGTCCAGATAAATGAGAAACAATTTGCATAATGATGTGATCAACGACATCGGACTTATCTTCAGAGAATGAAGATGTAATGCACTATTTGCAAATATTATCAGATCCTTATATTAATTCATTTAGAATGAGAATGAAATTAAAAAATTAGAATACCATGATGATGTTAAAAAATTATTGATAGAATGAAAAAATTGGTTTTTTTATTGCATTTCAATTGGAAGTCGGCGTAATAGTGGGCGAATTTTCTTAATTTTTTTTAAAAAGACTGGATTTGTCTCAAAAATTAGCTGTGCACAATTTCAGAGCTCTACAATGACTCCTTGTATTTAATGCCGGCATGTTTGACTGTGCGCCATAATTTCACGTTTCGGCTTTATTAATTAGCCTCCAAGATCTTGTGATTTAATACCGCCAAACTATTTCCTGTGGAGCTACCCCCCGGGGGCACATATATGGAGGGAGAGCTACTATGTAGACCTGTGCAACTTGAGGAAAAAGGGAGCCCAGTCCCCTGAAGTCAGCTGGGGTACAACTGGAAACTCCACTTTATTTCCACGCAAATCAATAATGCCCGCAGAGTTCGTTACTTGTCCCTTTAGACATTTTACTGTTCTCTGACTGATTATTGAGGTTCGCCCCTATAAGGGAGTATCGTGGTGGTTGTGGTTTCGCGGCCCCATATCAGTCTATAGTTCAATGGTAGACGGGTTCATTTCACCTTTAATAACACCTACCTGGTGAAATGTTCCCAGATCCAGTGAGCATGCTATACATGTGTTCTAGACAGGAGTTGGAAAGTCTCCAACTCTTAAGCAAGGAGTGATAATTTGCAGCCCTGCTCTGGAATCATCGAAGTTGCAACTAGAAAGTTCTGTTGCACAGAATTATAGCTTCCTAGCAGGAGGATGACGTTCCAAATTATGCAATGGTTTGATCCACCTGATTAAGGCTTCATGGCCAGGCGCGGATGTAAATCTAATCACACACAGTTCCTCTGGAGATATGTGAAGTCGCTAGTCTATGTCAAGAAGCCCGATACGATTGAATACTTGGATGACAACATTTGCCGTGTTATTGGCGCTACATACAAAATTCTTCGAACATAATACCTTCTATATAGATGATGTACAAGCCAGCCGTGGCGCTCATATACCAAAAGTCGTATATAAATTTAAATGCCCCAAGAGTATCTTTTGATTAAAGTAAATTTCATATGAATTTTAAAAAATTCATCTTTGTTTTATTATATTTCAAAGTTCTATACCTCTAGAAAAAAATACCCTTTATAATGACCTAGAGCTAGCATCATCCATCTATCCAGGATATAAATAATTTATTTTTGTTTTTCTTTTCATATTTGTTACATTAAGAAGAATTTATTTGAAATTTTAAAATTATGGCAACAAAAGCAGTAGGAAGACAGACAGACAGACCAATTGATGACAAATTTTATTGAAAAGGACAATTTTATGAGAGGATAATAATTTTTCATTACACTACAATAATGCAAAGGATCAAAAGTTCTTATGGCGAAACAGTTAAATATTAAATTTTTTAGGAATAAAATTAATACAGCCACCAAAAAGTTAGTTAATTTTATGATTTTCATTTTATTTTTCTCCCACTTGATAGTGGGAACGCTGGTTGTGATAATGAAGTTAGTGGAACTCTTTAGAGTTTGTGTTTGATTACAAGGATATGTCAATAAATTTGTGTTGTTTGATCTTGCTGTTTAATCTCCGGTATATTGTAGTGGATCCATGTTTTCTTCACTGATACGCAACGCCCAAAACTTCTCCATATTGTGTGGATCCATCTTAACACACCGATAATCAAACAGCAGCACTAAACAGCACGAAATACACTTTTTCCGTTTTCTTCTTAAATCGCTAAATAGTCTGCTGTCAACGGCTGCCAAACGCAAACTATATTACGCAGCTTATTCAAATTCAGAGAGCAGTCAAAAATAACAGTTGTCCATTGACAGTAGTAGTGATATAATTTTTGTTAAGAGTCAAAAAATTCAAAAACTCACCGACATATCGATCGCCCATGTAAATGATTTTGAAAAGAGAGTTTTAGTGTCAACTACTGGTGAAAATAGCATGAGCATGAGATTATGAGCTGAATAGTGGAACTTTACAACCGCTTTCAGGCAATCTTTCCCAACGATGCGTCGCAAGTCAATCTAAAAAGTTAAAATAACCATAATGGAAGTTTTTTGACTCCTGCCTCAACTCTTTGTATTTGTTGGACTTTCTTGTTCATCTTTGGCTGGTCCGATAATGTCGCCAAATAGCAGCTATTTTATTGGAATAATTTGGTACCATTTTGAGCCGCAAACTTTATGTTCAAAAATTTAAAGGAAAAAAAAACAAAAGCAGCAAAGACTCTATGAAATATTTGATGAAAATGAATAATGAATTGGAAAATAAAGCAAATTGCTCGATTTTATATTGTTTTATCAAACAAAGGGAAAAAAACATATACCACACTTTTAAGTGGTGGAAGCTAAGTTCTATATAATACAAGCCATATGATATTTTTAACCGGCAGCAGGAACAACAGATTTCTCCTCTTATTTTCAAAACTAGTTAGACAAGTGACTTGTTTCGAGAGAAAGCGGTATAGGGTCCGCCAAACAACTTTTTTTTGTTCTTGTTTTAAATGCTATAAACAAAACTACTGAATATTTTCTCAAATTTCTTTTTTTTTTATTTGAAAGTACAATCCTTCCGATTAATAATGGAACATAATTTCATTCAAATGGCTGCCTCGGCTGGCCATGCAGTAGCCTACACGATGGGTTCAATTTTCAAGCACATTATCGATTGTGTGCAGCTGTATTTTACCTATGGCTTCACGAATATTGTCCTTTAAAGCTTCAATTGTCTCTGGCTTGCGGGCGTAACACTTATCTTTGACGGCACTCTACAAATAACAGTCCAACGGTGTCAAATCGCAGCTCCGCGGTGGGCAAACGACATCAACTCGGCGGTTGATAATGCGATCTTCAAAAATAGGGCGCAAAATATTGAGTGTAGCTTCGGCTGTGTGGTAGGTAGCGCCGTCATGTTGAAACCAAATGTTGCTAATATTCTCCTCTTCAATTTTTGTGAACAAAATTTCGTTCAACATGGCCCGATAACGATCGCCATTGACTGTAACGGCCACTCCTTGCTCATTTTCGAAGAAAAATGGCCCAATTATGCTCTGGAGCAAAATCCGCACCAAACAGTGACTCGTTTTGGGTGCATCGGCTTCGTCGGGTTGTTTGTACCCCAAATGCGAAAATTTTGCTTGTTTACATACCCGCCAAGATCAAAATGAGCTTCATCTGAAAAGATGATTATTTTTTTTTGCATAATCGGCATCTTCTTTAAGTCGATCGCAGGCCCACTTAGCGAAGCGAAAACGCTTTGGATAGTCACTTGGCTTCAACTCCTGAACCAGTGGGACTTTGTATGAGGGCATACCAAAGTCTTTATGCAAAATTCGTCTCAATGATGTCTCTGAAATGTTCAATTGTTGAGAACGACGGTGAATTGATGTTGATGGCACTTCACGCACACCAGTTTCTTTCACTTTTTTCACAAGATAACGAACATACGGAGCTGACGGTGCTTCTCTTCTTCCAAAATCCATACGCAATTTTCGCACACCACACATTCCGCAACATTACCACGACTTTCAAAGTAATGTCGCAATATTTCCCAGCGTTGTTCAAGCGTATACACAACCCTATTCGTTCAGTGGAAGGATAAAACTAATTATCTGTCAAACATGAGCTAAGTGTTGCCATTTACGAAATAAGCACTAGTTGATAAAAAAAAAACGTTAGATGACGGACCCTTTACTTACGCATCCCAATGTCACTGCAAATTCACACTTGTAAATAAATTTCTTAGGGGATTTTCAAAGGCATTTGTACTTTTTTTTCAGACCAGCACTCAAGGGGGATGACCGCTACATAGGCAATCCATTGTGCCAGAACTAGGATATTAAGTTATGGGGAGGAGGAAAGAGGGACATTCTATTGGCATTTTCCTACATTGAAAGTGATAGAAAGAACTTTTGGAGAGAGTTGTGAACAACTGCATTTTCTCTGTAATGCGTAGTGCGATTTACCGGCCAATTAATCACAAATGGATAAGCTCTCAATGGAAAGTGTGTGTGAAAAACGTGTGAGAAACGGAAACAAGTTCACTAATTTAAATACAGCACCTAACATTGTAATAACGATAAAGCAGTGAAATAGAACCAACATTGCGGCGATGCTCTAGAGAATCAATAGAATTACATACCGTCCATTTTATGATCAATATAAGCGTCCATTAAAATGGACGCAGTATACGATTTTCAAAATGCATTTGCACAGTTTGGAAGCGTTGTTCGGGCGTCAGTATACTCATGTTGCAGTGCTTAATCAAACTAAATATAATAATGTTTTTCCAATTCATAAATTTACGGTTTTATAGTTTTGATTGGGTAGCCCTGTAGGTAGTGTACTAGCTTATAAGACTAGGGGTTCGATTCCCAACAAAGACCTTGGTTTTTTCACTACAAACATAAAAACTGACTGTCTTAAAAAAAAACAAAAACAACAAAAAACACTAAATATAAAACACTTGACAGCTAACAAAATGGCCGCCATTTACAAAAGTGTTGCCAACTTTACGTTCTATACGTCTATAAATAAAACTCTTTTCTACTAATAAAATAAAAAATATTTATTTTACAAAGGATACGTCACGGCTATTTTCATCATCTATTGTTTTTTCTTAAGCTGCTATCGATAGCTTTTAGATAAAAGGGTATATCGAGCATCTATAGTGTGTCCGCCGGGAAGGTATGCATTGTTTTGCCGCCATTTTGGTAAACATTAGTATTGACAGTTCATATTTAGTACTCGTGTAGTAGACACGTGGCAAATTTATTATAGAAAAATATTCGATAAGCCGAGGTGTTTTAATCGGTAAAACATTTTCTCAAAATCAATCATCGATTGCTGTGATGATGAGAAGTTTACGTGAAATTTTTGGGAGAAACAGCGTGCCAACAAATGTACTATCGTATAGTGAATGAACCACAATGTTTAGAAAGATCGGCTAAAAACATTACCGCTGGTCAAGAAAGTGTTCAAAACAATCCGACGCCGCACACTGGGGATTTTTCTATGGAAGTGAGGAAAAAAATATATTTGCCAAAAAATGTAGTGATTTCATCACAAATTTATTTTTATTTATATAGTAATACACAAAAGTAATCAAATTAAAGAAAGTTAAAGAAATGTCGATCGTTACCTGCGATGTAAAAAGCCATAACTAACAAAAAAATTTTAATTATTTTTTTAATTTATATAATAGTTATAGTTTTTTGATTTTTTTAATATTTTTTAGTAGTTAATTATAAAGCACTAGGTCACTATTTAATAAAAAATTTTTAAAAACTTTTATTTTTTATTTTTTAGTAATTAATTTTAAGCACTAAGTCTTATTTAATAAAAAATTTTTTTAAAAAACTTTACGTTTTATTATTTTTTCGATATTTCGTCACACCGTTGGTTGGCATCATCAGGAAAAACAAAAATAATGAACAAACAAATTGAAAAAATTTTTTGATTAACAAATTCAAAATAATCAAAAAATTTTTCAAAAAACAAAACAAACAAAAACAAAAAAAAACGACAAATTGAAAAATTTTTTTGTTTTACAAAATTTTCAACATTAAAAAATTTTTAAATGAAAAACAATTTTTAAAAATACGTGCTTTATAATTAACTACTAAAAATTATTTTTAATTTTTAATTTATTTATTTTGAATCTATTTTTAATTTATTATTCTAAAAAAGCCTTAACTTCGTCGCTTATAACACTATGATCTTTCTGGCTAAATTTGAAATCATGGGATCTGTTGTTACCATCATTCGGTGCATAATATCTTCGTTCGAGGCAATTCGACTTGAGACATTTTCTGGAGTGTCTAAGGCGATATTTTTTTTAGTCTTTGTTACGACTTTCCTGAGCCTCTTCTGATAGTAGGCCTACAGGGAAAATACATTTTTCAATTATATCCTTGCCATGAATCAGAATTTTGTGAAGTGTAGGTGGGGTATATTTTACCACTCGTACAGTGCAATTTTTTTTGGATCTACTACCTCGATGATTGTTATAGTTTCGAGAATTATTGAAAACCTCTTGATTATGTTTTCATCTAGACCCGTGATTTCGGAAATCAAATCAGTATTAGCAAAGAATCTTCGTAACGTATTTACTGAACAGTATCAACCTGTTAGTTTACATAATAAAATAATATTCGTTTTGAAATTCTTAGGTTTAAATTAAGATGGTTCAGTAAAACATGAGCTTGAGACGGCTATAAAAAAGAAAACTAGCAGTCAGCTCAGATTAATTCTTTTTGTTTTGATTGTACCATTTAGTCTAAAATTTCAAAACATCATTGCATATTGCATGAAGAGTATGTTGACAATTTGAATTTTTTCCGCGAAATCCCCAGTGTGCGCCGTGCTCAAAAGATTCGTCTTCAAAGAACTTTGACCACAATTTTGCACAAGGATTTTCAGTTGTTTCCATATAAGATTCAGCTGATTCTTCTTCCATAATATCATTTACCCCGCCATACATATACCAATAGGATGTTACAGCTTGCCAACAAGAATCCCATGAAAAAATCATAATGAGTGACGAGGCCCATTTTCATTTGAATAAATATGTGAGTAAACAGAATAGTCGGTTTTGGGGTTCAAAAGTCACCTTTGCATTCATTAAAAGTGACAGTCTGGTGTGCAATTTGGTCAAAAGGAATCATTGCACCTTACTTCTTCATTAAAACGGCGTAACGGTAACTGTGAATGGGAAGCGATATCGTGATATGATTGAAAACATTTTAATATCACAACTACATGCTTTGGGCTTGATTAACATGTGGTACCAACAAGACGGTGCCACATCGCATACAGCCAGGATTATAATGGAATTACTGTGAGAACTCTTTCCACAACAAGTTATTTCAAGAAATGGTGATGTTGATTGGCCTCCACGGTTGCCTGATTTGACTACTCCGCACTTCTTTTTGTGGAGATATCTGAGAAGCAAGGTTTGTGCAAACAAAACAGAAAGGCTAGAGCAACTCAAACAAAATATTCGTGATGAAATTAATGTGCTCAAAAGGGTTCTCATTTGTAAGGCTAACAAAGGTGGACATTTTTCTAATATTGTATCCGATACATCCCCCCCGGGGGCACATTTATGGTCTTTATAGTACGTAACAGCTGTTTAGATCTGTGCAACTGGGGGTATAAAGGGAGCCCAGTCCCCTGAAGACAGACAGGGAGTCAACTGGAAACTCCACTTTATTTCCACGCGGATCAGTGAACCTGCAGAGTTCATTATTTGTCTCTTTAGACATTTAATAGTTCTCTCACTGATCATTGAGGTTGGCCCCTATATGGGAGTATCGTGGTTTTGCGGCCCCATAACTGTTATAATGGTTATTATGGTGGCCGGGATCATCTCACTGATAATGACACACAAAATGAATGATCCAGTCCAATGAGCATGCTTGACATGTGTTCTGGACAGGAGTTGGAAAGTCTCCAACTCTTTAGCAAGGTGTGATGGTTTGCAGCCCTGCCCTGGAATCATTAAAATTGCAACTAGGTGGTTCTGTTGCATAGAATTATGGCTTTGGCTATCTAGGACGCATGTATGACGTTCCAAATTATACAATAGTGGTTTGTCCACCATCTGATTAAGACTACATAGTCAGGCGCAGATGTAAAACAAATCACACTCTGATAATGACACGCAAATGGAATGATCCAGTCCAGTGAGCATGCTAGACATGTATCCTAGACAGGAGTTGAAAGTCTCCAACTCTTTAGCAAGGTGTGATGGTTTGCAGCCCTGCCCTGGAATCATTAAAGTTGCAACTAGGTGGTTCTGTTGCTTAGAATTATGTCTTCGGCTTCCTAGGACGCATGTATGACGTTCCAAATTATACAATTGTGGTTTGTCCACCATCTGATTAAGGCTACATAGCCAGGTGCGGATGTAAAACAAATCACATAATCTGTATCCGAAACATAGTTGTCGACATTAACTAAAACATTTATCAATATAAGATCCATTTTCTTTCACCCTGTACTTTGACATCACCCCATATTTTTGTTGTTATTATAATTCAGTTTATCATTTAGTTACTTGTTTTATTCTGCGTTAGTTTTTTGTGTTTTTGTTTTCTGTTGTTTATCTTATTTGGTATAATTTCTTATAATCATGTTGTTATTGTCTTGGGCTGGAATTTGTGAGGCTACCAGAAGAGGACATTTATCTGATATTGTATTCCATACATAATTGCCGACAGTAAATAAAACATTTGTCAATATAAGATCCGTTCTCTTTCTCTTAATCAAAAATTTTAATCAAACAAAGTAGTATACCTTCCCGGCGGACGCCTTGTACTTGAAGTATTTTTGAACTCTTTGGAGAGCTTAAGGGTTTTTTTCTTCAACTTCATAAGGTGAAAGATGAAAGCTTTTTTTTGTGAAAAGCAAATGCATACTTAGGTTTACACAAGTTAAGCCTGCAGCTAGCGCTCATATATTTCTTTTTTGTAAATACTCGTATCCATAAGCAACTGAATGTGATCATATTAATTTTGAAAATTAACTTAAAGATTTTTCTTTATAATTCACTAATATTTTCAGCTCGTTATCGATATGTAAGCAAATAAATTATTTTTGCTCTTTTTGCTCTTAAAAGAATTGACTTTTGATTTGTGGTTTCAAAAAAGAAATATTAAAAAAGCAAATGACCCTTGTGTCGCAGCTTTCAAAGATTTTCATATTTAAAAAATATATAGAAACAGCCAACCAACCAGTGGGTGTATGAATTATTTGAAAATATTTTGGCAGCAACACTAAACCAAAAGAACGAAACCACAGAGGAACTCAACAACTCGCTATTTTATGCAAGGAAGGGGGGGGGGGGAGGTAGAGAAGATAAAGGATATGAAATAGAATAATAAACATTTATTGTATTTATGGTTGAACATAAATTAGAGGATAATAGTTGCAACATGACCAAAACCCACTCTAAAGAATTTATTTATTTATTTGTAATTTGAGGATTTCAATAAATTAAATTAATAAAACTTATAAATATTTTTGACAGTAAAAGTTAAAAACTTACAACAACAGCAGCAAAAATCTCTTCAAATGTACAGAAAATAAAAGTTTTTTTTTTTTGCGAAAACGATAGAATTTCATGAATGGCATTGATTTCGTTGGCACGTACATAAACATGTCTAAATATGGACATGGATGTTGATGATGTCTTCTTTAAGTAGTTGCGCCGGCCAGCTAAATAACCAAAAAAAAAAAACTGACAAACAAACTTATGGTTCTGTATGGATGGACAACCACACAATTTACCAAAAACAATAACACCAAACATTAACAAAAAGAAACATTTGTTTCGTTCTTTTATTTTCATTTTTTTATTTTTGTGTCGTTTTGAAAATGGATCTTTAGCCGACCCGAACGCCTTTTACTTCAACTTTATTTGCTTGTTTTGTGATGATTATTGACTTAAATATAGAATTACACTCAAACACTCATAAATGTTATTGGATTCTGTAAAATCCCAAAGTCAGGTCTGAGAATTTGATGTACAGTGGTGGGGAATGTTTGTTTATGGAAAACAAATTTTTCTGTAAAGAAAATTCTTAGTTTGTTCTAATCATATTATGATGGTATTCTATTATATTTTATTTATATTTGAAACATAACTATGGTTAAATTTTAAAATGTTATTATTATACATTTTTTATTTAGAAATTTATTTCTAAATAAATTATTTTTTTAATTAAAAAATTTATTTATTTTTTTTTTTTAATATAAACGGTTTTTCAACAAGAAGTTTGTTTTCTAAAACCTTATAACTTTTTATAATTTTTTAATCTTTATTAAGATGATTCAAATTTTTATTGTATAATAAAGAGAAAAATTCGACAATTAAGAATAAAAAATAATATCTGGCAAATATCTGACTACGACCACGCTAGCAGATATCGCTTCTTTCATCAAAATTTTTAATCGCTTTTTGGCACTATGGCGGTCCTATTTTGTTAATCACATCAAAGATTTTGCGTTTTAAGGCTGAAATCGATTCGTTTGGCTCCGTATAGTCTCTGTCTCTAACAAAAATAATTAAAATCCACTATGCAAAATGGTGGTCCTGTGAAAGGTACATTTCGTAAATTTCGTGATTTTTTCAGATAACATAAATCTCCGAGGCCGGTTTTAAGAATTTATTAAATTTCTATACAAAATGTGAAAACACCAAGGCATGTTCGACCGGGTCGTTCAACTGAAAACATCACAGCCGTGAGCCACAGTGTTGAAACAGATCCAATTAATCGACGTTCTCTACAATTTGAGTTATCCGAAATCACCACATGCTGAATTTTGGGCAAGGATTTGAGTTTGAAGCCTTATAAGGTTCAACTAATGCAGGAATTAAAGCCTACCTATCATTCACATCGCCGTAGATTCGCTCAATTCAGTCAGGAACAACCGGCCGGTTTTTCTGAAAAAATCATTGTTTCAGACGAAGCCCATTTACACTTCTAAGGGTATGTCAGCAAGCCATTTTGCCGCATTTTGGGCTTCTAAATACCTACAGCGATTACTGAGAAGTTTTTGCATGCTCAACGTGTTACTGTATGGTGCGCTATGTGTTGTGAAGGCGTCGTTGGAGCGTTTTTCTTTTTCGAAGATGAGACTGGAAATGCGGTAATAGCTCTCGCTATCGCAAGATGCTAACAACTCAATTTTGGCCTATTATTGACGACGTGGATATCACTGATATGTGGCTTAAACAGGGCGGTGCCACATGTTACACAGGCAATGAAACGGTGAATTTATTGCAAACCAAATTTCACGATCGCATAATTTCATGACAATCAGCAGTTAAGTGACCAGCCAGATCGTGTGATTTAACATCACTGGATTATTTTTTTGTGGGGCTATGTTAAGGACAAAGTCTTAACGGAGCCAATCGAATCGATTTCAGCCTTAAAACTTAAAATCCGTAACGTGATTAACGAAATAAGACCGCCATTTTGCCAAAAAGTGTTTCAGAAATGACAACAGTATTTCATTTACTGACGGAACAAATTGAAAGAACTTAATATCAAAAAATAAAATGTCTCTAACAGTTTTTAATCAATACGACTACTTAACACTGGAGGCACTGCCCAAAACACAAAGTACTATTTACACTATTCGCTTACACCTTTCAAAAGCGTATTAATGAGACCTTGAATATTTTTAAAAGTTTCATAAAATAAAGACTTTCATCGTTTACTTTCCTCACCACTGTTCAATATAACCTAACAGCATTATGTTTATTGTGTTGTATTTGATTCCTTTTAAGATCACTAAACAATAAAAACAACTACAAACATAAAGAAAAAATCCGGGGAATTATGCTACCGTCAAGTAAAAGAAATAAAAAAATACATGACACGAGTCAAAAACAAAATGTTGTACAAAAAAAACAACAATCATAATTCTCCTCCGTAAATATCATAAAGCAGAACAACAGCAACAACAGCAACATAAATCGACAAAAGCAAGAACAAAAACAACAAAAGAAAAGAATAGTAGACAAAAAAAAAAGCACAGAAGCATCTTTTTATTTAACCAAAATTTATGAAATGTTTTGTTTGGACGATATTGTGATGTTGGTGGTTAATGGTTGACGATGATGATGATGGTGGCATCACAAAGACCACAACGCTGACGATGTCAAAACGACAGCAACGTTTTATGCCACCAACATACTCTCATTACAATTTGTTTAGTTAAGACTCTGCCTGATATTAAGTTTCTTCAGCGTAAATGGCCCTTGAGTGGTTGTTTGGACGGATGGACGAATGGATGGACGAATGGATGGCTGGATGAATGGTTAATAGAACGTGTGTATGGTCCAGCCAATGGAGCCCTAATTGTCTTTTTGTTTTGTAGAAATAACAAAAATAATGTTTTTGGCCGTGGGATGATGACATATGATTTTATTTTACTACAATTCTTTCAATTTCCTTTTGCCTCTTTGAGCAAAAGTTAATTTTTTATTTTGATTTTTTTTTATATTTTTCATTCTCTTCCTTCATGACTATTCTCCCATTTGTATCAAACGTATGAATACAAGTATGGATGAATCATTTTTGTTAAGGTCTCGTATTGCAAGTATCGGGTGTTCTTTTTATAGAGTTAAAAAAAATCATGTTAACAACACTTTTTCTAACTGGCGGCCATTTTGCGAGCTGTCAATTAATTTATGTTTGGTTTGGTTTGGTTTTGAAGCCTGAGCAACGCTTCCAAATGGTGCGAATTGGGTCCCAAATAAGTTTTTCGCCGTTGATCGCGATTCCTATAAGCGAATTTTGTTTAGCGCTGAAACTCACTTTTGTTCGAATGGACACTTCAGTAAACAAAAGTAAAAGCGCATCCATTTGTGGTCGATTGGCCAGTGAATCGCACTACGCATTACAGGAAAAAGTTCGTATATGAAATAAAAGGAAATTTAAATCGAATGTCCACAAACACTACTCCCACTTTCCTCCTCCCCATAACTTAAGTTCCTAGTTCTGGTACAATGCATTGCATAAGTAGAGGTCATCCCCTGAGTGCGGCTCTAAACGAAAAAAAAAAAGAAACAAAGTTATCGATTCTTTCATCAAAGTTTTTAATCACTTTTTGGCAAAATGGTAAATCTATTTCGTTAATCACATCAGGAATTTTAAGTTTTATAGTTGAAATTGATTCGATTTACTTCTTATAGACTCCTTAATGCAACCCCACAAAAAACAATTGTGCAATTATGTGCTCGGGATATTTGGTTTGCAATAAATTGATCGTTTCATTGGCTGCGTTACATGTGGCACCATCCTGTTGAAACCACATAACAGTAATATCCACGTCGCCAACAATAGGCGAAAATTGAGTTGTACATCTCGCGATAGCGTGATTCATTAACCCTTAGCACATTTCCAGCCCCATCTTCGAAAAAAACAACGGCCCAATCACGCCTCCAGACAACATAGCGCACCATACAGTGACACGTTGAGCATGCCAAGGCTACTTAATAATCGCTCTAGCATTTGCAGTGATAATAATCTTGAATTGTAGGTTCAGACAACGTTACATCAATAAAAGCCAACTGTTTGAAAGCATTGCTGGTCGGAATGTAACAGTTACTGGTGACCGCTATAGATGATGTGAAGGAGCTGTGGTTGTAACAAGACAGCGCCACATAATTGATTTAACAACGGCATAGTTTACGTTTCACACCCGTAAATTGGCTTCTAAGGTCGTACAATTTGACGCTACTAGACTGTTTTCTGTGGTGATACATGAATTCGCTGGCCTACGCCGCTAAACCCTATATTCGACCAAAAATGGAATACAACTCAAATTCTATTTTGGAGTTGCTCGACTGCCTACATGAGAGGGCCAAGAGGTTCATTGGGGACAGTAGGATATCCAACTTTATTGATTCTCTAGAGCATCAACACAATGTGATATGTATTTCGCTGTTTTATCGTTATTACAACGGTAATTTCTCTCATTAACTTGTTTCCGTTACACGCACATTTGTGCGTTTAACACGCTCTTCGTTGAGGAAGAGCGTGTGAGCGTTTGTGGTTGATTGGCTAGTGAATCGCACTATGCATTATAGGCAAAATTCGTGTTTTAGCAGAATAGCTCGTATATGAAATAAACTCCGATATGTGCTTAGATTTTCCGACGGGGCTAAAATTACTTTTATTTGGGTACGGTTTTCCGTCGACCCTCGTCAAATTTGGTTTGTGAACAAAGCGGTTTCGGCTGTTTGCAAATTTGACGAGGGTCGACGGAAAACCGTACCCAAATAAAAGAAATAAACTCCATCTAGTGGTCTTTTCTGTTAGTTTCAATGTAGGAAAATTCAAGTTCTAATGCCCTTAAACACTACTCCCTTTTTTCTTCCCCCCACCTAATTCCCTAATTCTGGCATAATGCATACCATCAGTAGGGGTCATCCCCTGAGTGCTGATGGAGTGCGAAAAAAAACAATATACCACGCCTGAAAGTATGCTAAGATACCGTTAAGTCACGAATGTTGTGAGTGCCTTATGGTCTGTTGGAATCATTGGTTCGTACTTTTTTAGAATCGAGGCTAGTCGGAGTGTAACAGTCAATAGTGCCCGATATAGGGCCATAATTACTGACTATTGAACAACCATGATGCACAGGAGCTGTGATATCAACATCACGGCGCACACAGCTCCTGCCATAATAGATGTATTGAAGAAACTATTTGATAATCGCTTAGTTTACGTTTCGAAACCGTTAATTGGCCTCCAAGATCATTCGATTTAACGTTGCTAAACTGTTTTCTGTGGGGATATATAAAGTGGCCAGTTAACGGCGGTAAGCCCTCAATGACAGACAACTTGGAGGACAATATTCGCGCGTATTATTGCTTATATACAGCCATTGGCCGAAAATTGGATCTCCAGATTAGACTACGTCCGAGAGTATGTTGAGGTACGGTTACATTCCGACTGTTTGTTGTACTTTATGGGTTCGTACTTCTTTAAAAACAATTCTGGTCGGAATGTTACAGTCAATGGTGACTGCTAAATAGCAATGATTATAGATTTTTTCGTTGGTCAATTGAACTTTTGTGATGTCGGTAGCTGTGGTTATAATAAGATGGCACAATATATCACACAGCTTAAGCCGTAATTGGTTTATTGAAGGAAACAGTTGGTAGCCGCATAGTTTTAGGTTTCGAGTCTGTGAATTGACCTCCAAGAACGTGAAGTCGCTGATCTACGTCCATAATGGCGAAACGTTTAATCACTTGGATGACAACACTCAGCGCGTTATTCCCGATATACGGTTATAAACGTTGTAACAAGTTATTGAAAATTAGACCCCCACATTATACTACGTCCCAGCCAGCCGTGGCGGTCGTTCATATGTTAAAAGTCTTATTTAAATTATAACCCCAGAAGATTATTCTTCGAATAAAATAAATAAAAATTCATCTTTGTTTCATTCCAGTTCTATATCTCTATAAAAAAGAACACCCTTTACATATATGTCGATGTCAGTTAACTTATAGAATTCATTACTGGCCTGAAATAGAAGACAATAATAGTTGAAATGGTTAACATTATTAAGTTTGTTAAATTATTTTATTAGAAGTATCTGTTACCAAAGAGACTAAAAGTTATCAAGATGTTATTCAGTTTCAAAAATTGACAAAAGCTTAATGTCCACTTTGAATGCTAATTAAACTGTTGTCATAATTTAGATATCTCAAGGTTTCTTAGGCTTTCATTGCATGTAACGTAACGTTGAATAAGATAAGACAATAATCATCACGAAACCTTGGAGTAGGTTAATAAAAATATAGTCACACTTTAGCCCATCAGTACGTTTATTTGGAGGAGTGGTTTATCATTTTAACTGTGGAAATCCCTGTCTACTAAGTTTGTACAAAACGGTTCCAATCAGTCAGTTTGAAAACTTTTCAAGGGTACGTTCAGTGTCTTAATTAACTGTTACTGAGGACGCCACAGCTTCTATTCTATTCTATCATTCTGATAAGAAGCAGAGAGTAATGCATTTGATATGCTGTTGTCAAGAAATAGAAACAGCCAACGCTTATATTCATGATCCATAATTAAAAAATTATCTGAGGCACATGAAAAGAATGGTATATTTTGTAGTCATTCGAAAATTTGAACTCCTCTTCTGTCGCTTCTGTAAATGCATTGGCAATACTGTTTACTCTACGTCATCTGGATATTCCTAGGCAGCAATATCGCTACTAGTACTACTGGCCAGACATTTTGACGATTTTATTTTCTTATAAAATCTAATAATTTTCTAACAATTTTCCTTATTTTCTGGCAACCATGTTTGCAAGATGTTTAAGAGGGCTCTTAGTCTAGTTTACCTTCGCTTCTAATAAAGAGATTTTCCACAAGAAGTTTGTTCTCTAAACCAAAAATATTGTCTTACGAAAAGAAAAGTTCGGCAATTATGACTGAAAAACGATATCTGGCAAATGCCCACCATGACCATGCTGACAGATGTCGATTGTTTTTAATCACTTCTTGGCAAAATGGCGATCCTATTTCGTTAATCTTATCACGGATTTTGAGTTTTAAGGCTGAAATCGTTTCGATTGTCTTCATATGGACTCTGTCCTTAACATAGCCCCACCAAAAATAATCCAGTGTTGTTAAATCACACGCTCTGGCTGGCCACTTAACTGCTGATTGTCGTGCAATTATGTGATAGGTAAATTTGGTTTGCAATAAATTTATCTTTTCATTGGCTGTGTGACACGTGGCACCGTCAGGTTTAAATCATATATCAGTGATATCCACGTCGTCATCTCACGATAGCGTGATCCATTGACTGTTACCACATTTCTAGAATCATCTTCGAAAAAAAATGAAAAAAAACCATGCCTGCAGACCACATATCGCACCATACATTGACACATTGAGCTTCATAATAATCAGAATACCAAATGTGACAATTTTGCTTGTTGACATAACCTGAGAAGTGAAAATGGGCATTGTCTAAACAAAAGGCTTTTTCATTGAATTGAGCGAATATACGGCGATATGATTCCTGCGGCTTCGATTCCTGCACTAGTACAACCTTGTAAGACTTTAAAGTCAAATCCTTACAGAAAATTTGCCTTGTGGTGGTTTTAGCCCCCCCCCCCCCGGGGGCACATTTATCAGTCTTTATGGATTATTCAACCATCTAGACTTGTGTTGCTAGGGGTATATGCGTGATCTGATTTACATCTGTACCTGGCAGTTATCCTTTACCAGATGGTGGTCAAACCACTGTGATTGGTATGTAGCGCTATTCTCGCCCGAGGAGGCCTTCGAGTCCGTGCCCTCTCCGGTCACCCCTAGTTGCTTTTACTCCTTGCTAAAGAGTTGGAGACTATCCAACTCCTGGTCCAGAACGCATGAAGCTTAATATAATTAAGAACACGACGGCATTCATACTCACTGGACCTGGCCCATTCATTGTGTTCATTGAGAATGATCCGATCCACAAACTCAAACGAGGGCCTCGAAACCACAACACCACGATATTCCCATAAAGGGCCAACCTCAATAATCAGCCAGAGAACAGCTAAATGTCTAAAGAGACAAATAGTGAACTCTGGGGCCTACTGATTCTCGTGGAAATATGTGGATTGTGCAGATGGCTCCTACTAGCCTTTAAGGGGCCTGGGCTCCCTTTTACTCCGCAAGACACCTGTCTAGATGGAATAGTAGGCTCCAAAAAGACTATCATGTGCCCCCGGGGGAAAGCTGCTGGGGGTATAAGGGAGCTCAGTCTCCTGAAGGCAGCAGGGGTCAGTAAGCTTCAGAGATCCGCTAATTGTCTCTTTAGCCTTTTAGCTGTTTCTCTGACTGATTATTTGGGTTGGGCCTTCGGGAGTATCGTGGTGGTTGTGGTTTCGCGGCCCTCGCATGAATTGATTTAGAGGGCCAGGATCATCTCGCCTTTAATTAATACCAACTGGTGAATGATCCGTATCCAGTGAGCATGCCAGTCATGTGTTCTGGACCAGGAGTTGGATAGTCTCCAGCTCTTCAGCTAGAAGTAGTGGTTTGCAACCCTGCTTTGGAATCGCTGAAATTGCAACTAGGAATGATCTGTTGCTACAATTAGTCCTCGGCTTCCTAAGGCGTGAATGACGTTGCTTTTCATTCCCAGTGGTTTGACCACTATCTGATTAAGGCTTACAGCCAGGTGCAGATGTAAATCTTATTACAAAATGTGGTGGTTTTGAATAACCCCAATTGTTGAGAACGTCAAGGAATTGACAAGTTTGGAGCTGCTTTAAGACTGCGTCTCACAGCTGCAATGTTTTCAGTTGAACCATCGAACATTTTAGTTGGCATTCTGTACAATATCATGGTATCTAAGTACTAAAATTGTCCAAAATGTGGACAAATATAAAAACGTAGCGAGGCCTTAGGATGGATAAAAACTTTATCACATTCTTGCATTAAAATTAGGCAGCTGGTGAACTAAATCGAATCAGAAATATCAAATTAGCTAAAAGAAACCAAATCTTTAAAAGCTTAAACACCGTTCAAAAGCAGAATTCGGTTTCTTTATGGGGTTTTTGATAAAACGAAACATATTTTGAGCGGAACCACTATTCATTTCATAAACGAAATTAAGACTTTCTGGTAGTTAAAGACCACTGAATGTTTAACACCACTTTTTTCAATTAAGAGTACAGTTTTATTTAGTTTTTCAAAATTAATTGATATTTAATTAGAATTCATTTATGTATTTGTTGTTTAAATTTATTATAATTTTTAAAAACTTTAAATGTAATTCTTAAGCGTTGCCATATTTTGTACTTTGAAATAAGTTCTTAAATTCCTTTAGATTGGCAGCAGCTAAAACGAAAATAATACAACGAAACGCCTAAAATCCTGCTACAGTTTGCTAATATTGCCATATTTTTATTAGAAAAAACGTTTTTAAAATAATTCGCCGCATTTATAAAAATGAACTGAATCAAAAGCACTAGAAGTGAACTGCGTAGGCAGCGTTGCCAGAAGCTTTGCCGAAAAAAGTCATATTTTATGGAAAAAAATCACAATTTTTTAATACAATATTTTATTTAAAAATAACAATTAATATATATTAACATATTTATTTAAATTATTATTGTTTAAAGAATTTATGACAAAACGTGTACTTATGTTTATATGATGACAAACCATAATTTCGCTGGCTTTGTCGTCATTGGTCGAACAAAATTAGTGAAAATAAGCAAACCTAAATTTTTAATCACACATTCACCAACCAACAAATAGAAAACTTAGAAAAACACTTAACTGATTTTATTAAAACAATAACGGTGTGTATTTATATAAATAAATATTTACTTATTTAAGGAAGCTTAAAAAAATTAAGATTAAAAAGCACATGTCCTTTGAAAAAGTGTTATGAAGAACTATTACTATAATCTATACAGGGTTTCATATTTTTAATAATTTCTTGGTCTATTTTTAAATTATAGCAGGAACAGTTTCTTATTGCTAGGTAATCTGTTGCATATAAGATACCTTCGAGAGTGCTGTTGTCTAATCTATTTCTATATTTAGTTTTGTTTAAATTGAATGTTAAGAATATTTGTTCGACATTTGCTGAAGAAATGGAAAGGCATATTAAGTTTTGAACAAATTTTGACAGCACCGGAAAAGCTGGAATGTTGTCAGCATGAGTTATTTTTAATCATTTGCAGTTAGCTTTGAGCTAGAAATCTTTTGTTTAACAAAAACATCCAGATAGACTTCTTCGTTATGTAGAAATAGACTTTTGTTTTCAAAATCAAGGTCGTTATTGAGACTCATGTTCATAAATTCTGTTTTTATAAAATTGTCTAAACTTTCTAAGTAAAGGCGTTGCAGTTCCTCATACATTCTGTGTATTTCACAGGATGAGCTTTGAAAAATTTTGTTTACGTTATTTACCTCCATACTGTAAATACTTTAAAAAAATGCTTAATCGTTCGTATAACTCGAGAACCCGTACAACTGCAGACTCTAATGATAATCACCTGTGAGGGTGCAAAAATGTTTTTGGTATTGCTAATTACGTTTTGGACTATTCGCAATGTAATTATCTACTTCAGGTGGAAGCTTAAGATAAGCATAAGAGGAGCAAAGCGCAATTGAATGACAAATGCATTTTACAACAAATAAATTAGGAATTTCGTTCTTAAATAATCTGGCAACGGAATGATTTTTGCCTGTCATATTTGGAGCACCAGCTGCTCCGAATCCTATTAAATTTTCCTTATACAGTATTTTGTGTTTTTGAAAATAACTTTTGTAGAATTTATTTAGATTCTGTATCAATTTTATTAATTAAATTTAAAGTTATAAACATTTTTTAATTCAGTCGAAGAAAAATTTTATTATTACACTTGAGTAAAAAAGCAAAAGGTAAAAAGAAAAAGGAAAAAGGAAATTAAAAAATTAGAGTTGTGTAAAAGTTACACAGTTGGAAAAAATAAACATTTGTATTGTAGGAAGGGTAGAAAATTCCCAACAACTTTTTATACAATTAAATACTGTTAAAGCTTCACCACTCTCCACTTCGATTAAGCCAGAAAATAAGTCTTGTACTCTCCACTTCGATTAAGCCAGAAAATAAGTCTTGTACTCTATAATTTATAGTTCCCGGATTACTAAACAAAACGATTTTTTATTGCTGATGTCAGTAGACTCATCTACACATAAGGAAAATTTCTACTGATTCAGTATATTGCAAACGAATTAAAATTGGGTGCGGCCTAAAACGGTTTTAATACGGCACATAGTTTTTGTTCTGCCACATGCAAGATTAGGTGTTATTTTTGAATCAGAAATGGAGGATTTTAGAAATAAAGTTAAGTGATCCGTACACAAAAATGTAAGGTTGTGTTCTGCAATAAACGTACTTAATTGGAGTTCTAAGTTTTTTACACTCCTCATCTCATCTGAAGGTAAAAAATTGTGATTCAATTTTTGTTTGGCTGCAACTTATACAATTCGCACTGCTAATGTGCTTTTGGTTGATTGGTGTTTTACTAGATCCGCTCTGCCAAGAATCGAATTGCATATTGTACAAAAAATTTCCTCCTCACCTGATAAACTTGTTTTTATTGTTAACTAACTAAAATTTTTCAACAACAAGCTGATACAAAACTTAACTTCGTTATGTTGTACAATTACCATGAAAGTAGTACACACTTGAAATAAAAAAAATCATAATTTTTATAAATCAGAAATCACAATTTAAGAAAGAAAATCATCAAATCATATTTTAGTTCAAAAATCATCAAAAATATGATAAAATCATCATTTTGGCAACGCTGTGCGTAGGGAATGTCAACTAAGGAATCAAAGCCGGGTGAAATGAGGACTATAACACGACATATATTAAAAAACCGAAAATAAATAATAAGTAATTTATTCATCGAAATCATTTTCAATCTAAGCATTTTTTTTATTCGTGCTTGATTCCTTTAAATAAATATTTCATGATATTTTCACGAAATATTTATTACAAAAATTTTTATTAAAAAATAAACATTTTATGATATTCTCATAAAACATATAATAGTTATAATTTTTTGACCTTTTTTTTAATATTTTTTAGTAATTAATTTTAAGCACAAGGTTCATTATTATTTTTGTTTTTCCTGATGATGCCAACCAACGGTGTGGCGAAATATCGAAAATATAATAAAAAATAAAGTTTTTTAAAAAATTTTTTATTAAATAAGACCTTGTGCTTAAAATTAATTACTAAAAAATATTCTCATAAAACATTTATTTCAATAAAAATAAAAAATATTTGAAATGTATTACTGCGGGGGAGAGCATATCCATATTGCAATTTCACTATTGCTCACATAGCTCATCAGTGAATTTTACCCCAATATTGTATAGAAAAACCTAAAAGTCTTATATCCAAAGCCAAACTGATTCCATGAGAATTTTTTCATAAAATCAACATAGCATAGACCGCAAGACTCCTCAAAAACACTTCTATACAAACACAGCAAAACATTTCAAAACAACAAAAATCATTGTTTATTTTCAATCATTTTTACATAAGGGTTGCCATTGGAAACCATTCATATGTAATTTGAAAAAACAGAAATTTTGTAAAATTATTTACAAATATTTTTTATTTTTATTGAAATAAATGTTTTATGAGAATATCATAAAATGTTTATTTTTTAATAAAAATTTTTGTAATAAATATTTCGTGAGAATATCATGAAATATTTATTTAAAGGAATCAAGCACGAATAATAAAATTGCTTAGAAAATAAATAATATTATGTAATTTAACCTAAAGTACAGTATTCTGATTCTTATTTGAAGCTGAGGTGAAAATGAGCAATAATTGGCGAAGTTGTGACCTTTATCATAATTTTAATAATTTTTTTAACTATCGCGTTTTTCGACAAGAAGTTTGTTTTTCAATTATAGCAACACCAACATGATGATAGTTTTGAGTTTTAGTTTTTTGACATATTAAATTTGAGTCAACAGACTCGACCCGGTCAACTGAAAAGATCGCAGCCGTGAGCCATAGTGTTAAAGCAGATCCACATTTTTCAATTCCTCGACGTTCTTAACAGTTGGGGTTATCCAAAACCACCACATAGCGAATTTTTGCGTTTGGACTTGACTTTAAAGTCCTACAAGGTTCAACTGATGCATTCATTCAGGAATAACCGACTACTTTTTCTGGAAAACTAATTTTTTCAAACGAATCTCATTTTCACTTGTCAGGGTATATCAACAAGCAAAATTAACGCATTCGGTCTTCGGGGAATCCTAAAGCGATTATAGAGAAGCCTTTGCATGTTCAACGTGTCACTGTATGGTGCGCTATGTGGTCTGGCGGCGTGATTGGACCGTTTTTTTTTTTTCGAAGAAGAGGCTGGGAATGCGATCAAAGTCATTGAAAGGTGGTCCTCCAGACTAGACTAAGTCCTAGCCAGACGTCGACCATATGTTCGAAATCATATTTAAATTATGTTATTAAATTATATTTCGAATTCATCTTTGTTTTATTCAATTCCATTTATTCCGCAAAAAAATTACTAAAAAAAATGTTTTCTAATTTAAGCCTGAAGTCTTGGAGCGAAAATAAATGTTTGCCGTAAGGAAACTTTTACAATTTAAAATATGTAAATGTCATCAATTGTTCTAATCGTATTTTCAATATATAGGGTTTTTTAACAAAAAGTTTGTTTTTTAAAATAAAATAAAACAAAAAATTTGAATAAAGATGAGACAAATTTTAATTGCATTACGCAGAGAAAAGTTCGGCAATTATGAATGAAAACTGATATCCGGCAAATATCCACCACGATCACGCTTTCATTAAAGTTTTTAAAGACTTTTTGGTAAAATGGCGGTCCTATTTCTTTAATCACATAACGGATTTTGAGTTTTAAAGCTGAATCCACTTCGATTGGCTCCGTATAGACTCTGTCCCTAACAAAGCCCCACAAAAATAATTCAGTGGTATTAAATCACATTATTTGGTTGGCCACTTAACTGCTGGTTGTCGTCAAATTATGCGTTTGGGAAATTTGTTTTGCAATAAAATTATCGTTTCATTAGCTGTGTGACATGTGGCACTATCCTGTGAAAACCACATGTCAGTGATATGCACCTCATCAATAATAAGCCACAACTGAGTTGTTAGCATCTCGTGATAGCGTCATCCACTGACCGTTCGCGCTTTACCAGCCTCATCTTCATAAAAAAAAAAAAACAGCACAATCACACCACCAGACCACATAGCGCATCATACAGAACCACGTTGAACATGCAAAGGCTTCTCAATTATCGCTCTAGGATTTTCAGAAGCCCAAATGTGGCAATTTTGCTTGTTGACATACTCTGCCAAGTGAAAATGCGCTTTGTCTGAAAAAATGATTTTTTCAGGAAAACCAGCATAATTTGAGTGAAGGTGCCCCTGTTGGCTAGCAAGTAGTGTACTAGCTTACAAGAATAGGGGTTGTGGGTTTGATTCCCAATACAGACCTTGGTTTTTTTCGCTACAAATATAAAAATTTACTGTCGGTGGGGCTGCTCAGTAATGAAGGCATGCTCACTGGTCACTGTGCTGCCTTATACGGTAGTTAATTTCCGTAACTATCCTTCTACTTTCAGCACCTGTCTTATCTCTTCTCTATCCCTTTCCTAAATGTAGTAGGGTACTTGACTAAATAGGCATTGTTGCTTGAAGTGCTGCTTCTCTTTAAAAAAATCCATGACAATGTGAATGGTGGGTCGGTTTCAATTCCTGCACTTTATAAGACTTCAAAGTCAAATCCCTACGCCAAATTCGCTATATGGTGGTTTTGGATAACCCCAACTGTTGAGAACGTCGAGGAATTGACAAATTTGGATCTCCATCAACACTATGGCTCTACGGCTGCGATGTTTTCAGTTGAACGACCCGGTTGAACAAGCGTTGGTCTTGGCACATTTTGTATCGAGCCTGTCGACTCTAATTTAACAATCAAATTCTTAATAGCGATCTCAGAATGACGATTATGCTGTCCGAAAATATCATGAATTTGACGCAATGTAACTTTAACAGAACCACCATTTTCATGAAGGATTTTAATTACTTTAAGGCGATTTTCAAGCGAAATTAAATTCATTGTAACAATTGTTGCTGTTGCCACACTTGAAAAACAAACTTTTTGTTGGAAAACCCAATACACTATAGCAAAATAATATAAAATAGAAAAAGTAATTTAGTTTTCATTGCCAAAAAAAAATTCAACATGTAGAAATAATTTTATAACGGAAAAACTTGACAATAGATATTTTGAAATATTAATATTGAACATGATGACAGGACAATAACGGAAGGCAAGCGAAAAATTGAATACAAAAATAAAATAAAATAAAATAACAAATAATTAAAGATTTAAAGGCATCAATATGTGCCCACACAAGTTGGCGCTGCAAGCAACGATAACAATTCAAAGCAACTCAAACACACAATACAACACAACATGATACAAACATCCACACATTAGCAAGCAGTAAATAAAATACAAAATCTATTGCATACTTTAAGTTGTCATGTAAAAACAACTCACCCCACAAACTTTTAAAGCGAAAGGTTGTGGAAATGGCTAAAAACAACAAAAACAAATCAAGTGTTTTAAAAACCTGTCAGACAGTTCGTCTGTCTTACTTTTCTCTAATTTTTAGTTAGTAGTGTGACCCAAAAATAGCAACAAAAAATAAATGATTTTTAAATTAAATTTCTTTTAAACAACAACTAAAATTAAAGTGTTTTTTGTTATTGTTTTTGAATGAGTTTGAAATTTCGCTTGTTGACAATTTTGTCTTTGTCATATTTAACGCTCGTGTCATAATTAATGATTTAGCATTTTTAGTACAAAGCACAAGAAATAATTATTGATTGATGATTTGATTGCAAGCGATATTTAAATTAAAGAAAGACGTAAAATAGAAGCCATATTTAAATTCACTTGCGTATGTATGAGTGAGTGAGTGAGTGAATGGGCGAGTGACTATTGACTGTTGCCAAAATGTCTAGAAAAGATTTTTTGCGGTTTTTATTTTATTTTATTTCTTTGTCATTTTGATTATTCACGAAATTAAAACAAAGCAACAAGATCTTTATTTATTATTTGTTAAGTTACGATTTAAACCTTTTTAACATAATTGGAGAAAGAAAGAAAAATATTTATGGTTCGTTGTTAATGAAACCCGTGAAACGTTTCTAATCGCTGATTAATATTTAACACGTTTTTCTGTTGTTTTCTTTATTATTTTAATATTCATTAACAAAAACAAAAAACCAGCAGATGTAAATGCGTTCAAAATTAGCTGTTTTGTATTTTGCTTTATAAATGTGACAGTGAAGCAGTGCGGTGAATTGCCTGAAGTGGTTAGATTAAATTGACATGCTTCTTACAGCTTCTTACTGCTTCTTCTTCTTCTTCTGAATAATCTTTTTGCGGTTATTATCGTATGAACTAATGTCTCTTCATTTTTTTCGGCAAATTAGACTATTCCGCCTTCATTTATCCATTTTTCCAGCAGAATGCATTTTTCCTCGCTAGAATTAACTCCTTATCTCGTTGGATTCTTTTAAGTCCATAAATCTTGATATAACACAGAAAATCTATATATAGATTGATGTTCATTTCGTGATAAGATTTACATCTGCACCTGGGCGTAAGCCTTAATCAGATGGTGGTCAAACCACTGTGAATGAAAAGCAGCGCCATTCACGCCGTAGGAAGCCGAAGACTAATTCTAGCAACAAGTCTTTCCTAGTTGCAATTTCAGCGGTTCCAGAGCAGGGCTGCAAACCACTACTCCTTACTGGAGACTATCCAACTCCTATCGAGAACACATGACTAGCATGCTAACTGGATCTAGGATCATTCACCAGGTAGGTGTGATTAAAGGTGAAATGATCCTGGCCATCATAAAACAATACCTGTATGGGGCCACAAAACCACAGCTACCACGATACTCTCGAAGGGCCAACCTTAATAATCTGACAGAGAAACAGCTAAATGCCTCAAGAGACAAATAGCGGGCCCAGACTAAAGTGCAACTGTGTAATTAGATTTACATCTGCGCCTGACTATGTAGTCTTAATCAGATGGTGCATAATTTGGGACGTCATGCTCGTCCTAAGAAGCCGAAGACTAATTCTAGCAACAGGTCTTTCCTAGTTGCAACTTTAATGACTCCAGAGCAGGGCTGCAAATCATCACTCCTTGCTAAAGAGTTGGAGACTTTCCAACTCCTGTCCAGAACACATGTCTAGCATGCTCACTGGATCTGGGAACATTTCACCAGGTAGGTGTTATTAACCATAGAACCACCATAGAACCATAAACTGTTATGGGGCCGCGAAACCACAACCACCACGATACTCCCATATAGGGGCCAAGCTCAATGATCAGTCAGAGAACTGAGTGTGATTCGTTTTACATTCGCACCTGGCTATGTAGCCTTAATCAGATGGTGGACCAACCACTATTGTATAATTTGGAACGTCATGCATGCGTCCTAGATAGCCGAAGGCATAATTCTAAGCAACAGAACAGGGCTGCAAACCATCACACTTTGCTAAAGAGTTGGAGACTTTCTAACTCCTGTCCAGAACACATGTCAAGCATGCTCACTGGACTGGATCATTCACTTTGCGTGTCATTATCAGTGAAATGATCCTGGCCACCATAATTTTCATAAATCCCTTATGGGGCCTCAAAATTACAACCACCACGATACTCCCATATAGGGGCCAACCTCAATGATCAGTCAGAGAACTATTAAATTTCTAAAGAGACAAGTAATGAACTCTGCGGGTTCACTGATCCCCGTGGAAATAAAGTGGAGCTTCCAGTTGTCTCCCTGTCTGACTTCAGGGTACTGGGCTCCCTTTTTCCCCCAGTTGCACAGATCTAGATAGCTGTTAGGTACTATAAAGACCATAAATGTGCCTCCGGGGGAAAATCAGTCAGAGAACAGTTAAATGTCTAAAGAGACAAATAACGAACTCTGCGGCTTACTGATTCCCGTGGAAATAAAGTGGAGTTTCCAGTTGTACCCCTGCTGACTTCAGGGGACTGGGCTCCCTTATACTCCCAGCAGCACAGCTCTAGATAGTCAAGTATTATATAAAGACCAATAAATGTGCCCCCGGGGGGGAGACTGAAGTTCAATCAAGTAAAATCGTTAAGTGAATTTGCAGGATCACTAAAAAAAGCAAGAGCGAGAATAAGCCAAATCTACAGAGAAGGAAGTCCGCCGGGAAGGTATATAATTTTGTTTGTTTATAATTTTTGATTAATACTAAGTTCACACTTGTGTTTTTGAACGCGTTTAAGCAAAATGTTTTAAAATTTAAACACAGCCGTTCACACTATAATTGAGATGTTTAAGGCTGACGTTTTATCTTTTTTTTTTACCTTAAAAATGATTTTTTGTAGTGAAAACAGCCATTTTAGTTGGGAATCAAACCCAAACCCCAGACAAATTAGTTAATTACACTACCTACTAGCATACAGGGGCACATCCCAAAATTATATTAAATTCAGAGTTGTATTTGGAATTTTCGTGTTCAACGACGTGTTGAAATCAAAAACAACTCATTTGAGATGTTTAACAAAACATATCAATGTAGGGTAAAACATCTCAAAATCGACGTGTTTACTGCTTAAACACGATTGAGATGTTAAGCACGTTGGGTGTGAACTTGGTATAAATGAAAGAGAATGGATCTTATATTGATAAATGTTTTATTTACTGTCGGCAATTATGTATGGAGTACAATATCAGATAAATGTCCGCCTCTGTTAGTCTCACAAATGCGAGCCCTTTTAAGCACATTTTCCTTTACATTCTCACACATTTTACGCGATGTCTTACTAATTTCATCACGATTATTTTGTTTGAGTTGTTCCAACATTCTGGTTTGTTTGTATAAACCTTGCTTTTCAGATATCCCTACGAAAAGAAGTCCGAAGCAGTCAAAGTAGATGACGTTGGAGGCCAAACAAAATCACCATTTCTTGAAATAACTTGTTTTAGAAAGAGTTCTCGCAGTAATTCCATTATAATCCTGGCTGTATACAATATGGCACCGTCTAATTGATACCACATATTAATCAAGCCCAAAGCATGCAGTTGTGGCGTTAAAAAGTTTTCAATCATATCACAATATCGCTCCTTTTTTAAAGTTACCGTTACGCCGTTTTCATTGCACACCAGACTGTCACTTTTAATGGATGCAGAGTAGACTGTTGAATAATTTGATGGTTTCCCATTCCTCCGAACCGACTATTCTGTTTATTCACATATCCACTCAAATGAAAATGTGCCTCGTCACTTATTACGATTTTTTCATGAAAATCGGGGTTGTCATGGGAGAGCTGTTTCATCCTATTGCCGTATGTACGGTGGCGTAAATGGTCTTATCGAAGAAGCTCTTGTGTTAACTCAATCTTATAAGGACACAAATGCAAATCCTTGTGCAAAATTGTGGCCAAAGCTTTTTTTTTGAAGACCAAGCTCCTGAACACGGCGTTGCATTGAGATTGCTGGGTTGTTTTGAACAATTCTCTGAGCAGCAGTATTGTTTTCAGCCAAACTTGCAGTATGTTGTGGTCTATGCTTGGGCCTATCACCTTCCAGAGCCTCTTACTTCGAAATCTTTCACTAAACGAAAAATAGTGCGTTTTGTTGGCACGTCGTTTCAGCCAATAATTTCACGTACCTTTCTCATCGTCACAGTAATCGATGATTGACTTTGATAAAATGTTTTAACGATTACAACACGTTGGTTTATCGAATATTTTTCCATAATAAATTTTTCATGTGGCTACTTCACGACTGTCAAAACTAGGGTTTACCAAATGGCGGCAAAATAAAGCAGTATACCTTCCCGGCGGACACCAGAAAGGTAAAAGAGAAGGGTAGGCTAGTTACATAAAGCAAATTAAAAAAGCCATGAGCAAATATATTCCTGTGTTAAGAACGTACAACGTCAACGTTAAAAGTATTGTAGGCTCAATAGACAAATTTTAAGATCGCAAGAACTACAATGTGAAGACTTTAGGGAAAAATACACAAACATGCTTGAGGATTTTCAGAAAGTTAAAGTGCTATTTGAAATGAAGAAGATTAGCATTTCTAAGTATACTAAGTATACGTCCGTATACGCTAGCAATTGATGACCTCCTCGACTCTTTTGAGCCGGTGATGATAACGATGTTTTTGAACAACCTTCAGATTAATGTCAATATCATTGGTTTGGTTCAACTGGGAGGTAATAAATGGGATGTCCGATTGACAAGAGACGCGGACATAGAGAAGTTTGACACCGTCCGACAGCTGAATACATAAGGAAATTAGACAGACAAATATAATGCAGTGCTTCAACTGCCAGCGGCATGTTAACGCTTCTTCTAACTGTCGTATCCGTTATAGGTTTGTAAAGTGTACAGAATCTCAAAGTTCTGAAAAGTGTAAAGTGCCTCCTAGCAACCCGAAAGTGCCGAAAACATTGATAATCAATCCAGTGACTGGGCAGGAGTCAAAGCGAAATGATTTGCTGTTAAATCCAGCACTTGTGGTAGATAGAGGCATACAGTTATCTCGCGCAAGTCCCTGTCCTGCAAAGTCTAAAACTGTTTCGTAAATAAGAGTTAAAAAAGCTATCCAAAGCCGAGCCGCATGCGAATGTTTCGTATATTAGAAAGAGCGAGATTAAACCAGGATTTTTTAATACCGTTGCGCCTGAAGCTGCGTTTGCCCGTGAAATATCTGCAACCGTAGCAATGACCAACACTACCAGACAGCGACATCGGAAATTTCTTTGGGAGTAGTTATGGCTCATTAACACGTGATTGACAAGGACTGCAAACGTTTTCTTGGCGGCGCACTTTTAAACTTTCTAGACAAAATTGGTGGATTTGCAATTAAATATAGCGAGTTGGACAATGACGGCAAAAGAACACGAGCATTGCTTGTCATGTTCCCCCCGTGGGCACATTTATCGGTGTTTATAGAATACTTGACTATCTAGACCTGTGCTGCTGGGTGTATAAGGGAGCCCAGCCCCTTACGGCAGCAGGGGTCAACTGGAAGCTCCACGTTATTTCCACGGGAATGAGTAGCCGGCAGAGTTTCCGCTATTTATTTCTTTAGGCATTTAACTGTTTCTCTGACTGATTATTGAGGTTGGCCCTTCGGGAGTATCGTGGTGGCTGTGGTTTTGCGGCCCTATACAGGTCTTTTTTATGGTGGCCAGGATCATCTCGCCTTTAATAACACCCACTGGTGAATGATTCAGATCCAGTGAGCATGCTAGTCATGCGTTCTGGACAGAAGTTGGATAGTCTCCAGCTCTTCAGCAAGGAGTAGTGGTTTGCAGCCCTGCTCGGGAACCGCATAAATTGCAACAAGAAAAGACCTGTTGCTAGAATTAGTCGTTGCTTTTCATTCACAGTGGTTTGACCACCATCTGATTAGGGCCCACGGCCGGGTACAGCTGTAAATCTTATCACGAAATTGCTTGTCATGTTTTCAACTCTTAGATCTATTATTTTTATTAACTTTAACTCAATTGTCTCGAAACGCAAGCAACACTAACTCAGTTTATTCCTGAAGCGAGATAAATGTGGCGTAGGCAATTGGATATAAGAAATTTAGACGCGACAGGCAGAGCGGAAGAAGTGAAGGTACGGCTGTTTTCGATAGGGATCATTGCATTGTTAGGAGAATTGTACTAATCACTGGATCTGTTGAGAATACGACGGTTCGTATACGAAGGCTGACCAATTGAGATTTGTTGACATTTCAGTGCAGCTTAAACCCAGTGACATTTTCATTTTGCTGTTGTCTAGTTGATATCAAATCTGTTATCTAAATAACTTGCTTTCGAGCTATCTTGAGGTTTTTACACTGAGAATATCCCAATTTTTTTCACTTGGTGCTTCTACTGCAGTCTCAACCTTGCCAGTCTGCGATTTCTTAAATTACAAATTGAACTATGTGTTGTAGGAATCGGTTATAAGCAAATGAAAAGGTGTGACTTTCAAACAGTGACACCTGTGTTGATGCAGTTTGCGCAAAGAGCCCATTTGGTTATAAGGAAAACTTAGGCACGCAATACCATAAGACTGAACAACAGGCTGAACTTTATTCTTTTTCTTTCTCCATCTCCAACTGCTTGTTAAGGACAAAATTAAAATTTTGACGGAATTTTAGGGCCCCCTTTATGATGTACTGTTAAGTCTGATTTGGTACAGTTGCAATGTGACTTTATTAAAAACGAAATAATATGTGTCACTCTGTGTTAGACAACAGTTAAATTAAACAGCAGCAAACAATTTTAAGCATAATTTAATTCAAACATAATGAGTTTTAAATAATCAGCTTCCTCTAACTAATTCAAATAACAACAACAACAAAACGGCTTAATAACGCTTTAAGTGTCGTCTTAAAGTCATCAGCACACACGTTGAAATTGATGCGCTTAAAAAAAAATATTTAATTACTAACTAATTCATTAATCAAGTTAGTAACTTAAAAATAAATTTATTGTTGTTGCATCATTTATAATTTGAGTGCTAAATGAATGTTAAAAGATTAACAGCTATTCCCGATCTATCTTTCTCTTTATAAATAGTTCTGAGAACAAGTTCTTGCTGTTTTATTTGAAGAAATCAAATGTTAGAAGATTTCTTTCTACTGCACACAATTCCAGGCTTGCCAGATATTTTTTCAACAAATTCGCCGAAATTATTTTCAAAAATCGCTAAACTTATGTTTTTGTTATTGAAATATAAAATTAAATTTTTATCTGATTTTTAAAACATATTTTATTTGTACTATTTAAAAAAAATGATAAATTTTTCATATTCTTCTTTTAAATAGTTGTAATGGGTGTTTTTTATAGAGGTACACAGCTTTGAAATGAAATAAAACAAAGATGAATTTTTAAATTGACATAAGATTTACTTCATTCGAAATAAAATTTTCTGGCATCTTAATTTAAATATGACTTCTACTACCTGACCGCCACGACTGGCTCGGACCTAATCCAATTTGGAGATATCGTCAATAACGCGGCAAAAGTTATCCTTCATGTGGTGAATTGATCCAGGCTTGCTGACGTAGACTAACGACTTCTCATATCTTCACAGAAATCCCATCGCATAATCTTGTAGGGAAATTCACGAGTCTGAAACATAACACTATGCGGTTGTCCAATGTTTCAATCAATAAATCAATTGTGGTACTAGCTGACGAGTGACATGTTGCGCTGTCTTGTTGAATCCACAGCTTCTGCTTACCATGGTTGTTCAATTGATTGATTCTATAGCGAACACTATTAACTGCCACGTTCTGAATAGTATCGTTTTTAAAGAAGTAACGACCAATGATTCACCAGCCTATAAAGCACAGTTCTTCGAAATGTAATGATGGCTCAACATTCGCTTAAGGATTGTCATTAATCCAAATATGGCTATTTTATTTATTGATCATATCCGTCAAAATGAGCTTCAGCGCTCATGAAAATCGGGATCAAGGGTGACAAGTTTGTTTTGGGCTCAAAGTCCAAAAAAAAAACGCCCGATATAAGTAGGAAATTCCCCAGCCCCGGAGGCACATTGATATGTTTTGATGGAATTCCACCGTCATTACATGTGTCTTCGGGGGTTAAAGAGAGCTCAGTCCCCTTCAAGGCTAGCAGGCGCCAACCGGACAATCCACTATATTTCCACTAGAATCAATAAGGCCCCAGAGTTCAGCTATTTGTCTTTTCTGTATTTTAGCTGCTCTCTGACTCATTTTTGAGGTTGGCCCTTCGGTTTCGAGGCCCTCGTTTGAGTTGTGTGGGTCAGATCATTCACAATGAACACAATGAATGGTCCAGGTCCAGTTGAGAATGATTGCCATTGTGTTCTTAGATTTCGTTAGGCTTCATGCGTTCTGGACCACTAGTTGGATAGTATCCAACTCTCCAGCAAGGAGTGAAGGCTACGGCCTGCTCCGGGCTTTTGAAGTTTCAACTAGGAGTGATTGGAGGATATACGCTACATTTCATCCACAGTTCCCCCCGGGGGCACATAATAGTCTTTATGGATCCTACAACTGCCATCTAGATTTGTGTCTTGGGGGTTAAAGGGAGCCCAGTCCCCTTCAAGGCTAGTAGGAGTCAACTGGACAATCCCCTATATTTCCACGGGAATCAGTGCCCGCAGAGTTCCGCTATTTATCTCTTTAGCCATTTAGCTGTTCTCTGACTGATTATTGAGGTAGGCCCTTCGGGAGTATCGTGGTGGCTGTGTGTTTCGAGGCCCTCGTTTGAGTTTGTGGGTCAGATCATTCACAATGAACACAATGAATGGTCCAGGTCAAGTGAGTATGAATGCCGTCGGGTTCTTAATTATATTAAGCTTCATGATTTCTGGACCAGGAGTTTGATAGTCTCCAATTCTTTAGCAAGGATGAAAGCTGCGGCCCGCTCCTGGCTTTTGGAGTTACAACTAGGAGTGATTTGAGGATATACGTATCTGAAGGCCTTCTAGGGCGAAGATGGCGCTACATACCATCAACGTGGTTCGACCATCATCTGATTATGGCTCACTGCCGGTGCAGATGTAAATCTTATCACATCATTTCATCCACAGTAGTATGATCCATCATTTGGTTATGGCTTACACAGCTAGGTACAGATGTAAATCTTATCGCGCATAAGTAGGAAATTTTAAAATTGAACAGACGTTACAGAGAACCAAAGGTGCTTTTACTTTATGCCAAGTTGGGTCAATAAGTCCGTGGCTTTTTGAATTCCTTGCATTTTAAATGAAATGGCAACACAGCTCCTGCCAAAAAGCATCTGTTAGTTGACTTATGTGTAAATTTGAACAAGCTACAGCATTATCTTTGTCTTTGAGAGCAGCTGGTAGCAGACTACCACCCCGCGTTTTGAGAAGATAATGAATAAAATGTATTTCATATTGTTTGGTCTCCCATATATTGTGGTAGATCCATGCAATATGGACGAGTTTTTTTTGTTGTTTCGTAACCTTAGAACAAACGTGGATCCACCACAATACACCGGAGACAAAACAGCAGCACGAAATTCACTTTTTTCCATTTTCTACTCAAAGCCCGCGTTAGTCTGTTTTCAACGGCGTTATAACGCGCAATAAATTTTCAAAAGTTTTATACCGCGTTCTGTTACATGAATGACTGTAAATCGAATACATAATACTCATCAACACAGGCACTTCTAATTTTAATTGCCAACATATAAAGTGCAGGCAATGGTAGGAGGGGGAGTAGTGAAATAATAACTGCTCTATGTAAGTTTAAAATACCTTCTGAACTATAATTTTTATAATTGTTCTTTATGGTCATTGGCGACAACTAATGCCCATCTGTTTAGGTTTTTTTCGAATTTTTTTGCGGAATAAACCACGCCTCTACCTGTAGCCATGTAATATAATGCGGTTTTGAAATTATTAGTTATATATAGCTTTACCATCCCTGCAACCATATGTATATTTAAGAATCATTCACTTTGCTATAATAGCACACCATAAAGTAAAAGTACAATGTTGCCAGACAAACGACAAAAGTAACTTGCGATTATGTTATCACATAAATACATTTTTGGCAATTCAAACTTATTCAAAAATAGCCAAGAAAATCAGCAATTATTTTATAAATCACCATATCGCCAAACTCATAAAATTATCACCAATTAAGTTTATAAATATCCAAAAGTGTTATCCCTTTTCTAGAGTTATAAATACAGCAAAGAGAAAAAGGACTCAGTGTGTTATGATATCTCAAAGAGAGTTTGTTGCTCTATTTTATATTGAATTACATTTTTTTTTAATATAACGGGTGTTTTAAATATAGCTGCAATAAAATTTTAAAAATTTTTTAAACTTAAAAATAAATATTTATGGGATCAGTTTTTAATTTTTTAAGGCTGGTTAACGATTTCTATGTGAATTTCACAAATATCATGGATGAAATTCGCCTGAAGGGTACAGATCGTTTCTATTATCGATATTTAATCCTATCTCACAAGAAAACTTCTGAGAAGGTCTATGCGCTGCTTCAAGACGACTATTTGATATTGCTAAGACAGATGTGATAAAGATTATTGTCAGCACCTGGCCGTTTAACCCTTATCTGAATGTGGTTTTACCACACACACTTACGTGCTTACACCCCTCAGTTTCAATTTTCAAGAGAAAACCAAGCAGAGCCGTGGCCCTACTTCTTACTCGAGAGTCGGAGACTATTAAACTCCTTGTCGTGTTGTATTTGCAACGTCGGACATTGAATGTTACGTATGCAACATTGCTTCGGTTGCTTTAAAAGTCAACCGATTTGTAAGTAACAGGCACCACGTTTCTCCCCAAGAGGCCTCACCTATAACCAGAAGAAGACTGTAAACCTGCGGGAAGAATTCATTTCCGTGTTTCCAATTCAATTAGTCGAACCTCTAAAGGCCATTTTTATTTGTCTTCCAATATAAGGCTTCTGCTAGCCTAGGTAATTGGTGCCGCTTTTTACCCCCGAAAGCACAAGTCAATATGGGGAATAGATCCAGCATATTTGCGAGAGAGGAGACACGAGAGGATTCCCGAGACATCTCGTGATAAGTTTTACATCTGCACCTGGCCGTGAAACCAGTGGGAATAAAAAGCAGCGTCATTTACGCCCTAGGAAGCTGAGAACTAATTCTAGCAACAGGTGCCCCTGTAGGCTAGTAGGTAGTGTACTACCTTGTCAGTTTGGGGATTGTGGGTTCGATTCCCAACGAAGACCTTGCTTTTTTTCACTACAAAAACAAAAATTGTATGTCGGTTGGGCTGCTCAGTGATGAAGGCATGGTCACTTGTCGCTGTGCTGTCTTATACGACAGTTAATTTCCGACTATTCTTTTACTTTCATCATCTGTTTCGGCTTTTCTCTATCCCTTTCCTAAAGAATGTATCACGGTACTTGACTAAATAGGCATTGTTGCCTGATGTGCTACTTCGCTTTAAAAACAAAACAAAAAATAGGTGTTTCCCAGTTGCACTATTCTTTGCTGAACAGCTGGAGACTATCCAACTCCTGGTCCCGAACACATGACTAGCATGCTCACTGTATCCGGATCATGCACCCGTTGGTTTTATTAAAGGCGAGATGATCCTGGCCCCCATAATTAAAATCATGCGGTGGCCGCAAAACCACAACCACCCCGATACTTCCGAAAACGCTGATAAAATGACTACAGAACCTGTTTTACAAAAGATTTGCCAGGCTCATATCTGTCATTACAGGTCAGCCTCTATAAAACTCGCCATAGACTGTGGCGTATGGTTTGATACATCATTTTCAAAAAAATGCTGTAATGATGCCACCTGTCTGCCACTTTCTGTGGATGCTTTGACTATACTTTAACTAATGACGAGCAAATTTCTCGATCCCCAAATGCAGCAATGTTATTTCTTGAGACGGTCAAATTATTTGTGTGCTTAAAGTTTCACTCAACTCACTTAACGAATTGGATGGTGTCTCTGGCCTTCTCTAAAATAATTGAATCTTGTAAGCGCATAATCTGAGATATTTTTATTAAATTCTCATGCGTAAGCTGCTTAGTTTTAAAGATCAACGTTCTGGTTGAATTTATTGTAAGACTTTCGCCCGCAACAGCCACAGTGCACACCCTACGACAAAGTACTATCAGGAGAAGTGTTGCCAGGAAACAAATTTTTGCAGAGCCTTCTACTGCGGCATTATTTTTAGCCAACATATTTCGTTAGTAATCGAATACCCACTTAAGCAAGATATTTTGGCAATAATTCCCAATTGATTTAAAAAGAATCTTGTATTTGAAGCACCCGTTATTTAATTATTATTTACCTACTAAAATGCTACACACTGACCTGAAACTTATTAAAAATTCTAAATAATTTTAAGCAAATAATTTTAAGCAGCGAAAACAACAGCAACAAAAGAAAAAGTAAAACAAAAACAGCAACAACAACAACAAATTTGCTAATAAAAACAAGAGAAAAACTACTGTCTTTTGGGCTTGGCCGCTAAATTTTAAGCTTGACTAGATTCATTCAGTCTCCGTAGACGGTGGTCTGCGGTTAACTTTTGTTTTGAACTTTTGTTTTACTTCATTTTTTTGTTTAACTTAGTTATTGGCGTTAAATATAAATCTATTGAAATATAAAAAAACAACAGTTAAAAAATAATAAAATTAAATATTGTATTAAATTTAAAAAAAAAATATTTATTTAAATTTTACACAAAATGAATTTTCAATTAAGAGAAATGCTGCCGCTTGAGTGCTGTGAAAAGAAATTTTTAATTTTATTGATTTTAATAATGCATTTTTTAAAGTGTTCCTGCCAGCAATATTCGTGGTGTGATCCTCAGCTATGTGGCGGCTCAACAACAGTGCGTCATATCGCTTGTCGGAATTATGGTGTAGGTTTTCTTTTGATTGAAACGTTAATTAATTTAATCACTTAAAGCATAAATTAAAAAAAAAAACAAACTAAACAAACATTTATTGATCATGAATATTTATTTTTCAAATAAAAAATGAAAGTATTTTATTAAAGATTTAATTTAATAAGGAAATTTGTGGCCAAGTTAAACACCTTGTTTTATATGTATGTGGACGTATATCAATTTACAATGTGGAATCAATAAAAAATGTTTATAAAATAAATTAAAATTTTATAAAGGGTTTTTCAACAAGAAGTTTGTTTGTTTTCGAAAACAAAAAAATTTAGATTAAAATGATTCAAATTTTGTATTGTTTTACGTAGAGAAAAGTTCGGCAATTATGAATGAAAAATGATAACTGGCAAATGTCTACCACGACCACCACGCTGACAGATGTCGATTCTTTCATCAAAGTTTTTAATGCTGCACTTTTTGTGCAAAATGGCGTTTCTATTTCGTTAACTACATTACGGATTTTAAGTTTTAAAGCTGAAATCGATTCGATTGACTCGGTATAGGTTCTGCCCCTAACAAAGCCCTACAAAAAATAATTCAGTGGTATTAAATCACACGATTTCGCTGGCCACTTAACTGCTTGATTGTCGTGAAATTATGGGATCGTAAATTTTGGTTTGCAATAAATTTATCATTTCATAGCCTGTGTGACATGTGGCACCGTCCTGTTCAAACAACATATCAGTAATATCCACGTTATTAATAATACGCCAAAATTGAGTTGTTATCATCTCGCGATAGCGTGATCCATTGATCGTTACCAGCCACATTTACAAAAAATAAACCGCCCAATCATGCCTTCAGAGCAGATAGCCCAGCATATAGTGACACGTTGATCATGCACGGGCTTCTCAATAATCGCTCTAGTTTTTACAGAAGCCAAATGTGGCAGTTTTGCTTGTTAACATACCCTGACGACAAGTGAAAATGGGCT
This sequence comes from Trichopoda pennipes, assembly GCA_030448955.1. Lineage (NCBI taxonomy): Eukaryota > Metazoa > Arthropoda > Insecta > Diptera > Tachinidae > Trichopoda > Trichopoda pennipes. Next base: position 8,153,053 of record JASKUP010000064.1, read on the forward strand.
TCGACTGAAACACTGTTTTTTCAAAAAAAACAGCCGGTTGTTCCTGAATAAACTGAGCGAATCTACGGCAATGTGAATGTTTGGTCGGCTTCAATTTTTCCACAAGATGATCCTAAAACGGCTGGTTGGAGATTTTGTATTTGCAACTATTGGCCACCACTAGAGGGAGGCACTTTGCATAAACATTTTCCTCTTCACACTTACTTGAGCTTTCAACTCGTTCAAGAATTAAGCTCGACCGACCATTGTTTATGTGGAACGTTTTTAAATTGGCTGTTTGAAAAACTGAACGAAATATTCGTTGTTAACAAAGTCATCTTTAGTGATGAAGCTCATTTTTAATTAGGCGGTTATATAAACAAACAAAATTGTCACATATATGGAATTTATAAAATTCACAAACACTCCTCGAAAAGCCATCACCTCCAAAGAAAGTGACCGTCTGGTGCGGTTTGCGGTCAAACGACTCATATTTCTTCGATAATAAGCAAGGAAACACAGTCACCGTGAATTCTTTGCGCTATTAACCACATTTGACTGAAGTTGACATCAGTGACCTTTAGTTTAATCAAAATGGCACCACAAGCCCCACAGGCACTCAAAAAATTCATATATTGCGTGAGAAGTTCTCAGGCCGCGTAATTTCTCGTTTTGGTTACGTCAATTGCTCGCATCTTTCTTGTGATTTAACGTCCCTGGATTATTTTCTCTGAGGCAATTTTAAAGGCCGGGTTTACGTGAAGAGACCACAGATAATTAACGCTTTGATAGATGCCAGGGAAGCTTTGTTGTTTGGGGTTTGAAATTTTGTAAATTTTGTATATCAATAAAACTGAAGTTGTCACAAATTAATATGTATTTTATGGCAATTGACTTGCTAACCTCAAATTTGCCCACTTCTTTTTTAACTTAAAAAAATTTTAATTATGAAAATGCCAATTTTGAGAAAAATTTTTAAAAGAATAATTTCAAAAATGTAACTCAATTCAAAACATTTGAAACAGACAAAAATGATGTCCACATATACGAACATGACAATTATTTTATTTTGTGCTTTGAGAAATTTGTTTAATTGGCTTATTCTTCATTTTTTACATAAAACAACTTAAAAAAGCTGCCAGATTTTTTCTTATAAAAAGTATGTAGACGTTTTTAATCGCCTATAAATAGAAAAGGCAAATGTGAGTAACGTGGCAGCAGTCAATCAGAAATAGGATCTATCGTAAAGTGTATTTTGATTAGCAGTGTTGTCAAAAAAAAATTTACTTAAATCTGAGTAAATAATAAACATCAAAGAAAACAATTGTTGAACTATTTTAGTTTGCTATCAAGTTTTAGGGAGTCCTTCTTCAATTATATCTACTCTGAATATTTTAAATCCCAAATTTTCAAAATTTTAGCAAAAGAACAAAAACGCCAAAAAAAAATAAACGCACAACTTACAATTTTAGAAGAAGAAACAAAATGAATGTAAATTCTTCAGGAAAAGCATAATTGATTTAAAGTGGTTTTCAAAAAAAATGATTTACGAAGAGATATAATCCAAATTTGCCACCGATTTTTTATTTTATTTTTTCTATTAATATAAAAAATAATTCGTTCCGTTTTAAATTAAAATTTGTTAACGCTTATTTTTTGCTTAAAACTATTTGATCAATTTTCTATTTATTTGCAGCATTTTCATCATCGTTGTTTTCCTGATGCCACCGATGTTGATATCTCCAAATTCAAGCACGTTTTCTTACACGAACATAATAAAAGGAGAAATTTAATTGCTTCGGGTCAACTGCCTGGTTATTATCCTGCTTCGAAAATGGCAACAATAGTGAGTATTTGAACAAAAATTTCGATTTACGAAAAAGAAAATTAATAAAAAAATTTTCTAAAAGCCTTCCTTAAATAGAAGAAATAAAGCTTTGATAATTTTCCTTTAAAGGGTGGCCCGAAAAAAATGCAAAATATTAATTGTAAATAAAACTTAAATTTTTCAAAGAACTATCTTTTTTTTTTTGTTAAAGAGAAGTAGCACTTCAGGCAACAATGCCTATTTAGTCAAGTACCGTGCTACATTCTTTTAAGAAAGGGATAGAGAATAGATGAAACAGGTGGTGAAAGTAGAAGGATAGTCGAAAATTAACTGCCGTATATAAGACAGCACAGCGACCAGTGACTATGTCTTCATCGCTGAGCAGCCCCACCGACAGTCAATTTTTATTTTTGTAGTGAATCGAACCCACAACCCCTAGACTGACAAGCTAGTACACTACCTACTAGCCTTTAGGGGCACCTAAATCTCCATTTTGACTTCAACAATATTAATGCGCTGCCAATTATTTTCCTTGGTTGAAATTGTCAAAAACTGAGACAAAGAACTGTCAGTCATGTTGAGTAAAAAACTTGACGTTAAGATGTGACTCACAATTAACATTGTGTTTTATGTTCTGTTTATAAACAATATTTCCAAAAATGAACTTTAGCCTAATTAAAAAATAAATTTTAATTTAATTGTGCGTGCGCATAAATTAATTATTTAAATATTAAATAAAACATAAATAAATTTATTTAATAATTTAAAAGTCGATTAAAAGTGTTAATAACGTTGTTAACAGTCACACGACTAAATATGTTTGTCAAAATGTGTACAATAAATTTCTATAAATGTCAAATAAATACACTAACTATTAAATTTAAAAAAAAAAATTATTTTAAATTTTACGAAAGCAATAAAAAAATTATGATAAAATAAAATGATGAAATAAAGACCGCAACAAAAAAAATTTGAAATTTATGCAAATTAAATGTTAAAAAAAAGAGGTTCTCAAATTAAATTAAAAACAAGAAAAAATATACAAAAAAAACTTTTATAATACAAAGTTAATAAAAAAAAAATAATAATCATAAATTTCACTAAAATAAAAACTAAGCCATCCATAGTGAACACTTTAAGTAAAAAGAAGTGAAAAGAGAAAAACAAAAACTTTATTTTTAAAAGCTTTAAACAAGATTTTAATAAATGATACCATAATTAAAAATTATTATAATAAAAAGTAGAAGTTTTAGAAAACCTCTCCGAAAACCTCTCAAATGGTTCTTAAATGGTTTTAGTTGTCTTAATTTAAATAATTTCATTTAAATAATTCAAAACCAGTAAATTATAATTTGTTAACCGGCGCAATCTTGAAAGCGTCACACATTTTTTTTAACAAATAAAAAAAAATCAATCAATATATGTAGGCAGTTTTAAAATGCCTTAAAATTATAAATAAAAAAACACTGTGGCGGTAGTAAATAATTTTTCTCATCATTATCAGAGATTTTGTTAAGGGCGATTTCTAAAGCTATAAGGGGAGGACAAATTTCAGGTTAGGTAGTAAATTATTCCGTTTTATTGATACCAATTTAAAGGAAATAAAATGGAAATTAATAATGGAATATAACGATAATTAAATGTTGACCTGTAGCATGTCAGCAGATGTTCATTCTTTTCAAAAAATTTTGAAGCACACTTTGCAAAAATGTTTTACTTATGGCGTCAATGCAGCGCCGCATTTCAACTTTGAGAAAGTCAACTGTTTGAGAATTATTCGCGTAAAGCCGTTCTTTAAAATGGCTCGAGAAAAAATAATGCAGTAGTGTTAAATCGTTGAAATGAGGTATCCAACAAATGATTTCACCAAATCGAGAAATTAAGCGATTGGGAAATTTCTGATGCAATAACTGAATTGTTTGAGTGGCTAGTGTGGCCTATGGCATTGTCTTGCTAAAACCAAAGGTTACTGATGTCAACATTAGCCAATTGTGATCACAAAATTCCTTAATAGCGCAGAGAAGTTACGGTGACAGCGTTATCTTGCTCATTTTTGAACCAATGACGCCGTCTGATCACAAACTGCACCATTCTTTGGATGTAATGGCTTTTCAAGAACTGTTTCTGGATTTTCTAAGACTCATATGCAACAATTTTGTTTGTTTACATAACCGCCTAATGGAAAATGAGTCTCACCACTAAAAATGTTTTGCTGTCGTTCAGTTTTTCAAGCAGCCAATTCCCAAACATTCCACGCTTTAATTCTTAAACGGCTTTAATTCTTGAACGAGTTGAATTTTATCAGCGTGAGGATGAAAATCTTTATGGGAAATTTTCCGCAAAGTGCCTATAGTAATGCCTAAACATATCACTCTTTAATGCTTGAACGGCTTTATTTCTTAAGCGAGTTAAATTTCATTCGCATGAGGAAATTTTCCGCAAAGCGTTTATAGTAATGCCCATTTGTTGCGAACGTCGAACAGTTGATATTCCACGCTCTCTTGCTATACACCGGCTATTATTCCATTACTATGAGCACTCAGAACATATTATTTTGGTCTCTTGTCAGCAACAATACCTTGACCTTCGAATTGCAAGATTAAATTATATACAGCACTATCAGAAGGAGCCAGATTATAAGGAAAAGCCGCTCGAAATTTACAAAGTGAACAGTGAAATTTTCACCATTTTGATACCAAAGTTTCACAGTTAAAATATTTTACTCAAAGAGTGTAACGTTCCAGGCTTACAATTTTCCAACTTTTTGACTAAATAAATGTCAAAGGACGACAGCTCACTTCTTGATATTTAATGGTTTGGCAGACAATCTATTTTCTCACCTCAAAAATGCGCACTCATTATGTGTCATTATATTTATTGACTTGGCGATTTATTTAAACATTAGTGATTTTCTTGGCGATTTTTATATGAAAAAAGAATTTTTCTTAAAAATCTTGATATGAAAATTTATCGTTTATTAAAAATATTTCTCTATAGCAATTCTAATGTTAGAATTATAATAGCTGCGTTCCCGTACTTTTTGGGTAAAGTTTGGGCAAATGAGAGTAATAAAAAAATACTCTCAATTAGAGACTAAAACGTTTAAAAGTACGGGAACACTAAAAACCAAATTTTTAGTGTTCCCGTACTTGACAATTTTTATTGTTTATTTTATGCAACAGCTGCTTGATTTACAATCTTACCAAGTCAGCCCGAAGAAAAAGTGCGAGCTGTTTTGGGCAGAAAGTAGAAGAATATTATTCTCTCAAATTTTCTCTCACTTTCCCAAACTTGGTGTACGGGAACGCTTTTGGGTAAATTTGGGAACCTGCGGGCTCCCAAAGTAGAGTACGGGAACAAACCTAATTTTATAGTGGGCTATTACACCAAGGTGAATGATTTATGAAAGTATGTATCAGGACTGGAAAACTTAGTGCTTATTAAATTAGTAAAGTTAATAAGTTTCTCCATACAAATATATTGCCATTCTTATTCTTATAACATGCTAAGTGACCCGACAGCGTTATCTTGTCTCAATTTAAATAAATTTCTTTGTAAATATTTTAAAAATTTTTATTTATTAAATTGAGGTCACAGATATTCTAAAAGTATTCAACTCTAAGAACGACTCACCGGAAACTGCATGCGTTAAAATTCAAACGTCAGTTCGATCGGAATTGCCCGTGGTATTTAAACGTTTCTTCCTCTTTATTTTTTTTTTTTTTTTGAAGAATTGCTGCTTCAATTATGTTGTTCATCAGTTTATTCACGACCAGCCGGGTACCATTACAAAGACGTGATTGAGTGATATTTCTCAACATGATGATTACTGAACCGATTATCATATGAATCCGGTGTGGTGGCAATCCGGGTAATTCCAACTAATTCAAAAACTCGGGTGAATAGTTAGTTAAACGCATCATCTTGTTTAGTAATGGAATTCGCCGATTTGTATGACATCAATTCGCTAGCAATTTCAATTTGAATCTTGAAATGCAATTCGTCTACAGCAAAGTCGCTTGCCGCCATTATATCGGGCCTTACACCAAGTAGTTAAAACAGCAACAATTCAATTAGGTGTCTCTGTAGGCTAGTAGGTAGTGTACTAGCTTGTAAATATGGGGGTTGTGGGTTCGATTCCCAACGAAGACCTTGGTTTTTTTCACTACAAAATTAAAAATTGACTGTCTGTCTAAAGGCATAGTCACTGGTCGCTGTGCTGCCTTATATACGGTAGTTAGTTTTCGACTATCCTTCTACTTTGACCACCTGTTTTATCTAATCTCTATCCCTTTCCTAAAGAATGTAGCACGGTACTTGACTAAATAGGCATTGCTGCCTGAAGTGCTACTTCTCTTTAAAAAAAAAAAACATGATACTTTTGACATTTGGTTTTTTGACGTATTCTTAATAGATGCATTCGCAATTGTTTCAATGAATTCAATTTCGCAAGAAAATCGCATTAAAATAATTAAAATCGACTACAAAAATGGCGATTCTGTTAAAATTACATTTCGTAAAATTCGTGATATTTTCGCACAACATAATCGTCTTTCTGAGACTGCTATTTAAAATTTAGTTGTTAAATTTGAGTTGCCATGCTCGATACAAAATATGCGATCTTTCAATTGAAAACATCGCAGCCGTAAGCCACAATTCCTCGACGTACTCCACAATTGGGGTTATCCAAAACCAACACAGGGTAAATTTTGCGTAAGGATTTGACTTTAAAGTCTTACAATTCATTCAGGAACAAGTGGGTGGTTTTTCTGAAAAAATCATTTTTTCAGACAAAGCCCATTTTCACTTGTCAACAAGCAAAATCGCCACATTTGGGCTTCTGAAAATCTTAGAGAGATTATTGAGAAGCCTTTGCATGCTCAACGTGCCACTGGAATGCTGTGCTATGTGATGTGGAGGTGTGATTGGGCCGAGTTTTTTTTTTGAAGATGAGGCTGGAAATGCGGTAACGGTCAGTGGATCATAACATCACGATGTGTTAACCACTCAATTTTGGCGAGTTATTGGCGACATGGATATCAGTGACAAGCGTGATTTGATTTACATCTACACCGACTATATAGTCATAATCAGATGGTGGTCAAACCACTTGGTTGATTGGACACCAACCACGCCCTAGAAGGCCATCGAATACGTATATCCTCCGGTCACTTCTAGTAGCAATTTCGAAAGCCCGAAGTAGGCCGCAGCCTTCACTCCTTGCTTAAGAGTTGGAGACTTTCCAACTCCTGGTCCAGAACGCATGAAGCTCTTATTTATCAAGAACACGCCAGCATTCATACTCACTGGACCTGAACCATTCATTGTGTTAATTTGAATGATTCGACCCACAAACTCTCACGAGGGTCCGAAACCACAACCACCACGATACTCCCATATAGGGGCCAACCTCAATAACAAAATAGTGTACTCTGGGGCAACTGATTTCCCGTGGAAATATGTGGATTGTCCAGGTGACTCCTACTAGCCTTTGAGGGGCCTGGGCTCCCTTTTACCCCGCAAGACACCAATCTAAATGGAATAGTAGGTTCCAAAAAGACTATAATGTGCCCCCGGGGGGAGGATATCAGTGACATATGATTTCAATGAAACAATCAATTTATTAAAAGCCAAAATTCCCGATCACACTATTTCACGACAATCAGCAGTTAAGTGACCCGCCAGATCATGTGATTTAACACCACTGGATTATTTTTTGTAAGGCTTGTTGATTAAGTGCAGAGTTTGTATGGAGCCAATCGAATAAATTTCAGCCCTAAAATTTAATACCCGTGGTGTTGTTAACGAAACAAGCCTTTGATGAGCGAATCGACATTGGCTCAATCACACATCATTTGTGTAATTGTGTGCAAGGTGCGAAACTGAACAAGAAATTTAACAAAACTAGTCTTAATATGAACGGGGATTTTTTCATTATGTCTAGTAATTGTTTTGATAATACTTCTCCAGATTGAGCGTTGTGCATTTCGGTATGCTTCTTGTTACTTAGTTTGAGTTTCTTTGCGTGTTGCCATAAAAACGTCGACTTCGAACATTTATTCAATTGTCCGGCTGGCATTGAGTGTGAAATACTTGGCAACGTTTGGCGAAACTCGCCAGCCAACAAAATCATTGCGCCGTCAAAACGATTTTGACTGTTGCGCAGATCATACACCGTTCGATATATTGCCCCCAAAGACTTCCTATGTGGCATTTTACTTTTATGCCAAATGATCAATTAGCTCCGCTGCAAACCTTTGACCATTGCAGAGTTCTTGAGAATGTTGCACGTTGGAGTTTTTTTTTGTTATTTGCATGCCGAAAAGGTGGGGTTTTTTAACCCCACTTGTGGTCTAATTAGCTTTTTGTATATTTTCCGAGCTTAAGATGTTATTCGTATAGAATAATAAATAATAACAGCTTCGCTGCAAATCTTTGCAAATCATTGACCATTGCAGAGTTCTTGACAATGTTGCACGTTGGAGTTTTTTTTGATTTGCATGCCAAAAAAAGTGGGGTTAAAAAGGGTGTGGTCTAATTAGCTTTTTTATGTATATTTTCCGAGCTTAGAACGTTATTCGTATAGAATAACCGAATCTATTTAAAAATAATAACAAAAAAATGTAAAATCCCATAGAAAAACACAATTTTCGTTTTTGCCAAATTTTTTAAATTTCCAAAATATTTTTCCAATTTTTCTTTCCATACAAACCTTTTTCACACTATTACACATTTCAGAATAAAAAATTAGGGAAACCAGGTAAGCTATTCTCAAGTTATGCGCTTAGCAATGGAAAACATTTCACTTTTACTTTTATAGATTTCCCTTTAAAGCAACATTAGTTCACAGTCAATAGATAAAATCATCTCGTAAATTACTTTCAGTACAATAATTCTCAATGGGTTGGTCAAAAATTTCTAAGAGCTTCCTGGCTTAAACTAATAAATTATGGATCTTCAATGGTTTTTTTAACAAAAACATCAGTTAGCAAAATCTATGCGAATCGCTGTTTTATTATTTTTTATTACATAAGTTCGTTAACACCACAATAATTAATCAATTATTAAATCAACAACCACACCTTTGTGTGTTTAATATTTTTTCTATTTCTTATCTATGCCTTTTTCAATTGATGGATTTTCATTAGTGGGATAAAGGAAACGGATGATCAATTCAAACTATTGCATGTTGTTTCACCCATTTTTATTTTGGAATAACAACAATTAACGTGTTGTTTAAGTTTTATTAATAATTTAACTGACATTTAGATAATGCGAGACGTTTGGTTTAAACACTATAATTAAACATAAATTATTGATTTAAATTAACATGAACTTTTAAAATAAAAATTCATAAGCGAACGTTTCGTTTAAATGTTTAGCAAATAAATGAACAAATAAATGAATAATAATATGCATTAATGTATATGCATATATGCACATGCATATATTTATAAGGCATATATGCTAATTAATATATTTATAAACATATAAACTTAACAATTATTTAATTTATTATAAATGTAAATATAAACATTAAATTGCGCAATAGAAACAGTTAAAAAATGTTACAAAGAAAAATAAATTGCTGTACAAAAGAATTCTCAGAAAGTTGATAAATTTCTCAACAATATTTAATACAAAAAAAATTAAAAGTCACTTGAGAATTGAAAATAAAAAACTGGAAAATATTGAATCCAAAACATGTGTATAACTAAATCTGAATGAACATAAAGGGTGTTTTTTTTAATAAAGGTATAGAACTTTGAAATGGAATAAAAACAAAATGTTTTTTTTTAAATTTACTTTATTGGAAAATTAATCTTCGTACATTTTAATTTTGATATGACCACTGGCTCGGGCATAGTCTAAACTGTAGGTTCATTTTTCGATAATTTTTTTTAACAGGTAACATGGCGTTTGTTCTCCTCCAATTAATCGAGGTTGTCGAAATCGCCTGGCGACTTCATATATACCCATAGAATATAGTCTAGTGGCGATAAATCGCTCGATTTTAGAAGCCAATTCACATGTCCGCAACATGAAACTACAGTGATAGACATTCGTTTGACTGCACCATGTCGTTTCCTATTTTAAAAGAAACTAAAAGGGCTTTAATTATTTTTTTTTTAGCAAAACGATTAAGTGATTTATTGGCTTAAAACTAGTAAACAAAAATTAAACATATTTCATATTCGTAATACATAATCGATAAAAAAAATAAAAATTTAAGAGATATTTGTTTGAACGCAGTTTCCTTTAAATTAATAAAAGATTAAAATGATTTTCAAAATATTAAAAGTTATTATTCGCTAATATTTAGTAGGACCACCTTCACTTCGAATGACCGAAAATATTCTACTCGGCATTGAGTTTACAAGGCTTCGAAGAGCTTCAATTTCAATACCCAATCAACATTATTTGATTTTTTCTTTCAGCTCATTAGCAGTCGAAAACTGCCTTCCCTTTTCAATTACCTTAGCTGCAAAGATTCCCCATAAGTTTTCGATTGGGTTACAATCGGGACTGCATGCCGGCCATGGAAGTAAATCTATGTTATTGATAGAAAACCATTCCTTACATTTTTTGGATACATGTATTGCCGCGTTGTCCTGTTGGAAAATATACTCATTGTCAGAACTTTCGTCAAGTTTTGCAATAAGGACATCTGCTGGAAGTTCCACGTACATTTCTGAATTCATTCTGGTGGTTATAAAACAAATACGAAGCTTGAAATTATAAGAGAATGCTCCCAACACCATAACGCTTCCACCACCAAAATTTTTGATTTGATCGCACTACGTTTGATTGGCTCAAATCATGCCAATAACAACTGTAGCAATCTGGACCATTTAAGTTATTTTTTTTTTTTTCATCTGAAAAAATAGCTTCTTTCCATTCATCAGTTCATGACATGTGTGCTTGGGCAAAGCTAGACGTCTCTCCTTGTGTACTTCATTTAGTCGTGGTTTAGACTTTTAAGATTGAATCTTAGATAGAAAGCAATAACATAACAGTTAGGCTGAGTTGACTGAATGGCTTTTGTGTTAAGAAGAAAATCATGAAATAGAAAATTAAATTTTGGGTGCTTGTGTCGGCAGCCACTGAGTTATTCAAAAACGTAAAAAAATGATCTTCTTGTGATTTTATCATAGTAGAGTTATGATACCAGCAGGTAATGCTGCAATAGAAATTCTTCAAGATTGATTTCAGATTATATTTTTCTTATACAGAAATTTAACTTTAAAACTCAATCTTCCTTAAGACGATGTTGAAAATTATTTTTTAAATAAACAACCAGGAAACTGCTTGTAAGAAAAATTAAATTCCTTAGAATCGAAATAATAATAATAATTTTTCATATTTTATGCATGAATGTGAATATTTAAGATCCCAGGGTAAGGTAAGGTAAATTCCACACACGAGTCTAATACTGCTCCTTACTGCTCTATATTATATTATTATATGGAAAAGAAACAACAAAGTTGTTGCCGTCTATATTGATTTTGATGGACGGTATCATGGAGAAGTAAATGACTGGATTTATGTAAAAGTGAAGATGCCCTTGTAAATTATAATCTTTTAACAAGAGAAATAAAGAAGTTTCATTACTTAGTCCGCTATCAGTAATATCAACCGCTCCTACTAATTGGATGCAATCATTAAACCTTATCTTACGTTACCCTGGAGAAAAAACGCAATTATTTTTTAGCCAAATAATATCTGATTAGTTTTATATCCTTTTTATTTTAATAATTTTTATTTTATCCTTTATATCGGGTTTTTCCATTTTATCGATGGGGTCGCATTCAAAACACGGGCTATAGTTCGTGTGGTAACTGGAAAATCAAGTTTGTCCTTTATTTCCCGACAGGATAAGATAATTTCGAGTTGCTTCATGGCTAATCTGTCCTTTTTAATGGGTCGTAACTTTGGATGAGCCCTTCGTTAAAGCCTTAATGCCATACTTTTTGCCAAGTTTTAAATAATTTCAGAACGCATTATTATTCCAGTAGTTTTTCGATTTGATAACCCTTTTTTCTTTAAGTTATCATTTAACCGTTTTCCTGAGCCCATACCTAATCGGCTTAAAAAAATTCTGCAATTTGTTTTTTATTTTTTATATTTGAATTAAATTTTTTATTAAATTAGTATGAACACACGTGTTTAAAAGTCAAAATTCACAAATTAAATAACATTTTCTCTTAATGCGTTCAAACGATTGTCTCACAATAAACAGCAACAATTTTACAAAAGAACGCATATTTTCTACAAAACAACCGTTACACTAATACTTGTTATTGTTTTGTAAACTGCGCTTAATAATGTAAATAAAAAAACAGAAAAAGAAGTAACTGTTCTCATAAAGAGTTTAAAAATAAAACAACTTAAAAATAAAAAAGTAAGTGCGGCCAAATGGATGTCTATCACTGTATAGGGTTACTAAACGTTTTCTTCAATAAATCAATTGTGGCACGAACTATGTGATATATTGCGCGGCCTTATCAAGCCGCAGTTATGGCACATCATAAAGTCAATAATCAGGGCTCTATAGCGGTAACTTATGTTATTGACTGTAACGTTCTCACCAGCATCGTTTTTTTAAGAAATACACACCAATCACTCCACACCAGTCCTGAAGCACACCAGACAATTTCTCTGGATATAATGATGTCTCAACATACACTTAAGGAATTTTTTTTTCAGGCAACAATGCCTATTTAGTCAAGTACCGTGCTACATTCTTTAGGAAAGGGATAGAGAAGAGATGAAACAGGTGGTGAAAGTAAAAGGATAGTCGGAAATAAACTGCCGTATATAAGACAGCACAGCGACCAGTGACTATGCCTTCATCGCTGAGCAGCCCCACCGACAGCCAATTTTTATTTTTGTAGTGAATAAAAAACCAAGGTCTTCGTTGGGAATCGAACCTACAACCCCCAAAATTAAAAAGCTATTACACTACCTACTAGGTGACCTACAGGGTCACCTGCAAGAAGGACATTTTGGTTTATTGGCGTGTCCATTCAAACAGAAGTGAGCCATGAAGGCTTTTGATAATCGGTATCAACGGCAATCTTTTTTTCGCCCATCGTTTTTGAATAGATTGATTCGGGTATGCCTCTACGCTATGCTCTACAGCTTCTTCTGTAAGCACTGTACAACGTTTTTGTGCTTGCATCTTCTTATGTACAGTAAACGTAGTGCGACCGCGTTTCGTAGTTAATCGAATTCATTTCTCTGATGGATGATTATGCTTGTCGTTAAATAGGCGAAGTGGGTAATATATATAGCGCACAGAACCAGGATTTTCAAATAAATTTGCGCAACTTGGAAGCGTTGGTCAGACATCAGTCGTCAGTTTTTTCATGTTGAAATTCCAAGCCAAACAAAACATAAATCAATTGACAGCGGACAAAATGGCCGTTAGTTAAACAGGTGTTACCAAATTAAATTTCTACACCTGATGATCCTCCAGTGTGTGTTGAGACACCGTTACATCCATAAAAACTAACTGCTTAATATGCTTTATGGGATAATGGAATCATTGTTCCGTACTTCTTTAAAAATAATGCTGGTTAGAATGTTATAGTCAATAGTGACAGTTATAGAGCCATTGTTATTGCCTTTTTCATTCATCAATTGAACAATGCCGATGTGCAGGAGCTGTGCTTTTAACAAATCGTGGCCATGTTTCACTCAACTCGTGCTACAATTGACTTATTGAAGGAAAAGTTTTAAAATCGCATAGTTTTTGCAAGGTTCGTGCTATTTAAGATTAGTTTACGTCCAGGCCAGCCATGGCCATCATCTGCTAGAAGTCATATTTAAATTTAAATGCCAGAAAATTATCTTTCGATTAACATAAACTTTATGAAAATTAAAAAAAAAAAATCATTTTATTTTATGTCATTTCAACATTTTACACCTCTATAAAAAACACCCTTTAGTTATAAACCTGACGAAAACGGGCTAGTAATAAAGTTATATTTCTTCGTGACAAGCACTGCATGATAAAAATGATAATTATGGGAGATTATGTTGCCCAATAGAAGGAGATTCAGCGGCGCCTGTTATTTGTTTCGATTTTAAGTGATTTACGATTTTTGGTGAATTCGACCTTGGTCTTATTTTCCTTAATTTCGTGTCGGTATAATTTAATTAGTCTTTATGTTACCCAAACAATTTTCATAAACTTTAAATTAATTCTTTTATTTAAATTCAAATTCCTTATAAATCTTGCAGGTATGGGATGATGAATTGCAATATTTAGCTGGACTTAATGTACGCACTTGTATTCTGGATCATGATGACTGTAATCATACCTATAGATTTCGTAATACCGGACAAAATTTATGTGGCATCTCCAGACTTAAGTCACGCTATGTCAATGTCACAAATCTCATAGATGAAACCGTTACCTTGTGGTTTGATACCGAATACGATTTAATCGATAATTCGTTTGTTAAAGCCTTTAAGGTCACCAGTAATTTGTAAGTTATAGTCCAACAACACATTAGAGTATTTTGTTTTAAAAAAAATATATTTTTTTTAATTTGCAGTGAAGCATATGGTCATTTTGCTGAAATGATTGTGGATCGTATAACCCATGTCGGCTGTGCTATAATGCGCTTTACACGCCCCGACTATCCATTCGTTTATGTTTACAATGTGGTATGCAATTATTCGTCGGTGTATGCACTGGGTGCTCCCTTATATAAAATCGGTTATCCGGGTCGTGCCTGCAAGACTGGCACAAATCCTCGTTATCCTGCCTTGTGTTCAGAAAGAGAAGAGTTCGATCCCAATTATTAAACGTTAAAGAAAAACAGTATTTAATTTTAGCAAAGACATAACAAAAAGAATAAGAATTAATTAAATATTTTAGTTTAACTAGTTAAATTTAAAACAATGTTTTTGTTGTTGTAGAATTTTTTAAAATAAAATTTAAAAAAATAAAAATTTTAAAAATGAAAAAATATGTTGGTATACAAGTTGATAAGTTATGGGTGTAGCATAAATATCACATATGGTTTGTATCACTAAAAACAAATAAGCTATTCTGTAGGGTAAACACCTCTGTCATTTTTAATCAGTATTCGATAAACGCAATAATAATGACGAATTTTGTGTCTCAAAACGATGTTTTGCGGAGAAGTCTAATAACCTTCAACGGCTGCTAAAAGTTATCGATTATTGGTTGAAGCTTACGGCCAACATATTCCAACTCGAAAAATGTTTGTACGATCGCTTGGATGATTCAAATGTGGTGATTTCAACACAGAAGACAAGGCGAGGCCTAGTAAGCTGAAAAAGTGTAAAGAAGAGGAATTGGAAGCATTACTCGACGAAGATTGTTGTCAAACGTAGCAACCATTTCCCTACGTTTAAAAATTTTCATTTATAAGCAAGAAAATTGGGTCCCCTATGAATTGAAGCCGAAAGACATTGAAAGGCAATTTTGCATGTCAGAAATGATGCTTGAACGCTGCAAAAAGAAGTCATATTTGCGTTGTATTGTTAATGGTAATGAAAAAAGCATGCATTACAACCTCAAAAATGTCATATGTAAAATCCGTCCAACCAGCCAAATCAACGCCGATGCCTGGATATTCGGCCAAGCTGTTTTGTGCTATGAGCTGTTGAAAGCAGTTTAAATGACTACAGGGTCATTTTTCAGTGTTTGTAAAATCTCTCCTTAAAGAGCACATGCATGACTAGACAACGATTAGTGTTCTTTTGCCTTTCATTTTGAAAGCTGTAGCTTTTATTGTATTTTTGTTTTTATTCTTTCGAAAAATGAAATTCCAAAAATTCCATTTTTATTCGGAAAGAAACAAAAGTTTTTTCGAAAATCAAGAATCCAAAGCAAAAATCTTTCGAAAATTGATATTCCAAAAATTCCACTTTTTGTTCGCCAAAAAAAAAACGTAAGTTTTTTCGAAAATCAAGAATCCGAAAAATTAATTTTAAATCAATTCAAAAAAGATTGCGGTGACAGAAAGAAATAAAAACGATAAACCATTTCCTTTAAATCACGATTCACAAGCGGCGAAACTAAACTTCGAAAAGGTTCTTTTGCAAAATGATGCTACATATCACTCAGCAAAACGAAGAATTTTAAAATCTCTCAGATTCAGGACACACAATGATGCCACGACAAGCACAACAAACCTTTGCTGGAAGAGAGATATGATTCAATTAAACGCCAACTATAATTCAGTTAAACTTTTAAAATTTGATTCAACTTATTGAAGTCCATTTCTATTTGGAGAATTTACACATTCCCAATTTGCTTGTTGAGAAAGATTTTTATCACTCAAGAATATTTATGCATGCTCAGATTTCTTTTCCAACAAAAAGCTCGATCGGTATGAAAAAATTTTTTATAAGGAATGAACTTGAGAACTTCTATTAGACTAGAGGAAATAGAGCTAGTAATGGGTAATGGACCTTCGAGGCAAGCAATAGACCTTGAGCACCAAAAGGGCTAAAAAAATACAGGGATCTCTCTATTAACACTCTCTTCTAGCAAAGAATCGATCGATATGAAAAATTTTTTTTGCGGAATAGACATCAGAACGTCCATTAAACTACAGACAGCAGAGCTGCTATTGGCTTATGGATCTTCGAGGCGAAGGATGTATTTTGAGTACTTAAAAGACTAATAGAAAACAGGGCGCAATGGTCTCCCTATTAAGACTCTCTTGCAGCAAAGTGTCGATCGATATGGAAAAGAATGAATCTCAGAACGTCCATTAGACTACAGAAAGCAGAGCTGGTAAAAAATTATGGGTCTTCGATTCGTGTAATAAAACTTGAGTACTAAAAAGACTAATATAGAGACAAATAGCAGCCATATTAAAAAACAAACTAACTTCTTCTGCCTCTTGCAAAAATGGGAAACTAATAAAGGGTTTTCCAACAAAAAATTTGTTTTCTTAAATAAAACAAATTTGTGTTGTATTACGAATAGAATAGAATAAAATAGAATAAAAAAAAATAGAATAGAATAAAATAGAATAGAATAAAATAGAATATAATAGAATTAAATAAAAGAGAATAAAATAGAATAGAATAGAATAAAATAAAATAGAATAGAATAGAATAGAATAAAATAGAATAGAATAAAATAGAATAGAATAGAATAGAATAAAATAGAATAGAATAAAAAAAAATAGAATAGAATAAAATAGAATAGAATAAAATAGAATAAAATAGAATATAATAGAATTAAATAAAAGAGAATAAAATAGAATAGAATAGAATAGAATAGAATTAAATAAAATAGAATAAAATAGAATAGAATAGAATAGAATAGAATAGAATAGAATAGAATAGAATAGAATAGAATAGAATAAAATAGAATAGAATAAAATAGAATAGAATAAAATAGAATAAAATAGAATATAATAGAATTAAATAAAAGAGAATAAAATAGAATAGAATAGAATAGAATAGAATAGAATAGAATAGAATTAAATAAAATAGAATAAAATAGAATAGAGTAGAATAAAATAAAATAGAATAGACTAGAATTGAATAAAATAGAATAGAATAAAATAGAATAAAATAGAATAGAATAGAATAAAATAAAATAGAATAAAATAGAATAGAATAGAATAAAATAGAATAAAATAGAATAAAATAGAATAAAATAGAATAGAATAGAATAAAATAGAATAGAATACAATAGAATAGAATAAAATAGAATAAAATAGAATAAAATAGAATAGAATAGAATAAAATAGAATAGAATAGAATAGAATAAAATAGAATAAAATAGAATAGAATAGAATATAATAAAATAGAATAGAATAGAATAAAATAAAATAGAATAAAATAGAATAGAATAGAATAAAATAGAATAGAATAGAATAGAATAGAATAGAATAGAATAAAATAGAATAGAATAGAATAGAATAGAATAGAATAGAATAGAATAGAATAGAATAGAATAGAATAGAATAGAATAGAATAAAATAGAATAGAATAAAATAGAATAGAATAGAATAGAATAAAATAGAATAGAATAAAATAGAATAGAATAGAATAGAATAGAATAAAATAGAATAAAATAGAATATAATAGAATTAAATAAAAGAGAATAAAATAGAATAGAATAGAATAGAATAGAATAGAATAGAATAGAATTAAATAAAATAGAATAAAATAGAATAGAATAGAATAGAATAGAATAGAATAGAATAGAATAGAATAGAATAGAATAGAATAGAATAGAATAAAATAGAATAGAATAAAATAGAATAGAATAAAATAGAATAAAATAGAATATAATAGAATTAAATAAAAGAGAATAAAATAGAATAGAATAGAATAGAATAGAATAGAATAGAATTAAATAAAATAGAATAAAATAGAATAGAGTAGAATAAAATAAAATAGAATAGACTAGAATTGAATAAAATAGAATAGAATAAAATAGAATAAAATAGAATAGAATAGAATAAAATAAAATAGAATAAAATAGAATAGAATAGAATAAAATAGAATAAAATAGAATAAAATAGAATAAAATAGAATAGAATAGAATAAAATAGAATAGAATACAATAGAATAGAATAAAATAGAATAAAATAGAATAAAATAGAATAGAATAGAATAAAATAGAATAGAATAGAATAGAATAAAATAGAATAAAATAGAATAGAATAGAATATAATAAAATAGAATAGAATAAAATAAAATAGAATAAAATAGAATAGAATAGAATAAAATAGAATATAATAGAATAGAATAGAATAGAATAGAATAGAATAGAATAGAATAGAATAAAATAGAATAGAATAGAATAGAATAGAATAAAATAGAATAGAATAAAATAGAATAGAATAGAATAGAATAAAATAGAATAGAATAAAATAGAATAGAATAGAATAAAATAGAATAGAATAAAAAAAATAGAATAGAATAAAATAGAATAGAATAAAATAGAATAAAATAGAATATAATAGAATTAAATAAAAGAGAATAAAATAGAATAGAATAGAATAGAATAGAATAGAATTAAATAAAATAGAATAAAATAGAATAGAATAGAATAAAATAGAATAGAATAAAAAAAATAGAATAGAATAAAATAGAATAGAATAAAATAGAATAAAATAGAATATAATAGAATTAAATAAAAGAGAATAAAATAGAATAGAATAGAATAGAATAGAATAGATTTAAATAAAATAGAATAAAATAGAATAGAGTAGAATAAAATAAAATAGAATAGACTAGAATAGAATAAAATAGAATAGAATAAAATAGAATAGAATAAAATAGAATAGAATAGAATAGAATATAATAAAATAGAATAAAATAAAATAGAATAAAATAGAATAGAATAGAATAGAATAGAATAAAATAGAATAAAATAGAATAAAATAGAATAGAATAGAATAGAATAGAATAGAATAGAATAGAATAGAATAGAATAGACTAGAATAGAATAAAATAGAATAGAATAAAATAGAATAGAATAAAATAGAATAGAATAGAATATAATAAAATAGAATAAAATAAAATAGAATAAAATAGAATAGAATAGAATAGAATAGAATAGAATAAAATAGAATAAAATAGAATAAAATAGAATAGAATAGAATAGAATAGAATAGAATAGAATAGAATAGAATAGAATAGAATAGAATAGAATAGAATAAAATAAAATAGAATAGAATAGAATAGAATAGAATAGAATAGAATAAAATAGAATAGAATAGAATAGAATAGAATAGAATAGAATAGAATAGAATAAAATAGAATAGAATAAAATAAAATAAAATAGAATAGAATAGAATAAAAAAAAATAAAATAGAATAAAATAGAATAGAATAAAATAGAATAGAATAGAATAAAATAGAATAGCATAGAATAGAATAAAATAGAATAGAATAGAATAGAATAAAATAAAATATAATAGAATAAAAAAGAATAGAATAAAATAGAATAAAATAGAATAGAATAGAATAGAATAAAATAGAATAGAATAAAATAGAATAGAATGGAATAGAATAAAATAGAATAGAATAGAATAAATTAGAATACAATAAAATAGAATAAAATAGAATAGATCAGAATAGTTCGGCAATCACGAATGAAAAATGATATGTGGCAAACGTCCAGCACGACCACACTCTTCCATCACAGTTTTTAATCACATTTTGGTAAAATGGTAGTCCTTTTTCTTTATTCACATCACGGATTTTAAATTTTAAGGCTGAAATCGATTCGATTAGCTCCGTACGGGCTATGTTAAGGACAGAGTCTTCCTTCCCCGCAAAAATAGTCCTGTTGGTATTAAATTACACGATCTGGCTGGGCACTTAACGACTGATTGTCGTGAAATTATGCGATCGCGAAATTTGGTTTCATCATGATATCCACATCGTCAATAACATCTCGCGAGAGTGTAATCCATTGACTATTACCACATTTCCAGCCTCATCTTCGAAAAAAAAACGGCCCAATCACGCCTCCATAGCGCATGTAAAGGCTTGTCAATAATCACTGTAGGATTTTCAGAAGCAAAATGCTGCAATTTAGCTTGTTGACACACCCTGACAAGTAAAAATATGCTTCGTCTGCAAAAATTATTGTTTTAGAAATACAAGCCGTTTGTTCCTGAATGAATTGAGCAAATCTACGGCGAAGTGAATGGTCGATCGGCTTTAATTCCTTTACCAGTTTAACCTTGTTTTCAGGTGAACGACCCGGTAGAACACGTGTTGGTGTACGCACAATTTTTATCGAGCGATCACAGAAGGACGATTACGTTGTCCGAAAATATCACGAATTTTACGAAATGTAACTTTAACAGAACCGCCATTTTCATAGTGAATTTTTGATTATTTTAATGCGATTTTTAAGCGAAATTTAATTCATTGTAACAATTGCCAATGCAATTGCAAACTAAATGTCAAAACTATCATGTTATTGGTGTTGACACCACTGAAAATCAAACTTCTTGTTGAAAAACCCGCTACATTTTTTAATCGATACTATTTTTACTTTAAATACATTTTATTTATTTTTAGTTATTACAATTTATGGCCAAGATTTTGTAATTATTAGTTTACAAATTAATTCATAAATAATAAATTTATGCAAATTTTAGTTACTGAACAAATTTCAACGAGCAGATTTAAAATCACATCTGCACGTTGTCTAGTCTGTTTAAAATGAATTCACACAACTTCAACTTAAGCAAGAAAAGCTTTTATTTAAATAAATATACAAACATACATAATTAAATAAAAATATATAAAAAAATTTAAATTAATAAAATTAATTAATTAAAATTGAACACCAAAAAATATTAAATCAAGTTGAAAGGTGAGATCAGCAAGATAACTGAACATCACTCAGATTGTAGACCGCAAATATATTGCGGCAAAAAACAGATGGGAAGAGCTAATGCCGTGAATTTGAATATTAAACAACTGCGTTAACACTCAATGGGTAAAGAAATCAAATCCTGGGCGAATTCATAAGCACGCTAACAATTTACTTATTTTTACTTTAAAGCGTGACGATTTTCTGCGAACTCTAAATGGATTCATTTGATTTTTCTTTTTTATATTTACGCTTACACATTTTCATATATAAAAATTAATAATTAATTAAAAAAAATAATAATTAATTAATCGAAATAGATTAATTTTTGGAAACGCCTGTTACAGATGTGAATTCTTATGAGTTTCGCTTGATATGAATAATTTAACTTGCCTGCAGTAAGAAACACATTAAAAAGTTTTCATAACATCATAAATTATGTAGGGTGTTCCCATATACGTATAGAACTTTAAGTTGGCAACAATTTTTTAATTGGCGGCGGCGTGATTTATGTTTAATTTGGTTTGACATTATAACATGAATACACTAACGAAACTAACAACGCTTCCAAATTGTGCAAATTTATTTTGAAAATCCTGGTTCTGTTCGTAATACGTTTTACACACTACGTCCATTTAACGGCGAACATAATCGTCCATGCGATAAATTAATTCGATTAACTACGTCCTTTAGAAAAATTAATTCGATTGACTTCAATTAGGAACGCACAGAACGGACAGTTTTCATACCATCAGAAGTTATGTAGGGTGTACATAGTTATAGAAGTTGGCAACACTATTTTAACCGTGAGCAACCATTTTGTTAATTGTCAAGTGATTTATGTTTAGTTTGGTTTGGCATTTCAACATGAATCGACTGACGCCTGAGCAACACTACCAAGTTGTGCAAATTTATTTTAAAAATCCTGGTTCTGTGCGCAATATAATATTACCCACTTCGCCCATTTAACGACAAGCATTATCATCCATCAGAGAAATTAATTCGATAAACTACGGAACGTTGTCACACTACGTTTACTGTACATGAAAAGACGCCACCACAGTAACGTCGTAAAGTGTGTACAGAAAAAGCTGTGAATCGTAGCGTTGAGGAAGACCCGAAGCAGTCTATGCGCCATCCTGCAAAGAAATTGGATATGTGTCCATCTACTTTATGAAAGATTTCGTGGAAGGATATAGGTTTACAAGCTTGCAAAATTCCACTCGTGCAAGAATTGAAGGCACACGATCACCTAGCAGGGCGACGGTTCGGTATATGGTCGTTGATCCCGATTAAACAATATTTATAAGCGAATATTGTTTAAGGCTGAAGCGCCCCCTTTTATTTAAAATGGCTACGACAATAAATGAGTCGACATCTTTTAATAGCATTGCATAGTTTTCGACAGTCACTCTCGCTTGGGTGATGGCGCCACTCATAGAACAACCACGAGCTAACGATGTGACTAACTGCTCTTTATAATACATAAGTCGACGTTTGAGAACCAGCGTTGGTAGAACCAGCTGGAAAGCGTACGATAAGGGAACTAAACTGCCAACATCTGCTTCTATTTTACACTGGAGCATATTCACGGCCACGATTTGGAGCAAATATGTTTTGGCCTAACTGAGAAATCTAAGGTAGAATTAGGAGACAGGTATTTTTTTTCTTGGCAGTTATGATTAGTATTAAAGATAATCCTCTCCCCTTCCAAAATGATGTGTAGCTCTTTCAATTGTTTAAGCTAGGATAGCCTCATCACTCCAAACATGTCAGTTTTGTTTATTGACGTATCCGCCTTACATCCAGAAAAACTGACGGTTTGGCAATGCTTTATAAGCTGGAGTGAAATTATTGGCCCGTACTTCCGTAGAAACGATGCTGGTCAGAACGCTACAGTCAATAGTGAACGCTATAGTGAAATGTCTAGTGACTTTTTCGTTTCCCAATTACGCAATCATGATGTGCAGGATTTGTGGCTTCAATAAGATGGCGAAATATGTCACACAGCTTGTGCCACAATTTACTAATTAAAATAAGCTTTTGGTAACCGCATAGTTTCTCGTCGAACTCGTGAATTAGCCTCCAGGATAGTGCGATTTAATATCGCTAAGCTATTATCTGTGGGGACGACGTGATAAGATTTACATCTGCACCTGGCCGTGGGCCCTAATCAGATGGTACATCATTACCACTGTGAATGGTATGTAGCGCCATTCTCGCCCTAGAAGGTCTTCGGATACGTATATCCTCCGGTCACTCCTAGTTGCAACTTGAAAAGCCCGAAGCAGGCCGCAGCCTTCACTCCTTGCTGAAGACTATCCAACTCCTAGTCCAGAATGCATGAAGCTTAATATAATTAAAAACAGTTCATTGTGAATGATCTGACCCACAAACTCAAACGAGGGCCTCGAAACACACAGCCACCACGATACTCCCGAAGGGCCGACCTCAATAATCAGTCACAGAACAGCTAAAAGGCTAAAAAGACAAATAGCTGAACTCTGGGGCTTTACTGATTCCCGTGGAAATATAGTGGATTGTCCAGTTGGCTCCTGCTAGCCTTGAAGGGGACTGGGCTCCCTTTTACCCCCGAAAGACACAAGTCTAGATGGTTGTGTAATACATAAAGACTTATAACGTGCCCCCGGGAGGTATCTGTGGGGATGCGTGATTGATCGATCACTTGGAGGACAACATTCGCGGCGTTATGCCTATATACAGCCACAAATGTAGGCAAAAGTTATCGAAAACTGGACCTTCATATTAAACTACATACCAGCCAGCCGTGACGGTGATATGCCAGAAGTCATGTTCAAATTAAAATTCCAGATGATTATCTTTTTAATAACGTAAAGTAGGTGCACCTGCAGGCTAGTAGGTAGTGTACTAGCTTATCAGTCTGGGGGTTGTGGGTTCGATTCCCAACAAAGATCGTGGCTGTTTTCACTACAAAAAAAATATAAATTGACTATAGGTGAGGATGCGCAGTGATGAAGGCACAGAGTCACTGGTCGCTGTGCTGTCTTATACGACAGTTAATTTCCGATAGCATGGGTCTTCTAGAAATGGAAAGCTGGCCCGGTAGGTTAGTAGGTAGTGTACTTAGTCTACCAATCTAGGGATGGTTATTTTTACTACAAAAAGAGCTTGAAGGCTATGTAACTATCCTTCTACTTTTACTACCTGTCTTATCTCTTCTCTATCCCTTTTGCTAAAGAATGTAGCACGGTTGTGACTAAATAGGCATTGTTGTCTAAAGTTCTACCTCTCTTTAAAAAAAAAAAAAACAAAAAAGTAAATCTCATGTCAATTTAAAATAGTCATCATTGTTTTATTCCATTTCAAAATTCTATACCTCTATAAAAACACCCTAATTTTACACACTAAAATAGAGCTGTTCAAAAGAATTCCCATATTCACCGCACTTGAAATTAATACTGTCACACTTGGGGATTTATTTCAAATTTGGGATTTTTGGCGAAGAATTTTAATTGTTTTGAGAATTTCTAGAAAATTTGTATTTTCTATTATTATTAACATTTTATTGTTTTACAAATTATGTTTTTATGATTATTCTAGTTTATTGACCTTTTTATTTCTGTGTGGCATAAAAATTGTAATTTTAATTTTTATGTGAAAAATTTTACCACACTAATCGGTGGCAACATTAGAAAACAGCAGTTAATAGCAACAAATTATGATAAAATAAATTTTTTTTTAAATGTTATACAAAAGAGTTTGACTTAAAAAAATAAAAGTGCCTAAAATATTTTAGTGAATGAAATAATATAACACGATACAAGGAGTTCCCCCTTAAATTCTCAATTTGTTGTGAAAGAAATAAAATTTATAGTTCCTTTTTTTATAAACTCAAGAAGTCTTATATTAGGCTTAAAACTTGAATTTAAAAAGCGTTTTATTTCACAAACATTTTTAAAAAATAAATAAAATGCTTAAAGGGAATCAAAACCTATAATTTTAGGAATGTCAAGGAAAAGGAGTCTGGTAACCCCTTTCGAAATAAAATATTAATGAGAGAAAATTTTTGCACTAAGAACACCAAAGCAAATTTGACTTTTAAATGCATTTTAAATTTTTAATAGAAAATTACAATTTAGTTTCTTTTTGAACTTACCTCGTAGGTAATTTTTATATTAAAAAAAAAAAACTTTTTTATTAAAAAATTAAACTATTCAAGTTAATTATGCCTTAGGCGAACGTGCTTATAAAATTGTTTTACGTGTGTCATGCGTAAACGTGCGTAATTTAGAACATGTGTTCGTGAGCATAACAGATATGTTTAATTTAAATTAATATCACGTGTGCTATTAAATATTATGGCAATAAGCATTTGTATTCATACGCTAAGAAACACTTAATTAATCAAATAGTTGTTTAGAAACAACTAGAATTTAAAATGAATTAATTTTTTGATACGATATTTTAAGAGGAGTTTCTTGCCGGAAGCCAGAAGACAGGTTTCATTATACTGTGTCTCTTTCTTTACATTGACTTTAGATCAATTAATAAAATTTATTTGTTAAATAGCTATCCCGTCAACATATAAATTTCTAGACTAAAAGCTCTGTTTAGACTACAGATTCTACTATCATCTGCAAAGCATTCCTTAGCTCTCCATCAGGCATGGATTCCTTCTCCTTTTTTTAATATGTATGTCCTTTGAACTTGGATTCGTTTGATATAGGGTGTTTTAATAGAGGAATAAATCCTTGAAGTGACATAAAATAAAAATTATTTTTTTTTTATTTGGGTACCGTTTTCCGTCGACCCTCGTCAAATTTGGTTTGTGAACAAACCGGTTTCGGCTGTTTGCCATCTTCAGTATTCTCTTTGTACGCACATATCAAAAATTAATTTTCTTTATTCGAAAGATTATCATCTGGCATTACTTTTGAAATATGACTTCTCGCATGTGACCGCCAAGGCTAGCGCGGACGTACTCTAATCCGGAGTTCCAATTTTCGATGACTTTTTCTAACGCTTGTAGCCGTATATAGGCAATAACGCGGCAAATGTTGTTCTCCAAGTGGTCAATCGTTTCGGGCTTATTAACATAGATTGGCGACTTTCCATATCAACACAGCGGCGTTAAACCTAACGATTTGGCAGGCCAACCCACGGATACGATACGTGAAACTATGGGTTACGTTTCCTTCAATAAATCAATTGTAACATACGAGCTGTGTGATATGTTGCGCCATTTTGTTGAAAGCCAATGCCGCCTTAGACGTAGTCTAGTCTAACATTTGTGGCCGTATATCGGCAATAACGCGGCAAATACTCTCTTCCAAGTAATCGATTATTTATGGCTTATCGGCGTAAACTAGCGACTTCATATATCCCCACAAAAAATAGTCTAGTGGCAGAAAATAAAATGATCACGAAGGTCAACTCTCGAAAGCGAAACATGAAACTATGCGGTTACCAAAAGTTTCTATCAAAAAATAATTGTGACGTGAGCTGTACCCCTCGGGGGCACATATATATGGTCTTTATAGAACTTCGACTATCTAGACACAGTGCAACTGGTGGAAAAAGGGAGCCCAGTCCCCTGAAGTCAGCAGGGCTACAACTCGAAACTCCACTTTATTTCCACGGGAATTAGTAAGCCGCAGAGTTCGTTATTTGTCTTTTTAGACATTTAACTGTTCTCTGACTGATTATTGAGGTTGGCCCCTATATGGGAGTATCGTGGTAGTTGTGGTTTTGCGGCCCTATATCAGGTCTTTTGTTTAATATGGTGGCCAGGATCATTTCGCCGTTAATGACACGCTAGGTGAATGATCCAGTCCAGTGAGTATGCTAGACATGTGTTCTGGACAGGAGTTGGAAAGTCTCCAACTCTTAAGCAAGGAGTGATGATTTGCAGCCCTGCTCTGGAATCGTCGAAGTTGCAACTAGAAAGTTCTGTTGCATAGAATTATGGCTTCGGCTTCCTAGGACGAGCATAACGTTCCAAATTATGCAGTGCTTTGATCCACCATCTGCTTAGGGCTTCATGGCCAGGCGCGGATGTAAATCTAATCACACGTTGTGACGTGATTTGTGTGACACGTTGCGCCACAACACCAGCAACTCATAGATGAATGAAGAAGTTAGTAATCTGGTGCCCCTGTAGGCTAGTAGGTAGTATACTAGCTTGTCAGTATGAGGGTTGTGGGTTCGATTCCCAACGAAGACCTTGGTTTTTTCACTACAAAAATAAAAATTGACTGTCGGTGGGGCTGCTCAGCGATGAAGGCATAGTCATTGGTCGCTGTGCTGTCTTATATACGACAGTTAATTTCCGACTATCCTTTTACTATTACCACCTGTTTCATCTCTTCTCTATCCCTTTCCTAAAGAATGTAGCACGGTACTTGACTAAATAGGCACTGTTGCCTGAAGTGCTACTTCTCTTAAAAAAAAATCATGACCCTATAGCGGTCACCATTGACTTTAATGTTGTGCGTAGCATCGTTTTAAAAAAAATACGGACTAATGATTCCACCAGCCCATAAAGCACACCAAACCGTACCGTTTTTCTGGATGTAACGGAACTTCAACATAAACTTATGGATTATTAGCAGATAACAAAAAAGAGCTTCATAGCTAAACAAAATTCCCTTATAAAAATCTAGATCAGTGACAATTTTATTTTGGACCCATTGAACAAATCTATACCTCGCTAGGTGATCCTGTGGTTTCAATTTTTCCACGAATTCGATTTTGTTAGAACACAAACCCAGATCTTTCTGCAAAATCTTTCATAAAGTGGATGAACACATATTAAATTGCAGTATTTCGGATCTTTCTCTACAGCAGCAATAACTTCTGCACGCACTGTACAACGCTTCTCTGCATATTATCCTTTAGAGTAAACGTAGAGGGAAACCGTTCCGTAGTAAATTGAATTAATTAAATTCCTGCGCCAGTTGAAACTTATAAGGCTTCAAATTTAAACCCTTACGCAAAGTTCGCCATGTGGTTGGTGGCTTTGGATAATGCCAATTGTTGAGAACGTCGAGGAATTGACAGATTTGAGTCTGCTTCAGCACTGTGGGTTACGGCTGCGATGTTTTCAGCTGAATGACCCGGTCGAACACGGGTTGGTGTTCGCACATTATGTTTCGAGCCTGTCGACTTAAATTTTAAAGAAGGATGATAAAAAGATCTGTTACTGAAAAAGTAGTCACTTAGCATTGTTCCCAGATTTATGTACCTTAATTATCATCTCTGAGAAAGTGGTCTGAAGAAATTGCCTCTAATTCTTTTTTGGCTAGAAAATGATAACCCAAATAAGTGGGCATCTTCTTTTTAACACTATTGTTCCTTTTAGGAATGATGTTAAGTTTAAGACATGAAAATTCAAACAACTTTATTGTTATTTTATAAAGGTATTTAACTTTAAGTTGGCAACACTACTAATTCTCTTTTTTTTCGTATTTTCTTCTCAAAACGCACGGTAGTCTGCTATTAAAACGGCTGCCAAGCATAAATGAGATAATGCAACTTGTTAAAAATCAGACAAAAGTCAACTGACAGTTGCCCGTTCCAATTAAGAGGCCATTTTAATTAAGAGACAAGAAATTCAAAAACCCAATACAGACTTATTAACTCGCCCTCGTAACTTTAATAAATCGGCTTAAAATTTCATTTGTTAAAAAATTTAAAACAAGTATCGCATTATTTTCTTTCTTTTAAAGAAGAAGAAGAAGAAAAGAAGAACAAAATTTGCATAAACTTTTAAAACGCCGAAATATTTTTAATTTTAATTTGATGGCATTTGCAAATTGCTTTTCGAATTCTTTAGATGTTTTGCGCTACAAAAAGACGTCACTTTTTTTCTTCATTTAAAACCAAAAAAAAAAAAAAAAATTTAAAAAAACTTTATTTTTCAACAAGAAATTTGTTTTTCAATTGTGGCAACGCCAACAATATAATAGTCTTGACATTTAGGTTTTTGACGTATTCGTAGTAGATGCATTGCAAATTGTTACAATGAATTCAATTTCGTACGAAAATCGCATTAAAATAATTAAAATCCTCTGGGAAGTTGTGTTTCGTAAAATTCGTCATATTTTCAGACAACATAATCGTCCTTCTGAGACCGCTATTAAGAATTTGATCGTTAAACTTAAGTCCACAGGCTCTATACAAAATGTGCCAACACCAACGCGTGTTCGACCGAGTCGTTCAATGTTGAAGCATAATCATCCTTCTGAGACCGCTATTAAGAACTTAGTCGTTAAATTTGAGTCGACAGGCTCGATACAAAATGTGCAAACTTTTGAACGATCGGGTCGTTCAACTGAATACATTACAGTTGTGAGTCAAAGTGTTGAATCAGATATAAATTTCTCAATTCCTCGACGTTCTCAACAATTGGGGTTATCCAAAACCACCACAGGGCGAAATTTGCGTTAGGGTTTGACTTTGAAGCCTTACAAGGTTCAACTGGTGTAAGAATTGAAGCCGATCGACCATTCACATCACCGTAAGATTCGCTCATTTCATTCAGGGACAATCGGCTGATATGTCTGAAAAAATCATTGTTTCAGATGAAGCTCATTTTCACTTTTTTTTTAAGAGAACAGGCAACAATGCCTATTTAGTCAAGTACCATGCTACATTCCTTAGGAAAGGGATAGAGAAGAGATGAAACAGGTGGTGAAAGTAGAAGGACAGTGACTATGCCTTCATCGCTGAGCAGCCCCACCGACAGTCAATTTTTTTTTTTTTAGTGAAAAGTCTCCGTTTGGATTCGAACCCACAACCCCCATACTGACAAGCTAGTACACTACCTAATAGCCTACAGGGGCACCATACCTGCCAAGCAAAATTATCACACATTTGGGCTTGTGAAAATCCTAGAGCGATTATTGAGAAGCCTTTGCGTGCTCAACGTATGTGGTCTGGAGTCGTGATAGGCCACGTTTTTTTTTTTTCAAAGACAAGGTAGGAAATGCGATAACGATCAATGGATCAGGTTATCGCGATATGTTAACAACTCAATTGTGGCCTATTATTGATGACGTAGATACCACTGACATGTGGTTTCAACAGGACGGTCACATAGCCACTGTAACGAATTATTTATTGCAATAATTTTTCGACAATCAGCAGTTAAGTGGCCACATAGATTGTGTGATTTGACACCACTGGATTATTTTTTGTGGGGCTTTCTTAGAGGCAGAGTCTATACGGGTCAATCAAATCGATTTCAGCCTTAAAACTCAAAATCCGTGATGTTGTTAACGAGATAGAACCGCCATTTTGCACAAAATGTTATTCAGCGGTGTGATCGTATGGTGGACTCGCAGTAATTCCATTGTAATCCTGGCTGTATGCGATGTGGCATAGTCTTGTTGATACCACACGTTAAACAAGCCCAATGTATGCAGTTGTGGCAATTATATCACGATATTGCTCTCCATTTACAGTAACCGTTACGCCGTTTTCATTTTCAAAGAAGTAAGGTCCAATGATACCTGACAAAATTGCACACCAGACTGTCATTTTTAATGTTGGACATTTGCCAGATATCATTTTTCATTCACAATTGCCGAACTTTACTCTTAGTAATACAAAAGAATTAAGTTTCCTCCTGAACAAATTGACCACCAGATAAATACTTTCAATGGATGCAAAGGTGACTGTCGAATTATTTGAGGGTTTTCCATTCCCCAGAATCGACTATTTTGTTTATTCACACATCCATTCAAATGAAAATGTGCCTCGTCACTCGTTATGATTTTTTCATTAAAATCGAGGTTATCATGGGCGAGCTGTTACATCCTATTGGTATATGCACGGTGGCGAAATGGGCTGTTGGAAGAAGCTCTTGTGTCAGCTGAATCTTTTATGGAAACAATTGCAAATCTTTGTGTAAAATTGTGGTCAAAGTTTTTCTTGGAATACCAAGCTCTTGAGCACGGCGTTGAATTGAACACCTTCTTGAGCAGCAGTAATGTTTTCAACTGATCTTACAGTACGTTGTGGTCAATTCACTACACGACGGTGCGTTTGTTGGTACGCTGTTTCCCCCAAAAATTTCACATAACCTTCTCAGCGTCACAGTAATCGATCATTGATAAAATGTTTTAACGATTAAAACACGTTGGTTTATCGAATATTTTTCCATAATAAATTTACCACGTGCCTACTTCACGACAAAAATGGCGGCAAAACGAAGAAGTATACCTTCCCGGCGATCACCCTGTGCAATAAAAATGTGAATCATTTTAATCTAAATTTTTAATTTTATTTTGTTTTAAAAAATAAACTTCTTGTTGAGAAACCCTTTATTTAAATTCGAAAATTCTTGCATTGTAGAATCATGTTAACTAGCTGTCGCATTCAAAACAATATCTTAATCAAATTAAATTAAATTAAGTGATGCTTCGCCAAAAAAAAGTGAGTGAACAGGTGTAAAGAAAATATATTTTTTTCTTGAGTGATTTTTAAGTGGCATGTGAACGCTTTGTTGTTGTTTTTGTAATTTTAGCACTTAATTTTTTAGTATTATTTATCATTTGTGAGTAATAATGAAATAACAATTGTCCAAATTAATTGTTATCACTTGTTTTGTTTAAGATTTATGTTTTTTGTTTAATTTGCATTCAATCAAATTTTTTATTTTTTATATAATTTTTTATTAAATTTAATTTCTTTATTTTTATTTCCGTGTATTATTGAAAAGGATTTTATTTCTAAATTAACTTCTCTCATGTGAAACAAATTTCTAAATGTTAGAAATAGACTTGATTGATTTGTAGGTGAGCAAGCAGACAATTTTATAATTTTAACTCTAGCGATTTTGACAAGAAGTAAATAATTTTTTTTAATTTTTTATTAATTAATTTGAACAATTTGTACGTAAATCTAAGAAATAACTAATTTTTTTTAGGGAAGCTGATGAACCAAAATACACAACAATGCCTTAATTAAATAAAAATGCCACAAAAATATCTCAGAGATTAGAAAAATAAAATTAAATAAAAAAATAAACATTTGAAACAAATTAACAAAAAATACAGTTTTAAAATTTAATAAAAAAAAATAATTTGAATATTATTTTCTTAAAATTAGAAAATAAAACACGTTTTAAACAGCCCAAGTTAATGGCGACCCTTTTAGAAATTATTTTAGGCAACAATAAATTTAAACATCTCATTAAAAATGTCATCTTTATTAATTTTAAATTAAGAACTGACACAAAAAGTTCTCAAACTGTTCCACAATAAATTCAGGCACGCGTGTTAAACTAAAATTAAACAAAAAAAAACTTTAAATACTTGCAAACAAAAGTGTGCTGAGATATTGTCAAAAATTAGTACTTGGTTATAAAAAACGAACAACAACAACAAAAAACAAGAATATTTAAACTGATTCAGATTTGTATGAGAATATTTATAAACAATTAACCATTTCTTTCCAGCAGAACGATGTTATAAATACAAAGCGTTTTTTGTAAAGTCTTATAATTTCTTTCAAACATTCTCGAACTAAACAAGTTAAAATTAAATTTACAAAAAGTTTAAAATAAATAATTTTTTCAACATAAATTTTTTGTTTGTTTTTATTTTATTAAAAGTTTTTAACATGCCGTGGAAAGTAGGGAGTATTTTAATAATAACCGTTACTCTATGGACAAAAGTTAATCTAAAATTATTATCCTGGTGTGATCCTGAATTGTGTCCACAAGGTGTTCATCATATCGCTTGTAATAATTCGGGTGTGAGTATTTTTGTTTGAACAATTAAAGGAAAAACAAAAGACTTAAGACACAAACTTATGGCAGCATTATTGAGGAAAAGTGTATTCATTTTGGAAACTTATAAACTTTTGAATAAAACTAATTATAAAAATGGTTCAAAGTCAACTAAATTAATATATAGATGGTAGCAATTTTGTATGTTGAAAGTCAAATTTTTGGTCAGCATTTTATCACCAACAAATAAATGATTGATCCCCTGAAAATGTCAAAATGTCTCAAGATTTAACAAGATTTTATAACCACAAATGGAAAGAGAATTATGATTCTTTATAGTCTGAGAGCATGTAGAAATACAAATATTCTTAAGATGTCAATTTTTCAAAACCCCTCCTCAAGAGATCAGAAAGACATGGCCAGTTAACTTTAGAAATCAATGAATAATAAAACTGGCAACAGAGACTCAATTAATATAAAAAATTTTTATATTAAATTAAATAAAAGGAAATAAAACGCTTTAACTTGAATACATTAAAGTTTAAATTTGCTTTGTTTTTAACCCAAACACGATATGTAATATAGATATGTGTCAGTACCTGGCCGTGTTAGTCAAAACCTGAACTCTAGATAAACACAATGCGAAAGTCTTTACCTCCCAGTTTCAGGCTCTTGCTAGCCTAGGCGACTAAAGTCGCATTTAACCTCCAGAGACTTCTAATATGTTGGTAATATACTAAACTGATTTGTTAGTTTAGACATGTTGAGCAACGACAGTGCTGGTATCTCCTGTAGTTAAAAAACCACAAGTTGAAATTCTATCAATGCCATAAATTTGGATTTAAAAAAATTGTTACTGAATAGCCGTAACGAGATGGTTATTTAAAAAGAAAAATAATGCGATAAAATAAATTATAACTTCTATTGATTAGTTAACAACAACAACAATTTTCTATGGAAAATGAATATTATCTTACCAAATTTAATTTAATTTCAATTAAAATAAACTTAAAAATTCGCTAAAAAATTTCGATAAACGAAATTTTCTAATCAACATTCTTCGTTAAAAAACGTCCGCAAAAATTTTTAAATAATTTGTTTCAAAAACAATCTAGAAATCAAAATAAAAAATAAAATATGCTTAATTCTAATTTTTTTGATAACTTAAATTTTCCAAACAAAAGTGAAAATTTTTTATAACTTAAATTTTTTTTTTAATTGTTAATAATTCTTGTTATTATAAAAATTAATTTCTTCAGGAAGCTTTCCAAAGGAAAGCGAAATACTCCGAAAATAAATTGTTAAATTTAAAAAGACCGTTAAAAAGAATAATACATATTTATTTAAATTTTCTATGGAAAATTTTTCGATAAATTAAAATTTTTCTTGACAATTTTTCGATAACTTCAATTTTCTATAGAAAATTTCCCGATAACTTCAATTTTCTATAGAAAATTTTTCGATAACTTCAATTTTCTATAGAAAATTTTTCGATAACTTCAATTTTCTATAGAAAATTTTTCGATAACTTCAATTTTCTATAGAAAATTTTTCGATAACTTCAATTTTCTAAAGAACATTTTTCGATAACTTCAATTTTCTATAGAAAATTTTTCGATAACTTCAATTTTCTATAGAAAATTTTTCGATAACTTCAATTTTCTATAGAACATTTTTCGGTAACTTAAATTTTCTTTAGAACATTTTTCGATAACTTCAATTTTCTATAGAACATTTTTCAATGACTTCAATTTTCTATAGAACATTTTTCGATAACTTCAATTTTCTATAGAAAATTTTTCGATAACTTCAATTCTCTATAGAAAATTTTTCGATAACTTACATTTTTATGGCAAATTTTTCGATAACTTCAATATTCTATGGCAAATTTTTCGATAACTTCAATATTCTATGGCAAATTTTTTGATAACTTCAATTTTCAATGGCAAGTTTTTCGATAACTTCAATTTTCTATGGCAAATTTTTTGATAACTTAAATTTTCTATGGCAAATTTTTCAATAACTTTCAATTTTCTATGGCAAATTTTTCGATAACTTCAATTTTCTATAGCAAATTTTTCGATAACTGTTTTAATAACTATAATTCTATCGAAAATGTATAATTAAATTTTTTTTTTATTGATACCTAAATTTTTTATCGAACGGTTATCTGTAATTAAAATTCTGTATCGAAATTGTATTCTCAACTAAAGTTGTCCTCAAAAGTTTATTGATAATTCAGTTTTTATCGATCCAAATTGTAATAGAGAAGAGATTAATAAGGAAAATAACAATACAACAGTTTGTGGTAGTCGTGGCTGAACTAGTGAAAAAAGTCGGAGTGGTAAGACATGCGAGCTTAAGACAAAGCTTGGACTCTGCTGGAGGAAAGGTGTATTGTGATTGGATGGCCCAGAGCACATCATATAGTGTTTAATTGTTTACTATTCACTATTCTATCGCTATTAAGTGAAAACTCCTTAATACGGCGAATGCGAGTTATAAATTGTATGCTGTGTTTTTCCACGAATGTAAAAAATCTGGTAGCCTGAGATGACCCTAGATTATGGGTCTAGGTTCGATTCTTAAAGAGGCTGCTGCATTAAATATATTTGAAAAAGAAATCCAAATTTAGCAAAATATTCTACTTCCTCATTGACAGATTAGTAAATAGATCCATGTAAAGCAATGACGAAATGCAAATACCCTCTCTTTTTCCTTCTTTTTTGTCTTCAATTTAAAACAAGCATTTTCATTTGCCCCTTTTTAGAACTTTCATCACAGCTGTGAACCCGATGCCAAGATCATAAACTTGAGCCCGCATCGTAATTTTATTCTGCATGAACACAATAAAAGACGTAACTTTATAGCATCAGGAAATTTACCTGGTTACTATCCAGCTGCCAAAATGGCAGCAATGCAGTGGGATGATGAATTGGCATATCTGGCCGAATTGAATGTAAAGACGTGCATGGTTGAGCATGAAGATTGTAAGAATTCCTATCGTTTTCATAATGTCGGACAAAATCTAGTGGGAGTTGATAGAGCCAAAAATGTACCAGTCGATATACCGAACATCATACGACAAGGCATGGCATTGTGGTTTGGTGAATACAGTCTGATCGATAGTAGTTATATAACAAAATTTAAAGTTGATCGGAACTTGTAAGTATTTTGAAAACTTTTGGCCCAGTTGTTTTGTTATTTTTTTTTTTATTTATTAAATTAAATTATATTTTTTTTGCCTTTTAGTGAAAAATATGGCCACTTTGCTGAATTTGTTTTGGATCGTAACACACATGTCGGTTGTGCCATGTTGCGATATACCCATCCTACTTATAAATTTCTACATATTTATAATACGGCCTGTAATTATGCCAGCAGTTATGCGTTAGATGTGCCAGTCTATAGGGCGGGACAACCTGCCTCGTTATGTTCAAAAGGCAGTCATACAAAATATCCCGCTTTATGTTCGTTAAATGAACCTTTTAATCCAAATTATTCAGTAGATGTGTAAAATTTAATTTAATTAATTTATTAAATATTAAATAATTTTATTTAATGTTTAAGCGAGCGAGTTTAGTTATTTATTTTATTTATTCATTTTAATGTTAATTGATTTTTCACACTTGAAAACAAGAAATACAAACAATAAAAAGACTGTTAATTAAGGTAAATATTACGATTTATTAATTGAATTTTAATTTTAATTAATTTTAAAAGATTAAAACTCTTCGTAGTGAATATAAATAGAGTTGCCCATTTCTAAATTTACCATGAAATAAATAAATTAAATAAATAATTCTGTATAACAGTTTGAAGATATTTTTAAAATCAAACTTAATTTAAATCTCTTGCTGCACAAAATTGAGAAAAAGAACTCAAAATCGAAAGTTTTCGATAACAATTGTTCATCAATTTTTTGTATTTTAGTCACTGAGCTGTTACTGTAGGGAGTTGGAACAACAATTGTCTAAAAGTTTTTTTATAGCTATACTTTTCTAAAATCATTTGATAATCCTTATATCCGCTAAAAATTTTGCGATAACTTAAATTTTTCACCGAACATTTTTCGATAACTAAAACTTTTCACGGAAATTTTTCGATAGCTTAAATTTTCTATGGCAAATTTTTCAATAACTTCAATTTTCTATAAAAAATCATTCGATAACTTTAATTATCTATGGAACATTTTTCGATAACTTAAATTTTCTATGGAAAATTTTTCCATAACTTACATTTTCTATGGAACATTTATTGATAACTTTAATTTTCTATAGAACAGTTTTCGATAACTTCAATTTTCTATAGAACATTTTTCGATAACTTCAATTTTCTACAGAAAATTTTTCGATAACTTAAATTTTCTATGGAAAATTTTTCGATAACTTAAATTTTCTATGAAAAATTTTTCGATAACTTACATTTTCTATGGAACATTTATCAATAACTTAAATTTTCTATAGAACAGTTTTCGATAACTTCATTTTTTTATGGAACATTTTTCGATAACTTCAATTTTCTATGGAAAATTTTTCGATAACTTCCATTTTCTATGGAACATTTTTCGATCACCTAAATTTTCTATGGAAAATGTTTCGAAAACCTAAATTTTCTATGGAAAATGTTTCGAAAACCTAAATTTTCTATGGAAAATGTTTCGATAACATAAATTTTCTATGGAAAATATTTCGATAACCTAAATTTACTATGGAAAAGTTTTCGGTAACTTAAATTTTCTAAGGGAATTTTTTCGATATCTTAAATTTTCCATGGAAAATTTATCGATAACCTAAATTTTCTATAGAAAATGTTTCAATAACATAAATTTTCTATGAAAAGTGTTTTTAAAACCTAAATTTTCTATGAAAAATTTTTCGATAACCTAAATTTTCTATGAAAAATTTTTCGATAACCTAAATTTTCTATGGAAAATTGTCGATAACTTAAATTTTCTATAGAAAATTTTTCGATAACTTAAATTTTCTATTGAAAATTTTTCGATAACTTAAATTTTCTATTGAAAATTTTTCGATAACCTAAATTTTCTATGAAAAATTGGTGGATAACTTAAATTTTCTATGGAAAATTTTTCGATAACCTAAATTTTCTATGGAAAATTTTTCGATAACCTAAATTGTCTATAGAAAATTTGCCGATAACTTAATTTTCTATAGAAAATTTGCCGATAACTTAATTTTCTATAGAAAATTTGCCGATAACTTAATTTTCTGTAGAAAATTTGTCGATAATTTAAATTTTCTATGGAACATTTTTCGGTAACTTAAATTTTC
The DNA here is from genome assembly GCA_030448955.1 of Trichopoda pennipes. Taxonomy (NCBI): domain Eukaryota; kingdom Metazoa; phylum Arthropoda; class Insecta; order Diptera; family Tachinidae; genus Trichopoda; species Trichopoda pennipes. Next base: position 8,191,217 of record JASKUP010000064.1, read on the forward strand.
TATGGAAAATTTGTCGATAACTTAAATTTTCTATGGAAAATTTTTCGATAACTTAAACGTACTATAGAAAATTTTACGATTATTTAAATTTTCTATGGAGAATTTGTCGATAACCTAAATTTTCTATGGAAAATTTTTCGATTACTTAAACGTACTATAGAAAATTTTTCGATTACTTAAATTTTCTATGGAAAATTTGTCGATAACTTAATTTTCTATGGAAAATTTGTCGATAACTTAATTTTCTATAGAAAATTTGTCGATAACTTTATTTTCTATAGAAAATTTGTCGATAACTTTATTTTCTATAGAAAATTTGCCGATAACTTAAATTTTCTGTAGAAAATTTGTCGATAACCTAAATTTTCTATGGAAAATTTTTCGATAACTTAAATTTTCTATGGAAAATTTTTCGATAACTTAAATTTTCTATGGAAAATTTTTCGATTACTTAAATTTTCTATGGAAAATTTTTCAATAACTTCAATTTTCTATGGAAAATTTGTCGATAACTTAAATTTTCTATGGAAAATTTTTCGATTACTTAATTTTCTATAGAAATTTTGCCGATAACTTAAATTTTCTGTAGAAAATTTGTCGATAACTTAAATTTTCTATGGAAAATTTTTCGATAACTTAAATTTTCTATGGAAAATTTTTCGATAACTTAAATTTTCTATGGAAAATTTGTCGATAACCTAAATTTTCTATGGAAAATTTTTAGATAACCTAAATTTTCTATGGAAAATTTTTCGATAACTTAAACGTACTATAAAAAATTTTTCGATTACTTAAATTTTCTATGGAAAATTTGTCAATAAATAAATTTTCTATAGAAAGTTTGCCGATAACTTAATTTTCTATAGAAAATTTGCCGATAACTTAATTTTCTATAGAAAATTTGCCGATAACTTAATTTTCTATAGAAAATTTGCCGATAACTTAAATTTTCTGTAGAAAATTTGTCGATAACTTAAATTTTCTATGGACCATTTTTCGATAACTTAAATTTTCAATGGAAAATTTGTCGATAACCTAAATTTTCTATGGAAAATTTTTCGATAACCTAAGTTTTCTATAGAAAATTTTTCGATAACTTAAACGTACTATAAAAAATTTTTCGATTACATAAATTTTCTATGGAAAATTTGTCGATAACTAAATTGTCTATAGAAAATTTGCCGATAACTTAATTTTCTATAGAAAATTTGCCGATAACTTAATTTTCTATAGAAAATTTGCCGATAACTTAATTTTCTGTAGAAAATTTGTCGATAATTTAAATTTTCTATGGAACATTTTTCGGTAACTTAAATTTTCTATGGAAAATTTGTAGATAACTTAAATTTTCTATGGAAAATTTTTCGATAAATTACATTTGATGTAGAAAGTTTTTCGAATGCTTACATTTTCTTTGATCATTTAATTTTCTATCGAAAATTTTCCGATAACTTCAATATTCATGGAAAAGTTCGATTAAAAACGTATAACTAAAAACTTCTTTAAAAAATGTATCGATAGCTTAATTTTTTACCAAAAAGTTATTTTTAACTAATATTTTACACGGAAATTTTCCTATTTTCCTCAAAAGGTTATTGATAATTCAGTTTTTATTGAAAAATTATCGATAGTTTATATACTTATACATCTAAAATTTTTATCGAAAAATTATCGATAAAAAAATTTTGCTTTAAAGCTTAAGGGAAATTAACATTTTTTCCACTGAAGAGATAAATTTTTTTTTGTCTTTTTTCCTTTTTTTTGTTATCGCAAGCAACTATCGTTTCTATAGTTTCGAAATTCTATACCAATAATTTTGTAACTAAAATTACATCAACATAAAAATCACCCTTTAAAGCTTTTCAGTATCGATATTAATATTATCTTACAACTGTAAAAAACGAAAACAAAAATGTATTTTTTTTTCTAATCATTTGGCAATCCTGTTTTAGTCGTTACTCATGCACTCATGCATTTCAAATGCCACACAAAGACGTTATGAATTTCTTTAAACGCTTCCGACTTTTGAACTGTCTACCTGTTTTACACGAAGTCTGAAAATCTCTGTTGCAGCTAATTTTGTGTCATAATTAAAATGTGTATTTAGATTAAATAAATTATTTTGTGTTTGTTATTAATTTACTGTCTCTGATTGTTTTCTAAAGAGTTAAGCGATTATTCATTTGTTATTTAAGCACAAAGCGAAAATAATTTTATTATTTATTTGTAATTAAAGCAAAATAAGTAATAAATTTAATTTTATTTTTTTTTTTCATCTACCAATAAAAATAATAAGGGACGAAGAATTTCCAACCCCTGCTCCTCGTGGTGCGGCCTGAGGGCCTGGGCAGTTGACTGGTATACCAACTGCTTCAGATGTCCAGGAAGCTAACGGATCTCTGGGAAGTTGGTGGAGGACACTTCTACCTCAACCAAAGCATGAAGTAGTTAAGGGAAGTTAACATCTCCCTCATGCGTGCGTACTATTTGCCACAAAAGCACAGTGCTTTGAATGACAGCGTTCGGCACAGCTTAGCAACTAAAGTTTACTGAACACAAATCTTACCCGTATCACAAAGGCAGAAAAGAAAAACTCGACAAGAGTGACTGGTAAAAATAAGAATTGACATGTTGTTAAAGGTTGCAGTTAAAAGAATTTTTATTTTCGAGAAAAAAAAACTTAAAAATATATAAGGTTTTTTTTTAAGTTGGGAACACTGTTTTTATTGGCGGCTATTTTATCAGCTGCTAAGTGTTTTATTTGTAGTTTTTTTTTTTTTTGTTTTTTGCATTACAACATGAATAGACTGACAATTGTGCGAAATTATTGTGAAAATCCTGGTTGTGTTCGAAATACATATCACGCATTAGGTCCATTTTATGGACAACACAATTGTCCATCAGATCAATTAATTATGGAAAGTTTTCGTGTCATGTTTACTCTATTCAATAACCCGCAATGACTGAGACGTCCCACAGTGCCAATTAATTGCTGCTAAGAAGCATAGCGAAGAGCAACACCCGAATCAATCTATCCACAATCATGCACAAGATTTTGATATGTGTCTAACCCCTTTATGGATGATTTTCCGGAAAGATTTTAGTTTGTGTCCGCACGAAATCCAACTCGTGCAAGAATTGAGGCTAGACGATCACCAAGCAGGTCATAGTTTCGGTGTATGCAGCCAAAACAAGATTGCCATTGATTTCAAGTTTTATAAGGAAATTTTTGTTTGGCGATGAAGCTCACTTTTGTTGCAATGGAACACGTTACTAAACGCAACTGTCAAATTTGGGCTGGTGATAATCCTTAAGTGTATATAAGGTCAATGTTCCGAAAAACTGACTGTTTGGTATGATATGGGTTTTGAATCATTGATCTGCAGTTCTTTAAAAACGATACTGGTCAAAACGTTACAGTCAACGGCGGCCACTATAAAGACTTTTCGATATGCTGCAGCAGCTGTTGTTTTAAAAAGAAGATGCAACATGTCACACATCTCCCCCCGCCCCCACCTCGGGGGCACATGATAGTCTTTTTGGAGCCTACTATTCCATCCAGACTGGTGTCTTGCGGGGCCCAGGCCCCTTAAAGGCTAGTGGGAGCCATCTGGACAATCCACATATTTCCACGGGAATCAGTAGGCTCGCAGAGTTCACTATTTATCTCTTTAGACATTTCGCTGTTCTCTGGCTGATTATTGAGGTTGGCCCCTATATGGGAGTATCGTGGTGGTTGTGGTTTCGAGGCCTTCGTGAGAGTTTGTGGGTCGGATCATTCACAATGAACCCAATGAATGGTTCAGGTCCAGTGAGTATGAATGCCGTCGTGTTCTTAATTATATTAAGCTTCATGCGTTCTGGACCAGGAGTTGGTTAGTCTCCAACTCTTAAGCAAGGAGTAAAGGCTGCGACCTACTTCGAGCTTTTGAAATTGCAACTAGGAGTGACCGGAGAATGCACGGATTCGAAGGTCTTCTAGGGCGAGAATGGCGCTACAGAGGCGGACATTTATCTGACATTGTACTCCATACATCCCCGCGGGGGCACATTATAAGTCTTTAAGGATCGCACAATCATTTAGACTTGTGTCTTGTGGGGGTAAAAGAATCCCAGTCCCCTTCAAGGCTAGCAGGAACCAACTGTAAAATCGACTATATTTCCACGGGAATCAGTAAAAACACAGAGTTCCGCTATTTGTCTCTTTAGGCATTTAGCTGTTCTCTGACTGATTATTGAGGTAGGTCCTTCGGGAGTATCGTGGTGGCTGTGTGTTTCGAGGCCCTCGTTTGAGTTTGTGAGTCGGATCATGAACAATGAACACAATGAATGGTCCAGATCCAGTGAGCATGAATGCCGTCGTGTTCTTAATTATATTAAGCTTCATGCGTTCTTGACCAGGAGTTGGATAGTTTCCAACTCTTCAGCAAGAGGTGAAGGTTGCGGCCTGCTTCGGGCTTTTGACTTTACAATCAGGAGTGATTAGAGGATATAAGTATCTGAAGGCCTTCTAGGGCGAGAATGGCGCTACATACCATTCACAATGGTAATGGCCACCATCTGATTATGGCTCACTGCCGGTGCAGATGTAAACCTTATCACGCACCTCGGGGGCACATTTATAGGTCTTATTGACCACCTTTCACAGGTGAAAGACCGCACCAGTCGCTTAGGCTAAGGAAGCCTAAAACTGGATGATAAGGGACTTTGAAATCCGACCAGTAACTATAGCCATTTGGCAAAACGAGCACCAGTAGCCCATAGGGGCTGTAGCCTCTGTTTTGGTTATTGCGAGTCCAGTTAGGGAGTAATGTCGTAGCGGCTGAAGTTTAAACAAAAACAGCAGAAAAATGTAACTTTTTATTGTATTCTTAACAGAATGCTGAGGCGAGAGTTTACATAGTATCCGGCTCTGAAGCAAGGAGTGGGAGCACGGCTCTTCTTGCTATGCTTTTCAAAATTGCAACACGAAGTGTCACTATGCCCTATCGGTCTTTATGGATTACTTAACGATTTAGACCTGTGCTTTGGGGGTATTAGGGAGCCCAGTCCCCTGAAGGCAAGCAGGGTGTCAACTGGAAGCACCATACTATTTCCATGGGCATCAGTAAGCCACAGAGTTCCGCTAAATGTCTCTAGACTTTTAGCTGTTTCTCTGACTGATTATTAAGGTTGGCCCTTCGGGAGTATCGTGGTGCTTGTGGTTTTGCGGCCCCCGCATGAATTTGATTATGGGGGCCAGGATCATCTCGCCTTTAATAACACCAACGGGTGAATGATCTCGATCCAGTGAGCATGCTAGTCATGTGTTCTGGACCAGGAGTTGGATAGTCTCCAGTTCTTCAGCAAGGAGTAGTGCTTTGGAACCGCTAAAATTGCGAATAGGAAAGACCTGTTGCTATTATTAGTCCTCGACTTCCTAGGGCGTAAATGACGTTGCTTTTCATTTCCTGTGGTTTGATCACCATCTGATTAAGGCTTACGGCCAGGTGCAGATGTAAATCTTATCACGAAATATCACACAGCTCATGCCACAATTGACTTAGTGAAGGATACGTTTTGGTAACCGCACAGTTTCACGTTTCGGTCCTGTAAATTGGCCTCTAAGATTGTACGATTTAACATTGCTGGACCATTTTTTGTGGGGATATGTGAAGTCGTTAGTCAACGACGATAAGCCTGAAACAATTGACGATATATAACCACAAATGTTGCAAAAGGTCATTGAAAATTGAACCTCCAGATTAGACTACGTCCGAGCCAGCCATAGTAGTTGGTCATATTTAAATTAGAGTTTAGTAGTCTGATGTCAACATTAAACAATTGTTGCCACAAAAGATTACTTATTAAGGTTTGGCAATGCAGAGAATGATGACGGTATTTCCCAGCTAATTTAAAAAAAATAGGGGGCCGATAACGTCAGATGATCACAAAGCGCATCATACGCTCACCTTCTGTCACTTTCCTTTGATGTAATGCTTTTTTGAGGACTAATTAGTTTATGAAACCGCCAATTCACAAACGTTCGGTCGGCTTTAATTCTTGAACGAATTGAAGTTTGCAGCACTGAAGCTAAAGATCGTTATGAAAAATGTCGCGCAAAGTGCCTCTAGTGATGCCCAATTATTGCTAACTTCCGATTACTTCCAGGTGTTCCAGGCTCATTCTGTACACTTTGCTGTCTAGGTTTGCATCACTATGGTCACCATGAACATAATATTTTGGACTATAGTCAGTAACAATACCGTGCCTCTCGAATTTACCGTTAAAACTATGCAACGTGGTTTTAGAAGCAGCACGATTACCGAACATTATGTTTTGAATAAAATAAATTTCATGTGAATTTAAAAAAACTCATCTTTATTTTAATCCATATTAAAGTTCAATACCTCTACAGAAAGCACCCTATATTTAATGGATATGCCACGTCTCATAGAAAGTAGAAAAATAGAAAAGAAGATTAAGAGTTAATTTAGAGCCGCAGCACTTAGCAGCCTGAAGAAGGGCTGTGTAGGCTTGTGTAGGCTATCGTAACAATCGTCTTGCCAGACTCACATGATATTAAGGTGTGGTTGGCTTCATGAATTTAGTAAAGAAGGAAATACAAGGAACAATTAAATATGACGTATTTATAGTTGCTGTCATAATTATTTAAAATTTATCTTTTTGGATAAGCAAGCAAAACTTATGACTCATCATAGCATAACAAAGGTCACATGTTCATCTGCAATTTTTTTCTATATTAGCCATCTCTATATTAAACTCCTTTAACGATCTGCTTAAAAATCACTTCTCACAAGTCTTTGCATCGCCTTCTTCATAGTTGATCACATTACAATTTCAATTTGAACACTTTTGCTATATGACGTTGCTGTCTTGAAATGATCACAATGAAAACGTAATGAAACAATAAAGAAATTGCCGATTGGTTTATGGCCTGCTCCAGTTGTCTGTTGCTAAAATAGACAGCATTTATTGTGGTTTTCCAAGGAACGAGACAGATGGGAACAAAAAAAAAAAAATAAAGAGAAAAAACAAAAAAACACAACTCGCGTGTTGGCTCACATTTCAATTGTCAGTCATATTCATTCGTGGTTGACTTGAGTTGATTCCAGCCCAGCTTAAGCTTTAAAACTCGTATCTGGCTGCCCACAACATTTTTTTTTGTTTTTGTTATTTTTATGATAATAAATTTCTAGTCAGACTGAATGTCTGAAGAAGGAAGGAATCGTATCATTTAAAAACAAAAACTTCTAAAACTTCTTTTATTTCATGTCTTTTGCTCTTAAACGAGGGCAACTCAATGTGTCTTTTTGCAAAACGGATAATGGAACTTAATTAAATTCTATTTTCCACAACGTCCCTTAGAAGTAAAAGAGACAGTCATATCACAAATTAAAACTTGAACTGTACTAAGGCCAACATTTTTATCTGTAGAACTTCCACGTGAGACGTTAATGTCGTGATTCGTTGCTGAGTCAGTGGTTTGTCACTGAAAAACGCTTTTGCCTTCTCAATCCAGAAAAACAATATTTTTGGAGTTATTTCTATCGCTATTTAAAATCTAAAAGAAGTTAAAATGTGGTGTTAAACAACATTTTAAAGAATATCTATAATTGGTCGTGGTCGTACATTAGTGTTTCCAGTTGACATTCATATTTGACATTCATATAGAATTATCGATTACACAGTTAAAGCGTGACCCATGTCTAAAAGAAGCATAAGAACTTATAAAAAAGAGTTTTTATGCAAAATTTTTTGAATGGAAAGAGAATCGCTAGAAGCTAAAAAAATCAATTTTAAAAATTACAACGACTTTTTAGCCGTCCTTCATATGCAATCAGTTTTAGCTTCTTGTTTTAAAGACCTTCCAGATTTTGTATTCGCAACGGTTTCAAAATGTAACATAAACCACTTTAAACAAAAAAAAAATCATAAAAATAAGTGTTTTACAAAATTTTTGACCTACCCTCGTATGCAGATAAAATTTAGAAATCTACTAGTCTGTGTAAACAGACAAACTTTAATATAGTTTTTTTTTTTTAATTTTAGTTTGCAGAGGACTTAACCTTAAATAAGAATCGCTGGATTCTTATTTTATCGCTTGATTCTTATTTTAAGTTTAAAAAACGCGATTAAAAAAAGCGTTTTTACAGAATTTTTGACCCACCCTCGTATATAGAAAATGTTTAAAAACCATCGCAAATTTCATTTGGAAATTATTTAAAATAGAGGGGAATCAACTGAAACGAAAAAATTCTTAAAAAAAGTGTATTTATAAAGACTTTTTGGACTGCCATGGGTAAACAGTCTAACCTAAATTATTTTCTTAAGAAATTCTGGAATTTTACTTTGCAGAAGACTTGCAACGAGAATCACTTGAAATATAAAAAATTAATCAAAAATAAGAGTTTTTACAGAATTTTTTACCTACCCTCGTATACAGATAGACTAAAAACTTTTTTTAAATTTCATTTGCAAATGTTTTAAAATGGTCGGGAATCAGTTGAAACGTAAAAATTCTTAAAAAATTGTTTTAAACGGAAATCAGTTGAAATGTAAAACTGCTTAAAAAAGGATGTTTACAAAGACTTTTTCGACTACCCCGGTAAACAGTTTCTTTTTATTAAATTATTTTTTTAAAAAATTCTAAAATTTTAATTTTAAAAGGCCTAAAATTGAAACGATAAACAATTAAAATACAAAAAACAAAACAATTAATGTAATTTTTTTTACAATTTTTAATCTACCCTCGTATCAGACAAGATTTGGGGATATAAAATTTTTAGTTGCAAAAGTTTCAATATGAAAGGCAAGCGGTTAAAACGCAAGAATCCTTAAAAAAAACCGTGTTTTTATAAAGGCTTTTTGGACTACCCGCGAAAACAGTCTGACATAGATTAATTTTGGAAGAAATTCCAAAATTTTACTTTACATAGGACTTAAATTGAAATACAACTTAATTAATTTTACAGAGTTTTTGACCTACGCTCTTATACAGACAGAAAGGAATTAGTTGAAACTGTTTAAAAATGTGTGTTTCAAAAAGACTTTTTGAACTGTCCTGGTAAACAGTTTGACATAAATTATTTTTTTAAACAAATTTGAAAATTTTACTTAACAGAAGACTTAAATTGGAACGAGAATCGCTTAAAATAAAAATAAGTTTTTACAGAACTTTCGAGCTCACCCCATCTACAGCCAGAGTTAAGAAATCTTCTTAAATTTCTTTAGCAAGTGTTTCAAAATGAAATGGGAATCCTTTAAAACGTAAAAATCCTTTAAAAAATAAAGTGTTCTCAAAATGACTTATTGAACTATCGATTAAAAAAATAATAATTTTTAAAGACTTTTTGAACTACCCTCGTATACATGACGAATGTATAAATTGGATATTTATTTTTCTTCTTAGATACATTTGGTTTCATTATTTATTTATTATTAAATAAATATTGTCACAAATATGCAAATTTCATTCAACGAATTAACTCTCATTCAGGCTTTAACACAGATGTTTAAAACGGCACAAAATGAAGGCAAATTCAAGTTGATTGGTGTGGCCTATTTTATGTATGTGTTCTGGGGTATACATTTATGTCAATATTATTTTTTTTTTTTAATTTGAGAAAAAAGTTAATGGAAACTGACAATTTTCCTTTTTTTGAACTCAATTAATTAATTATTTTAACAAAAAAATGTGGTTGCTACACTTTGAATAAACAAAATTCAGTTTAAGAAACCGTTAAGCACAGTAATAATAATAATAAAAATAATAATAATAATAACAATACATATGCAGTAGGCAATACACAACATCTTTCTGAAAAACTTAAAGACATCACGCGACTCGTATCCTTTGATATCAAGGATACATATACCTCAATACCAACATAAGAAACCTTAGTTATCCTACGCGTAACACCAGACAAGTTATACGACAACCAATACATCACTGATATTATATCAGGTTTTTCAACAATAAGTTTGTTTCTCAATTATGGCAACACCAACAACATGATAATTTTGACATTTAGCTTTTTGGCGTATTCGTATTCGTAGTTGATGCATTGGCAATTGTCACAATGAATTCAATTTCGCATGAAAATCGCATTAAAATAATTTAAAATGGCGGTTCTGTTAAAATTACATTTCGTAAAATTCGTTGAACATTATAAAACTGAAAAATATCTTTATGCAAAATGTTGCGCAATGTGACTCCTAGTGATGCCCAATTGTTGCGAACGTCGACGAGTTGATGTATTCGCAGTAGTTGCATTGACCATCCACTAAATCCACTACGAAAACTATAGTTCTGTTAAAGTTACATTTCGTAAAATTCGTTATATTTTCGGACAACATAATCGTCCTTCTGAGACCGCTATTAAGAATTTGATCGTTAAATTTGAGTCGACAGGGTCGCTGAACTGAAAACATGGCAGCCATGAGCCACAGTATTGAAGCAGTTCCAAATTTGTCAATTCCTCGACGTTCTCAAGGAGAAGGATTAGGATTTAACTTTGAAGACTTACATGATTCAACTGCAGCAGGAATTGAAGCCAACCGACCCTTAACATCACTGTAGATTCGCTCAATTCATTCAGAAACAACTGGCTAGTTTTTCTGAATTAATCAGTTTTTCAGTCGAAGCCCATTTTCACTTGTCAGGGTATGGCAACAAGCAAAATTGTCGCATTTTGGCTCCTGAAAATCCTAGAGCAATTCTTGAGAAGCCTTTGCATGCTCAACGTGTCACTGTATAATGGCGCTATGTGGTCTGAAGGTTTGATTCGGCCATTTCTTTTCGAAGATGAGGCTGGAAATGTATTCACGATCAATAGATCAGGCTATCGCGAGATGGTAACAACTCAATTTTAGCCTTTTATTGGCAATGTGGATATCACTGACATGTAGTTTCAACAGCACGGTGCCACATATCACACAGCCAATGAAACGATCAATTTATTAAAAACCAAATTTCCCGATCGCATAATTTCACGACAATCAGCCGGTTGTGTGATTTAACACCATGAATAATTTTTTTTGGGGCTATCTTAAGGACAGAGTCTTTACGGCGCCAATCGAATCGATTTCAGCCTTAAAACTCAAAATCCTTCATGTGATTAACGCAATAGGACTGGCATTTTGCCAAAAAGTGATTAAAAACTTTGATAAAAGAAGCGACATCTGTCAGCGTGGTCATGGTGGATATTTGCCAGATATAATTTTTCATTTATAATTTCCGAACTTTTCTCTTCGTAATACAACAAAAATTGGAATCATGTTAATCTAAATTTTTTGTATTCTTTTGCTTTAGAAAACAAATTTCTTGTTGAAAAACCCTTTAGATATGATCCTAATAAAAAAAAATCCCTAAACCCATTACTATTTATAAAGGGTCCGCTAAATAACGTTTTTTTTAAATGCTCTAAACAAAACACACAGCTTCGGCTGTGTGGCACGTAGCGCCGTCCTGTCGAAAGCAAATGTTGCCAATATCCTCCTCTTCAATTTTTGTGAACAAAAATTCGTTCAACATGGCCCGATAACGATCGCTATTGATTATAATGGCCACTCCTGAAAAATGGCGTAATTATGCCTGTGGACCAAAATCCGCACCAAACAGTGACTCATTTTGGGTGCGTCGGCTTTTCAATGTATGCGTTACGGGTTTTCTGTGCCCCAAATGCGACAATTTTACTTGTTTACATACCCGCCAAGATGAAAATAAGCTTCATCTGAAAAGATGATTATTTTTTTTGCAAAATCGGCATCTTCTGTAAGTCGATCGCAGGCTCACTTAGCGAAGTGAAAACGCATTGGATGGTCACTTGGCTTCAACTCCTGAACCAATTGGACTTTTTATGGCGTCATACCAAGGTCATTATGCAAAATTCGTCTCAATGATGTCTCTGAAATGTTCAATTATTGAGAACGACGGTGAATTGATGGCGCTTCACGCACACTTTTTGCCACGCTTTGGTCTATCGATGAGGATGCCAGTTTCTTTTACTTTTTTTACAAGATAACGAACATACGGTGGTGACGGTGCTTCTCTTCTTAAAAAAATTCGTACGCAATTTTCGCACACATTCTGCAACATCACCATGATTCTCAAAGTAATGTCGCAATATTTCCCAGCGTTGTTCAAGCGTAGACACAACCATATTCGTTCAGCGGAAGGTTAAAACTAATTATCTGTCAAATCAAACATGAGCTAAGTGTTGCCATTCACGAAATAAGCACTAGTTGAAACAAAAAAACGTTAGATGGCGGACCCTATACTAACACATCTAATACTAACTCTCTAGTACTATCTGAATCGCGACTTCATAATGATGTCCTCGCATCGAAAGTGCTCGCCATTTGTAACAACAAAAAAAAACACAGCTAGTAACGAGGGTTTTCCCCAGAAGATAAGACAACAGTATTATATTTACTAATGGAACAAATCCAAACAACTTAATACCAAAAATTTTGTCTTACCCCCTTTATATGTCACTTGTTATTTACAACCCCCCATGACAGGTGACATTCCTCTACCCAAAAAAAAAACAGCTAATTGATTCTTGTTGTTGTTAAACTGGTAACCTAGCGACCTGGACACAAGCAAATGCAACTCATATTCTTCTATTGTATTATTATCATTCACTTCTACCAACAATAACAAAAACAGCAACAACAACAACAACAACAAAATTAGTAGTCAAATCATATACAGACGTGTTGTGTGGTGGATGTAATAAAATCAAAGAAAAAGAAAATTTTTAATTCTAAACAAAAATAAGGACTTTAAAATGTCCATTTTCAATGTTTGCAATTGGTGGACAACACAATGTGCTGATCTGGAGGAAAATTATGATGTGGCAAGTTTGTTGTGTGCCCGTTTTGGTTTGGAGAATCAGGAAAAAGATTACATTATTGTAGGCTCACATACAGGACATTTAAGCATTTTCTATCCCTCCTACGAAGTGGATGCGAATGGCAATAATCCAAATTACAGGCCAACAGATTTATTGCTGGAACTATTTACCGAAGCTCCTATATTGGGTGTATTTGCTGGCAGATTTAGTGCGTAAGTTTAAAAACTCCTAACTTCTCATGCTGATCTTAAAGGAGAGAAACTGTTTTAATCATTTCCTACCTTCCTTCCTTCTTTCTAATTTAGCAACAATCGCAAAGAAAATATAAATCAATTGGCTATTTTACATCCCAACTCCTTAGGCATTTATAATGTGGAGCATGTTGGCGGTGTATCAGAGCATGGTGCCCAACTCAATTTACAACAGCTGATGGAATATCGCTTTCAACGTTGTGCCTTTTCATTTTGTAAAGGTCATTTTGGTAAAGTCAAGGGTCGTGAGTTTTTCTGTGTTATTCATTTGGATGGTTCGTTGACATTCTTTGAACAAGATGGCATTTCGTATGAATGTAAATTTCCCGGGCATCGTGCCTTACCCACACCTGTGGTGTATTGTGAAAGGACGGATAGCTTTTTTCGTCTAGCATCGGCATGGAACTTGGAGTGTTACACGTAAGTAAAGAGCAAGTGGAGAAGAATTGCTTTCATATAAATGATTTACTGCTTCTTGAGTGGTTACGTTAGGTCGCATAAACGAGGTCCATAAATTAAGTCATAAGACAGATTATTTAAATTCTTTTGATTCAAATAAAATTTTATATTAAATTTTATATTGTTGTATTTGAGGGTGTCAAACTAACTTCCCTCTGAAGTCACACAGCACTGGAGACAGTTGCTTCACTCCTTATAGCAGTGCTGGAACTCCGATACTGGAGTAGGCTTCAGCTCGTCGGTTAAAGCCAGTTATATGCTTTCGATTGTCCCAAAATGAGTTCTCTTGAGATGATTTTTCAACTTCGGGAACAGGATAAAACCTCACGAACTTAAGTCAGGTGAATATGGTGGTTGAGGAGTCACAGCAGGCTCGTGGAAAAGAAAAAAAAGATATGAACTTAAGTCAGGTGAATATGGAGGCTGAGCAGTCACAGCAGGCTCGTGGAAAAGAAAAAAAACACATGAACTTAAGTCAGGTGAATATGAAGGCTGAGGAGTCACAGCAGGCTCCTGAAAAACGAAAAAAACACATGAACTTAAGTCAGGTGAATATGGAGGCTGAGGAGTCACAGCAGGCTCCTGGAAAAGGAAAAAATTACATGAACTTAAGTCAGGTGAATATGGAGGCTGAGAAGTCACAGCAGGCTCCTGAAAAAGGAAAAAATCACATGAACTTAAGTCAGGCGAATATGGAGGCTGAAAAGTCACAGCAGGCTCGTGGAAAAGGACAAAATTACACGAACTTGTTAGGTGAATATGGAGGCTGAGGAGTCACATCAGGCTCCTGAAAAAGGAAAAAATCACTGAACTTAAGTCAGGCGAATATGGAGGCTGAGCAGTCACAGCAGGCTCGTGAAAAAGAAAAAAAACACATGAACTTAAGTCAGGTGAATATGGAGGCTGAGGAGTCACAGCAGGCTCCTGGAAAAGGAAAAAATCACATGAACTTAAGTCAGGTGAATATGGAGGCTGAGCAGTCACTGCAGGCTCCTGGAAAAGGAAAAAATCACATGAACTTAAGTCAGGTGAATATAGAGGCTGAGAAGTCACAGCAGGCTCCTGAAAAATAAAAAAATCACATGAACTTAAATCAGGTGAATATAGAGGCTGAGGAGTCACAACAGGCTCCTGGAAAAGAAAGAAATCACATGAACTTAAGTCAGGTGAATATGAAGGCTGAGGAGTCACAGCAATGTTTTTACTGGCCAAAAACTCGTTTATATAAGTTACTGTGCGACAAGAAGCATTATCGTAATGCAACACCCAGTTGTTCTTGATGTTTGGTCTCACACGAATGACCCCTTTTCGCAGACTTTCAAGCATCTCCTGATATAAGTGTTAATTAACTGTTTGAGCTTAAGGAGAATGATTCCGTGGATATTGAAAAAATAAATCAGCTGGCATTTGATCTCTGACTTTGTCATTCTTGCTTTTTAGGCCTTGAAGAGGTTCAAGTAAGCCACTCCATGCTCTGGCGCTTGGTTTCTGGTTAGTATTCTAATGCCCAAGACTCATGTAAGACCCGGTAATGACACATTCCAGAAAATGCTGTAGCGTTTTCCATCGAAAGCAAATAATTAAGGCACCTTGCCTTCCTGACGTTCATTTGGTCTTGCGAAAGGTTTTTTTGAAACCATTTTAACGCAGATTTTTCTCATCCCCAATTCATTAGTCAAACCTGAGTGTCAAACCTGAGAGCCAAATTTAACTCCTTCCCGATCATTCTTGCTGTCAACGGACGATTTGAACGCACAGTATCACGGCATCTGTCGACATTTTCATGGGTTCTTGAAGATGAAGGCCTTCCGCTTCGTGGTTCATATTCCAACAATTCTCTTCCTTTTGAAAAGGCCCTAAACTACCGAAAAACTTGGGCCCTTGATAAAACCTTATCTCCGTAGGCTTGCTGTAGGGCCCAAGCGTGAAACAAAACCTGATAGCATACCGTTTTTAAAACACAACAAAAAACAAAAACTGTTCCACAAAAAACATCGCTGCAGGCGACCAAATGACTCGAGTGATGTCAAATCCGCACTGAAGACAAAGCACATACTCATCTGTCGCCCCTTCAAAACCGGTATTTCCAAATCAAACGTAATAATGCCAGCCTCATTACTTAATTTACAGACCTCGTATAACATTTTAGCATTCCCAAAATATACTTTAAAATCCCCAGAAACTAGTTTTTTATCACAAAAAATCCCTTGTAACATCATATTTGTATACATTTTAAGTGACTTAATACGAAATTAAGAAGAACGCATTCGGAATATATTTCCGCGTTGTCTTAACTAATTTTTTTGTATTGTACATGGAGTTATTTGTTATTCTCATTTGATCTTTATTTTTATTATTATTTATTTTTGTCGTTGGCGAAAATCGTTCTTAACAAGTAAGAATAGAAACGAATTCTGCCCGATTTTATGATCAATTTTTGTATTAGTTCAAGGATTGAATCATTTGTATATTTGACGCTGAAGGTATTTAAAGGGTGGTTTTACTAGAGGTATAGAACCTTTCAAATGGAATAAAATAACGACGATTTTTTTTTAAATTGACATGGAATTTACTTTATTCGTAAAACAACCTTCTTAAATTTTAATTTAGATATTACTTTTGGCTTATGATCGCCGCGACTGGGTCGGACATAGTCTAATCTTGAGCTGGAATTTGCGACGACTTTTTCCGACATTTGTGGTCATATTTCGGCAATAACGTTGTAAATGTTGTCCTCCTCGTTTACGCTTTTTCGGTGTACTCTAGCGACTATACATATCCACACAGAAAATAGTTTAGCGGCGTTAAATCCCACGATCTGTGAAGCCAATTCGCGGGTCCATAACCTAAAACTATTTCATTATCAATCGTATTCTTCAATAAATCAATTGTGACATGTAGCGCCGTCTTTTTAAAATCAAAAAGTTAATAATCATGGCTCTATAGCGTTCACCATTGACTAACCGATTCCAGCAGCCCATAAAGTGCAGGGATCACAGTTTTTCTGGATGTAAACAGTTGCTCAACGTACAGTTTAGGGTGTTTTTATAGATGTATAGAACTTTAACTGGTGGTCATTTTGTTAACTGTAAGTGATTTATTTTGGCCTGGCATTTCAACATGAATAGACTAACGATGCCTGGACAATGTTTCCATGTTGTGCAAATTGGGCCCAAAACAAAGTTGCCGCTGACTCCGATTTTCCTAAGCGAATTTTGTTTAGCGATGAAGCTCAGTTTTACTTGAATGGATACGTCAATTAAAAACTGACCTATTTGGAGCGACGATGATCATCAAGTTGTGTTAGGGCCACATGGCCCTAATCTGACCACTGGGCAATCCTGATACTATGTGTCTACCAAAGCCCCAAGGTTTATAACACAGCCCAGGTGGCAATTTCAAAAGCACAGCCTCCCCATAACCTTATTTCCTAGTTCTATCTATTGCATATGTAGGGGTCATCCCCTGATGTTGGTCCGAAAGGAAAAAAGAAACACTGCCTTATCCCCACTATTTACTTGATAGCTGGAGCCTATCTAAACTCACGTCGCTCCTATTCTATTCTAATAAAGCAGCACATGGATTGGATAGCAACAAAGCCATACCTTCCTATAGTTTTAGTATAAACCATAGCTACCACGTTACTCCCTGAAGGCCTCACTGACAACCGGTACATGGTCGTAGCCCTGTGGCCTACAGATTCTCATGATATCAGTAGGTGAGACAATTTTTTCAAGTTTCATGCTTCTGCTATTCTAGACGACTAATGCCGCCTTTTACCCCGCGGAGAAGGTATCTACCCCGAAGGGGAATTATTGACAGAAACGTTTGGTAACCGCATACTTTTACGTCATTTTTCATGTCATTTCGTGATAAGATTTACATCTGCACCTTGCCGTTAGCTTGAATCAGATGATGGTCAAACCACTGGGAATAAAAAGCAACGTCATTCACGCCCTAAGAAGCCGAGGACTAATTCTAGCAACAGGTCTTTCCTAGTTGCAATTTTCAGCGGTTCCAAAGCAGGGTTGCAAACCACTACTCCTTGCTGAAGAGCTCGAGACTATCCGACTCCTGGTTCAGAACGCATGAAGCTTAATATAATTAAGAACACGACGGCATTCATACTCACTGGACCTGGCCCATTCATTGTGTTCATTGTGAATGATCCGATCCACAAACTTAAACGAGGGCCTCGAAACACACAGCCGCCACGATACTCCCTACTCCTATCTACGCTCTCAAACAATTTCAACTATGACTTGCCCCTCTTTTCTACTTTCTTCATTTCAAATTTTATGAAGAGTGGAACTGGTTACGCTTTGCAAAACTACAAGTGCCTTTTCTAAAATAATTGATTTTGAAGATAATTATTTTTCGAAAAAAGTAAATTGCATGTCAATTTATAAAAAATCTATCTTTGTGTTATTCCGTTTCAAAGTTCTATACCTCTATAAAAAACAGGGTTCTTACAGATCTCAACATAAACAAGTCTCCTGGGCCTGATGGGATACCAGCACTGGTCTTGAAGCAGTGCTCGTCGACGCTAGCGCGTCTATTAGCAGCCCTTTTCAGCACATTGTACCATGTCGGATAATTTCCGAAATGCTGGAAAGTTGCTAATGTAACGCCGATCCCCAAAAAGGGGAAGGCTAACAACCTTGAAAATTACCGCCCAATCGCAATTTGCTCTGCACTTTCTAAAGTATTTAAAAGTATGATTAATTTCCATCTAGTGAGATACCTGGAGTCCAACAGCTTGCTTAGTGACCGCCAATATGGTTTTCGTAGGGGGCGCTCTACGGGTGACTTGTTAGCATTCTTGTATGAACAATGGTGTAACTTCATACATCATTTTGGGGAAAGCAAGGTGGTGGCTCTAGATATTTCCGAAGCATTTGATAGAGTGTGGCATGATGCACTTCTGTCAAAACTTGTTGCTTTTGGTGTCGGTGATAATTTTTCCAGATTTATATCGAGTTTTCTCAGAAATCGCTTTATACGAGTTTTTATAGATGGGATTTCATCAGACGAGTTCATGATGAATTCAGGGGTACCGCAAGGCTCCGTTCTTTCTCCTACCCTATTCCCTATTATCTTTCTAAATGACCTTCTTTGTCGAACTTTTAACCCTATATATTCTTTTGCAGATGACAGCGCCATTTGTCACTCATATTCATTTGGAGGTTACTTCCAAAAGGCAAAACATGAATGATACGTTTAATCACGATCTTGCGACAATCTTGGAATGGGGTCGTGTGAATAGAGTAGAATTCAATGCTTGTAAGACACAATGTTGCATGCTTGCGCATATATCTTCGTTTGGTAGTGGTGCTGCATCTGTTACTATGGGTGATATAGGTATTACGGAATCGGAAGCTCTTGATGTTCTTGGTGTGAAAATTCAGTGTGATGTTCGTTGGACTAAACACATTTTTCAGGTTTCTAAAGAAGCTTTCAAGTGCCTGCGTTTTCTACAGCGGTGTAGAAAATACTTCACCCCATGCGATCTCCGTACTATCTATACCACCTCCATCCGTCCGAAAATGGAATACAACTCTCATGTATGGGCCGGCGCTCCAAAGTCTATTTTGGGGTTACTCGACCGCGTACAGGAGAGGGCCAAGAGGCTCATTGCTGACAGTAGGGTATCCAACTCTATTGATTCTCTAGAGCATCGACGCAATGTGGGGTGCATTTCACTGTTCTATCGTTACTACAATGGTAAGTGCTCTAATGAAATTAGGGAACTTGTTCCTAATACTCGCACGTTTTCACGTTTAACTCGATTTTCAATGAGAGCACATCCTTTTGTGGTTGATTGGCCAGTGAATCGCACTACGCATTACAGGGAAAATTCGTTTTTCAGCAGAACAGTCCGTATGTGGAATAAGATCCCTCCGGAGGTCTTTCCTGTCACTTTCAATCTGAGAAAGTTCAAATCGAATGTCCACAGACACTAATCCCTCTTTTGTCCTTCCCGTAACCTAATTTCCTAGTTTTGGCACAATGCATTGCATAGGTAGGGGTCATCCCCTGAGTGCTGGTCCTATAAAAAAAAATATGGCAACTCCCGTAGAAAGTATAAAAAGAGAAAAGATGTTCAATAATTGTAAATGGCTTTGTGGGCTTAACGCTTATGTTTGTTTACTCGGATATATATTTTAAAGCTCTAAACCTCTATAAGAAACACCCTATATATGTAAAGTTGTAATATTTAAAGTAAAAGAGATTTTTCTTGGGGATAATGCAGCTGGTTTTTGGGTATTATTCTAGAGAAAAAAACTAATGATTTAGGAATTTGACAGAAGAGTCTGGAAATCATGTTCCTGCATGCTCATCTTCTCTTTATTTAATGTCTACTTTAAGGTATCAAGATCTTTCGCACTCTTCGATTAACAAATCACATTATCAGCCCGTATGGTCGGTTTGTCTGGGCGAGGGTATTCTTGACATTAATGTGGTCCAAAGTAAAAGGTAAATTTCTTTTCAAAACACTTTGCTCATCTTAAGTTCACTTTCTATTTTAAGTGATTGTACTTCAATTGTGATATTGGGGGAGAAAAATTTCATGTGCTTAACGGATACGGGAAAAGTGGAATTTATTTTAAAATTGGATTATGCACCAAAATGTTTCCATAGTTTTGTTTGCGGCTACTACTGGGGTGAGCGTTCTCTTGGTTTTTTTTTTTTTCTTTTGTTTTGTTGAAGTTTCATTGGTTTCCTGTATGATTTAGAACCCTCGGCCCGCTTGTTAACCATAATTGTCTCGGAATCTTCTAAAGTTTTCATTTACGAAAATGCCAGTATTATATGGGCGGCCCAATTTAAGCATGAATCTCCTGTAGCCATACAAAGATCCAATTTAATGGGCTTACCGGGAGCTATGGTAACTCTGGGACCTAACGGCAAATTACGTATTGGTTATTTGGGCTCAGATCCTTTTATATTTCAAGTACCACCTCTGAATATGCAAGAATTATCATTTCAGCAGGCGATGGATGAGTTTATACAATTGGAGCAAGAAATTAAAGAGGCTACCGACATTCAAGACATGAAGGAAATTAACAAAAAATCCTATGAGGAGGTACAAATTACATTTGCCATAGATGTTGCTGTTAAAAATGATGCTGATACCATACTTTTGGATATACCGGCCCATGTGGCCTTAAGAGAATTACCGGTGTGTTCGGGCATTTTGAAATGGCACTCAAAGTTAGATTTAACGGAGCTTCAAGTAGCATTTAATCTACCGGATGGCATTAAATGTTCCCAAGATGCTCTAACATACACAGACATCAAGGCGGCTACAAGTGAAAAAATGGATTTAGATTTTTATATAGCAGACCTATTGCATTTGTCAACGGCCCGCGTAGAGGCGATTATATCATATATAACAATAAAAGGTATACCCAGAGTCATACATCAAGAAGCTTATTTGCCCTTGACTATGTTTTTCAAAACGACCCAACCCCAAAAAGCGGCGGCTATAAAATTGACCTTCAGCATCAACAGCAGCAGAGATAGTGATAAGAAATTAATTGATTACTTTGGGGAGTTTTTAAGTTGGGAATCAGATGTGCAGGCCTTAGGCTTGGCACTACTGACAACAGCCGACGAAAGTCAAGAGGAAATCATAACAGTGGTGGCGGCCAAAAATTCAAATCGCTTAAGGTAACGAAATTTTATTTACCTTTGTACCCAATTAATTTCATATAAAATTTTTATTTTACCGAAAAGAATTCAATCCGATTCCTTGGAAACATTTCCGTTAATAATGGAACGCTTAAATTTATCCTCAATCACAAAGTCAAGTGAATCGAAAAATTATGATTTACAAATTTCTGGTGGCAAAAAGTATGAAAATATAATTTCAACAGCATTTATACCAGCCCAACCGATTTTACACAGAATCGATGTACATCATGAGACCCAGGAAAATATTCGAAAACAAACGGTAAAACTTTACATCGGGTGGGAAAATTTTGAGGTTAGGTAAATTAACTTTTTTTTTCAACAGCTTCAGTTTTATTGGCATCAATGGGAATTAATAATGGAATATGATGTCGAGCAAATGTCCACATACTAGCGCTTCGGTAGACGTTCGCTCTACACATTTTGCTACCAATTTAATTTTCCAAAGCATCAGCTGTTGTTGTGGATTGTTCACTTAAGCCCGGAGTCTTCAAATGTCAGCAGATTAAATAATCAAACGGCGAGGTGACCAATTGACAACGTCAAATCCGAAAATTACGCTACCGGGAAAAATTCTCATGCAATAACTGAATTTTTGCTTATTAATGTGGCTTGTGGCGCCATCTGTCTAAAATTAAAATACACTTATATCAATATTAACCAATTGTGGCCACAAAAAATAGTTAGTTAGCGCAAGGACGGCATTTCCTTGCTTATTTTTGAAAAAAATATAACTGCCGATGATGCCACCTGACAGCAAACCTCTCCGAACGGTCAATTTCTTTGGTTGCCACAATATTGATTGTTTACATAAACGCCTAATTGAAAATGAGCCTCGTCACCCAAGATGATTTTGTTGAAAAATGCGTTGTTTTCATTCAGGTTTTCCAACAGCCAATTCACCAGCGTTCGATCCAAATAATCGTTGCACGGCTTTAATTTTTAAATGAGTTGAGCTTTAAAAGCGTTACGATCAAGAACTTTATGCAAAATGTTGAGCCAATTGCCTCTAGTGATACCCATTTGTTGCAAACGTCGATGAGTTGATATTCCTCATTTTCATTCTCAACACTTTACTGTACAGCGGTTAAGTTTGCATCAGTACGGCCACTACGAGCGCATTGTTTTTTGGTCTATTGTCAGCAACAGTATCGTGTGTCTTGAACTTAGCGATTAACTTACGTACGGCAGTCTAAGAAGGTTCCTGATTACGAGGAATTACGGAGAAAAGCTGTTCAGATTTACGAAGTGATACAGTGAAATTTTCACCATTTTTATAGTAAATTTTCTCTTTGCTCGCAAGGGTGACGTTCCACACATAAAATTTCCCAATTTTTCACTAATTAAATATCAACAACTGCCAGCTTAATTCTTCACATTAAATCATTTGACAGACAATTTACTTCCTAACCTCAAATTTGCCCTATTATTTCCTTTTATAAACTAGAAATTTCAGACGTATAGCCCTCTCGAATATTTTCAGTTAGAATTAGATGAACTGTGGCAAAAATTTAAAGATCTGCAACGAAAATTACAAGAAAAATCCGATGATGAACCGAAAGAAACTTTGGTGATGCAAATTGAAGAGAATTATGATCATTTAATAGCAGAAGGTGATAAATTAATGGAAATGCGTAAAGATGAATTGAGGTAGCTTAAGTTGCCATATTTTTTGTTAAATTAACGCTGCCCAATAATTTAAAAACAGTTCGCCAAAATCTATAATTATTCTTTACAATTTTTTAAATTGCAGACAACGTTGTGATTTATCTTGCGCTATAGTAGTGGCTAAATTCATAATATCGACTCTGAATCTAGAAGAAAAAATTATTAAAATTGTTAACTCGGTCTTAACCACACCCACCGAGGATTGGACTGAACTGGTATTGAATTTTAAAGCAAAATTATCAAAAAAAAATAATAATTATTTTAATCTTTTTTAGAGTTGGGAGGAGTCTATGGCCCCAGGCATTGATATGCTACATCATTATGGACCCCTTAGTCGCTCGAAAAATCTCAATAACCAAAACAACTTGATGGATGCCAATGCCAGTCATGACATTTTCGATTACAGCCGATTTCGTAAACATTTCGCTCAATTCTTTGAACGTATCGTAAGGCTGGCCTCAAGCGATTCTAAACTAGAAAGAATGCACGAGGAAAAAATTGAATTGCCCAAATTGTCAAAAGCTGAAATCGAAAGCGTTGAGTCCATGCCAACGACTAAAAAAAATTGGCATGAAATCGTTAATGTGCAGCCCATGAAATCAACAGCGGGTGCAGTAAAACGTCTTAAACCATTTCATAAATTAAGCACCCTTGAAGCAGTCCAGGATGATGACGAAGAGGCCGATGAGGATGATGAAGATTTGCGTAAATTGGGCTATAAGAAGGAATATGGTTGCAAGGAAAATTTCAATGGCGATGAGTCAGAATGGCTAAATGATAATTTTAAGTTGCCCTCATCCGATGAACTGTTTAGTGATTTAGGTATTTGGTGGTAAGAAATGGGTGCCCAGGTTTAGTCCATAGTGTTAATATTTGTTTAAATCTGTACAAATTAAATACATTAACAACAACTTTAATTCAATTCCGTCAGTTTCTTAAATGCGTTTTTTTTATCGTTTGAAAAGTGTGCGTCAATGGTGTGAGGAAATGAGGATGTACATCGGCCAGAACTGCCAATAATTTCTTTTCGTGATGCTAAAAGTAAAAAAGATTTTAAAGGTTTTAGCTAGATAAGGCGGGCGTTTGATAATAGTCGACATTCAGTTTTTATTAAAGGCCATCCTGTGACAATCAGTTTGCCGTGGAGCTTCACGAACCTAGTCCTTACTGAAAATAGTCACACCTATTATGAATGTCAATGTCGACGCAAAGTCATACCAAGGGCCCAATAATGGCATTGTGGTAGTCAATATGAACAGCAATTGATCACTATTGTGTAACGCTTGGTATTTTCAAAGACGCTTTGAAGACGGCATTGGTCCTGTCAGTAGATTCTTTAAGAACGGCTCGATACAATTTCCTACAATTGCCATTAGATAATAATAAAAATTAATAAAATTACAAAAAAAAAAGATATTCAAAAAATATTAAATTGAAAAAGAATTAAATAACGGGTGCTAAAGAGTTCGAAGCATTTATGATGGGGCTCGAATGCAACTCAATTAATTTTGGGTGTAGCGAATTTTTAGGTGCAAAGTAAAAAGAAGTTAATGACAAAGAAGGCAGTAGTGACTGCAGGATCCATATAGGAGTTACATATAAGGTGTTCTTTATAGAGGTATACAACTATAAGTTGGCAGCACTAATTTAACCGGCAGCCATTTTTTTACTTGTTGTATTGTCCTATTAATTCGGCTGTACTGGTCGATCCTTAGAGTAAGATTGAAAAAAATTTAAATCCTTTTTCCTCCTACGTTTCGCCGGTATTTCCCGGCTTCTTCAGGGAGTATGTACTTTTATTTATTCTAAAAACATCATTAATCAATAATAATATTTAATTAATATTTAATTAAATATCTAATAAAATAGCACACAAACCTTAGTACTATAAAATTAAATTATAACTATTGCTGATCTTGTCCATGTCCTCCTTAGTGTTCATTGTTCTGTTACCTTTCTGTCTTATTCTCAAACTTTCTAATATTAAGCGTCTGTTTTGTTTACTCTCTATGTCTGTTATTCGTGTTCTTTCAAAATCTGGTGTGTGTGTGTGTGTGTGTTCTATCATATGTTGTGCAATGCCCGTAGTGGTCTTCTTCTTTTTTATGTCTGTTTCGTGTTCATTTATTCTTGTCTGAAGTGATCGTTTCGTCTGTCCGATGTAAGCTTGGTAACATTGTTGGTCAGCTATGCCTTTACACGGAATTTCGTATACAACGTTACACATGTCCCTCTATTTAATTCTGTCCTTGGCGTTTTTGTAGAAGTGTTTTAGTGTGTTATTAGATTTGTGTGTAAAGGTAACGTTGTTGTCTGAAATTATTTTCCTAAGGGATTTGTTATCGGTAATGCTTTCAACGTAAGTTACGCTAATGTATTTTTTGTCAATGTTGGAATTGTCTATTGTTGTCTTATTCATGTTTTTTATGGATCTGATGGAGTCAATTTTCTTATTTATAAGTGTTCCTTTTGATTTTAGAGGGTAGTTGTTTTGTTGTAATATTTCTTCTAATTTGTTAATGTTATTGTCCAAGAAATCTTTATCACTAAGGTCTATTATTTTGTTGATTAGGCTATATGCCGTGTTAATTTTAGTTT
Organism: Trichopoda pennipes; assembly: GCA_030448955.1. Lineage (NCBI taxonomy): Eukaryota > Metazoa > Arthropoda > Insecta > Diptera > Tachinidae > Trichopoda > Trichopoda pennipes. Next base: position 8,216,748 of record JASKUP010000064.1, read on the forward strand.
TACATGGTTGTAATGAATTGTAATTGAGTATTCGGCCTAAAGATGTTGGTTTTGTGTACCAGTCAAAAAGGAGTTTGTTCTCTGATTTCTGTATTCCTAATTCTAAGAAAGGAATGTTATTATCTGTTTCTATTTCTACAGTAAACTGTAGTTTGTTGTGTTGGTTGTTCAGTTCACTCAAAATAGTGTCCACGTCCCGTTTTTTAACAATTGCAAAAATGTCATCAACGTATTTTGTCAAGAATTTGATTTGTATATCTCTAATCTTCAGATTGTCAATAGTCTGTTGTATTATGTTGTCTAATACAATGTCTGCCATGGAGGGTGCTAATGGGTTCCCCATTGGCATGCCAAATGTTTGTGTGTAAATATTTTTATTGTAAGTGAAGTAGCATTTGTTGTAGCATTTTGAAGAATTGGGTTTTGGGTATGTTGTGCAACTTTGTCCCACTGTGTCATGATTATTCTAATGGCTAAGTATGTAGGTATGTTGGTGAACAGTGAAATTGCGTCAAATGAGACTAGTATGTCGTTATCTTCCAGAGTGATGTGTTTTAATTTATTCTTCAGTTCAGTGAGATTAAATGTCGAATAATGTTCCCCAGGTATTTCGCCATTTTGTAACATGGTACACTAATTGACGAAGATATTGGTCTCATTGGCATGTCTTCTTTGTGAGTCTTTGGTAGTCCATATAACCTAGGTGCGATGGATGATGTACTCTACAGTTGAAGTTTCTGTCTGTAATCAATATGTCCTCGTTTGAATAATTCATTAACAATGTCATTGTTTGTCTTTTGGAGTTTTGTCGTCGGATCTATTCTACTTAATTTATATGTATTCTTATCCTCTAATAATTGGGACATTTTTCTGTGATATTCTGTCCTATATAAAATTAGGATTAGCCATTTTTTTAATTTTCAAATGATTTATGTTTGATTTGGCATTTCGATATGAACAGGCTGAAACCTATAAATTTCATGTAAATTCCCAAAAAAGATCTTTCAAGGAAACACGAACTAAATTGACACTTTTCACATCCAAAGATGTAAAACGATAAATTGTTTAAATAGAAAATGGTTCTAAAACTTGTTGTTTAGCAGTTTCAAGCACCCCCAGTTGATTCATTTGAGACACAAAACACAAATATCGAAGACACATACATTGCTATTGATAAAGCTGCCAGATGTTTGAAAAATAAAACGGAATTAACTATAAATAGCCCAATTATAAATAGCATGCCTTCATTGCTGCTATTAGGAATGAAAATTCACTCATTTTATTTTTTTAATGCGTTTTTATCAACCCACTTAATAGAACGTGACTTGATAACGATGTATTCACAGCCGGGAAGGACGTTAAAAGGAGGGATTGAAAACATTAGTTCATTCACCGGCAGAATAGAACCAAACAATTTAGTAACATGACTAAAAAGTAGTTATTCCAAATATCGTTACAAAGATGATTAGTTTACATTTTTAAAGAAAATAATTGTCAGTAAAAAAGTAAACGAAATGGCCTATTGTATGTTACACAAACTGTGTACTTTTCCAAGAATTCTTAAACACTCAAGACAAGAACATTATGCTTATAAGAAATTTTACGAAATAAGCTAAACAACAGAAAGCACCAAACCCAGACCAAAAATAAAGGACACAGCCAAACAGGCGCCTAAATCAAATGATAATCACCTCAATTATCAATAAACATTCCCTGGGAGTTTTTTCCCTATTCCCTGTTCCCATACTTTAAACCAAATGTTCTTGGGAAAATTTTCTCTCTTCCCTATTCCCGTATTATAAATGAATTTCAAATTGGGAAATTCTTCCCTGGGAATAAAAGTAGGTATTACGAATGTCAATTAAAAGGGGAATAAAATAACAAAACTTGGGAAAATTCGCGCCAACAAATTTAAAGGGAATTGTGCTAAAAAATGTAAGTATTAAATATTTAAAAGATAAAATTATTTATTTATTTTTATTCGACCTTTTTTTTAAATTTAAATAAATATGAAATAATCTTTTAACGGTCTTTTAAATAATTTAACGATTTTATTTTTCTCGATATTTCGCTTTCCTGTGGAAAGCTTCTTCAGGAAAAAATTTTTTATATAAGAAATAATTTCCTGAAGAAGCTTTCCACAGGAAAGCGAAATATCGAGAAAAATAAAATCGTTAAATTATTTAAAAGACCGTTAAAAGATTATTTCATATTTAATTATATTTAAAAGATAAAAATGTGATATATAAAATTTATGTTTTACAAAAACAAGCCTGTCTACATACTTACCTCTGTGAATATTTTTATTACTTTTTATAATAAAATCAACAAAGCTTTTTATGATAAAATCAACATGCATATGTGTTTTATTCGCAACAATTTACAGATTACTTCCAATATTATTCCTTATATTTCGAGCACCCGACAAATATTGCGGTGAGGCTAAGGATATCACATCACTGTGTTGAACGATAGATTCATCCAAAACTTCAATGTTGCTCACATCATTATTACATTTAAAATGAATGCATATATTATGCAATGCGCAGCAAACATTTGTTATTTTTGCTGCCCTATCTGGAGCAAAGTGCAACTCTCTAGCACCTAGAATGCACCTCCATCGATTTTTCAATACTCCATTGGTGCGTTCAATCACATTGCGACACTTGAATTGAGCTTTATTGAATTTTATCTCGTTGGACCCCTCTTGGGGACATCTATAAGGGGTCAGCAGTAGCCACGGCTCCCAGAGAATATCCTGCGTCTCCTAAAAAATAATGAATTATTAATTTATGAGTATTGCCTGATGTAATTTAAAACTTACCAAGAAGTCAGGGGCCTTACTGTGTAATTCGATACGAAAATGAAAATCATCTCGAACAAAATTTCCGATACGAAATTAAAATGGTACCGGCTTACATTTTCGAACGGCTAGCAGTGTTGTATTAGTTAGTATCTGAAGAAAATACTTTATTAACTTGGAAGCACTTGTTCTTCAATGTCAAAAGTGACAACAAAATTTAAAAAAATTGGCAAGGAAATCAATAAATATTAATAAATATACATACGTATATTAAAAAAACAACATATTTTATTTAAAAAAAGAGATCAAGGTTTTCATTTTACAAGACATTAAACAAAAAAGATTTTGAATTCATTAAAACATATTTTTTTAGCAATATCGCTGAATTTCAATCCAACGATTTTTCATTTTTTACAGTTTTCTTTTGATGTGGTTGTGGAGCAGGTTGCATATTTTTCACATTCCAATTGAAACATTTTTTGTTTTAGTTCTAATTGGGCCAATTTTCTTTTATTTTTTTCAAGATCGATTTTCTTTTTCAATTCAAATTTTTGAATTTGGAGTTCTAGACTTCGTTCTTCTATTTCACATTTACGCTTTGAATACCTTTTTATGTCAAATATATTGTCTTTTAATGATTTTAGTAATTTTTTTGATTTTCATCAATTTTAATTAAACATTTTAAAGAATTTTCTTGGAAAGATATTTGATTTTCAACTTGTTTGCTTAACAAGCTGTCAGTATTAAGCGCACTTCTCTTCCGAATGGACGTACTAGGAGTATTTATATTTAAATTTTCATTATTTTGTTTCTGAGGATGTAAAATTGATTGGTCTCTAATTTCAAAATTGTTTTCCAAATCTTCTTCGGCTATATTTATAGATGATGTTGTTGGCTCTTTGTTTAAAGGTGCAGCGCCAAATTCCTTTCCTCCACTTATGCCATGAATAGATGTGTTTAACGAGAGGAGTTCGTACACCAGTTCCTCTAGTGGGGTAAGAGCACAATAATTACTAGGTCCTCCACCGGTGCCTGAAATTCCCATTTTGTTGCGCTTGCACTTTACTTTAATGTGGTTTTTATAATCGGCCCATACTTTCTTCCAGCCGTTACTATCACGTGTGGGCAAACATGCAGAATTTAATTCCAAAGTTAATCTTTCCCATAAGTGCCGTGATTTGCTTTTTGCTTCCGGAGAATTTATGTGTCCCTTGGCTAAGTCGGGATGTTGCACCATAAACTCTACCAAAATTTCAAATTGTTTGGGTTTTGTGTTACAGTTTTTCTTTTGTACACTCCAAACACAAAATTTAAATGAAACATAACATCACTTTATATATAACACAACTTCACTTTAAACATAACAAAAATTTATTTTTTTCCATAAAAATTATAAAATTACTTACATTTTTTTCTCTTCCGATAACAAAATGTCTTTCGAATGAAATACGAACAGTTTTAACGTCTTTGATACTCATTTTCGTGTTACAGAGTTGCATATCCGAAAGTAGTATTTTTGAATACGAAAAAGAAAAAAAAGTATACTCATATTCGGAAATCAATTTACGTAAATAGGATTACACAGTACAATATATTCGAATTCGTACAAATTTTTAATCGAATCGAATTACACAGTAAGGCCCCAGTAGTTGCTGCCGACTCTTAGGAATTCTTGTTCTAGATGAGATCGCAATGCGCTGGTATTTCAAATAAAAGAGTCGTGACAAGCACCGGGATGAGACGCATCAACATACTGAATCCTCAGCTCATGATCACAGACCTGTTATAATTTGTTATTACTTTAGCATCAATTATTGCGCTTTACTATAGAGTATAAACTAACCAACATCACATTCAAGCTGTAGAAACCCTTTCTGTTGTAATATAAGTGTTTGTTAGTAGAAGGGGCAATTATGCGGACATGAGTTCCATCAACGCATCCCATTACGCTGGGAATGCCATGCTTAACATAAAGATATAAAGTATTTTCCTTTCGACAGAAATTCATCCATCTTAGGCACAAGTGTTCTTCAAACACATTAATAACTTTGCTAAGAGTACTCTGGCAAACAGATACATCACAATCCTTCCCTATACCCGTTTAATACCCACCTTCGGCGAAGAAGCGTAAAGCCGCACTTAATTTAACTATAGGAGTAACTGCAAACGACTTACGATTTGGCCGAATGTTGGTCGTTAATACATCCAACAGATATTTGAAGGCCGGATTATTAACTCTGTAATACTTCTCAAACCTTCAAAATTAAAATTTTTTTATAAATATATAAAAAAAACCAATTTTTTTAAAAACTAACCAAGCTCTTGGCAACTCAAGTGGATTGCTGGCATCCCGTAGATATTTTCTTTCTACCCTTTGTTCCGTGCTATCCATCTTCTGTACTTCAGTGTTTTCCATTTCAGCAACATTTATCATAAACGCTGTACTAATCATTTTTTTCTCTTTTTTTAATATTTTATATATCTTTTAAAACGTTTTTTGTTTGCTGTTTTTTTTAACTATTTGCAAATTTTTACACAAAACAACACAGCTGAAGAAAAACAGCTGACTTCGACTTTTCGAATTCCCTCTCCCTTTTTATTCCCTTCCCAAACTGTTTATAATAGGAGAATTTTATTTTTGGGACAAGCGAGTTCCCAGGGAACATTATTCCCTGGGAGTATTGATAATTGAGGTGAATAACAACAACAATATGACGCGATGTTCTTGTATATGCGAGAACCACTTAAAACAGCTATACTTGCTTGACATAGGAATAAATTCAAGTAGAGACATCGTCGAAAATAGACAACAAAATACTAAAGCATCCTTTAAAAATAACAGCGGTGAATTAAGTTACCATCGCGCTTATTGTGTTTGTATTTTAAGTGAAAAAATCGCTTAATTTGATAAGAAAAAAACTAACAAAACGTTTATTAAAAGGAATTTATTATAATTATAATAAAATATATAAATAATTTGTTGAAATATTTGTAAAGGGTTTTTCAACAAGAAGTTTGTTTTCTAAGACATAAAAAATACATCAAATTTTTGTTGTATTACGAAGAGCAAAGTTTGGCAATTATGAATGAAAAATGATATTTGGATAAGGACCACCACGACGACGCTTGACAAATGTCGATTCTTTTATCAAAGGTTTTAATCACTTTTTGGCAAAATGGTGCAGGGGCCTGATTCTGAGAGTCGATAGCGAAATAATTGCGTGTCGCAATTAATTCTGATAGTTCGCAATTTTCTAATTCTATGAGTCGAAACGTAATAGCTTGTTTCCACGGCACCTGCTTCGCTCTCTATTCTTGCTTCACACCCCAATCATAAGCGAATCAACCTGCTTCGCCATACAAAATTTTGAGAGCGAAGCTGGTAGATTCATATTGAATCTAGCTGCGAAGCAAGTAAAAATCCTCTCTTCTCTAATTTTTATCGTAAGTTTATCTGCACTAGTTATCAAAATTAAACGTTTTTGTAAACAAAGAAAATTTACAGACAAGACAAAGTTAAAACTTAAAAAATATAATTGTTTTGTGGGTGTGTTAATTAATTTTAATTTTATAAAATTAAAAAAAAAATGGATAGGAAAAAAAATTATACTTAATGCTATCGCGGCAAAAAGGATATCTTCTGTTGTTTTTCAACTGTTGTTGTTGTTTTTCAACTTATGTTTTTCTGTTTAATAACAACTGCCAAATCGAAGCAGATAAATGAGTCGTGTAAACAGCATGATTCACAAACTTGCTTCAGAGAGCGGAACACGAGATTCAAATTGTCGTGGAAACAGGCTATTACGAATCGTTTTGTGTTTTAGTGCTGTAAAACGGAAGCAAGAAAAAATTTACCCACACTGTAAATTAACATAAACAAGAAACATATGTTTCGTGAAAAATAGAAAAAAATTACACCCATACCCCGGTTTGCGTCGCTAATTGGGACCGGAGAAATGAGACGCAAACCGAAACGACGCAAATCGAAGCCGAATTTTTAAGTTTTTTTTAGTTTCATTCAATTAGTTCAGGTTTTAAAGATTTTAGCTAAAATAAAAGATTTTTCAATGAAAATATTTTTTTTATACATTTTTTTAATAATCTTTATTTAACATATAACAATTAATAAACAATATTTGAAAAAACATAACAAAAATACATATTCATTTTAAAATTAAAAATAAAAAAATTCATAGAATTAGAGCAAAAGTCTATAAAATCGTGTTAATTCTTTACATATTCTGAGCTCGAGTCAACCAAATCGATTACCATTTCTGTGGATGGATTTGTCAGTGTTGCAGAATTTTTTATAAAATTATCTAAAGTTGTTTGAATCGTAACAGACTTTTTTTTTCATATAAAGTTCTTTATAACAATTTATAGCGTTATTCACACTTCTAGAAACTTTTGAGCTGCGATCTTCGTCTGGGTCATTGCTTTCAAAAATTTCCATTGCTTGCGCTATCAACTGCATCCCTTCCGAAATTTTAGTAGCAGTAAGTTTTTTTTCTTCTGCTTCGACTTCTAGTGGAAGTTCTTCATCGTCTAGCGCATATTTACTTTGAACTTCAATCAAAGCTTCGTTATTCAGGTCCTCGTCGTATAACAAATGTTCATTAATATCTTGTTCTTCCATTCCATAAAAATTATTATTTTTGGCTGTGTCCGCAAGCTCTTTACATATTAGTGGAATGTCGTTAATGGCTTCTGTATCTTTTAGAACACATTCTGGCCACAATTGGCGCCAAGTTCCATTCATGCATGATTCTTTCACTTCTTTCCAAGAAAGATTTATATTTTCAATAGCCATCATGATGTTGTAACTTTTCCAAAACTCATTCATGGAGGGCAAATTATCTCCATCAGTTGCTTTTAGAAGCTGACTAAAAGTTCGTCGTAGATAATATAACTTGAAATTAGATATAACACCCTGATCCATCGGTTGTAACACGGATGTGGTATTTGGGAGCATAAAAACAACTTTAATATTTTCCGAATAATCGTCGGAAAATATTGGGTGACCTGGTGCATTGTCAAGTAACAGTATCACTTTGAACTCAATATTTTTTGAAGAACAGTAAGCCTTTATCTCGGGAGCAGCACAATTTTTCATCCAGTCTCTAAATAAGGTAGCGGTCAACCATGCTTTTTTATTTGCACGCCAGTGGACTGGAAGTTGACTTTTTTCAACATTCTTCAAAGCTCTCGGGTTTTCAGAATGATAAATTAAAAATGGCTTAAATTTAAAATCACCAGCTGCATTTCCTTCTAAGAGAAGTGTAAGTCTATCTTTACTACATTTATGGCCAGGAGCAGATTTCTCGGATTTGGAAATATACGTTCGCTCTGGCAAACGCTTCCAAAAAAGTCCCGTTTCATCAGCGTTTAAAACTTGCTGCGGGGAATATCCACCTTCCTCAATAATCGCTTTTAGTTCAAGTTTAAACTTTTCAGCAGCTGAATTATCTGCACTAGCGGCTTCTCCTTTTAATAGAATGCTATGCAAATTTGCGCGGGTCCTAAAACGATCAAACCAACCTCTGCTTGCTTCAAATTCCTCAGCACTTTCGGCACATGATAAAGGATAATTTTCTTTCAAGTCCTCAAATATCGATCGGGCTTTATTTTGAATTACCATTTGGCTTAAAGGCACTCTTCGCTGATTTTGATGTTTTATCCAAATCATAAGAAGTGACTCTGTTTTTTCTAATAGAGGTCCTCTGATTTTTGTAACTCGTTTGTGTTGCAGCGATGTTGCGGATTCAGCAAATTTTTTAATTTTTTCGGCGTCTCGGAAGCAAATAGATTTTATTGTGGAAGGGGCTAATCCAAGGTTTCTCCCAATATCAACAGACTTTTCCCCTGATTTAAAACGTTTTAAAATGTCCAGCTTTTGTTCCAAGCTTATCTGCTTTCTTCTTTGGCTCATTTTTTTAAATTTTAAGACCGAACTTAACCCCACCACATGAGTACTCACGACGTTCAACATGCATACAACGTGTACCTGCAATTTTATATTCAACTTAAACGGGAAATCCCCTTTTTCTGTTTTAGCTTTGTAAAAACATTTCTATTTCAGCGACGCAAATCGAAGCACATGCGACGCAATATCGAAGCCATGCGACGCAAACTGAAACAAAAACGACGCAATATCGAAACCTCAGAAATTTCCAAACGACGCTATATCGAAACGACGCAAACTGAAGCGTCGCAAACCGGGGTATTGGTGTATATACAAAATTTTTAAAAATAAACAGCAATTAATTAATGGATACAATTTTGTTTTGTTTTTTCTCTTCTTCGGATGAAGAAGAGTGTAATTTAACACGCATTGGAATACAAATCCGCATAAAAAGTGATCCCTTAATATTGGCAGACTCAGAGTAAGTTAAAATATTATATCTTAATAAAAATGTTGATTCTCTCTTTTTTAAAGATTCGTAAAGCGATTTCGACTAACGAAAGAAGCCTTCAATTATGTTCTAAACGAAATACAATTCAACGGAATTATTTTAGTTAAATAGTAATTTTAACAAGCGTACCCCCAAAAATTCAATTAAAAAATTCTCTTGATTTGTTCTTAAAATCAAAAACAAAAATACCTTGTTAAAACTGCGTGATTTTATGCTTTTGTTATTAACATATTTATGTGCCATTTATTAAAATATGATGAAAAAAATTTAAATCTTATTGTTTATAAATCCTTTTTTATGCGATTTCTGGTGTATTTTAAAACATTATTTAGGTTTTATTTCTGTTTTTGGGTTTTTTTGTTGGCGCTAAACGTTTTGCGATGGCTTATTTGCTATCGAGCAAAATAGCGAAGGCTCACGTTCTTTAGATAGATAGCTATCGACTCATAGAATACGTAATTCCGATACACTTTAAGCGATATCGACTGACAGAATACCAAAAGCACGTAATTTCGATTGTACGACTATAATTTCGAACGCTATCGACTCTCAGAATCAGGCCCCAGGTCTTTAAAGTGCCCGGACTGCTTTTTCCATCGTTTGCTACATCATAAAACAAAAAGACAGAACAGTTATATAAATAAAACTAACTTTTTTCCAGTTTAATTATAACGCGAATTAAAAATATATTTACTGCAACACAGACAACCGGTAATATTTACCGGCTACGAATTTTAAATAGTGATAAATTAAACAAATTGCACTGCACACAGTTAGTAACACTTCAGAAAACAAAGTTATACTAAGCCCCGAAAAGCGTACATAAACGTAAAAATGCCTAACTAAAAGGGATTACCCGCAGCAATTGAAAAATTTAAACTGCTCACCGGTAAAAGGATATCGGTCGTCTGTAATTTAAATAATAAAAATAGGACAAACTCTCCTATACTTTACAATTTTTCAATATTACTATTTATTACTTTCAATTTAATTTATATTTTAAGATTATATTTATGTATGTAATTTACATTATGAAATGTATGTATGTATGTATGTGTTTATTTATATATTTATTTATCTGTTAAAATTAAATATCGACTAAAACTAATTATTTGTATTTTATTTTGTAAATATAGAAAAAAGAAGTAAATTTAAATTAAATTAAATATTAATTACATTATTATTATTAGTATTATTATTAATTTATTATTTTTCTTAATTTTCGTTTAAAAAGTAAAGAAATTATTTAAGATTTTTATAATTAAAAACAAATTACAAAACTTAATTGTAACTTTAGTAGAGCAAAAGTAGCTTAAAAAGAGTTTTATCTAAATTACAATTTCCTGCTTTTTTTTCTTTTTTGTTTTCCTTTTTTCTTTGTAAACAACATTTTATACACACACCACCAAACTTAAAGGAGAGAGGGAGAGTGAGAAAAGTTGTAGGTAAAATAAATTGTTTATTTTAAAAGGAACATTTTCCATAAAAAATTCCTTATAAACAAATAATACTTGGGAACTTCATAAAATAAAAAATTCTGAAAGAGAAAGAGAGGGAGACAGATAGAGAGAGAGAGAGAAAGCGATAGAGATCATTTTAAATTTCTTAAGGCCGGGGCACATAGAATTCGTCATACGTCATACGTTGTATTTCTCAACTGACAAGTTGAAATACACGTTTTCTTATCAGCGTTGTCACAATCAGTACGTCTCCCTCAACGCAAAGTACGAAAGTTGGCCAACTTTTGACGTACGTTGAGTACTTTCTGACATTTTTCATTTACTTCTTCTTCTTTTTTTTTTGTTTTCGGTTTATTGTAGTAAAATATTTTTGAAATAAATTATAAATAATAATAAATAGTGGAATACAAATTACCATTAATAGAAAGTCTAAAATGTCGTCTAATTCCACTTCAAATGTGGACTTTAATACAACTTTGTTGCAAAAAAATATAAAATAAGACAAACTAAAAAAAAACAGCTGATTTCTTATCCGTCAACAAAGTACTCATTGTGCCAACCTCATCCGTCGTTACTTTGACTTCATTTGAATACGTCAAAGTATAAAACGCAGACGGGTTCTATGTGCCCCGGCCTTTAGTTCCATTGATTTATCCACCCAAATGGAGTCTGCTAATAAATGTTTTCTTTATAATCGCAAGTTTTTAGCAGCTTAAAAACTTAACGAAAGTGCATTAACGGAGAGTGTGATCAAGAAAACACTGTCGAATTAAAATCGCAATAATTTTTTTATGTTATTGACTGACACTGTTGTTGACATCATTGTGATGTTGTTGACTTTTTGTCTTCTTTTTTTATAATCGCAAGTTTTTAGCCGCTTAAAAACGTAACAAAGCTTAATTAACTGAGAGTGTCTTTAGGAGGACACCGTTGAATTAAAATCACAATCTTTGTGATGTTCTTGACTGACACTGTTGTTGGAGACACTGTTGAATTAAAATAACATTCATCAATCTTTGTGATGTTGTTGACTCTTTTAATCTTCTTTTCGCTTTAATCTTTATTTTCGTTACGAATTTGCATGATTTTCTTTTTGACTAACGTTCTCACTTGTTGTGTGGCCGATTGTTGTTGATTAGCGCCCGCTTGCTGCTGTTGTTGAGCTGATGATGATGATGTCATTGTTGCTCCTGTAGACGTTTGTGTGATCGTCATTATTTCAGCTTGTGTTACATTCGATGTGTTTATATTACCTGAGACAACATTCGATGAACTGACAATATTTTGCTGTTGTTGCTGATGCTGCTGCTGCTGTTGTTGTTGTTGTTGCTGCTGTAAAGATTGTTGCTGTACAACGGCAACTAAATTACCACTGGCAGTGGTTTGTAATCGAACAGGACTGGAATTTTGCCTTTGGCTCTGTTGAGCGGCCGCTTGTTGTTGTATTGCCGTAATAATTGCCTGTTGTGTCTGAGATTGTGAACCGGATGTTGCTACTTTAATAGTGCCTGCTATATTTTGTCCCCCCGTTACATGGGCTCTTAAATTTCCAGCAGCCAAAGCTTGAGCTGAAGCGGCTGAAACAACCTTCACCAGAAATAAACAAGATTATAAATTGTCGATTAATTACAATTAATCAAAAACTTTTATTAACCGATTAAAAATTTTATTAATGTTATTGGCACACAAGTTAATAGTGTCGATTTCGACCACATATAATGTAGCTATCACATATGGTTTGTGTCAATAATAACAAATAGCGTATTTTGAAGGATTAATATCTGCCAATATAATTCAGTGTAAACACACACACTTTTTCCATCGCTGTGATAATATTGTCGAATTTCGAGCTTAAAAAATATGTTTTGCGGGAAAGCCTAATAAACCTACTTTCATTTGAAGAAAATGGCTGCTGAAAGTTATCGATTATTGGTAGAAGCTTACGCTCAACCAGCATGCACCAACTAAAAAAACTTGTGAATAATGGTTTGCGCGATTTAAAAACGGTGTTTTCGGCCTGATCAGCCCAAAAAGTTTAAAGATAGAGATTGGTAGCATTACTCGACACAGATTTTACCATTGGAAGACCCAACAACAAACCATTTGCCGGCGTTTAAAAGTATTACGATTCATTCAAAAGCAAGGAAATCGGGTTTCACATTAATTGAAACCAAAAGACGTTGAAAGGCAATTTGAATGTCATTTATATTTGCATCGTATTGTTACTGATGATGAAAAATGGATGCATTACAACCTCAAACGTAAAATGTCACATGTAAACCCCGACCAACCAGTCAAAGCAACGGAGACGCCGAATATTTATGACGCCACGGTATTTTATTTTATGAGCTGTTGAAATCGGGCTAGACGACCTCAGAGGTCTCCTGTCCCGAAGAATTTGTTTTGTTTGAAGAGAGCAATCAACGAAAAACATCCAAAATATTCGACCAGACACGAGGCCATAGTCTTCCATCATGACAAAGCTCAGCCACGTGTTGCAGGACCCAGTTGAAAACTTTTTTAAAACAGTTTTGGCTCACCCGGCTGCTTTATAGCCCAAACATTGCCTCTTCTGATTACAATCTGTTTCGATCGATGCAGAACGTCCTCACTGGAATACGCTTCAATTCAGAACAGGGTATCAGAAATTGGCCTGATTCATTCTTTACCTCAAAAAAAAAAAAAAAAAAAAAAAAGAAGTCACATTCCATCGTATTATTACTGGTGAAATGGTTACATTACGATAACCCCAAGAGTAAAAAGGCATATGTAAGACTCGTCCAACCAACCAAATCAGCACCAAAGTAGTCGAATATTTATGAAGCCATAGTAATGCTCTGTATTTAGTGGAATCAGTAGGGTGTTTTGTATTACTAACTGTTGAAATCGGGTCAAATGATCACAGGGAACCCGTACCAAAGACAATTTATACGTTTCAAGAAAACAATCAACGGAAAACGACCAGAATATTCGTCTAGAAACGAGGCTATAATCTTAAATTATGACAACGCTCGGCCACATATTTCAAGATCGGTCAAAAGCTTTTTGGAAAACCGTGGATGGGAAGTTTCGGCTCGCCCGCCTTTTAGCCCAGACCTTGCCCCTTTCTGACTACCATTAGTTTCAATCAATGCAGAACGCTCATTCTGGAATATGCTTAACTTCAGAACACGGTATCAGAAATTGGCTTGATACATTCTTCACCTTAAAACCGGAGCAGTTCTTTTGACGCGGCATCCATATGCTATCAGAAAGATGAGAAAACGTAGTGGCTAACGAAACACAATATTTTGAATCGTGCCTTAAAAAATCGACATTGTTAACTTGTGTGAACCTTTTATTTAATTACGTGTTATTGGATAAACAATTACGTCAAGTTATAACATCGCAAATAATATTCGTAATCAAATTTATAGTCGTTTGTTTACTTACTTGTATCGTTTGCCTTTGATTCGGCTGTGAGGCCACTGACACTGGTATTACCCGTCCTACACTTGTTTTACCCAACACAAATCCAGCCGTGGCCAATGTTCCCTGCTGGCCCTGGCGCATAACCTGTTGTATTTGTTGTACCGTCACCGAACTGGGCAGAGATTTGGTATTTTGTATGTGCACTAACTGAGTTTGTACTCCACCCGTATTCGAGGTGTTCGAAGTTCCTATTGCTGAAGTTTTTTGTGTAACTTGAGTGCCCTGCTGCTGCTGAGGATTGTTCGCTTGTGTGATGGTGGTATTTTGCTGCTGTTGTTGCTGTTGTTGATTTGCTGCCTGAGCTGCTTGTATTTGTGTCATACGCGAAATTTTTCTAGGCATTGCTAGCTGCTGCTGTTGCATGTGCAGCTGCCGCATTTGTGATTGATTGGCCATAGTGACTTTAATTTGGCCGCCTGGTTTGAGTTGCGACAGTGCCATGTTGACAGTATTTTGGGCTTGTTGCCCGGTATTAACAGTAATGCCTTGATTTGTATTGCCAGAGGCAGGTGTTGCTACCGAGGTTTTCACCAGGGTGGCGATTTGTTGTGGCGTTACTTGTTGCACAACTTGTTGTGTATTTCCTTGTTGCTGCACCGATGCTGACCCCTGCCCTGACGATACAGATGTCTGTTGCAGTTGTATGCCCTGAGCCGTGGTAGTGGTAAATATTTGTCCTCCCTGTTGTAAGACTTGAGCGGCTTTTTGTTGTGTAGCAGCTGCTATCATTTGTCGTTTGACCAACAGCATGTCACTTTCGCCCACCTGTCGGGTAATAGTTTGTTTGCCGGTAGCAGCAGCCACTTGTTTAATAAACTGTGCTCTTGCCTGTTGGGCCTGCTGTTGATGGACCTGCGAACCTGCCACTGTGGTTACAATACCGGTGGCACTGGGTGTGGGCGCAGACACATTTGAGGTTGCTACAGCTACCTTTTGGCCCTGCACAACCTGTACAGTTGTGGGTCCAGAACCAGTTTGCATAAGACTTCCCTGTATGATAGTTCCTTGGGCATTGACTAAAGCCGTTTGTCCGGAGGCTGTTTGCACTACTGTTTGCTGACCCTGCTGGCCAGGAGCACCTGCCTGTAAAACTTTTAATTGCTGCCGCTGTCTGTATAGTTGTATATGGGTGTGTGGTTGGCTTTGTTGATTGCCGCCGCCTTGTGCAGCAGCTGCAATTTTCTGTCCCTGTTGAAGGGAACTTACCCTAATGCCTTTGGTGACCACCTGTTGAGTTCCCGAAGGCATAGCGGCTATTTGAAATTGTGTTGCTTGCAGTTGGGCTTGAGCTACATTGGTGCCCAAACTTGACATAGAAACAATAGTGGGACTGGGATTTCCTGCCGATCTCTGTTGCAATACGACGTCTTGTAGAGTTGTGCCGCTGGGTGCAGCTACAATTCTTTGAGCTCTTAAAGCTGATGTGTTCAGAGTGGTTACAGTGGCTGAAGGTTGTTGCATACCACTTGATGTTGTTAGCACAGTGCCAACAGTAGCAAGTTGTGATACTGACACAACCTGTGGCAGGGATTGGGTCTGCACTATGCTTCCCACTTGAGGCGAACTCGAGACAATGGTTTGTTGTGGTGATAACGATACAATTTGAGCTGCTGCTGAAGATACTTGGTTGCTATGATGTTGCTGCTGATTCGTCGAGCTTATTGTTTGGACTGGTGTAGTTAGCACTACTGAAACTGAAGATGGTGTAGCTACCAAGTTGCCCGAAGAAGTCTGCTGCTGCAGTTGAACGTGTTGTGTTTGGCCAGAATTTGTTTGTGAATTATTCGATTGTTGTTGTAGCTGCTGCATTTGGCTTGTGGTCAGAAGACCAGATTGAGGTGCTACAATGGCTTTAACAATTTGCGTGGTTGTCGAAGAGCCATGTTGTCTCAGCAAATGCTGTTGCGTAGTTTGATTCACTCCACCACTTACAACGGTTTGTTGTTGCAACTGCTGCCCGGAATTGCCAGCATGCTGAAGCACAACTGCCGTAGCAGTCTGTTGTTGAGTTTGTTGCTGGCCCACTCCACTTGCTGCTGATAATTGATGGATCTGCAACTGTTGGGTATGAAGACCGGGAGGAGCTGTTGCCACTTGTACTTGTTGAGTATGTTGCTGTTGTTGCACCAATTCTTGCAAATGTGTTGTTTGATTAGTTTGTTGCTGTACTATGCTGACCGCATTCGAGGAAGTAACACCACAGGATTGTTGCTGCTGCTGTTGTTGTACTCCTTGGCATGTCTGTTGCGTTTGGGAAACAGAAGGTGGCGGTGGTGGCGGACACTGCGATCTTTGTTTCTCACGCAACTTGTTTGCTCTCATAATGGCAATATTTTGCGGCGATATCGGTTGATCATAATTGACAATACCGAATTCTTGCAAGACCTCCATATGCTTGGGATTCATAGAGCTCGGTGTGTTAAAGTGCCTTTTAGGAGGTGGAGCCTTCTTCAAATACGCTGTCTTAATGCAATCGAAACGTGATCGCATGATCTTTGTAAACGTTGTGTTATTATCGTTGACATATTGTTGCGTACTTCTTAAACATCTCAACGGACTTTTGAGATATTCCGTTTTTAAGGCCCCCTTAAGCTTTTTTTGTTTTTTGGGACTTTCCACCAGTTTACCTTCCTCACGCGGCTGTATGACCGTTTCATAGCGCCATCTACACTGTTTGGGAGATCTAAACGTTTTCGAAAAAGCATTTACAATTTCCGCTACCAAGTCCCAATTTGGTGTGTGGCCTGGTGAGAGCAGCATCAAGTTACAGGGTAGGCCCTGTAAATTTACCAAAACATGAAGAATGGCAATGTCTTCATAGATACACCATTCGGCCATTCCTTCGGGTTCTGTTAAAGGTTTTTGAGGTATTTGGGGTTTTAAGCCAGGTATCTGTACATTCGGCTTAAATACTCCCCGATAGCGTTGATTCTTTAAATCACGCCTAATCTTCGCTATTGCTGGCGATGGTCTATCGAATAGTGATCGCGGTGCACAGAACATTTCTTCACGACGTATTTTATTCGGTCTCTTGTTGCCATCTATCATAAAACCGGCTTCTGATCTGGAACGTTTGTAGTCCTTTTTAATGTAGACTGGTGGCAGTTCAGTTTCTGGAATGGGTTCCACATCATACATAAAACTAAGCGAATAATCGATGTAAATATCACCGTTATCTTGCGGCGGAGTTGGTGGACACCACATCTGTAGTGAAGATAAATTGAATTTTAGTTTTAGAAGAATATTTAAATGATACAGAGAGAGTCTTAATAAAAAATGTTCGCCAAGATCCACAGATGTTTTTCTGTGGGCAACACAGGTTTGGCAGAAACACACTTAAACAGGAATCAGTACGAACAGATGGTACAGAATTTACGATGGATTTAGTATATTACAAGCAAAAATACTAGCTGGTATTGTAACACATGACGGAAAAGGTCGGCCTATACGTTGACAGTCATGCGGCAATCAAATCTTTAAATGGATTAGGGTCAAAACGAAGTAAGCAGGCGTATGTAAAGAGGCATTTATTCTAATAATGGATACAAATATAGTAAGGATATTTTGGCTTTCGGGTCATAGCAAGTAAAACTGTCAACTGTGAATATAGAATTCTTCCGACCTGCCAGCAATCTATAGCTGGCATTGCTACAGACTGCAGAATAGTTCGGTACTGGGCAAAACTGATCGATCATGGAAGAAGGGGGGTTTACAGTCTTACAGGCCATTGGGTAGGTATTGGACATACGAAGCACTAAAATACTACTAAACTAATGGGTTTTCGATAAGGCAAGGATCAGTATATGGGAATACGCGGCATACCAAGTTCCTGTAGAATATGCGAAGATGATCCTAAAGAGCAACTTACGAGTTGGTACTCTAAACTGAAAGGATCAGATGGAAAGGCAAAATATTCTATACACATTAGGAATTATTACTTATTAAAATAAGACCCCCAATATCTGAGTTGCGTGTCCGTCACGTTAGAACTAAATTTACACTAGAGAAGAAAACTTCTTGTCGTACACAAAATTGGTCACCAAGGAGGTGGGAACTAAAAAGCAAGAGGTTTGATTTTAAGTGTTGATCCGATGCTTTGAAAAAGGGCTGCGTTATTAGGGTAGGCAATAAAAATTTGATATTATGGAAACATTATTTACACAACTTCACCTAATGCGGTTAGATTGAAGATTTTATATTCCGACCACAACGCCTAAATCATTTGTTTATTGAGAATAGCTCCTACCAAATTTACGCGGACAGTGTGCAAATATGCCGATATCGCTTTGGTTATATTGGCACTTTTCTAAATATCCCAAAGGGATATTTCTTTCGAGGAGACTTCAGAATATATTTTTCCCAACTAAACGTGCCCTCACTGTCCTAGTGGAAATTTCTTCTAGCTGCAGTAGCACACTTAATAGAGTTTTGAGGTGATGTTACTTTTTAACGCTGTATAGCAATTAACATTCTGAGATAGTTCAATGATTTTGGCAATTTGCCGAATTATGAATATGTTAGGAAATCAGGACTCCTTACAGCGTCTTGCACAAGCAACTTTTCTAAATTTTTCAGTTAGCTATTGATTGCCAAGAGATATTAAAATTTAGAAACGGGCTGAATAATATACACTTTCTGGTTCGTTACAATCTTCGTCAGCAATCTTCCTATCTTTCTATCGAAGAAATAGTTTACTTTAATAGAGAACACGTTAAAAAAATTATGTATTTCGAGGTTAGGAAGTTTGAGGTTAGAAAATAAATTTTTTGAAAACTTCGGTTTTATAAATTAAAAATATGGAAATTAATAATGAAATATGATGTGGAGTAAATGTCCAGGTATAGCACGTCGGCAGATGTTCGCTGTTCACAAAATTCTGAAGTCGATTTTGCAACAAAGTTTCGCTTAGCTCGTCAATGCAGTATCAAATTTCATCTTTCAGAACGTTACTTCTGCATTATTCATGCAAGCCCTGACTTTCAGAGTGAGCCCGGCCCACAGATAAAATAATTCAGTGGCGTTAAATCACGAGGCGGCTTGTGCTGGAACGAAACGTCACTGCTATTAATATGGTCACAAAAAATTGTTTGTCGTGGTTTGGTAGCGCAGCGAATGGCGGCATTTCCTCGCTCATTTTCCACAAAATACGGCCGATAATATCGCCTAACCACAAGCCCACCCATACGCGTACTTTCTTTGTATGCAATGGCTCTTCGAGAAGTGTTTGTGGATTTTGTGAACCCCATATGCGAGAATTTTGTTTGTTTCGTTCACATAACTGTCTAAATAAAGATGATTTTGTTAGAAAATGCGTTGTTTTCGTTCTGTTCCTTAAACATCCAATTCTCGAACGTTCGACGTAAACAATGGTCAGTCGGCTTTAAATCTTTTGCAAAGAGTTGAACATTATAAAGGTGCAAAATGTTGCGGAATATGCCTCTAGTGATGCCCAATTGATGCGAACGTCGACGAGTTGATGTTCCAGGCTGATTCAGAACACTTTGCCGTAAAGCGACTACTACGAGCGTATTGTTTTGGTTTAATTTATATAGAGATTTAGGTTTTTGACGTATTCGCAGTAAATGCATTGGCAATCCACTAAATCCACTACCAAAACTGTGGTTCTGTTCAAGTTACATTTCGTAAAATTCGTGATATTTGCGGACAACATAATCGTCTTTCTGAGACCGCTATTAAGAATTTGGTTGATAAGTTTGAGTCGACAGGCTTGATACAAAATGTGCGAACACTAAAAGGTGTTCGAGCGGGTCGTTCAACTGAAAAGATTGCCGGCGTGAACCACATTATTTAAGCAGACCCAAATTTGTTAATTCCTCAATGTTCTCAACAATTGGGATTTTCCAAAACCACCACATGGCGAATTTTGGGTAAGAGTTTGACTTTGAAGCCGTACAAGGTTCAACTGGTGCAGGAATTGAAGCTGACCGACCATTCGCATTGCCGTAGATTCTGAAAAATCATTTTTACAGATGAAGCCGATTTTCACTTGTCAGTGTATGCAATAAGCAAAATTGACGCAATTGGGCTTCTGAAAATTCAAGGGCGATTATTGAGAAAAGCCTTTGCATGCTCATCGTGTCCATTTATAATGCGCTTTATAGTCTGGAGGCGTGACTGGGCTGTTTTTTTTTTTTCGAAGATGAGGCTGGAAATGCGGTAACGTTTAATGGATCACGCTATCGCGAGATGCTAACTATTCAATTTTGGCGTATTATTGACGACGTGAACACCACACTGACATGTGGTTTCAACAGGACGGTGCCACATGTCACACAGCCAATGAAACGATCAATTTATTGCAAACAAAATTTTCCAAACGCATAATTTCACGACAATCAGCGATTAAGTGGCCAGCCAGATCGTGTGATTTAACACCATTGGATTATTTTTGGTGGGGCTATGTAAAGGACGGCGTCTATTACGGAGCGAATCGAATCAATTTTAGGCTTAAAGCTCGAAATCCGTGATATGGTGCCAAAATGTGATTAAAAACTTTGATAAAAGAACCGTTATCATTTTTGATTTATAATTTTTCATTCGTAATACAATAAAAATTTGAATCATCTTAATCAAAATTTTTTGCTTCATTTTGTTTTAGAAAACAAACTTCTTGTTAAAAAAAAACACTCTATTTACGACACCTACTTTTTTAAACATTCCGTGCTTGAAATTGCCCAACTTTTCACTCAATAAATATTAAAGGATGGCAGCTGAATTCTTCACATTTGAAACATTTGGCAGACAATTTACTTACTATCCTCAAATTTAGCCACTCACCTTATATATATTTTTCTAGGGAAAAATCTACGAGATTTCTTTCTATTTAGGAAATTTGTTTTTCTTTTCTTGGGAATAGCTTGGGAACATACTTTTTATTAAAAAATAAAAAATAAATACTCACCGGCATGTGTTCCATTGTGTTGGCCGAAATCCAGATCTATTTAGGAATTTCAAATCATATTTGTAAAGAACAGATGACAGACGAGTAAAAGAGCAAAACACCCCACCACCATACGACGACAACAAATGTGCGCGCGCAGACACAAAAGAGAAAAGATGTGGAAAGACATGTGGGTTGTATAAAAAAAAAAGAAAAGAAGAAAAAAAAATATTATTTTCTTAGCAACTGTTTTGGTGGCTTAAAATTTAAAGGTTTTATAAAAATTTTATTTATTTTTATTCTTGTTGGCAATAAAACTTGTATTTTTTTTTCAGCAGCAAAAACAATACAAAAATAAATAAAAAAAACGATATCTAAGGCCGTTTGGAAATGGCAGGAATTTTGGAAATTTTTCTTTTATTTTATGATTTTTATTTTGGTTCTATTCAAAATTAAACTGTTTTGGTGCCGCTGTTGTGTTTATTAAAAATAATAATAATTGATTTTATTTTTTTTTTATATACGAGGGTGTGTGTACAACACTTTTTTGCCATTACCAAACTTTTATTTATTGTTTGTAATCGATCAAGGGGGGGAAAAAGTAAAATGAGTTTGCAAATGAATAAATGGACCTTAAAAGAAGAAGACACCAAAACAGATATTTATTCAAATATAAATTATTTTTTTTTTTTATAAAAATTGTTAGAAAATAATATTTTTTTTTTAATGAAGAATTCTTTTCTTTTTTTTTCTAAACACAAACAATTGTAGACAATTTGTTTTTTTCTTTTTCGTTTTTTTAATATTTCCAAAAGTGTTTCATTTTTTTTTTTAACTGTAATTTTAGGGCCAAAGATTCGCATGGTTTTTATTATTTTAATTGTCTTCACTTAGCATTAGTTTTATTTTGCAATAAATAAAATTTAAATAAAACACAATTTTATACAGTTTTTGTTTGTTTGCTTGTTGTTTTTTAATTATTATTATTATTATTATTTTTTTTTTTTGTTGTAGTTAAAAGCTTTTTAAGGAATTTTTTGTTTTTATTTCAAAATTTATAGCTTTTGCATTTTTCAAATATATAAATTAATAAATAATTTCGCAAATTGTTCTTTTTAGGTTATGTAACTAAATACACAAGTCCCTGTTAAACCTATAATTGTAGCTTTTTGTTTTCCTTACTGGGATTTTTATATATAATTTATAATTAAAAACTAAAGGACTTAAAGTAATAAAAAAAAGAAAACTTATTTTAAAATTATATATTAAAAAAAAAAAAACAAATCTAAAAGCATTTAAAGTGTAAACCTTTAACAAAAAAAAGGATTTAATATTATTTACTTATTTTCTGTTTTAGCACAATTATAGTTTAATTTTAATTAATTTGTTTTTTTGCAATTATTTTTTTAAATAAAATATTTTTTTTTTGTATTTTTAAAATTATGTATTCTACAACGCAGTATTCAATCAAAAGTATTTTATTGCATTTCACAAAATATTTGTAAAAAGAAACATTTTGAGAATTTTAGTTTAATCTAGCGACTAAACATTCGACTAAAGGTTTGACTAAAGGCTGGACTAAAGGGTCGACTGTAAACGTTCAACTCTAAAGGCTCTTACAAAGGCTAGACTCTAAAGGTTAGACTTTAAAGGTTCAACTCTAAAGGCTCGACTCTTAAGGCTCAATTCCTAAGGCTCGACCAAAAACCAGACTCTAAACACTCTACTAAAGACTATTATCAAAAGAAAAACTTCCAAGTCAAACAAGAGCAAGTAAATTTTTTAATTTAAGCTTTGCAGAGAAAAACATCTGTTGATTAATAAGATTGATATATTTTTGTAGAAAGACACGTCAAATTGATTTAAATCAAACTCATAGTCCCGGCGTTTTTTTTTTTCACTTTGTCAGACTAGAGGCTTGACTAAACGGTCGACTAAAGGCTAGACTTTAAAGGTTCGACTCCTAAAACTTAACTTTAAAGGCTCGATCATAGGTTAGACTCTAAAGACTCAATTCTAAAGGCTCGATTCTAAAGATTCAACTCTGAAGGCTAGACTCTAAATGTTTGTCTCTAAAGGCTCGACTCTTAAGACTCAATTTCTAAGGCTCTACTCCTAAAGCTGGACTTTAAAGGCTCGACTAAAGGTTAAACTCTAAAGTTTCGACTCTAAAACCTAAACTCTGAAGACTAGAACCTAAAGCCTCGACTCTAAAGGTTCGACTCTTAAGGGTCAACTCCTAAGGCTCGACTAAAAACTAGCCTCTACTGAAGGCTCGACTATCAAAGGCTATTATCAAAAAAAAAAAACTTGAAATCAAACAAGAGCAAAAATTTAAACGTTGAAGAGAACAAAATCTGTTGATTAATACGATTGTTATATTTTTGTATTAAACCACGGTGAATTGGTTCATTTGGTCTATTTGTCTTTCGCTTTATCAGACCAACTAAAGACTCGCCTTTAAAGTTTCGACTCTAAAGACTCCGAGGAGAAATTGTAAGCTGATCTTATTAGAGAGCAGCAGTTACTGCTGTACACTTTAATCCCAGAGCCGAACTTTTTAATAAATAAAAATCCTCAGAAAAATTCTGCGCTTTTTAATTTCTTGTGAAATGCAAACCAAACCGATTTAAATCACTTGTTATTTACAAAATTTCGCCCGAACTAAAAAATTAAATCTTGAAGGGAACTGTAAATTGCAGCGAGCATATTTTGAATAAAGTCATGCGTTCTAGAAATTAATATTATTTTATAATTCATATTTACGTTTTTTTTTTTGTTTTTCTTTTTAAATATAAAATGATTAATTTGTTATAAAGTTAAATGTGTTGGGGAAACAGTATTATTTTCTGGTGTCAGGATAATCGTTTTTGTTTTCATTTTTTTTTTTTATCTTTTTTCTGTCTATACTTATTGTAGTATTAAAGGACTATTGTTATTGATACCTATCAATTCTAACTATTAACTAAATATTTATTTTTTTTTTTTCGTTATACATATTTATAATTTTAGGTCAAGTTTAAGTTTTTAGTTTTATTTTAAATATTAACTATTTACAACTTAAAAAATATATTTGTTTTTGTTTTTTAGTTTTTAGAAAAAATATACAAATTTTTGTTTTTTTTAATCGAAAATCGAATTGGGTTAATTAAAGATATAGTTCGAAGTAGCAGGAGTATTTGAAGAAGATTATTATTAAATTGAATGTTGTGTTTAAAAACAAAAACAGGCCAGCGTTTGTTTTTCGTTTTGTGAGAAAAAAAAGAGTTCGAAAAAGTGTCTGGCAAATTTTAAGTATGGAAAAGTTGTGTTCTAAATTTCTTTTATATTTATTTATAAAATTATTAATAAAATATCATCTATTCGAATTTTCGAAAAAAAGTTAAACAATTGTTTTTTTTTTTTTTATTATTATTAAGGTAAAAAAACGAATAGAGTGCGCGTCTAAGTTTTTTAATTCTCGTTTTGTAAAAAAGCGTTTAGAAATGTGTAACAATAAAAAAGCAACAATAACAAAAATGTCCATTTAGTTGCCATTTAAGAAAATTTTTCTTTTGTTCTTTTTGATTTTATTTTGTATTAAAATTTTTTTTTCAAAAATAGATTTCAAGTCAATTTTACTAGACCAATATAAAAATTTTAAACGAAAATCTTTCGAAATTGTATGGCTTAAACATTCGATTTCGAACATGTTTTGTTTTTAAAGGAAATTTCATATGAAGTATTTTTATAATTTATCTTATTAATTATGGTTTAACTTATTAATGCTGGTTTAGCTTAAACCCACAAAACAACGCATAGGAAAAAAAAAACAAAACAAGAGTGTGGCAACGTTAGATATTCGAAAACAATCCTCAAGTATATGGAATGCCTGATGCATTGAAAAATTAACTTCATTTCTCTACAGTTCGAAAGAAAAAGCGTCTTGCAAGCTCTAAGACTGGAAAAGTTGTGTTGTAATTTTCTTTGAGTTAAAATTTTATCTGTTCGAATTTTCGAAAAAAAAAGAAGAAAAATTATTTTGAAATAATTGAACTTTTTAATATTGTATAAATAATTTTTTATGCACAAAGTCTTCATATAAAAATTAAGTCCATTTTTTTTACAATATTTCTTTTCCCAAAAATGCCACGCAATAGTGTGGCGAAATACTCAAATATACCACCGAATGATGTGGCGAAATATTGGCATCAAAAAAAAAATTTATTTAGTTTTTATATAAGACCTTATGTTTAAAAAATTAATTATAGAATTTATGTAAATTTTTCTTTTATATATATATTTTTTTTTTTTGTTTTGTATGAAAATTTTTAATCGAGCAGTATAAAATTGTTTAAATTGATCAGAAAAAATTTGTATAGCACATTCGTTAGTCTGTAATTCAATTCGAAATTGTATGACTCATACGTTTAATTTCGAACATACATGTTTTCTATCGACTCTACAGGACATTTCGTATGAAATAACTTTTAGTTAAAATTTATATTATTAATAATGGTTCAAGTTATTAATGCTGCTTGTTTGGTTTAAACGCACAAAACGACGCAGTAGAAAAGACATGAGTATGCAAACGGTGGAAAAAGTTTTATGTTCGAAAATGCATTTCATAATTGAAAAATTTTTTTATTTATTTCTCTACACCTCTTGCACAATTTTCTTTTTTGTTTCTTTTTTCATTTCCCCTTTGATTTATTTTTCTGTTGCTCATTCTGCGCATCACCTGTTTTGTTAAGTTCGAAAACTAGAAACAAACTTTTATTTTCACTAAAAAAAAAC
Organism: Trichopoda pennipes; assembly: GCA_030448955.1. NCBI lineage: Eukaryota > Metazoa > Arthropoda > Insecta > Diptera > Tachinidae > Trichopoda > Trichopoda pennipes. The sequence goes on from JASKUP010000064.1 coordinate 8,242,572, forward strand.
TGAATATTTGAATGATGCATTGCGATAAACTATGGCTGGTGACACTGGTAACAACTTGCAAAGAGTTCAAATGACTCTTAACAAACTTTAACTTTGTTTAAATATCCAAAATAGCTAAACAATTGAAATAAATTAAATGCACAAAAAATTCAGAATTTGATCAAAGGATGGACTCAGCAATAATATTAAAAATGATCTAAAATTCTTTCTTTTTTCGTCAGATTTGTCATATCTAATTAAAATCCAAACCAATTAAAACAAAAAAACATCTTTAAATTTGCATGACGACAATAATCGCCTTCGCTCTGTTTTAAATTTAGAAAAAAATCCACACAAAACAAATCAAACACTTAAAAATGGCAGTTTAAAATCATAAACAATAATTTGATCCTTTTTGGAAAACCAATAAAAAAAAGGAATCTTAACAAACACACATACACCCATACCCACACACACAACAATAACATCAACCAACCAACCAACGACAACAACTTCCACAACTGTTTGTTTCCTGTGGTTCGTTATTTCAAAGGCAAATTATGATTTGATTGCAACTTAATACTGTTTTCTATTTTGACGCAACTTCAATCAGTATCATGAGGCTAAAGATTCATTAATATTTGCACCCTCACCACTTTCCCCTTCTTCTCCTTCAATCTGTTGTTTGGTTAATGTTCGTGGAGTTTTCAAAAGCCAACGATGTAAGGTATTGACTGAACTAGAAGATTTTGTTGGAGTTTCGTTGGCTTTTTGCGCTGACCTTTTTATACTTATGCTGGCTCGAGGAGCCTGGGAAGGGTTAGTAGGAGTTTTTATTAGGTTTGCTTTGCCATATTCATCATCCGCTTTTTGGATATTTTGTTGATTTTTATTTGATTTTGAGTGATGGTGTCTGGTAATAGTTGGCAAAACTGGACTTTCGTCTAAAGTCCAGAGATTTATTTTCACCGATCCTCTAGATCGTGTTCGGGGTGTATGTGAAGTATCGTTTTGCAGTTGTTGAGGTGTACTATTGCTTGCCTGACTTCTAAGACTAGATTGTAAAGTCGTATTGGATTTACCACACGACAGAGGAGTTTTTTTTAAAGTAGTCGAATTAGTTTTGGATAGACTGTCATTGTCCTCTGATTCCGATTCATCTGATACATTATAATAAGTGGAATTTGTAGTTGTATCTTGATTGTGTACATTCCAGGCATCTATGCTGGAGGAATTGCCAGCATCAGATGGCTGACATAGTTGTTGTTGGACATTTTCATCAACACTATAATTATCATTATCACCAGCTGTGGCATAACTTGATTTATCGTCATCTTCTTCGTCATCATCAATATTTTCTTCTTCTTCTTCTTCTTGTTCATTATCTTTATTATTTGAATTATGCGTATAATCGGTGATTTCTCTTTCATCTTCTTCATTGTCCGATTCTTTTTCATCTATTTTTATAGTTTTGCCACCACGAGTTCTTACTACTAAGTTGTGTATTGTTCTAATTTTAGTTACTTTTGTCGCATTTGTCACTTCAAGCTTTACTGGATTTTGTTCATCTTCGTGTTCTAAATCCATATCGCTATCTCTCATAATTTCTTCTTCATTATTTATCTCTTCTTCGTCCTCTTCAGTTCCGTCATGTTCGCTATTCTCCCTGCTTTCCTCATTTTCGCTATTATCATCTTCAACTTTCTCATCTTCCTCTTCTAATTTTTCTTCTTCTTCGTCTATATTTTCTTCTTCCTCCTCCGCCACCTCTTCTTCCTCATTTTCATCTTCAGGTTCTTCTTGTTGTGGTGTCTTTCTAGGACTATGTCTCAAAACTCTTCGTGTCGCATATGACATTGTAGCTCTTCTCTTTGCTGTGGGAGTTGTAGCTGCTTTACCTGGACTCATGCTTAATTTACGTTTTCTTTCTTTCACTTCTTGTCTCTTTTGCTGCATACGCTTTTGTGCAAAAGATAAAAGCTTTTGATTTTTTACTCCTGTTTGTATTTTTGGTTTGGAGCTTGTTTCCAAATTGTTGCCTGCTGCTGCTGCAGCCATTGATGTGCGTGTAGTCTTTCTATTGGTCGCATTACAAGAAGACTTTTGTTTGGCTGGTGATTTTTGGCGCCCAGCTAAAGCCTTCTTGCAGGATTTATTTAAACTACCATGTGCTGCCGCCTCTTGTCGATTTAGGGATCTTAGTTTTCGTCTACTTGGAGTAAAATCTTCCCCTTCGTAGTCTAGAACTTTTCTAATATTTTTTGTTTTATTCGATTGTCTTATAATCTTCTTCTCTAACTCCTGCTCTCCATTTTCATTATCTTCTATTAATTCATTTTCACTAACATCTAACTCTTGCTCATACTCCTCCTCTACCATCTCCTCTTCCTCACAGCGAATGTCATCTTCATTTTCTTCTTGCTCTGTCGAAAGTTCATTATCTTCTTCACCCTGTTCACTATTATCTTTTTCTTCACTACTACCACTACCACTACTATTGCTACGATTAATGATCTCTTCTTGGCTACTGTTTTCAAAACTGTTGGTCCTACTATTTCGTTTTCTTATGCCTCGTCTATCTCGTCTAGCTATTTTAGTTGTTGAGGTCTTAATTTGTTGTCTAGTATGTCGCCTTCTTATTTTCAATTGCTTACTACTACGCTGTTCTTTAACCCCCGCTGACGTTGCTGTTAGTCTGGAGGCCCCTTTACGACTCCTTACAGCGGCCATTTTTTGTATATTTCTTTGCTTTTTACTATTCCTACGATTGGCCGGAGGAAAACTTGTCTTATTTTTATTTTCTTTACGATTTTGATTATTGTTCCTATTAATAGTTGTTTTATTAACCTGATTAGTTGCATCCTTTCTGGAGTAGGTTAATGATTCCTCAGCGCTTTCCTCTTGTTTGAGTAGCTCAGCTTCTTTTTGTAAAGCTGCCAGACGATTAGCTTCCCATTCACGTTTTTGAGCCTCTAACTCTTCTTCGGCAGCACGCAATTGCTCTGCAGTCCAAGCAGCTCCAGTTTCTTCCACAAAACGCATGGCATACCTTTCAATAGGCGATAGCTGAAATTGATATGAAAAAAAAAGAAGTTTAAAAAATATTTCACTTTTTTCATTTTATTAGCCAATTTACTTTACTTCAGTAGAAAAAATACAATTTCTTTGCGTAAAAGTTTTGTAGTATGTCGAGAAGAATAACGAATATGACGGAACTGAAGAGGACGAAGAAGAGATAAATAATAAAGAAGAAATTATGAAAGATAGCGATATGGATTCAGATCACGAGGATGAATTTTCTAACTTGTTTATTAGCTTTTTCATTGGAACGCATATTAATCTCTTAGCCGATATTTATGCTTAAGAAAATACAAAGTGTTTAAACTCTTGAAAGGGGAATGTTTAATTAAAATTAAACCTTTCTTTTTCTTTCTATGACGCTGAGTGATATAATCAAGCATAACAATTTATAACTATGTATGTCAGAACCAATTATTCGTTCTAAAATTCAGTGCCAGTGTACGCTATCATAGCGTACTGTTCAAAGAACACAAACGTTAACTTGTTTTTTATCGTCGTTTATGTGTACGCAAACAAAATACCGTACACAACGATTCTTCGCTGATGAACACAAGCACTAAAATAACGTACTTTAGTGTTTTTTTTCTTCGCACTCTACAAAAACGTCTAATTATAGACATCAAATTCAAAGGTAAAAAGAGTGAAGAGATTGTAAGGATTTCTGAAATACATATGTACATACATGTATTCTATTCTGTAACAACGCAACACTAAAAAGTACTCTAAAGGAAATTGCACAAACGCTTTTTAGTATTTGTGTACTTTAAAGATTATAACGCAACCAATAAAGAACGCTAAAAAAAGGATCGGTACGTTATTTTAGTTTTTGGGTTCATCAGCCAAGAATTGTTGTGTACGCTATTTGGTTTTGCGTACAAATTTGTGAGCATTTTGTATTTCTTCGGAAAAAATGTGATTCTGTACTAATCACACAGCGCACAACACTCACGTTGTGTACTTTAGTATTTTCTTTTCGAACACGGTATAAAATCAAATAAAAATGTTGTTCAAGTTTTTAGAACAGTATTGTTGTGCTGTGCCGTTAGACGATGCAATTAAACGTAGATATTATTCGGTTTTTGTTGGTCTATCCATTCTAAGTTAAGTTACATAAGCTAAGGAATGGTAGTGCTAGATGTGTAGGCAACTCCTGCCAAAGAGCTTTTAGTCCATTACGAAAAGATTCATTGATCAGATTTGATTTGGTGGATAAGCTTCATTACTATCCATTGACCTAGCAATCCCGGGCCTTAACAGTTGGTATCTGTTTGTTTTCTCTACAAAATATAATTTTCTCTGACCACGCAATGGCTCGTTCTTACATCTCTAAAGACCTTAACAACTTTCTTTTCCATCTCCAAAAGTACATTTGTCTTTGCAATATGACTAGTCTGAGTCACAAGGGCTGTTGAAAGCTTAAAACCCCTCTACCCCTATAAAATGACACAATATTGACTGACATCACTGTAAAAATGATTGACCAGTGAATGATTAAAATGATTTCAAAAGAGCATAACCTTTTGACATTATAAAAAACGGGTACCAACTTAAGCTTTCACATACACTTTCATTGCATGAAGAAAATTTTTGCCATTGGGTGAGCTGCCTATTAGCTACCTGCATTACCTATCCTAGCGCTTTTGATTCGATCTTGTAAATCAAAACTGTTCTACCTGTCTCTGCACAAAAGGTCACAGCTAGAATGTCGGCTTTTGAATTTAACTCCTTCATCTTAAATTTTATTCAATTACTCATATTAAAAATTGAACTGGAAAAAGAAAATTTAGTGCAATGTAAGTATTGTCAACTTTTTGTTATTTTTTTCGATAACTTCTCGTGTTTGTTTCAATGTATTTTAAGCATGTCAATTTCGAAATGAAACGCCGATGAACACGCCAGTGATATAGAAACGACACCTAAACGATAACGCTCATAGAAACTAATCTCGTTTCCCTTAACCAAATAGAATAGATGAGTGTTCTCGAATTATGTTATACAATTTTCTTCTTAAATGATAAAGCAGTACTAATATCTCGAAAAATAAAGGATGTAGATAACCTAAAGCAACGATTTGATCAAGTCCCAAACTAAATTGAAATTTATTAGAATTTTTTTTATTAAACGTTGAGTGATATAATCAAGCGTAGTAAAAAATCGCTTTGACTATGTCTGAACGTCTATCCAAATCAGATTTATATCGGCATCAAATATTCATGTTAAAATTTAAGTTATAGAAAATTTTTAACTTTAAACATCTAATGCCATTTTAAAAGAAAAATAAAATTTTATTGTGTTTGAAAAATTGACAAGTTGCGCATAGCGCCTGTGGCAGTTGCAAACTTCCTTTATAAAAATTACAAATACATTTCACTATAAACTTAAATTAATGCTAAGCCAGCCCCACCCCCTCAACCAACATACCTGTTTAACTAAATTTTGCATTTCCAAATCGGCTCTACTGAGTTCAGCATTAATATCGGGCGCTATTGTGGGTTCGTCCAAGGGAATGTTTTCATCGAATTCAGCTAAATCTGCAGCTGCCTCAGCTTTAGCGGTTTTAGTTGCCTGCACATCCTGTTCATCTTCAGCAGCAGCTAAGGCAGATTCGAAAACTTTAAGCGATTGTTTTTCTAAATCAATTTCAGGACTTTCTAATAATACAGTTGACGTAGTAGGCTTATCAAACGAGTCCTGTTGATTGGTTAACACTGATGTTGTATTATCACCCATTTGTTGTTGCGTTTCCACATTAAATAGATCCTTAATGGTTGAGCTCTTAAAGAATGATGTAGTAAAGTTTCCACCTTCAATCGCCATATCGCTAAGCATACGTTTTTGATTGGCCTTCTTTAATATATTAACTTCGATAGTCTTTTCGGAAACCAAACGATAGATGTGTACATCTCTGGTTTGTCCTATGCGATGGCAGCGATCCTGCGCCTGAGCATCCATGGTGGGATTCCAGTCTGAATCGTAAAATATCACAGTATCTGCTCCAGTCAGATTTATGCCTACACCTCCCGACCTTGTTGAAAGTATAAAGCAGAATATACGTTTGTCTGTATTGAAGCGTTCCATAAGCAGTTGTCTTTGTTCCACTTTCGTGGCACCATCCAAACGTAAATAAATGTGGCCATGATAGTTAAGAAAAGCTTCCAATACATCCAACATTTTAGTCATTTGTGTAAAAATCAAGACCCGATGATGGCCTGACTTTAATTGTTTCAACAAACGATCTAGGGTTTGGAGTTTACCACAGTCATACTGTATAAGTCGGGGATCGGGAAATTGTGTTGTCATGGCCGATATAATGGGATGTAACATGGTCAATTTTGATGACATTTCCGTTTGTATGCATCTTTCAATTTCCTGTTCTTTTAAATAGCGCGTAGATGTTAAATTATTAACATAGAATCTTATGCGCGGAGCGCAGGCGGACGGTACATAGATGACAAAATTTTGAAATATTTTCTTAAGATCTTCACAGCGCTGTTCATAAGATTTTAAAATTTTATTTAAGCTCCAAGTGTCTCGACGTCTCGACATGGCAGTAGAGCAATTTGTTAAACCTCTCGTTTGCCAACTGGAGTATTTTAGAAGATAATTAGGTGCTCTGAATTTTTCAATCGACTTTCGACAATCAGAACCATAAATGGGTGTTGCTTCAGTCCGTCTTTTATTTATATTGGAGATCAGCTTAAGACGGGCCAATCTTTGTTCTTTGCGTTGTTGTAAGATGTCGCTCATATTATAAATGGGATCCGATTCAGAAGAAGCATCTTCGTTTACGTCTTCTTTCGGTTCATTCTTAACAGTTACATCATTGTTGAGCCTACGTGAAGTTGTTGTTGTTGTTCGTTCCAACACTTTGTTGGTTTTAACCTGTTGGGCCAAAGCTGCTACCAAGGCTTTATCATCCCTCGATCTTTCAGTTTTAAATGCTAAAGGATCTTGTAGCTTCAATTGCTTTGCCGGTGTTGGCCCCATTGCCGCATCGGTCACTGAAATCTCCCGAGATCGTGTTGTAATGCATGCAGGTGTTATTGGTCCTAATTTTGGTACCCCCATAGGATTTATAACATTATTCATGCGCTTGCCTATACGGCTATTTGCTGTTTCTGCAACTCCCGCTCCTACGGCTGGCAGTGCAGCCAATGCGGGATTTACTGGCACAAATTTATTGCCTTCACGTCTCATGGCGGGACTTGCTCCTACCTTTACCGCTTGTCGGGCATGATAATTTATGCTTTTTTGTACCCTCATATCTCTGACACGTATATGGAATTTATATTTTCCGGTTGGACATCTGGGTGGAGGTTCCGGTATCGAATCGATTTCTTCGATTAATTTACGTGGCGCTGCCAGTAAGCGAGACTTATGTGATACATATGCGGTCAAAGTCAATTCCAATTCAGTGAGTAATAAATTAAGGGTGTGCAAATCAATTTGCTTAAAATAGACAAAATTAAAAATATAAAATTAAAATACAATTTTCTTACAATAATTTGATTTGAAAAATTTGTAAAAAAAAATTTACATTTCACTCACCGTAAATGGATCGTATTCCATTAAATCACATATTAAACGAGAAGTCTCATATGATATGCCCTCCATTTGAAAAGGTGATATTGTGGGACGAACTTCAAACATGTTTGGATGATTACAAACTTTACGCAATTGCATGAGCACATTAATGACGCTCAATAAATTGCCCGTCGACAAAGTCTCCCTAGTTCTAAGACGCGAAATAAAAAAAGAAGTAAATATCAAAATACGAAATGTTTGAACAACTTTTAGCAACACCACTAATCTTACTTGGATCGACTCATGAAATCGTCGTATAAATATCGCTGACGACTTGATAAACGACACATAACTACGTGTTCATACTTTTTGGGCATCTGTTTTTCGACTTCCTTCTTTAAACGTCTGAGCAAAAAAGGTCTTATAACTTTGTGCAGCCGTTGTATAAGCTGTTCATTATATTCCATATTTCCTTCAATCATGCCGGTCATTGGATTGGAAAACCATTCTTTAAATTCACGATGTGAGGAGAAGACGTAAGGCATTAGGAAATGCATCAATGACCATAATTCCATTAGGTCATTTTGCAATGGAGTACCGGTTAGGAGCAGTCGTCTGTAAAGAGCAAATTTTGGTAAATATTATTTTTACAGGCAACTACTTAATAATAATTTATTCGCCCTTAACACACGTATACACGTACACGTATAATTTTCCATTTGGCATAAATTATTTTATATTAAAAGCAGCTGATATCGAATGTTACGACAGATCAAAATAGAAAGCGTTCGACACAGTTTTGAAAGGTTCTAAGGATTACTGGTACTGCAAGGCCAACTTTTAATTTAAGATTTCTATTGTCCGCCGGAAAGGTATAATACTTTGTTTTGCAGCCATTTTGGTAAACATTATTAGTCTTGACAGTTCATATTTGACAGTCGTGTAGTAGACATGCGGCAAATTTATTATTGAAAAATATTCGATAAACCAAGGTGTTTAGTCGTTAAAACATTTTATCAAAATCAATCATCGATTACTGTGACTATGAGAAAGTTACGTAAAATTTTTATGGAGAAACAACGTCCCAACAAAACGCACTATTTACCGTGCAGTAACTAATTTCGAAGAAGGTCTGTAGGTGATAGACCCACAACGTACTGCAATATCGGCTGAAAACATTACTGCTGCTTAAGAAAGTGTTAAAACAATCAACCTCAATTCAACTTTGGTCACACTTTTGCACAAGAATTTGCATTTGTTTCCACATAAGATTCAGTTGACACAAGAGCTTCTTCCACAAGACTCAAGAAAGTGTTCATAACAATCTGTCAACCTCAATTCGACATGGTGCTCAGGAGCTTGGTCTTCAAAGAACAACTTTGGATACAATTTTGCACAAGGATTTGCATTTGTTTCCATATACGATTCAGTTGACACAAGAGCTTCCAATGACATCCCCGTTTTTTCATAAAAACATCATAATGAGTGACGAGGCATGGATATGCGAATAAACAGAATAGTCGGTTCTGAGGAATGGAAAACCCTCAAATTATTCAACAGTTACCTTTGCATCCATTAAAAGCGACAGTCTGGTGGGCAATTTGGAATCATTGCACCTTACTTCTTCAAAAATAAAAACGGCATAACGGTAACTGTGAATAGAGAGCGATATCGTGATATAATTGAAAACTTTTTAAAGCCACAACTACATCCTTTGGGCTTGATTAACATGTGGTGGCAAAAAGACGGTGCCACATTGCATACAGCCAGGATTACAATGGTATTATTGCGATATCTCTTCCCACAACAAATTATTTCAAGAAATGGTGATGTTGATCGGCCTCCACGGTCGCCTGATTTGACTGCTCCGGACTTCTTTTTGTGGGAACATCTGAAAAGCAAGGTTTATGCAAACAAACCAGAAACGCTTGAGCAAATCGAACAAAATATTTGTGATGAAATTAATGAAATACCGCGTATACCTTCCCGACGGCTTTATTTAAAGCTTTTTATTTGTTGCCTAAATTTGTGCATACATTTTTTTTACATAATTAAAAAAAAAACAAAATATGATCAATTTTAGTCAAAATTTATTTAAGCGCCCAAGCGTAGTCTCTTAACTAATTTAGCAGACGTTAAGTTACTGATTATGGCGCTATATAAGTATTTTTAAGCCTTTAAAAAAAATCGAAATTAAACCAAATAAACTATTGACACATAAGGCTCAAGCCATTTTTTTTAATGAAATGCAGATTCCCCAACACAACAGTGATAATAATAAGGGTTTTTCAACAGCAAGTTTGTTTCCTAAAGCAAAGTAAAACAAAAAATAGTGCGACCCTTTGACCGTTGCCGTCTGTCCAGCCTCATCCTCGAAAAAATCGGCCTAATCACGCCTCCAGACAACATAGCGTACGCAAAGGCGTCTTAATAATTGCCCAAATGCGGCAATTTTGCTTGTTGAGATAACCTGGCAAGTGAAAATGGGAAAATGATTTTTTTTTTCAGAAAAACCAGCCGGCTTAAATTGGTGGTTGGTCGGTCGGCTTAAATTCCTGCACCAGTTAAACCCTGTACGGGTTCACAGTCAGATCCTTAAGCAAAATTTGCCATGTGGTGGTTTTAGATCTTTTCAGTTGAACGAGCCGGTCGAACACGGGTTGGTGTTCGCTTATTTTATATTGAGCCTGTCGACGCAAATTTAACGACCAAATTATTAAAAGCGGTCTCAGAAGGAAGATTTTATGTTGTCCGAAAATAGCACGAATTTTACGAAATGTAACTTTAACAGAATCATCGTGAAAAATTTAACTAATTGTAACAATTCATCTACTACGAATACGTCAAAAAACTAAATGTCAAAAATATCATGTTGGTGTTGCTACAATTGTAAAACAACCTTCTTGTTGATGAATATCTTTATGCTCATAAACTTAAACTCATTCAGGAATTAAAGCCGACCGATCACTGTTTGCTATTTGAAATTGTTTGAAATTGAACGAAAACAAATCATCTTTAGTGATGTGGCTCATTTTCAATTAAGCGGTTATGTAAACAAACAAAATTGTCACATGTGGGTTCACAAAATTTATAAACGGTCCTTGAAAAACCATCAGAATCATAGAACGTAACCGTATGCGTTGGGTTTGCGGTTAGGGGCACCTTCGGGCCGTTGTTTTTCAAATAATGAGCAAGACAACGTGAATTATCTGCGCTTTCATACATTGATAACCAATTTTTTGTGGCCACCTTTGGCGGCTAATGTTGGCATCATTGATCTTTGATTTCAGCAAAGCGGCGCCACACGACCACTTAGTCCATTTGAGAAACTGGGTTAACGTGAACCCACAAAAATTAAAAATATGAACCTAAAAGCCTAACCAAAACTGTTCGTAAAATTGCATTGACTTACGTATAATTTTATAACAGATATACATACAAATAAAAGAAATTAGGAAAATACGTACGACTTAACTTACCTTTCTGTGGAAAAATTCAACAGCAATTGCCAGCGCTGTGATTTAAAATTTTTAATATTCTGAGCTTCATCCAAAATAAGATATTTCCATTTTTTACGACGAAAGCTTTGTTGATCTTGTACTACCAATTTGTAAGAGGTTATACATACATGAAAAGCATTTGGTTTTGTCCAGCCAACACGTTTCAGTTTACGTTCTTTTTGTGTGCCATAATAGGTGAGTATTTTAAAGCCGGGACACCATTTTTTAAATTCCATTTCCCAATTTAACATTACAGAGGACGGAACAACAATTAAATGTGGACCCCAGTTACCTTTGACACACGCCAAATGAGCTAACAACGCAATCGTTTGAATGGTTTTACCCAGACCCATTTCATCAGCCAAAATGCCATTTAGTTTGCGTTCATTCATGGTTACCAGCCAGTCGAGACCAATGTGTTGATATTCTCGCAACGAATGTTTAAGCAGGAAGGGTACGGGTGTAACAACATTTGTAGAAGATAATGTGTTGCCTTTGGGCTGTAACGACTCAGCCAAAGCGGCAGCATCTTTGATCATATCATCTTTGCTACTGCTGTTGTTGGCATTTGACGTGTCTTCTAAAAGACTTCTTAAGCCGGCATCTTGTTCATTTTCTTGTTCGGTTTCTTCAGCCTCATCATCTTCTATTTCACTTTCACTAACTTCATCTTCTTCCTCTGTCTCATCCTCATCTTCGTCCATCGTAGAATCATCATCAGAATCTCTCATGGCCCTACTAATCACTTCATCTTCATCTTCGAAATCTACAACTTTATTTCTTTTCAACTTTGTGGCCACCGCTGATGTGGTGGCCGTTGTCTCATTACTATTATGAGCTTTTCCGGATTTATATTTAGCAATTAGTTCCTCAACGGTTAAATCATTGTCAGCCTCAAGGTCATTAATTTCTTTTTGATGATCTACATCCATTTCCTCTTCCTCTTGTTTAATTATCGTATTTTCATCATCTTCACTGGTTTCATTGGCCTCAAATTCCCCATCATCACTTTCGGAATCCTTTTTGTTGCCCGCTTTAGAGGAGACGTTAGCTGTAACAGTGGTGTCTTCATCCAGCACAATTTTGTCACGATTTTCCAAATATCCTTTTGGCAGATCATTTAGAAAATCATCTAAATCCATTTGAGATTCTTTTTCCAGTGCCGCCACTTCTGCATCAACATCGGCATTGTCTTCTTCTTCAGCTTTAGCTATAGTTTCTTCGTCATCTTCAGAACCAGAACCAGGACGAAATTCATCTGTGGAAAATATAAAAAAAAAGGAAACACAACATTTGCATTTTAATCGTTTTAGATAAGAAGGAAAATTGTTAAAGCGAAAAGAGTTTTCATCAGACAAATGCCTCGCAAAAGCGACCATCCTTTTATTTCCTTAAGCTTTCTCAAAAATAGAGCATAAACTTTGGAATCAGTATGTGTTTGACATCATACGAATAAAAAAATTGTTTTCTATTGTCCAATTTACTTACCATCTGTGTTATCCCTTTTGGGTGATGATATTCTGCTTGAATTGATGCTGGGATTAGCTGAAACATCCTTTAGAGTCTTGTTCATACCCTCTGCCAATTGTTGAGAGAATTTTTCAGTTTGATCGACAATAAACGACAAATGCTGGTCCAAAGCCTTTTTACGTTTCTCCTCTATTTTGGTATGATGTTTGTATTCGACCAGTTTTTCAACATTCCCCCAAAACATTTTCACCTCTTTGGCTATGAAGGCAGCCACACGTTTCAGATGGATTTCTTGCGCCTTTTCGGCTTTTTGAGCCGCATTGGCTTTATCTTGAAAATATTTCTGTACCATTTTAGAGCATTTCTTTGCTGCAGCCTTTTTCCATTTACGTTCTTGGGCAAAATCAGCTGCCAGCCATACCATCTCCTCAAGCAAATAGTCCCAATGGGCTTTTGGTCGGGCAGGTTCCATTTGTTTCGGCAAACGTTTTTCAGTCCATAATCCCTCTCGCTGTAACTCCATAATTCGACGCATAACATCAACTTCCTGCTTGGCTTTAAACGAAAATTCTTGATTACTGTTTGGCGTGGTAGCCGCTGAGGAAACTGCTGCTGTTGCAGTAGTCGTACCAGCTGCCACTAATAAACCACCCGGATTAGGTGAATACAAAGGCGGAGGTGTATTTGTGCTAGAGGCCACACCATTACCATTACGTCGTAATGTTGTGGTACCTTGAGCTGTACTGCAGGGTATCAAAGGAGTACCACCTAAGAAATGATAAAAAAAAACAATAATGACGATTTAAAGCAATTTGCCAAAAAAAAGCAACAAAAACTAATAAAATTTTACAAAATGTATAAAAGATATAAAAATATTTTTCGGCTTTTTTTTTTTTTTGTTGCAAATAGGAGACACTTAACATGCTTAAAAAAAAAAAGAAAATTTCTAAATAAATTTATGTTGTCATGCTTTTCATAACCTTATTTCAAAACAAACTTATAATGTAAGAGAAGCGGCCACGTCATTTATGTTCTAATGACAGTTCTAGTAGAGAGCTAAAGAAGAGAACTGCAGAATCTCACCGACCATTTCCGTAAACATGAAAAGAAGCTGTGAATCATATTTTTCAAGGTAAACTACCACAAGCAACATATTTCTGTTGTGTATTATAACACAATAATATAGCAATATATTTTCCAGAATAATTCAGGTTAAATTTGCAGGTTGACTAGAAATATAAAGATTTCGACTATGTTTTCCGGTCAGTCGGTTGTTTTTAATTGAATTTTGGGAAACAAAGTGATAGCTATCGTGATTCTAGACAACTAAATTTAAATCATCTTCGCGAATATTCATTGAACATTTCCTGTGTAACATATATTTTATGTCCAATTTCCTAAACAACAATATTTAGTATTATTTCGACTTGTCTGTACCAATAAAAAATAAAACAAAATATCAGAACGGCAATGCAACACAGAGATTTAGCGTATGTCAGATAGAAGAGATATAGAACCGTTGAACTAAATGTTCAATACAAAATTGCTGGGGGGAAATGTAAATAGGTAAATTGTAAAAAGCGAGTATTGTTCTTGAAATTGTCATTGGTAGTGGTGTTGGAAATTTTGACTGCAATATTGATGCAAATAGCCTCAATAAAACTTGATCTCATTATCAAAACGGATCCTAATTTTTTTTAATTTATTCTCAAACCCGATAAATTTGAGTGATGATATTGTTGGTGATCACTTTCGTTTTTCCTATATTACTCAAAGTGATTGGATGTTAACGTGTTTTTTCAACACCCAAAATTTATGAAAGTTCTTTTACTTTTGATTCTCCCTTACGTTACATATTTTTTTAATAATATTATCATGTCATATACGTTGCCATTGGGCAAATTTTGCCTTTGCCCTAGGCAAATGGCGAATATAAGCCATTTTCCATTCTTAGTTTTCTATCAAAAAGCTTTTGAAAAAATTTTGTATCAGCAACATTAACGGTAATAAATTACTTTCTAGTATGCAATCTGGGGCATTCGTCAGAACCATAACTGTATTACGGCTCTGAAGTAATTTAGAAAATGCGATAGGAATTGGAAAGTTTGAACACATTGTTACGGATGTGTCTTGCTTATGTTTTAAAAGAAAATATTTAAGCAATAAAGTGAATTACTGGGTATGTTGTTTACTAACTGCATGGCTTGCCAAGAAAACTTAGGCACGTAACAACAAATTTCTAGTTACAAACTGCGTAGAAATTTTATACTCGCTAGACAACAATAGAACAGTATGCTAACTGCATAGTTTTCTAAGAAAACTTATCTACACAAAACAACAACAACTATCTTAAAACAAATTCCAGGCAGAAATTTTATCAACATAAAAACAAAAAAACACACAGACATATACGTTGAATAAACAACATACAACAACAAAATGTAATACAAAGGGAGTAGAAGATTCCTAATTTTTCTACACTTCTACTCGGCAAATATAAGAGGGCAGCGTCTGAGTGGATAGTTAGTCAGTGTAAAAATAAACCTCGTAAAGAAAAGACGGGCATCTTAAGTCAATTGTTCTGCAGTGCCAACTTTGTGTAGTTGAAATAAATAAGCTTTTAATTATTAATATCGGATATAAATAAAATACAAATATTAAAGAAACAACAAAAACCAACTACCAGATTTTTCCATGCTAGTAGAACGTCGACTTTTTTTATCGCCTATAAATAGAAAACGACGCGACGATTGGAAGGGCGGGCAATATCAAACAAAAACGTCTAACAGAGAAGTTTCGTGTGCAGAATATTTGTATGTTTTATCGAGAAATTTAAAAGCAACTGAAAAAATAAAGTGAAATCCATGAAAATATTTCTTTGCAAATAAAACGTAACAATAAATATTTAAAAGCCTGTAATTTAGGGAGTTTTAATCGGAGTAATCGTTTTTACATGCACTTTAGTAAAAACCTTGGAACCGTTTATTATTTTTTTATAGCAACCATTTGACGATTTTCAATCCAGGATTGTTAGGACAAGAAAGTGCTTTGTAGGTGCATAAACTTAATTTCCAAATTTAATGCCATTCTTTAGCATTTTCACTAATCAGACAAATGCCTCGCTTAAACAAACATCCTGTTTTTAGTTTTGGCACATTAAGATTCTTACAAAAATAGCTTGAATCTAACCAAAGTCAGTGATAATTTAGCATCATGTTGAGAAATCGTTATGGAACAAATTTAATTCAAAATATTGTAAACATTGACTTTAGAAACTTTAAATCGAAATTCGCAAAGATTAAAGTAGAAGCTAATAAATGTTCTTTGTTGTTGTTGTAGCAAAGTTACAAATTGTTTCACTTTGAGTTAAAATTCAATGTGACACAGAGTGCCCTTGCAGTAGTTAAATATCCGATATAAATAAAATATATAAAAAGCAGTTACCACATATTCCATTATTTGTAGAATTTTGACGTTTTATATCTCTTATAAATAAAAAAAATGTCAAATAGAAAAATTTCGTGTGTATAGCGTTTTTACTAGAGTTATCAAGAAAATTATGCAGAGCTGAAAAAGTAAAGTGGCATCAGTGAAAGCAATTTTTTGGACGAGCAAATAAGAGGTAAAAAAAATATATTTAAGTAGTAGCAATTTAGGGAAATGTAATCGGAATAGTCATTTTTACATGTATTTAAGTAAAAACTTTGCATCCGTTTTTATTTTTCTATAGCAGCCATTTGACGATTTTCAAGCCAGGATTATTAAGGTCGAGAGAGTGCTTTTTTAGGTGCATAATTTTAATTTCGAAAGTTCATAAAATTAAATTTAGTTCTTTAACAATTTCTCTAATCAGACAAATGCCTCGCTTAAGCGAACATCCTGTTTTAGTTTTGGCATATTTAGATTCTCACAAAAATAGCTTGAACCTAACCAAAGTCAGTGACAATTTAGCATCATGTTGAGAAATCGTTATGGAACAAATTTAATTTAAAAAACAAATTTAATTGTAAACATTTTTTTCAGAAACTTTAAATCGAAATTCGCAAAGATTTAAATAGAAGCTATTAAATGTTCTTTGTTGTTGTAGCAAGGTTACAAATTGTTTCACTTTGAGTTAAAAATCAATGTGACACAGAGTGCCCTTGCAGCAGTTAAATATCCGATATAAATAAAATTATATAAAAGGCAGTTACCACATTTTTCCTTATTTGTAGAATTTTTACGTTTTATATCTCTTATAAATAAAAAAAATGTCAAATAGAAAAATTTCGTGTGTATAGCGTTTTTACTAGAGTTATCAAGAAAATTATGCAGAGCTGAAAAAGTAAAGTGGCATCAGTGAAAGCAATTTTTTGGACGAGCAAATAAGAGGTAAAAAAAATATATTTAAGTAGTAGCAATTTAGGGAAATGTAATCGGAATAGTCATTTTTACATGTATTTAAGTAAAAACTTTGCATCCGTTTTTATTTTTCTATAGCAGCCATTTGACGATTTTCAAGCCAGGATTATTAAGGTCGAGAAAGTGCTTTTTTAGGCGCATAATTTTAATTTCGAAAATTCATAAAATTAAAATTAGTTCTTTAACAATTTCTCTAATCAGACAAATGCCTCGCTTAAGCGAACATCCTGTTTTAGTTTTGGCATATTTAGATTCTCACAAAAATAGCTTGAACCTAACCAAAGTCAGTGACAATTTAGCATCATGTTGAGAAATCGTTATGGAACAAATTTAATTTAAAAAACAAATTTAATTGTAAACATTTTTTTCAGAAACTTTAAATCGAAATTCGCAAAGATTTAAATAGAAGCTAATAAATGTTCTTTGTTGTTGTAGCAAGGTTACAAATTGTTTCACTTTGAGTTAAAAATCAATGTGACACAGAGTGCCCTTGCAGCAGTTAAATATCCGATATAAATAAAATTATATAAAAGGCAGTTACCACATTTTTCCTTATTTGTAGAATTTTGACGTTTTATATCTCTTATAAATAAAAATAGCGAGCGGTAAGGCAATATTAAGCGAAAGGTCAAATAGAAAAATTTCGTGTACAGATTCTTTTTATCAGAGTTATCAAGAAAATTATACAGGGCTGAAAAAATAAAGTGGCATCAGTGAAAGCAATTCTTTGGACGAGCAAATAAAAGGTAAAAAATAAATATTTAAGTAGTAGCAATTTAGGGAACTGTAATCGGAATAATCGTTTTTACATGTATTTAAGAAAAAACTTTGCATCCGTTTTTATTTTTCTATAGCAGCCATTTGACGATTTTCAAGGCAGGATTATTAAGGTCGAGAAAGTGCTTTTTTAGGCGCATAATTTTAATTTCGAAAATTCATAATATTTAATTTAGTTCTTTAACAATTTCTCTAATCAGACAAATGCCTCGCTTAAGCGAACATCCTGTTTTAGTTTTGGCATATTTAGATTCTCACAAAAATAGCTTGAACCTAACCAAAGTCAGTGACAATTTATCATCATGTTGAGAAATCATTGTGGACCAAATTTATTTAAAAATATTGTAAACATTTTCTTTATACTCTTTACATTTAAATTCGCAAAAATTCAAGAAGAAGCTAATAAATGTTCTTTGTTAGTGTAGCAAGGTTACAAATTGTTTCACTTTGAGTTAAAAGTCAATGTGACACAGAGTGCCCTTGCAGTAGTTAAATATCCGACATAAATAAAATATGTAAAAGGCAGTTACCACATTTTCCCTTATTTGTAGAATTTTGACATTTTATATCTCCTATAGATAAAAATTGGGATAGCGAGCGGTAAGGCAATATTAAGCGAAACGTCAAATAGAAAAATTTCGTGTTCAGATTTTTTTTAATCAGAGTTATCAAGAAAATTATACAGGGCTGAAAAAATAAAGTGACATCAGTGAAAATAATTCTTTGGACGGGCAAAAGAGGCAAAAAAAATATTTTAAGTGGTAGCAAATAAGCGAATTGTGATCGTAATAATCGTTTCAACACGTATTTAAATAAAAACTTTGCATCCGTTTTTATTTTTTTTGACGATTTTCAAGCCAGGATTATTAAGGTCGAGAAAGTGCTTTTTTAGGCGCATAATTTTAATTTCCAAAAATCATAAAATTAAATTTAGTCCGTTAGCAATTTCTCTAATCAGACAAATGCCTCGCTTAAGCGAACATCCTGTTTTAAGTTTTGGCACATTAAGATTCTTACAAAAATAGCTTGAATCTAACCAAAGTCAGTGACAATTTAGCATCATGTTGAAAAATCTCTTTATGGACCAAATTTAATTCAAAATAATGTAAACATTTTTTTCAGAAACTTTAAATCTTAATTCGCAAAGATTTAAGTAGAAGCTAATAATGTTCTTTTTTGTTGTAGCAAGGTTACAAATTGTTGCACTTGGAGTTAAAAATCAATGTGACACAGAGTGCCCTTGCAGTAGTAAAAAATCGGATATAAATAAAATACAAATATTAAAGAAACAACAAAAACCAACTACCAGATTTTTTCATGCTAGTAGAACATCGACGTTTTTTATCGCCTAAAAATAGAAAACGACGCGACGAGTGGAATGGCGGGCAATAACCAACAAAAACCTCTAACAGAAAAGTTTCGTGTGCAGAATATTTGTATATTTTATCAAGAAGTTAAAAACAACTGAAAAAAATAAAGTGAAATCCATGAAAATATTTCTTTGCAAATAAAACGTAACAATAATTATTTAAAAACCTATAATTTAGGGAGCTGTAATCGGAGTAATCGTTTTTACATGCATTTTAGTAAAAACCTTGGAATCGTTTATTATTTTTTTTATAGCAACCATTTGACGATTTTCAAGCCAGGATTGTTAGGACAAGAAAGTGCTTTTAGGTGCATAAATTTAATTTCCAAATTTTATAAAATGTTTGCATTTCTTCATCAAATTCACCAATCAGACAATCGATGATTTTGTTGAAAACTACGTTTTTTTCGTTTAGTTTTCCAAACAACCAATTCGTAAACACATTCGGCGCAAAGAATTGTTGAATACTAAATACAAGTGTCTTGTTTTGATCTACTATCAGCAAGAATACCATGAGCCGCAAACGAGTCCCGTGAGCGATTAAATTATGCACAACGGTTTTAGAAGGAGCCTGCTTACGAGGAAAACCTATTTGAATTTTACGAAGTGATACTGGAAAATTTTCACCATTTTAATAGTAAATTTTTACAAATAAAATTCTGTCCTTAACGTTCTATGCTTCAATTTTCTTAACATTTCACTAAATAAATATCAAAAAATGAGAGCTCAACTCTTGACATTTAATCATTTGACGGATAATTTTTTTCCTAACCTCAAATTTAAATATTAAGTTGCTGTATGTAAAAATTTAAACTGGAAAAGAATCCAGTGATAGAAACGTCATAGAGCATTTTAAATAAAGTTTTTATGTGTGTGTATATATGTATATACATATTTAATTCAAGTAGATTTCAATATTTTCACCTACTACAGTCCGATCAACTCGTTAATCCGACCTAAAACTATACCCGGATTGTCAAAGTTGCACTGCAATTAATTTTTAATAAAACTCAAATGAAAATACTTTTTAAATTATTTAAATTTTTTTAGTGTGCTAATAACGCAAATTTATTTTAAATAAAATCAATAGTTGATTATTGGTGATCGGGGTAGTTCCTAGGGCCATTGATTGCTCAATTCAAAACGTCAGGGAACTTTTTTTAAATACATGTTTACAAAAGCTCCAAAATATAGGGAGTTCCGAAAGCTATTGCGCACGGGCACATGCGATTAATATTTAAAGCGGTTTTAAAACCAACAATCAATTAAGTGATTTTATTTAAAATAAATTTTGTGTTATTGGCACACGAAAAAGTTAACTAATATAAACAAAATAATACTATTTTAAAAATATATTGTTTTTGAAATTTCACGATAGAAAAATTCTGCTTCAATTGTCTACGATATCCCACGCTTGAAAAATAATTAACAAATTATATTTTTCTGGAAATGTTCAAACAAATTGCAGTTCTATCCAGAATAGAAATAAATAATAAGAAAATCAAATTGAATGTGCTAATAATATCATAACATTGTACAAATTACCACTAATTGCTTGTATACAATAATTCTATAATGAAATCTACTACTTCAAATAATAAAAATAAAATATAAAAGTTGATGGAAACTAACAAATATGAAAAATAAAACTAAAGAATTTAAAAAAATACACATTGAAAAAGCCAAATTTACTACGAAGTCGAAAGCCAATATTTTTTTTTTTTTAATAAAAAAGTTGGCTAAAAATTAAAAGACAGAACAAGAGAGGCAAAGCTGATTTTCAAGAATCGGGATGCTGCTATACGTTAAATTAAAATATAATGGCTGCATTATAGAAAGTAACCAAAGTTCAGTTGCTTTGTGAATCGCAACGCCACTGAAATTAAAATTAATAATGCGTATGGAAACTTTTTCCAGTTATTAAAGGATGGGCCAATTGTAAATTGAATTGAAAGTAAATTGGCTTAAAACACACACTTTTTTTGACAACTTCAGTGTAAAGTAGAAATATAGGAATTAATAATGGTATTTCATTCTATGTCGAGTAAATGTCCAACAATAGCACGTCGGCAGATGTCCGCCTTTTGCGACAAAGCTTCGCTTATCCTTTCAATAAATCCTTCTTTCAGAGCGTCACTTGCTTAGATAACAAGAACGGAATAATTAATAATATAAATAAATTTTGCCACAAGCAAAAGCCATAATTCAAAAGATGGCGAACATCTCGTCAATGTTCAAAGTTTCAGTTGTTTAAGAGTTGTTCACATAAATCCGGTTTTCAAATGCCCCTAAGGGAAATAATCCAACCGCATTAAATCACAATAACGAGGCGAGCAATTAACATCGCCAAATCGAAAAATTACGCAACCGGGAAATTTCTAATACAATCGCTCAATTGTTTGGGTGGCTATGCAGGAGTTTGTGGCGCTGTCTTTCTGAAGCCAAAGGTCACTTATGTCAACATTAGCCAATTGTGGCTAATTTAGTCACGGTTTGGTAGCTCAGAGAATTCACAGTGACGGCGTTTTTTTGCCGTACGGACCTGTGAAACCACCCGACCGTAGAACGTAACATGCATTCACTTTCTTTGGATGTAATACTTTTTCAAGGACTGTTTGTGTATTTTGTAAGCCTCATATGTGATAATTTTGTTTGTTTACATAACCGCCTAATTGAAGATGAGCCTCTAACGGCCAATTCACAAACGTTCGACGCAAAGAATGGTCGATCAGCTTTAATTCTTAAACGAATTAAACTTTATAAGTGTGAAGATCTTTATGCAAAATTTTGCGCAGTGTGTTTAGTCATGTGCGAATGCTTAGGAGTTAAATGTTCCAGGCTCATTCTCAACACTTTGCGCTGTACAGCGGTTATGTTTGCATTACTATGGCCACTACAAGCGTATTGTTTTGGTCTATTATCAGAAACAACATTGTCAGCCTCAAAATTTAAAAAATGATACCGTGAAATCTTCACCATTTACAATTTACTTTCTATCCTTAAAGTTATCGATAATCTTTATTTTGACATTCTAGCAACTAAAGTATTTATAAACTATTAAATGATTTAATTCAGAAATAAGTAAATTTTAACAGTAAGAGATTTAATTTTTGATGAGAATAAGCTCAGTCGTACTATTTTTTGAAGAAAAATTTCAAGACGTTACCTCATCAATTAAAAAGAATCTAAGAGATAACTCAAATCGCTAAGGATAAGCATGTTCACTGTGAGTAGATGAGCCTTAAGCTTCGGATAATTTTTATTAATCAATTGTACATCTGAGCTTTAAGGCCTATTTTTGACTTGCTAAAGAAGCCGTTGTTTATTTAGTGGAAGTATTAAAAAATGACTTAAAAAAAACTATCAGTCAGCAGTAATACCACCACTTTTAAGAGTGTGCAGGTTTGAGGTTTTTTGCAAAGAGGAGTTTTCAAAGATCTTAGACAATGGTTTCAACCTTGGTATAAATGAACCTGCAGTGTCGGTAGTTTTAACCGCAGTCGGTCATCTATTTTGCATCTGAAATTGACAAGAGCCGTTAACTGAATATCTGAGCTTTAAGGCTTATTTTTGACTTCCGAAAGTCGTTGTTAATTTAGTGGAAGTATTAAAAAATGACTTTGAAGAGTGTGTCGCAGCTTTTAGAATTTTTGCGGTATGAAACAAACCGCATTGTCGGTAGTTTTAACCGAAGTCGTCCATCTATTTTGCAACTGAACTTGACAACTGTCGTTTAAAAGTTGCCATTCGTAATGCAATTTTGGCAACTGGCAACTTCTTTCAATATTACAGCCGTAAATCAAAATAGTTAATAATAAATACAAAAAAAAGAAAATAAAAAGTGACAGCTAATGAAGATGTTTTTTTTTTTCTTATAATAAAATTAATATAAAAAAAAAACAAGAACAAAAGATAATAATTTTAATCAATTACAAAATAAGAATTAAGATTTTTTTTGATTGCAAAAATGTTAGGAAAAAACGATAAGCACCTGGCACCAAAGGTACAGTAGTGTTTCCTACAGCAGGTGGAGCGGGTATTTGACCAAATACCATCCCGTGACGACCACCTAAAGGTCTACCCGGAATGTGACCTAAATTTTTGTTGTGATGTTTTTTTTATTTTAGATAAATTATGAATGATTATAAAAAGTTGAAACAATTTTTTTAAAGGTTGAAATTAAAGGAAAAGTGTTTAACGAAAAACAAAAATAACACAAATAAAACTATAAATTATTGATACGAAAAGTGTTCACGAACAATTTTAACAACAATTAAAAAAAATTAAAGAAATAAAAAAAGATAAAATGAATTTTAAAAAATTAAAAAGTGAAAGGTATTTTTTAAATAATTCAAATGAGACAATTTGTTATTGTTGGTGTTGTTGTTTAAACAAAATGTGTGTGAGATTACAAGTAGAGTAATTAATGTGCTTCTTCTTTTTGAAGATGATCAAGGTGAAAAGTGATGAGAATTAAAAGCATTTTTGTTATGAATTATTAAAAACAAAGAAAAAAACTAAAATAAATTTTGTTAAAAATAAACTTAAAAACAATTTTCAAAACAAAATATTAACAAAAACTTATAAATTTTTGTATATATAAGAAAAAAGAAAACAACAAAGGACTTTAAATTAAGTAAAGAAAACATACCCTGTTGTGTTAATTGTTGTACGGCTGCAGGTAATTTTGTTGATACCGCTACTGGTGTAGCACCAACAGACGGTATTTTGATTTCCGCTCCCTGAGGAGGCAAGGCATTGCTAGTGGCATCTGTGGCCGTTAATGCCTGCTGTTGTGTATTAGGTGCCGATATTGTTAAAGAGGCTGATGACGATGATGATAATGAGGAGGAGGTGGAGCTGGAGCCGGAAGTTGAGTAATCAGTTGACGATGTTGCGTTGATTGTGTGTTTGGTTGTACTGCTTGGCAGACGTCCATAATTTGAGACCAATGAAGTATTTGTTGTTGTTGTTGTCAAAGTGGAGGAGCTTGTCGATGACAAAAATGCCGGTGATGATGATGTTGTTGTTGTTAAAGATGTTTGTATTATAGATGCTGGATGAGATTGCGTGTTCTGAAATAATAAAATTGAGCCATAGCAATATTTAACAAAATTAAATCTTTTAATTGCTTTTTCCTTCCGTTGGTCAAATCAACATATTTTAATAGTTTAAAAGTTAAGGAAATTTTCAAAATCTACAAGTCGGTACATGTCACCATATATGAAATACAAATATTTCATTATTTTATTTTTATTTAAGTTTTTCAATCAAAAATCTTCCAGCAGCCTAAAGAGCCTATGAAGGAATCCATGATAGCTTGATAAGTTTTATTTTTTTAAAACGTAAACTATGGCTAATTAGTGCGCCAGCATAACACGTAGTCTTGACGAGCTTTGGTGTTTGGCCAACAAATAAAAATGGATGGGCATATTTGAGATTAAAAATTAAATTGCCTGTCAAATAATAAAATGCCAATAACTCAACTAATGTCCTTTGATATTTAATTAGTAAAAAGTTGAATTTTACGAAATGTACACTCTTGAGCAAAGTATTTTAATTTTAAAAGTTAACTATCAAAATGGCGAAACTTTCACTGTATCACTTCGTAAAATTCGAGCAGTTTTTTCTCGAGACCGCTTTGAGTAATTTAATCGCTAAATTGGAAGCTCACAACAGACCAAAAACAAAACGCTCGTAGTGGCCATAGTGATGCAAACATAGCCGCTGTACAGAAAATTGTCAATTGGGCATCAGTAGAGCTAATTTGCGCAAAATTTTTATTTTCATGTTCAAGCTTTTAAACTCGTTCAAGAATTGAAGTCGACCTGCCACATGGTTTTCGTAGAACGTTAATGAATTCGTTGTTTGAAACACTGAACGAAAAAAACGCATTTTGAAACAAAAGCATCCTTAACACGCTCGCGGACGCTAAAATTTTCAAAGAGCTGCAAAAATATACAGGCAAATATTTCTAAAACTAGTTGTAATATCCGAAATCTGATTAGACATGTATTATAAAAGTAATCAGAACATCGTATTGTAACCGTTATATACAATGAATGTTATAGCATCCACGACGATTACACTTCTAGTTTACTCAATGTGCCGGCTTAAGAAAATTTGTAAATACATGGAGAAAAGACTAAATAATATGAAATTATTTCGAAATGTATATTAATTACAAAAATTTGAGCTTGAATAAAATTAAATGAATAAAAATTGGCTTTAAAATTTGAATGCTATAGCATTCACGTCATTTTACATCGCTATGAAAATGAATGCTATAATAGCATTCGCTTTCGCGAACGACCGTATGGTACGGTTTTTTGTCAGGTGTTATCATTGACCCAAAAAAAAACAAGGAAACGCTATCACCGTGAATTCTCTGCGCTACCAAATCATGATGGCGCCAAGCCAGTCAGGCCACCTCGTTCTTACTATTTAACACCGATTTTTTAACACTAGATTATTTTCACTATTTAAAAGACCGGGTTTACGATTACAGCCCACAAGCAACTGACGCTCAAATTCGTCGCTGCATTCACGAGATAAGCAAAGCGTTGCCTAACATTATATTACATTATTAATTGCCATATTTTTGCTTTACATTGGTATCAATAAAGTTTTTAAAAAATTTGTGTGTTTTAAACCAATTTACTTCCTAACCTCAAAGTTGGCCACCCATTATTATACAATCCATCGCTAGGCTTAACACAAACGAACTTTTATCAAGAAATCAGTTAAGATTCTAGGAAGCTTAAATGGTGAATCGCAGTAAGCCTGAAGCAGTTATATTATGATTCCATTTTGAATACTCCTTCCGCTCTTGCTGTGGTAGCGTATTCTAAACAATTAAGAACTAAAAGCTCTAGCAATTGTTTAGATACAAATAAAAGCAAAAGGTTTATTATTTTTGTGTTGAACATAATTATTTTTAAATAATTTACCTTGAATGTCGTGGCTAGCTTTTAAGGTCTCAAATAACTTACATCTAAACCCTAATACTCCGTTTAAATTAGCGATAACTGTAGAACAATATTTCGCTTCAAAAATTTCACAATTTGCTAATGGTGACAATATAGCCTTTAAGTAGGCAATATTACTTTAATTGTGTAAACGAAAGCAAATGCTTAAATTTCAAATCTAAGCATTTGCATCTGCTTTCCACACAATAAGAAATAAGAGAAAAAAAATGTGTTTTTGAGGATTCGGAACAATAAGAAATTAAGGTTGAGAATAATAAATAATATACAGCAGGCAGCTTTTTTTTATCTTTCAAACAGCTCAAAACACAAAATTGCAAATAATGTATGGGTCAGCTTTAGGTGACAATTTCGTACGAAAAAACTGCCACTCACATTGTTTGGCGGTTGTACCAAAAAATGTTGCCAGAAACATTTTTCAGTTGAAAAAATATGTTGCCAGAAACATTTGCAACTTTTAACATAAACAGAGAGAGAGAGAACAATCACAGCAACATTATTTATTTATTCTGCACTAAGTGTTTTTATATGGAATTTTGACAGCATACCGCACAAAGTCATGATGAGAGTAAAGTAACCTTGATTAAAATATGGAAAATACATCAAATATTACCGTTTGTTGTGTGTGTGTTGTATGATTAGCATTATTCGAATTATTAATGCTAATGGTGCCGTTACCACCACCACAAGCAGTAACACCAATAATTGTGGCTATATTATCAGCAGCAACTGCTGTTGATTGCTGTGACTGGAAATTTTGCTGTTGTAACAGAGAACCCGCTGTCGGCACTGAACAAACATTAGCAGTTGTTGTTGTTGTCGATGCCGAAGATGTTCCTGTGACTGTTGTTGCGGTTGTAGTTGATGCTGCATTTGCTGTTCTTTCATCGTTAACCAATTGTTCCAAACGATAATTATTGCTAAAGGTGATGAACTGTGGGGTAGGTGCCTTTTTACGCCACGTAGGATAGTCCATCATATTGCCACCGGTTTGCAAATAAAACAATTCGGCGACATTTTCTGTATGTCTGTATAGAAAATAGAATAAATAAAAAGTTTAAAATCGTTACATTCTTTTCTTTTTTTAAAGAAAATTAGAAAAAAAAACTCGAAAAAATAAAATCACCAACTACGAAATTGGTAAAAAAAAATACGTTTTTTGAAAATAAAATTAAAAGTTTTAATTTCAAATTGTAAATCATATACCAAATAATTGTATAGTATTTTCTTACAATTTCAACATTTTTACTTTTTGTTTTATAAAGTTTTTTTTTTACCAAATTAAGAGAGAAAAAAGCTTCAAAGCAAATTATAATAGTTTTCTTATCAAATGTTTTTTTTTTAAATAAATTTTTTAATTTTTGCAAAATTTCGAATTTTCAAAATAAAGTAAAATAATCCGATTAATCCCGTAACCCGAAACCCGAAACAAATGAAACTTTCCAATTTTATTTCTTTCCAAAAATTCGTAATTTTTCAATCGATAATAAATTTTCGAGTACGGGAGGAGGAAATATTTTAAGAGTTTTTCAGTTTAATTTCTTTAAAAATATTCAGTAGTTACTAACTTTTCTTTTAATCTACGTAAACGCAAATATTTTTGTTCTAATATACGTTTCTTTAAGGTTTGTATATCATGCGTTGTTGTTGCTGTTGATACAACTGCTGCTTCTGCTATCGTTGCTGCTGCTAAAGACGTTGATGCTGAACTACCACTATTTATTAAAGAAGTTGTGGACAAGGACGACGATGGCGTTAAGTTGGACGTTGTGTTTGCTGGCAATAAAGAAGAACCTACTAAAGACTTATTATTGTCACTGTTGCTTACGCCACTAATTCCGGCTGCTGTTAAAATGAAATTATTTTCTTGTGGCTGTAGCTGTTGCTGTAAATGAGGCTCGAGTAATCTTTTACGTTTGGTTAGGGGTGATAAAGATGTATTGCTATCAGAATTGGTAGCTGCTAATGAGCAGGGAATTAAACTTATGTGTTGCTCTTGTGATTGTGTATTTACTGAGGCAGGAGCAGTAGCAGCTGATAGATTTGTTGTTGTTCGTGTTGGCGTTTGAGGCATATGACCCTTAGACGGCGACGTTATTTGCAGTCCTGCTTTTGCCGTATTTGTTGCAGCTGGCGATAATGATGTCGTTGTTGTTAATGCTGATATTGAGGTGGCTACTAAGGGCAATGTTTCAGAAGTATGTAATTGCTGTTGAGCAAAAGCTTGTTGGAAACTTCTTGGAATTGGACTGGTTGTTTTTTGTTGTTGTTGCTGTTGTTGTTGTTGTATTGAGTCAGAGGCAACAACTGTAGTTGTGGGCAACGTCAAAGCTGAAATTTGATTTTCTATGTTTGACGTGGCTAATATTGAGGAGTTTGTAACAATAGTTCTTGTTGTTGATGATATGCGGTCTGGCACAGCAGGAGGGGCCGGGTTAGACCCTTGATGCCCCCCTCCTGCTGACTCACCTTCATTCATGTTTGATGCATCTAAAAAAAGCGAATCATAAACAAAATAAACAAAATTAAACCAACTCGAATTTTAATATAAAAATCAAAGAAAATAAACAATTGACCGCTCTGGGATAAGTTCAATAAAGAAATTTTGCATTGTATTATTATTTTTTTTTTTTTGTTTTTTTATGTTAATTTTCATTATACAAATTTTTTGACTTGGGATCAAATAATTAATTTTGACTAAACATTTTATACTTGTCGTTAACGCATAAAAAATTTATTTAATTAATAAAATAAAACTTCAAAGATATTCGAAATAAACTGACAACGCATTAGGTGCAGGAAAGAGAGTATAATTTTTTTTTTACACTCACACATGACTGGTAAACAACTAGGCACCTTTTTATAAATTGAATGGTAAAATTTGTAATTTAAATATTTTTTTTAACTTAAAACAACATCAATATCATGAATGAATTACTGGAATACAAATTTGCATGTCACAAAAGCAAAGACTTGGAGGACACTGTAGCATAAGTGCTTTTAGAGCATTAATTACTAAAGCATGTCGCCTGGGTCATACACAATAGACACAAATGCGTCAAAAAAAATTAAATTTTCCAGATACTTCTAATTTTCTGTACTGATTTTACACATTTGTAACTTTATGTTAAAAATGAAATAATTTTTATTCCCAACTGTATAATTTGTATTTATGCAGAGTTTATACGCAGTAATGGTATGTTCAGTTCACATTTAATAGAAGTAAAAGTAGAACTCTATTCGCTTCATAATTCAAAACACGATAGAAAAATCTGTTGCAATTTTTTGTTTACTTTAAGACTATTAATGTGCAGTAGAATCATTCCTTTCTAGTGATTTCTTCTAGTCAATAACTGTCCTGCTATACATTTGATTTGACCTTGTATAAGTTGATAACCCATGATGACTAGTGAAGTAAAAATTATGTTAAGCTTTTAACTTCATGCTTCAGACAAAGTTGAATTAAGTTCCATATTATGCATAATCTATTCTATTAATTCGATTCGATATCTAAAACTTCATTTCATGTTTATGCCAAGTCTATGTGTAGTCAACTTACATCTAGCATTAGTGCCTAGACTATGTCTAGTCTACAAATATAAAGTCTTATTTATTTCAGTGTTGCCATAAATGATAGTATAAAATTTTTTCTTTTTTTTTTATTATAAAAAAATTTATTTTATTTATATCAATTTAACCTTTTTTTTAACTGGCGGCCATTTTTTAAGCTGCCAAGTGATTTATGTTCAAATTAACTTGGCATTGCAACATGAATAGACTGAAACCTGAAACAACGTTTCTAAATTGTGAAAATTGTACTCGAAACAATATTGCCATTGATCGCGATTTTTATAACCGAATTTTGTTTAGCGGTTAAGCTCACTTTTGTATGAATCGATGAGTCAATAAACAAAACTGCCGCGTAATTGCAGTGATTATAATCCTCAAATGCATGCATTACACTGTTACATACAGAAAAACTAAATGTCTGGTGTGCTTAATCGGCGGGCGAAGTCATTGGTTCGTACTTCTTTAAAACCGATGCTGTCAGTCAATGGTGACCGCTTTAGAGCCATAATTACCGACTTTTTCGTTCAATAATTGAACATTTATGATGTGTAGGAGCTGTGGTTTCAGCAAGACGGCGCAGCATATCACACAGCACGTGCCATAATTAATTTTCCCGGTTTCCGCCGCGACTTTTTTCATTTTTTACTTTGAATTTGTTGTTCAAC
The DNA here is from genome assembly GCA_030448955.1 of Trichopoda pennipes. NCBI lineage: Eukaryota > Metazoa > Arthropoda > Insecta > Diptera > Tachinidae > Trichopoda > Trichopoda pennipes. The sequence goes on from JASKUP010000064.1 coordinate 8,272,894, forward strand.
TATCTTTCATTTATTAGTCATTTAAAAATTGCTTATCAACTTTTCTTTTTCTTAATATGCCACCCAATGGTGTGGCGAAATATTGAAAATAAAAATAAAGTCTATTTAACTTTTATATAAAAGCCTTGTGCTTAAGAAACATTATTTATTATACAGAGTGTCAGCCGGGAAGGTATAATATATTGTTTGTTTATAATTTTTGATTAACTGAAAGAGAATAGATCTTATATATGATAAATGTTTTTTTAATGTCGGCAATTAAGTATGGAATACAATATCAGATATACATATATCCACCGTTGTAGCACATTCTCACACATTTCACGCAGCATTTTAATTTCATCATGAATACTTTGTTTGAGTTGCTCTAGCGTTTCTGGTTTGTTTGCATAAACCCTGCTTTTCAGATGTTTCCACAAAAAGAAGTCCGGAGCAATCAAATCAGGCGACCGTGGAGGCCAATCAACATCACCATTTCTTGAAATATCTTGTTGTGGAAAGAGGTCTCGCAGTAATTCTATTGTAATCCTGGCTGTATGCGATGTGGCACCGTCTTGTTGATATCACATGTTAATCAAGCCCAAATCATTCAGTTGTGGTGTTAAAAAGTTTTCAATCATAAAAGTTTTCACAGTTACTATTACGCCGTGTTAATTTTCAAGGAAGTAAAGTCTAATGATTTCTCCTAACCAAATTGCCCACCATACTGCTACTTTTAATGAATACAACGGTAACTGTTAAATAATTTGAAGGTTTCTCATTCTCCAGAACTGACTATTCTATTTATTCACATATTATCCATGCAAATGAAAATGTGCCTCGTCACTCATTAAGATTTTTTCATGAAAATCGGGGTTGTCATGGGCAAGCTGTAACATCCTATTGGCATATATACGTAAATGGTCTCATGAAAAAAGCTCTTGTGTCAATCTTATATGGAAACAAATGTAAATCCTTGTGCAAAATTGTGGCCAAAATTGTTCTTTGAAGATTAAGCTCCTGAGCCCGGCGTCGAATTAAGTTGAAGGATTGTTTTGAACACTTTCTCGGCAGCAGTAATGTTTTCAGCCGATCTTGCTTGGCCCTATCACCTACACTACTTTCTTCGAAATCATTCACTACACGATAAATAGTGCGTTTTGTTGCCACGTTGTTTCTTCCAAAAATTTCACGTAACTTTCTCATCATCACAGTAATCGATGGTTGATTTTGATAAAATGTTTTAACGATTAAAACAAGTTGGCTTATCGAATATTTTTCTATAATAAAATTTGTCTACTAAGGACTAATATTTACCAAAATGGAGGCAAAACAAAGTAGTATACCTTCCCGGCGGACACCAGGGTACATATAAATTAAGGAAAAGACGTTTTAGCGACAAAACACCGTGTGGAGTGAAATGGAAAAAACTTCGAGATCTTCACCAATCACACATTAACTTAGTTGCCATTAATGGTTCCGCGTCCCTCACTTAAAAGGGAGAGAGAGAGAGACTGTTAGGTGCCCCTGTAGGCTAGTAGATAGTGTACTAGCTTGTAAATATGGGGGTTGTGGGTTCGATTGCCAACGAAGACCTTGGTTTTTTTTCACTACAAAAATAAAAATTGACTGTCGGTGTGGCTGCTCGGCGATGAAGGCATAGTCACGGATCGCTGTGCAGTCTTATATACGGCAGTTAATTTCCGACTACTTTCACCACCTGTTTCATCTATTCTCTTTCCCTTTCCTAAAGAATGTAACACGGTACTTGACTAAATAGGCATTGTTGCCTGAAGTGCTACTTCTCTTAAAAAAAAAAAAATAGTAAATAATTTCTTTCAGGAAAAAAACGTTTTCGGAAAAATGGCAGTCGTCAACTTGAACATCTGACCTGAACCTAATAGAAAACCTACAGAATCCAATAATTATTTCATTAAATTTCTTCATTTTTAATTTTATGATTTAATTCATTTAAATTTGTTGCAAAATTATATCACTCTTAAGTTTAGCTGTTTTAACTTAATAGTGTAAAGCGTTATTTTGCTATTTTATCTGGCAAAATAAAAAAAATGTATTATCACTGACTTGCCAAGTGATAACACAAAAAATAATCTTGCCATAACACTATTAGTGTTATTTTTTTTTAATTTTATTAATAACTATCAGTATCCCCGTTATTGTATTAGGGAGTGACAAAAACACAAGCACACAAAAATACTTTTTGAATAAAATATATGTAAACATTAATTATAAAACTAAGTCGTCATATATTAATTTCACAATTTGTTCGTATTTTAGGTCAGCTTGATATTGGTGCAATCCATCATCCATCAAACCTTTAAAATATAATTTAACTATTTAAGTAACATTTTGAATTTTTAAACTTAAAATATTTTATTCTGCACCCATTTTAAAACTTCAACCCACAAGAGATTTATGTTGTTAAATAGTTATCACTCTATTAAAAATAACTCTTCATTAATATGATTGTAAATAGTAAATTTACATCATTATATTTGTTGTATAGTTGAGTTTTTAAGTGTTAAAACTAAAAAACCCGAAATCGAAGTAGTTAAAATTAGTATAACCGCACAATAACTCAACTAAGTTAAGTAATATTTATTGAGTTAGTCCCAGGTGTGGCTTCAATATAAGTTTCCACTGGCATCCAAAATGAAAATGTACCTGGTGCAAGTGTAACTTATAACATTTTTTATTGAAAACTAGCAAGCCAACAAGTTGATCAACCAATATTGTATTATAATACAAATGAACAACCTCTACAATTAAAGCCCTTTTACCGAAAATCGTTTCTTAATTAATTCCTTTACTATAAAATAATAAAAATAAATAATTTCTGCGAACTGTGATCGGAATAATCATTTTTACATGTATTTAAGTAAAAACTTTGCATCCGTTTTTATTTTTTTATAGCAGCCATTCGACGATTTTCAAGCCAGGATTATTAAGGTCGAGAAAGTGCTTTTTTAGGCGCATAATTTTAATTTCGAAAATTCATAAAATTAAAATTAGTTCTTTAACAATTTCTTTAATCAGACAAATGCCTCGCTAAAGCGAACATCCTGTTTTAGTTTTGGCATATTTAGATTCTCACAAAAATAGCTTGAACCTAACCAAAGTCAGTGACAATTTAGCATCATGTTGAGAAATCATTGTGGACCAAATTTATTTAAAAATATTGTAAACATTTTCTTTATACTCTTTACATTTAAATTCGCAAAGATTTAAATAGAAGCTAATAAATGTTCTTTGTTGTTGTAGCAAGGTTACAAATTGTTTCACTTTGAGTTAAAAATCAATGTGATACAGAGTGCCCTTGCAGCAGTTAAATATCCGATATAAATAAAATTATATAAAAGGCAGTTACCACATTTTTCCTTATTTGTAGAATTTTGACGTTTTTTATCTCTTATAAATAAAAATAGCAAGCGGTAAGGCAATATTAAGCGAAAGGTCAAATAGAAAAATTTCGTGTACAGATTCTTTTTATCTGAGTTATCAAGAAAATTATACAGGGCTGAAAAAATAAAGTGGCATCAGTGAAAGCAATTCTTTGGACGAGCAAATAAAAGGTAAAAAATATATATTTAAGTAGTAGCAATTTAGAGAACTGTAATCGGAATAATCGTTTTTACATGTATTTAAGTAAAAACTCTGCATCCGTTTTTATTTTTCTATAGCAGCCATTTGACGATTTTCAAGCCAGGATTATTAAGGTCGAGAAAGTGCTTTTTTAGGCGCATAATTTTAATTTCGAAAATTCATAATATTAAATTTAGTTCTTTAACAATTTCTCTAATCAGACAAATGCCTCGCTTAAGCGAACATCCTGTTTTAGTTTTGGCATATTTAGATTCTCACAAAAATAGCTTGAATCTAACCAAAGTCAGTGACAATTTATCATCATGTTGAGAAATCATTGTGGACCAAATTTATTTAAAAATATTGTAAACATTTTCTTTATACTCTTTACATTTAAATTCGCAAAAATTTAAGAAGAAGCTAATAAATGTTCTTTGTTAGTGTAGCAAGGTTACAAATTGTTTCACTTTGAGTTAAAAGTCAATGTGACACAGAGTGCCCTTGCAGTAGTTAAATATCCGACATAAATAAAATATGTAAAAGGCAGTTACCACATTTTCCCTTATTTGTAGAATTTTGACGTTTTATATCTCCTATAGATAAAAATTGTGATAGCGAGCGGTAAGGCAATATTAAGCGAAACGTCAAATAGAAAATTTCGTGTTCAGTTTTTTTTTATCAGAGTTATCAAGAAAATTATACAGGGCTGAAAAAATAAAGTGTCATCAGTGAAAATAATTCTTTGGACGGGCAAGAGGCAAAAAAAATATTTTAAGTGGTAGCAAATTAGCGAACTGTGATCGTAATAATCGTTTCTACACGTATTTAAGTAAAAACTTTGCATCCGTTTTTATTTTTTTTTTTTTGACGATTTTAAGGTCGAGAAAGTGCTTTTTAATTTCCAAAATTCATAAAATTAAATTTAGTCCCTTAGCAATTTCTCTAATCAGACAAATGCCTCGCTTAAGCGAACATCCTTTTTTAAGTTTTGGCACATTAAGATTCTCACAAAAATAGTTTGAATCTAACCAAAGTCAGTGACAATTTAGCATCATGTTGAGAAATCGTTATGGAAAAAATTTAATTTAAAAAACAAATTTAATTGTAAACATTTATTTTAAGAAACTTTCAATCTAAATTGGTAAAGAGTTAAGTAGAAGCTAATAAATGTTCTTTGTTGTTGTTGCAAGGTTACAAATTGTTTCACTTGGAGTTAAAAATCAATGTGACACAGAGTGCCCTTGCAGTAGTTAAAAATTGGATAAAAATAAAATATAAATAATAAAAAAACAACAAAAACCAACTACCAGATTTTTCCATGCTAGCAGAATATCGACGTTTTATATCGCCTATAAATAGAAATTGACGTGGCGATTGGAAAAGTCTAAAAGAAAAGTTTCGTGTGCAAAATATTTGTATGTTTTGTTTAGCAGAGTTGTCTAGAAAGTTATAGACAGTTGAAAAAATAAAGTGAGATGGTTGAAAATAATTCTTTGCAATTAAAAGAAACTCACGAGCAAATAAAACGTAACAGTATATATTTCAGTAACAGTAATTTGGCGAATTGTAAGCGAAATAATCGTTTTTACATGTATTTAAGTAAAAACTTTGCATCCGCTTTTTATTTTTTTATAGCAACCATTTGACGATTTTCAGGCCAGGATTGTTAGGACAAGAAAGTGCTTTGTAGGTGCATAAATTTAATTTTCAAATTTTATGAAATGTTTGCAGTTCTTTATCAATTTCAACAAACAGATAAATGCCTCGCTAAAGCGAATATCCTGTTTTTAGTTTTGACAAATTTAGATTCTCACAAAAATAGCTTGAATCTAATGAAAATCAGTGCCAAAATTTAGTATCCTTATGAGAAATCGTTAAGAATCCAATTTGATTGAAAATATTATAAACATTTTTGTAGAAACTAAACTTAAAAAAAATGGATTAAAGTAGAAAATATAAATCGTTTTCTTTATTTTAACAAGGTTACAAATTGTTTCACTTGGATTTTTAAATCACTGTGGAACAGACTGTCCTTACAGTAGTTTAAAATCGAAAAATATGAAATAAATCTCAAAATTTTAACAATAGGTATACAGTATCACTTCGACAGCCCAGAAATGCTCCAGTCATTTCGGAAGATTAAAATTTTTTTGCATTTGCAATTCCAACAAATATTTGTATGCAAGAGCAAAAAAAATTAAAATTCGGTGGTTTCTCGTTTTTAATTCGCATGCGCTTTAATTTATAATTTCCACTATCATTACTTCAATTGCGGGTTTATTCTTTCGCAAGCATGAGGAAAAAAAACCTATTAGGCAGGTCGAAAATTTCGAAAAATTTTATGTTCCTAAATCAACAACTTGCGACATTAAAAAAAAAGAGAAAATAAAAAACCATTAAATTCAAATAACTAGAATGGACCCGGCAACATTTGAACGTAATAATGTAATAATAAATTATATTCGTAATATATATTTTTTTTAATAGAAATATAATAAAAGGAAGAAAGCTCTTAAACACTATAGGGTGTTTTATAGAGGTATAGATATAATAACACAAACATGATTTTTTTTTTAAATTGACGTGAAATTTACTAGTAGTTATAGCTTGTTTCCACGGCACCTGCTTCGCTCTCTATTCTTGCTTCACACCCCAATCATAAGCGAATCAACCTGCTTCGCCATACAAAATTTTGAGAACGAAGCTGGTAGATTCATATTGAATCTAGCTGCGAATCAAGGAAAAATCCTCTCTTCTCTAATTTTTATCGTAAGTTTATCTGCACTAGTTATCAAAATTAAACATGTTTGTAAACAAAGTTAAAAGTGAAAACTTAAAAAATATAATTGTTTTGTGGGTGTGTTAATTAATTTTAGTTTTATAAAATAAAAAAAATTATACTTATTGCTATCGCGGCAAGGATATCTTGTTGTTTTTCAACTGTTGTTGTTGTTTTTCAACTTATGTTTTTCTGTTTAATAACAACTGTCAAATCGAAGCAGATAAATGAGTCGTGCAAACAGCATGATTCATAACTTGCTTCAGAGAGCGAAACACGAGATTCAAATTGTTGTGGAAACAGGCTATTAGTGTACTAGCTTGTAAATATGGGGGTTGTGGGTTCGATTCCCAACAAAGACCTTGGTTTTTTTCACTACAAAAATAAAAATTGACTGTCGGTTAATTTCCGTGTAAGAATGTAGGCACTGTTGCCTGTAAAAAAAAAACAATCCCCTGACAGAATTTATATATGAATTTTGGCATCTGACCGCCATGGGCTAGCTTGGATGTGTTCTTATGTGGAGTTACAATTTTCAATTACTTTTTCCTATTATTTGCGGCTAATATCGGCAAGTGGTCTATCATTTCAGGTGTAGACTAACGACTTTACGTATTGCCACAAAAAATAGTCTACAGACTTTAAATTGGACGAACTTGCGGTTAGCATTCGTTTCCTTCCATAAATCAGTTGTGCCACGAGCTGTGACGTGCTAGCAGTCTTTAATTGATGTATATAATCAATAATGTAACGCTAAAAGTCCCGATGCTCGTTTTTAGCGACACAGGCGAGGCCGAATGGAATATCATTATATTTTACAGATTACTTAGTCATTTTTATTATGTAATTATCTTTATAGGTTTAAGGCCAATGAATTATTATTTTATTTTATAATTATTTTTATATTATAATTATATGTATAAATGAATGAATTGTAATTTTTATTTTATAATTATTTAAATTTTATAATTAGATTTATAGATTGTGTATTTTATATTTTAAATTTACAACTGGCGGCTGATAATTAAAGCAGCCACCAGCTGTTTTATATATCAGCTGCGAAGCTGGTGTACGTGTGTGTGTGTACTTGTGTATGGCGGCGAATGGCTACATAAAGGAGAATTTTATGAACAAAAATCAGTTGGTGGGCAGCCGGCCGACAGATAACAGGCTAGTAATGAGAAGTCACAAATTGAGCAGTCGTGTTTCCCCAAACTGGTTTTTGCCTACATTCGCTACTGGGAGTGACCAGACCAGTTTTTATGTTCTAGTGGTTATTACCCTGCGAAATTTTCGGTGTTTCTGGGCATGTCCCTCGTACACTAACTATTATCTCGTAGTACTGGACATAGTAGCACCACTGACGACGCAACCTGGGCAGTGGTGTTTACCCAGCCTGGTTTGTGCCTACAGTCGCTACTGGGAATGACCAGAACAGCGTAAAGTTGTGTTTCCTTGTCCACTAACTGTGGATACGTGATAAATTTCGGAATATCATAAATAAGTTACGTTTCATTATTTTTGCAATATTTGAATAATTGTTTTTAAACACAACCATAAAACGCTTCACTTGGTTCAACATGATCTCACAAGATTTCCGGCTTTCGGTTTGAAATCGCCAGCTTACCAGTGATTGCAGTGATTACAGACAACTATTTTGCTATATCAAATCGAAATTGACATTTTTTTGAAGTCAGAACACATCGACATTTCACAATTCCCATTTTATATTAAAATTCAATAGGTATTTAACTATACAACTTTAAATAATAAAATTAATTTTAAACAGAATTTTCAATCAAATTTGATTAAAGAAATAATAATAATAAAAAAAAAAATAACTAAAACAATTGATTACTTTATTTGATCATTAAGTTTTAAGCAAAACAAATACGACAATGTATCAACCGAAAAAGTCAATTAAAGCGAGAAGGACAAAATTAAGAACTTCAAATCCGTTTTTCCTATTTTTACATGATTATCGTCAAAAACTAAAAGGAAGTGGAATTACCGAAAAGCCAACACAAGTGTCATCAATGGCTGGAGCGGAATGGCGGCAAATGTCTAACAACGATAAACTAGTTTATTTCGTAAGGGCTCGTAAAAATCAACACAAAAAGAAACATTTGGAAAAACAACAAAATTGGATCCGATCTAAAAGTTTTATGAAGGAGCTTCTTAAGAAATGGAAATTCCCTTTAGATATATTTCCCGCATCAAATTACATTAACTAATGAATATCTTATGCGTTATATATTTTTATACAAAATAGTATAAATATTAATAAAAAAATATCGGTAGACACAAATTTTTACCTGAAATTATTGGAGGAAGTATATTTTGTTTGTTTTAACTTCACTCAACTTGTATTTGTAGTGCCTCCTCTAGTGTGAAAAAAACTCTTTATGTTCGCACAGGAAAATTACTTTTACAAGCAAAGCCTGTTTATTGTTTACATCATTTTTATTTCAGATTGTTAATAAAAAAATTCAGAGCACGTGCTTAAAATCATTTCGTCGCTAGGTTTTGGACAATTGTAAAATAGTGCATAGTAACTAATACGAATATTACCTGAAATTGATCTAACCTCACACAATGGAAAAAATATGACGATAATATATATAAAAATAAGTCGAAATTATTTTAAATTTTCGTTATAATTTTAATTTTTGCGAATTTTAGCTGAAATTGAAATTATCTGTTTTGTTGGGCGAAAAATATTGATGATTTTATATCAATTACATTAATTTCATTTTCTTATACGGGATTTACATAAGTCAAGTTTCATTTCGGCCTTTTTGTGCGAGAGAAAAAGATTTGATGCAAGAAATCCTAACATGTGTGCACCCAGTTTTACACTAATATACACTTAGTCAACAAAGTCTGCATTCACAACACCAACATTTCTTACCAACAGAAAATACTACAATAAATATAAGTTTAAAACGAATATTTGTTAACGTACTTATTGCTAACAACTTTTAGATAAAAAAAATGGGAATCAAATCTCAGATTGTTCCCTTCTCTTGTTTTATAACGAGACTTGAGTCTAGCAATGCTTGAGTATTGTAACCAAAAAGTCTGTGTTCACTTGTTTCGTTTTAACAGTACCGTTACTTTTTTTTTAAAGATTTTTGTTCTTGTTTTTGCTCATCTTTTCTTCTTTTTTGTTAAAATCGATCTTTTATTTAAAAGTAAACGAAATTTTAAAACATGGAAAACAAACGAAGGTAAAGAAATTTGTGTCTCAGAGAGAAAAATAATTGTTAAATTGTGGAAAAAACCTTCGAAAAACTGGCCAAACTCTTTGGGAACATATTCATCTGTACAGCTTCAAAGAAACAGGTGTTTCAACACCAAAACCAAAACGACAAAAGCGCAATATTATTATTATGGCGAATGTAAATATCCTCGAATTACATCTTCGAAAATTGTGGAAAATGTAAGCCAGTCATTCCAAAAAAGTATTTGCGCTGAAACTGCGAGAAAATTTCTACGGAAAGCTGGCTACCATGGCAGAATTTCATTCATATCTGTTGTTAACACATTCGGCTGAATTGCGGGAATTCACGTAATTCACGTATCTTTAAGTAAACTAATGACGGAAATTCCCGCTAATGTTCAGATCAAATTTTCCGAAGTTTATTTCACTTTGTATGGAGTTAGAGTTGCTATATAGGGCTTAAATATAAAATTCGGCAACTTCCGTCATAGTAGGAATATCCGTCATTTGTTCGACACAGCTTAAAAAATTATTCATTATAAAAAACCGGGAATTCAAGCACTTCGTTTTTATATGAAAAAATTAATTGAGTCGCTGGCAGCCACCAGCTAAATTAAAGTGCGGCCGAATGTGTTAACAGAAGGAAACGCGTTGATAAGCCACCAGAGTTTTGGAGTCAGGTTTTATTTTCAGACGAAAGTAAGTTCTGCAGATTTGGAATAAAAGATCGTCAAATTGTGTGACGAAAATCAGGAACAATCTGGTTGATAAAGTAAAACACGGTGGAGGTGAAGTTATGGTATGGGGATATATGGCGGCTGTGGGGTCAACTTGAATTTATTAAGTCCACCATGAATCATTATGCATACCTAAACATATTAAAAAAATATTTTAAAACAAAGTGCGGCAAAACTCAACCTACCATCTACATTTTGGTTCCAACAAGATAACGACCCAAAGCATAGCGCGAAGGTCGTTCGACTTTGGCTCCCTGTATTAAGCTCCAAGACAGCTTAAGACACCCGCCCTAATCGCCAGATCTCAATCCTATCGAGCATATGTGGTATTTATTAAAGAAAAAAATTCGCCAGCATGTAATCACGAGTAAAACGACCTTGCGAAATGTTATACGGGAAGAGTGGGAGAAAATAAGTGCTGAGGAAACAGAAGAGTTAGTTGATTCTATGCCAAACAGATTGAATGAAGTCCTGAAGCAACATGGCTATCTAACAAAATATTAAATTTAGGATTTAAGCATATTTATTTATCAAACTTTTCTTTATTTATTTTAAACTAAATTAAATTTAGTATATAGGTATTAAATAATTTAATTTAAAATGAATTAAATTTTTTTTTTATGTTATTTAGTTATTTTAAGAAAATGGTGTAAAAATAAAAAATCTGTGAAAAAAAATTTCTATAAATTTAATACTTAATGTGCGTTTTCTAAAAATACATTAGGTAAACACAGACTTTATTGATCATGTGTACGTGTCAGTTTTTATATTTTTTTAGCTTAAAAACATTTGGAAAAGGCAAAATATTTTATTAAATCAAAAATACCCAACCAGACAAAATGCTTTAAATTGGAGGTAACATAGCACTAAAATCATACGAAATTTGTGTTTAGTTAAAAATAGCATACAACGCAAATACAGACAAACAAACAAACTTGAAGCTGATTACAAACATTAGAACACATCCTTTTAAGAGAAGATTCTTCAATAAAAAAAATTCCCAATAAATAGGAAGAAGGAAAAGTTTTTGAAGTTATAAAAGCCAGTAAACTTTTAGTATTCATTTGAACGTATTCTGTCAAATATGGTATTTACATTTGCTTATGTACATCAAAATATGTCCTAGGTCCTTAATGGATTAAGAAACTTAGAAAAATTTGACTTTTTAAAAGCTCCAAAACATCACCAATATTTCCTACGCACTTTACGACGAATATATCTCTTTAAGAAAAGATTTTATAATCGGAATTAAAGCAAAAACTATATTTCATGAAAATATATTTTTAGAATATTAAGGCGTGGCGCAAAACAGGTTAAAAAAAAGTTAAAACAAAATAATTAATAAAAAAAAATTAAGACATTGTTTTGTTTACAAAAAGCCGGTTATTTATGTTGATTTTTCACAATCAATTAAAAATGAAATTCATTTACACACAAAACATTTTGAATATTTAACAAATTAACAATTGTTATAATTCAATAATAAATGGTATTTAACAAATTTAAAAAAAATAATTAAATTTAAAAAAATTCTTTATATAAAATAACCCTTTAAAATACAACTCTGATTTTTATTCTTTCCTTTTGAAACAAAGGGAAAAAAATAAGAAGCACACCAAGCGAAGCTAAATATACAAACACTCTAAAAAAACATACACATATACACACCATGTAGTCGCAATATAAAAAACCATGATACAATTTTTGTTACTTTTTTTATTCTGTTCGTTGCTTTAATGTAAATTTTTTCTTCTCTACACCTACCTCAGATGTCTTTTATTTTAATCATGAGTTTTCTGGCATGTCTAGAGGCATCCGTACATAAAACAATTATAAAACGTTAATTTATATGCCAGAGAATATTTTTGTTACAGAATTTTTAATTATTTTCCACGTAAAGCAACAGAAATTTCTATTTAAAAACACAATTTTTTACACGGGTTTGAGTTTTAGAACAAATGGAATTTTTTCTTTGGTTTATGCTCCAAGTATATATGTTTTTGCACTCTTTACACTAACGAGCTCTCTTATGTTTTGTTTCACTTTTAGGATTTTTTAAGACAATACTATCACGTAATGAACGGCAGCATCACTATTGCGAAGAATACGTTGTGAACACTCTGAGAACATGACGGAAACTGAACTGTGGTGGAAAAAAGACCAAAGCAAAGTACACATCAGCCATTTTGTTGCAGAAATGATGCCAGATCATTAAAACAGAATGTTTTATTTACCAAAAATATTCACATATGAATATGGTGAAATTATTTATTTTATGAAAGCGCGGGTAATATAAGAAATTTGTTTTTATGTTAAAGTTGCACAGTTTAGAAAATACGGAATTATCTCCATATTGTTTAAGTATTTTGGACAAACATGGTATTACATTGGTCCGTGAATTCTTTGGCGAGAAGAACGATAAACTTATGAAAATATTAAATTTGAATTATGAACAAGTTAAGAAAATTAAAAATGAATTTTTACGTTTATATGGTCCAAAACCAGAATATCTGGTGTGTTTCAAGGAGAATAAAGTAAGAAAAACAATTTATGGCACTCACATTGAAAATTTAGACAATATGCTGCAACCACATGAACAATTTAGCAGCTCATCTTTTTGGGAGATATGTGGGCCCACTGGAGTGGGAAAAACCCAATTAGCCTTTACATTGATGTTAAATTTTGTAATCAATCAAGTGGCTTCCGTTTTATATATAGATACGAAATTGGATTTTTCCGCAAGTCGTGTTAAAAATATGCTTGTGGCGCGAGAAATTGAGCCAGATCTGTACGCCGGCATCTTGTCTTTTATAAAGGTGGAACGTGTGCTGTCAGCACAGGGGATAGTAGAAATGTTGGAAGAATTTATCAAGCAACTGCAACTTGGAAATGGCGACGTAAAGTTAATAAAGATGATAGTAATAGATTCGTTGCCAGCTGCTTGGTTTCTATTGAAGACAGACACAAAACGGTTATCTGGCAAATGGTTGTTGTCCCGCCTTAACCAAAACATCAATCGCTTAGTTAAGCACCATTGTATATCCGTAATTTGTATTAATCTATCGTTAATTCCTACCTCCGATGAAAATGAAACAAAACCTACTGGTATTATTTACTTACAAATATTATTTTTCATACACTTTTTCTACTTTAAATTCTTTATTGTAAACAGTTCACCCCACTTCCTACAATGATGAGGAAGTGTGCGATCACATTGAAGAAGATGATATGGAATTGGATTGTAATAAATCGTCTGCGCCGGCTGCCACTTATCGACCAGTTTTAGGCAATTTTTGGCTCTCTAAACCACATGCACGTTTCTCACTGGAACTTCCGGACAATAATGATGTTACACACAAAATGGATGCTTCGTTACGTGTTATTAAATTAATGTCAACAATATTTAATCAATGGGATCGCAGCTGTACAGCGCGATTACAAAAGGAAGGTTTCGTCTAAACTATAAAGTTGATTTTCTTGTACTATGATAGATTTTCATTACCCGTTTTCCTGGTACAACACTATCACCCAAGCCGGGACGTTTGCGAGTTTTTAGTTTTTCACTAGATTCCTTTGCTGCATCAGGTTTCGTTGAGGGACTTTCGTAAGAGTACATTTTTGTGGTTGAGGGCGTTTCGATCTAAAAGAAAAGATAAATTGCCAAGTTTTTTTATTCATTGAATTGTTAATTTAATAATGTAACGGCATTTTCTTTGTTAATTTATTGATTTTCAATAAAACATGATTTTAATTTTTGTAATGGATACTTCCTAAAAATAAATAGAAAGCCTTTTTAATTATTGCTTTTAAAACGCTTCTTGAAACATAGGGAGGCAGATTAAACGTCAATTGACTGTTATTAAATCTTATGGAAATTAATATGTGGTTCTATAGAATGAACTCAACACTTCTATCATTAAAAATCCTGTTGAAATTCATTGTTAACGAAATATGAAATCTTTACTTTTTTGCCAGATAATGAAAAGCCCTGATTTTTATAGAATTCTAGATTGAAAAGCGTTTCGATAGGCAAACTTCCAACCAGTTGTTTTCTTTTGAATTTTTTTTTAACTCACCTGTTTTCGTGCAACTTTTAGATTTAGACCGTCTTCTGTGGCCTCTACTAAATCTGAATCGTGGGCGTATTTACATTTATTTCCAAATCTACACCGTCCCCTGCGATTGTTCCAACAAATTTTTCGACCATTTTTCTGTTGCAAGTGATTTTCAGATTCGACCATTTTAACATGTTTCTGCAATTTATCTATTTCCAATTTTTCCGCTTCTAGAAAAGGATTGTTAAAAACATCTCCCGAAGCCTTACAAGACTCGCCGCTAAGAAGCGAATTCGCGCTGGGTAATAATATTGAAGATGGCCTTGCACTCGTGGAGCTAATAAAAATTAACCATGAAATTCTTATTTTTTATAATTGCCTCAACTAACCTGTATTTTTCGGTAGTGTTTTTCTCTGAGTCCTCACTGTCTGTATGGTTTTCTTCACTGTTGGAGGACGTTGTCGTATCATAATCCGCTACTAATGACAACATACTTATTTGTTTGAAGTTTTTGTTTCCACACAATTTTTGTTTACAGTTTTTTATTGTGCAAAATGCAACAGAAAATCAGTGTCGCTAATCAATCGCTTTTATCACAAAAAATATAATATTAAAACGTCAAATAAGAACCTTAGATGGAACTTAAAATAAATTCATATTTACGCTGATCTGAAATGTGAGAGTCATGGAATATGTCGAGAAGCATTAATTAAAAATTATTAATTATGTGAATTTTGACAACAATTTTCATTTGTTTTCTTGCAATTACACGGTGAGAAAAATATTCATGTCTTAAGACACATGTCTCTAATATAAGTTTCCAATAATGGCTTAAAACACAAACCTTTTTGACAACTTCAGTTTTATTGATTGATTGATTAATGTAAAACACATACACCGGAATTAATAATGGAATATAATGTGAAGTAAATGTCGACCTCCAGCCTCAAATTTGGTTATCATCGTTTGGTGGCGGTGGTTGTGGGTCCCTATTTTTGAAAAAATACGGGTATGCCGCCTGACAACAAACTGCATCATACGGTCACATTCTTTGGATATAATGGTTTTACCAGGACTCCTTGTGGATTTTTTGAGCCCTATATGCGAAAATTATGTTTGTTTACATAACCGCCTAATTGAAAATGAACCTCATCACTAGAGGTGTTTTTGTTGAATTCTCGAACGAGTTTCAGCCATGTCCAATTGCAGCGAACCTCGACGAGTTGATATTCCAGACTCATTCTCAACACTTTGCTGTACAGTAATAGCTTGTTTCCACGGCACCTGCTTCGCTCTCTATTTTTGCTTCACACCCGAATCATAAGCGAATCAACCTGCTTCGCCATACAAAATTTTGAGATTCATATTGAATCTAGCTGCGAATCAAGGAAAAATCCTCTCTTCTCTAATTTTTATCATAAGTTTATCTGTACTAGTTATCAAAATAAAACATTTTTGTAAACAAAGAAAAATTACAAATAAAACAAAGTTAAAAGTGAAAACTTAAAAAATATAATTTTAATTTTATAAAATTAAAAAAAAAAATGGATAGGAAAAAAATTATACTTAATGCTATCGCGGCAAGAAGGATATCTTCTGTTGTTTTTCAACTGTTGTTGTTGTTTTCAACTTATGTTTTTCTGTTTAATAACAACTGTCAAATCGAAGCAGATAAATGAGTCGTGCAAACAGCATGATTCATAAACTTGCTTCAGAGAGCGAAACACGAGATTCAAATTGTCGTGGAAACAGGCTATAACTATGTTTGCATCACTACGGCCACTACGAACGCCTCGAATTTAGCGATTAATTTACGAGGAGTCACAATAGGAGCCTAATTACGAGAAAAAACTGCTCGTATTTTATAAAGTGATATAGTGATATTTTCAACAAATATAGCAAATAATCATAAATAAATTTCTTTGCTCAAGTGTGCAACGTTCCATGCTTAAAACTTTCCAACTTCTTACTAAATAAATGTCAAAGGTTGACAGCTCTATTTTCGAAATTTAATCATTCGGCAGGCAATATTCTTTCTAAGCTCAAATTTATCCACGTTAAATTTAACCACATGTAACAAAATAACTGAAAATGATATGCTAGTTATATGTGCTGAGATATGAATAGATATTTTAGTGAAAATCAAATGAACTATTTGTATTCAGGCTTAAGTTCGTCTATGAAATTTTATTTTTCAATTTGTAATTTTGGAATCAATTTTTGTTATCGCGTTAAATATGTGAATAAAATCCTAATGAGGGACTTGTTGTTAGACTTAGGTTCTTTTTTAAACTTTTATTGTTATTCAAATTAGGCGCCTCATTTTTTAGCGTTCTTTCTATACGCTTGATAATATTGTAACTGAGGATATAAATTTATTATTAGCACCATGATGTAACGGCTCATTAAGTGCAGTTGTCATATGTGGAGTTCGTATATGTACACGTAAACAAATAAAAATACATCACACACACATGCACGCTATCTGTCAACATTTTTTAAATAAATAGAAACATATTTTGTATATTTTAAAACTCTAATTATCGTAAAAGCACGCATGGAATTAAATATTTAATAATTCAATCAGTTTTGTACTTGTTCATGAGATACAGTTTCACAAATTATTCATGGATATTGTTACGTTTATACCTTTTATAAATGTTTTGTTGTGAGTTCTTTATTGCAAAATAAATAACACCAGTTTTTAAATTAATTACAAGTTTATTTACTTTAACTACAATTAACACTACACAACAATTTACTTAAGGTGCCCGTCTTTACTTCACGAGGTTTATTTTTACACTCACTAACTATCTACTCAGACGCTGCCCTTTTATATTTGTCCACTAGAAGTCGAGAAAAATTAAGAATCTTCTACTCCCTTTGTATTACATTTTGTTGTTGTATGTATGGGCGCCTGTATGTCTGTGCATATTTTTGTTTTTATGCTGATAAAGTTTATTCTTGCGATTTATTTAAAAAAATTGTTTGTTGTTTTGCTTAGACAAGTTTTCTTAGAAAACTACGCAGTTAGTAAACAGCATATCAAATTGTTGTTGTTTGCGTGTATAAAATTTCTAGGCAGTTTGTAACTAGAAATTTTGTTGTAGTGCATAAGTTTTCTTAGCAAGCGATGCAGTTATTAAACAAAATACCCAGTAGTTTACTTTATTGCTTAATTATTTACTTTTAGAACTTAAGCAAGACACATCCGTTACAATATTATTATAATTGTATTACAGCAATTTTTTTCAGTGCAAAATCACCAAACACATTCTCATCTACAGCATTTTCTCTAGTTGGCGGCCAATGATGTATATGTGTATATATGCAAGTGTGTATATGACTGGTATAGTTTTCTACCGTTAACAATATAATTGACAACGTACACGAAGTTTGTGTAAAATAATTTCCCGATATGATTTTAAATAATTACCACAATATTTTATCGACTAAAATAGTTTGTAAAAAAATTAACAAATTAACAATAAATTTTGGATTTGTTAATAAATAAATAAATTTGAAGAAAATCCATTGAAGAGCTATGTATGTATGTGAGCAAGAGTGAAATGGGCATTTGCATGCTTTCCTCAATTTTTGAATAAGAAAAATTTAATGAGAATATCATTAAATATTTATGTTTAAAGGAATTTAGCATAAAATAATATAAAAATGGTGTAAAAAATTTATGGTAATTGATAAAATAAAAACGGCTGCGTCGATTTCTGTAAAATTTTTTGTCAGTTGTTCGTATTTTCGAGCATCTGTATTAAATTTTGTGAGAAATTATTGCTTAATAGAAAGTTCTTAGTGTAAATCATGGAAAATTGCGGAAAATTGGAAAAATCGCTCTCTACTGAATCCATTCAAATAAATCACATTGAAAATTTAAATATTTGTGTTGCTTTATTACTTTTAAGTTTGTCTGAAGACTAAAATTGGGACGAGGCGAAGTTCGCCGGGTCCGCTAGTTAGCATAAATAACGTAGATTATCTTAAGAATGATTGCAACTAATAAATCTTTAATTTTTATTTAAAAATAAATAAATATGGTAAATATGTTTCACATATTTTGATTTTTCACATACGAGTGCTTTTTTGTTTTATTGAAATTTTAATTTATTAAAGAAATAACAAACGCTATTATGATTTTCAACTAAAAACATTTAAATAAATTTTCTCATAACAATAATGTTATTTGTTTTCAAAATATTGTTCTATTAACAATCAAACTTGTCTATTACTCATTTATTGTATAATCAGTAGGTGTTGTATTGATGTTATTATTTTACGGCCAGTAAGAGACCAAGGTTAGCTTAGATGTGCTGCTGCTGCTTACCTCTTATGGATACAACAATCTCATTTCCAAGCATAGATTAAAGCAAAAGAAGCCAACATCAAAGAAAGCAAACAAGCATAAAGGGAGAATGGAAATTGGCTTAGAGAAAAGGGATCACTACCTAAAAATAAACAAAGATATACCAATCCATGCATCACGCAATTTCCAAAACCACTTTACTCCATAAAACGTAACCTGAAGACTGTAACTCCCTTGCGGGACCTGACCGATTTGAACAACCTATGGCATAAGCACATCTGTCATTATAATTCAGTATTCGATGGACGCCAAAATGTAATAATATTGAATTTTGTGCCTGGAAAGGATGTCTGATAACCTTCCTAGGTGATGAAAGTAGAAAAATAGTCGGAAATTAACTGCCGTATAAGACAGCACAGCGAGCAGTGATTATGCCTTCATCGCTGAGCAGCCCCACCGACTGTAAATTTTTATTTTTGTAGTGCAAAAAAACCAAGATCTTCGTTGGGAATCGAATCCTCAATTCCCATACTGACAAGCTAGTACACTACCTACTAGTCTACAGGGGCACGTTTAAAAGCATTAAGAGTAATTCAAAAGCAAGAATATTGATCCTCATATGTATTGAAGCCGAAAAGCGTTGATAGGCGATTTCGCATGTCGGAAATAATGTTTGAACGCTACAAAGAGAAGTCATTTTTGCATTGTATTGTTACTGGTGATGAAAAATAGTTACATTACGATAACCCCAAGCGTAAATTTTCATGTATAAAGCCCGGCCAACCAGTCAAAACACCATCGAAGCGGAATAACCATGACGCCAAGGTCTGCTCTGTGTTTTGGGGGATCAGAAGTTAAAAGTTATCGATTTTTGAAAGAAGTGTACGGGCAACATGTACCAACTCAAAAAACTTTTGTACAAAGTGGTGATTTCGACACAGAAGACAAGGAAAGGCCTGGAAAAAGTTGGATGAATTAGAAGCAATCCTCGACAATCCTTGTTGTCAAACGCAAGAAGAAATTGAATTATCATGGAGAGTCACTCAGCAAACCATTTTCCTACGTTTCAAAGCACTCAGATTTATTCAGAGGCAAGAATATTAAGCTCCACGAGTCATGGCTATAATTGAAGCCGAGAGACGTTTAAAGGCAATTTTGCCTGTCGGAAATGATGCTTGAACGCTAAACAAAGCAGTCTTTTTTGCATCGTATTGTTACTGTTGTAAGAGTATTTTGTATTATGAGCTATTAAAATCGGGTCAGACGATCACAGGGTGCCTGCACTTAAGATAATTGATTCGTTTAAAGAGATTAATCAACAATCAGACACGAGGTCATAATCTTCCATCATAACAACGCTTGGCCACATGTTACTAGACCGGTCAAAAACTATTTGGGAAACAGTGGATGAGAAGTTTTGACTCATCCACTGTTTCCTTATAGCCCAGACCTTGCCGTTCTGACTACCATTTGTTTCGATCGATACAGAACACCCTTGCTGAAATATGCTTCACTTCAGAACGGGGTATCAGAAATTGGCTTGATTAATCCTTTACCGTAAAACCGCAGCAGTTATTTTGGCGTAGGATCCTTATGCTACCAGAAAGATAGGAAAAATTAGGGGGCAAACGATGAAAATATTTTGTTTAATGAATCAATCATTTTTCAAGCAAGAAATCGACATTATTAACTAGTGTACCTATAAGAAGTTTTTTTTAACTTTACATTTTGACACTTATAGTAAGTTCACACTTGTGTTTTTGAACGTGTTTAAGCAATATTTTTTAAAATTTAAACACAGCCGTTCACACAATAATTGAGATGTTTAAGGCTGACATTTTATCTATTTTTTTTACCTTATAAATGAGTTTTTGTAGTGAAAACATCCATTTTAGTTTGGAATCAAACCCAAACCCCAGACAAATTAGTTAATTACACTACCTACTAGCATAAAGGGGCAAAAACGCACTTAGCACATCCCAAAATTAAATGAAATTCCGAGTTGTATTTGAAATTTACGTTGTTTAACGACGTATTTAAGTCAAAAACAACTCATTTGAGATGTTTAACAAAACACGTCAATGTATGGTAAAACACCTCAAATTCGCCGTGTTTAGTGCTTAAACACGATTGAGATGTTAAACACGCTAGGTGTGAACTTAGTATTAATTGTTTTAATACTTTTTTCGCTCTGAAACTTCGGCTAGATCTGTTGTTCACCATGATATTGACCACAATACGCCTTTTTGAAGCGAGAAACGAGCTCATAATATTTTTCTGAACAAAAAATCACCTAAAACAGTACCCCCATCTTAACCACAATCTTGTTTGATGCGAGCGGCATTCGAATTGACGATCTAGCTTGTTAAGCTAATGTGTGCTGCTCCAAGAATGGCGCTTTAGAAATGCATGGCCATTTTGACTGCAATCCTATTCAAATTGGCAATCTTGTTTTTAAGCAAATACGTGCTACTCAAGGCTGTCTCTTATGTGATTTGAACTTACGGTCTACTGCTATCACAGTTTTGTGACTGCTATATAGCCGCTTCACCTAATGCAGCAAGCGGGCCTACACGACTGTTGTTAATTTCTTTTCTAAGGTTTCAGCAAGGTCCAAATCCTAATTCCATAGCATTATTGCTTCTAATTGTAATATAATACAGGATGTCCACCGAAAAGTACACTAATTTGCTTATAATTTTTGATTAAATGAAAGAGAATGGATCTTATTATTGATAAATGTTTGCAATTATGTATGGAATACAATATCAGATAAATGTTCGCCTCCGTTAGCCTCACAAATGCGCGTCCTTTTGAGCATATTTCTTATTACATTCTCACACATTTCACGCGGTATTTCATTAAGTTCATCACGAATATTCACATCATCATTTCTTGAAACAACTTGTTGTTGTTGTTGTTGTGAAAAGAGGTCTGGCAGTAATTCCATTCCAAACCTGGCTGAATGCGATCTGACACCGTCTTGTTGATACCACATGTTAATCAATTGAAAAGTTTTCAATCATATAATGATAGCGCTTCCCATTCACATTTACCGCTACGTCGTTTTCAATTTCAAAGAAGTAAGATTCAATGAATTCTCCTGACCAAATTGCTCGGCAGCCTTTCACTTTTAATGGATGCAAAGGTGACTAATGAATAATTGGAGGGTTTCCCATTCCGCAGAACCGACATATCCATTCAAATGAAAATGTGTCTCGTCACTCATTATGATTTTTTCATGAAAATCAGGCTTGTCATGGGCGAGCTGTAACATTCTATTGGCATATGTACGGTGGCGTAAATGGTCTTGTGGAAGCAGCTCTTGTGTCAATTGAATTTTATATGGAAACAAATGCAAATCCTTGTGCCAAATTGTGGCCAAAGTTGTTCTTTGAAGACCAAGCTCCTGAGCACGGCGTCGAATTGAGGTTTTTGCATTGTTTTGAACACTTTTCATGTGTTCCATGATTGAGCCTATTACCTAAAGGCCGTCTTTCTTCGCAATCATTCGCTACACGATTAATAGAGCGTTTTGTTGGCATCTTGTTTTTCACAAAAATTTCACGTAACTTTCTCATCGCCACAGTAATCGATGATTGATTTTGAAAAAATGTTTTAACGATTAAAACACGCTGGTTTGTCGAATATTTTTTCATAATAAATTTGCCACGTGTCTACTACACGACTGCCAAATATGAACTGTCAATACTAATGCTTACCAAAATAGCGGCAAAACAAAGTAGTATACCTTCCCGACGGACACCCTGTACAATCTGGCCTTTGTACACTTTGCGCCTAACAGATATTGCCTCAGGTATGCCTGTCTAGATGAAACTGTTTAATCTTGCGAATAATTTTTGCCGATCTCTTTCCAGCTTCTTTAATGGCCATCCTTGAAAACTAGAATTGCTACTGTAATAAAGGGTATTTAAAATTCGGCACAGGCTAATATAATATTCTCACTTGTTTTTCTTCCATTTAATCTATGATAATCATTATTTTATTTTATTTTTTCTTTAACAAATTCAAAATTCATTGACATTCTGTTCATTACAAAAACAAAAAAAAAAAAAAAAACACCGAAGAATACACCACAAGAACAATAATTTAATTTATGAAGGCAAAGTTGACATTTGCGCTGCTTATCAATTGAACTGCATATGTGCATATATGTATGTTATTTAGGCTGATGAAATATACGTACTTATACAACAACAAAACAGTTTTTCCCGCCAAAAAGTCAATAAGTGATTTAAAATAAAGTGTCTGTCGTTTACTTCAATACTTTAAGGGCTTCTTTAGTACACTTAAATCCACACAAATATGGAAATAACATGAATGATAGAATATTATAGACATGGTTTTAAATGCACCCTACAGTAGGTAAGTGTTAAACACACTGATTCCTTGAGTTAAAAATGTTTTAAAGAAAAAGTGAAATTTTTTAACAAAAACTAAAAATTGTAATGGATTTCTACTAATAAAACTAAAGACTGGAAACAGATATTCAAACAGGACTACTGACTAAATAAGTCGGGGCAGGGAAATTCAAAATTACCCTTATCAACAGTGAAACTGTCCGTATGCCATCAAGAAAATTGTCACTAGTTTGCAGAGTTTATTTTATTTAGAGATCCCCTCTTTGTTACCTATCGAATACCGAACCGAAAGTTTTAGATTTTGTAGCCTGGTGATAGGCGGAGATGCTTATACGAATGGTGATTCCAGCGGGAGTACTTACGGAATATATAAATTCGCGCAAAAGCATATGCTGACTTCAGAGTCTCAAATGAAATATCTAGGAAGGTTTAGGTGAGGTTAAGGTTTAGCGAATGGTTATGGGCAACGTTAAAATTTTTTTTTTTTAACTTTTCTCTTTTTTTATTGTATCTTCAAAAATATTTCAAACTAACAATAAGTATTCAGATCTTAAAACTATAATTTTCTAATTAAGTACAGCCACTGCTGGACAAAATATATATTTCGCGAAGATAATTTATTTGCTTAAATTATAGGCATCTTATTCAAATTCGACCAAGGGCCAAGGTGTCTCTCCTCTTCAATCGAATGTAGTCACTTTCGTTAAGAACGTTGTGGGCTAGGAGGTTTGGATGATATCCAAGCTTGTTTCTATAACTTAATGCGTGTTTAACAATCTCTTCTCTTACCAAGGGAACGTGGAGGTCCTTATGAATATTGGAATTTTTGATATACCATGGGGCGGCTGTGATCATTCAAAGGAATTTATTCTGTCTCCTCTGTATTCTTTCTATAGTTGTCACTGAGGCAGTGCCCCATAATTGAATACAATAGCACCAAAGTGGTTTCAAAATAGTCTTATATATTGGAAGTTTGCAGTCCAAGCTCAGTGTAGAGTTTCTTCCAATCAGCCAATGTACTTGAGCTGTTTTTAGTCTTAATTGAGTCAGTTTAGCATCTATATGGTTTTTCCAAGTCAAACGCCTGTCCAGGTGAATGCCGAGATATTTAACCCCCGAGATTTGAGGTATGATTTGACGGTTAATTGTAATTGGTGCGCATGTTTGCCTACACAGGGTAAATGTTATATGAACACACTTTTGCTCATTGACTGCTATTCTCCATTTCTTTAACCATTTTTCCAACTTAAACACATGAGTCTGAAGGTTCTGTGATGCCCGTTGAGGGCATTTGTGTATGCTGAGAAAAGCCGTATCGTCAGCAAATGTAGAAGTATGGATTCTACCATCGGTTGGCATGTCAGATGTAAAAATAAGATAGAGGAGCGGCCCAAGAATACTTCCCTGGGGAACCCCTGCTCCAATTGGCTGAGGCGAACTCATAAAATCCCTCTGTCGTACGACAAACTTTCGACCGGTCAAATAGTTGTCCAACAAGTTGCTAAGGTTTATAGGCAAATTCTGTTCCATCTTGTACTTCAGCCCTTCGTGCCATACCTTATCAAAGGCCTGAGAGACGTCAATGAATAGGGCAGAACAGTATTTTTTTTCCGCAAATGTTTGTTTTATTACATTTGTTACTCTGTGCACCTGTTCAATTGTACTATGTTTTCTTCTGAATCCAAACTGATGACTCGGGATGCACTCTTTCTCATTCAGAATCAGAATTAGTCTTTTTGCCATTAGTTTCTCAAACAGTTTTGACATATTAGGCAACAGACTAATGGGCCTATACGATTCCACCTTTGTGTGATCCTTTCCAGGCTTAGGAATCATGATGATCGCTGAGACCTTCCATTGTTGCGGAAAATACTCGAGTCTCACTATGGCTTTAAAAATAAACAGAATAATTTTAACTACTGAGTGAGGAAGCTCAATTATCATTTTGTTGCTGATATTGTCTATGCCCGGAGATTTCTTGGGTTTCAAATCTTTAATGGCTCTTTGAACCGCTTGAAGCTTAAACCTTATGCGAACAGCTTGTACATAATTGAACGAGCTCAGATCGACAGTATCAGATGCAGTGTTCAGGGTAAATATTTTTTTCAGATGTGTGGCGAATAAATTACCCTTTTCTCTATCGTTTCTAGCCCAGTCTCCATTTGAATTGTGCAAGGGAGGTTTATTTATCGTGGGTCTTTTCAGATTTCTTGTTGCGCGCCATAGTGAGTAATCCGATTGAGGAGTTGCATCTAAGCTTTTCAAATATTTTTTAAAAGATGCAACTTTTTGAGACTGTAACAAGTCTTTTAACCGTCTTGTGCATTCTCTTAACTTGGCTTTAAGTTGTGGTGATCTGTGCTGCTGCCACTGTCTTCGAGCCCTTCTATTTTCGGCCAATAGTCGTTCAACATCTGCTATATAAACTTGTCTGGAAGTTTGGCTAGCCTGTTGAACAGCGTGTTTATAATTTTCCTCGAGGTAAACAATAGATCTGTTTATATCCTCTCGTGTTCTAAGCATAATATTTTCCGGGCAGTGGGTACTTAGATATTTCTTATATTTCAACCAATTTATACTTGTCCCTGACAACGCTGGTAATCCTTTAGGTAAATTATATATCCGGTCATTACGTATATAAACAATAGTTGGTGTGTGGTCCGATGATAAATCTAATGAGGCTTCAACACATACATACCTTATCTTCGGGGATGCCCCTTAGTACGCCGAAGTCAATAACATCTGGAATTTTGTTTCGATCTGTTGGCCAGTATGTGGGCTGGCCACTCGATATGACATTAAAGTCCATTTTAATAATAGTATCATACAAGACCCTACCTCTCGGTGGTATAAGACGCGTTAAAATTACCCAGCTTCAAATGACAAAAAATGCCATAATAAAATCAAGCGGATAATGATTCAGATAAGCTGTCTAGTAGAAGTGTTTGATAAGGTGAAAAGGTGCAGCTACTTATCACCTTAGTCTAATGCCCCTTGCCAGAGTTTAGAAATCATAATAGGTTTCATTAATAAAACTGGCATCCAAATAGGAGTTCTAACTAAATAAAGCGAGCAGAGAAATATTGAACACGCAAAAAGACGCCGCCAAAAAAATTTTCACTATTTTGCAGAATTTTTTTTATTTTAGACCTAGCTCTCCATAATATAAGGCTCTTCGTAAGTGGACTTTCCCCACCTTCATTAAATTCAGGAAATCGAAAGATATAGATAATGTAGCCTGGCAATAGACGCAAATGCTTATGCTAGTGATGACTCCAGTAGGAGTGCGCTTAGGGAATAGATAAATCCACCACATATGCTGGTTCTCGAATCTCAAATAAAAAACCTAAGAAGGTTTTAGTTAAGGGAGGTTAAATGTGTCAACTGTGAAAACCCCAAAATTATCCAACTGCAAATAACATGAAAGCAGAAAGTGATTCGGATAAGCTGTTAAGTAAAAGTCTTAGATAAAGTGACAAGGTCTAGCTACTTGCGAGTAGGCTTGTTTATTCAGTTATGTCAAAATGGCCATGCTTTCTAAAGTGCCAGTCTTGAGCAGCACACATTTGCTGCTCAATTCGAATACCGCTCGCGTCAAACAGGATTGTTGTTAAGATGGGGGTACTGTTTTAGGCGCATTTCTTGTTCAGAAAAATATTCTCGCTTCAAAAAGCCGTATTGTGGTCAATATCATGGTAAACAACAGATTGCAAGTACAAGTACAATGTGTCTACTTCGAGTACCGCTTGAGCATTATAAAAGTCTAAAAAGATGGTGAGTAAGCAGCAACAAAAAATCAATTATCTCCACAGAATAGGATGTTTTCACATTCGTTGCCATCTATTTGGCATCTATTTCTTAATTCTATTGCATATTTTAATACCCCTTTCCATATCAATGTGCAAATAAAAATACTTTAAAGATATTTAATACGAAGTACAAGCGCAATCAGTGCAAACACAAGTACTTATAATGTCTGTATCATCAACATCTTTCGATTATTTAACATTTTTCCAAGTTCCTTTTACACGATAAGTTTTGTCATTTATTTTGTTGGGTGAATTTAAATTATAAAAAGATAATTATCACCCAAAAAAAAAAAAAAATTAAGTGAAATGACCTATGAAGTTTCTAAGACATCTTAACAACGGTATGCTACACTAAAATTTCATGAATTAAGATTAGTAATCCAGGAAAAAAAAACAAAAAGAAGGCACACAATCAAATAAATGTCTACACTGAATAATAATATCCAACATAAACTAGGAGCATTTAGGCACTAACTCCACTGACTCTGGACAAATACAAGAATGATTTCGACACAATTTACACTATAGCTAAAAATAACGGCTACAAATCCATTACTAACGACAAACTTCTTAGACAATACAACACTAAAAATAGGAATAAAGAAGACAAAGAATCAATCGATACATCACGACGGCACACTTTTTACCTACACAGGATCAGAAACATTAGATTAACGAACCTTTTTCACAAAGAAAGTTTACTCACAGCACTAAAAACCAGCAACACTCTGAAATACAATACAATATCAGGACATCGAGAGAAACAACTGACAAATTTAATTTCAGGGGAGTATACAGACTTACGTGTACCTGAAAACATACTTTAATAGGAAAAACAGGACGAACACTAAAAAAACGAGATTTACAGAACAAACACAAAAGCGAAGACTCCAACTTTGAATTACACCTTAAGAATCACGGACACTTACCAAAGGAAATAGGTGGGTGTAGGACTTTACTGCATCCTAGCAAAAAAAGGACGAAGCCTACTTGAAAACATGAAAATCTACAAAACAAAAACTTTTGACAGCGACATTATAAACGAACAGATAAACACAACCTCAGATGCCATTTTCACACCACTTAAACTAATCATAAAGTCAAACAAACCAAAAACATCCTAGGACGGACACACGTACCGGTACAATAACAAATGACGAAAATAATAAAATTAGTCCCCACATAAAATGCTAGATGGCTGACATTCTAGCTACGTAGATACCTACGACGATTATGGGATAATTATCTGGAGCAGAAATACTGACTCACTAGTATGCGATAGAACGTGGCTTGATAATGATGTATTCACATCGAAAACATTCGTCATTTGCAAAGAAAGAGCCAGGATAGACGTTAAGGGGAGCAATTGACAGCAGTGCTTCAGTCACTGTCGGGTTGCTGGAGATTCGCCTGTACTACAGTGGGTCATATTGCGATAAACCATCAAAAATCTGCATAAAATTTGATCTAGACTGGCACCATTGTTTTGATCTAAGCTTGGCTAAGATAGACTTCTTGAATGTTTTGACGAAATTTTCAGCTTGACCGTTGGTGGAAGGATGGCCAGGCGCTGTTAAAATGTGCTTGATTCCATTTGTGGATAAAAAATGTTGGAATTCTCTTGAAGTGAATTGACGACCGTTGTCGCTCACCAAGGTATCTACCAATCCAGAACGCGAAAACATTTCTCTTAATCTTCCAATTACAAAGACTGTCGTTATTTCTTTAGTTTTGAAAATTTCAACGAACTTTGAAAATGAATCGATGACAAGTAAGAAATAAAAGTTTTTGTTTGGACCAGCAAAATCGATGTGAATTCTGCTCCAAACCGATCCACTTGGTGTCCATGGTATTAAAGTGCTTCTTTCAGGGCTAGACTGCAATTTTTGACATGGCATACAGTTTTTAATTAAATTTTCTATGTCTTTATGCCACCAAATATATGATCTGGCGAGTGCTTTAGTTTTTACTATGCCCAAATGTGAAGAATGCAATTCTTTTCATATTTTTGTTTTTAATTTTTCAGGTATGACTGTTCCAAAACCCCATAATATGCAATCATATTCGACTGTGAGTTGGGTATACTTTTCTCTGTATGGTGTAAAACGTTCATCTTTTAAATTATTTAAAGTCCCGTTTAAAATACATTCTGCAACTTTAGATAAAATTGGATCTCTTCTAGTCTCACGTGCGATGTCTTTAAAGTTTAAATTGAATTGGTTTTCGTTTTCAATGAAATTTATGTGTGAATTTTCTGTAATTTTGTTATTAAATTTACGTTGAGGCATTCTAGAAATACTATCAGCTTCATTTAGGCTTCCCTTTATAAATTCAATTGAATAGTCAAATCCGGACAATATGACTGCCCAACGCTGCATACGAGCTGAAGCCAAACTTGGCAAGCCTTTATTGTTTCCGAATATAGTGAGCAACGGACGTTGATCAGTTTTTAAAACAAAGGTGTTTCCAAGTAAATATTGTTTAAGTTTAGTGACGCAAAACACAATCGCTAATGCTTCTTTTTTCAGATTTCGATAACGCCCTGGATACGAAAGCTATGGGCCTTTCGCCATCAGGAAACTTATGTGATAAAATTCCTGCCACAGCGCTATTAGAAGCATCAGTAGTTAACACCAATGGTAGTTCAGGATTAAAGTGAACCAAAACTAGATCAGATGTCACTGCTTCCTTTATAGTATTTATTATAGGATCGTTGGCAAGAGTTTGACCAAATAAACGGTACACCTTTGCCCAATAAACGGTAAAGTGGGGACATGATATTTGAAAAGTTATTTATGAATTTTGAGTAGTAATTCGCCATACCAACAAAAGCTCTTAATTCGGATATATCATTTGGAATCGGTGCAGAAATTATAGTAGAAATTCTATCGTTATTTTTTCTTAATCCGTTTTTGTCAACGTCAAAACCAAGATACGAAACTTTCGGTTGAAAGAAAACCGATTTCATTATGTTTAATTTTAATCCGGAGTATTGCAATTTAATTAGCCAAGAATCGTTGTGTACGGTATTTTGCTTGCGTACATATACGCAAAGGCTAAAAATAAGTTAGACGTTTGATAGCGTACTGTTGTTTTCGACTGTTAATAACTGTTAATAACTGCGGCATTTGTAGTAAATATAATAGTGTATAAAGACTCCCTCTGTTAGGCAAAAGTCGGTCCAATTGTAAACGTGATCAAGCAAAAACACAAAAAATAAGTTGATACAACAACTAACAACCAAAAAAGTGGCAAAGTCAATATGACTCTAATCTTAATTAAAACTTTTAAGCTCAAATCCATTTAATAGAAAAGCTCAGCAACTATTTAAATAATACGAATGCGTTAATAGATTTCGTTTAATTTAATTATTAACGATTTAACATTTTTACAGAATCAAAGTTTCAGGGAGGTGTCGTGACAAAAACAAATTTCTATATAAAAGACATGTCGTGTAAAAGCAACCTAAAAGCAACAAACAGTGTTTGTAGAGGATTTAGAATTTTAAAAACATTGAAACAGTTTGTTAAGAACTTCTCATCTCAAAACAAGAATTATTTGTTTTTTTAATTTAATTGTTTAATAAACATTTTATATTTCAATGTAGGAAAATATTATTCTCTTATCTTAATGTTTAAAAAAAGTGCTGTTGTTATCGTTGTTGTTGTTGTTGTTGTTGTTACTAGTATGTTGTTACTCCAATGAGAAGAACAAATAGAAGTGTAGTATTTGATTAAAATTTATTTTAAAAGATATTCTTCATTCTTAACGCATCTCTGAAACATTCAAGAACGCTGGCTGCTGTGGAGAAAGCGTCATAGAACATTAAATAAACAAAAAGTATTAATAAAAGATAATTTATAAATTTAAAAAAAATAATCGTGATAAGTTTTAAAAGATTTTAACGGCTAGAGAAATGTCTGAGAAATTGCAAAAATCCAGTGGCAATGGCATGAATTTAACGATGCCTCTCATGAAAGTGGCCATTATTGGAGCAGGTTTGGTGGGTATAAGAAATGGAATCGTGTTTAGCTTTTTAATTACTATTGTGCAGGACTAACAAATACCTCCTGCACAGCTTGTTTTGTGTTACACCGACGTGAGATGAACAGTTGTTGTAATTATTATAAGAACAAGCGCTCATTAAATATATTTAAAAAAAAATTATTAATTAAATAATTAATTAATAAATATCTGTTTTCTTTTTAACGATCCTTTTTATATATTTTTTCTTCTCGATATTTCGCTTTCCTTTGGAAAGCTTCTTCAGGAAAAAATAAAATAAAAATAAAATTTTTTCCTGAAGAAGCTTTCCAAAGGAAAGCGAAATATCGAGAAGAAAAAATATATAAAAAAGATCGTTAAAAAGAAAAATGATATTTATTAAAGATAAATAAAAAAAGATCGTTAAAAAAAACTATAAAAAATATTAAATAATTATTTTAAAAAAAATCGAGTTTAGTTTTAAACACTATTTTGTGAATTTTATCAATTACTAGCGTGCCCGTGACTGCTTTGCAAGTCATTTCTTCGACATTTTTTTATCGATTTTGGTTCGCGGTATTAAAAAAACAAAGCACGTGAACGTGATACATATAACTGACCGTGCAAAAAACAGGGATCATTGAAAAGCAACAGGTATGGGGAACTGAAGCCATTTAAAATCAAACGGCAAATCTGGAGGAATCATAGGAATGCGTGGTTTCAACACATCGCCCTTATATTTTTCTTTTAAAATTTTTGCTTCAATCACATTTTTTATGACTTTTTTGACTACTAAACGTGTCCCATTGCAAAGTCGTGGCTGGCAGATATTTCTAAGCAAAATAATTGGTACACCAACTTTCATTTGTAGGCGGTGGGGCGGCAGTCCAGATAACTCAAGCGAATTCAACATTTCGGAAGTTTTAAAATTTTAATATTTTATTATATATTAGTGAGTTTTTTTTTTTGTAAATATCTTCGGAACTACATAACCGATTTAAGAGATTGATATCTTGTTTTGAAAAGCATAACAGTGGCTTTAAAAAATAAAATAAAAAAGAAAAACCAAATAATAAATATGTATATGTATATGTCATTGGTGGGTTTTTCCACGCCCCTCCGCCCACAGACCGAAAACCAAAAATCGGACTTCACAGTGTCACCCTCCTGAATATTCTGAAGATTCTCTGAAAATTTCATAAAAATCGGCCCAGCCGTTTTCCAGTCCATTTCTTACATACATACACACATCCTCTTTTATATATATAGATTTTTAAAGTGACTAAATGTCGCGTTCAAACAATTTTTCGAACTCACATCCGTTTGATATTTTTAAGTCTCAGGTCGTTTGCCAAGTGTTCAATTAGAGGTCTGGTAGTTTCAATGTTCAACTTACCTTTCCATCACAGAGTTTTCTTTAGAATGAGATCACTCAAGGTAATCAAATACAATATCATGCTGCTACTAACTAACACTCATTCGAATTCTGCAGCCAAAGCTTAATATTTGAATACAACATGCTCATCAACAAGGTACAACCTTCTCTATTTTTATCTAAGCCGGATATTATTTAAAGCAGAGACAGTTATCCAGTTCTACTAACTAAAGGTTGCTTGAACACACATTTTATCTTACCCGGCTATTATTTAAAGGTGCTAACTACCAGCACCGCAACAGTTATCCAGCTTAGCTTACTTTGATTTTATCTAAAACCGCTTTCGCTCATGTGCCTAAGGGTTGCTTGAAAACAATTCGAGGTTGCCTTCATACAGTTTTGCCTAATAATCTTTAAAAAATTATGGAATCCATGGTTTTCATCCATAAAACGTAGCAGTTTATGCTACGCCCTTTCATCCACATCCCTAATATTCCATTTATGAAGGCATAACTGCTAAACTTTCGAAGATATTTACATACATGTAAAAAAAACCCGAAAACACCTGGCTCATCATCAACGTGTAGCTCAATACTCACACTTAAAAAAATAATGAAAATAATAAAAACCAAAAAAAAAAAAATAGATACAAACCTGCCAGATCTTCACACATTGGAATAGTCTAGACGTTTTAACTCGCCTATAAAGATAAATTGTGATTGCCAGTGATATGTAAATCTATCTATATAAAAATTAAGCCCAAAATAGGTGTCCGTTGGCTGCCAGTGTTTGGCGAGATGAGCCGTCGGATTTCCACCTTCGTAATGGTCGTTCGCTGGTTTGTGTCTTTATTTCCTGCATTTACGCACAATAGTGCGTCCTTAGTGCGTGTTTGAAACCCAAACCCAAACCCCAGACAAATTACCTAAATACACTACCTATTAGCATAAAGGGGCAAAAACGCACTTAGCACATCCCAAAACTAAATTCAGAGTTGTATTTGAAATTAACGTGTTTAACGACGTGTTTAAATCAAAAACAACTCATTTGATATGTTTAACAAAACACGTCAATGTATGGAAAACTATCCCAAAATCGACGTGTTTAATGCTTAAACACGATTGCGATGTTAAACACGCTAGGTGTGAACTTGGTATTAAACACGTTCAAAAACACAAATGTGAACTTAGTATAAGATCCATTTAATTAAAAATTATAAACACCCTGCATTTATCAAATATCAAAGTAGCGCACTTTTGAAGAATGACGCCGTCAATTATGTCGAGGGCTAATATTAATATTTCAATATAACGTTTTAGTAATTAATTTTAAGCACTAGGTTTTATTTAATAAAAAATAATAATAATAATATTGCTATTGCACCTAGGTTATATGGACTGCCAAAAATTCACAAAGAGGAATTTTCTTTAAGACCAATTTGTTCATTTGTTAATTCACCATCTTACGAGTTGTGTAAATATGTTACTAACATATTGAAAAAGATCACCGAGGGAGGGTTCTACGTATAATATAAAAAATTCAATTGAATTTAAAGAAAAAATTAAAAACCTTCATGTGCAGAATTATGAAAAATTTATTTCTTTTGATGTAGTATCATTATTTCCAAGTATACCTGTTGATTTGGCGATCAGCACAATAGAAGAGAAAGGGAATGTTTTGGAAAATTTTACAAAGATTGCAAAAGGTTTATTTTTTCGTATTCTTAAGTTTTGTATAGAAGATAATAGATATTTTCAGTATAATGAAAAGATATATATCCAGCAAAAAGGACTTCCGATGAGCTCTCCAGCTTCTCCAATTGTGGCCGATAATGTTATGGAAAAATTGTTAGATAATGTTATTGGAAAATTAAATGTTAAACCAAAAATTATGACAAAATATGTAGATGATTTGTTTCGTATTATATCTGATTCTGCCATTAACGAAATCTTAGAAACATTAAATGAATTTGACCCATCAATAAAATTTACAACTGAAAGGGAATGTGATGCTAAGCTTCCATATTTAGACACTTTAATAATAAGAAGAAATAAAGAATTAGTTATAGATTGGTACCAAAAACCAACTGCTTCAGGCAGAATTATTAATTATTATTCTAAACAAAATAAAAGAATTATTATTAACACGGCCAATAATTTAATAGAGAGAATTTTAACAATCAGTGACAAAGAATTCCATAGAAAGAACAAAGAAAAGATTCGAAATATTTTAACTGAGAAGAACAATTTTCCATTACGATTAACTAATAGGTTAATTAATCAATTTAATAATAGGAGGAAAAGAGTTATAAGTAGTGGAACGGAACCGAAAATATATAAATCGATAACTTATATACCTGTCTTGTCTGAAAGAATAGAGAATTCAAAAATTTATGATACAAATAAATACAAAATGACATATAAGAATACAAATACATTGAATAGGTTGTTTAGTAAAACTAAGGATCAAATTCAAAAATTAAATAGGTCTGTTAATCACGTTATTTTACGGATTACTACTTTGAATAAAACCACTTTGTTTTATTCTATTTATTCACTTTATTAAAAAATGGATCCTGCTGCACGATTGCTTTTTCGAAGGTCTCTTTTCTCTCTCTCTCGTTATGCATTTGTCCTATATCCAGATGATTTATAGAATTTGTTTTTATTCCTTTCAAGTTTGTCCTCGCTTTATGACAAGCTTGCAGTTTAGAGATCACTCTATTAAATTGTGTATAGACGAATACTATACTATACCATTTATTAATAAAATTAATACTAATTATTAATAATTTGTTGAGACCACTGTCCCGGGTTTCGGCACCAAAATGTTAATCACGTTATTTTACGGATTACTACTTTGAATAAAACCATTTTGTTTTATTCTATTTATTCACTTTATTAAAAAATGGATCCTGCTGCACGATTGCTTCTTTGAAGGCCTCTTTTCTCTCTCTCTCTCTCTCGTTATGCATTTGTCCTACTCTTTCACCCTATGAAAAACATTCTAGCAGCAGGGATTACTCATTTCATATAAAACTACTAAACTACTAAAATTCACAATATTAAATATTAAAGGGTTACTTCCATATGCATAAATTCCTAATTAATTCCAACTCCACACAATGTCCAATGTAGTGTACAAAATTCATTGTAACGGTAATGATAAGGAAGATTGTAATAAGGTTTATGTAGGCACAACAAAAAATAAATTGAAAACTGGAATCGCAGGACATAGGTCAGACCAGAAATACAGGAATAATATTAGTTTGCAAAAAACAGCATTGCTCTAAAGTTAATCACAATCTCTATTAAATTTTAATCTTTTTACACCGTCCTTTAAATTATAACAATTTATTTTTCTTTTTTTCTCTCAATATTTCGCTTTCCTTTGGAAAGCTTCTTCAGGAAATTATTTTTTATATTTTCAAAAACAAAAATTATAACAATTTGAAAAGAAAAAATTTTTGAAAAACATTTGACAAAACATATAAAAATATTTTCCTCATACATACAAACATACAAAAATTAAAATTTAAAATATTTAAACATACAAAAACAAGGAAACGGAAACTAAATAACAAATTCTTTCTTATGAAATAATTATAACAAATTATGTGTCTTTTGAATTAAGTACCTATAATTCTGCGCTAAATTGTCTGTGTCTGTTTTGAAATTTATTCTCCTTACATTTGGTACATTAACAATTTCTAACATTTCCAACATATAACGTCTCTTATAGTTTTTTTCTATATCTAATATTGATGTTTCATCAAACTTTGGATAATGATTATATTTCTTACAATGTGAAGATAAGGATGTCTTATATTTTTGGTCACATCTATGACCAGCTAATCTTGTTTTAAGTTTATTCTTTGTTGTCCCAATATAAACTTTGTCACAGTTCACCTGGTCATTTCCTCCACATGGTATCCTTCCTGTATACTAAATCAGATATTTCCATTTTTCCTATTTTATCCTTCATATTGCTAAATAATCTATTTAATGTGTTATATGTTTTGTGTGCAATTTTATATCTATCAGTGCCATATATTTTAGACTTTCTTAATCTATCTGATATTCCAGGAACATAAGTTAATGATTTATAAATTCTTGGTTCTGTCATAGTATTTCCTAAATTATGCCTATGATTATCATATTGTCTAATTAATCGGTTAGTTAATTCTACTGGAAAATCATTGTCATGAAGTATATTTTTTATTGTGTCCTTATTCTTCAACCGAAATTCTCTATCACTTATAGTTAATATTCTATCTATCATATTTTTCGTTTTTCGCCGTGTTTATTATCATTTTTCTTGGATGTTTGGAGTAAAAATTAATAAGTCTTCCAGAAGATGTTGGTTTCTTATACCAATCAAACACTAACTTATTTTCCTTTCTTATTATCAATATATCTAAATATGGAAGTTTAGATTCTAACTCTCTTTCAATCGTAAATTTAATATCCGGATATTATATTGAAATATTGAGAGAAAAAAAGATTAAAAATTAAAAAGATTAAAATTTAATAGAAATTATAAAAAAAAAGGTCGAATAAAACTGAAAATGTTAATCACAGTCCTAATTTTGAAAATGTTTCAATTTTAAATTTAGAAAATAATTATAAACGTCGTTATATGTTGGAAATGTTACAAATAATTAAAGTACCATCAACCAAAAGAATAAATTTTAAAGCAGATACGGAGAAAGTTGCTCAAAATTATAGACATTTAGAGCATAAAATTATAAAACAAAACTCTGTATCTGCATAATATTAATAATTTATACTTTAATGTTTTGTAACGTTTGGTCATTAAATTTATGTTTTAGAATATATATGTAAATTTGTTATGTATTTTTAAAAATTGTTTTTCATTTAAAAATTTTTTAATGTTGAAAATTTGTTTGTATGTATGTAAAACAAAAAATTTTCAATTTGTCGTTTTTTATTGTTTTTGTTTGTTTTGTTTTTTGAAAAATTTGTTTAATTTCTAATTCTTTTTATTTAGTTATTTTAATTCTTCATTTTTTATCAAGATCACTTAATTTAATTTACAATAGTTTAACTTCAATTTATTTTTAATTATTCATTTTTCATTTGCCAAAACGTTATTGATGATTTCCTCTCGCCGCTATGCCTTTTATACCCTCAAAAAAGCTTGCGGTTTTCTTCCTTTGGAAAAAACCCGCCAGTTTTCCAATTCAGCGGCTGTGTTGCCATCGTGGCATATTTTGTCCATAAACATGGACAAAATTTTTTGATTATTTTGAATTTGTTAATCAAAAAATTCAATTTGTTTCAATTTGTTTGTTCATTATTTTTGTTTTTCCTGATGATGCCAACCAACGGTGTGGCGAAATATCGAAAATATAATAAAAACTAAAGTTTTTTAAAAATTTTTTTATTAAATAAGACCTAGTGCTTAAAATTAATTACTAAAAAATATTAAAAATATATATATATATTTCAATATAACATTTTTTTTTCTTTTAGGTGGGTTCATTGTCTGCTTTAAATTTTGCACGTCAAGGTCATGATGTGCACCTTTATGAATATAGAGAGGATATTCGCAAATCACAGCTGGTACAGGGTCGCAGTATTAATTTAGCCTTATCACAAAGAGGTCGTAAAGCTTTAGCCGAAGTAGGTTTGGAAGATGTGGTATTATCTACAGCGATATCTATGCGCGGTCGCATGTTACATGATATTAAAGGAAGAAGATCAATAGTATTGTACGATCCGTGCACAAATCAATGTTTATATTCGGTGGGTCGAAAGCACCTAAATGAAGTTCTATTAAATGGTAATTAAATTGTAGACTAAACAAGAATTATTATTTCCTTATTTCTTTAATTTCATTTAGCTGGCGAAAAGTTTCCCAATATTCATTATTATTTCAATCATAAACTGAAAACAGCTAATTTACGATCAGGAGAAATGGTGTTCCAACAGTAAGTTTTAGTACTTAAAACCAATAATTTTAGTTGAATGACGTTTTTAATATTTTATAAATAATTTTTTTAAACAAAGATTTTATATAAAAATTACAAAAAATTTTATTTTTCTTTTCGCCCCACCATTGTGGGTGGCATCTTCAGAAGAAGAAAAGTGTTTAAAAATTTTTTTTAAATTTTTACTTTGAATTTGTTTATCAACTATCTTTCATTTATGAATCATTTAAAAATTGTTTACCAACTTTCCTTTTTCTTAATATGCCACCCAATGGTGTGGCGTAATATTGAAAATAAAAATAAAATTTATTTAACTTTTATATAAAGGCCTTGTGCGTAAGAAAAATTATTTATTACACAGAGTGTCCGCCGGGAAGGTATACTAGTTTGTTCGTTTGTAATTTTTGATTAGATGAGAAATATTTCATTTAATGTCGGCAATTATGTGTGGATAGCGAGCGCTTTTGATTAAATTTTTAATTACATTCTCACACATTTCACGCGGTATTTTATTAATTTCATCACGAATACTTTGTTTGAGTTGCTTAAGCGTTTTTGGTTTGTTTGCATAAACCTTGCTTTTCGGATAACCCCACAAAAAGCAGTCCGGAGTAGTCAAATCAAGCCGTAGACACCAATCAACATCACCATTTCTTGCAATAAATTGTTGTGGAAAGAGGTGTCGTAGTAATTCCATTGTAATCCTGGCTGCATGCGATGTGACACCGTCTTTTGATACCACATGTTAGTCAAGCCCAAAGCATACAGTTGTGGCATTATATCATATCAGGATCTCACTCCCCATTCACAGTTTCCGTTACGCCGTTTTCATTTTCAAAAAATAAAGGTTCAATGATTCCTCCTGACCAAATTGCACATCAGACTGTCACTTTTAATGGGTGCAAAGGTGACTGTTGAATAATTTGAGGGTTTCCCATTCCCCCGAACCGACTATTCTGTTTATTCACACATCCATTCAAATGAAAATGTGCCTCTTCACTCATTATGATGAAAATCGGGGTTGTCATGGGCGAGCTGTAACATCCTGTTGGCATATGTATGTCGGCGTAAATGGTCTTGTGGAAGAAGATCTTGTGTCAACTGAATCTTATATGGAAACAAATGCAAATCCCTGTGCAAAATTATGGCCAAAGTTGTTCTTTGAAGGCCAAGCTCCTGAGCACGGCGTCGAATTGAGGTTGATGGATTGTTTTGAACACTTCCTTGAGCAGCAGTACGTTGTGGTCCATGCTTGGTCCTATCAGCTACAAACTCTCTTTCTTTGAAATTATTCGCTACACGATAAATAGTGCGTTTTGTGGGCATCTTTTTTCTCCCAAAATTTTCACGTACCTTTCTCATTGTCACAGTAATCGATGATTGATTTTGCTAAAATGTTTTAACGATTAAAATACGTTCGCTAATCGACTATTTTTCCATAATAAATTTGGCACGTGTTTACTTCATGACTGCCAAATATGAACTGTCAAGGCTAATGTTTACCAAAACGGCGGCAAAACAAAGTAGTATACCAACTCAACGGACACCCTGTATTTATTTAATAGAAA
Source organism: Trichopoda pennipes (assembly GCA_030448955.1). NCBI lineage: Eukaryota > Metazoa > Arthropoda > Insecta > Diptera > Tachinidae > Trichopoda > Trichopoda pennipes. The sequence continues at coordinate 8,312,660 of JASKUP010000064.1, forward strand.
ATTGATTACAATTTCGTTTGATTATAGTCCTTACAGAGAAGATTGTACGAAAGCTTCTGCCGATCTGATAGTGGGCTGTGATGGTGCATTTAGTTCTGTACGCCAACAAATGTCTAAAAATTTCGGTTTCAATTATTCTCAGGAATACATTGAACATGGCTATTTGGAATTGTGTATACCGGCTAAAAATGGAGAATTTCAAATGCCTCCCAACTATTTGCACATTTGGCCCAGAGATGAGTTTATGATGATTGCTTTACCCAATCAAGATAAATCGTTTACCGTCACCTTATCCATGCCCTTTAAAGTTTTCGCCAGTATTAAAACCCATCAGCAGTTATTGTCATTCTTTAAAAAATATTATATTGATGCGTTGCCACTGATTGGAGAGGAGAGTCTGATTAAGGATTTCTTTAAATCGAACCCTCAACATTTAGTATCCATTAAGGTAAATATTGTTGACAGTGAAAATATAAAATGAAAAAACTTTTACTCTATTTTCTTAGTGCAATCCCTATCATTATGATGGCAAAGCTTTAATTCTAGGTGATGCTGCTCATGCCATGGTACCCTATTATGGTCAAGGCATGAATGCAGGCATGGAAGATTGCTCTATATTCTTTTCGATATTGAGTCAACCCCAAATGACTATAGAAAAGGCTTTAGAAAAATTCACTGAAACTCGATGGCGCGATGCTCATGCTATATGCGATCTGGCCATGTACAATTATGTTGAGGTCCATTAAAATCTTTTATTTTAACTTAATTTTTATTTTAACAAAAAAAATCATTTTAATTTCGCATATTTAGATGCGCGACTTAACAAAACGTTTCTCGTTTAAATGCCGTAAATTATTGGATACCACGCTATTTAAATTGTTTCCAAATTTTTGGGTGCCACTGTATAATAGTGTATCGTTTACAAGCATGCCGTACAGTGAATGCATTGCAAATCGTAAATGGCAGGATAAGGTAAGTCCATCACACTGTTGCTGTTTAGAAAACGAAACTTTTTAATTTTTTATAAATAATTTTTGAAGCACAAGATTTTCACATAAAAATTCTATTATTCCTTAATGGCTTTCCAAATCAAAAAATAGAAAGTTCTTAGTGTAAATCATAGAGTATTGCGGAAAATGCAAAAAGCGGAAAATTGCAAAATCTCTTCGCAAAAGTTGGAAAATTGAAAAAATCGATAATTGATTTTTTGTATGACATTCGTCATTTCGTCGATTCTGGCAACAATTCGGTTAAGATCACAAATTGTGTTGGCGGTCGAACTGCACATTCCACTTTGAAGCTGCCGATGAATCTTCTCACAGTTGACAAGCCAACGTGCCCAATAACCAAGAATTCGGCGGCAGGCTAATTGATGCGAGAATGCAAATTCATCATTTGGGATGAATGCACGATGACGCATAAACGATCTTTTGAGGCAGTTGACTGAACAATGAAGGATCCCCCCAGGGGCATATAAATATGGTCTTTATAGAATATTCCACTATATAGATTCAGTGCAACTGGGGAAAAAGGGAGCCCAGTCCCCTGAAGACAGGCAGGTGGTCAACTGGAAACTCCACTTTATTTCCACGGGGATCAGTGAGCCGCAGAGTTCATTATTTGTCTCTTTAGACATTTAATAGTTCTCTGACTGATCATTGAGGTTGGCCCCTATATGGGAGTATCGTGGTGGTTGTGGTTTTGCGGCCCCATAAGGGATTATGAAATTTAAGGTTGGCCAGTATCATCTCGCTGTTAATGACACCCTATGTGAATGAACCAGTCCAGCGAGCATGATTGACATGTGTTCTGGACAGGAGTTAGAAAGTCTCCAACTCTTTAGCAAGGTGCTATGGTTTGCAGACCTGCCCTGAAATCATTCAAGTTGCAACTAGGTGGTTCTGTTGCATAGAATTATGGCTTCGGCTATCTAGGACGCATGTATGACGTTCCAAATTATACAATAGTGGTTTGTCCACCATCTGATTAAGACTACATAGTCAGGCGCGGATGTAAAACAAATCACACTCTCTGAACAATGAAGGATTTACGAGGTGATTTAAGACGATTTGGTGGGGCTTTGATATTGCTCTCCGGAGATTTTCGCCAAACACTTTCAGTCATCCTCAAATCTTCTGCTGCCGATGAACTTAACGCATACCTGAAATCGTCGTCTATATCATTTTTTCCAGAAGTCGCAATTGACCACAAACATGAGAGTCGCGCTGCAATACGACCCATCGGCTGGCGAATTCTCGAGACAACTGCTGGAGCTTGGTAACGGCCAAATTCCTGTTGATGTTTCGACTGGGTTGATATCGTCCCCTTAAAAATTTTTGTGAATTCACATCGTCCAAGAAGGAAATTATCAGCAAAGTGTTTCTCGGCATTGCACAAAGTTACAAAAATCTAGATTGGATTGATGAACGAGCAATACTAGCAGCGAAGAATAGGAACGTCGATAGCTTACACTGAATTATTCAAAGTCAAAGCGCAGGACATACGTACATAACGTGATAAGATTTACAATTGCACCTGGCCGTAAGCCTTAATCAGATAGTGGTCAAACCACTGTGAATGAAAAGCAACGTCATTCACGCCCTAGGAAGCCGAAGACTAATTCTAGCAATAGGTCTTTGCTAGTTGCAATTTCAGCGGTTCCAAGGCAGTGTTGCAAACCGCTACTCCTTGCTGAGGAGCTGGAGACTATCCAACTCCTGGTCCAACACACATGACTAGCATGCTCACTGGATCCGTAGCATTCACCCGTAGGTGTGATTAAAGGCGAGATGATCCTGGCGCTTAAACCACAACCACCACGATACTCCCGAAGGGCCAACCTCAATAATTAGTCAGAGAAACAGCTAAAAGTCTAAAGAGACAATTAGCGAAAACTCTGCAGGCTACTGATTCCCGTGGAAATAACGTGGAGCTTCCAGTTGTACCCCCAGCAGCACAGGTCTAGATAGTCAAGTATTCTATAAAGACCAATAAATGTGACCCCAGGGAGGGGGGCAGGACATACGTAGAAGACGTGATAAGGTGATGGTGGCCATTACCACTGTGGATAGTATGTAGCGCCATCCTCGTCCTAGAAGGCCTTCGAATACGTATATCCTCCGGTCACTCCTAGTTGCAATTTCGAAAGCCCGAAGTAGGCCGCAGTCTTCACTCCTTGCTAAAGAGTTGGAGACTATCCAACTCCTGGTCCAGAACGCATGAAGCTTAATATAATTAAGAACACGTCGACATTCATACTCACTGGATCTGGACCTTTCATTGTGAATGATCCGACCCACAAACTCAAACGAGGACCTCAAAACACAGAGCCACCACGATATTCCCGAAGGGCCTACTTAAATAATCAGCCAGAGAACAGTTAAATGTCTAAAGAGACAAATAACGGAACTCTGGGGCTTACTGATTCCCGTGGAAATGACGTGGAGTTCCCAGTTGACCCCTGCTGCCTTCAGGGGACTGGACTCCCTTTTTCCCGCAGTTGCACAGGTCAAGATAGTCAAGTATTCTATAAAGACCGATAAATGTGCCTCCGAGGGGGGAGGACATACGTACAAATCTGTTGAATGCGTGTCCGACGAAAATGAAGCGACCAACTACCCGATGGAATTTTTGAACTCGCTTGATGTACTAGAAACTCCGCCGCATAATTTACAGCTGAAGATGGGATCGATCATTACCATGTTGCAGAATCTCGTCTCCTTCAAAATTGTGCAACGGTACGTGGTTGTCGGTCAAAAAACTAATGAGCAATGTAATTTAGAAGACAATCATCAAAAGAGGAAGTCCTTATCTAACGAATTCCCATTATTCCAAATGACCTTCCATTCCAATTTAAGCGGATTTAGTTTCCCGTTCGATTGGCATTTGCGATGACAATCAATAAGTCGCAAGGCCAATCACTAGAAGTCTGTGGGATTAATCTCGAATTTCCCTGGTTTTTGCACGGTCAGCTGTATGTTGCATGTTCGCGTGTTGGGAAACCGTCTTCGTTATTTGTTTTTGCGTCGGAAAACAAATCGAAAAACATTGGTCATCAAATCGCTCTCTACTGATTCCATTCAATTAAATCACATTTGTGTTGTGTTATTAATCTAAAGTTTTTCTGAAGGCTAAAATTGCGGCAAAAAGAAATTCGCCGGGTCCGCTAGTAGTTTATACATTTTTTTTTTCCTGAAGATGCCACTCAGTATTAAAAATATTAAAAATAAAATTAAAATTATTTTATTTTTATATGACGACCTTGTGTTAAAAAATCATTTATAAAATATTAAAAAAAACCAATTAAGTTGAATTATTAAAACTTTTTAATTTTTTTTTGTATTCCAGCTTCTTTCAAATTCATTTTATGTATTTTCCACATCTGCTGTTGTGGCAGCGGCTGTTTATGTTGGTAAAATATACGAACTCGACGTTAATATCTTTTAAATCCAAAGTTAGTGTGAACAAATTAGAAGAAGAAAATCTTCAGTTTAGAAAAAATATCCTGTTTAGCTTCTGGATTACTCCCAGAGCCCCAATATTGGTTGTAGTGAAACGTCGGTAGTACTTAATGCAATAAAAGTAAAGTGGGATTAAAAAGCTTAAATATATAATATTTATTTTAGTTAATTATACAAATAAGTATTTTTATTGTTTTTCTTATATTTATTTTTATTTGGGAATTATTAATCTGTTTCATCGTTGTCAATACCTGCCCATTAAGGCGGTTGCATTTTTAATAGCATTAAAAACCATATAAATGACGGCGGTAAGGAAAGGGTATAAGACCTTGATCGCCAAAGCCGTAACCATGACTTCCTCCATTATTTCCACCACCACCAAAACCTTTCCTTCCTCTGCTGCCACCAAACCCACCATGTCCACCAAAACCTCTACCAATACCTCCTCTCCCAGCACCAAACCCACCACCTCTTCCACCATCAGCACATCCCCTACCATTTGTTATTTCCATCAAATTAATTAAACCGATTAAAATTATAATCAATATAACGAACTTCATTTTACCGTTAATATGAATGTGAAAAGAAAATAACTGCGCGATACGTCTCTATTGTGCGATTTAGATTTAAAAACTGTTTTTTGCAACATTCTTTTTTACAAATTATCACAATTATGCTAATTATTTGTTAATCACAATTAACATTTTACAATAAATCTTTTGAGGAAAATTTCAATTTTAGTTTTTTGTATTTTGGAAATTATTACACGCAATTCTCCCGTTAGCTATGGCAAGTTCGATACACTTTGAACAAATTTCCAGTAGGATGAAATATAGAAGATGGTTAAATTTGAGGTTAGACAATAAATTGGCTTAAAAACGCAAATTTTTTTGACGACTTTTTTACGCCACTGTAAAGTAGAAATATGAAAATTAATAATGGAATGCGATGTCGAGCAATGTCTTCACAAAATATTGCAGCACATTTCTCAACAAAACTATGATTATCTTCTCGATAGAGCACTGAATTTCATCTTTCAGAGCAGTGGCGTTAACTCACCATAACGAGACGGCCAATTGACATCGTCCAATCGAGAAAATAGGGGACCGGGAAATTTCACATGCAATAACTGGATGGCTGTGTGGCTTGTGGCGCCGTATTACTAACTGCTGTTAACATTAGCCAAGTAGACATGAGACAGATGGTGAAGGTAAAAAGATAGTTACGGGAATCAACTGTCGTATAAGACAGCACAGCGACCAATGACCATGCCTTCATCACTGAACAGCCCCACCGACAGCCAATCTTTATTTTGATAATGAAAAACCAGTCAAGGTCTTTGTTAGGAATCGAAGCCACACGATTGCCATGGTTTGGTATTGTAGAGAACTCACTACATTCATTTTCAGGTCGATAATACCGCCTGGCCCATAAACCGCACCATACAGTGTCACTTTCTTTGGATTTTGTAGTTTCTGGCGAATGTTTGTGGATTTTGTGAACCTCATATAAGACAATTTTGTTTTTTTGCACAAGCGCCTAATAGAAAAAAGGCCTCATCCCTAAAGATGACTTTATTGAAAAATTCCTTCAGTTTTTCAAACAGCCAATTTACAAACGTTCGATTCAAAAAATGATCGGTCCGCTTTAATTCTTAAACGAGTTGAGCTTCATAAGCTTGAAGATTTTTTGTCGTTCGAATCAGCCCTCAGGGGATGACGACTACTCATGCAATTCATTGTAATAAACTAGGAAATTAGGTTATGAGGAGGAGAAAATAGGGAGAGTAGTGTTTGTGGACAGAAAAGGCCTTTGGAGGGAGTTTATTCCACGTACGAACTGTTCTGCTAAAAAACTAATTTTCCCTGTAATGCGAAGTGCGATTCACTGACCAATCGACTACAAATGGATGCGCTCTCTACGAAAATGGAGTCAAACACAAAAACATGCGAGTATCGGGAACAAGTTCCCTAATTTCGTTAGAGCACTTGCCATTGTAGTAACGATAAAACAGTGCGTCGATGGTCTAGAGAATCAATAGAGTTGGATACCCCACCATCCCAAATGAGACCCTTCGCCCTCTTCTGTATGCGGTCGAGCAACTCCAAAATAGACTTTGGGGGCGCCGACCTATACATGAGAGTTTTATTCCATCTTTGGACGGATATAGGTGGCATAAATAGTACAAAGATCATAGTGAAGTGAGTGGAGTGAAGTTTTTCTTATACCGTTTTAGAAAACCGAGTCACTTGAAACCTTTTTTGCAACCTGAAAATTGTGATTAGTCCACTGAATTTTCAGGCCAAGAACATCAAGAGCTTCCGATTATGTAACACCTATATCACCCATAGTAACAGGTGGAACATCATTTCCGATCACAGATCTATGCGTAAGCATGCATTATTGTATCTTACAGGCATTAAAATCGACTCTATTCAAATGACTCCATTCGGAGATTGTTGCGAGTTCATGATTGAGCGTATCATTCATGTTCCCCCTTTTAGAATTCAGCTCCATCTGCTTCGTTCTATTACTAAATGAATACGAATGACAAATGGTGCTGTCATCTGCGAAAGATTAAATAGCGTTGAAAGTTTGACAAAGAAGGTCATTTAGAAAAATAAAAAATAGAGTAGTAGAAACAATCCTGCGGTACCCCTGTATTAATCTTGAACTCGTTAGATAAAATCCCATCTATAACAACTTGCGATTCCTGAGAAAACTCTATATAAATCGGTAGATATTACCACCGACACCAAAAGCAATCAGTTTTGACAAAAGTGCATCAGGCCACACTCTATCAAACGCCTTGGAAATATCTAGAGCCACCTTACTTTCTCTGGAATGAGGTATGTGGAGTTGCACCATTGTTGCTGATAGGAAAGCCAGAAAATCATCGGTAGAGCGCCCCCTATCGGTGGATAAGTAAGCCGTTGGACTCCAGGTATATGATGACAGAATACGATGACTAACTTTATGCAAAAGGTTGCGCAAAGTATCTCTAGTGATCGACAAGTTGATGTTCCAGGCTTATTCTCAGCACTTTGGTGTACAGAGGCTATATTTAAATCACTATGCCTAATATTAGCATATTGTTGTCAGCAACAATACCGCCAGTTACGAATTTAGCGATTTAATTACGTACAGCCATCTCAGAAGGAGACGGATAACAAAAACAAACTTGTCGAATTTTACTGTAAAATTTTCACAATTAAATTTCTTTGGTGAAGAGTATAACGTTCCATACCCCCCACCAGATTTATAAGCTTTATGGATCACACAACCATCTAGACTTGTGTCTTCGGGGTTAAAAGAGAGCCCAGCCCCCTTCAAGGCTAGCAAGGGGCCAACTGGAAAATCCACTATATTTCAATGGGAAACAGTACAACCCCAGAGTTTCACTAATTGTCTTTTTAGCCTTTTAGCTGTTCTCTGACTGATTATTAAGGTTGGCCATTCGGAAGTATCGTGATGGCTGTTTGATTCGAGGCCCTCGTTTGAGTTTGTGGGTCGGATCATTCACAATGAATGGTCCAGTGAGTATGAATGCCGTCGTGTTCTTAATTATTACCCCGCAGGGGCACATATATAGTTTTAATGGAGAGCTACTATGTAGACCTGTGCAACTGGGGGAAAAAGGGAGCCCAGTCCCCTGAAGTCAGCAGGGGTACAACTGGAAACTCCACTTTAATTCCACGGCAATCAGTAAGCCGCATAGTTCGTTATTTGTCTCTTTAGACATTTAACTGTTCTCTGACTGATTATTGAGGTTGGCCCTTTATGAGAGTATCGTGGTGGTTGTGGTTTCGCGGCCCCATATCAGTCTATGGTTCTATGGTGGCCGGGTTCATTTCACCTTTAATAACACCTACCTGGTGAAATGTTCCCAGATCCAGTGAGCATGCTAGACATGTGTTCTGGACAGGAGTTGGAAAGTCTCTAACTCTTCAGCAAGGAGTGATGATTTGCAGCCCTGCTCTGGAATCATCGAAGTTGCAACTAGAAAGTTCTGTTGCATAGAATTATAGCTTCGACTTCCTAGGACGAGCATGACGTTCCAAATTATGCAGTGGCTTGGTCCCCCATCTGATTAGGGCTTCATGGCCAGGCGCAGATGTAAATCTAATCACAGAGTTGTTCTTAATTATATTAAGCTTCATGCGTTCTGAACCAGGAGTTGGATAGTCTCCAGCTCTGCAGCAAGGAGTAGTGGTTTGCAACCCTGCTTTGGAACTGCTGAAATTACAACTAGGAATGACGACCTGTTGCTGGAATTAGTCCTCGGCTTCCTAGGGCGTGAATGACGTTGCTTTTCATTCACATTGCTTTGATCACCATCTGGGCTTACTGCCAGACGCAAAAGTAAATCTTAAAATTTCCCAACTCTTTACTAAATAAATGTCGAAGGATGACAGCTTAATTCTTGATATTAATCATTTGACACATTTACTTGCTAGCTTCAAATTTGCCCACCCAATACAAAAACCTTTTATTTATTCTTATTGTATTGTTTTGTTCTGTTGTCAGCAACAATACCGTGAGCCTTAAATTAAGTGATTAAATTATGCACAGCGATCTCAGAAGCAGCCTGTTGACAAGGAAAAGCTGTTTGAAGTTTACGAAGTGATATAGTGAAATTTTCACCATTGTGATTGTGCAAATTTTCACAATTAAATTTCTTTGCTTCAGAGTTTAACATAACAATTTTTAAATTTCTTAGCTTTTTACTAAATATATTTCAAAGGATTACAGCTTAATTCGTGACATTATATCATTTGACAGACAATTTACTTGCGAACCTCAAATTTGCCCACCCTTTATATGCATACAAAACGATAATCACCGTTCACCGCTGACATTACTGCTTTAAAATCTTATTTATTTTTTTTTATTATTCTTAAAGAATATGAAGTTGAAGCAATTAACAAGTTAACTAGTTGCTCTACATTGTCTCTGGTGCCCTTCATGATATGAATAATTAACGGTATTTAGATTTAATTTGATACTTAAAATTTGCATTTTTTTTTTCATTTAAAAGTTTTGCTTCGCTTTTGAATGCAAAAATCAATGTTCATGTTGATTTTATTTTAATGTTTTCAAAATGTAAATAATAATTAAGGACTTTTTTGTGTATTTATCAACATTCCCATACACACACACACATATGCACACACGTATACATTAGGGAACAGTAGAGATATATAAAGAAAAAAATGCCGTTACTTTAGAGTTTAGTAGTGAATTAAATGTTAAACTAATTTGAACAATAGAAATCGTAATAATGGAAATACTGCGTTCACCATATCAAAAGGACATACCGAAATCGTTTAAACTGGAAAACTCTCAGGGTGAAGAAATATTAGTGGGAGTCTATGCAAAAGTAATAAAACATTTTGCTGACTATATGAATTATGATTTGGATCTGGTGGAAGGAAATGAATTGAAAATGTCCGAGATACAAAGAAATATTCATAATAACATCTTCAATATTTCGGTACTGAGTGGAACATATGTACGCTTTGCTGCTATTGACTTTTCATATCCTTTAGAGTGGTCAAATACTTGTGTAATGGTACCAGCTGAAGATGAATTACCCAGATATTGGTATATTGCCTGGCCATTTGGTCGTTATATTTGGACTTTTCTAGGATTATCCGTAATATATGTGGCCTATCTAATGACTTATTTAAAACATCCTGCCAGCAATTTTGGCACAAATCTGCTAAACAGCCTTTCCCTGGTTATGTACAATTCGAATGCCAGCTTTCGTTTAACTAATATTTCGTTGCGTTTGCAATTATTTTACACTCTACTGCTGTTATTGGGATTTATATTGTCCGGCTATTATTGCAGTTATCTAACTGTTTATAATATGAGACCGGTGTTTCAGCCATTTATTAAAACAATCGATGATGCCTTAGAGGCCAATTTAAAAATTTTAGTTCCAGTCGATATAATGGAAGAGCTAAAAAGTAATTCCTATGTTAATTTAACACGTCTCTCAAAACTGTTAAAGGTGACCAGTTCTAGTGATGTTTCAGAGCGAATTAAAAAAATAGATCGATCATTTGCTTATATTGTGCCTCGCACACAGTGGATTTTTATATCGAAACTTCAAAAAAATCTTATACAACCAGTTTTTAAACTCTCCGACATTTGTTTTGGCAACGTCTTCAATGCCTATCCCATACAATTGAATGCCAGTTTCGCTGAATCTTTAACGATTTTTATTATGTTAATCCAACAAAGTGGTCTATGGTTTTTGTGGGATGATGAAGGTTTTCTTTTCGCTTTGAAATATGAAAATTACGAATTGCTGGAAGACTCATATCCAGTGGATCCATTAAATTTATATTATTATAGAATTGCCTGGATTATTTTAATTGGTGGTTTATTGTTAAGCATCTTGTGTTTTATTATTGAAATATTAGCTTTTAAGTATAATTTAAGTTTAAGCAGTTTAAAGACTCGTTGCCGTAACGAAATTAGTGTATAAAGATTATTGTGTGAATTTAAATAAAGCTGGCAACTCTTCAACAAAAGTAAGAAAACAAAAACCTAAACTCATCTTTAAATATATAATTCTACTGTACATGTGTTGTGACTGAACTTCTCCTAAACGGCTGGACCGATTTGCATAGATTACATTACGAGGCGGTCCAATTGGACAACGGGCGTGGTACCTCCCATATAAGCCACAAATTAAAAATCTATTATTTCTGCTCCTGACAACGGTATTTGCACAAAATTTGGTACGTCGGTTTGGTGTGCATTTTTTAAGCGCTGCTGCAAATATGGCAGGGATTTTATAAAGGGGCGTGGTACCTCCCATACAAACCATAAACTAAGAAACCAATATCTCTGCTCCTGCTAACGGTATTTCGGTTGAGTGAACATATTTTAAGTTCTGCTGCAAATATAGGCGGGATTTGATAAAGACGCGTGGTACCTCCCATACAAATCTTCTTTATGTACATAATTCTACTGTACGTGTGTATGTCACAGAATAAATTTTTTTGCATGCGTTTGGGTGCCACCTTGGATGGTTTACATTCACAAACCTGCCCGGCAGATGGCGCTGCAGTCGGTATCCAGGATATGCAACTACACGACTAGATCGACTTGAATGAATTTTTTGTGCGCTGTGTTTTGATATTATATTGTCGCATTTACGCACCCCCCGGAGGCACATTTATCGGTTCTTATAGAATACTCGACTATCTGGACCTGTGCAACTGGGGGAAAAAGGGAGCCCAGTCCCCTTAAGGCAGACAGGGAGTCAACTGGAAACTCCACTTTATTTCCACGGGGATCAGTGAGCTCGCAGAGTTCATTATTTGTCTCTTAAGACTTATAATAGTTCTCTGGCTGATCATTGAGGTTGGCCCCTATATGGGAGAATCGTGGTGGTTGTGGTTTCGCGACCCCATAGCAGGTCTGTTTTTATGGTGGCCAGGATCATTTCACTGATAATGACACGCATGGTGAATGATCCAGTCCAGTGAGCATGCTTGACATGTGTTCTGGACAAGGAGTTAGAAAGTCTCCGACTCTCTAGCAAGGTGTAATGATTTGCAGACCTGTACTGAAATCATTCAAGTTGCAACTAGGTGGTTCTGTTGCATAGAATTATGGCTTCGGCTATCTAGGACGCATGTATGACGTTCCAAATTATACAAAGTGGTTTGTCCACCATCCGATTAAGACTTACAGTCAGGCGCTGATGTAAAACAAATCACCTCTGTCGCATTTACGCAAATATTGAGCGTTGTTTACTTCAAAAATACACACACGCCATAAATTCGTCGCCAGCCGCCAACTGCCTCCAACATGCCTTGGCGGATGACGGTGAAAGGCCCAAAGTAGCATGGACACACTTACTGCCGCCGTTAAAACAGTCGCGGTGGGCATCGAGCTTATCTGTTTGCGCTTCTTCTTCGTGATCTCACAAATTCGTTCTCAATGGGTCAACTAGTACCATTTATAATTCTACAATTACCGATAAAGCTTTTTTATTTTTAAATAATTAAAAACCAAAAAATAGAACAGAGCTATAAGGACCGTGGTAAGGAAAGATATAAAACCATAGTCATCAGAGTTATAACCTCGAGCTCCACCAAAAACTTTACCGCCATTAAAATCTCCACTAATCTCCTCTTCTGCCGTCAACAAACCCACCATGTCCACTAAACTCTCCTTTACCAGAGAAAAATTTAGTTTAAGTTTTTTGTTAACTTTTATTAAAACGAATAAAAATGCCGAGTTAATTTTCTATTTTAGAAATAGTTTTATTCAATTCTTTCTTTTAGTATGACATATCAAATTCGAAACACTTTGAGGTTAGAAAGAAAATTTTATTCACATCAATGTAAAACAGAAATATGGAAATTAATAATGTTATATGTGGTCAAAGAAATGTCCACCTCTAGCACTTCGATGTCATACATCCGAAAATTGTACGTCGCTAATCTCGTTAATGTAGCGCAGAATTTTATCCTTCAGAGCGTAAGTTGTTTACGTAGGCCAGGTTTTTCAAATGGCCCTAAAGAAAATAATCTAACGGCGTTAAATGACATGAACGAAGCGGCTAATTGTCATCGCCAAATCATCGCCAAATTCTCATGCAATTTCTTGATAAGATTTACATCTGCACCTGGCCATAGGCCTTAATCAGATGGTGGTCAAACCGCTCGTAATGAAAAGCAACGTCATTCACTCCCTAGGAAGCCGAAGAAAAATTCTAGCAACAGGTCTTTCCTAGTTGTAATTTCAGTGGTTCCAAAGCAGGATTGCAAACCACTACTCCTTGCTGAAGAGCTGGAGACCATCCAACTCCTGGTCCAGAACACTTGACTAGTATGCTTACTGGATCCAAATCATTCACCCGTTGGCGTTATTAAAGGCGAGATGATCCTGGCCCACAAAATCAGTTCATGTTTAGGGCCGCAAAAACCGCGATACTCCCGAAGGGCCAACCTCAATAATCAGTCAGAGAAACAGCTAAAAGTCTAAAGAGACAATTAGCGAAACTCTGGGGCTTACTGATTACCGTGGAAATAACGTGGAGCTTCCAGTTAACCGCTGCTGCCTTCAGGGGACTGGGCTCCTTTATACCCCCAGGTCTAGATAGTCAAGTATAAGACCGATAAATGTGCTCCCGGGGGGGATTTCTCATGCAATAACTGAATTGTTTGGATGGCTGAGTGGATTGTGGTGCCGTCTTGCTGAAACTAAAGATCACATTAATGATGTTATCATTAGTCAATTGTGGAAAAATGGTTGTTATTGCTTGGTAGCGCAGATAATTCACATCGACAGCACTTCCTTGATCATTTTCGATAAAAAAAAAGACAAACCGATGATGCTGCGTAATCACAAACCGTACCAGACGAGAACTCTTTGTGGATTTTGGGAATTCCATATGTCTCTTCGCTTCCCCCACCCCCCGGGGATACATTGATATGTTTTCACGAAATCTCACCGTTTTTACATGTGTCAACGGGGGTAAAAGGGAGCCCAGTCCTTTTCAAATCTAGCAGGAGCCAACTGGACAATTCCACTATATGTCCACGAGAATCAGTAAAGCTCTGGGGCGCTCAGCTACTTTTCTTTGTAGCCTTTTAGCTGTTCTCTGACTGATTATTGAGGTTGGCCCTTTGGGAGTATCAGGGTGGTTGTGGTTTCGAGGCCCGCATGATTGCGGTTGTGTTCTTAAATTTTATTAAGTTTCATGCGTTCTGGAGTTGGCCTGCTCCGGTTTTTTGAAGTTGCAACTAGGAGTGACTGGAGGCGAGGATGACGCTACATTTCAATTTTTGGAAAGATTAATGGGTCTTTTCTAAGGCCTCGAAAAACTTAAGCATAACCATTACAATAATTCAGGAGTTCTCAACGAACTCCTATTTCCCTTGATTCCCTTAGTTGAGTTATAGTCAAGGTTCGAAGATCCATTTCTTTCGTTCATACCTCCTTGCTAAAGATGATTCACAAGCGTTCGGCGCACAAAATGGTCAGTCGGCATTAATTATTGAACGAGTTGAACTTTATAAGCGCAAAGATGAAGATCTTTATGCAAACTGTTGCGTAAAGTGCGTCTAGTGATGTCCAATTGCTGCAAACATCGAAGAGTTGATATTTTCCAGGATCATGCTCAATACTTTGCTGTACAGCGGTAGTGTATTATTTTGGTTTATTATCAGCAGTAATACCGTGAGCTTCAAATTCAGCGATTAAATTACGCACAGCGGTCTCAGAAGGACCCTGCTTACAAGGAAAAGCTGATCGTTTTTTACGAAGTGATAGAGGGAAATTTATACAGTAAATGTTTACAATTAAAATTCTCTGCTTAAGAGTATAACGTTTCATGCTTAAAGTTGCCCAACTTTTTACTAAGTAAATGTCGAAGGATGCCAGCTTAATTCTTGACATTTACTCATTTTACAAACAATTTACTGTCTAACCTCAAATTTGCCCATTACTTTACGTTGGTTACAAGTGCAAGTATATAAAATTACGAAGTAAAGGGTGTCCCTACAAGTAATGAAATTCGATTTATATATAGGATACACCCATACCCCGGTTTGCGTCGCTAATTGGGACCGGAGAAATGAGACGCAAACCGAAACGACGCAAATCGAAGCCGAATTTTTAAGTTTTTTTTTAGTTTCATTCAATTAGTTCAGGTTTTAAAGATTTAAGCTAAAATAAAAGATTTTTCAATGAAAATATTTTTTTTTATACATTTTTTTAATAATCTTTATTTAACATATAACAATTAATAAACAATACTAAAATAAAAGATTTTTCAATGAAAGTATTTTTTTTATTTATATATTTTTTTAATAATCTTTATTTAACATATAACAATTAATAAACAATATTTGAAAAACATAACAAAAATACTTATTCATTTTAAAATTAAAAATAAAAAAATTCATAGAATTAGAGCAAAAGTCTATAAAATCGTGTTAATTCTTTACATATTCTGAGCTCGAGTCAACCAAATCGATTACCATTTCTGTGGATGGATTTGTCAGTGTTGCAGAATTTTTTATAAAATTATCTAAAGTTGTTTGAATCGTAACAGACTTTTTTTTCATATAAAGTTCTTTATAACAATTTATAGCGTTATTCACACTTCTAGAAACTTTTGAGCTGCGATCATCGTCTGGGTCATTGCTTTCAAAAATTTCCATTGCTTGCGCTATCAACTGCATCCCTTCCGAAATTTTAGTAGCAGTAAGTTTTTTTTCTTCTGCTTCGACTTCTAGTGGAAGTTCTTCATCGTCTAGCGCATATTTACTTTGAACTTCAATCAAAGCTTCGTTATTCAGGTCCTCGTCGTATAACAAATGTTCATTAATATCTTGTTCTTCCATTCCATAAAAATTATTATTTTTGGCTATGTCCGCAAGCTCTTTACATATTAGTGGAATGTCGTAAATGGCTTTTGTATCTTTGAGAACACATTCAGGCCACAATTGGCGCCAAGTTCCATTCATTCATGATTCTTTCACTTCTTTCCAAGAAAGATTTATATTTTCAATAGCCATCATGATGTTGTAACTTTTCCAAAACTCATTCATGGAGGGCAAATTATCTCCATCAGTTGCTTTTAGAAGCTGACTAAAAGTTCGTCGTAGATAATATAACTTGAAATTAGATATAACACCCTGATCCATCGGTTGTAACACGGATGTGGTATTTAGGGGCATAAAAACAACTTTAATATTTTCCGAATAATCGTCGGAAAATATTGGGTGACCTGGTGCATTGTCAAGTAACAGTATCACTTTGAACTCAATATTTTTTGAAGAACAGTAAGCCTTTATCTCGGGAGCAGCACAATTTTCCATCCAGTCTCTAAATAAGGTAGCGGTCATCCATGCTTTTTTATTTGCACGCCAGTGGACTGGAAGTTGACTTTTTTCAACATTCTTCAAAGCTCTCGGGTTTTCAGAATGATAAATTAAAAATGGCTTAAATTTAAAATCACCAGCTGCATTTCCTCCTAAGAGAAGTGTAAGTCTATCTTTACTACATTTATGGCCAGGAGCAGATTTCTCGGATTTGGAAATATACGTTCGCTCTGGCAAACGCTTCCAAAAAAGTCCCGTTTCATCAGCGTTTAAAACTTACTGCGGGGAATATCCACCTTCCTCAATAATCGCTTTTAGTTCAAGTTTAAACTTTTCAGCAGCTGAATTATCTGCACTAGTGGCTTCTCCTTTTAATAGAATGCTATGCAAATTTGCGCGGGTCCTAAAACGATCAAACCAACCTCTGCTTGCTTTAAATTCCTCAGCACTTTCGGCACATGATAAAGGATAATTTTCCTTCAAGTCCTCAAATATCGATCGGGCTTTATTTTGAATTACCATTTGGCTTAAAGGCACTCTTCGCTGATTTTGATGTTTTATCCAAATCATAAGAAGTGACTCTGTTTTTTCTAATAGAGGTCCTCTGATTTTTGTAACTCGTTTGTGTTGCTGCGATGTTGCGGATTCAGCAAATTTTTTAATTTTTTCGGCGTCTCGGGAGCAAATAGATTTTATTGTGGAAGGGGCTAATCCAAGGTTTCTCCCAATATCAACAGACTTTTCCCCTGATTTAAAACGTTTTAAAATGTCCAGCTTTTGTTCCAAGCTTATCTGCTTTCTTTTTTGGTTCATTTTTTAAATTTTAAGACCGAACTTAACCCCACCACATGAGTACTCACGACGTTCAACATGCATACAACGTGTACCTGCAATTTTATATTCAACTTAAACGGGAAATCCCCTTTTTCTGTTTTAGCTTTGTAAAAACATTTCTATTCCAGCGACGCAAATCGAAGCACATGCGACGCAATATCGAAGCCATGCGAAGCAAACTGAAACAAAAACGACGCAATATCGAAACCTCAGAAATTTCCAAACGACGCTATATCGAAACGACGCAAACTGAAGCGTCGCAAACCGGGGTATTGGTGTAATTATCAGAGCCATTTTAGAAGGGCAGTTGAAGTGGCTTGGCTAAAATAACACAACTAAAATTTAAAATTAAAGGGTGTCCTCATAGGTGATTTTATTTGATTTATATAAAGTTGAAATTTAAACAAAGCGTATAAAAGAATTTTAATTTCATTAATTGTATTATTAAAGCAGAATTAAATATTCGAATATAAAACAAAATAAACGGTAGAATAAATTATTATGGGGAAAACACAACTATATTCCCCTATATATTCCCCTATCGCGTTCATGGCTGATTACTGATTTTAAACCAAATTTTGGTTATAAAAATGTGGCCTTTATTTTTTGACGTCTTTTATTTTGTGAAATTGGTTGGAAAAATTTTGACGTTTTATTGAAACGAATTAATGTAAAAATAATTGATGTGAAAAATTAAATAAAATATTTACCAAGTTTGTTACCTAGACAACTTCTTGAGCTTAACCTTTTCTTTAGTTATTCTCAAAACTGTTTTATGGATTAAATCTTAAAAAAATGTAAATTGGAATTTTTAGTACATAATTTGGGAATTTGCTCCGATCGATCAAATACATATCAGGAAATGTACGAGAGCTTGTAATTTCACCTAAATATCACTTTTAACTAAAGTATAATGATATTTCACAAAAAATATAAATGAAAAAAATTATCAAAAAAATTCAAGCAAAAATGTAAATTTAAGTCCTGAAATTCTTAAAAACCTTTAAATTTATTAAAAAAAAAACAAATTGTGATTATTGAACTAACAAAGTTTTATTAAATAAATCTAAAATTCAGCAAAGTATTGAAATAAAAAAATCTTTAAAATGCCAAAAATCAAAATTTTAGTATTAAAATTTCGTAAAAAACCTCATTTTTAAAAAAAAGTTCGACATATTCGACATAAAAATCACAGTTTCAGTAAAAACAGAAAATCTTAAAAAAAAAATAGAAAGTTGTAGCTAAAATGACAATTCACACTGTAAAGCAATCACTTATCTGCTGGCTATTTTCTTAAAATAGTCTTAACGTTACGGTATTACTTTATACAAATAGCAACTCTATTAATGTTTCTTATTATAACAGCCAATCAGCTGTAAGGTATTTTAATTACTTACCGCTGTAGTTACTACAGCCAGCGCTTTTTAACGGGAATTTGTATTACAGTACATGCCTGGCAATATAAATTTAGTATACTTTCAGGCTCAAAAAAATATACTTTAATACAAGTCAACAAAATAAGTGATTATTTTAAGATTTCATTTGTAAATTTAAATTTTTATCTAAAAACTACACTTTTAAAAATTATTTTATCAATATTTACACACTTTCTGTTTTTCGACAGTTTTGAAAGAAATTAATGATAATAATGATTTTATATTTTCAAAATTTGCTACGCAATAATTTTGTATACATTTTTTCAAGAAATAAGCTGCATCCCCGACTTTTCCCCTATCTCGATCGTATATTGTGGGATATGTTTACGCCGATTAATTTAGTCCTAGTATACATTGTGCGATTTTTGTCACTGCAATTCTTAGTTTGTATGTAAATGATGGATCTAGAAATACTAGGGGAAGAGAGGAACTAAAAAAAAGTACAAGTTACAAAAATTTGGCGGGAGCATTTTATTGACACAATGCAGCGAAAGTATTTTAATGCGACCGCCAAGCTGAGCTAAGGACCTTTTTAATCTTACTTGAGTAGTTACGGATTTTTTGCAAGAAATCTAAGTGAACTCAATTATCATATAAGACTAGCCTTATGCTGGTTTTTCGACCATGAGAGCCATGTTTTTAATAGCAGACGAACCTTTAGGGACCAACACGGTTTTATAATATTTGAACGCTTCTTTGGCATATATACTATTTTGAATTACATGTAGGTGCTACTGTCACTGAATAAGAGCGACACAAAGCTGACTACTAGATGGTTTATCGGATGTCTGCATATCGGTTTCTTCCTCACGTACTTTATGAGTGTACTGCATTAGGATCTCCCCTTCTTTAACAAGTCAAAAGTTTGCTGCTTTATAACTTTTTCCGTACAGTATTTGCAGAAACAAGCCATATCACTATCGATTTGTATTTTTATCCTCTATCGAATGTATATAGCCGTTAATGTGCTCAAGGAATAGTTTTTGAGTTATTAATGAAAAACAAAAAAAAATTGACGATTTTTTAACAATTTCAGAAATTTGCTGCCTTATAACTTTTTCCGTAAAGTCTTTTTAGAAACAGGATATATCACTATATATACGTATTTTTATCCTCTATCGTTCGTATATAGTGCTATTTGTGCATGCGCAATAGTTATCGGGTTATTAATGGAAAACTGAAATTAAAAATTTTTAAAACAACTTCGAAATGATTAACGTACAGTGCCTCCGTTTCTTAACTAACAAAAGTAACAACTAGAAAATCTGATTCTACGATCTACAGGCTTTTCAATTCATATTTTTTAATTAAAATACAATTTAAATTAACTATTAAAAATCGATTTCAAAAATGGTATATTTTTGACATAGTTTGTTTACATATTTCTTCTTGCACATGGCGGTTTTTCCATCTCTCTTGGAAATAGACCGTTCTGTGCAGCTCTGCAAAAAGTCAGAGATTGTTATCTTTTCCTACGTTGATAAAGTTTGTGTTCTTCTCCCCGATTATTTTTATATGAGCCTCTTCACCTTAGATGAAAACAACTTTTGTTCTTGCCAAAACACACGAGACTAAAGGCCGGGGCACATAGAATCCGTTATATGTCATACCTTGTATTTTTCAACTGAGAAGTATGTTGAAATACACGTTTTCTTATCAGCGTTGTCACATTCAATACGTCTCCGTCACCGCAAAGTACGAAAGTTGGCCAGCTTTTAACTTTTGACGTACGTTGAGTACTTTGATATTTTTCATTTGCTTTTTCTTCTGGTTTTTTTTTATTGTAGTAAAATATTTTTAAAATAAATTATAAATAATAATAAATAGTGGAATACAAATACCATTAATAGAAAGCCTAAGATGTCGTCTTACTCCATTTCAAATGTGCACTTTAACAAAACTTTGCAGCAAAAAATATAAAATAAGACAAACTAAAAAAAACAGCTGATTTCTTATCCGACAACAAAGTACTCATTGTGCCAACGTCATCCGTCGTTACTTTGGCTTCAGTTGAATACGTCAAAGTATAACGCATGACGGCTTCTATGTGCCCCGGCCTTAAAAATCGCTCTGCAAAAAAACAGATAAGACCTGTGTTTTCATAGGTGTATGTGTATTAGTTTTGTTCTCGTTGTGCAGGGTTGAAGCTGGTAGAAAAATTGTGCCAACCAAAAACTACTCTCTTCACAGAAAATGCCAACAAATTGCCATGGCAGACCAGCACAACTAATTCAATGTAAACAGGCTCTATTATGATTATCAACTTTTTGTGTAGTACCATTTTTTGCAACTCTGTTTAAAAGTTTGCCGTAAATTGTATGAGTTGTCCTACGTAAATAAAACAAATTTTTCTTGTTTTTCCCTTTTATTATCCTGAAATACAATTTCATCTCATGTGCACGAGCGGTTTTTAAATTGGCGCGAGTTTAAAACTCAAGTTAAACATAAATACAATTTTAAAACAAAAGATTTCAATTTTTTGGTCACAAAGTAACCACGTGTCGTAAAACAATCGCACACTGCTAATATTAGACGAAATGGATAAGACTAAAAATAAATTATGTAATGTGGCCCTAGTGACCGCAGCCGGTGTTGGATTACTTTTATTAGTAGCTGCAAAACGCAGACTCATTTTTAGTTACTTTAAAACAGAAAGGAATCCATTGAAATACAAACGCATAGAAGTTGTTCAAACGGTAAATGATTGCCAGAGGGTGATAGGTCAACTTAAAAAGTGAGTAAAGTAACTGTATTTAACAAACTACAAACACATTTTATTTGGAAAAATTTTGTTTAGGCACTGTGATAAATTAAAAGTCTTGGGTTTCGATTGCGAATGGGTTACGGTCGGTGGCACCAGGCGTCCAGTAGCATTGCTGCAGTTGTCTTCTGGCGACGGTTTGTGTTGTTTATTCAGACTTTGTTGTATGAAACAAGTACCAAAAAGCTTGAGAGATATTTTAGAAGATGATAATATTCTTAAAGTAGGAATTGCTCCACAAGGTGATGCACAAAAATTAGCTTACGACTATGGTGTGGCTGTGGCCAGTACATTTGATTTAAGGTTTTTAGCTGCATTAACAGGCAAAAAATCTGAAGGTCTAGCTAAGATGGCGAAATCTGTATTAGGTGTAGAGCTTGTGAAACACTGGCGTTTGGTTTGCTCTGACTGGGAAGCCAATGAGCTAAGTGAGAAACAGTTAGAATATGCTGCTAATGACGCTTTGGTTGCTGTTGAAATTTTCAAAAGTTTATGTAAAGATCCAGTGTTACTTAAAGGCTTTTGGCAAAAAAATAGTGATTTCGAGTATATCCGACATAAATTGGCACCTTTTTATGAAGTTAGTTTCAGAGATAGCTTTATAGCTGATTTATCCCTGGGAGAGACTTCGAAAAAGAATTTAAAAGTTAAAATTGAGCGAAGTGATGTTAAAAAATCACAATCTAGAGGCATGAGCACAAGATCAAAAGCTTTGTATGATAATTGTTTATTGGAAGCGCCGGATGGTGAACTCTTGTGCACTATTGACAGACGTAAGGCAAATTGGTATTTAGATCAGAATCTTGGAATTGAAGTATTGTCTGAACCTTTTACTGTCAGACTTAATTTTGAACCTGCTGGCAGAGCAGTAGGAGAAGTTGGCAAATATTATCAAACTCCAAAAGAAAATAAATGTGTTGTGTGCGGCCAAAAGGAATCTTTCAGGAGGAAAAACATCATTCCTCGTGAATACCGAAAACATTTTCCCGGTATAGTATTTTTTTATTTATTTTTGTTGTGGTAAAAATACAATTTTAAAAAATTTTAAATTTTTACATTAACAGAAGTCCTAAAATCACATACTTCTCATGATGTTGTATTGCTGTGTCTGAACTGTCATCGATTAAGTAATATATCTGATTTAAAAATTCGTCATAAACTTAGTAAAATGTGTAATGCACCTTTAACATGTGAAGAACCCCATAACTCTGAAGACCTTCAAAAACTCAAGTAAATATATAATATAATAAATTATTAATTTATCCTTTGTTTTATACATCAAAAATATATATTGCAGACAAGTAAAATCTGCGGCTAGAGCTTTATTAAAATTCAAAAACCAAATCCCTGAAGAAAGGATAAAAACTTTGGAAAGCATTGTCCTAAAGCATTATGTAAAAGAAACTGAAATTAATTATGATCTGCTGCTCGAAGCGTCCGAGATCGAAACCAAGGATAATAACGAAAATGCTTACCAGCACGGTGAACAAGTTGTTAAAAAATTCCAAACGGAACTTGGTGGCCTTCTACAATTAGAAAAAATTTGGCGGGAGCACTTTATTGACACAATGCAGCCAAAATATTTACCATCGCTTTGGAATGTTAATCATAGTGAAGACAGGTGAGAAAAGTCAAACATTGATTTTTTACTTTAAGACAGTGTTTTCAATCTTTTTCAACCGAACCCCTTGATGCTGAACTATTTTAATGTGACAGCCAAACTGAGTTAAGGACCTTTTTAATCTCACTTGAGCTAAGGTCTAGAATAGTCATGAATTTTTTGCAAGAAATCTAAGTGAACTCAATTATTTTAGAAGACTAGCATTATTTTTTTTTAATAAAGAGAAGTAGCACTTTAGGCAACAATGCCTATTTAGTCAAGCACAGGGCTACATTCTCAAGGAAAGGGATAGAGAAGAGATGAAACAGGTGGTGAAAGTAGAAGGATAGACAGAAATTAACTGTCGTATAAGACAGCACAGCGACTAGTGACCAAGCCTTCATCACTGAGCAGCCCCACCGGCAGTCAATTTTTATTTTTGTAGTGCAAAAAAAAACCAAGGTCTTCGTTGGGAATCGAACCCACAACGCCCAGACTGACAAGCTAGTACAGTACCTACTAGCCACCCCCCGGGGGCACATTAATGGTTTTAATGGAGAGCTGCTATGTAGACCTATGGAACTGCGGGAAAAAGGGAGCCCAGTCTCCTGAAGTCAGCAAGGGTACAACTGGAAACTCCACTTTATTTTCACGGGAATCAGTAAGCTCGCAGAGTTCCGTTATTTGTCTCTTTAGACATTTAACTGTTCTCTGACTGATTATTGAGGTTGGCTCCTATATGGGAGCATCGTGGTGGTTGTGGTTTCGCGGCCCCATATCAGTCTATGGTCTTATGGTGGCCGGGTTCATTTCACCTTTAATAACACCTACTGGTGAAATGTTCCCAGATCCAGTGAGCATGCATGTCTTCTGGACAGGAGTTGGAAAGTCTCCAACTCTTAAGCAAGGACGAGCATGACGTTCCAAATTATGCAGTGGTTTGATCCACCATCTGATTAAGGCTTCATGTCCAGGTGCGGATGTAAATCTAATCACACAGTACCTACTAGCCTACCTACCTGTTTTCTGACCATGAGAGCAACGTTTTTAATAGCAGACGAACCTTTAAGGACCGACACAGTTTTATGGTATTTGAACCCTTCTTTGGCATATCTACTGACTATTCTGGAGAGAAAAATGTTTTTTAGGCAGAAGCAAAATTTCTTGGCATTCAAAAGCTGTCGTAGGGCTAATGCAATTAAAGCGTTTAATTGCTCTATTTCGAATTAGATCTAGGTGCTACTGTGGCTGAACAAGAACGACACAAATCTGATTACATACATTAATTTAGAATAGGGTATGCTGAGATCAAAACTTACCATCCTTTGTACACCACACTTTTGTTCCCTCACGCTGTAGTGGTAATCCTTCCAACATCGTGATCCACCCAGAAGATTCCTGTGAAGCGATCCTAGATTTCCGTAAAAATTCACATCCTGCGAACAATCAAGTAAACTAAATACAAGATTCCCGAACATTCGATGACGTCCCAAGAGGAAGTAGATCAAATATTCGCAAAGTGGGAACAATATTTGAGATCGGCGGAGTACACACCAACCGCACGAAGCGTGGAAGAACCAGAAATACCAGTGTACATTCCAACTCCGATCAATGCTGGGCCGAAGCCAATATCCATCGAAGAATATAGGAGACGGCAACAATCCAAACAAGCAGTAGATAACACCAACATCCAGGAACCAGCGATCCAAAAGACAAAAAAGGGCAGGAAAGCAGTACCAACTAAGGAAGGCGATAGCGATCCTATACAAAAAATTAAATATAGCAACAAGCATTGCAGAGAAGACAACCATAAAAAAACAAATAAGAGACATAAGAAAACCATGAATTAGTTAATTTTATATATATATATATATATATAATAAACAAAAATGAAAAAGAAACAATAATATTTTTAATACATGTTACAAATAGAATATTCAAAGAAGTAAAACTGTTATGGTAGGTCCCATTTGGGGAAATAAAATAGATAAAAATATGGGTAAACCCCAGAGTAAAATCGAGTTACAGGAAAATATAGTAACGTACGGAGAAGCCAAAAATGAAAAAATGTTACCAGACCATATATTAACTTTAATAATAGTAATAATTATACTATTTGTAGCATATAAGATAAATAAATACCTTAAAAATTATGCACTAATAAGTAATTTACAATTATTCGGATTCATTTTTAATATAAGCAATTTCATTTCGTGTTTCCTTGAGTCTTGCTATCTATGCTATGTTGATTTTATGAAAAATTCTCATAAAATCAGTTTGGCTTTGGATATAAGACTCTTAGGTTTGTCTATACAATATTGGGGTAAAATTCACTGATGAGCTACTTGAGCAATAGTGAAATTGCAATATGGATGTGCTCTCCCCCATTACAATACATTTCAAATATTTTTATTTTTATTTGAATAAATGTTTTATGAGAATATCATAAGATGTTTATTTTTTAATAAAAATTTTTGTAATAAATATTTTATGAGAATATCATGAAATATTTATTTAAAAGGAATCAAGCACGAAATGAAATTGCTTATAATTATGTACTAAAATATAACAATAATAATACGGTTAATACAATAAATGTGGTGGCGGCAGTATAAAAATAGGTAGCTTTTACTAAATACACTTGAATGGAGGAAAATCTCGGTAAATTAAGAGACCTCTGGAAAATATTAAAAAAGAACCCAAATAGAACATAAACTATAAAAACTATACAAAGCAAACTAGATTACATAGAAAACATAAGGGAACAATTCCAAATAGAACTATTGAAACATAAAAATATAGATGAAACTCTAGCATTAAAATTAGAATTTAATAACACATATACAATAATTAGAACATTATTACTAGAAAAATCAAAAGGAACTGAGTTCAAAAATAACAAAATGGCTTCATTTAATTTAGACACTGTTTCAAAAGCTCTGCCATTATTTGCGGGTAGTTATGAAGAATTAGAAAGTTTCCTAGTCACTGCAGAAATCATCAATAAAACTCTATCCGATGTAGCAAAAATTGACTTTCTTCAGTATGTTAATCATGCTAAGCTCACTTCAACAGTAAGAACTGCAATAGGAACTTACTCAAAACCTGAAGATTTCCAAGCCTTAAAGAGTCTGCTACAAAATAAACTCATTTCATTGTTCCAAGGTAAAATGACAATAAATACTTTCAGAGATAAAATAACTGCAACAATAGATAGCTTAAACAAATTAGGGATTGAAGAGTTAGGAAATGAGACTACACAGGCAGAAAAAAATGTCATAATCAGATTAAACAACAAATTAGCCTTAGACACTTTCAAGAAAGGACTAAATGAGCACTTTAAATCAACCATATACGCTGCTCGCCCAAATAACCTGCAAGAAGCATCAGAACTTGCATTAGAATTGGAAAATGGAAACAGAACAAACTATAATTCCATACTGCATGTCCGAAATCAATATCAACCCAATAACAGATTCAACACAAATAATCCCAATCTACACAGAAATTATAGAAACAACACAGATTCCAATAGAAATAATAATTTTAACAATAACACTAACTCTAACAGATACCACACTAGCTCTAAAAGCTGCAAGATGAAATAATTGGATAAAATTTAAAATGTCGGAAGATAAAGCAATAAAATGCAAACGTTCTAATGGTTTCCAGATGGCTGCATTCCGTTTTGGTTCCTCAGGTACAGATGATTGGCTTTATTTATTTGAAATATATTTACAAATATAATAATCCTGCTGTGAACGTCGTTTTTATATATTTATTCTGCCGTAAAAAATGAATTTAAAAAATATTTTACCACGCTAACCATTCGCCATATAGGCCGAAAATTGTAAAGAAGCGTACTAAGCACTTCATTCGCACAAATGGCGAAAATCAAAAGGTATTGTTAACAGAGTACGTCGTCGCTTTAAAGGCGATGTCAGATAAAACTTTGTTGCTTTGCGTGACATTTGAAACTTTAAAGCAAAAGCGTAAATCAAGTGGTGTATGTCACAATAAACTTTGAAAACACTCATGAATTTTTTGTTTACACCCACACACAAAAACACAAATAATAAAAGCCAGGTGTTTGTCAAAGCGCGCAAAAAGTTGAATGTTGGTTAACTTTTCGCTTTGCGCTGCGTCAAAAGTGCTTTATGTGGCAACTTTCATACATTTACGTACATTTTAACTCAAATGTCAAAGCGAAACTCTGACGCAACGCAAAGCAAAAGTTTTATCTGACACGGCCTTAAGAGTCAATATTTGATGCCCAATAATAGTTATGGTTGCAACAAGCGTACTCAACCCATGCTGCCAACTGGCTTTAAAAAATGCCTTTGCTCTTTGTTATTAATGTTGAAAAATAGTTTCGTTTTCTTTTAAAAACATTTACATCAACGACGGCGTCTAGATAGGGATGGCTCTGTACTTTAGTATAGTATTGAAACTGTATATTTTACCATAAATTTTTTATTTACTTTTAAAATCAAAATACAAAAAATCAATCAAACTTGATTATTAATTTATTATCTATTCTAATTAATGAATTATTTATTTTTAGATTAGCAATTAAAGCCAATGAAGGAAGAGTAAAACAAGAAGATCTTAAAGCATCTGGAATAACATGGGAAAAGTAAAAGTTGAAGAAAACACAAAGAGAGAGAGACAGAAATTAAGATTTCTTTAAGCTCAAATTTAATCTACAAACGGGGCGATAACAAGACAACAAAAATGGAAATTTCTGTCTCGTTTACGGCAGTCAAAAAGGATAGTATGATAATGTGTAACTTACTAGCCATATCATTACCACTTTGATTTAAAAAAAAAAAAACTTAAGTGGCAGACGCAAAAGTTAAGTACTTAGATCAAAGAGCTTACTTCTTCAGATATGAAGATAACTATTTCGAAAAGGATATGGTTGATATTTGTGAATAAATGTTTTAGGAAAATTTTTAACTTCTCTTTTTAATTCATTTGAAGAAGAAGAGGTTACATAAACCTTTTAATATTATAAATAATCCAACTGGAAATGGAAATAAATACAGCCAAATCTAAATCAGTGTGTAAAGCGTCACTAAAATTATAGCGTCGAGATAACCGCATTTTTTTTTCAAGAAAACTGGATCGCTACATCCGTCATCTACACGCTTCACATCTATCTAGTTACACTTAACCCGTTGTATATAAAACTTAAAAAATAATTTTTTCATTTCTAAATTAAATTTAAGCAGAATTTTCAATTTTAATTGCAAACATTTTGTATTAAAAATGTCCACCAATCGTTACTACTTCAACACAGAAACTAAATTTCAAAAACACTCTTCGTGTCACTTCACTTTAAACGTAATGATCGTACGTAAATCGAAAGAGGTACGTATCTCGGAGATTTTAAATAGAAATATTTTGTATGTATAAATGTTAACTTTTTCTCTCTTGGTTTAGCCATTGAGCCTTATAGCCTGTTTCCACGACAATTTCAATCTCGTGTTTCGCTCTCTGAAGCAAGTTTATGAATCATGCTGTTTACACGACTCATTTATCTGCTTCGATTTGACCGTTGTTATTAAACAGAAAAACACAAGTTGAAAAACAACAGAAGATATCCTTGCCGCGATAGCATTATGTATAATTTTTTTCCTATCCATTTTTTTTTAATTTTATAAAATTAAAATTAATTAACACACCCACAAAACAATTAACAATATTTTTTAAGTTTTAACTTTGTTTTGTTTGTAATTTTTCTTTGTTTACAAAAATGTTTAATTTTGATAACTTGTGCAGATAAACTTACGATAAAAATTAGAGAAGAGAGGATTTTTCTTTGATTCGCAGCTAGATTCAATATGAATCTACCAGCTTCGTTCTCAAAATTTTGTATGGCGAAGCAGGTTGATTCGCTTATGATTGGGGTGTGAAGCAAGAATAGAGAGCGAAGCAGGTGCTGTGGAAACAAGCTATTAATTGAAGCACAAATAAGCAAACTACAAAAATGTCGTTTAAGACAGAACATTAAAAACTATTTCATTTCATTAGGGCAAGAAACTTCAAGGACTGAATGAGAATTATTTTTGACAGAAGTATTTATCATTCGCAAACAAATAACTTTTAACTTTCTTTATATTAATCTTCTTAGTGCGGTTTTACACACATCAACTTTTGTTGCTTAACTGTTGTTTTTTTCCATTAGAAAGAAAGAGAAAACTTTATACCCGTTCTAATGGAAAAAACAACAGTTGAGCAACAAAAGTTGATGTGTGTAAAACCGCACTTAATAACGAACAATTTATTTTTAAATGTTTCACGGAAATTAATTACAGAAGAATCATTCTCCGTACATTGTTATGTTACAGCAGACAATTTTCAGTCATATTTTAGGCCATCTAAAATTTATTAAAAAAGAAAGTGAGTATTTAACTATTAATCAAGTTTTTCTTAGCAGCAACTATTCGAGTGGCACTTAAACTCGTTTCTAACTATTTCGTTTAATTTTATTTAGTTTTGTATTTTTAATTATAGCAACCTGAACAGCCTGGTTGAAAATTGTTGAATCGTTGTTCTTCTGTGTTGCACAACTGTAAAAAGTAATAACGGGTAAATTGAACTACTCAGTGCAGTTACAGGGTACACCATATATATATTTTTACAGCATAAGATTCGGAGTCTTGGAATAGTAACTACTGGAAATCGTCAAGCGCTTTAACCTAACTTCAAAGCGTTTTCTACATTTAACTAATAATCACTAAGAACACTGGACAACAACAATAGCGAATAACTTGAGAAACGTGAAATACTTGACTGGCTGTTCCAAATATGGAACTGAATAATACACTTATGCAAATGAGGGGCAAAACTTTATAACAACGTAAATCAAAACCACAAGTTACAGGAAATCACCGGTTTAATAAAACGCAAAAGAAGAACTGATCAAATATGTAAATAATTAAAAGTGCTTAAACTACAAAAAAGGAAAGAAAAATTGATAGATTAAATAAAAAACGTCAATATGAAATAAAAAGAAAATTTTAATAAAACCGTCAAAATTTTAAAAAAGGTTTCCACATAGACAATCAAAAAGTTTAAAAACAAACAAAAAATCCTTAACCAACAAATCGATGAGATCGCAAAATATAGCAAATATTATCCCAGTAAGACAAACATTAAAAAATGTTACCCGATTTTAAATAAAAGATGTTCTGAGAACATAACGTTTTTTGATATTTATAAGTAACTAAATTTATTTTAAGAAGTTATTTTTTACGAAAATTCAGTAGGGTATACAAGATTCTATACAACTGAAATATTTTTCTTAATTGCTTTTTTTTACAAATTCATGCAATTTGTGTTTTGTTATGATAAAAGAAGCTAAGAAATTTGTAGTAATTAAGAAAGTAATTAATACCTTAGTTGTATAACGCAAGACTGACAGAAATATTAATAATTTATGCCTACATTTTATATACATATAATATGCATACATATGTACATATGTATGTATATTCAAAAAGTAATTTCTTATTTGATATAGTGTGTCCTTCAAAGCCATTATTTCTTAAGCTTGTTCAGGCGATAGAGTTATACTTATCTAAAAAGAAAGAAAAAGAAATATAAGATATGTACAAATTGTTACCTAGATGTTTTGTTTACGTTTTAAAAGAAAATAGTTATTAGCAAATGAAGTAAACGAAACGACCTATTATGTCTGTTAAAAACTGCGCAGTAATCTAAGAAATCTTATAAACACAAGACAACAACAATATGCATATTATAAATTCCAGTAATGAAACTAAACAATAGAACACAAAAACAACTAACACATAATACATAGCCAAATAAGCGCCTAGAATGATGATGCCATGATGTTAAGGTAGTATATGCGATAACGGTTTAAAACAGATGTATACATAAGCACCAATAAGTTGACAATAAAAAAGAATTCAAGTTAAATCGTCGTTGAGTATAAACAACAAAATATTAAAGCATCTTTTTAGACGTAACAATGGGAAAGTTACCATCGTGTTTATTTTGTGTGTATTTAAAGTGAATAAATCGTTTAATTTAAAAACGCTAGAGTGTTGTGTTATTATTTTGCAATAAAAGAAGTCAATACAATAAAACGTTAATTAAAGAGAATAAATGTAACAATATATATGTATGTGTAAACACATATACATAATCCTGTAATTGAAAATAAAAAAAGCTGTGCGGCCCTTTATTTTATAATCAAAATTTTTCTTCGTCCATTCTCCCATAAATTTCGTTGGAATTTCTGCCACCTTATTTTCATAATATACAAGACTTTTTGCCGTTATTTATAAAAAAAACACAGCTGTGTTGAGCACTGCCTTGCTTTTCGAATGTTTTGCCCTTAAAAACTTGGCTTCACTAAGAAAAAGAAAACAATGCAAATCGAATGCACAGTTTTACTACGCATTAAATGCTAAAGTGAATCCGTAAGTCCCTGTTTACACGCTTCAACTTTTGTTGCTCATTGTTTCTTATAAAGTTGACGTAATGTCTACACGCAGCAATTTGTGTCAACAATTTTCGTGTTGTGCTTTGCCTCAAAATTCGTACTTTTTGACGTTTATTTCATTCAAGTTGTGATAAAAAATGTTTATTGAAAAAAATGCATGTAAGAGAAAAAAACTTACATATTGGAGTCTATAAGTGACATTTAAAAGCCATATTACAAGCAGCTCCGTATTGCAGTGAAATAGAAACATATTCAATTTTTATACCTTCTGTTCTTCTAATTGTACTTTCTAATTGAAAGGTCAAAAGTTGAAGCCTATGAACAGGGACTAACAATAAATTATAGAAATTCAGCCTGATTAACTACACTGTGCGTATGACATGCTCCTAAACGCTACATTTAAACTTTGTTAGTGTGTGTAAAAAACGTTACATTTTGCAAGAAATAAATGTAATCCACTGTTTTTGAGGCAGAAATACGCGTACAGTTACAGATTTTAAATATTTGTTAACCAATTCAGAGTGTGGACATTGCACACCAACTCATAGCAAAGGCAAATCCATTTTCGCCTTTAGTCAGAATATAAAACTCCACTGGATAATGATTATTAATTTGTGATTTGGTTGGATGTAAAAACTGTTTGTTATTGGCAACACTAATTAAGATTAAGTGCCGTTTTACACGCTTCAACTTTTGTTGCTCAACTTTTGTTTTCATTGGAAAGAAAGAGAAGGCCTTATACCCCTTCTCTTTCTTTCTAATGGAAAAAACAAAAATTGAGTAAGACCCAGTTTACATTGTGCAACTTTTGTCGCTGCAACTCGTAGTTTGTTGTTGTAAATAATGTGTGTAAAGAGAATAGTGGTAGAGTTACTCTCTTCCCCTATTCTCTTTACTCACATTATTTACAACAATAAAGTACGAGTTGCAGCGACAAAAGTTGCACAATGTAAACTGGGTCTAACAAAACTTGAAGCCTGTAAAGCGGCAATTAATTCTTAAAAAATAAAAGAAAAAAGTTCAAGCTTTTAATACCTGAGAGTGTATATATGTATCTACATAGCTATGTACGTATATATAAAAATTAAAATACGGATATAAAGTTCTTTCTTTTAGCTTCTTAAATTTTAAAATCTTTATTTATTTTAAGCGCAATAACTTGTTGTTGAAGATATAGTAACATCTGTATTTGCATAGACAGTGTTAATTTACTTAAACCTATTTTGGTTATAATTATTCTAATTATCTTTACTGCTTGAGTACATACATACATACACTCATGCAAATGGCTTACTTAATTGGAAGACGATGTTCTTATAAAAGCAGGTTAATATGTATGTATGTATGTGGCGTGTGTATGTATGAGTGGAGGTCGGTGATTCTTTTAATTGCATTTACAACATATTTTATAAGCATTTAGCTGTCAACGTAACGTTTAAATTTACTTATGTTTTATAAATTTTCGACGTACTTAAAAAAAGTTAGAGGTTATCAATTCACCTGCATTAGTCATTTCTAAACCAATTTCGATTTTTTTTAAATTAAAATCTGCAACTTACAGATTCCATTGATTTAATGAAAAAGTTTATAATATTAAATATTATAGGGTGCCTCCTTACATCATATGATTTTACATGTTCATTGAACCATAACAGACACTCGTAAAAAATGTCAACAAACTTGGTACAACTAAAGCGCACAATAAACGAAAGTTATAGAACGGCGCCACAAGCCACACAAACCACTCGGTTATTGCATGAGAAATATCTCCATCGTGTATTTTCTTTATATACCAACGTCAATTGGCCGTCTCGTTTTTATGATTTCAGACCGCTAGATTAATTTTTCTAGGGACATTTGAAGCGCACGTTTACATGAACAACTCCAAAACAACTGAAGCTCTGAAAAATTAAATTTAAAGCTAAATTAATAAGATAAGCTAAGCTAATAAAGCAAAATGTGATTCAAAAGTTTGTGAAAAGAGCGGACGTCTGCCAACGCCTATTTTTACTTTATATTGGTATCAATAAAACTGAAATCGTTAAAAGAGTGTGTGTTTTCAGCCAATTTACTTCTTGACCTCAAATTTGCTCACTCGTTATTTAATTTATTATGATTAAAGATAAAATCCTTTTTTGGAAAAAAGAGAAAGAACAAAGAATAGTTTATTGCACTATTAATAGATAATTATGAAATTTAATGGGAGTATTATAAGCAGGTGCTTATTTCAATTGTGATTGTTACTAATTACAACAAATCTGCTTTGTTATTCCGCCGACGTTTTCTTAAAATATTATTCCAGTAATAGATACTGTGAAAACAATGAACTATGTTTTATGTTTTAGGAAAACTAGCAAACTAAATTTAAAATATTTCATTGGGCATAATTGGAGTTGAAAAATAAATTAACTAGATTAAAAAAAAAGAATAAATAATTTTCTTACAAGAAGGAGAAACCAGGCAATATGCAGCAGTTGATCGCGGTTACTTGAGATATTGCTATTGACTTAGTTGCATAATAATTAATTTTTGTATTAAATTTGTTGGACATAATCCTGACAAAATATATCCTTTTTTCCATTTAAATATATTTTTTAATGTCTTTATGCTGCATCTTATGTACTATAGTAACTGATGTTCAATTAAAACAATAGTATTAATAATATTAATATTCGAATTTAGACAAATCATTTGCTGTTCAAATTGTTAACATTTTATAGTTTGTTTTGCTGATTTAGTGCTGTTTTTTTAATCACCTGGTCACTCTACCTCTATGAAAGACGATAAAAACGTTTGTTTGCACTTTTTTGTCGTTATTCTTTCTTTTTTACTTTCAGCTGGTTTAATTTGTATATAGTGTTTTTGTGATGGCTTATTTAGTTTATTCTTTCTATATTGTTATTGTTGTTTGTTTTGGTTTATTTTGGATTCATATTAGTGATGTAGCCACAACATGTTTAACTATAACGCTACATTAAAAACTCGCTTAAAAAGAATAATACATTCCTTATTATTTCTTTTGGTATCACAGACAAGTTAACACAGTTAGGATTTTTGCTAAGATATTCCTACAAGTGTTATCGTACTATTTAAGGGTGATCCATGCTTACAAGTTTAAAATCTTGAAACTTTAAGGGAATATATTTTGCTAAATTATTGCTATAAAAACGAGTTTATTTTCTAAACACATTCTAATTTTGTTATTCTTTGTATTTAGTAGCTATCAATATAAGACTTGAGCATCAAGTTATTTCTAATACTGCTCCAAAAATACGTTTTTATATTATTTTGGTCTATTTATAGTTATTTGCACTTTTTAATACAAAATAACATGGTTAAGTTTATTTCGGTGTATGCAACAATTGTTGTAATTTAGGCTTAGATTATGAAGCAAATTAAGATCAGCTTATTTAAAATTATTATGTAAATAGAAATGAAAAGAATACCGAAATACCATGTTCAAATTTTAATGCCGTTTTAAAAGTTCTTTTTTTAATTTAATAAGCACTACAATGATAGCATTGAGGAACATTAGTTGTTTTTGATAATGTGCTACTAACTGTGCTGTTGTAGTGGTGTGCTGCTGTTTTCTAGCCGTTTAGGGTAGCCGTTCGTCAGTTGTTCGTCACATGTTCGACTCGTAAGACTGTGAAAAAGCCGATAAACCAACTGTCGTGTGTATTTTTATTAGTCTAACAAAATAATTTTGAACAGCCAAATAGTGTTGTTTTTTTTTGTGGAGAAAATTTAAGTTTTCTGATTGATTGCAAACAAATAATTATCTTACAAACATAACGGTTGTTAAGGTAAATGAAACTCTTTAAAAGAGCTGAAAGAGAAAAATAAACTCCGGCTATGAAGAAGAATGAAGACTTAGTTAATGCGTTAAAAAAATAATATTTAAATTTATTAAAATAAAGTTCTGCAAACTAAAGTTTTGCTTTACTTGTTGCTCATAAAACAATTAAAATAAAAATTAACATAAAACGTGCTTCAAAAGATAAGAAATGAATACCTTTTTCTTTCATCTTTCAACATTCAAATTGTGTGTATGTGTGTGTGTGTGCCCTTGCCTGTGTTTAAACTAAACTAAAGTGTGGTGAAAACCTAAATAACATGTTAAAAGAAATTAAGAATATTTTATACAGATTAAGGGCAAAATCGAATGTAGGCAAAAAATTTGCCAAAGCAAAATTTTAAATAAGTAATTTATTTTACAAATTGTTGTTGTTATCAAATATTTCATTTCTTCTTTTGCTTTAAGCGTAAAAAGAAATTTGCTTCTTTATTATTTTATAAATTTTTTTTTGCTATAAAAAGGTCAGCTTTCTTACAAAACGCATTTAAACAAACAGTGTTTATAGAAATATTCGGTGTTTTTAAATTATAGATTTTGCATATAAACAAAATCCTGTTTTATGTCACAGGACGTTTCTATATTTTGCTTTCGCAGTGCTGTTGGATTTTCTTTCTCAGCTAATGGTGCCTTTAATGTCGCCAAAACATTTAAAACGTCAAAACTATTTTTAGTTGTAAAAAAAATATTTTTAGCAACATAAAATGAAGATGAATAATTCTTTCAAAAAATATTAATAGAAAATAACAATGGATACCTGATTGTTAACTAATCAGTGCATTATTTTCTGTTATATAGCAATTTACAATAAAATCTGTTCTACTTAAGGAAATAGTGTGCAAAGTTACCACATCATTGCACCAAAGTTACCACATCATTGTAAGTGAAAAGCAACTCTGATCCTGCAAAAGTAAACTATTGTGAAGTTTTCTTTTTAAAGATTAATCAAACTGATGGGATTTGATTTAATTGGGTTTAATTTTCCGTCATCCCACGTCAAATTTGGTTTGTATAATCAAATTCTATACAGAGCTGTCAAAACATCTATCACACATTTTATTTTAATGCACACTATCCTATTTTTTGTACAAAGATGGCATACCTAATGACGAAATGCCAGAGTTGCCATTGTTGAATCTGAAATTTCTCTCAAACTTTCGGTTCTAGTGAGTGAATAGGAGCTCCATTCTCTTTTCAAAATATTGATTTTGGGTGGCAAAATTTGAGGTTAGGAAGTAAATTCGCTTAAAGCACCCAACTTCAGTTTTATTGATACCAATGTAAAGTAAAAATATGGTAATTAATAATGAAATATGATGTTAAGTAAAGGTCAACTTCTAGCACGGCTGTATACGTTCACTCTTTTCACACAATTTTGAAGCTTACTGTATTACAAACCCTTCGCTTATCTTGTCTATGCGACGTAGAATTTAATTTGGCAAGCATCACTTGTTCATGTGTTGTTCACGCAAACCCGACGTTTCTAATGGCTCCAGAGAAAATAATTGACTTAATCACAAGAACTAGGCGGCCAATTGACATTGCCAAATCTTAAACGATTATAACTTTATGCAAAATATTGCGCAAAGTTCCAGGCTTATTCTGAAAACTTTGCTGTATATCGACTAATTTTGCATCATTGCAGTTGCTATAAGCGTATTGTTCTGCTTTATTGTCAAATGAGCTTCGAATTTGGTCACTAACTTCCTCACAGCGGTGCCAGAAGAAGCCTGATTACGAGGTAATGCGGCTCGAATTTTATAAAATGATGCGATGAAATTTTCACCATTTTGATAGTAAATTTTCACAATTAAAAATTTTTACTCAAGAATATTACGTTCCATAATTATAATTTCCTAATTTTTTACTAACTAAATGTTAAAGGATGACAGCTCAAATCGAGACATTTAAACATTTGACACGTATTTTACTTGCTAAACTTAAATTTGCCCATTCGTTAGTTTAAAAATCGCGCCTATGTAAAGAAAATGTTTTGTGGCGATTTTTAATCGACACATTTGCCACAAATTGATCTGACAACACACTTTAGAATAGTTTTTTATTTCTGCTATTAAATGCATAGACCCCTTTCACACGAGCAAACTTTTCTTTGCAAAGTTTTGATTTTATGTGAGAGCGAGGGAGAAAGCATGATTGAGTGTACAGACTTTGATATACTCGCAAAGTTGCTTTGTTTTTCTTTCGTCGCTTATACACAGTTGTACTTATACACAGATTGCATAAAGCACCAAGTGACTAAAACAAAATTTGTAAAAGAAAACTTTTTGTGTTTGAACACCAAAGAAAGTAAAAGAAAATTAAAAAAACTTTGTCAAAGTAAAATTTGCCTGTGTGAAAGGGGTCTTACTGTTCTCCTTTATATGCTTTCTTTTCTCTCTCTCTCTCTCTCTCTCTCTCTCTTGTTAGTTTGTTTGTCATACTGTTAACTTCTTATGTTTTTTTTTGGAAGTAGTACTCTTTACTGCAGAAAAGAAGCAACAACAATTGCTTTAAAATCAGAGATAGAAGAGTGTGTGCACTTCCAACATCAACATCGGAAAATTCTAGAAACTTTTATTTATAGATAGAATTTGCTTTTCTGTATTTAATATCGAAAATGCCGCTCGGAATAGTAGCCATTACTTTTATATATGGCAATGGTCCATTAATTTTGCCGTAATATCTTTTATAATTTCCATGGTTTTGTTTATGTTCAACAGTACAAAGTCAATATTCTCAAAGAAGTCACGGCAATGCCCGGCAAAGAAAAATACCAGCTGCTGGATTGTTTACCCTGTTAGAATTACAGAAAATGTTTCCAGCATTTTTTATTTTGCACAAGAGAGATTGAATCTTCTTGCAGTTGGAATTATTTTCTACAAATTTGTATGCAAGCAAGTTTAAAGGCGAAGAGAAAAATCGAGAGTAAATATTTCTTGTAAGCGTTTAGGGAGGGCAAATTTAAGGTAAGGAAGTAAATTGTCTGTCAAATGATTAAATGCCAAGAATTAAGCTGTCATTTCTTAATATTTATTTCGTACATAACCAGTTTTGAATTTCTTGGCATGGATTTTTGGAAATTTTAATTGTAAAAATTTACTATCAAAACGGTGAAAATTTCACTGTTTCACTACGTAAAATTCGAGCAGCTTATCCTCGTAATTAGGCTGCGTCTGACACCGCTGTGCCTAATTAATCACTAAATTCGAGGCTCACGGTATGGTTGCTGACAATAAATCAAAACAATACGCTCGTACTGACCGTAGTGATCTAAACGTACATAGTCGCTGTACAGTATAGTATTGTGAATGAGCTTGGAACATCAACTCGTCCACGTTCGTAAACATTCGACATTACTAAAGGCACTTTGGGCTACATTTTTTTTTAAGAGAAGCAGCACATCAGGTAACAATGCCTATTTAGTCAAGTACCGTGCTACATTTTTTTTAGGAAAGTGATAGAGAAGAGATGAGACAGGTGGTGAAAGTAGAGGGATAGTTAGGGAAATTAACTGCACAATGACCAGTGACCATGCCTGCATCACTAAGCAGCCCCACCGACAGTCAATTTTTTATTTGTATTGGTCGATTCGATTCCCAAGGTCTTTCTTGGGAATCGAACCTACAACCCCCAGTCTTGTAAGCTAGTACACTACATACTAGTCTATAAGAGCAGCTAGATCTTTACATAAAGATCTTCATCTTCACGCTTATAAAGTTCAGAATGTTAAAGAATTAAACCCGACAAACCATTATTTAGGTCGGGCGTTTGTAAATTGGCTGTTTGAAAACTGAACAAAAACAGGACAGTTTCCAATAAAATCATCTGTAGTGATGAGGTTCTCTTTCAATAAAGCGGTTATATCAATAAACTTATGGTGCTCACAAAATCCACGAACAGTGTTCGAAAAACCATAACATTTCAACAAATTGACGGTAGAGTATGGTGGCCACCTTGGCATTCAGCTCCTGGGAGTAATAGAATTGGAAGTCAAACCAGTGACTTACCAACTGATAGCACGAGAACCGGTAGCTACGGGCTTATACCGGCTATTGTTGAGGGCCATCGGCAAGTAACGTGATGGCTGTGGTTTAAACACAAGTCGCGGGAAGCTATGGCATTTTCCTATCCGATGTGCTATTGCATTGCAAGTGAAGCAACTAGCGCTTGCTGTGCTTCTGAAATCCCCCCAGCTGGATATAAATATGGTCTTTATAGAATATTCCACTATCTAGACACAGTGCAACTGGGGAAAAAGGGAGCCCAGTTCCCTGAAGTCAGACAGGGAGACAACTGGAAGCTCTACTTTATTTCCACGGGGATCAGTGAGCCGCAGAGTTCATTATTTGTCTCTTTAGACATTTAATAGCTCTCTGATTGATCATTGAGGTTGGCCCCTATATGGGAGTATCGTGGTGGTTGTGGTTTTCCGGCCCCATAAGGGATTTATGAAAATTATGGTGGCCAGGATCATTTTACTGATAATGACACGCAAAGTGAATGATCCAGTCCAGTGGGCATGCTTGACATGTGTTCTGGACAGGAGTTAGAAAGTCTCCAACTCTTTAGCAAGGTGTGATGGTTTGCAGCCCTGTCCTGGAATCATTAAAGTTGCAACTAGGTGGTTCTGTTGCTTAGAATTATGCCTTCGGCTATCTAGGACGCATGTATGACGATTCAAATTATACTATAGTGGTTTGTCCACCATCTGATTAAGGCTACATAGCCAGGTGCGGATGTAAAACAAATCGCACTCTGTGCTTCTGAAACTGCCACCCGTGGTGTTTTATACACGCTGGGGATGTTGGTAGATGCATAAGATTCACCCTGTGGTAAAACCACCGTCAGGTTAGAGCCAAATGGCTAGATGCCGACTTTAATCCTAATTACAATCTGACCGTGTGGTGTGCTTTGTGTTCAGGTGGAATCATGGGTCCGTATTTTTTTTTAGAAAATGAGTGAGGAAAAGGCGACACAGTAAATTCTATGCGGTGCTAAACCACAAGCTAATGTTGTCATCAGTTTCAGCAAAACGGCGCCATAAGCCACACAACAATCCTAACAATTCAGTTTGGCCGCCTCATATTTATAATTAATTGCCGCTGAATTATTTTCTCTGGAGCCGTTTGATAGACCGGTCTTAGGTAAACTAGTTTCAAACCACTAACGCTCTAAAAGATGAAATTCGGCGCTGCATTGAGAAGATAAGATTCTTTTATTAATTCTCATATTGCTGCTTTACGTTGGTATTAATAAAACTGAAGTTGTCAAGAAAAGCGTGTTTTTAAGCCAATTCACTTTCTAACCTTAAAATTTTTGCATCCATTATAATTGTTCCATCAGAGTTTGTCTTAAAGCAAGATTTTCTAATCCTTTTTTACACTTGCTCGCCCTCCTTTAATAAGGCATCTTAAGTAAATTGAACTAAAAGGACTGTGACATTTTTGTGCTTAAGGCGATGGTGATAAGCTATGGAATTTCGTAGTTAGGTCTGTCAAAAGTTGTATGGGTATCCAAAAATGTGGATAGTGTGTACTTAAAGTAAAATATGGGACAAATTTTTTCATAGGTGTAATTTCTAAATGATCAGAGCTGAAGTTAGAGTTACTTAAATCATCCTTGTGTGATATTGATGTGGCATTTAAGCACACATTTCCTTGGGAATTAATTATGTAGGGGTTCTTTTCCAAAATTTGTAATTTTAATAAGGGTTTCCATTAAATATTTCATAACAGTGTTGCCATTATGTTAAATTTTTTTATGTCCAATTATTAATAAATAAAACTACCAGGAAAAAAATCATTCATAAATTATTTTTATAAATTCAATATAATTTTTTTTATAACAAAAGGCAATAAATAAAAACGAGAGTTAAGAAAAAATTAACAAATTCAATTTAAACAAACAGCTGTGAAAATCGCCTAACTTTTTCGATACACATACATACATACATACATACATATATTTATACTTAGAAACAAATTCTTTCTATTGCTCCAAATTTAAGCGTCACTTCGAAATCTAGTTAAACGTGTTAAAAAACTGACAGAACATTTTTAATAGATTTTGTACTTTTTTTTTGTCTTAACAACAATTTGATGGTTTTTCAAAGGTGTCGCACATAAATATTTTTTGTTTATTAATCCACATTTTTAATTTAATAATGCGAAAGAAAAAAAAAAATAAATTAAAAAGCAAAAAACAGTTGTTTTTTTTTATCATTAGAACAATAAATAAACAAAATTAAATAGAAAAAAGATAGAAGAAAAAAACATGATTTGAAACGGTCGTAAAAATTTATTTTAAAATACAAAAGTCATAAAATGCAAAGATTTTTTTTTTTGTTCTTAAAAAGGATTCAAGCAGACAAGAAACAATTAAAACTTGTTTTAATATGCAACGATATGATTTAAATAAAAAATTCATAAAAAAAATTAATTAGAAATCTGCTTGATGAAGCGCTCAGGATAAGTTTAAGCAAAGAATATAAATCATATAAATAGAATGTCCATCATGTACTCGTACTAGCGAAATTTCTTACGGGGGGTTGTACCATTACGATCCGCACTCATCATTACGACCCGCCCTCATAATTACGATCCGCACTCATCATTACGAACCGCTCTCATCATTTCATTCCACTCTCATATAATTTCGTTCACGGAATTTTGCATTTGTTTACTTATCATTACCATCCGCTCGAACCACTCTCATAATTAAGGACCCGCAGTCATCATTATGACCTGCTCTCATATAATTTCGCTCACGGAATTTCGCAGAAACTATTTCTTGTTCGTTTGTTTATTTATCAGATGGCTTTGTTTTTTTATAAAATTTCGTTTGGCGATTAAAAGATAAAGAAAAATGATTTTTTTTGTTTTATATTTGAAAAGGAAAAATTTTATTTCATTGCACAACAGCAATGAAGTCATTTCGATTACAAAAATGAAGTGGAATTTGGTTGAACTTCTCTAAGTAAAAAATGAAAGCGAAGCGTTATACGTGTCCGCAAATTAACCGTTTCATTGAAGTGCTCTTTGGTAAACCACAATTTTTTGTTTTTGGGTCGAACTCGTGAACACACAACGTATAGCTGCCCATGTGAAAAACAATGATTTTCTAAATTTATCCCGCAAACACTTAGCGATTGGCCTTGCGACTTGTCAAATGTCATTGCGAACGCAAGGCGTACCGAAAATTGCAATCGTTTGAAGGCAAACGGAAGATCAGTCGGAATCATTGGTATTCGAGGAATACATAGAATTTTCACCTGCGTACTTTCCGTTAATAATGGTTGCCTCAATCAAATTCGGCATAAGTCTTTCCACCGCAAGTCGAGTACCGTTGCAAAGTCGCGCTGGATTTAAATTACGCATTATAATAATAACTGAACCAACTTTGAGTTGCAAGTTATGTGGTGGAAATCCTGGTAACTCCAGAGAGTTCAAAAACTCCGTTGGATAATTTACTGCATCATCGGGATTTGTTATGGAATCAACGGATTTGTATGTCACCAATTCCGTGCGTGTACATCATTATTCTTTGAGGAAAGAATTGCTCGTTGACTTAACCAAGCATAACTCTGATAATTCTCACTAATGTTTGGGAAAACATTTTCAATAAGAGCTAATTAAGAGTCTACAAATCGGCAAAAGTCGTTGGTAAGAGTAATTAAATCCAGCTGTCGCATCAACTGGGACTTTTCCATTTCCAACAGCTAACAATTGTTTGGAAAATTGTGCAGCACTTTGATCATTTTGAAGTTGAATTATCATATGAGTGGTTAGCGATAATGTTTTTATGTTATATCACATAAAGGTGATGCCTTCAGGCAAGCATTCAATTCATCTGCAGGCGTTGCATGGGGAATTACTGGCAACGTCTGCCTGAAATCGCCTGCCAACAATATCATCAAGCCGCCAAAGATATTATTATTTCGCCGAAGATGCTTCAGTATAAAGTTAAATGCTTCAAGTGATTTCTTATGTGCCATTGTGCACTCATCCCAAACAATGAGTCTGCATTGCATCAATAATTTTCCCATTGTGCTGGGTCGGGAAATATTGCATGTTGGTGCATCAATTGTGTTTAAATTGAAGTGGCAACTTAAGCGCAGAATGTGCAGTACGAACCCTATCTAGAAGAGTCGCCACAATTGCAGATGATGCTAACGCCAAAACTATGTCACATCTTGATCGAATAGTGGCCAAAATTAATGAAATGACAAAAGTTTTCCCTTTTCCTCCAGGTGCGTGCAGGAAGAAT
The DNA here is from genome assembly GCA_030448955.1 of Trichopoda pennipes. NCBI lineage: Eukaryota > Metazoa > Arthropoda > Insecta > Diptera > Tachinidae > Trichopoda > Trichopoda pennipes. The sequence goes on from JASKUP010000064.1 coordinate 8,356,206, forward strand.
TATTGTCCACCCCTTGCATAATTGTTTCGTTTATTAGTTTTTGCTGTTCATTCAGCAACGCCACATTATTTAGAACGAATTCCTGCAATGTATCAACATTGTATTGCAGCTCCCGATTTAATTCTTGGTTGAATGCATCGTGCAACGATCGATCATTCCTACTTCAATCAGTAGCTTGTTTGCAATAGCCAAGCATTGATCCTCAATCAGAATCAATCCTTCATTGTATATTTCTTCGGTTATTTGCATGTCGGGATTATTCGTTCGAATGCGCAAGCGATGCAAGATATCTTCACATATGTCGTCTTTGCTTTTGTTCCATAACTGAATTGGTTATGAAGAAAAACATGTGGTGATGATAATTGTGAACAGCGTTCGTATTTGGTACGCATTTGATGAAACAACTGAATTCGCAAGTCTTAAATCCCAATGAGAATCGTTCTCCAGAAAATCCAATAGTTGACATACTTCTCGATATGTTTGGCATTGCTGGCCATTCACAGTTTTCAAATGCGCAAATGATTTGCGTACACGTACACTGACCAACAACAGTCGCAAATAAAAACATTCATCATTTTTAGGATGAACAGTATACATGCGACGTAGTGCACGGCGTCATCTACTTCAAATGAAACGTACTTATTTTCGTGAGGGATACTCACACACCACGTACTGGTGCCGTTGTAGTCTATGCTATGTATCACAGATGGCGCTGTATGTGAAACATGATTTTCCCTGTTTTTTTTGCTTTTTCTCTTGAAATTTTTCCTGAATTTTCTTTGCTATAAACCTCACGGAGCCCGAGACCTTTTGAACCAATGCAAATCGTGGAAATCGGTTTGTACGTCAGGAAACAAAACCCGACTTATTTTTGTATATACAAAATTTTTAAGCTTTATTTTTTATTATATTTCAATATCTCTTCAAACCATTGGTTGGCGTCTTCAGGATAAACAAAAAAGTATATAAACAATTAATCAAAAAATGGAAAAAATTGTTGACTAACAAATTCAAAACAATCAAAAATTTTTTTTGAAAATTCCATTTTTTCACTGTCATCAGAATCCCATTCAATGACTTCTTCAAAGCAATCAGTTATAGACTCCAGTATGTAAGTTTTTTCTTTTACATCCTTTTTTTCAATAAACCTTTTGTTTCAACTCAATTTTTGGACAATTTGAATGAAATCAAACGGCAAAAAGTACGAATTTTAAGGCAAAGCATAACACGAAAATTGTTGAAACAAAGTGCTGCGTGTAGACACTACGTCAACTTAATAAGAAACAATGAGCAACAAAAGTTGAAGCGTGTAAACAGGGACTTTGTTACGATCGGCTCTCATCATTTCGAACCGCACTCATCAGTATGACCCGCTCTCATAAAATTTCGCTCACATAATTTTGAAAAAACTACTTTTTGTTCGTTTGTTTATTTAGCGCTGCGACTTGCTCTCATCATTACCCCACTTTCATCATAACATCATTATAACCCGCTCTCTTTTCTTTGAGACGCACATTCTATATGATTTACACTCTTAGGCTTAAGTTTATAGGCCCAAATATTTATATTATGCATATACTGGCTTAAGGCAACTTAAGAAACTTAAGCAAATACCTAATAAACATATGTGGCAAACTATAATGTGCTTAACAAAACTTTTCGTCATGTCAGTTGCTTAAGTAAATTACGAAACTCATCTCACATTCCGTACGGAAACAGCAGATTTTGCATTGTGTTATAGATACATTAGTAAACAAATTCCAATGGAGGGCAAACAATATTTGATCTGAATTTAAAACGAAAATGTACAAAGGCAACTTAAAGGAACGAGGGAGGGGCCTTAAACATTTTATTTTCTTTTCCATTTTTTTAACACACAATTTCAAATAAAATTTAATTTTGTCATGTTTATAAATTCAATGATGCACACAGTTGCATTTTTTTTAGTACTTTTGACCCAAATAATACATACAGCGATTTATGTGTAATTTTCCTTTCGTAATTTTCTTAAAACTATTAACAAAAAAATTATAAATTTGTATAAGGATGGTATTAAGTATACAAAATATGATTATTAAACGCCTTTTTTTTCGAATAAATTTCATTTATTTAGAACGAAATTATTTTTTTTTGCAAGAGTACGAATAAAACAAATGTGCAACTGTGCATAATAATTTCTATATTCATGTAAGTACATTATAGCCACGTAAAAGTCTTCAATGAATCGCTTAAACATTTGACAGACGTTTCGTTTAATTTTTGACAGTAACTTAAGCCAGCTTATGCATATTATAGTTGGCCCTTATGTCTTCTTGTATACTACTGCTCTTATTTCGCTTTTTAAGGGCCCGTTAAACAGCAGCAACAGTCCGTCCGTCGTCAGTAAGTCTCATTATCGTCTAACTGAAAAGTTTCATAATAAAAGAATTAATTTGTATTTTTTATTTTTTGCACTTGGAAAACCCCTTTGAGTTGCTTGACAAAAAACGAAAAAAAAAAAAAAATAATAAATTTTATTTTTTGCAATGTAAAGCACTGCTCAATGAGTGCCTTAGCTATCAAATAAATTTATAATCATTTTAATATTTTTATTTAATAGCGATAACTTTATCAAAATAAAATGTAATTTTATGGAACTTTTTTTTTCAATTGTTAATTCTTTGTTTTTTTTTTTTTTATTTAAAATAAAAGTAAATTTGATTTATTTAATACGATTTTTCAAATTAAATGTCATCTCAGCTTCTTCACCTGCATTTCTTTATTCTGTGACTCTGGCTAGAATTGTACTACTCGATGTATTGCTAAGTCTCTTAACTATGCTTTTTAGTAACGGCGAGACTTGAAGTTGTAATTTGCACTCAGACCATTTAACCAAGTCAGCCTTATTAATTAAACACTGTTGTGTTACTATAATTTGTCTTTTTAAGACTTCGCCTAGGTTTTGCTATATATAGACGCCTTAACCATCTCGTTTAGCAGGACTACATAAAAAAAAGTGTATTTCCGTAAAATACGAGACTTTACTTTTTTTCTTTAACCTTTTCTAATTTGTTGTTGAAAATTTAAGGTGTTTGATTTTTGGTATTATGTTGTTTATTTTTCCTCCGCCAGTAAATGTTATTTTCTGTCCTAATTGGCTGGTTTGCAGTATGGGAAACCAAATTTCCGCAATCTTCATGGAAATTTTCATGCAACATCTCGAATCACTACACGTAAAAACACTAATGGAAAAACACAGAATAACTTATTACTATAGATACGTAGATGATATTTATAAGCATCCTCGAACAAGACAACGGCGAACAAATTTTAAAAAACTCAAACACAATTCATAATAAGATTACATACACAATAGAAAAAGAACAAGACAGAAGTTTGCATTATCTTGACGTCACTATTTAACATTTGAACCCATAGAGAACCCACTACGACGGACATTATCATCCACAACACCTCAAACCACCCTACCACCCGACATAAACTAGCAGCGTTTAGACATATGATACACAGACTTAAAATAATTCCACTTATTCCAGATAAGTACAACAAAGAACTCGACACAATCTACTCCATAGCTATAAATAATGGCTTCAAGACCACTACCATCGATAAACTTCTTAGACAATGCAACACTAAGAACACCTTTGCTTACAGAGGACCAGAAATATACAGACTAACTAACCTTTTTCACAAAGAAGGAATACGCACATTAAAAACTGGCAACACTCTGAGACATAATCTCAGAAACAACTGACAAATTTAGTTCCAGCGGGGTATGCAGACTTATCTGCACAAACTTAAATACGGCAAACTGGACGTACACTAAAAACAAGGTTTACAGAACACATACGCTCATACAAACGGGAAAGAGAAGATTCCAACTTTGCATTACACCTTGACAATCACGAACACACACCAAGGGAAATAGATGAATGTTTGACATTATTGCATCCTAGCAAAAAAGGACGAAGACAAAGAGATTCTTGAAAACATGGAAAATTACAAAACAAAAACTTTCAACAATGACATTCTAAACGAACAGGTAAACATGACCTCAGACACAATCTTCACACCTTTAAAACAACTCATGCAAAGGGGCAAACGAAAAACAACCTCAGACGGACACATGTGCCTAGGTAATAGTAAAAGACAGAGGTGGAGGTATCGATAAATTTACTTTGCATAAAAAATGCCAGGTGACTGGCATTCTGCTTACCTGAATAGATACGAACCTAACAACAGAACTGCCTGAACGTTAACATTGACTCACCAGTAAAAACCACAACGTGGCTTAAGAATGATGCATTCGCATCGAAAGCGCTCGCCTTTGACTACAAACCAGTCACTTAGGACAGGAAATAGCAATAGTGTTTGATGTTTCTTTAAAAATTTTCGTCAAATCGCATCCTCTATGGAAACACCTTTTTTTTTAAATTCAAAACAAACCATTTTTCATTTATTGACTGATTTGTTCAGTTATTTATACACTTTTTCTTTTCTTGAAGATGCCACCCAATGGTGTAGCGAAATATTGAAAACAAAAATACAAATTCACTTGTGACACTTAAATTTATAGTGGACACATTTGTAGATATTCAGTAGGTGGGTATTTAGAATTTAAATGACTGTCTACTGCGGTTGAAGACATAAAGTTTTTAAATCATGTCAGTATAGGTACACCCTTTATATTAAATTTTTGTTTTAAATTTGTTTCTAGTTATTCTTATAATGCACATAAAAAATTTAAACTTAAAGTGTTTGTTTATGCCGCTACAAAAACAAGTTACTTTTGGGACACCTTTTATACTTCAAGCTGTAGCGGATGAAATTATAATTATATATACAGATTGTATGCATTTGATCTGTATGCCCTGCCTATTATAAGGTTTCGCAATTAAACGTTTTTTTTTCATCTAGTGCTTATTTCGTGAATGGTAACACTTAGCTCAGGTTTGATTTGACAGATAATTAGTTTTATCCTTCCGCTGAACAAATATGGTTGTGTATACGCTTGAACAATGCTTCGCTAAGTAGGCCTGCGATCGACTTACAGAAGATGCCGATTTTGCAAAAAAAACAACATCTTTTCAGATGAAGCTCATTTTGATCTTGGCGGGTATGTAAAGAAGCAAAATTGTCGCATTTGGGGCACAGAAAACTCGCATGCATATTACGTGAAAAGATTTACATTTGCACCTGGCAGTGAGCCCTAATCAGATGGTGGTCATACCACTGGGAATGAAAAGCAAACGTCATTCACGCCCTAGGAAACCGAAGACTAATTCTAGCAACAGCAGGTCTTTCCTAGCTGCAACTTTAGTGATTCCAGAGCAGGGCTGCAAACCACCGCTCCTTGCTGAAGAGCTGGAGACTTTCTAACTCCTGTCCAGAACACATGTCTAGCATGCTCACTGGATCTAGGATCATTCCACCAGGTGGGTGTTATTAAAGGTGAACTGATCCTGGCCACCATATGGGGCCGCGAAACCACAACCACCACGATACTCCCGCAAGGCCAACCTCAATAATCAGTCAGAGAAACGGCTAAATGTCTAAAGAGACAAATAGCGGAAACTCTGCGGACTATTGATTCCCGTGGAAGTAACGTGTAGTTTCCAGTTGACCCCTGCTGCCTTCAGGGGACTGGACTCCCTTTTTGCCCTAGTTGCACAGGTCTAGATAGTCGAGCGTTCTATAAAGACCATAAATGTGGGACCCGCACGCATATATTGAAAAGCCGACGCACCCAAAACGAGTCACTGTTTGGTGCGGATTTTGGTCCAGACACATAATTGGGCCATTTTTCAAGAGTGGCCGTTACAGTCAATGGCGATCGTTATCGGGGGCCATGTTGAACGAATTTTTGTTCACAAAAATTGAAGAGAAGCATATTGGCAACATTTGGTTTCAACAGGACGGCGCTACGTGCCACACAGCCGAAGCCGAAGTAGTTTTGTTTATAGCATTAAAAAAAAAAGAAATAATAGGTGGTGAAAATAGAAGGATGGTTACATAATCTTCAAGGTCATAGTTGTGAAAATAACCACACTAGCCTACCAGGGCTGCTTTCATTTCTAGAAGGTCCATGTTATCGGAAATTTTGGGAATAAAAAAATAATTAAAAAAAGGGATACAAAATTGTCGAAAAGTATTTACTTTTGTTAAATAAATTTCAATTTCTCGGAAATATTACACATTTTTATTAATTCGTTGTAAATAAAAATTCTACGAATCAAAATTTCACTAGAAATCACAATTTAAATAATCAGACGGTTTTATTTTGTTTTTTTTTTTACAATTTTCTCAATTTAACAAAAAGCCAATAAAATTCACTTTAAAACAGTTATTAATCGCTCAGTCAATGTTGTGTTATTAGATAATGATAGTGACAGCTGAGCGATTTGTGAGCGAGTGTTTTGAAGGGGTTTACAGTTAGATTCCGGGGGAAGTTAATGACCTTTTTTTTTACTTAACACCCAGTGATATTTTGCATTAATTGTTGTTGTTATTTATCTTCTAGAGCCTAAATCTTTAATCAGTTTGCTTAGCAATCAGTTAGTTCTGTTTCTTAAACCACTGCTGCACATTATTTGTTACATGACACCAAATGTTAATAAATTTTATTGTTTCCAATCTTGTTGATAGAATAAAAATGTGTGTGATTCTATCGCCCTATACACACAACTACACAAACATGTTATTTTACAGACAAAAGAAATTAACGAGTGGAAATTTTATTGTTTGTCTGATTATAAAAAAAAGTAAAAAGAAATAAAAAGAAAAAATAAAAATAAATTGTAAGTTCCCCTTTTAAAAAGAAATGGAAAGCACTGTGGAGAAGTAGAAAATGAAATCCAAATTTTTTAAATATAAAATATAAATTTAATATTATCTAAATTTTTATAGATTAGCAATCATTTGTTAATCCATCTTATCATTCCTTATCGTTGCATTATTTGTCTTCTGCATCGTTGCAGTTTCTTTGCAGTTTCGTTAAAAATAAATTTTTTGGTGGTTGGATTTTTTTTACTGCCTGTCGTAAGGACTGCCTGCCTCCTCATATGCTCTTGACATTAAAAAAAAAAAATACAGCGGCCAATAAAATTATTCGACATTAGAATCAGCTTTTGAGAGTTCAGAGAAAATGCTAGTTCTCTTTTAAAATGTTTAGGTTTTTTATTGAGATAACGTAAGTATTCCCCCCGGGGGCACATGATAGCCCTTATGGATCCTACAACACCAATCTAGACTTGTGTCTTGTGGGGTAAAAGGGAGCCCAGTCCCCTTCAAGGCTAGTAGGAGTCAACTGGACAATCCACTATATTTCCACGGGAATCAGTAGCTCGCAGAGTTCCGTTATTTGTCTCTTTAGACATTTAACTGTTTTTGGCTGATTATTGAGGTTGGCCCCTATATGGGAGTATCGTGGTGGTTGTGGTTTCGCGGCCCCATATCAGGTTTGTTGTTTAATATGGTGGCCAGGATCATCTCGCCGTTAATGACACGCTAGGTGAATGATCCAGCTCAGTGAGCATGCTAGACATGTGTTCTGGACAGGAGTTGGAAAGTCTCTAACTCTTCAGCAAGGAGGAGTGGTTTGCAGCCTTGCTCTGGAATCATTGAAATTGCTTGTAGGAAGGACCTGTTGCTAGAATTAGACTTCGGCCTCCTAGGGCGTGAGTGGCGCTGCTTTTCACTCACAGTGGTTTGACCAACATCTGATTAAGGCTCCATAGCCAGGTACAGATGTAAATCTTATCACGTATATTTATGTACATATGTTTTTCAACAAGAAGTTTGGTTTCTAAAACAAAAAAAAATTTTGATTTAGACGATTTAAATTTTTATGCGATTTTATTTGCAATAAATTGATGGTGTGTTTCTTTGGCTGCGTGACATATGGAACCGTCCTGTTGAAAGCACATGTCAGTGATGTCTACGCCGTCAATAATAGACCAAAAATGAGTTGTTAGCATCGCGATAGCTTAATCTATTAACCGTTACTGCATTTCCAGCCTCTTCTTTGAAAAAAAAACGGCCCGATCACGCCCCCAGACCACATAGTGCACCACACAGTGATAAGTTGAGCATGAAAAGGCTTCTAAATAATCGCTGAAGGATTTTTAGAAGCCCAAATGTGGCAATTTTGCTTGGTGACCTATCCTGACAAGTGAAAAATGGCTTCGCTTGAAAAATGATTTTTGGAGAAAAACAAGCTGGTTGTTCCAAACTGAATTCCGCGATTTTACAGCGATGTGAATGGTCGGTCGACTTCAATTCCTGTACCAGTTGAAGCTTGTAAGGCTTCAAAGTCAAATTCTTACGTAAACTTCGTCAAGTGGTTATTTTGCGTAACACCAGCTGTCGAGAACGTCGAGGAATTGAGAAATTTGGATCTGGCTCACAGCTGCGATGTTTTCAGTTGAACCACCCGATCGAACACGAGTTGGTGTTCGCACATTTTGTATCCAGCCTGTCTAGTCAAGTTTAACGACCCAATTAAAAGCGGTCTGCGAAAGACGATTATGTTGTTATTTTAATGCGATTTTCATGCAAATTTGACTTTCTTTGTTGTAGCAATTTTCAGTGCATTTACAACGAATACGTCAAAAAGCTAAATGTTAATACTATCACATTGTTGGTGTTGCCACAATTGAAAAGCACACTTCTTGTTGAAAAACCAAATACACTGCCGCTCATCTGATTAGATTTGGCATTAAAATAATTTTGTTTACCATCTCTGTCTAAAACTAACGCATAAACTAGTAATAAACTTGGTTTTATTTGAAAATTGCATGTATACCTAAAATCGTTGAAAAAATCTAACGGGAATATTGTGCCGTTATCTTAATACATGCTGTAAAAGAAATGTTGTATTAAAACAATGCATTTTTTAAGCTCATCAGAATAGGTTTACGACTATTTGTATTAGTTTACACTAACGTTTGACCGCGAGTGCGTTGTTTTGAATAATTTTTTTTTAATTTCTAAACTGTTACAACAATTTGTAATTTAAATGGGTAGTGGAAAACCTTTATCTGAAGCCGAAAGGGTCAAAGTTAAAATCTACGCAGAAGGAGGTCTTTGTCACAATGAAAGTGCAAAAAAAATTAACAAAAGCCAAAATTGTGTGAGTAATTTCTTACGAAATGAAAATACCTATGGAAAAAACATGAAAGGAGGCACTTATAGAGCAACTTCAGCAACTGAAAGACGAGCGATCGTTAGATCTGCCTCCAATTCGAAGGAAAAAGTTGGTTGTAAAAGTAGTTTAGCGACTGTAAAGCGAGTCATTCAAAATGCCAAACACTTAAAAAGATTGAAACTACAAAAAAAGCCACTACTTAATCCTTTACGTAAGGAACACCGCCTAAAGTTTGGTGAAAATTACATGACCTGGAAGGACGAATGGAAACGTGTTGTCTTTTCAGACGAAAAAAAGTTCAATCTGGATGGTTTTAATTACTATTTCCATGATCTCCGTAAGGAAGAACTTTATGTAAAGCGAAATCATAGCTGTGCAGGTGGTGTTATGGTGTGGGGTGCTATTTCATATTACGGCACAGTTGAACTGCAGTTTCTTTCAACGAAAATGAATGCAGTAAATTATAAAGGAGTCCTAGAAAAAGCTTTTCCACTATTCAATGACATCTTTGGACCCATTTCATGGACTTTTCAACATGATAACACTCCAATTCATACTGCAAGGCTGGTGAAACAGTGGATTGATGGGCAGAATGTGGGTTTACTGCAATGGCCTCCTTATTCTCCCGACCTTAATATTATTGAAAATGTATGGGGATTTCTTTCACGTAAGGTTTACGAGTCGGGCCGTCAATTCGAAAACAAAAAAGAATTAATTTTTTTTTTTTTTTTTTTTAAAGAGAAGTAGCACTTCAGGCAACAGTGCCTATTTAGTCAAGTACCGTGCTACATTCTTTAGGAAAGGGATAGAGAATAGATGAAACAGGTGGTGAAAGAAGAAGGATAGTTGGAAATTAACTGCCGTATATAAGACAGCACAGCGACCAGTGACTATGCCTTCATCACTGAGCAGCAGAATCGAACCCACAACCCCCATATTTACAAGCTAGTACACTACCTACTAGCCTACAGGGGCTGCCAAGAAGCCTGGAGCGAAATTAACCTGAATTATCTGACCTAACTCTATGATTCAATGCCAAAAAGAATATTCGAAGTCATTCTAAATAAAGGTGGAAGCACACACTATTAATTTATAAAATATTAAACAAATTTAATAAAACAATTGTTATTTTATCAAAAAAAACTTGTTTTTGTTGTTAAACCTATTCTGATGAGCTTAAAAAAATGCGTTGTTTTAATACAACATTTCTTTTACAGCATGTATTAAGATAACGGCACAATATTCCCGTTAGATTTTTTTCAAAGATTTTAGGTATACATGCAATTTTGAAATAAAACCAATTGTGTTACTAGTTTATGCGTTAGTTTTAGACAGAGATGGTAAACAAAATTATTTTAATGCCAAACCTAATCAGATGAGCGGCAGTGTATATTCAATTAAATTACCGATGCCGAGTTGTTGCTGGGTGTTTGTTATTTTTTAAATCATAAATTTGTTATACTATTTGTTTAGATAACTCATTTTTATACTGATTATTATCAGTTAGGTTCCCTTTGTTAAGATGAACATTTTACAATTTTGTATTGGTAAAAAATTAAGGTTTATGATTTATGTCGAATAGTTTTTTTTTGTTTTGCCGGCTGTATGAAGCCAAGAAAATTGACATAAGTAAGTGTAGGATAAATACGTTAACCAAGGAATTATAAAATAAAAAAAAAAACACCGGCACAAGTCTTAATAAATTAAAAAAGAATTTTAGACAATAAATCATGTGAAGATCTCATTAAAAAATTAAATCAAAACTCCATCAACAAAAACACTATTTATTTTTTATTGCCACTTAAATTTTTAACTTGATGACAAGATAATTATCTTAACTATTACAACAAATTTACATCCATTTAAACTTAAAATAAACATTAAACTAGTTGCCTGCCACTGCATTAAAATAAAATGAATGAATAAATTAAATTCAATTACACAATGTGTCATCTGAGAGATGATAAAAAACCAACCAACCAACCACTACGATAAGCACATTCGCTTAATTGTAGGGTGAATCATTTATTTCATTAATAAGCAAATGTGAAAAATGAAAAACAAATTAAATAATTGATCTCCGCAATTAAAAAAAAAAAATAAAAAACCGAAAACAAAAACAACAACAACACAGAAACAAATTTAAAACGTAAATGAGCAAATTCGAGTTGAAAAAAAAAATAATAAAAACGAAAACAAAATTTACGCGCAAAATATTATTACATCACATAAAAATAATTTCTGTAAAAATAAAATAAGTGAATTTTTGTGTCTCACACTTCCACAGAGACAAAAAAGATCTTTAACGAATTCTGTTATTGCAGCGTGTTTTCTTCTTAAGTCTAGCGCTTTTAAGCAATTTTTTTTAAAGGCAGTTTCACTTTAATCTTGATGAATAGAAGAGAAAAAAAATAAATCGGGCCTTGTTTTACTGCATTTCAAAAGTGTCCTGTGCACATAGGCTAACCCTATATCCCTAGAATCATATCTATTACCGAAATTATCCAAAAAGTTATTTCATGATGATCGCTGCAACAATTAAAAATATAACGGTAAATTTAAAATTAAACACAGCTCCCACAGATGTGCAAGCACTTGATATCTACGCATTATGAAAATTAAGTAAAAAAAATACAGAGTGTCCTCTTAGAGCCGTGATATTTATGTATGTGCATGGCATGTCCTTTAAATCACAACCGAAAGATCTTTTTCCATAGAAAAATTATTTTTGATAAAATTTTCAAAAAAGAAGCGACATCCAAATTTTGTATAAAAAAATTTTGATTGATGAAAATTTTCTATTGAAAATTTTGATTGATGAAAATTTTCTATTAAAAATTTTGATTGATGAAAATTTTCTATCGAAAATTTTGATTGATGAAACTTTTCTATTGAAAAATTATGATTGATGAAACTGTTCTATTGATAATTATGATTGATGCAAATATTCTATTTAAAATTTTGATTGATGAGAATTTTCTATTGAAAAATTATAACAGATTAAAATTGTCCCCTAAATTACAACCGAAAATATTTTTTTATAGAAAAATCAATCAAAATTTTCAACAGAAATTTTCTATTGAAAATTTTGATTGATGAAAATTTTTTATTAAAAATTTTGATTGATGAAAATTTTCTATTGAAAATTTTGATTGATGAAAATTTTCTATTGAAAATTTTGATTGATGAGAATTTTCTATTGAAAAATTATCACAGATTAAAATTGTCCCCTAAATTACAACCGAAAATATTTTTTTATAGAAAAATCAATCAAAATTTTCAACAGAAATTTTCTATTGAAAATTTTGATTGATGAAAATTTTTTATTGAAAAATTGTCACAGATTAAAATTGTCCCTTAAATCACAACCGAAAATATTTTTTTATAGAATAATTATGGTTGATAATATTTTGAAAACAGAAGTGACATGAAAATTTACTGTAGAAAAATTACGACACATGAAAGTTTTGTAAAAAAAATTTTTAATTGATGAAAATTTTCTATTGAAAAATTATGATTGATGAAAATTTTCTATAGAAAAATTATGACTGTAGAAAAAAATATTTTAATTGATGAAAATTTTTTATTCAAAAATTATGACTGATAAAAATTTTTTACAGAAAAATTATGAAATTTTATAGAAAAATTTCGATTGATGAACATTTTTTAAGAAAAATTGCGAGTGATGAAAATTGAATTATGATTTATAAAATTTTTCTATAGAAGAATTATGACAGATGAAAATTTTCTATAGAAAAGTTACGACTGATAAACATTTTTTATAAAAAAATTATGAGTGATGAAAATTTTCTGTAGAAAATTTATGACTAATAAAAACTTTCCATAGAAAAATTTTGAGTGATTTAAATTTTCTATAGGAAAATTATGTCTGATGAAAATTTTCTGTAGAAAATTTTCGATTGATGAACATTTTTTAAAGAAAAATTGTGAGTGATGAAAATTGAATTATGACTTATAAAAATTCTATACAAACATTGGCAGATGACAATTTTCTATAGAAAAGTTACGACTGATAAACATTTTTTATAAAAAAATTATGAGTGATGAAAATTTTCTATAGAAAAATTGTGAGTGATGAAAATGTAATTATGGCTTATGAAAATTATCTAACTTTTCTAGAAAACATTGACTGATGAAAATTTTCTGTAGAAAAATTATGACTTAAAAATTTTTTGTAGAAAAATTATGACATATAATTAAAGAGTGCGGTCTTAGAGCCGAGATTTTAAATATATGATCTTGAATTGTAAACCGTTATAGGCAGATTATTGATGGCGCTTGTGTCTATTACTATAACAAGTTTAACAAATTAAACCTAAAAGGTGTGCCTATAGAAAAACTAATTTTAATAATTTTTTATAAAACATAAATTGCTATTTCAAATATTTAACAATATAAAAATTTAAACTAAAGGGTGGCTCATATAGAGCATGCTAACCCAATTATAGGTGATTGCAAGCGATCTTGGCAGAAAACAATCAAAAGCGATTTCATTTCCTTTTAGTTTTGTAAGAAACACGAGTAAGAGATTTGTTGCCATTTTAACTGCTTTTAGAAGTTCCAACACTCCCCCCAAATAAAGTGTCACTGACACAAAAATCTTATCAAAATTGGGGTGCCATTAATTAAAATATTTTTTTTCCAAGAATTTTGTTCAGTAAGAGATTCTTAACAATTTTCTTAAATGGGTTAATTAAATTTCAAATAAAAATAAAAACAAAAACAAAAACTTACAATTTAAATTGAACAAAAAAAGAAAACTTTTGAAACACGACGAAATTGATTAGATAATAATTTAATATTTGCATTCTGTTTTTCTTGTTTTCTACTTTAGGTGTTGAAGAAGTAAACTCAATAACAAAGAATTAAAAAAAAACACTAAACAATTCAAAACAAATTTTTTTTTGTTTGCAAAACAAAAGGTGGAAATAACAAGTGTTTTTCTTTTCCGATATATTTCACTCACAAATGTTATAAAAAATATAAATAAAACTAAATAAATAAATAAAATCAAAAACAAAAACAAATAAGTCATAAATTATTGAAAGAAAAAAAACACAACAACAATAATAACAAAAAAAAAACTTTACAGAAGAAGAAAAAGAATTAAAATTATGGTGAAAAATAATAAAAATCAGAAGATGAAGCAGCAACATCATGCTGCTAAAGGAGGCAACAATGCACAGGTAATAACACAGAAGCAACAGCAAATGACACAAAAAGCTACAAATAATGGACAACGTGAACGGCAGTCATCATTGTCAGCAACAAAAAAACAACAGCAACAACAACAACAGAAAAGTGAAGATACGTTAAAGACACAAAATGTACAAAATCCAACAGGCAACAAGAGCAAGAATAAAAGGCAGCAGCAACAACAACAACAGCAACAACAACTTAAGGCACAACAAACACAAAACAGTGGTAACAACGATAATAATAGAAATAACAATAACAGCAACAGCAATAATAACAATAATAAGCAAAACAATACAATTAATAAATCTAACAATAAACAATCACAACAACAACAAAACTGTGAAAAATTACAACACGAAAAAAATGCCATAAACTCTTCGCATAACATTTCATATCGCAACTCATCTTATAGTTATGCCCAAACAGTGGGCAATACCAAACACTCACAGCAACACCACCACCACCACCACCACCAACAACAACAACAACAAAAACAATTGCAACAAAATTCCAGTAACAACAATTCCTTAGTTTTATGTTATTTTGACAAAAGTCTAGTTGCCAATGAAAATAAAATAAAAATCACAACAAATTTAAATGAAAATTCTAGAAAAAGTTTCAGCGATGAAGATGTTAAATTAACAGCAGCTGAGTTATTAACAGCAGCTATTTTAAAACCCTGTACGAAATGCTTAAAACCCACCACTACAAGTGCCACCACTGCTGCTGCTGCTGCCGCTGCTGTTAGCGGTGTTAAAAACTCACATATTAAAAAAAATAATGTCACCGCAAAAACTTCTTATATCACATTCGAACCTGTGACCCTCAACAGCTATGAAAAGAATAAAAATCCTAAACAATTACGAAAATCGAAATCGCATGTTGCCTCTTTGCGCCAATTATCCAAAAGCGGTGACGATGGCGTTAATAAAACTCCAACACGTCAAAAGTATCAGCGCTCTCAAAGCGATCGTCGTAATTCATTTGATCGTTATTTTGCCGAACGCAATAAAAACTTTGTGCCAATTGAGGCGCCATCTAGACCCATATTGGCCTCTTCAAATATACATGCTGTCATAGCGGATAGCGAGAAATTAGTGATATTGGAACGTTTGGGTAAAGGACGCATAACGTATCCCATTATGCAGGTAATTTTTCATTTTATTTTTTTTAATTTTTTATTATTTATTTTGCCATCGAAAAACTTCTCTTTGTGAAACAACAACAAAAAGGTTCTGCTTTTTTTAAAAGACCAAGACTAGATTTGATAATTATTTTGGTGTTATGGTCACCGCTGCTCTTCTTAATGAAGCGCATATTGGATCTACAATTTTGAGACACTTCCAAGCATTTCACTTATAACACGAATACTTTGTTGTTCTCAAAGCCGTCAATTGTTGATGGTGTTAGAGCATAATGTAATCCCGCAGATGTATTAAATTGTACGATTTTGGCCGCATTATGAAGGAGTGATATTTAAGTTTTTCGAAATTAACTTATCGCTAAATTTTGATTTCACGTTATTAATTCACATCTCGCTAGGGTCCTTGATTGTGATTCCATAACAGAAGCTCCGGCTTCATTTTTGAGAAAAAAATGTCCGGCATATAAACCTCAGGATACGTTGTAATTTTGGAGGATATAATGGAGTCTGAAGGGGCTTGTGATAAAGGTTAACGTCATTACCTAGTCGTGAAGGCTGTTGTGGTTTTACCACTGTCACTCACTGAATAGTGAATGCTATGCGTCTACTAAGCAGGCAGGGCCGTGACCCCACTCCTTGTTTGAAAGCCGAAGTCTATGCGTGATAAGATTTACATCTGTACCTAGCTGTGTAAGCCATAATTAGATGGTGGATCATACCACTGTCGCCCTAGAACGTTTTCAAATACGTATATCCTCCAGTCACTTCTAGTTGCAACCTCAAAAGACTGGAGCAGGCCTCAGCCTTCACTCCTTGCTGAAAAGTTGGAGACTATCCCACTCGTGGTCCAGAAGGCATAAAGTTTAATAAAATTTAAGAACATATCGGCAATCATGCTCACTGCACCTAGACCATTCATTGTGCGCATTGTGAATCCTCCAACCCACACAACTGAAACGAGAACCTCGAAACCACAACCACCACGATACTCCCGAAGAGACAACCTCAATAATCAGCGTCATCTTCGACCTAGAAGGCGTTCAGACACTCCTAGTTGCAATTTCAAAAGCCCGGAGCAGCCCGCAGCCTTCACTCCTTGCTGAAGAGTTGAAGACTATCCAAATTCTGGTCCAGAACGCTTAATAAAATTTAAGAACACAACGGCAAACGAGAGCCTCGAAACCGCAACCACCACGATACTCCCGAAGAGCCAATCTCAATAATCAATTAGAGAACAGCTAAAAGACTAAAAAGACAAATAGCTGAACTCTGGGGATTTACTGATTCCCGTGGAAATATAGCGGATTGTCCAGTTGGCTCCTTTTGTTAACCTTGAAGGGGACTGGGCTACCTTTTACCGCCGAAGACATATGTAATGAGGGTAAGATTCCGTCGAAACATAGCAATGTGTACTCCCAGGGAGGGGGAGGTTATCTAAATTCTTGTCGCTTCGCAACAAAAAAAAGTGACATTCTGTTCCAACGCAACCGTATATCGGAAAGAAAAAAGCCACACATTCCCGCGGTTTGACTTTAAACCACAGCCACCACATTATTCCCCGAAGGTCATCACCAATGATCGGTACATGACCGGTTCGTAAGGTAGTCCATTGGGCTTCATTTGTCCATGACATCAGTTGGTAAGTCATTCCTTGGACCTCCAGAGTCTATCTAATTCTTTCAGTTTTAGGCTTCTGTTAGTCTAGATGACTAGTACCGTTTTTTACCCCCCTACATGCTACATGTTAAGGTGGAAAGGTGTACAGCACATCTGCGTACCCCTAGGGGGCAACTGAACGCTTTACTGTAGGATTGCTTTCCTTCCATATGATGCCATTTGCCTTATTGCCAAACGCAATAAAATATTCAATCAATTTCCAACTATTTTAGAAACCAAACGAGAACCCCATTAGCTAGATCTATACTAATGTAAACAAAAATGTTTACAAAAAATTTTCCCAAGTAGTGGACTTACAGTGCCCTAATTCCTATGACCTATGAAGAATCGATAAATTTGAATCCTTTTTCATAGTTTCGTTTATAGCAATGATTTACGCTCGTTAGTACCTAGAGTAGATTTTAATGCTCGTAAGACGCAATGTTGCATGCTAACGCATAGATTCGGTAGTGGTGCTGCACCTGTTACTATGGGTGATATAGATATTACGGAGTTCGGAAGCTCTTGATGTTCTTGGCATGAAAATTCAGTGCGATACTCGATGGACTAAACACATTTTTTAGGTTTCTAAAGAAGCTTTCAAGTGCCTCGGTTTTCTAAAACGATTTAAAAGATACTTCACTCCATCCGATCTCCGTACTATCTATATCACCTACATCCGTCCGAAAATGGAATACAACTCTCATGTATGGGTCGGCACTCCAAAGTCTATTTTGGAGTTACTCGACCGCGTACAGGAGAGGGCCAAGAGGCTTATTGGGGACGGTAGGGTATCCAACCCTATTGATTCTCTAGAGCATCGATGCAATGTGGGGTGTATTTCACTGTTCTATTGTTACTACAATGGAAAGTGCTCTAAGGAAATTAGGGAACATGTTCCCGATACTCACACGTTTTCGCGTTTAACACGAATTTCGTTGAGAGCACATCCATTTGTGGTTGATTGGCCAGTGAATCGCACTACGCATTACAGGGTAAATACGTTTTTTAGCAGAACAGTCCGTATGTGGAATAAAATCCCTCCGGAGATCCTTCCTGTCACTTTCAATCTGGGAAAATTCAAACTGAATGTTCACAGACACTACTCCCTCTTTCCTCCTTCCCGTAACCTAATTTCCTAGTTCTGTCACAATGCTTTGCATATGTAGGTAGGGGTCATCCCCTGAGTGCTGGTCCGAAAAAAAAACCACGACCCAGGTTACTTCAACTTGTTTGTGCTATTGCATCGTTTAGCAAAAAGGTGAAATGAAATTTATTCACAGAATGCTGGGTGGCGATGTACCGATTAATTATCATTTATAAGTTGCACGAATTGATGCATAATTTTTAAAGTAAATATTGATAGTGTTGTCCAATCATTAATCTATTCGGGATAGTTTGTCCCAGTATACTGATCGAAAATGTCTAGAAGTGAGTGCAGTATGTCATACTACAGTTTCTTTAACAAATAATTCTAATAGTGAACTCTATCGGATTAAATAAAAACATTTTTTTATTTTATGGAACTAAAACACAGTCTGCTAATTAACTACGTACCGTTATTATTTTTTTTTTGAAAGGTTTCGAGAAGAGGAGATAGATGTTGAAGAAGAAAGCTTTATTATTCACAGTGTAGAAATTCTGAGTTACGCTTTTCGTTCCCAACCATGCGCAGTCATACAATTTTGCTTTTAATGTTTTGGTGTCAGCTGGGATATGAACTTGGGTCATTAATACAATCGCTACAATATTTGCTTTGAGGCTAAAAAGAAATGAAACATGTCTTTTTTAGCTCCTCCTTCTTTAATTTAAATTTGAGCTATAAAATTTTAAATCTTTATATGGCCACAGCAGCAGTTATAAAATTCTTCATTTTTCTACAAAATTATACGGAGGAGACTTTTTCATTTAC
Organism: Trichopoda pennipes; assembly: GCA_030448955.1. Classification (NCBI taxonomy): domain Eukaryota; kingdom Metazoa; phylum Arthropoda; class Insecta; order Diptera; family Tachinidae; genus Trichopoda; species Trichopoda pennipes. Next base: position 8,375,283 of record JASKUP010000064.1, read on the forward strand.
CTACCGATTGACGTATTCTGCAAACAACAACGGCAACAATAACAACAACAAAAAAGTGTTTTAATTAATTAAAAACACCATTTGTTTGTTTACATTTGTCAGTTTATCTGGAAAATAATTTAAATTAAAAAGTAAACAATTTTAAATAATTTCAAAAAGAAATGATAAATTACATTTAAGCTTTTTTATTTTTTTTTATTCTAAATTAGTTTAAAACACGTCAGGGGCTAGTGATTATACAAAATAGCAAAATAACAAGTTTTAAGAAAACAAAACAAAACAAAACCAAACAGAAAAAAAAGAACAAAACGAGCAAAATATCGTTTTATTTAAAATTCACATTTAATATTGAAACTAATGGCCCAACAAGTAGTTCCATTTTTTAATTTGTCAGGAAACTAAACTAAACTTTTTCCCAAACTCCCCTTCCCACTTCCCTGGTGTTGTTTTTTTTTAGGACCAAACTAGAATTTGGGTAAAATTTTTTAATATTTATGTATATTGGAAATTTATCGGCGATGAGATATTTTACCAATGACTACAAGTAGAGTGTGTTTTTGATAGAGGTATAGAACTTTTAAATCATGAACAATAATGAATTTTTTAAATTGTCCTGAGATTTGCTTTACTCGCAAGATAATCTTCTGACATTTTAATTTAAATAAAATTTCTGATGTATGTGCGCCACGACTGGCTCGGACGTAGTCTAATCCGGAGATGCAATTTTAAATGACTCTCCAACACAGACCAGCTGTTTTCAATAATCCACATAGAAAATAGTTTAGCGATGTTTAATCGCCTGACTTTTACGGATACGAAACGTGAACTATTACGACATTTTAATTTAAACATGATCCATTTTTCGATAACTTTTTTCAGAGTATATCGGCAATAATGCCGCGTATGTTATCCTCCAAGTGTTAAAACGTTTCGTGCTCATCGTTGTAGGCCAGCCGTTTCAAATAATCCACATAGAAAATAGTCTAGCGGCGTTAAATTTCCACGATTTTAACGGGTTAGAAACGTAATTGCCACGATTGGCTTGAACGTAGTTTAATCTGGAGATCCATTTTTCGATGACTTTTTCCTTCCCCCGGCGGCACATGATAGTCTTTTTGGAACCTACTATTCCATTTAGACTGGTGTCTTGCGGGGTAAAAGGGAGCCCAGGCCTCTCAAAGGCTAGTAGGAGTCACCTGGACAATCCACATATTTCCACGGAAACCAGTACGCCCCAGAGTTCACTATTTGTCTCTTGAGAAAATTAGCTGTTCTCTGACTGGTTATTGAGGTTGGCCCCTATGTGGGAGTATCGTGGTGGTTGTGGTTTCGACACCCTCGTGAGAGCTTGTGGGTCCGATCATTTACACTGAACACAATGAATGGTTCAGGTCCAGTGAGTATGAATGCTGTCGTGTTCTTAATTATATTAAGCGTTCTGCACCAGGAGTTGGAAAGTCTCCAACTCTTTAGCAAGGACTGAAGGCTGCGGCCTACTTGTGGCTTTCGAAATTGCTACTAGGAGTGACCGGAGGATATACGTATTCGATGGCCTCCTAGGGCGTGAATGACGTTTGCAAATCATTCAAGTGGTTTGACCACCATCTGATTATGACTACCTAGTCGGTGCAGATGTAAATCAAATCACATCATGACTTTTTCCAACATTTTTGGGCGTATATCGGTAATAACGCCACGAATGTTGTCCTCCAAGTGTTCAAACGTTTCGTGCTCATTGTTATGGAGTAGCCGTTTCAAATAAGCCCCACAGAAAATAGTCTAGCGGCATTAAATCGCACGATCTTCTTTACGCATACGCACTTAGTAAACTATGCGTTTACTAAGTGCGGTTTTACACACATCAACTTTTGTTGCTCAATTTTTGTTGTTTCCATTAAAAAGAAAGAGAAGGCTTTATACCCCTTCTCTTTCCTTTTGTTGTTTCCATTAGAAAGAAAGAGAAGGCTTTATACCCCTTCTCTTTCCTTTTGTTGCTTAACTTTTGTTGTTTCCATTAGAAAGAAAGAGAAGGCTTTATACCCCTTCTCTTTCCTTTTGTTGCTCAACTTTTGTTGTTTCCATTAGAAAGAAAGAGAAGGCTTTATACCCCTTCTCTTTCCTTTTGTTGCTTAACTTTTGTTGTTTCCATTAGAAAGAAAGAGAAGGCTTTATACCCCTTCTCCTTCCTTTTGTTGCTCAACTTTTGTTGTTTCCATTAGGAAGAAAGAGAAGGCTTTATACCCCTTCTCTTTCCTTCTAATGGAAACAACAAAAGTTGATATGTGTAAAATCGCACTAAAGGTTTACTTCAACCCGTCAAATTTAGTACAACCGACATGTTGCGACGTCTTGTTGCAGTCACAGTTCCTGTATATCATGGTCGTTCATTCATGGCTCTATAGCGCTCGCCATAGATTGTAATACCCTGACCAGCATCGCTTTTTAAAGCGGTGCGAACCATTCCAATCCACCAGTCCATAAAGTATACGTAACAGTCAGGTTATTTGGATCAATCCAAATACGGCAGTTTTGTTTATTCACTTATCCATTCAAATAAAAGTGAGCTTCATCGCTAAACAATATTCGCTTATGATAATCGCGATTAATGGCAATCTTGTTTTGGACCCAGAATCCCAGAATCTAAGCTTTGCTAGATGATCGTGTGGCTTCAATTCTTGCAAAAGTTTGATTTTGTAGCAACGCGAACCAAAATCTTTCCGCAAAATCTTACATCAAATATATGGATGCTGAATAAATTGGAATCTTTGATTGTGTAATGTTGCCTTAAGTACAAACAAAAGGCAGTTGTCAAGGAGAACACAGGGTACTTGAACCGTGTGTCAGGTGTTAACTGAAGTAGACGCAAAATTGTTCTAGCATAATGTTTATTAATTTTAACTTATTTATACTTAAAAAATGATTACAATACTAAATTCAATTAGTTCCTATGACAAAACACACGCACGTTGTACTTTAACGGCCTCTGTTAGTTTGTTGTGATGACTTAACAATTAACAAATAGCCAAAGCAAAGTCCAACGTACTTTAATAAACAAAAAAAAATGTTCTATTTATGCTGACTTAGTAGTCATGCATTTAACAAAAATATTAATGAACTATAATGCAGCAGAAGGCAATAACCTAACCAAACGTTGATGGTGAAATTTAATTCTTTATTTAATTTGGTCGGTTATTGACTGCTACTGCTTACATTGCATTTAGGAAATTTACTGTTTAATTGTGTGTAAAAATGTAGGTGCGTTACTGAACATTCTCCCCCACGTTGAACGTTGTAAGTTCAACTCGTCTAGAAAGATTAGATTTCCGGTGACTGGGCAGTATACTTGTTCGCAACGGTTTGCCGTGGTTGTGGTCGCAGATGAAACTGTCACTGCTTGGTTGAATACAGTTGCGAATGTCATCGAAGGATAGTGGAATGTATTCATCTCGATGAAGATTGATCGCCAGGTATTCTGTTTGGAGATGTATCGCAACAAGAGTGCCATTTTTGTTTGCGGGTATGCCAAATATTTTCAACAACTCAAATGTTTGCTGGTCAACTAGAGGGAGCCTTATTTCGAACATAACCTTGTCCTTGGTGACTGCTGCCTTTGCTCGCATGATCTTGTAGAACTGAATGAGGTCGATGTTATCGAAAGGAAGAGTTCGTGATACCGGTAGGTGCGCCTTGATCACGTTTATTTCTCTTTGCAGTTGATCTGGCGTTAGTAAGGATGGACTGATCCTACCATGATGAGAGTCTGTAAGAATATTAACGATTTCCGTTTCGACTTGGCGTAATCTGGTTGCTGCTAGCGTTAATTCGTTGGCAAGAAGAGCTACTGTGTGAGCTAACCTTAGTTGAGTTTCGGCTTTCACTACTTGGTTATGTATCGATGATATGGTGTCTTGGATTTCATTCATTCTAGTTTTTAATGAGAATTCGTCTTCCTTTATTATGTTTAAGGTCGAGTCGATAATTGAGGTTTGGTTGTGTAGTAGCGACGAGAGGTGGGTTCTGTCCATTTCTGCCTTCTGTATCGTTTTGTCCATTTCGGCTGCATAGTCCGCATCTAGCGTTCCGAACAGTGATCTTGCAATATTACCGACAATATTTAGAGCACCTCTGCGAAATCTCCTTGGCATAATGATCTCCCTATCTTGGATTAAATCGTTTTGAGTTTGCTTCAGGTGCGATACAAGGTTGTTACACATCGTTTCTTGGGGAGATATTCTGCATATATCGGAGAATACCTTTATGCCGTTAGCGAAGTTGTCAATTTCTGATCTAAAAGGAGTGAGGTTGTAGTAGACCATGAGTTTCCATTCTGCTGTGGCTATACGCGCTGTACCAATTCCTTCGAAATATAGTCCGGGACTTGTATCAAACGGCTGGAGTCCCATGGGCTTGCATAATACAACCGGTAGTATCAGGAGAGCTAGTAGTGTTGTGCACAACAAATTAAAGTTATTTGCCCTCGATCGCTTTGTTGTGTTTGGCTCCTGTTCGTTTGGTCGTTTTATGCCCTTGTGTTCCTCCTTCTCTTCAGGTTCATCATTGATTAATGGCGCTAAGCGATGAATTGGCCGCTTGATTGTGCCTGATGAAGTTTTGACATCGACTACACGCACGTTGCCATCTTGTCCCTTGTAGGTTTTTGTGATACGGCCAAGTGGCCATTGCATGACCGGTACGTTGTCCTCTTTGATAATGACAAGTTGGTCGGGTTTTATATTCGCTGAGGCCGCCCTCCATTTGTGTCTCTGTTGTAGTTGCGATAGGTATTCGTTGGACCACCTATTCCAAAAACTGTGTCTTAATTCTGACACAAGTTTCCACCTTTTAGACAATGATGTTGATGGGTGGTTTGTTCTCGTGTCAATTTGTGTGGTTAAGGGTTCCCCGATCAGAAAATGGCCTGGTGTCAGTGCGGTTAGATCGTTAGGGTTTGATGATATGGGGGTTAGCGGTCTTGAATTTAAAATTGCTTCAACTTCGATGACTACCGTTTCCAGTTCTTCGTGAGTAAGGGAGGCGGTGGACACTGAACGCAGAAGAAGATGTTTAGCTGATTTTACCGCCGCTTCCCAAAGGCCTCCGAAATGGGGGGCTCTGGGGGGGATGAATTTAAATTCGATCATTTGCTTGCTGCATGCTCTTCCAATTGTCTCCTGTGACTCCTTTCCGAATATTGATGTCTCCAGTTCCTTCAGTTGATTTCTAGCCCCAACAAAGTTTGTGCCGTTGTCTGAATATATTGTTTGACATCGCCCGCGGCGCGAGATAAATCTTTTTAATGCTCCAATAAAAGCATCTGTGGTTAGGTCTGTTACCACTTCCATATGGATTGCCTTTGTGGCAAAACAGCAGAAGACTGCGATATACACCTTATGCGGACGCTTTCCCCTTAGCTTGTAGTGTACCCAGAATGGACCGCAATAATCTACCCCAGTTTTTAAGAAGGGTCGACATGGCGTAATTCTGTCTTCCGGTAAATCTCCCATTATTTGTTGATACATCTTTGGTTTGGCCCTTGTACAACGAATACAATTGTGTACTGTATGTCTTGCCATTGTTTTGCCCTTTACAATCCAGAATCCTCTTTCCCGTGTTGTGTTTAGCAATGTTTGTGGGCCGCAGTGATGGTTTTCATTGTGCAGCATCACGAGTATTAGTTTGACGATTGGGTCATTATAAGGCAATATTATTTGATGTTTCTCCTTGTATGATAGTTTTGACGCCTCTAGTCTCCCGCCAACTCGAAGAATATCTGATTCGTCAAGGAAGGGGGATAAGCTGCTTATTGGGCTGGATTTACTGAGTTCCTTGGTTGTCTTCAACTTGTTGATGTCGTCTTTAAAGTCAGCTGCTTGTATGGTTTTGACTATCAGATACAAGGCTGATGTTAACTCAGTTGGGCTTAATAGCTTGGTTGCTGATCTGTCTGCTGATGATGCCCTAGTGTTTTTGATGAATCGCAGCATATAAGCCACCACTCGTTGAAGACACTCAAAAGAGTTGCGGTGATTGATTTTATATATGATTTCCTCTAATCCCATTTGGGCGGCTGCCGTGACAAGGACCGGTTTTCGTTTGAATTCTAAGTCAGTGGGATGCAGTTCTTTCGCGAATTCTTTAGGCCATAGATCTTCACTTCCGTGTAAGAAAAGGGGTCCGTAAAACCACATGTTGCACTCGGATAATTGTTCTGGGTTTAAACCTCTAGAGATTAAGTCTGCGGGATTGTCCTTGGAGCTGACGTGTCGCCATTGACTATTGATGGTAAGGTCTTGTATTTTGCTGATTCGGTTAGCCACAAAGGTTTTGAGCGATGACGAGGCCGAATTTATCCAATGCAAGACGATTTCTGAGTCGGACCAGAAGAAGAGCTGTTTGTCCTCGTGCTGTAGCTCCCTTTTTACCTTGTTCGCCAATTCTGCCCCTAGGAGTGCTGCACAAAGTTCTAGCCTTGGTAGCGATACCCTTTGTAGAGGCGCAATTCTAGACCTAGCGCACAACAGCCGGACGATTATCCTTCCATTTTGAAGTTTGGATCGTATGTAGACTGCTGCTCCATACGCCTTTTCTGATGCGTCTACAAACACGTGCATTTGGATGTGTGAAGCCTTTTGACCGTCGAAAATATGGCGAGGGATGCGAGTGTTGTTTAATGTGTTCAGTGCCTTCCGGAACTCATGCCATTTTTTTGTGAGAGCTGCGGGGAGTTCATCGTCCCATGATATTTGATCTTCCCATAGTTGCTGAATAAATATTTTGGCTGACACTACGACTGGGCCTGCAATGCCCAATGGATCGTATATTCGTGCCACATCTGATGTTACAGATCGTTTGGTTATGACTGAGACCGGCTGAAGATTTGCCTTAAGACAAAATTGATCCGAAGTTGGGCTCCATGTTAATCCCAATGCTTTGACTGACGCGTCTTCAAAATCAAGGTTGACTTCTTGATCTTCTTGAGGTATGCCTTGAAGGAGTTGGTGATGGTTTGCACACCACTTCCGCAACTTAAAGCCGGCTTCCTTGAGCAAGGAGGTGAGTTGAAATTGCATCTCCTTAGCTGTTACCAGACTATCTGAGACGCTCATCCCGTCATCGACGTAAAAGTCTCGGCTCAGGATCATTGCACCAAGCGGATATTTGTCCATCCGGATGGTCGCTAGCCTTTGTAGGCACCTTGTTGCCAGATATGGAGCTGATGATGTTCCATATGTAACGGTGTTTAGTTGAAAATGTCGTATAGGCTGTCCAGGATTATCTCTCCATAAAATGAGTTGAAGGTTCCTGTCTCTTTCGTCCACGAGAATCTGACGATACATTTTTTCGATGTCGGTGGTGAAGACAAATCTGGGTAATCGGAAACGTAGAAGCATTCCAACTATGTCGCCTTGCACTGTTGGACCTGTCAGTAAGATATCGTTTAGTGACCGATTTGTTGACGTTTTTGCTGAAGCATCAAAGACGACTCGAAGTTTAGTTGTGCTGCTTTCTGGACGTAAAACGCAATGATGAGGAATGTAGTACCTAGGGCCTGGCAGTTTCTTTGGGTCAATTTGAGTCATGTGGCCAAGATCTTCATATGACTGCATGAAGTCCTTGTATTGTTTTTCAAGATTGTTATCTCGTTTGAATCGCCGTTCCAAGGCAAGGAACCTGGAGTATGCTGATGTTTCTGATTCACCAAGTGTTTCGGCGTCTTCAAATAAGGGTAGACGAACAACAAATCTTCCATTGAGATCTCTGGTGGTTGTTTGATTGAAGTGAGTTTCACATGCCTGTTCCGCGACTGTGAGATTGCTTTCTGCAGGAACATCCTCGATTTTCCAAAATCTTTCAAGTAGTTCGTTTGTTGTTATATCTTCTTCGCTAAAAACTGCACATGTTGCTTCCGTTGTGCTGTCGTTGGCTAACCTTCCACTGGCGATCCACCCAAGTTTTGTGTTCCTCAGGACGGGTAAGTTGTCTGCTAACTGCAATGTTCGTGATAGCAGAAGATCAAAGTAAAACTCTGCCCCGAGCAGGACATCAATTTTTGCCGAATTGTGGAACGATGGGTCTGCCAGCATTATGTTTTCGGGAATAGACCAGGATGAGATGTCAAATGATGCACTTGGTTGAGGTGGTATTATGTTTGGGAGAACATAAGCCTCTAGCCTGGACGAAAATTGTCTTGTGATTGATTCAAATTTTACGTTTACCCGCTGTGTGGCTTGTCTGGATCTTCCAGCAATGCCTTGAATGCCTAGTGTTGCTCGTTCTGGTCGAATAGATAGGCTTTTAATGAGTCTTTCAGTGACTATATTGATTTGGGAACCTGAGTCTAAAAGTGCTCTGAATTTGCCAGATCGCCCATTGTTGGCTGTTATTTCGATTACTGCTGTTGCGAGTAGAATGTTTGCCGGGCGAGCGTTCGCTGATGCCACTGATGTTGACGGTAATGATTCACTTCCAGATTGTGAAGGCTGATTGCCGGAGTTTTGTTGTTTTCCAAGATGCAGCAGCGAATTGTGTTTGGATGAACATTTAGTGCACCCCCTGGATGTGCATTCCTTGGTACGGTGATCGGGCTTGATGCAGTTAACGCAAAACCTTTTATTTTGTACCCACTTCAGGCGATCCGCAATGCTCATTGCTAAGAATTGTTTGCAATAGTATATTGGATGATTTTCCGTGCATAGGGCACATTTGCTTGATTTGTACGTTGTTGTTGTAGCTATTTGCTTTGGCTTTGGCTTGTCCTTTCCCCCAACAGCTTCAAGTGATTGGAAGCGGTTTTGTAAAACCTTTAGGAAGTGATTTAGCGTCTGCAGCTCTGTGGGGTTTTCCAGCGATTGTTCATACATGATGTGTGTTTGTCGATCCAATTTTTTGACCAACACATGTAAAAGGACCGGATCCCAATTGTCGATGTTGATCCCAATGTTCCTTAGCGCGGACAGACTTTCATTGAGGACGTCGTGGAACTCTTTCAGAGATTTGGATTCGGCCGTTAAGTTACCCCAGCCAAACAATTTTTGAATAATTGTGGATACCAGGACTCGTTTGTTGTCGTACCTTTCCTTTAAAGTGTTCCATGCCGTTGTATAGTTTCCTTCAGTTAGATCCAGATGGCGTATTAAACGTTCTGCCTCTCCGCTCAAGTTGGCCTTAAGATACCACATCTTTTGAATTGCCGGGATATCTTGATCATGAATCATTTTCGAGAATATGTCTGAAAATGGTTGCCATGTTAAGCAGTCTCCATTGAACTTTGGTATGGATATTTTTGGTAGCTGTAGGTTGGCACTACCTCTTGGTTGTTGTACTGGTTCCGAAGTTACTCTTTCGCTAGAAAGAGACGCTATTTGTGTTGCTACGTTTTCTTCTAAGACTTCATAGTCTTCACAGTCATAACCTTCAGCTGCCGGGTTGGCACACATTTCCCAAATGTCCAAATGGATGGTCTCGATCTTCTGCCATAATCTGTCTATAGCAGATATAGATTGGACTGGTGTTTCCTTCGTGGCGTTACTTTGAAGTAGACGCTTTAATGACGATTTGAGTGCTCCTTGACGTCTTATCAATCCTGATATTTTGTTTGTAATGTTGGACGTGGATGCGTATTGGTTGCCTGTGGGTAAACCTGCTTCTTGTCCTGCTGGCAATGATAAAATGGGTGTTGATGGGTTGCCTGCTGGTAACCCTGCTGCTCGTTCTGCTGGCAATGGCTTTGTTTGCTTGCTCAGGCTTTGTATCAGCTGCTCTATTTCTTCTATAGCTGTACTGTGTACGATTCCTATGGATTTGTGGATATCCTCGACAATATACGGGTCATCTTCGCTCAACATGGGGTCGTTGCGTATGATATTCTCCGCTGTGTCAAAGGTTTTCCACAGAGCAATTAGGTCTTCCGCTTTCCTTGTGTAATATTCCACAGATCTTCGCTCATGTGGAGTTTTCTAGGGTTTGCAATACCGGACCAATTTTCTAAAACCGGTATTTCGGTATTTGTTTTTATTGATACCGGGATCCCGGTATTAATACCGGTATAGTTAAAGAAATTTATCGAGGACAAAAAATAAAATAAATTCAATTAAAAAACAAATAAAAATTATTTATTATTGTTTTTATTGTTATTATTTCACAAAAACAATTCAATTATAAAAAAAATAACATAAATTTTGGATTGATTAAAAATTAAACATAAATATATTATAAAAGTTAATTAATAATAATTTGTTTATTTTTTTTAAAGAAAATATGCCCGCAAAAATGTTAATTTGTCCAGAGTTGTATCGTTTAGTCAAGAACGATTTTTGGTACATAGCAACCCTGCTGCTGAAAAGGCTCGCTCAGACTCGACGCTGGTTGGTGGTATACACATAAGGTATTCATATGCAAGTTGGAGTTATTTTCCCCTTATATTTTCAGCTTCGAAATAGGCTATTTCCTGTTTAATAATTTTATTTAATGTTTCCTTTGTTGATACACCAACACCACTTGTAGTTTTTTTATTTTAATGTTGACTTTCTTAAAAATAGCCATATCCAGTTTTTCCTTCAGTGTCATTAATATTTCTGTCTCTGAATCGGAAGACATATCTTCATTTATTTCATCTTGAATAGTAGAGGCTGCTACGTTGTCACTATCATTATCATTGGTGTAATACAAGCGTTGCAATAAGTATAAAATTTCCCTTATGATTGTTGTATTATTAATTCGGGACAAAATATCGCTGCTTTGGTTAACTTCAAATTCGCTTGAATTATACAGGTATTGGAAGAGACCTGATAAATCAGTACGTCTTTGTTGTACACGAATAATGAGTTCTTCCTTGAATTCATTACTCAAGGAAGTATTCTGTTCTGTCAATTGATTGAACATGAATTGTAACGCGGCATCTGCAGTTATAAGAGTGGTATTTTGACGACAAAGAGCCTCCACAGTTAATTTAATTGGAAGAAGTACTGAAATAACTGTTGATGTCAAAATAAATTCATTTTCCGAAAACGACATTTCAGCGGCATTTAAATTCAAATCAATGAGAGCCTTTTGAATGCAAGTCTTTAATAGGGCAAAGCGTTCTAGCATAGCAACTAAGCTATTCCAGCGCGTTATAGAATCTAGAACTAAATTCATTTCTTTTCCAAACTGTTCTTTCACATGTTTATATAAAGCTCTATCATTTTTAGTAGGCGAACGTTGTGTCCATGTTATAGTCTTCATTTCTTGTGTCCATGTTATAGTCTTCCTCAGGATCAGACTTCTCGAAATCAGATTCATCTGTGACCTCATCTTCATTTTCTAAATTTTGGCGAATCGTATAAAGAACCTTAATTACAGCCTATTCTATCCCGTGTACTAAACAAAGTTGTTGACTTGGAGAAATCAATTTTCCAACTTTGACAATAACAGATACACCATCTGTAGTAATGCACACAATGTGTTTATTTAAAGAAAGTCCGAACATTTTAAGTTTTTCTTCAATCAGCTCGACGCACTTTTCTGCAGGCAAGGATCAATGCACACGAAATAATCCTAAGTTCCACAATTTCTTGTTACTAGAATGAGTATTTATATTTAAGTAACGTCGATTCTTTACCGATGTCCATTCATCATATGTCAGACTAAATCTCTGACCCAAAAGCATTTGTGACGCTAATTCTTTAATTATATGGTCACGAATTTTTCCACTATACTCCATAACTAATTTTTTCATCCGATTTACAGATTTTGGTATATTTTCGTATCCTTTGGCAGCTAAACCTTTCCTGATATGAATCGAAGAGCGAAAAATGTTAAAGGATAAACCATCACATGCCGTCATTCGAGCTAAAACTGCAGCCAAAGAATTGGCCATAACAGAAACAAAAAATGATGATATTTTTGCACTTGAACTCTTTTTTAGTTTAGAGTTTGATGGTTCTGGCCCACTTCTAACACTCAAAGTATTGGAGCTAGGAACATCCCTTTTTTTAAAATTAATTTGATGCAATGTCTTGAGATGGATATGTAGACCACTTGTACTACCTCCCAGAGCTTTAATTATTTTATTGCATTTCTTACACTTTCCAATTTGTCCTTTTTTTCACGAAGGAAATAAAACCACACTGAATTTCCATCAGCCGATTTCTCTTCAAAGTCATTATTTTCCATAGTCTAAAGAAAACAAGCGATGATAAAATTATCCATAAAATAAATACAAAACAATATTTAATTTTAATACTTACTTATTAAAATTAAAATCTGTTTTATGACTACGATTTATTTTAAGTTTTAAATATCCAACAAACAAATAACACAATTTCACAATAACTTTGGGGAATCACAAAAAACTTGTATGCAATAACAGCTGACAGCTATGTGTAGTGCTGCCAAGTAAAATATAAGGTATCTTAACCCCATCTGTTGGCATCATTTGAAGTTTTATTGAAGTTATTATAAGTTTTATATTATTGAATCATTTAGAAATTTGTAACTTTGTTAAAATTTAATTTTATTGTAATACCGGAAACCGGTATTAAAGTTACGTGTAATACCGGTATTGCACGGTATTGAAAATGTCCGGTATCCCGGGATCCCGGTATTCGGTATCCCGGTATTGCAAACCCTAGAGTTTTCTTTATATTCGCTGCCGCTCTTTCAATGTTTGCGGCTCTTTCCCTTTGCTGGGTTATGAGTGTTTTTAGCTTATCCATATTAAAATTGAATGGATAATAGTTCTGGATAAATATTTATTATTTGCCTGTGCCTAGTTACAGGATTTATGTTGGATGCCTTGTTTCAGCGATGGTCACCAAATTTTTTAATATAGGATGCGTGTCGCACGTTTTTAGAGTGTAAAAAGCCCCTTACCACTGGTGGGGGGAAGCTTAATATTTCTAAGAACGTTTGGGGTCACCAATGAATAAATTGGAATCTTTGATTGTGTAATGTTGCCTTAAGTACAAACAAAAGGCAGTTGTCAAGGAGAACACAGGGTACTTGAACCGTGTGTCAGGTGTTAACTGAAGTAGACGCAAAATTGTTCTAGCATAATGTTTATTAATTTTAACTTATTTATACTTAAAAAATGATTACAATACTAAATTCAATTAGTTCCTATGACAAAACACACGCACGTTGTACTTTAACGGCCTCTGTTAGTTTGTTGTGATGACTTAACAATTAACAAATAGCCAAAGCAAAGTCCAACGTACTTTAATAAACAAAAAAAAATGTTCTATTTATGCTGACTTAGTAGTCATGCATTTAACAAAAATATTAATGAACTATAATGCAGCAGAAGGCAATAACCTAACCAAACGTTGATGGTGAAATTTAATTCTTTATTTAATTTGGTCGGTTATTGACTGCTACTGCTTACATTGCATTTAGGAAATTTACTGTTTAATTGTGTGTAAAAATGTAGGTGCGTTACTGAACAGATGCATATCCAAATATTGTGCACGATGGTTGATAGGCTGATTCGTGCCTTCCTCTATACTACGCTCTGCAGCAGCAATGACTTTTTCTGTACACCCTTTACGACGTCCCTGTGGATATGTATTATCATTTAATGGAAAACGTGTGGTGCGAAAACGTTTCATAGTTAATCGAATTAATTGCTCTGATGAACAATTATGTTGATCGTAAAATCGACGTAGTAAGTACACAATATGTATTTCGAACAGCACCATGATATTTAAAATGAATTTGCCTAATTTCACAGCGTTGTTCAGGCAGGCATTTGTCTATTTAGGTTGAAAAGTCAAACCCAACTAAACATAAATCATGTGGCAGCTGTCAAAATGGCCGCCAGTTGAAAAAGTGTTAGATTATTCATTCAAAACGGTGGCAGATGCCATCATTACATTCTATGCAGAGTCGAAAATTCAAATCCCATCGCCATCTAGATTATTCATCCAAAGCGGTGGCTGATGCCATCATTACATTTTAAGCAGAGTCGAAATTTCAAATCCCATCGCCATCTTCAAAGAGATCAGCACAACTTCGCTACATCCGCAATCTGAAGTTATGATTGAAAGCTTCTATTGCAATCTGGAGGAGTATTTGCGAAAACTTGTCAGCTTACACTAACAGGATTATAAAGAGAATAACCGAAATTTCTTCTCGCTTAAAAGTCAGCTGTTTATGATTTCATCTCGCAAACACCTGCAAAAATAGCAGAACCATTATCGGTTGATAAATTGAGAATTGTTAGAGTTTTGTTAACGGACACACGCACACACACTGTTAGTTTATTTAACAGCCTCCTGTTTCAATTTATTATTCGTAATTTCTTAAAATTTCGGTTTCCATATTTTTATAAAAATCGGTTCTGGTTTTTGGAAAAAGTTGACTTGTTTTATTCGAATAAAAAAAGAAATTCAATGGAAATATTAAGCAATTTGACATGTATAAAATAAAGAATCAAACAATTGAGAAAAACAGTTGCAGCCCGTAAAAATCCCAAACTGAGTTGATCGTCCTAAAACTTGTAACGCTAAAAGCCCTCATGGTCGTTTTTAGCGACACACACAACTTATTTTATAATTTCCCTCGTATATCAAAAACATAACTGTTTGAATTTCCCGTATCTTAATTTAAATGGCAATAATGCCTCTATAAACAGGCAACTGTCAGTTAACTCCTGCGTAAACCTGAGCTAGCTTCGTCATGCGTGATAAGATTTACATCGGTACCTAGCGTGTGATAACTCAACTCGACATTGGTCAAACCACTTGGGCGATATGATGCGTGCGCCGCGACCTAGGAAACCGAAGACTAATTCCTAGCAAGAGCTGGAGACTATTCAACTCCTGGTCCAGAACAACATGACAAGCATGCTCACTGGATCTGGGTCATTCACGCATTGTTCTTAGTAAAGGTGCGATGACCCTGGCCCCTTAATGAAAATTCACGAGGGTCGCGAAACCACAACCACCACGATACTCTCGAAGGGCCAGCCTTAATGATCAGACAGAGAACAGCTGAAAAGCTAAAGAACCAAATAGCTAAACTCTTGGCTTACTGATTCTATTTGACTCCCTGCTAGCTTTCGAGGACTGGGCTCGATGATGATGGTGAATTTCCATCAAAACATTAATGTGGGGGGGTTACTAGCTGCGTCATTTAGTTTTAATAGCCATTTACTTAGCTTTTTGAGAAGAAAATGGAAAAAAAAAATGTAATTCGTGCTGTGTGAGGCAGTTGTTTGGTCGCCGGTGTGCTTTGGTGGATTTACGTTTCGCGCACTGTCACGAAACGGCGCAAAATCTCATCCATATTGCGTGGATCCAAAATGTATTCAAATTTTGAGACAAATATCGATTCGATTGACTCCATACAGGCCCTGTCCCCAACATAGCTCCACAAAAAATAATCCAGTGGTGTTAAATCACATGATCTGGTGAAATTATGAGATTGCGAAATTTGATTTGCAATAAATTGATCGTTTCATTAACTGTGTGACGTGTGGCACTGTCCTTTATGTCAGTTATAACCACGTCGTCAATAATAGAGTAAAATTGAGTATTTAGCATCTCGCGATAGCGTGACCCATTAACCACTACCGCATTTCCAGCCGTTACGCCTCCAGACCACATAGCCTACCATACAGTGAAACGCTGGGCATGCAAAGGCTTCTCAATAATCGCTCTAGGATTTTCAGAAGCCCAAATGCGTCATTTTTGCTTGTTGGCATACTCAGACAAGTGAAATTGACTTCGCCTGAAAAATTTTTTTTTTCAGAAATAATACATGAGCGAATCTACGGAGATGTCAATGATCAATTCCTGCACCAGTTGAACCCTGCAAGGCTTCAAGGTCAAATGCTTACGCAAAAGTCGCCTTGTGATGGTTTTAGATAACCGCAATTGTTGAGATTGTCGAATAATTGACAAATTTGGATCTGCTTGAACGCTGTGGCTCGCGGCTGCGATGTTTTCAGTTGAACGATTCGATCGAACACCCGTTGGTATTCGCACGTTTTGTATCGCGAGCATGTCGACTCAAATTTAACGATCAAATTCTCAGAAAGGCGATTGATTATGTTGTCCGAAAACGTCACGAATTTTACAAAATGTTGCACAGAACCACCATTTTGATAGTGAATTTTAATTATTTTAATGCAATTTTCGTGCGAAATTGAATTCATTGTAACAATTTTTACTACGAATACGTGGACGTCGACATCATGTGTTTTATATAGGCCTTTTGTTTCGACAAACTTTAAAGCGAACGTTTGCTTATCTTTTATTACCAAATTTAGGTTTTTATTTATGTAAATAAATTTTAAGAATATTTAAATTTTTGTTAACTGGCGGAAGCTAAGACATGTTTTGTTACCTTCTATAACAAACAAAAAAAAAAAAAACAAAAAAGGAAAAACGTTTCCCTAATTTAGTTAGTGGCCGTGGCCTTCAGACTTCAAGCAAAAAAGGTGTTTTAAGCAAGAAAACAAAATAAAATGTAAATAATTCGCCAAAAATCGACATAATTTTATAATTATACACCTTTTGTTTATATACGTATGTATGTATGTGTGTATAAATTTATATGTAGATTAAATAGTTTCTATATTTAATTTGTAAGTATGTGAAGATGGCTTCCTCCGTCAGTTAGCTTCGTTTTTGCCAACTCTGTTAAAGCTTACATACCGCTCACTCAAGAAATGTTAAGTTAACAGAGTCGAATTATTTTAACATTTTAGTGTGAAAATGAGAAAAACAAATATAAAAATTAAATATAATTAAATATGAAATAATCTTTTAACGGTCTTTTAAATAATTTAACGATTTTATTTTTCTCGATATTTCGCTTTCCTGTGGAAATCGTTAAATTATTTAAAAGACCGTTAAAAGATTATTTCATATATAATTTAATTTAAAAAAAAGGTCGAATAAAAATAAAAGTAAAAATTAAATATATTTATTAAAATTTTAATATTATTTATTCATAATAAAACATAAAACGTCAAAACGAAACAATTTAAGAAAAAAAAAGAGATTGATAAATGCAGCCATTTTTCCTTTTTTTGTACAGACTTTTCTAAAATGCCTAAAGTTGGGTTAAAATTGTAAAGGTGCGGCTCAGCAGACTACAGGGGGCGAATGCCATGGCATTGTAGATTTCAGAATTGTAAGGTTATATTCAGAATTTGTATAGTTTTTTAGTAATAGAATTCAGAAAATTATAAAAATATGCAATTTGCCATTATGACATTTCAAAAATGCCCAAAAATGGTTAAAAATTGGTCATTTTTGGGCATTTTTATCTTTCATATTGAGTTGGCTTTAAGGGAATTTGTAAAAGCTAGTTTTAAATGCAATGCAAGTAACGCTGTTTTCGATATATGTACATAATCATAGAAAAACTTGGCTTAATTCTTGTTTTTGTAAAGCCTGCAGTACATGGCAGGTAAAAAGCAGGGTTTAGAATTTTTCATTTATGAACATTCAAAAATCAACATTCTTGATATTTTTCATAAATGAGAAATCTAAAATTTTATATTTATTTTTCACACTCATAAACGAACAACAAAAATGTTCTGGTTATTTTCATACATGAATGCGAACAACAAGAATTATAAGTCTTATTCATAAGTGATTAATGATAAATTAGCTACTTCTCATTAATGTTATTTTTCATAAATGTACATGTTCATTTATGAACGTTGAAATTTTATAAAATTTCTCATAAATGAACGTGAAAAAATTTTCTACCTACGATCGCAGTTTACCGTAAAATGTAGTAAAAACACATGGGTACATATTAACTCAAAATACAATATTGCAATATATTCTAAAAGAAATAAAAAAAACATTTTTTTTCTGCATACGCCGACAATTGCGCATTATCAAATATGTGCGTTTATGTACGCAAATGCTTAACGCACATATTTTTACGACCTTTTCATTTATGAAAAATTATCAAAATTGTAAATATTCATAAATGAACACTTGTGTGTTTCTCATTTTTTCACTTATGGATAGAAAGAAAAAAATAAATCGTCGCATTCACAAATGAGAGAACACAAAATAATTTGTAGTCTCTCACACATGTATGAGAAGAAGCGGTTAAAAAATGAAATGTACATATTCATACATGTATGAACAGTGAGTGAATACTTCGCTACTCTGGTAAAAAGCCACATTCACATGTAGGTCTGACATAATTTTGACGTCACCATGAAGCTGCATTTGCAACATGTCGTGTACTACCAGTTTTTGTGACAATCACATGCCGCACACATTCACATGTGTGCGCATGCTTCTTTGTAGAAACATGCACACATGTGTTTTTTTTGAGCATGCTGTGTACTTCCTTGTTACATTTGAGTTCTGGCATTTGAAAAATTTTTACATGCGTATGCAGCCATCAGAAATATGTTGCAGCAAGAATTTTTGACACAACATTTTAAATTCGCATGTATGCGAATTGGCACAGTAGATTGTATAAATATATGTATTATTATGTTCAAGGGTAAACTGAAGTGATCGCCTAATTTAATATTTACTTTTAATGAAAAATGCGTGTTTTTTTATTTTTTGTTTTTTTTTAACTCCAATAAAATAAAATAAAATAATATTAAACTTGACTGTTAATTATAGTCAGTTTTATACGGGAGCTCGGAGTAGGGCTGCCACCCGCACTCCTTGCTGAAGAGTTGGGTGCTATCCAACTCCTGGTCCAGAACACATAGCATGCTCACCGGACTTGGATCATTCACCCTGTGTTTGGTCAAAAGTGAGTGATTCTGCGAAACCACAAACACCACGAGCTCCCGAAGTGCAAACCTCTGTAATCAGTAAGAGAACATCTAAAAAGCTGAACTCTCGGGCTTACTGATTTCCGTGGAAATAACGTGGAGTTGCCCAGTTGGCTCCTGCTAGCCTTTAAGGGACTGAACTCCCTTTTACCCCCCGGTGACACAAGTAATGATGCTGTCATTCCATCAAGAATCAATGAATTTCAAATAGTAACAAATGACAGAAAAACTACATTAACAGAGAAGAACAGTGCAAGTTGAGGTATCTGCCATTCACTAATTAGTAGCTAAAACAGCAGTATCGTACTATTTACATACGAGTATGTACCCATTTGCAAGGATATAAAAACATTATATCATATGCGATCATATTGCTATGCAACGTCGCCTTCATCAACGAAATAGGTGGCAAATTCAGTCTGAATTTCTTTTGCATCATCTTTGGCTATGAAAAAGAAAGCATGTTTGTTGAGCCTGATCCTCTGAGCGCCAGCAGTTCTTAAATTTTCCTCGTCATCGTATTGGTCCAATGAATTATTTGGAGCGTACTTTGCTTTATTTGTAGGGATTAAATAATTGTGGAGTGCACAGACTTCAAGCACCACTTTTTTAGTTTTTTTCAGCGTCCAAATAAATTGGTTTTCGGAGCACACGGAAACGTGCCGACATGATGCCAAACACATTTTCAATTACAGTAGAATCCCGATAACTCGTAGTCGCAAGGGACCGACCGTTTATTACGACTTATTGAGATTTTCAAGTTAGTGAGATTTCGACTTATCGGGAGTAAAATTTAAAAAATACGTCTTAGAGGGAGTTTTTATTTTTTTTTATTGACGTTTTATGAGAATTTATAAGAAAATAAAGTAATGAAAAGAGTTACAATGTCAATACATATTAATGTAAAAAATCTGTAATTTGTGTTTGATGTGATTTTTGTACACTTAAACGATCAATTATATTGTCCTGTTTAAAAATAACTTAAAAGGATGCATCATCAGTTTCTGTTTGCATAAGAAAATCACGAATTTTTTGAACGCTAGATTGGGCACATTTAACAGAAACACGTGGAATTTCCACATCGTTTTCATCGTTGTCGTCCTGTTCATCAACTTCTTAGCCCAAAATATCATCATCCGTTAAAATTCCTTCTGTAGCCAAGCCATCGTCAAAATGAACGTACTCATAGAACGTTATGGTGGATTCTTCATTTTGTGGAATTTCATCCCATTGCGGTACGTGAACTATCTCACTGCTGACTACCATTTCGTTTGAATCGGTAAAACCGCAAGCTCTAAAACAGTTTTTTATAGTGGATTTTGAAACATTCTGCCAAGCTTTAAAAGCATAATTTATGGCAGAATATAAATTGATGTTATGATTTTTTTCTTCTTGTATATTTTGTATAATTTGTGAAACTACTTCTTTTCGGTATAATGTTTTAAAGTTTTGGATAATGCCTTTATCCAGTGGTTGTAGTTTGGAAGTGGTATTTCCCGCAAAAACTCAACATGAACATGACTTAAATCTTCATCAATTTTGTGTGCAGGACAATTATCAACAAACGATAAAATTTTACGATGTTGTTTTTCCATTTGACTGTTCAACATTTTAAGCCATTCATTGAATAAGATTGCCGTCATCCATGCTTTCTTGTTAGCACGGTAAGTGACGGGTAATGTTTTCACATTTTTAAAACATCTAGGTTTTACTGTTTAGTTTCTCTGTGCCATCCATATTGGCAGCAAGCATTATTGTAATGTGGTCCTTACTGCTTTTACCACCATGGCACTTTTCACCCTTTAAGCTCATAGTGCGATCAGGAAGACACTTGAAAAACAAGCCCGTTTCGTCCGCATTGAAGATATTTTTTGGGTGAAAGCCCTCTGTGAGTTGACTTAGCTTAGCACGCCATTCTGAACACACATCATCATCCACAGAAGCACTTTCACCGCAAATTTTCCGAAAACTTATGTTATGTCGGTTTTTGAACCGATCAAACCAGCCATCACTCGCTTTAAATTCTGGAAAACCTAATTTTAAAGCAAATGCTTTAGCCTTTTCGCTCATAAGTGCTTCGCCGACTAATATGTTAGAATGACGACACTGCTCAAAGCTTTTTCTAAATTTGCATGCTCAGATTTTTTTTGTCTTTTTAATTTATTGTTTGACGAAAGGTTTAAATAAAACTCGCGTTTTTTTAAAATTGATGTTAAAGTTGATGGAGCTATTTTATATCTAGCTGCAACTTCAACTTTTTTTTCTCCACTCGATACTGCATTAATAATTTCTTGTTTTGTTTTTACGCACAATGTGCTGCAACTCCGCTTTGATATTTTTACTTAATGAACTGAAAATGCGCTACAAATTCAAGTTGAATAGAGCAAAACACTATGGTAAACACAAAATGCATAACGGTAAATAATATGATCATTTTACGGCGACATCATTTTTTTGTTTTTTACAATTACGAGTTAGAAGAAGTTTTAGTGAGAAATTACGACTTATAAGACGTTTTGCAAAATTGACTTTGCAAAAAAATTACGTTATAGAGGGGACCGAAATGCATGTATTTTATACGAGTTACCGCGATTTTTTCAAGGGACCGAACCAATTATTACGAGTTAGTGAGATTTACGAGTTATCGGGATTGCGAGTTATCGGGATTCTACTGTATTAAAATTGCGCTGCATTGTTGATAATCCACGCTGAGCATATGGTTTCATTATGTTTCTTCTAAGGGGGAATGCATCGTCCGCTACGCTACCAGTACATACGGGACGGGCACTGTTCTTCCAGGCAATGCTCTTGGTTGAGGCAAGTGGAATTGATCTGTGTCCAGTGATTGAGCAAACGAGCAACGATTGAAGATTCCACCATATGATTGTCGCCGATTATAATAGATTACGATATACATATAATAATTTATATTCGGCATATGCTATGGCTATTAGCACAATACTGTGTGACCCTATGTAAAGGGTGTGTATTTAAGCCCGATAGAACTTGAAATTGTAAAAAATAACACAAAAAATTAAATTGTAATCAAAATTTCTTTTTTATTCGAAGGATCAATACGTGACATTAACATTTGAAAATGATTTCGGGCATATGGGCACCGCGGCTGTTCTTGACGAAGCGCATTCTGGACGTCCAATTTTGGGCCACTTTTACGAGCACTGCTGGGCGTATGTCACGAATAACACGAACAATGCTGTCCTCCAAGGCGGCAATTGTTGCTGGTTTATCAGCATAAACCAGTGACTTCACGTAGCCCCACAGGAAATAATCGAGTGGTGTCAAATCGCACGACCTTGGAGGCCAATTGACAGGTCCATTTCTCGAAATCAACTTATCGCCAAATTTTGATTTCAATAAGTCGATGGTTGCGTTCGCGCCATCCTGTTGAAACCACATCTCGTCGGGATCAATGTCATCCATATTTTCAAACAAAAAATCATTGATCATGGTGCTCCATGATCTCCATTGACCGTAACTCGAGCTCCGGCCTCATTTTTGAAGAAATAAGGTCCGATGATGCCACCAGCGTGAAAACCGCACCAAACGGTGCATTTTTCTGGATGTAATGGAGTCTGTAGGGTCTGTTGTGGGTTGGTCTCACTCCATATGCGGCAATTTTGCTTATTAACAAACCCGTTAAGCCAAAAATGCGCCTCACCGCTGAACACAATTTTGCGATAAAACAACGGGTCAGTTGCCAACTGCTCTAGAGCCCAATCGGCGAAAGAACGACGCATATAATGGTGTCGTGGCTTCAATTCCTGCACCAGCTGGATCTTATACGGGTGTAGGCCGAGATCTTTGCGCAAAATTTTCCACGTAGTGGACGGACAGAGCCCCAATTCCTGCGACCGACGACGAATTGATAAATTTGGATCTTCTTCCACACTTTCGTTTACAGCGGCGATATTCTCTTCAGTACGCACATTCCTTCGACGTGTTGGTTATATTGCATCCTCTAGAGAGTATGTAGTACGAAATCTATCGACAGTTCGACGAATGGCTTGTTCAGATGCACGATTATGTACGCCATAAAAATGACGAAGTCGTCTATAAGTTGCGCGAATCGACGACTGATTTTCAAAGTAAATTTGGATAATTTCGTAGCGTTGTTCAAGCGAGAGTCTATTCATGATGATTTGTCAGAGTATACTGAAACAAATAAAAAAAAAATGTTTCATCAAAATTTCATTTTTTGTGTTACTTTTTACAATTTGAAGTTCTATCTAGCTTAAAAAAACACCTTTTACATAAAAAAATTAGTCCATACAAAGATTTGTACACGTATTTTACAAACCTCTATAATTATAAAATGCACTCTATAATTATAAAATGGCTAGAGCGATCATTACTATATGTTTGTCGTCAATTTGGGAAATTCCACCTTGCATTGAATTCTTGGGATACTTTTTCCCATTCGTCTTCACTTTTTCGTAAATGTAGATAAGAGAAAAATAAGCAGTGTCGTGAATTTGCAAATCCAAAGCTCACTTTAACGTAGTCCTGCAAAGGCGTCTTCATTTAAAATATACGTGGCAATGAAATGAAAATAGCAGCCCACTTTCTCTTTGACATTTTCAAAAATTCACAAAAATATTTTATAAAAACATATGATTGGCGCAAATGTTGATATATGAAATGTACACACATGTTGCATGTCGTGTACTGATAACAAATATGTAGCTAGATAAAAATGTACACATGTACTGCCATTGCATATGTGTACTCTTCGGCTATATTTGTCACATTTAAATTTTGTGACAAAACTACATTTCGTGTAATATCAAAATTTTAAAACATGTATCCACTGTTACATATTTAACAAATGTAAACAAAATGCTGAGAGTTGTTATGACGTCAGAGCCACGTGTGAATGTGGCTTTTTACATGCCATGTACTATAGGCTTGAGAAAAGTACCGTGCTACATTCTTTACGAAAAGGCTAGAGAAGAGATGAGACAGGTGGTGTAAGTAGAAGAATAGTTACGAAAATTAACTGTCGTATAAGACAGCACAGCTACCAGTGATCATGCCTTCATCACTGAGCAGCCCCACCGACAGTCAATTTTTATTTTATAGTGAAAAATTTCCAAGGTCTTTGTTGGGAATCGAACCCACAACCCCTAGACGGACAAACTAGAACACTACCTACTAGTCTACACACATTGGAATAGTGGGCGTGGGGTACTGCCCAAACAAAATGAAATATTATCTTGTACCTACAAAACTATGAAACATCGTTGCGCAATCAACTGCCTTATTAACGTGCATAGATAGCCCTCGCGAAAAACTGGCTGGGCTGATGGAATAGCGGGCATGATACCTTCTATACAAAGTAAAAAAAGTAGTTTTCATTTACCAACGCTAGTGTAAATAGTAGAATAGTAGTTGTACGAGTAGCAGTTGCCTTATTAATATGCAGAATTGGGTTAGCGGAGGCGTGGTGCATACTTCCTTATCGTTTATCGAAAGAACTATAATAGTATTGTAATAAAAATCATTGCTGTGATTTTTTCTATTGTGTGGGACAGCAAAGCTCTCAGGATGCTACGCTAGTGTACAACAAAACAAACAAGATATTTTAGATTTGCTTGTACTTTATAGGATGCTAAACATACTTGTCTTTTATAGCAGTCTATGTTAATTTCCTTTTCGCCGCATTCCGCATTAAAACGGTCAGGTGGAAAGAGTGCCACCTCTAATAGTACGAAAGCGACGCTGTCTTAATTTTATATAAGCTGCTAAAAGACCTACGTAAGAGCTAAGTGGCTTTTGGCAGGTGATATCGAATGGGTACTACTTTCCATTTAAAATAATGATTCCATAATGACACCATCTATATTGGTTACAAACTGCTCCGAGAATAACATGCTGCTTGCTGGTATAGAACATCTAATCTAATCTAATTAACAGTTAAGCAAATTGATTGTCCCTTTCCACTTAATAGTCGCCAAAAAAAGATTCATTTTAGATGAATTTTGTGTTGTCAGTCCAGGTAAACTAAGGGCGAATCGTGCGGAAAGTAAGAAAAGATCCTAAAACTCATGCCATGATTTTAGCAAAAATCACTGAGGAACAGAAAAATACAAGAATTAGATAAAACTTGGCGCTGGAATACGTAAATAAGTTGATGTGTGCGTATATTGTCCGACGGGGTTTGATTTATTTGCGTATGATTTTACGTCAATCCGCGTCAAATTTGGTTTATAAACATACCGGTTTCGGCTATCTGCCATACCTACGTAAATAAGTCTAAAGTGTTCTGGATGGATGCCGTTTTTGCCGACGAAAGTAAATATAACCTTTTTGGATGTGATGGCAGAGCCTAACACAGAATTGGAAGAAAGACACATGTTACCAACTGTGAAACATGGTGGTGGCGGTTGGTGGTAGTGTTATGGTATGGATTTGTATGCCAGTATCAGGTGTTGGCAATTAAGCGTTTATTATTGGGATCATAGACCACCGACAATACATTGTTCTCCTTGAAGCAAAATTTGTGGCAAAGCCCAGACAATTTGTCTGAATCTGTTAAAAAGATTTAAATTAATCAGTACTATGATTTTAAATATGGCGCTATTAATACAAAGCTTTGGCTGCTGTATAATTGTCCCAAGATAATAAAAATGCTGCCACCATCGCCAGACGTTAATCCATCTTTGCGGTCATTTTGTGATAAGATTTACACCTGCACCTGGCTTTAATCAGATGGTGGTCAAACCACTGGCAATGAAAAGCAACGTCACTCAAGCCCTAGGAACTAGCCGAGGACTAATTCCAGCAACAGGTCTTTCCTAGCTGCAATTTCAGCGGTTTCAAAGCAGAGTTGCAAACCACTACTCCTTGCTGAAGAGCTGGAGACTATCCAACTCCTGGTCTAGGACACATGGTGTTGTTAAAGGCGAGATGATCCTGGCCCACATAATCAGTTCATGCTTGGGTCCGCAAAACCACAACCACCACGATACTCCCGGAGGGCCAACCTCAATAATCAGTCAGAGAAACAGCTAGAAGTTTAAAGAGATAATTAGCGGAAAACTTTGGGGCTTACTGATGCACGTGGAAATAACGTGGAGCTTCCAGTTGACACCCTGCTTGCCTTCAGGGGACTGGGCTCCCTTATACCCCCAGCAGCACAGGTCTAGATAGTCAAGTAGATAGTCAAGTATTCTATAAAGACCAATAATCGTGCCCCCGGGGGGGGGGGGGGGGGGTCCATCTTTGCGGTCACTTGGAAAATAAAATCAGAAATCGTAAATTTTCAAACAAAAATCAAGCAAAAGCGGGCTTACACGCCCCCAAGGAAAAGCAACTCGCTACAAAAATTGTAATATTATATATATGTATGCATGTATATGCACATATGTACAGGGTGTCCGCCGGGAAGGTATACTACTTTGTTTGCTTATAATTTGTGATTAAATGAATGAGATTGAACCTTGATAATATTGATACATTTTTTTTTAATGTCGGCCACTATGTATGGAATATAATATCAGATAAATGTCCTCTTCTGGTAGCTTCACAAATGCGAACCCTTTTGAGCACATTTTTCATTACTTTCTCACATATTTCACGCCGTATTTCATTAATTTCATAACGGCTTGCTCAAGCGTTTCTGGTTTGTTTGCATAAACCTACCTTCTCAGATATCCCCACAAAAAGAAGTCCGAAGCAGTCAAATCAGGCGACCGTGGGGGCCAATCAACATAACCATTTCTTGAAATAACTTGTTGTGAAAAGAGCTCGCGCAGTAATTCCATTGTAATACTGACTGTGATGTGATGCGGCAACGTCTTGTTGATACCACATGTTAATAAAGTCTAAAGCATGCTGTTGTGTCGTTAAAAAGCTTTCGCGATATCATCGCTCCCCATTCACAGTTACCGTTATGTCGTTTTCATTTTCAAAGAAGTAAGATCCAATGATTGCTCCTGACCAAATTGTATGCCTGACTGTCACTTTTAATGGATGCACTGGTAACTGTTAAATAATTTGAGGGTTTCCCATTCCTCAAAACCGACTACTCTGCTTATTCGCATATCCATTCAAAACACCGTGCGTCGTTTTTCAAAAGTTTTTTAAGTTGAACTGGGCTTCATGGTATTCTTGACTTTGCTTAGATATTGTCTTGTTACTTTGCTGGTGGCGAGATTGAATTTGTATTTTTCCATGCCTTAACTCTATGCTTCTTCTCTTTATCTGTAGCTAGTTTCAGCAGATCTGCTACTAAGAAAGTCAGTCGTCTCTTGGATTTTTGGCGCCAATGAATTTGTCGACGCATGCAGCGAAATAAATGCGACTAGAAATGAGTTCTGTATTCTGTTCTGTATATTTCACTATGGGAACAAGTTTCAATTTAATATCTCACGTGTACAATAAAATAATATTTCTAAAATATTGTCATTCATTGACAGATAGTAAATTTGTGGACACTCAAAAATTAATATCAGCATCTATATGTCCGAACACAAGAAATATTTCCAGTAAATCTTGTTTAAAATCATTTTTTTAAATAAAACTAAAATTGTTAGAAACTCGATTTAAATTGCGATTGAGAAACTAATTTTAATAATAAGAAGAAGAAGAAGAATGTGCTAATGGCTGCTATCAACAAAATTAAAACTTTTAATTTTTATAAATTTTCTCAATAGAATTAAAACCAACTCTGCCACACAACTAATTAATATTCACTTGTTTGTATTAAAATTTATTCATCAAATTTAAAACTATAAAAAAAGTTACGAGGGTGAATCAATAAGTCCGCGAGTTTTCGAAAGCTCGTTAAATAAAATGGGGACTCTGCACCATCGATATCAATGGTAAGAAAGTGTTTCACTGACTTTCGTTGTGGTCGCACAAGTTCCCCCCGGGGGCACATAAATATGGTTTTTATAGAACTTCGACTATCTAGACACAGTGCAACTGGTGAAAAAGGGAGCCCAGTCCCCTGAAGGCAGCAGGGGTTCAACTGGAAACTCCACTTTATTTCCACGGGGATCAGTAATGCCCGTAGAGTTCATTATTTGTCTCTTTAGACATTAAATAGTTCTCTGACTGATCATTGAGGTTGGCCTCTATATGGGAGTAACGTGGTGGTTGTGGTTTCGCGGCCCCATAACAGTATAATGGTTCTTATGGTGGCCAGGATCATCTCACTGATAATAACACGCAAAGTGAATGATCCAGTCCAGTGAGCATGCTAGACATGTGTTCTGGACAGGAGTTGGAAAGTCTCCGACTCTTTAGCAAGGTGTGATGGTTTGCAGCCCTGCCCTGAAATCATTAAAGTTGCAACTAGGTGGTTCTGTTGCTTAGAATTATATCTTCGGCTTCCTAGGACGCATGTATGACGTTCCAAATTATACAATTGTGGTTTGTCCACCATCTGATTAAGGCTACATAGCCAGGTGCGGATGTAAATCGAATCACACTATTTGGTCGCACAAGTACAAATTACACTCAACGTTCTGGACGGCCAACTGAGGTCAGTACAACCGAAAATGTCGAAAACATCCACGATATGGTGTTGGCCGATCGAACAGTAAAAGCTGGTGAGATTGTTGATGCCATAGATCAGCTGGGTTTAAGAAAGTTGTCTGCAAGATGGGTGCCGCGTTTGCTCGCAACTGACCACAAAAGTAAACGTGTGACAACTTCAAAACATTGTTTGGAGGTGTTTAACCGCGTTTTGTAATTGTGGATGAAACAAGGATCCGTTACTATACTCCGGAGACCAAACAGCAGTCTAAACAATGGGTTTCTCCGGTTAAACCTGCTCCGAAAAACGCCAACGTAAGTTTGTCGGCCAATAAGTGATGGCAATAGTTCTTTTGCGATTCAAGTGGGATAATCCACATCGATTACCTTCAAAAAGGTAAAACAATAAATGGCGCATATTATCCCTACTTACTAAACCGATTTAATGAGGATTTTAGAAGAAAACGCCCCAAAACTCTATGAATTGGGCTACGAATATATACTTCATCCGCCATATTCTCCGGACTTAGTGACTACTTCCTATTTCCAAACCTAAAAAAATGGCTCGGTGGAAAAAGATTTAACTCCAACGATGATATTATTGATGAAGCAAATGCCTGTTTTTAAGGACGTCGAAAAATCTTATTTTTTGGAAGGCATAAACGTTGGACTAAGTGTATTGGGATGTAGAAAGAGGTCACGCAGTAATTGCACCGTCTTGTTCATACCACATGTTAATCAAGCTCAAAGCCAGCAGTTGTGGCTAGCACACCAGACTGTCTTTTTTAGTGGATGCAAAAGTGACTGTTGAATATTTTGAGGGTTTCCCATTTCCCAGAAGCGACTATTCTGTTTATTCACACATCCATTCAAATGAAAATCTGCCTCGTCACTAATTATGATTTTTTCATGAAAGTCGAGATTGTCCTTGTGCAAAATTGTAGCCAAAGTTCTTCTTTTTTGGAGATTGGCCTGAGCGCGGCGTTGAATTGAGGTTGATGACTTGTTTTGAACACTTTGTTGAGCAGCAGTAATGTTTTTAGCCGATCTTGCAATACGTTTCTTCGAAATCATTCAATAGTGCGTTTTGTTGACACCTTGTTTCTTCCAAAAAATTTCACGCAATTTTCTTCTTGGCACAGTCATCGATGATTGATTTTGCTAAAATGTTTTAACGATTAAAACACGTTTGTTTATCGAATATTTTTCCATAATAAATTTGCCACGTGTCTACTCCACGACTGCAAAATATGAACTGTCAAAACTAATGTTTACCAAAATGGTGGCAAAACAAAGTAGTATACTTTCCCGGCGGACACCCTGTATAATGACCGTCTGCTTGAACAATAAATTATTTAGAAAATATTAAAAAGGTCAAATATATTTTTATTACAGTCAAAGCCCAGTTTAACAAATGATATAATGTTCAGATCTTTCGTTATACGGAGATATTCGTTATATCGACCAATATTTTGTTAACTTAAAATTTTATAAAAAACGGCGTTTCGAAATTTTAAAACCATAAACCATTTAATTGTATTTTGAACTTAATGTAGAAATAAAACTTTAATTGATACTTTCGCGTTTATTTAAAAATTGTTTTTATTTATAATAATTTTCTAAGCACTCTTTTTTTATCTGCATCGTAAAAATTAAGATTTTTTAAAAAATCAACGACAATTTCTGTTTTAGATGAAACAATTTTACTGAGTAAATGATTTCTGTAATGCATTTTTTACGTGGTCCATTATCAAGAATAAGTAGTGCTACCTCTGGAACAAACATTTTAAAGAACCACATTTTACAAATTGTTGAATTGGTCCACGCATTTTTTGAATGCCTGTAATTCGTTGGAATAACTCAGCTTTTAAATGAATAAGCTTTTTTGCTTTACCAATTAAGAGCGGTTTTAAGTTTTTCGAACCGGATTCATTTGCACATAGAAGAACTGTTACCCTTTCCATAGATAACTTCTTCTGCATGGACAAGTATCTTTTCAGGCAGCAAGTTCCATCATAAACCGGCCTCATCCTCATTAAAAATTACATCCCTTGTTAAATTCTGTTCGATAACTAAGTTATGAAAATGATTTTTAAAAGGCTGCACTAAATCTTGTCGATATGAAAGTTTAGTTTAACAATCTGATTCCATATCTTTTTTTAAAACGTGATAGCCAGCCTTCACTTGCATCGAAATCGGGGTCGTACATTTGATTATTGATTTCTAATGCCTTTGCTTTTTTTCTATTGGCGGGTATATTCTTTGGCTTAAAAACCATTCGACCTTTTCGATTCTTGGAAATTCACTTTTTTTAAGAGATCGCCGATTTTTTGTTCCATTTTTAAATTTTCCACAATTTTATGTTCGTTCTTTTTTAAGGTACATACTGAAGATTTTGTTATTCCATACTTTTGAGATATTATTAAAAGATATACATCTCTCTTACATTCTTCTAAAATCTTTAATTTTTTATCAAAAGAGAATCTTTTTCGATTTGACATCTCGTTTTCATAATTAACCAAACAAAGCAACGAAAACTTTAACCACTAACTTTAAAAAAGCAACGCTTCGCACGTGTGCTTTCAACACAAAGCAAAGAAGCTAAAAACACACACACACAAATCTAACGGTTCTGTAACTTTGTCATTCGTTATATCGGGATTATTTTTTGTTTTTTTTTGCCATTCGCTATATAAGGTAGTTAATGTAAAAATTTGGCCATTCGTTATATCGGATATTCGTTAAACTGAGTATTCGTTATACCGGGCTTTGACTGTATATGTAAAAGAAAAATATATTTTATTTTTAAAAATTATAAATTTTCTTCTATCATTGAGAAGATACTAAAACGTTACATCAACGACCGCTTAACTGTCTTCCAAATGTTTACAGAGAAAAGTATGTACGTGTTAACGTGCGTGATTATGCAAAACATTTGAACATAAGTACGTACATACATACATACGTACATGTATGTTCATAATTGTTTACTTCTCTTGCATCTCAACATCTGTTTGTTTTTCTTTCTTAAAATTATTTTTGAATAATCCCATTAAAAGAGGGAAGATTAGAATGTATGCTCTTTAAAAATAGAGCAAATGCCGCAAAACAAAAATAAACATGTTTGTGTTTGTGTGGATGTGTGTCATAACATTCTATTGACCTCCAAATATTTTCGGTTCTATTTTTAACTACGCACACACAGCAGCGTTGCCAGCATAACGATTTTATCAGGTACATATTTTTGGCGATTTTTATATTAATGTTGGCGTTTTTTTTAGATGATAGAGAATTGAAAAATTTTTTTGAACATTCACTGCAAATACAGTTATTTACACAAGTAAGCGTACGCTTGACTTATTAACTTTTTACTTGATTATTGTTTTTGTTTGAAATTCTGTGATATTTTATTAAAATTTGAATTTTTATTTTTCTTAAAATTGATTGATTGATTGAGTAGTTGGCGTTTCCAACATGCACAGCCTAAGAAAGCCAGGTGCCAGAATACTGAAGAAGAATGTTGCGATGCAGAAATATTAGCTTTTACATTTTACTAGAGTTTTACTTTTCCTGTTTTCGTTAAAAAGTAACCCAAGAATTTGTAAATAATTTGTCTTTCTTTTTTAAATAAATTAGGAATCTAAAACTTAGTTTACGTACGTGGCTAAATTTTGAAAATTTGTGTTTTATTTTAACTAATTTTGTTCAGAAACTTGATATTCCAAAATGACTTTCATTCTCCCGCTGTCTTTATTTTAGTTTTACAATTAATCACATTTCATTGAAAGGCCGTTTTCGTTTTTAATGGTCTAAGCAGTATTACAATATAGGGGGTCCTATCGTCCTGCTTTTCGACGGCATGGATCTCTGCAGAACGCTTAATTAATATAGAATAAGCGATATATGCCTTAAGCTTAAAATGAGTCTAAAGTTACGTTCTGAATAATAATAATTCAATTCAAGTCGTTAGATTAACACAAAGGCTCTTTAATTATTTGTTCTTGAATGTGTAGTCATCCTAAAAAAATATTTGATGCATATCTTGCTGGAGCTGTTGGAAATGTAGTGATTTTTGTATGTCTTGGATCAGCATTTTCTAATTGCTTTATAATTCACAATGTCATAATGCTTCCCATTGACCTCCAGCGTCTATGGCTTTTATTGATATAGCACCAGTACTCATTGTGAACTTTGACGTATTTCAAGTTGTTGGACTTCTAATTAGAAAATTGGCTACGAGTCCACTATTACCAACATACCAATATAGTTTCTGTAGTACTTGCACCCCCAGCAACCGGTACTAAGATTATTACATATATTGCTGTTGCTTTACTATGACTTGCCGCTAAAGTAACTGGATTTAAAGGAAATAAATTAACTCTTATTTGGGTACGGTTTTCCGCCGACCCTCATCAAATTTAAGCGCTACATCTCTATATAAAGCACTGTATATTTAGTTCATAAAAATTCTCGAGTGAAACTTTAACAGCTTTTTATTGCTCAAAATTCCTTCCCCATTAAAGAACTGAGCTTTTTTAAATGTCAGATTTTCTGTAGAAAATTTTCTAACGAGGCCACCAAACACTGTCAAAACTGCATCAAACAGAGCATTTTGTTTTGATGTAATAGAACCTGTAGGACATGTTGTGGATTGGTACAACACTCCATATGCGAAGTTAAGGTAAAACTGAACCTTATCTCTGAATACAATTTTGTGATAATTTGAAGGCTGTTTTAATAACTTGGTAATGTAATTCAAGCATCAATTAGCCCGTGATGATGTTAAAAGTTAAAAATTGAGCACAATATAACAGTTTCTTTTGGCAGATAACATTGGGTTTTCGTAACTTTACAGGCGCTATTTGAAATGAAAATGTAGAAATACATAATCTCAAGACATGTCGCAAGATTAATCGAGGGGACTGTGGACGACGTAGGCGACGTTATCAGGTTTTAAAATTAACTTACAATGAATAATTAAAGTATAATAATTTTGGGTACTCCCTTATAGAAGGCGAAGAAATGATTGTTTTATATTGCACAAATAACAGTAAAGAGGTTAGTGGAATCCAATTATATATTTTTTACTCTCACGCTGATCAAGAGAATGAAAATCTTTTGCTGAGTCTCGAAACGCCTAAAAAGAAAAATATTTTGCGGAAACTTCGCCAAGGGAACTACTTTATGACCATAAATATCCGTTTTTCTATATTTAACTCTCAAGACTGTCGTTGTCAACTGGCAACGCTGCAGCTTATGCTTCAGTTTTATTATTATTATTTCTGCTTCTCTAATTTATGTCTGCTATGAAACAAACACAAACTTACACGTGTTTGAAGACAATTTGAAAGAAAAATGGGAAAAAGAAGAGCGAGATATTGTGTTTATTTTGTAATTGTTCTTTCTTATTATTTGTTTCTTATTTGTTTTGCTTAATTTAGTTCAGGTGTTTTTATTTATTTTTATTAAAATTTAAAACAAATGTTGTTTTCAAAGTTTTAATGTTTTCATAACAACAGCAAATATTATGTTTTTCTTTTATATAGAACTGGAAGCAAACGGTTTTAAGAAAAAAATTCCGTAAATTTTCTCTTTGTTTTGTTTTTTTTACTTTTGTTTCTTTTAAACGTACTTAGGCATTTTGTTGTTGCTTATTTTATTTGCATAACTGTTTTTGTGCAACTTTTATTTCATTTTATTTAGGATGGCATTACTTTTTTTGTTTTTGTTTTCATGTGAGTTTTATCTTTCATTTATTTCCTTCTGCTGAAATTAGCTGCCGGCAAAAAATTTGTTTTTGTGTTGTGTGTTTTCTTCTGACCACAGTTGTTGGTGTTCTAAACAGCTTGAGAGGGATTTTTTTGAATTTACACTCATGGCAATAATAATAAATACTGTTTTACCTGCAATTTAGAATTAAACTCGGACAGGTATTGTGATTTTTTTTAATTGTAATTTACCTAATTGTATTTAAATATCTTACAAAATATATACGGCGATCAGAAACCTAATAAAAACGGCAAATTCCTCAACAACTTTCATTGCTTGAAATCATTATTCTTTCAAATACGACAGCATTTTTAAATTTATTTCTTATGGAAGGAAAAGAAGTAAATTAAAATTCAAAAGAACTTAAAACAAAGTTACAGCTAACGGTAACTTACCGCTGATCACCAAATCAGTCAATATTTGAAGAGTTATTCAAAATTTATAAACAATTACAAGACATTTTTCCATCCATTTTGCCATCTAAGTGGGGGTTAATTGCGTTTTTGAAAAATATAGCATGCGACGAAAAAGTTCAGTTTTATATTTAGCATGTAAAGAATAAATGCAATGAATCTTCATTTATTTTTTCTGTATCGAATACCTTTACTTGTAAAAGAAATTCTTTTAATATGAAAATAATTTGAAAAACTGCAAAGTTACAAGCAGAGACGAGCGCGAAGATTATCTATCACATGCTACACAACCGCTTAAAACACACTGGTGTGGTGAAGAATGCAGACTGAAGAGCGCTGAGCATTTTGGAATGACCTATTTCGTTTGTTAAAGAGAGGCAGAACTCCATGCAACAATGCCTGCTAAGTCAAGTACCGTGCCACATTCGTTAGGAAAGGGATAGAAAGGCAATGAGATAGGTGGTGAAAGTAGAAGGATAGTTACGGAAATTAACTGTCGTATAAGACAACACAGCGACCAGTGACCATGACTTTATCACTGAGCAGCCCCACCCGCAGTGAATTTTTATTTTGTAGTGAAAAACAGCCAGGGTCTTTGTTGGGAATTGAATCCACAATCCCCAGACTGATAAGCTAGTACACTACCTACTAGCATGCAGGGAATATTATGGCAAGAAAAAAGTTACGTAGATGCCACCAGCATTATGCTTTGCATTTTCTAATTAACTGTAACGCATGCAAAAATTCTTCGAATCTATTTAGAGAGTAGTTACTAGGGTTAATCAATAAATCCGTTACCTTTTGAACTCTTCGCCTCCCAATTGAAATCTTAACACTGCTCTTGTAATCAGCCAACGGTCAATTGTCTAAATTTAAACAAGCTGCAGCATTAAGTTTGTGTTTGGCAATCAATGATAGCAGATTACCTCTCGTTTTGAAAAGAAATTTAAAGAATATCGGGTTTCTTGGTGCTGTTATTTGGTCTCCCGTATGTTGTGAAGGATCCACGCAACGAGTTTTTACGCAGTTTGGAGATGGACAAATTGTACTAACTGCCTCGTATCTATTGAAAATTTGTCCGTTTAGACAATTATTTAAAGGAAATAAAATCTGAGATGCTTCTTAAATCACTTTTTTTTTATCACAATTACGAACGAACTTAAGCCCAACTACACAAAATATAATTTATTTATGCTTATTATAAGAACTTTAATAAAATGACGTAAGATATTAAGTTATTATTGATTTGAAAATTTTCTTAACGTAACGTGTTACGTCATTTCATATTTAAAATTACGTTTTTTAGATTTAGAACGTTTTCGAACTGCGTATAATTTCATTTTTCCTTTTTAGGTGACAATTTTTAGTATGACTTTGCATCTCAGTGCTACTATTTCTAAAAGTGTCGTTTAGTTGTGATCAAACTTAAGAAGAATATAGAAGAGGACAGACATATATTTTTGCTATTGGACCCTACTTTTGAAATATTTTAACAGTATTTGCCACCTATTACTTGTTTTATTAAAAAAAATTAATTGCAAACTCGTCCAAAAGGATTACAGAAAAGAACGCATCCTTCTTTGCATGATTTTTTTTTTAAATCAGGGTGATGTAATTAATGCTCTAGATTAAAGGAAAAATATTAAAAAAAATCTTGGTGTAAATAAAAATATGTATTATGTAAAAAATAAATAAAAAAATATTCTTTGCTAATTTATTTATTTAAGTACAAATTGACGCCACATTTGTTACATGAATTTGTGGAATAGCCTTTACATTTGGGAAATTTGCACCGGAGTGACCCACCTACTTTTGGCCAATGTTCAGCACCATCTGTTCTTATGTCTTTTGGAGGTGGTGGAGCTGGAGAACCTTTTCTTTTTTTTTGATTCTAATTCTTCTTCTAGTACACTGGTACTAGGACGCCCTCTTTTAGCTTCTCTGGTGGTTCCTCTGTTGCATAGCACAAAGGCCAATTCATTTCTGAATTGGCCCATTGTAAGCAGACTCTTTTTAGGTTCACCTCTTTCTTCAGCATTTTTTTTATAAACAATCCAAGAGTTTATAACAGCTAGATTAAATAAATGAAAAAAAATACGCAAATACCACTTTTTAGACCTCATTTTTATATGATTTCTGCCCAAAAAGCTATCCCTGAGATCTACTCCTCCCATATGTTTATTGTACTCTTGGACAATAAACGGGCAAGTAATATCAATTTTTGCTTTTGTTATCCTGTCAAATCTATTGAGTTTAGTTAGAGGTAATGCTCCAGAATTAGAAGATAACAGGGTTACAATCTTATTATCTTTCCAAGCCACACAACTCAAATCTGTACCGTCATACACAGACACTCTTTCCTCAAAACTACCTCTGGGCACTGATTTTTTCATGAAATTTTTCTTCTCTGGAAGTTTAGTATTTGGTATCCTGTTTTGTTGCACAGTTCCCACTGTGTGAATTCCTGATTTAGCTAAAAACACTACCAATGGCAAAGAAGTATAAAAATTATCAAAGTATATGATGTGGTTTTGCTTTCTTGGCACGCCTCGAAGCAAACGAACTACAACATTTCCTGTTGCACCAAGATCTGGTTCATCTGGGAGTTTCTCTATATTCTCTTGTTCAGAATATACCTCAAACTTGTGGGCATATCCCATCAAATCACAGAGAACATATAATTTGAAGCCCCATTTATGGCGTTTTTTAGGCAGATACTGTTTTAAAAAATGCCCTATTTTGGTAGAACACATCTGTTCATCCACAGAACGTCTTTGATTCATTGGCACTGTGGCAAATCTCTCATTGAGATGCTTGATAACAGGGCGGATTTTATAAAGCCTGTCATGTTCTGGATGACCTACAGGTTTGTGAAGATTATTGTTATTAAAATGTAATGATAACTTAATTTTCTCAAACTTGTTCAGTGGCATTGTTGAAGAAATGGGCTCATATCCAAACTTTGGCGACCAGTATGATCTTGTGCTAGGAAATTTGATTACTGACATGTATAATAATATACCAAAGACCTTATACAAATCATGTTCAGTAAATTTTATAGATGAACTGGGATTATGCTGTATTATATTAAAATTTGTCTCCTCCACTAATTTTTTGATAAAATCTTCAGTGATAAAATGTTTAAAACATTGATATGGAGTTTCTAGGTGTGATAGACTACTTGAAGCTGTAGAACTTCCGAAGAAAGTAATTTTATCTGTGTCATACACCAGATTTCTTTTTTTCCAAATCAAGCTTCTTTTGTCAAATGAAGTTGATGGGTGAGAAGACTGAGAGGGTTCTTGATCTTCTGGTTTTACAAGAGGAGGATCAATGTCAGCAGTTTCATCCACATCATCATCATCATCATCGTTCTCCTCCTGCAAGACTCTTATAACTTTATCAGCATCGCGGTTTTCATCATCGGAATCTTGGTCATCAAGGCCATCTTTTGAGAGCCAACCGTCTTGCAATTTACTAAGATAATCTTCAATATCTTTATCAGTCAACTTTACCAAAAAAACAACATAAAATGTAAAAATGTTTACAGTACATTACAA
The DNA here is from genome assembly GCA_030448955.1 of Trichopoda pennipes. NCBI lineage: Eukaryota > Metazoa > Arthropoda > Insecta > Diptera > Tachinidae > Trichopoda > Trichopoda pennipes. The sequence continues at coordinate 8,413,274 of JASKUP010000064.1, forward strand.
CTTACTGCATAGTGATGTAAATTTCTATCACATAGTTTTGAGAAATTTATTCACAGTGTTTTGATATAAATTGATTATAAAGTAACAAAAACATGAAAACAAACCTTTTTTCCACTCATTTTCACTTTTATTGTATTTTATATCTCCGTTTAAATCCGTAAAACAATTTAAAATCTCGCTTATTTCTTCCAGTCACAACAAATAGGGGAATCACAAGTTGTAGGCCTTGTAAATGACAGTGACGTTACTACTTTTTTGACAACTGTGTTATTTTGTACGCAATAGTCGCTTAAAAAGTTACCAGCAACAAAAAATTTACAGTACAAGGGTTTTGAGTACCTTTTTTTGTTGACTAAATATTATGATGGAAATTTCCATCATCATGCAAAGAAGGGTTAATATCGTGCTGCGTAATGCGTGATAAGATTTACGCCCCTGTACTTAGCTGTGTAAGCCATAACCAGACGGTGGATCATAACACTGTGGATGAAATGTAGCGTCATCCTTGACCTAGAAGGCCTTCAGATACGTATATCCTCCAGACACTCCTAGTTGCAGCTTCAAAAGCACGAAGCAGGCCTCAGCCTTCATTCCATGCTAACTAGGAGTAGGAGACTATACAACTTCTGGTGCAGAACGCATGAAGCTGAATAAAATTTAAGAACACAACCGCAATCATGCTAATTGGACCTGGACCATTCATTGTGCTCATTCTTAATGATCTGAATGAGGGTCTCAAAACCATAACCACCACGATGCTCCCGAACAGCCAACCTCAATAATCAGTCAGAGAACAGCTAAAAGGCTAAAAAGGCAAATAGCTGAACTCTGGGGCTTTACTGATTCCCATGGAAATATAGTGGAATTTTCCAGTTGGCTCCTGCTAGCCTACTAGGGACTGGGCTCGCGTTTACCCCCGAAGACACATGTAATAACGGTGGATTTCCGTCAAAACATATAAATGTGCCTCATGGGGGATGGTACTGCGTAATACCTGACGTCATTCGTATGAAATTCTGCATAATTGATTTTCAATCGCTTGGTAATTTTTAAAATAATTCTAAAATAAATCTACGTGACTACGTGTGCAAGGATAGTCGAGACGATATATTCTGCACCGGTCATTTCCCCTGAAGACGTAACAAAAAGTAATATTAAACTACCCCGGCGCGTTTAAATTAATAAAAGTTAAGTTTAATAGTGCTGAAATTTCCATCCCTGCTCTCCTATTAATCACAAAAAACGTTGTTGTTATTTCTATTTTATATTTAAAAAAATAATTTTGCACTCTGTACAACTCAAAATGCTTAAAAAAGCCGGCATAAAAGACGAAATCAATTCTATGAATCAATTCTGTTCAAAAATAGAATAAAATAATTGATAAGGGTGCACTTTATTATTGTTAAGTATTTGGTGGTCTTGTGAAGTTCGATAAAACTAATGCCAGGGTTACCGACCAATAAATTAAATAATTATACTGGGCTTAGTCATCATGGACAGATTGGCTGCGCAACGCTACCAAGATGTTACTCAGAGATTTATTTTAAAACCAGTCATACATTTACCGCAAAATTGTGTTCAGAGATGAAGCTTATATTTATTTTAAGTCCATGTATGGAGTGCACCAACCAACAACAGATCCTGAAGACTATTACAGTTTTGACAGTGGCGACATTATTAAGTACACAAAACTTATACAAAGTCACGTTAAGGTGATGCTTACAAAAAATTTAAGCTTTAGGCCACAGTACCACCTACCATTGTCGGGTATTTAATAATTTTTCGTGCCTTAAAATAAATGGACTGGCTCATGTTCAACACTGCCGATTAAATGGAATTTGTTAAATATTTAAAGAATTTTTTATTTCACTCAAATAAATGAGTCGATTAAATAATGTCTAATTTCAGAGAGGGTTAAATATGGGTATAACTATGCTTGGTGTAACTAAACAGTTTTAAAGAAACCGTTAGTTTTCTCTAAGCTTTCAGAGGTAAACAAATGAAATGCATTCCTATAAATTTGCTGCCTAAAAGTATGCTTTAAGTTCCAACTTAAATTTAAAGTTTCTGGTTTAATTTTTTAAAACTGCTTTTCTTAATAATTAAACACATTTTATTATTTTTGTTTTATTTTTTTTTTTAAAGAGAAGTAGCACTTGAGGCAACAATGCCTATTTAGACAACTACTGTGCTACATTTTTAAGGAAGGGGATAGAGAAGAGATGAGACAGGTGGTGAAAGTGGAAGTATAATTACGGAAATTAACTATCGTATAAGACAGCACAGCGACCAGTGATCATGCCTTCATCACTGAGCAGCCCCATCGACAGCTTTTTTATTTGCAGTGAAAAAAAACCAAGGTCTTTGATGGGAATCGAACCCGCAACCCTCAGTCTTGTAAGCTAGTACACTACCTACTAGCCTACAGGGGCTGATTGCATTTCAACTACATAGAAATCTTGTATATTTGTTTATGTATACATCGGGTTTTTCAATAAAAAGTTGGTTTTTTAACAACATTTAGTTTTTGACGTATCGTAGAAATTGTTACAACGAATTCAATTTCGCACGAAAATCTCAAAAAAATAATTAAAATCCACTGCAGTTCGTAAAAATCGTGATATTTTCGAACCGCTATTAAGAGTTTGGTCGTTAAATTTTAGTCAACAGGCTCGATACAAAATGTGTAAACACCAAAGCGTGTTCGATCGAGTCGTTCAACTATAAACATCGCAGCCGTCAGCCACAGTATTGAAGCAGATTCAAATTTGTGAGTTCCAACAATTGGGTTTATCCAAAACTACTGCAACGCCGATTTTGCGTAAGGCTTTGACTTTGAAGCCCTACAAGCTTCAACTTGTGCAAGAATTGAAGCCGACTAACCATTCATATCGCTTTAGGAACAACCGGCTGGTTTTTCTAAAAAAAATCCTTTTTTGACACGAAGCTTATTTTCATTTGTCAGGGTAAGTCAACAAGTAAACTTACCGCATTTGGGATTTTGAAAATCCTAGAGCCTTTGCATACTCAGTGTGTCGCTGTATGGTGTGCTATGTTGTCTGAAGGCGTAATTCGGCCGTTTTGTTTTTGAAGATGCGGCTGCAAATGCGGTAGCGGTCCATGTATCACGCTATCGAGAAATGCTAACAACTCAATTTTGGGTTATTATAGACGACGTTGATAACACTGACATGTGGTTTCAATAGGACGGTGCCAAATGTCACACAGTCAATGAAACAATCAATTTATTGCAAAGCAAATTTCCTGATCGCTTAATTTCACGGCAGTCAGCAGTTAAGTGGTCAGCCGAATCGGGTGACTTAACACCACTGGATTATTTTTTGTGGGGTTACGTCAAGGACAGAATCTATACGGAGCAAATCGAATTGATTTCAGCCTTAAAACTCAAAATCCTTGATGTGATTAACGAAATAGGATCGCCATTTTGCCAAAAAGTGTTTACAAACTTTGATGAAAGAATCGACATCTGTCAGCGTGGTCGTGCGGGACATTTGTCAGATATCAGTTTCCATTCTTAATTGCTGAACTTTTCTCCTCGTAATACAAATAAAACTTGAATCATCTTTATTAAAATTTTTTGCTTTAGAAAACAAACTTCTTGTTGGTAATATACATCGTTAGCTGTGACTTTGTTTTAAGTTATTTTGTATTTCAATTTATCTATTCTTCTTTCCATAAGAAATAATTATAAAAATTCTGTCTTATTTGAAAGAATAATGATTTTTATTATTTTTCTGATCAGCGTATATATTTCGTGAAATATTTAAATACAATTCGGTAAATTACCATCTACCTGGCCCAGTTTATTTCTGAAACCTATTCACATTCTAAATTGCACGTAAAACTGTAGTTATTGTTATTGCCATGAGTGTACATTCAAGCAAATCCCTCTCAAGCTGTTGAGAACATCAACAACTGTGGTCAGAAGAAAACACACAATACAAAAACAAATTTTTTGCCGGCAGCTTAATTTAGCAGAAGGAAAATAAATGAAAGACAAAACTGGCAAAAGAAATAAAAAGTAGTGCCATTCTAAGTAGATCAAATAAAATTTGCACAATAACAGTTATGCAAATAAAATTAACAACAACAAAATAAAAACGGTAAATAATTTTATTTTTCCTTTGAAAAACAGGAAAATATATCAGCACGTTTAGAAGAAACAAGAGTAAAAAAAAAATAAAGCAAATAGAAAAATTAACGGTATTTTTTTTTTAAACCGTTTGCTTCCAGTTCTATAATAAGAAAAACATAATATTTGCTTTGTTATGAAAACATTAACGGCTGTATGCATAAAAACTTAAAGTAGGTTTAACTGCCGTTGTTAAGCACAATTTCCTAAAGTTGTATTCATAAAACGTTTTTACCTTAACATACCTTTGTTAACTTTAAAGTAGGAAAAACCTACGTTAAACCTACATTAAATTGACAGTTCAATTTTATTATTGAAAGTTCAAAAACAAAACAAATTGTGTTTACAATAACTGAGCCGTTTATTTTAAAAGCGGCATAAGTTACTTTGTTATTGTCATCTTTTTTATTTTAAATTAGTTTATATAACATTTTAATTTTTAGCCATTTCAACTAGTCTGTATTTAGTTTTCTTTCTGAAACGGATTTGTCTAATGATTGTGTTGAAATAAAATCTTTTTTCTTCATGTTGTGTACTGTGAAGGATATTTTCGACAGGGGGCTATTACTACTATTACTATTTTGTCCTTTACATACATAAGTCACTATATGCAAAATAATATGCTTTTGAGTTGTGACATTCTTAGATATTTTACACAACACGAAACAACCTCCTGAGAATAAAAAAATAAAATAATGGTAATTATGTGTAGTATATTAGATATCAGTATAATATTGTTCCGTAAACTGCACTATTCTTTCGAACTAATAAAAATAAGTCAAATAATCACAACAATACTTCACACGCACTAATTACATGTTTCCGTTTCTTTCACACTAAGCTCCGTAATTAATTTCCTAAGCACAGCGACTAACGCCACTTTCAAAATAAGCATTTTTGTTGCACCGTTAATTATCAACACACCTCTCAAGCAAATCTCAATACTTCTTAACTCTTAACAAATCTTAATACTTCTTAATTTCAAATTTATTAAAAATGAAAAAAAAAAAACTGTTCAGTTGTGACTTATGCCACTTTTAATGTAAACGGCTCAATTGACAATTATACTTTGTTATTCCAAAAATGTTTAAAAATATTTATTTCAACAAATTGAGTATACAAATAATAATAAAAACTAAAACATAACATGCCATTCAATATAAAACATTTTTACATCTTTATTTTATTTTTTACAAAAATATATTTATAATTAATTATTTTAAACAAAAGTTTTATTTATGTACATATAATCAAAACAAAGCTCGTTATCCGAATAATTATTTTTTTGATATGAACAAATTCTTTGTAAGTTCTTCGTAAGCCTTGCAAATTAACCTTTTTTGGGTGCTTTGCTTTTTATTAAAAAGATTAATATAAAAAAAAAAAAACAAAAATATGTTGATATTGCTGAAAAAATGAAAAACAATAAAAACATTTTTTTATGGATCTGACTACCCGGATAAATAATATTCATTTTTATACATCGTTAACTACAACGTGATAACTGAAAATAGTGGCATTGCCAGAAGCAAAATACTAATTTTACTAAAGCATACATTAGCTAAAGTACTGTTTATGAATACCATTTTTTAACAAACGTCTGTTAGCCTTAAAGTGTTTGTTAACTAACGTGTACTTCAAAGCTCAAATAAGCGTTTTTTATGCATACAGCCGAAAAACTTTACAAACAATATTTGTTTTAAATTTTAAGAAAAATAAATAAAAACACCTGAACTAAATTAAGCAAAACAAATAAGAAACAAAAATTAAGAACGAACAATTACAATAAGTAATTTATTCATCGGAATCATTTTCAAGCTAAGCAATTTTATTATATGTGCTTGATTCCGTTAAATAAATATTTCATGATATTCTCACGAAATATTTATTACAAAAATTTTTATTAAAAAATAAACATTTTATGATATTCTCATAAAACATTTATTTAAATAAAAATAAAAAAATATATTTGAAATGCATTACTGCGGGGGAGAGCATATCCATATTGCAATTTCACTATTGCTCACATAAGTAGCTCATCAGTGAACTTTACCCCAATATTGTATAGAAAAACCTAAAAGTCTTATATCCAAAGCCAAACTGATTCCATGAGAATTTTTTCATAAAATGAACATAGCATAGACCGCAAGACTCAAAAACACTTGTATACAAACACAGCAAAACATTTCAAAACAACAAAAAACATTGTTTATTTTCAATCATTTCTACATAAGGGTTGCCATTGGAAACCATTCATATGTAATTTAAAAATTCAGAAATTTTGTAAAATTATTTACAAATATTTTTTATTTTTATTGAAATAAATGTTTTATGAGAATATCATAAAATGTTTATTTTTTAATAAAAATTTTTGTAATAAATATTTCGTGAGAATATCATGAAATATTTATTTAAAGGAATCAAGCACGAATAATTGCTTAGAAAGAACACGTACAAAATAATCACAATATCTTGCTCTTCTTTTTCCCATTTTTCTTTAAAATTGTATTCAAACACGTGTAAGTTTGTGTTTGTTGCATAGCAGACATAAATTAGAGAAGAAGAAATAATAATAATAAAACTGAAGCATAAGCTGCAGCGTTGCCAGTTGACAACGACAGTCTTGAAAGTTAAATATAGAAAAACGGATATTTATGGTCATAAAGTAGTTCCCTTGGCGAAGTTTCCACAAAATATTTTTCTTTTTAGGCGTTTCGAGACTCAGCAAAAGATTTTCATTCTCTTGATCAGCGTGAGAATAAAAAATATATAATTGGATTCCACTGACCACTTTACTGTTATTTGAGCAATATAAAACAATCATTTCTTCGCCTTCTATAAGGGAGTACCCAAAATTATTATACTTTAAATATTCATTGTAAGTTAATTTTAAAAGCTAATAACGTCGCCTACGTCGTCCACAGCCCCCTCGATTAATCTTGCGACATGTCTTGAGATTATGTATTTCTACATTTTCATTTCAAATAGCGCCTGTAAATGTTACGAAAACCCAATGTTATCTGCCAAAAAAAAAAACTGTTATAGTGTGCTCAATTTTTAACTGTTAACATCAATCACGGGCTAATTGATGCTTGAATAACGTTACCAAGTTATTAAATTTTATTTGAAAACCAGCCTTCAATTTATCACAAAATTATGTTCAGGGATAAGGCTCATTTTTACCTTAACTTCGCATAGGGAGTGTTGTACCAACCCACAACATGTTCTACAGATTCTATTACATCAAAACAAAATGTTTGATGCAGTTTTGGCAGTGGTTGGTCGCAGCATTAGAGAATTTTAAATAATAATAATAATATTTTTAACGTTTTTCTAAATTTTTGTTTTTGTTTTACCCAGATAATTGAGTCCATTCGATGTAGTGCTACAACGTGCACTTGAATAAAATTCGAAATAATCTTCAGTGTGATCCAAAATCATGTTACAAATTAGTTAACAACACTAAGCGTCGCCCAGTATCGTTTCTTCCAGTAATGAAACTTGATTCTGGTGAATCTGATGATGAATAAACAATAAACAATTTGTTTTGCTGACTTGCTTTTCAGCAACATATTCTGATGAACAATATGATGAAACTTTTGTATATTCCTTTGCTGAGTTATCAATTTTGGAGTCCAACAGCCGACTGTATGGTTTCTGTAGGGGGTGCTCTACGGGCGACTTGCCAGCTTTCCTATCGAAAAAATGGTGCAACTCCATACATCATTTTGGAGAAAGTAAAGTGATGGCTCTAGATATTTCCAAGGCGTTAGAGGCAGAGAGTGTGGCATGATGCACTTCTGTCAAAACTTGCTGCTTTTTGGTGTTAGTGATAATTTCTCCGGATTTATATCGCATTTTCTCAGAAATCGCACTATACGAGTTGTTATAGATGGGACTTCGTCCGATGAGTTCAAGATTTTCATAAATAATGTAGCACGGTACTTGACTAAATAGGCATTGTTGCCTGAAGTGCTACTTCTCTTTAAAAAAAAAAAAAAAAAAGATTGATTCAGAGGTACCGCATGGTTCCATTCTTTCTCCTACCCTATTTTTTAATTTTTCCAAATGACCTACCTTCTTTGTCCAACTTTCAACCCTATTTACTCTTTTACAAATGACACCACCGTTTATCATTCGTATTCATTTAATAACAGATCGAACCAGGTGGAGTTGAATTCCAAAAGGCGGAACATAAAAGATACGCTCAGTCACGATCTCGCGGCGATCTCCGAATAGAGTAGATTTGAATACCTGTAAGACGAAATGTTGCATGCTTACACATAGGCCCCCCGGGGGCACATTGATGGAATCTCACCGTCATTACATGTGTCAACGGGGGTAAAAGGGAGCCTAGTCCCCTTCAAGGCTAGCAGGATCCAACGGGACAATTCCACTATATTTCCACGAGAATCAGTAAAGCCCCAGAGTTCAGCTATTTGTCTTTTTAGCCTTTTAGCTGTTCTCTGACTGATTATTAAGGTCGGCCCTTCGGGAGTATCGTGGTGGCTGTGTGTTTCAAGGCTCCCATTTGAGTTGTGTGGGTCGGATCATTCAATGAACACAGGTCCAGTGAGCATAATTGCGATTGTGTTCTTAAATCTTATTAAGCTTCATGCGTTCCGGATCAGGAGTTGGATAGCCGCCAACTCTTCAGCAAGGAGTGAGGGCTGCGGCCTCCTCTGGGCTTTTGAAGTTGCAACTAGGAGTGACTGGAGGATATACATATCTGAAGGCCTTCTAGGTCAAGGATGACGCTACATTTCACAGTGGCATGATCTACCGTCTGCTTATAGCTTACACAGCTAGGTACAGACGTAAATCTTATCACGCATGCTTACACATAGATCTGTATTCGGAAATGGTGCTGGGTGATATAAGTACTACGGAATTGCAAACTCTCGATGTTATTGGCATGAAAATTCAGTGTGATGTTCGATGAACTAAACACATTTTTGAAGTTTCTAAAGAAGCTTTAAGCGCTTCTGTCAAAACTTGTTGCTTTTTGGTGTTAGTGATAATTTCTCCGGATTTATATCGAATTTTCTCAGAAATCGCACTATACGAGTTGTTATAGATGGGACCTCATCCGATGAGTTTAAGATTAATTCAAAGGTACCGCAACGTTCCATGCTTTCTCCTACTCTTGCTCCTTATTTTTCTAAATGATCTACTTTGTCAAACTTTCAATCCTATTTACTGCTTCGCAGATGACGGCGCTATTTGTCATGCGTGTTCATTTAATAATATAGAGCGAACCAGTTGAAGGTGAATTCCAAAAAGCGAAACGTGTATAATACGTTTAATCACTGTCTCGCAACAATTTGCGAATGGGATCGCGCGAATAGAATCCATTTTAATGCTCGTTAGATACAATGTTGCATGCTTACACATACATGTGCATTCGGAAATGTTGCTGCACCTGTTACTATGGGTGGTATAGGTATTACGGAATCGGAAGCTCTTGATGTTTGTGGCATTAAAAATTCAGTGTGATGTTCGATGGAATAAACACACATTATTTTAAGGTTTTCTAAAGAAGCTTTCAAGTGCCCCGGTTTTCGAAAACGGTGTAGGAAATACTTCACTCCAACCGATCTCCGTACTATCTATACCACCTATATTCGTTCAAAAATGGAATATAACTTTCATGTATGGACCGGCGTTTTAAAGTATATTTTGGTGTTGCTCGACCGCGTACAGGTGAGGGTCAAGAGGCTTATTGGTGATGGTAGGATATCCAACATTATAGATTCTCTATTTCCCCCGGGGCATATTATATGTCTTTATAGAACTTCGGCTATCTAGACCTGTGCAACTGGGGGGTATAAGGGAGCCCAGTCCCCTGAAGTCAGCAGGGGTACAACTGGAAACTCTACGTTATTTCTACGGGAATCAGTGTGCTCGCAGAGTTCCGCTATTTGTCTCTTTAGACGTTTAGCTGTTCTCTGGTTGATTATTGAGGTTGGCCCCTATATGGGAGTATTGTGGTGGTTATGGTTTCGCGGTCCCATAACAGACAGGTCAGTTTTTATAGGGTGGCCAGGATCATCTCGCCAATAATAACACCCACAGGTAAATGATCCAGATCCAGTGAGCATGCAAGACATGTGTTCTGGACAGGAGTTGGATGGTCTCCAGCTCTTCAGCAAGGAGTGGTGGTTTACAGCCCTGCTCTAGAATCATCAAAGTTGTAACTGGGGAAGACCTGTAGCTAGAATTAGTCTTCGGCTTTCTAGGGCTTGAATGACGTTGCTTGTCATTCCCAGTGGTATGACCACCATCTGATTAAGGCTCACCAGGCGCAGATGTAAATAGTATCACGTAATAGATAACTGCTCTAACGAAATTAGAGAACTTGTTCCCGAAACTCTTAGGTTTTTGCGTTTGACACGATTTTCGTTGAGAGCGCATCCATTTGTGGTCGATTGACCAGAAAATATCACTACGCATTACAGGGACAATTCGTTTTTTAGCAGAACAGTTCGTATGTGTAATAAATTCCCTCCAGAGGTCTTTACTGTCACTTTCAATATAGGGAAATTCAAATCGAAACTACTCTCTCTTCCTCCTCCACATAATAAACTAATTTCTTAGTTCTGGTACAATGAATTGCAGGGGTAGGTTCCATCCTCTGAGTGCTAGTCCCAACGAAAAAAAGGAAATGTGTCCTGTCAATTTTTATTAAGTTATATCAGTTTTATTGCTCCATCACGTCCTACACGTAATTTTATGCCGCTATCCATACAAGTGCACCGAGCTAACTATGCTAACTGGGATTATCATAAGAACATACAGAATGTTGTAAAAATGTATTAAATATTGTTTATAGTCTGTAAGGCTATTGAATCTATAGACTAAGATAAATAACCAAAATAGTGCCTGCTCTCAGAGAGGATTAAATCTTGCAATTACAGGCATGGTTAACTGTAACTTAACATTTTTAAAGAAGCCGCTACATATTTTTTTAACTAAGGTTTCGTAAGCAGGCAATTAAAATGCATTCCTATAAGTGGGCTGCCTAAAACTATGCTTTAAGTTTTAACTTAAATTTAAAGTTTGTGGTTAAATTTTTTAAAACTGCTTTTGTGGATAATTAAATTCATTTCATTATTGTTATTTTAGTTTACAGTTGATTCAACTGAATTTAATTCGGCTACATAAAAATAATGTATATATATACGTATATATATGTGTGTATATATATATATGTATGCATATATGTGTATATGTATGTTTGTATAATTAATCTTAAAATGCTGTGATTTTTTATTTTTATTTTTATTATTTTGTTGATATGTTTTGTTTTGTTTTGTTGATCTGCAATAAAGCCATACTTTGTTTCTTAATTGCTGGACATTAATAATATTTTGATTAAATAAAAAGAACAACAAATTATCTCACCTTAGAGAGCAACATACAATTTCTTTTATTTTGTTTTAAAGAAATATTTAATTAAAGGTCTTGGCAGCATTTAGTAAAATTGATAAAAAAAAAACTGATTTAATTTTTTGTTTTTTCAACAAAAAGCATATTTAAATCCGCATATATAAATTTTATATTTACTATTAAAACACAGCAACAAAAAAAATGGAACAAAAATACTATTAAAGAAATAACAACAACAAAAGCAACAAAAAAAAAAAGAAAAAAATTAAAAAACTAAAACAAAACTAAAAAAAAAAAATTATTACATTTTAATGCAAAATCATAAATCTTACCTGCATAAAAATTGTTGTTGTTATGTGGACAAGTATCTTTAAACTTTAATATTTAATTCTTTTTAAATAATCAAAGATCAAGGTTTCAGTTGTGTATTCTTTTTAAGCTTAAACTTATTTTTACAAAAATAAAAAATTAAAAAAAAAATAAATAAATTTTGTTTGTTTGTGGAAAATCACTAAAAAACTTGTTGATATACAAAACGTTGTTGTTGTTTGTTGCTGGTTAACCCAGTCAAAATAATCATTCAAAAATGTCAAAATTTAAGATGGCACATTAATTGTCATTTAACACATTTTGTTCTTTTTGTTGTTTTTTTTTTTTTTTTTTAAATATTTAAGTAAATTTTTAACGACACTAGAATTCAGCTGAAAACAATCGAGTCTTTTTGTGTGTGTGTGTGTTTTTTTAATACGCGCTTAAGTTATCAAGTCCTTGGCTACTTTTTCTTTTTTTTAATGCTTCTCCTTTTGGTTTTTTTAAATTTTGTTAAACCTTTTAAAACAATTGATTATTTAAGGTCCTGACAATTAGCTTTGTGCCAGAACTAAGAAATTAGCTTATGGGGAGAAGGAAAAAGGGAGTAGTGTTTGAGTAACGGGTACAAGTTCCCTAATTTCATTAGAGCCCTTAGCATTTTAGAAACTATAAAACAGTGAAATATATCCCCACATTGCGTCGATGCTCTAGAGCAGTGATGGGCGAACTACGGCCCGCAGGCCACATCCGGCCAGCGAGAGGTTTCAATCCGGCCCACCGTGTGTTTTTCAAAAAAATTAAAAACTTATGCCCAAAAAATAAATTTACATTATGTTTTAAAAAAGATATAAATTGACAATTTTAGCAAAAAAATGCAATGTTTTCATATTATATTGTGTCCAAACTGCGTAGTTTTCTGGGAAATATTGTACACACAAGACAACAACAACCTTCTGATGCAATATTCCAAGAAGAAACATAAACATCATAAAACACTAACAACTAATATAGAAAACTGAACGTATAACATAACAACAACAACTATTATATGTAAGATCTAAAAGATTCTTGAATATTCGAGACAACATGCGCAACAAATATAAAAGGGTCAGCGATGGATTAATCAGCCATCAGTAAATCACGTGACGTAAAGAATAAAGTGTGAAGTAAAAATTATAAAGTTGCCAACGTACAGTTTTATTTGTGTAATTAAAATAATAAAGTGTATTGTAAATTGTAAATTTATGGGGGTAAATGTCAATCGAAAATAGAAAGAGAAAAATTGATTCGAAATGTCGAGTATTTCAAGAAGTGTGGACATGGAAGTACTTCTTTATGGAATATAACCAAAACCCTATTTGTCTTATCTGCCAAGAAGCGGTACAGCTGTACTAAAAGATTATAATCTCGCTAGGCACTTTAATTCAAAACATCTTCTTGGGTCGAAGTTCTATAAAATGACCGATGAAGACAAGAAAGTTCATTCAGAGGAATTGAAAAGAAAAATATCTACTCAGCAAATGTTTTTTTTAAAATCAAAGAAGTGTCCAGCGATCCTCCACGTTAACTGGTCACATTGTTGCCTATAAAATAGCAAAAAGCAAAAAGTAACAAACCGTTTTCTGCAGGAGAATTTATTAAGGATGTGTTAATTAGCATTGGAAAAGTATTATGCCCAGAAAAGGTAAACGATTTCGAATCTATAGAGCTGTCACGTAGAACGGTCATAAAAAGAATTGAAGCGATTTCCTCTAATTTAACCAATCAACTCGATGGGCGTCTTAAAAAGTTTTTTCAGTCACTATGGACGAGAGTGTTGACAGGAGTGATACAACCCAACTTCTAATTTTGATCAGAGGGGTCGATGAAAACTTTGTAATAACCAAAGAACTTGCTTGTTTGAGATCTTTGAAAGGAAAGACGACAGGAAAAATAATTTATGATGAATTTAGAGAGGGGATGGAATCTCTTAATGCCCCAATTTCCAAATTAATTAATTTAACAACTGAGCACCTAACATGGTGGGAAAAAATACTGGGTTTGCAGGAGTTTATAAAAGTCAGAATCCTGAAAGCGAAACAATTTTTTTACATTGCATAATCCACCAAGATGTTCTTTGCAAGGCTGCCTTGGATATTAACAACGTACTTAATATTATTTTTAAATTAATTAATACCATTCGAGCCCGTGGTTTGTTACATCGACAATTTCAAGAGTTTTTATAGGAAGTTGATGCAGGATTTTCAGATCAGGTGGCTGAGTTGTGGGCATGCCTTCTCGAGAGTTTGGAGTCTTCTCGAAGAAATTAAAGTTTTTCTAAAAACCAAAACTGAAATTTAATGGATGAGTGGGAAATATTGGAGGGAGGATAAGAATTGGTGCATCGAGTTTGCTTTTTTCACGGATTTACTCGAGCACTATAATAAACTGAACAAAAAGTTACAGGGAAGAACTCGATTTATAGATCAAACTTGGGGCAGTTTGAGGTCTTTTAAAACTCAATAGTTTATATTTTCTAAATGTTTGGGAAAAAATGATTTCATTCATTTTCCAAAACTTAATTCTTTGAGGCCTGCGAGTGAAGAGAAGTTAAAAGTCTTTTCACAATCTTTATTAAGACTGTATTCAGAATTTGAGGCCAGATTTTCTTGCTGACTTTCAAAAAATCCAACCATCTTTAGATATTTTTTCAATGTCTTTTAATGTTAATCCTGAGAATGTTCCATCTGATCTACAATTGGAAATTATAGAATTGCAATGTAATAATAATTTAAAGCAGCTATTTTTAAATACAGATAAACTTAATTTCTATAAATCCTTATCAAAAGATAAATTTCCAAAGCTAATTAATCATGCGCAGAAAATTATGGCAATGTTTGCTTCCTCATATTTATGTGAGCAGGCCTTTTCAGTAATGAAATGCAGAAAAAATTCAATATGAAAGTCGCATCCTCCAAGCTGGAACCAGATTTTGAGGAAATTATATCAAGTCAGAAACGGATCCATGATTCCCATACATCTGCAAGATTTTTTTAAATTTATTGGCCCGCCACCCAAAAAGTTCGCCCATCACTGCTGTAGAGGATCAATAGAGTCCTGTAAGCCGACGAGCAACTCCAAAATAGATTTTAGGCCGCCATCCCATACAAGTTGTATTCCATTTTTGAACGGATATAGGTGGTATAAATAGTATAAAGATTAGATAGAGAGAAATATCTCTTACAACGAAGCACTTGAAAGCTTCTTTAGAAACTTGAAAAATGTGTTTAGTACATCACTGTAAAATCAACCACACATGAATGAGCTCTCAACGAAAACCAAGTTAAATGAGAAAACGTACGTGTAACGAGAACAAGTTCTCTAATTTCATTAGAGCCCTTACCATTGTAGTAACGATAAAATAGTGAAATACATTCCACATTGCGTCGATGCTTTAGAGAATCAATAGAGTTGGATACCCTACTGTCCCCAATGAGCATCTTGATCGAGCAACTTCAAAATCGACTTCGGGGCGGCGTCCTATACATGTATTCCATCTTTGGATGGATATAGAAAACTGGATTAGAAAACCGAAGCACTTGAAAGCTTCTTTAGAAACTTCAAAAATGTATTAAGTCCATCGAACATCATACTGAATTTTCATGCCAAGAACATCAAGAGTTTCCGATTCCATAATACCTATATCACCCACAGTAACAGATGCAAAACCATTTTCGAACATGGATGTAAGTTTAAGCATGCAACATTGTGTCTTACGGGCACTAAAATCTACTCTAGTCAAACGACCCCATTCCGAATTGTTGCGATATCGTGATTGATCATATCATTCATGTTCCGTCTTTTGGAGCTCACCTTTAACTGGTTCGGTCTATTATTAAATGAATACAAATGACAAATTTTGCTGTCATTTCCGAACGAGTATATAGGATTGAACGTTTGACAAAGTAGGAGAAAGAATGGAACCTTGTGTTACCCCTGAATTAATCTTGAACTCGTCTGATGAAATCTCATCTCTAAAAACTGGTGTAGTGCGATTCCAGAGAAAACTCGATATAAATCTGGAGAAATTATCATCAACAAGTTTTGACAGAAGTGCATCATGCCACACATCTCTTAAACTTATCACAAGATAGTGTTTACGTTAAGGATCACGTCTGCGTGCTTGTTTGTGATTTTTGTTTTTTTTTTTTGTTTGAATTGCACTCTTCATTGTGCCTGAACACTAGGAAATTAAGTTGTGAAAAAAAGGTTAAAGGGAATAGCATTTGTGAACATACGTGATAAGATAAGATTTACATCTGTACCTAGCTGTGTAAGCCATAATCAGATGGTGGATGTGGTTTAATCCATGGATGAAATGTAGCGTCATCCTCGTCCTCGGCCTACGGATACGTATATCCTCCAGTTACTCCCTTACTCCTAGTTGCAAATTTAAGAACCCGGAGCACTCCGTAGCCTTCACTCCTTGCTGAAGAGCTGGAGACTATCCAATTCCTGGTCCAGAACGCATGAAGCTTAATATAATTTAAGAAAACGACGGCATTCACTGGACCTAGACCATTCATTGTGTTCATTGTGTATGATCCGACCAACAAACTCAAACGAGGGTCTCGAAACCACCATCACCACGATACTCCCGAATGGCCGACCTCAATAATCAGTCAGAGAACAGCTAAAAGGCCAAAAAGACAAATAGCTGAACTCTGCAACTTTACTGATTCTCGTGGAAATATAGTGGACTTTCCAGTTGACTCCTGCGAGCCTTGAAGGGGACTGGGCTCCCTTCACCCCCAAAGACACATGTAATGACAGTGAATTTCCGTCAAAAGATATCAATGTGCCCCAATGGGGCATTTTTACTCTAAGAACGTTCAATCCCCTTCGTATTGTAATTTTTGTTTTTAATATCTGCGCAGCCATTTGTGTCTTGAAATCCAACACGCAAGGTCGCTCAAATTTGTATTTTAAATATTCAGCCCAAACAAAGTTTGTGTTATATTTTCTTAACTCTATTAACTATAGATATTTCTTAAGCGATTAGTCGGTTTGACACCAAATCAACTTGTTTTTTTCGGCTTGGTAGGCACCTTAAAGAATTTTGTTTATTTAAATTTTGCCTTGCACTTTTAATGCTAGCGGATTCATAACAAGGAAATTTAGATTCGTAGCCAATGCCACGCCATGTTAAGTAAATGGTTCTAAATGGTTTACGTCACATTCATACCTCTAATCGGTTTTTCCCCCGGGGACACACATCTTATTGACCTTGCACAGGTGAAAGGCCGCACCAGTTGCTTAAATTAAGGACGCCTGAAACTGGAAGATCAGGGACTTTGGTAAAACGAGCCATTTGGTAAAACGAGCACCAGTAGCGAGTCCAGTTAGGGAGTAATTTGGTAGTGGCTTGGGTTTAAATCCAAACTGCAGGAAAATGTAACTTTTTCTTATCCTATGTCCTGTTGTATTCTTAACACAATGCTGAGGCGAGAGTTTAGATAGTATCCGGCTCTTAAGCAAGGAGTGGGAGCACGGCTCTCACAAAATTGCAACACGGAGTGTCCCTATGCTCTATCGGCGGCACATTCATAGGTCTTTATTGATTACTTAACCATCTAGACCTGTACTGCTGGGGGTATAAGGGAGCCCAGTTCCCTGAAGGCAAGCAGGGTGTCAAGTGGAAGCTCCACGTTATTTCCACGGGAATCAGTAAGCCCCAGAGTTCCGCTAATTGTCTCTTTAGACTTTCAGCTGTTTCTCTGACTGATTATTGAGGTTGGCGCTTCGGGAGTATCGTGCTGGTTGTGGTTTTGCGGCCCCCACATGAATTTGATCTCGCCTTTAATAACACCAATGGGTGAATGATCCGGATCCAGTTAGCATGCTAGTCATGTGCTCTAGACCAGGAGTTGGATAGTCTCCAGCTCTTCAGCAAGGAGTAATGGTTTGCAACCCTGCTTTGGAACCGCCAAAACTGCAACTAGCAAAGACCTACTGCTAGAATTAGTCCTCGGCTTCCTAGGGCGTGAATGACGTTGCTTTTCATTCCCAGTGGTTTGACCACCATCTGATTAAGGCATACAGCCAGGTGCAGATGTAAATTCTATCACGAAATGTCACTATGTGTGCTGCTCCCCGGGGGGCATGCTGTCTTCGTGGACACCTTGCTTGGTGGACATGTGCTTCTTTTTTTTTTTTTAAAGAGAAGTAGCACTTCAGGCAACAATGCCTATTTAGTCAAGTACCGTGCTACATTCTTTAGGAAAGGGATAGAGAATAGATGAAACAGGTGGTGAAAGTAGAAGGATAGTCGGAAATTAACTGCCGTATAAAGACAGCACAGCGACCAGTGACTATGACTTCATCGCTGAGCAGCCCCACCGACAGTCAATTTTTTTTATTTTTGTAGTGAAAAAAATCAAGGTCTTCGTTGGGAATCGAACCCACAGCCCCCATATTTGCAAGCTAGTACACTACCTACTAACCTACAGGGGCACGTGTAAAGGGTGTATCAGTCGCCTAGGTTGGCAGAAGCCTGAATTCGATCATTGACTTACCGACTGGTACCACGAGAACCAGTAGCTCATAGTCCTATGGCTCTTTACTGGTTATTAGTAAGGCCCTTTGGGGAGTAACGTGGCGGCTGTGGTGGAAACCCAAACCGCGGGAAGGTGTGATTTTTTTCTTATCCGATGTACTGTTGTATTTAACAGAATGTCGTTTTGCTGGGGGTGACGACGGTTTAAACAGCCTTCGTCTCCTGTGCTTCTGAAAATGGCACTTAATGTGTGTTATGCACCTTGGAGGCGTTGGTTGACGGTAAAACCTACTCGGCTAAATACTGACGTTGATCTGTATCACAATCTGTCACTATTAGTGGGGGTTACAAGTCCCAGGCCATTTGAAAGCCAACTGATAGCAACTGGTTAGAAATCTCATCCGTTACGAAGTCTGCCCGGAGTCTTTAATCTGCTACCATGGGGGTCAGGGGCCCCTGGAACTTCTGCTTTAGCCTGCATCTGGTGCGATCCTTCGGAAGGCGACGTGATGACTGGATTTTCAACTCCAGCCCCTATAGGCAAGTAGATAGTGTACTAGCTTACAAGTTTGGGGGTTGTGGGTTTGATTCCCAACAAAGACCTTGGTTTTTTTCACTACAAATAAAAATTGACTGTCGGTGGGGCTGCTCAGTAATGAAGTCATGGTCACTGGTCACTGTGCTGTCTTATACGACAGTTAATTTCCGTAGCTATCCTTCTACTTTCACCACCTGTTTCAAATCTTCTTCATCCCTTTTCTAAAGAACGTAGCACGGTTGCCTGAAGTGCTACTGCTCTTTAAAAAAAATGCAGGAAGAGGGCAAGCTCGCTTTGAAGTTGCCTTGCAACTGGGTGTCGTAACCCAAAGATCGGTAAGAGTTTTAGATGGGCTCCGCTTCAAGTCAAGGGGGAAGCCATGGCCAAAAGCATGGAATCGAATTGGTACTCATGGTGGACGAATTGTATTCACCCAGCGGTAAGACCAGTGTCAAAGTTATGGGCTTCACGGCTAGATATTGACGTTAATCTATCTGTCTTATGTTGCACACGATACTAAAATATCGTGGGATCGGGCCATCATGGCAGGTATTCACGTTAATCTTCAACACACTATCAAACTCGTTTCTCCGGTTCTTCCTTCAAAATGATATTTAAGCAGTTTTATTTTAATTTTAAGCCTAAACAACTTTAACATGGGTTCTCACTACAAATGTGAAAGATTGTTTGTTTGTTGTTTGTTTGGTTGTTTGCTAAATTTTCTAAACGACTGTTAATTGCATTTTATTAAATTGTAATTGTTGTTCATTTAAATTTAAATATCTTGATAATTAAATATTATTTCTTTTTAACGATATTGGCCTTTAGCTTAAACACAGCAACAATTACAAAAACTGACAACAGCAACAACAATAATAGCAACAGCAGCAGCAGCAAAGTTTAGCACCATTTTTGATTGAGTTGCAACGCTGTGGTATTTTCACTTTTTTTTTTATTTTCGTCAAGGCTGGCATCACGATGTGTTAACGACGACACAACACAAGAACGCACCTTATTTGAGTGGTTTTTTCTGAAACATTTTTTTTTTATTTGACAAGGGTTTCTTCTTCTTCTTCTTCATGTTTTTTATTATTGACAATGGTCTAGAAAATTACAAAAAACAACACTAAAAAAAAAAGAATTAATTAAGACAAGAGCTTTTTTGTGTATTTGAAAATAAAATTCTGTGAATTTATTTGACATTTATAAAAATAAATAATTTATTTTCCTAATAAAGTTCGAGATTCTTTGGTATTACGAGGCAGCTGCTAGAGTTATTGGAAATATGGAGAAAAATGTAAAGAAAAGATTATCCGCAAGCGCTCATAGTGGAATAGTTTTTCTAGAACGGGGGCAGTCCGATATTATATGGCTGTAAGAGATTTGCAGTCGTTCTCAAGTTTTTAATTTGTATTGATTGCATTGGTGTACAGGATGTGATAAAGATAAACGTCGGCACCTGGCCGTTTATCCCTCCCTAATTCCCCCTGGAGGCACATTATAAGTCTTTATGGATCCTACAACCATCTAGACTTGCTTCTTGCGGGGTACCCCAGTCTCCTTCAAGGCTAGTAGGAGTCTACTGTACAATGCACTATATTTCCACGGGAATCAGTAAAGCTCCAGAGTTCAGTGACAAATGACTTTAATCTTTTAGCTGTTCTCTGACTCGTTATTGAGGTTGGACCTTTGGGATTATCGTAGTGGTTGTGGTTTCGAGGCCCTAGTTTGAGTTGTGTTGGTCACATGCATGACTGCCGTTGTGTTCTTAAATTTTATTAAGCTTCACACGTTCTGGACCAGGAGTTGGATAGTCTCCGACTTTTCAGCAAGGAGTAAGGGCTGCGGTCTGCTTCGGGATTTTTAAGTTGCAACTAGGTGTTACTGGAGGATATACGTATCCGAAGGCCTTTTAGGGCAAGGATGGCACTATATATTATCCACAGTGTTAATGATCCACCATCTGATTAGGACCCACGGCCAGGTGCAGATGTAAATCTTATCACGTCATCCCTCCCTAATATGACGGTAGTCTAACCACTTCAGGGTTTAAGGCGCATACAGTCCTAGCTGCTTACACGCCTTACATAACAGCTAAACAGCAGGGCCGTGTTCCCACTCCTTGCTGGAGAGTTGAAGACTATCCAACCATGTCCTGCTACATGCGTAAAATTGGACATTGGTTAACATGTCTTAGGAGGCTTTAAAAAGCAACCGATTTCAACCTCAGCCAGCAAGTAACACTCGATAATCAGAAACAGGAACGTAGCCTTGAGAGGTCTTTGTATTTCTCCTCGTTTCAGGCTTCTGCCAGCCCAGGCAACTGGTGGCACCTTTTACTCCCCAAAGCACATGTCAAGATGGGTAAGAGATCCATATTGGTAACATTTCTTAGGAGGCTTTAAAAAGCGACCGTTTTAAACCACAGCCACCAAGTAACTCCTGAACAACCATAAGCAGGAATGTAGCCTTGCGGGGAACTGGTTCACGTGGTACGAGTGTTCTTATGTCAATTGGCCGGACCTCGATAGGTCATTTTATTTCTCCTCGTTTTAGGCTTCTGCCATCCCAGGCATCTGGTGGAGCCATTTACCCCCAAAAGCACATGCCAAGATGGGTAAGAGATTCATCTTGACTGTGTGCCCCCGGGCTAAAGCATTAGCGTATAGCAAAGAATAATCGATAAAAGTCGTGTTGAAGACTATCCAACCATGTCCTGCTACATGCGTAACATTCGACATTGGTAACATGTCTTAGGAGGCTTTAAACAGCGACCGATTTAAACCACAGACACCAAGTAACTCCTCAATAACCAGAAACACGAACGTAGCCTTGCGGGGAACTAATCTATGTGGTACGAGTGTGCTCATGTCAACTGGCCGGACCTCGAAAGGCCATTTTATTTTTCCTCGTTTCAGGCTTCTGCCAGCCCAGGCAACTGGTGGAGATTTTTACCCACCGAAAGAACATGCCAAGATGGCTAAAAGATCTATCTTGATTGTGTGTGCGCGGGGAAATGCATTGGCGTTTAGTAAACGATAACCGATAAAAGTTTGTGTAAAGGAGTTGCTCAACTACAATACCGCCCTCCATAAAACATTTATCTAACTTAACAAACCAAAGGAGTCAGCGCTTTTATTTGGCTATTAAAGCAGGTGGCTGTTTTTCAAGAAGAATCCTTCAATATCCACATTGACATCCAAGTGAAGTGTTTAGCAGAATTGGGAGATCGTGGGATAATTTTTTCGGGTTTCACTAGGCTGAAATAATGCTCAGCGCCTAACAGAATGTCTACCTTTCCTGGCTAATGGAAACAAGGATCAGCGAAGGCTATGTTTGGGAGTTGCCATTCGGCATAGTTAATATGTTGGCTTGGTTGAGAAGGGATGATACTTGGGATGATAAATTCTTCCACTGTTGTTTTGAAATCCACTGTGTATATAGAAAAACAAACGATGGTGGCAATATAGAAAACGTTTAATCCGGCGGTTGATCACTAATCTGTGAACTCTAATTCCAAGACCAGTGAAACAGTTTGACTTACAAATTGCAACTTGAAATTATTGCAGGATATAAATTTTTATTAAACAAAATTATCCCAAAATCATTTGAGCCGTTTTCATATCTGTTCGGTTGTATCCCATGGAAAGATTAAAAAAGATTTTTAAAAGCTCCTAGTGACAACGAATTAAAAATCGCCAAATATTCACCATTTTATCGGCTGTACATTCTAATGTGCAAACTGGCAGGCGTCTTTATCAACTTATATGACACGTCAATAAAACAATTTTTTCTATCGGGCATATAGAACTTTTGAGTTGGCAATACTTTTTTAACTGGCGGCCATTTTGTCAGCTGTCAAGAGATTTATGTTTAACTTCGTCGGCCGTTTCAATATTAATAAACTGGCGCCTGAACAACACTTCCAAATTGTGCAAATTTATTTTGAAAATCCACGTTCTATTCGAAATTGCCAGATTTCGCTTTCATAAGCGAAGCTTGTTTAGCGATGAAGCTCACTTGTTGAATGAATACGTCAGTAAACAAAACTACCCAACTATAGTCTCAACTGTATGTCCAGACACAACACTACATTCAGAAAAACTGCATATTTGGCGTGCTTGTTGAGCTGGTGGGATCTTGGTTTCATACTTCTCTAAAAATAATGCTGAATCGAATGCTACAGTTAGGGATTACGGCTGTAGAGCTATGATTCCTAACTTTTTCGTTCATCTATTAAACAACCCTGATGTGCATGAGCTTTGGTTTCAACAAGAGGGCGCAACAAGTCACACACATCGTAACGGAAATGATTAACGCTTGTTAATAACACAGTTTCACGTTTCGGACTTGTGAATTAACCTTCAATGCCGCTTAACTATACCTCTAAACAAACACCCTTTAATATTTTTCTACAGAAAGTTTCAAAGACTGTTTTCACCCTTAAACGATTCTCGCACTGGAACTAATTAACAAATATATTTTTCCTCTTTATTTTCCCGCTTCGCTGGGGTTTGAACTCATGGTATTCTATTTAATAAAGTGGCATAATCGTATAGCTGCTTAATTATAGGTGATACCCCACTAGAAATATTCACTCTTATTCTCATTTTCGAATTATTTGGGACAAAAAAGTGTGAGGAACTAGAAACATCCAGAAAATTAAAATAGATTAAGATCTTCAAAACGGAATACTCCGGACTAGATTTGGTTACTCGTGCCGGACCAACTTTTTAGAAAAATAATTTAAAACACATAACAGTGCTGCCAATATTTAATTTTATATTGCTGCACCATGTTGCCAGTTGTTACAACTGCTATTTTTCAATACAGAAAAAATTCTTAAACCACCCTCGTAAATACTGTAATAAACCATATATGTTTTTGTTATTTTTGTGAATTTGCTTTGGTTTTTTTTTTGTTTTTTGTTTTTTACATTTTCAAATTGTAATTTTGTGTTTGATTTTCTTTGCTGGTTTTTGTGTTTTTAATTCATTTAAAGTCATTGAACTTTTTTTGTAGCAAATTTACGTAACTTTACTGATAAATTGAATGTAATTTGTAGACGTTGTAGTTTTTTTTTCGCTTGCTTGGTGTTTTATTTTTTTTTTGTTGTTGTTGTTGTTTGCTCATTGGTATTGTCTAAAACGCCGACTTTTGTAAGTGTGTTGAGCTTGTACTAAAAACGGATACACTTAGAGAAAATATGCTGAAAAGTAAAATTCTTTATCAAATTATTAAAGCTTTCGTATCACTGTGGTCCTCTTGTTACCTGTTCTAATTAATCTCAACAAAAATCAAATCTCTGTTTAAATGGGGCGACTTTCTATTTTTAAGTTTTGAGTTCGAATCCCGTAAGAGTTCGCCACGACATATCACATTATTGTTTAGGATTACCCAAAATTTTAATTGTTTCCTTAAGGTACGGTCACATTAGTCAAATGTTTGCCTCAAAATTGTTTGTTGGTGTTTGATTAAAATTTGTGTAACAAAATAAAAAATTTGGTTTGTGGTCACATTAAGCACATTTATTTGCTCATTTTTGTTTGTTGAAACAACCGGCAAATACCGGCAAATAGATATAGGGGAAAACATGTTTGCCCTGTGGTCACACTTGAACAAATATTTGAATCAAAAAAATATTTGATTAAACTTTCAAAAAACATACAATTTATTTGCCCCAACTACATACAGATAAGTATAATTACATGAAAGAATATGGACAAACTTGAAGAATTTCTTGTGTTAGGTTGTTGAGCAGCGTTATTACTTCTTTTAGAAGAAGAAAAGAAAAAAAACAAAGGCAGTGGGTGCGGGCTTGGGTGCGACGACGAAAGGATGAGGGATGTTGTGCAAGATTGTTAAAGGAGCTACGGTTAGAAACTCCAGAACTGTACAAAAACTTTAAAAGAATGAGTTCTAATGATTTCGATCATTTGGTAAGTACCAATAAAACCAACAATAAAAATATGTATAGTACATTATTTTCAACCTTCGTAGCTAAAGTTAGTGGCGCCGCTGATAACAAAACAGACCACGAAAATGCGTGAGCCAATTTCTCCTTCCGAACGTTTAGTTGTTACTCTGCGATACCTGGCAACTGGCGAAAGTTTTAGATCTCTGCAATATGTTTTTCGCATCCCTCACAACACTATTTCCGGAATAATTCCCGAAACATGCAATGCCATTTACAAAGTTTTACAACCGGACTATTTCAAAGTAAGATTTATAATCGTCGTCTTTTTACATTTCATAGCCTTTTTTTTAGATACCATCGACAGCAGAAGAATGGAGAGCCATTTCGGAGTCATTTTTAAAGGTATGGAATTTTCCTAATTGTATCGGTTCGTTGGATGGGAAACATATTGTGATGACTGCTCCACACCATTCTGGAAGCATTTATTACAACTACAAAGGTTAATTACTGGCGTATTTAGTTTCAAGTATAGTTTTCTGATTTTAATGTCTTTAGGAACACACAGCATTGTGCTCATGGCTATTGCCGATGCATCTTATAAGTTTATGTATATTGATGTGGGTTCAAATGGCCGCATATCTGATGGAGGAGTTTTTCGAAAAACCTCGTTTAATAAAGCTCTCACAAACAAAGAAATTAATTTACCATCGCCAACACCACTACCATTGAGAACTTTGGCCGTTCCATATGTTCTAGTCGCTGATGATGCTTTCGCATTAACACCAAATATATTAAAGCCTTTTAGTACTCGCAATTTGAACGCAGTTCAAAGAGTATTCAATTACAGACTGTCACGAGCAAGAAGAGTAATTGAAAATGCATTTGGAATTATGTCGGCTCGTTTTCGAGTAATGCGCAGCCCCATTAAGCTTGAACCATCCAAAACGAAGCAAGTAACTCTTGCATGCTGCGCTTTACATAATTATTTGCTGAGCCGAAGGTGCTCTGTGTATTTTAACCCTAATCTTGTTGATCATTTTACAACAGACGGCACTTTAATTCCGGGTGAATGGCGCAGTGATCAAAACACAGAAAATTTTCTAAGCCTTCAAGCACACCGATCTTACATAAGCCAAGATACTTCAGTGATTAGAGAAGAATTTTTTCAATACTTCGTAGAGGAGAGTGAAGTGAGTTTTCAATATAAAAATATATAGAAACCGGGCCATAGATTTTTACTTACAACAATGTGCAAATTGTTAAAAGTAACCCCAGAAACCAGAATGTCAATACAAATGAACACTTAAATAACTTCTTTTGTAAAAACGTTTGTCAAACAATATTTTCTAAAAAGAAAATATATACATATATAAAAACAATTTTAATTCTTTGATATATTTTTTTAATAAAAAAAAATAAAATATTCAATTCATTTAAAGCTCACAACTAAAAATTGTCCTTTCTGGATAATTGTAAATTTTTAAATTTAATCTAATTAAAATAAAAAAATAATCTAAAACACAAAGTAGTAGAAAAAAAACTCAAACAACTAACAAAATACTGAGTAGATGTCTCTAAAAGGCATCTGCCTTGTAGGATTTAAATAATTTTATATTTTTAACTTTTAAAATTGAAATGCACACACCTGTTTCTTATTTATTATATTTAAGTGTTGCGTACTTGCATAATTTAAGTATGTTTCAGTTTTAAATTTTTTGAGCGTTTTTGAAAATTTTTAAAAATAAATTTTTAATTCTGTGAATATTTATATATATATATATATATATATATATATATATATATATATATATATATATATATATATACATATATATATATATAAATATTCACATATATATATATATATATATATATATATATATTCCGCTCTTTTCATTTTCTTTTTCATATATATATATATATATATATATATATTCTAAATTAGGTAAATATTGTCAAAATATCTCGCTTAAGTTTGCAGAGCCTTTAGGTCGGTAAAATTCCGTAATTTCACTACTTGTTTCTATTTTTTCATCCAAACTAGATATTTCCGCGAGACAAAAATTTTTCAAAACATATTCCACTCTTTTCATTTTCTTTTTCATTTAAATGTAATTTGTATAAAATATACTTCAACTAAACTTTATTTTTTACGAATAATGGCATAGATAAAAAGTTGATTTTACATCCAACGATATTATTTGCTTAAAATTGGTTTTCATTTTAAAATTATAAATTATAATTAAAACTATAAATTAAAATCTAATATTTTTTAGGTTTAATATTTTCAGTTCAATTGAGAGTTTTTTTATTTAAGTAACAACACACTTTTAGCAGCTGTTATTTGCCTCTGTTTTCTCTTACAAACTATTTGTAAGTTCAAATATTTATTTGCCCAAAAATGAGTCAAATATTTGACATTGGGTGGTCACATTATTTTCACATTAAAAACATTTTTGTTTGCCGGCAAATAATTTTATTTGCCAGCAATCAGCTGTTTTGCTGTTTGCCTCTCAATAATATTTTGTGGTCAGACTACGGCAAACAATTATTTGACGTTTTTAGTCAAATGTTTGCCAAATGTGACCGTACCTTTAGTCTTCCTATATGACGCTGCTCTATATGTTGAAGAATTCCACAAAATCATGCTAATTGCTTGTGTCTGCGGTCAAAACTATAATCAGCTTATAATTGGCGGAGAAAAAAACACTGAATCCCTAAAAAAGGCGAATGTGGAAGGGAGTATAAAACTCTTATTTTAACAAATGAATTTATCAGACCACAAGACCTGAGTTAGGTCGCTGATATTCAAGTATGACAAAAATTGAACTTAATAACGAGAGTTCCAATTCTCTAATTAATTTTACTGTGACACTCCAAGTCACATTGTATAAGATTGGCCCTATAGATCGTACTTATGCCTCTAACCTAAATTACTGAAATATTTTAACCGAAAGTTAATTGAGCTCAATCTCGTCCCTAAAGATTTAGAAAATTGTACTTAAAAAATCTTATTTGATTTGACTGACTTGAGTGGTGACATTTTTATCGCAGGACCCAATAGGATCTTTCCCGAGAAATAAGTGATAAGTGACTTTCCGATACTCTGTTCTGAAGTAAAGCGTATTATAGTACGGGCATTCTGCATTGATCGCAACAAGTGGTAGTTAGAATGGACTATAAGAAGGGTAAATCAAAACTTCCCATCCACAGTTCTTCAAACAATTTTTGACCGGTCTTGTAAACTTAGCCTTCTGTTGGGTCGAAAATTCTGGCCATTTTTCGTTTATTTCTTTCTTCAAACGAAATATTTGCAAGTATCTGGCGAACGACTGACCCGGCTCTAATTGCTTATAATACAAAACACCCATTTGATGCTATCGAAAAAAGAAAGGATTAAATGGATATTCGGGTTCGGCATTGATTTGGGTGATTGGCCGGGCTTTACATATGACTTTTTGTGATTGGATTTATCGTAATACATTGTTTTTTATTACCAATAACAATGTGATGAAAAAACGACTTCGTTTTGTAGTATTCAAACATCATTTTCGGCATGTAAAGTCGCCTTTCAACGTCTCTCGGCTTCAATTCACCCAGTTTCCTCGTTTTTGAATAAATTCCAATGCTTTTATACATAGCGCAATGGCTTGTTGTGTGACTCCCCATGATAATAGAAGTTCCAATTCATCATCTTGAAACTTGTTCAACTGACCAGGCCTCTCCTCTCCTTCCCTTTTTTTTTTTTTTTTTGTATTTAATTCTTTTTAGTTTGGACCAGCACTCAGGGAATGATCACTATTCATGCAATGCATTGTATCAGAACTAGGAAATTGGATTGTGGGGAGGAGAAAAAAGGGAGCAGTGTTTGTGGATATTCGATTTAAATTTCCCTGCATTGAAAGTGACAAGAAGGAGATCTGGAGGGATTTTATTCCACATACCAACTGTTCTGCTAAAAAAAACGAATTCTCCCAAATCGACTCAAACACCAAAAACGTGCGAGTTTCGGGAACAAGTTCCCCAATTTCGTTAGAGCACTTACCACAGTGGTAACAGTGAAATACAACCTACATTGCATCGACGCTCTAGAGTATGAAAGAGTTGGCGGTCGAGCAATGCCAAAATAGTCTGTATCGAAATCACTACTTTTGAGTCGCGTAAACCATCGTTCGCAAGTTTTTTGAGTTGGTGTTTGTTGACCGTAAGCTTCTACCATCAATCGATAACTTTCAGCAGCCCTTTTGTTTAAATGAAAGGAGGCAATCTGATTTTCCTGCAAAACAAATGTTTCAGGTACAGAATTCTACATTATTACAGCGATTGAAAAAAGAAAATATTTGTTTACACTTTGCCGTCTAGCGAATACTAAGTTATAATGACAGATGTCTGTTATAATTATTATTATTATGGACACAACCATATGTGGTAGTTGTCCATGGGTTGTCCAAATCAACATTACTAACTTGTATACCTAGATTGATTAACTAAGATTACAATGCTCAGTTAATGAGTGTATGAGAATGTAATGAGAACATTATTGACTATATGAGAATTATATTCGGTAGTAAAAATGTTGCATCTAAGTGACTCCCATTTTGTTAATTATGTTTAGGGTTAAGGTATAAGTAGCTGCTAAATCAAAATAACGAGAATGTAATTGCTCAAGTGAAAATTATATTTACATAACTGAGAAGTATATTTTCCTTATTAACTATAATTCTCATCCAGTCAATTTATTTTCAGACTTAGATAAAAATATTTTCTTTTTTTTCAATAATAAATATTTTCATAATAAAAATATCATAAAATAGTTATTACACACACTTGGAAAAACCTTGGAGTGCTGGTGAATAAATTGTGTAAAATTATTTCTCTCTGTGTTGTATAGAAAAACTGAATCTCATAAAATTAATATAATAAACTGCATTCGCAAGTGCACCTTTCAAAATTTTTATTCGTTTTTTTTATGTCTTTAGTATTTGACTGTTGTTTGGTTTCTTTACTTCTTGACTGAGTTTCCAGATTTAGTTAGTTAAACAATAATTTTATAGTTGCTGCTGCTGTTGCTGTTGTTTTTGTTTTTGTTTTTATTGTTGCCTTTGCTGTCGATGTGTCTGTGCATTCAACTTTTGAAATCTACCAACTTTAGTATCTAGTTTAGTGTTTTATTTTAGTAAGTTACTGGGTATTTATGAATTTATGGTTTAACTTTGTAAAATATTTTTTGTTTCTTTTTGCATTTTTGTGTAGTAGAGTAAATTGGTAGGTACAGTGGGATAGAAGTGATTGAAGTGTTACAAAAAAAAAATATTAAATTTATTTTCGAAGTTATACTTTTCTCTGTTCCACTTCAGTGTAGTTTGTTGTGTTAATCGATAAAATCCTTTTTTTTTGTTAATTTTACACGATACCAAAGGTGTTATTTTGGTAGGGTACCGTATGACACATTAAAATTGCACTGAATTGATTGGCGGCGACTTTTCGGTAGGTAGCTTTTTTTGAATTCTGCGATAGGAACACCTATCTGAGGACTGGCGAACTGTATGAGAGTTTTGTAAGATTTACTGGAGTATTAAAAATGACACGAGTGCTGGTGCCCTATATTTTATAAACTGGTTCAGGTAGGCCTTAAAACTACTGAAAAGGGTAAAGCGTGTTCCAGGCTGAAATATAAGCGCTTTTGAAGATCTCAGAAACGCTGATGGAACATCCAACGAAAGACGACGAATGTACACTGCACATTGGCAGCCAGACGGCGTTCAAGCTTTTGTAGAGCTACAGAATCAAATTAGAACCTTTTTGGACGTGGAGCAAGTCAAGTCATACTCTCGGATATGAAAAGAAAAATTCTCAGGTTAAGTTAAAGGTTTAATCATACAATAGAATATCCGAGAATAATGAGGCATTAGAAGGATCTATGGAACATAAATTTCTGGTAAAACAAAGTTACGAGATGGTTGGCCGAAAGATTTCACGATGTAAATTAGACAACGCTTTACTCTTCTTGGACTTAAAGATATGAACCAGTTGAAGAAAAATTAATGTGTCATGGCATATCGAGCGACTGTCTGATTCGACATACGAATAGTTAATACTCACTGTCATTGTCTCCGCTTGTAGACAGAATATCGGATATCGCACTGACTACTTGCCGAGTCTGGTCTAAACTACCTGTAGTCTAGACTACCTAAAGTCTAATCTAGTCCAGTCTAACTATAGCTAAGTATAGACTAGACTACCTATAGTCTCGTATTAGCTAGATTATCCACAGTCTAGGCAAGTCCAGAGTACCAATACTTCCATCTAGAATAGTCTAGACTACCGACAATCTAGTCTAGTCTAGTTTAGCCCAACTATAGTCTACTCTAGCCCAACTGCAGTCTAATCTAGTCCAACTATAGTCTAGTCTAGCCAAAGTATAGTTTAGTCTAGTCCAACTATAGTCTAGTTTAGCCCAAGTATAGTCTAGTCTAGTCCAACTATAGTCTAATCTAGCCCTACTGTAGTTTAGTCTAGCCCAACTATAGTCTTTTCTAGCCCAACTGTAGTCTAATCTAGTCCAACTATAGTCTAGTCTAGCCAAAGTATAGTTTAGTCTAGTCCAACTATAGTCTAGTTTAGCCCAACTATACTTTAGTCTAGTCCAACTATAGTCTAGTTTAGCCCAGCTATAGTTTAGTCTAGCCCAACTATAGTCTTTTCTAGCCCAACTGTAGTCTAATCTAGTCCAACTATAGTCTAATCTAGCCAAAGTATAGTTTAGTCTAGTCCAACTATAGTCTAGTTTAGCCCTACTGTAGTCTAGTCTAGTCTAGTCCAACTATAGTTTAGTCTAATCCAACTATAATCTACTCTAGCCCAACTATAGTTTAGTCTAGTCCAACTATAGTCTACTCTAGCCCTACTGTAGTCTAGTCTAGTCCAACTATAGTCTACTCTTGCCCAACTATAGTTTAGTATAGTCCAACTATAGTTTAGTCTAGACTACCTATAGTCAAGACTGGTCTAGATTATTTATAGTCTAGGCTAGTCTACTATAGTCTGTGGTCTAATTTAGACTACCTGTACTTTAATCTAAACAAGTCTAGACTGCCTACAGTTTAGTCTTAGCTACCTATAGTCTGGGTCTAAGTTATTACAGTCTAGTCTAGACTTCCTATATATTTCAGTCTAGTCTAGTTCAATTCTAGACTATTCACAGTCTGTTCTAGCCTAGTTTAGCTTGCATATAGTCCAGTCTAACCTACCTAAAGTCGAGTTTAGACTACCTAAAGTCTAGACTACCAATAGTGTCTAGGCTACTTATAGACTAGCCTAAACTTCCTATAGTCTGGGCCTAGATTCCTACAGTCTAGTCTACCCTACGTATATAGTTCAGTCTAGTCCAACCTAACTAGAGTGTAGTATAGTCCAGACTTGTGTAGTCTAGCTCTTCACCGTCTTACCTAGCCTAGTCTAGCTTACCTATAGCCCTTTTTTCCAGTCTAGACTACCTAAATTCTACTCTAGTCTAAACTATCTATGGTCTGGTCGAAACTCCTATAGTTTAGTCTACCCTAACTATAGTCTAGTTTATACTACTTGTAGCCTAATCTGGTCTAGACTGTCTACAATCTAGACTAGTCTAGTCCAGCCTACCTAATCTAGACTACATAAACTCTAGTCTAAACAAGTATAGACTATCTGTAGTTGAGTCTATGCTACCTATAGTCGGGGTCTAGATTCCTACAGTTTAGTATAGACTACGTATATAGTTCAGTCTAGTCTAGTCCAACCTAACTACAGTGTAGTATGGTCCAGACTTTCTAGTCTAGTCTACTGTAGACTATTCACAGTCTAACCTAGTCTAGTCTAGCTTACCTATGGTCCAGTCCCAGTCTAGACTACTTAAACTCTAGTCTAGTCTAAATTATCTATAGTCTGGTCTAAACTCCTATAGTGTAGTCTACCCTAACTATAGTTTAGTTTAGACTATTTATAGTCTAATCTTGTCTTGACTATTCAGAGTCTAGGCTAGTCTACTCTCCCTGTGGAATACAGCAGTTACAAATGACGTCCTCTTTTCTCTTGGAACCTTCCAGTGTAAATATTTCACTATTTTTAACTCCGCTTACTTCTACTTCATTGTCAAGAGAGGAATGCAGCCAAAAAATGCATCTCACAAATGCCACTTTAAACACACAAGGCATTTTGTTGTAAATTATTCTATCCCCTTTGCAAAATTAACAAAATTTTTTGCTTTTAAACCACTGTGCGTGCCTTCTTGTTAACTTTAAAAAAAATCACCTCTAATATTTTATTCGAATTCAGTGGTAACATTTAATAAGTTAACAGAATATTGTAAAGAAATTGTAAGTTTTTAAAATGGCTTAAATTAATTATGTAGGTTGTTTGTTGTTTTTGTTGTTATTGTTGTAATTGTTGTATTTTATTTATTATTTAATCATGGTATTTAGACAAAAATTATTAAATATATTTTATCGATAATCAGCAATTTGTCTGCTTAATTAAAAATCTTTTAAATGGAAAATTGAATAAATTGTTGTTTGTTGTTGTTGTTGCTGTTGTTTTCGTATAATTAATATTTATATTTCGTAAATTTTATTAGATTTATTTTTGCAAATTTATTAAAACAATAAATTACCTTTTTTAAGCATAGCATTGCACAGTGGGTGTATGGAAAAAAAGTAAATAAATCTATTGGGTCTAAATGAGTAATTCAGTTTGATATGAATGCAGATAAAGTGTAGTGGAGCTAAGATTTTAAAATTTCAGGTGGCGGTTTATAATGGCACGCCTCTTAAATTAGGACAAACCGATCATATGCGTAAAAGAAAATTCATTCGGATAGTAACGTTTCGTTTAAAAATTAAAACTTGTTTTAATTAATTTTCTAGGTACGCTAGGTCCACCAAAGTGAGTTAGTGGGTGTCCTGCTATGGACTACTTCAAACTTCCAAGTCTAAATTTAAATGCAATTTAACCTTCTCCAATTATATATAATTATTGCAATTTTTTTTATACAAATTCCCCATTGTGCATCCCATATTGGGCTTTATTAGTGTATAGCTGCTTATAAATTAAAGAATTAAATCTTAAATTTTTATAGAATTAAATCTTAGTTCCTACGATATTTGATGAAATTAACGTTTCGCAGTGGGAAGTGACTTCCAGGATCGTTTTATATGCTCGCTAGAATTAATAAAGAGGCTGGTAAATGTAGTTCCATGCGCTCAAGTAATTGAAGTCCTCAGAGAAAAAAATGCGTTGCGATCTATTAGGACATTTTGGAATTTTTCACCAGAATTGAAATGACAATACTGACTGCTCCTGCCACTTGGCAGTCTAAATTTGAACAAGCTGCCGCAGTTAGTTTGCGCTTGCCAGCCGTGTCCAGCAGACTATTTCAAGTAGAATGGAAAAAAATGGATTTCGTACTGTTTGGTGCCGTTGTTTGATCTCCGATGTGTTGTGTCCACGTAATATGGACGACTTTTTGCGTCGTTTCGTAACCGTGGAAACGTGTAACAGAGAAATGTGAGTCAATGTAAAATATTGTAACCAAATAATATCTTGAGGGACGAAATATTGAGGAAATAGTTTTTGTGGGGGCATTCCGTTTGAACATCTCTCTCCATAGCAAAAAACAAGTCGAAAGAAAAAAACACTAAAATGTGTTGTGTGATTAATAGGGTCGATTGACACCAACTGGAAGAACCTACATTCTTTAGAAAAGGGATAGAGAAGAGATGAAACAGGCGGTGAAAGTAGAAGGATAGTTACGGAAATTAACTGTCGTCTAAGACAGCACAGTGACCAGTGACCATGACTTCATCACTGAGCACAATTTTTTTATTATTGTAGTGAAAAAATAAAACAGCCAAGGTTTGTTGGGAATTGAACCCACAACCCCCAAACTGATAAGCTATTGTACACTACCTACTGACTTACAGGGGCACCTATGAACTAGTTACACATAAGTTTTCATTGATTTTATTAGATCACATTTATTTGTAATAACGGTAAAATATAATAAGTTTCACATTGTATAAATTAGTCAATAGAGCTTTGTGGATACCCCACTGTCTTGGATGGATATTTTCGCTTCCTCCTGAAAGCGGTTGAATACTACTAAGAAAATTAATAAAAGGTGTTTTTTTAAGCTAGATAGAACTTTAAATTGTCAAAAGTAACACAAAAAATGAAATTTTGATGAAACATTTTTTTTATTTGTTTCAGTATACTCTGACAAATCATCATGAAAAGACTCTCGCTTGAACAACGCTACGAAATTATCCAAATTTACTTTGAAAATCAGTCGTCGATTCGCGCAACTTATAGACGACTTCGTCATTTTTATGGCGTACATAATCGTGCATCTGAACAAGCCATTCGTCGAACTGTCGATAGATTTCGTACCACATACTCTCTAGAGGATGCAATAACACCAACACGTCGAAGGAATGTGCGTATTGAAGAGAATATCGCCGCTGTAAACGAAAGTGTGGAAGAAGATCCAAATTTATCAATTCGTCGTCGGTCGCAGGAATTGGGGCTCTGTCCGTCCACTACGTGGAAAATTTTGCGCAAAGATCTCGGCCTACACCCGTATAAGATCCAGCTGGTGCGGGAATTGAGAGACCAATTGAGACCATTATATGCGTCGTTCTTTCGCCGATTGAGCTCTATAGCAGTTGGCAACTGACCCGTTGTTTTATCGCAAAATTGTGTTCAGCGATGAGGCGCATTTTTGGCTTAACGGGTTTGTTAATAAGCAAAATTGCCGCATATGGAGTGAGACCAATCCACAACAGACCCTACAGACTCCATTACATCCAGAAAAATGCACCGTTTGGTGCGGTTTTCACGCTGGTGGCATCATCGGACCTTATTTCTTCAAAAATGAGGCCGGAGCTCGCGTTACGGTCAATGGAGATCGTTACCGCACCATGATCAATGATTTTTTGTTTGAAAATATGGATGACATTGATCCGGATGAGATGTGGTTTCAACAGGATGGCGCTACGTGCCATACAGCGAACGCAACCATCGACTTATTGAAATCAAAATTTGGCGATAAGTTGATTTCGAGAAATGGACCTGTCAATTGGCCTCCAAGGTCGTGCGATTTGACACCACTCGACTATTTCACTGGTTTATGCTGATAAACCAGCAACAATTGACGCCTTGGAGGACAGCATTGTTCGTGTTACTTGTGACATACGCCCAGCAGTGCTCGAAAAAGTGGCCCAAAATTGGACGTCCAGAATGCGTTTCGTCAAGAACAGCCGCGGTGCACATATGCCCGAAATCATTTTCAAATGTTAATGTCACGTATTGATCCTTCGAATAAAAAAGAAATTTTGATTACAATTTAATTTTTTGTGTTATTTTTTACAATTTCAAGTTCTATCGGGCTTAAAAAAACACCCTTAACTTAAGCATGAAATGATATAAAGCATTATTATCGCATAAAGATACATTGCATTTTTTGCAAAACCAGGAGGTAAGTTTCCTGCAATTGTTATATTTACATTTGTTACGCAAGTGCATAAATGCTTTTTCGTGTCCTATACGATCATAACGTACGTCACTAGAAGGCATCACTTGTACTCCCGATCGAGATGTTTTGGATGTCTGGGGCTCTTCCTCTCGTCCGTTGTTATTGTTTGGTCTTTCTCTTTTGTTCTCGGGCCGACACTGATACCGACATAAGGTGTCACCGAGTTCGGTTCTGAAGTCAGCTAGCTTCATTATGCCCTTCTGAGATCTGCCTTTTATTATATTGGTGTTTTTATATAGTACCCAAGCATTTATCACAGCCATGTCAAGCGAGTGATAAAACAGCCTCATTGTCCATTTTCTAGATTTTATGCGTATACGATATCGGCCGATAAAGCTATCCATTAAATCCACGCCACTCATATGGGCATTACATTCTTTTATAACGCGAAGACAAGACACTTGGATGTTAGTTTTAAGTTTTTTGTCGTAGCGGGATATAGTACCTGCTGGTTCAGTGCCAACGTAAGTGGAAAGGAGTAAAACTTATTTATTATTTTTCCAGCTTGTTGCTGAGAATTCCACACCCTCAAAAGTGGTGATATTTTCATGGTAAGTTCCCCTAGGTACAGCGGGCTTTTAAATTTCTTTTTTCTGGCAATTTGCAAGACTTTCCAAGGCGATTTCTTTGTACAGTGCCAAGGCAATAAATACTGTTTTTGCTTAAATAATATAGAAGCGGAATATTTGTGTAAAAATTATCAAAATAGACTATATGGTTTACGTGTTTTGGAACGGGTCGCAAAAATCGCACAACTGTATTTGATACAGCTCCAAGGTCTGGCTCGCCGGGTAAACGTCCAATATTTTTAGCCCCTGAGTACACCTCAAAATTGTATGCATACCCCGAAAGAGAGCATAAAACATACAATTTAAAACCCCACTTATGTGGCTTGTTAGGCAAATATTGTTTCATAAAATGCTTAACTTTTGTGGCGCACATTTGTTCATCCAGTGACAGTCGATGGTCAAATGGTACAGAAGCAAATCGTTTATTCAAATGATCTATTATTATTGGCCTTATTTTATGCAACCTGTCATGCTGAGGATGACCAGTAATAACAAGCATTCACCTGTTGTTATCATTCATGTGAAAAATTTTCCTGATTTTGTCAAATCTGTTTTGATTCATTGTTTGTGCTATCGGCTCAAACTTTACATTATTTGACCAGTACGATCTAACAGAAGGATAATGGTAAAAACAAGTAAAGAAAATAATCCCAAAAAATTTACGTTGATCCGAGATAGTAACAAGTTCCGAAAAATTAGGATTCTTTTCAACAGCATATTTGTTTGACTCAGCCACAAGAAATTTTAACATTTCCTCATCCAAGAAATAAGAAAAGAACTGAAAAGGTGTTTCCAATTCAAGTATTTCAGCTGAATACTCTGTGTTTCCTTCAAACATAAACGCATTTTGAACAGTATCCATATTTGCTACTCTCCAAATTGTATTCCGGGGGTTGAAGTTCGAGTTTGTTTGCGTGGATTCTCTGAAAATGTGTTTGGATCTACATCTAAATTAATAACAGCGGGAAGATTTTCTGCGTTATCATCAACTTCCAACTGCATTTGCTGCTCTCTTTGGGTGGGAAAATAGTCGATGTCATCCTCTTTGTCAGTAGTCTCATCCTCTGATATATCACCATTTTCTAGTTTTTTCAAAAATTCTTCGATTTCATGGGGCTTCATTATTAAATTTTATTCCGATGGTAAACTAAGCAGGAAAACAAACAAAAAATGCAAACAAAACCAAAATAAAAAATACCAGCCAGAGCAAATTTGTCATTGCATGTAATGCCTGAAGTATCAAAATTGATACTCGAAAAAATAACGGAATTTTTCTCAATTAAAAAAACAGGCACTTGCTAAAAACATCAATATTTTAGTAAAAAACAACAACATACTTACCAACCTCAAATATATTTTTACTTGTAGATAAAATGAAATGCGAGAAATACAAAATTTCAAATAATTGAAGCAGTGCTACCAACTGTTACTTATTTGATAAATTGTAACTATGAGAACACTGTACACTGTTGCCATTTGGAATGTAAAATTAAAACATATTGTATAATTGCAAGTGTACAAGCCGATTTAAAGTCAGGTATCAAATTTGAAATTTTAGGCTTTTAAGGGTTAATGGAAATTGTCGTATTTATAGTGATGATTATTCGCAAAATTCAACTCGTTATTGTCAATATCAGGCCACAAGTGTTGAAAAAAGTCATCGAAAATGGGCCTTCTAGATTAGAGTACGTCCGACGAGCTAGCCGTGGTGGTCACATACCAGAAGTAATATTTAAATTAGAATGCCCGAAGATTATCTTTTGAATAAAATCGATTTAACAAATTTAGCTTTGTTTTAAAGGGTGTTTTTTTAAGCCCGATAGAACTTGAAATTGTAAAAAATAACACAAAAAATTAAATTGTAATCAAAATTTCTTTTTTATCGAAGGATCAATACGTGACATTAACATTTGAAAATGATTTCGGGCATATGGGCACCGCGGCTGTTTTTGACGAAGCGCATTCTGGACGTCCAATTTTGGGCCACTTTTTCGAGCACTACTGGGCGTATGTCACGAATAACACGAACAATGCTGTCCTCCAAGGCGTCAATTGTTGCTGGTTTATCAGCATAAACCAGTGACTTCACGTAGCCCCACAGGAAATAGTCGAGTGGTGTCAAATCGCACGACCTTGGAGGCCAATTGACAGGTCCATTTCTCGTAGTCAACTTATCGCCAAATTTTGATTTCAATAAGTCGATGGTTGCGTTCGCTGTATGGCACGTAGCGCCATTCTGTTGAAACCACATTTCGTCCGGATCAATGTCATCCATATTTTCAAACAAAAAATCATTGATCATGGTGCGGTAACGATCTCCATTGACCGTAACGCGAGCTCCGGCCTCATTTTTGAAGAAATAAGGTCCGATGATGCCACCAGCGTGAAAACCGCACCAAACGATGCATTTTTCTGGATGTAATGGAGTCTGTAGGGTCTGTTGTGGATTGGTCTCACTCCATATGCGGCAATTTTGCTTATTAACAAACCCGTTAAGCCAAAAATGCGCCTCATCGCTGAACACAATTTTGCGATTAAACAACGGGTCAGTTGCCAACTGCTCTAGAGCCCAATCGGCGAAAGAACGACGCATATAATGGTCTCGTGGCTTCAATTCCTGCACCAGCTGGATCTTATACGGGTGTAGACCGAGATCTTTGCGCAAAATTTTCCACGTAGTGGACGGACGGAGCCCCAATTCCTGCGACCGACGACGAATTGATAAATTTAGATCTTCTTCCACACTTTCGTTTACAGCGGCGATATTCTCTTCAGTACGCACATTCCTTCGACGTGTTGGTGTTATTGCATCCTCTAGAGAGTATGTGGTACGAAATCTATCGACAGTTCGACGAATGGCTTGTTCAGATGCACGATTATGTACGCCATAATAATGACGAAGTCGTCCATAAGTTGCGCGAATCGACGACTGATTTTCAAAGTAAATTTGGATAATTTCGTAGCGTTGTTCAAGCGAGAGTCTATTCATGATGATTTGTCAGAGTATACTGAAACAAATAAAACAAAATGTTTCATCAAAATTTCATTTTTTGTGTTACTTTTGACAATTTAAAGTTCTATCTAGCTTAAAAAAACACCTTTTATATATAAAATTACAAAGACTTATTTATTCCCCAAATGCCTAAAGTATCAAAATTGATACCTGCTTTAATTTTTGAACAAAGTGTACAAAAATGATTTAATTTTGGTTTTTATTATTTTTTGCTTTATCTAATAATTATTTTATTTATTATCCATCAACAAGAGTTGTTATATAGAAAATTAGGCTTTTATGGGTTAAAAACAAAAGTTAGCTTTATCGCTAAACAAAGTTCGGGATCAATGGCAATCTTGTATTGGGTCCATTTTTCACAATTTGGAAGCGTCGTTCTATTTATGTCAGTCTATTTATGTTGAAGTGGCATACCAAACTTAATATAAATTAATTAATAGGTGACAAAATTTCCGCCAGTTAAAAATGTGTTGCCAGTTTAAAGTTTTATACCTCTATATAAAACACCCGATACTTGGTAGCACTTCCAGAATTGTTTTCTATTCAAATCTGATATATTTATGTTGTATAAATATTAAGGAGGAAGAAATGCAATAAAAGACAACAGGATAATGTGTGACAGTAAGTGTGACAGTAGAAAGTAAAGGGTTTTTCAACAAGAAGTTTGTTTTCTTAAAACAAAATAACACAACAAATTTAGATTAAGATAGTTTCGAACCATCTTATTGTATTACGAAGAGAAAAGTTCGACAATAATGAATGAAAAATGATATCTGGCAAATGTCATCACCACCACCACACTGACAGATGTTCATTCTTTCATCAAAGTTTTTAATGGAATTTTTGTGCAAAATGGCGTTTCTATTTCTTTAATTACATCACGGATTTTGAGTTTCAAGACTGAAATCGATTCGATTGTTTCCGTTAAAAACCTGTCCTTAACATAGCACCACAAAAAATAGTCCAGTGGTGTTAAATCTTAATGGCCACTTAACTGCTCATTGTCGTGAAATTATGCGATTGGGAAATTTGGTTTACAAAATAAATTGATCGTTTCATTGGCTGTCTGACACGAGGCAATGTCCTTCTGAAACCTGACATATGTCAGTGATATCCACGTCATCAATAATCGGCCAAAGATCAGTTGTTAGCATCTTGCGATAGCTTTCTCTCGGGGACACATTATAAGTCTTTACGGATCACACAACCATCTAGACTTGTGTCTTGCGAGGGTAAAAGGAGCCCAGTCCCCTTAGGCTATAAGCCGTATTTCTTTGAAAACAATGCTGGGCAGAGCTATAGAGCTATGAATACTTTTTCCTTCATAAATTGAACAATCGTGATGTACAAAAGCTGTGGCTTCCACAAGATGGCGCAATCTGTCACAAGCCTCGTGCCATAATTGTTTTATTGAAGGAAGCGTTTCGTGTTTCAAACCTGTCAATTGGCCACTAGACTATTTTCTGTGGGGTTGTGTAAAGTCACTAGTTTTTGGCGATAATTTCGAAACGATTGACCATTTGGAGGATAACATTCGTCCCATAATCAACACTCTTCTAATTTTGTTAGGCGACATCACCATCTCTTTACTTTCTCCCTCTCGGGGGCACATTTATAATTCTTTATGGATCACAAAACCATCTGGACTTGTGTCTTGCGAGAATAAAAGGGAGCCCAGTCCCCTTAGGTTAGCAAGAAGTCAACTGGAAAATCCACTATATTTCCACGGGAATTAGTAAATCCCCAGAGTTCCGCTATTTCTCTCTTTAGGCATTTAGCTGTTCTCTGACTGACGCCCTTCAGGAATATCATGGTGGCTATGTGTTTCGAGGCCCTCGTTTAAGTTTGTGGGTCAGATCATTTACAATGAACACAATGAATGGTGCCCAGGTCCAGTGAGTATGAATGCCGTCGTGTTCTTAATTATATTAAGCTTCATGCGTTCTGGACCAGGAGTTGGATAGTCTCCAACTCTTCAGCAAGGAGTGAAGGCTGCGGCCTGCTTCGGGCTTTTGAAATTGCAACTAGGAGTGACCGGAGGATATACGTATCCGAAGGCCTTCTAGGGGAGGATGACGCTACATATCATCCACAGTGGCAATGATCCAACATCTGATTAACGCCCACGGCCAGGTGGAGACGTAAATCTTATCACGTCAGCTCGCGTTAGCGTGATCTATTGACCGTTATGGCATTTCCAGCCTAATATTTGAAGGTGCCCCTGTAGGCTAGTAGGTAGTGTACTAGCTTGTAAATATGGGGGTTGTGGGTTCGATTCCCAATGAAGACCTTGGTTCTTTTTCACTACAAAAATAAAAATTGACTGTCGGTGGGGTTGCTCAGCGACGAAGGCATAGTCACTGGTCGCTGTGCTGTCTTATATACGGCAGTTAATTTCCGACTATCCTTCTACTTTCACCACCTGTTTCATCTATTCTCTAGCCCT
The DNA here is from genome assembly GCA_030448955.1 of Trichopoda pennipes. Classification (NCBI taxonomy): domain Eukaryota; kingdom Metazoa; phylum Arthropoda; class Insecta; order Diptera; family Tachinidae; genus Trichopoda; species Trichopoda pennipes. Next base: position 8,455,712 of record JASKUP010000064.1, read on the forward strand.
TTCCTAAAGAATGTAGCCCGGTACTTGACTAAATAGGCATTGTTGTCTGAAGTGCTACTTCTCTTTAAAAAAAAAAAAAAAAAAAAAAAAAAAAAAAAAAAACGACCCAATTATGCCACGAGGTAACATAGCGCACCATATCGTGACACGTTGAGGATGCAAAGGCTTCTCGATAATCGCTCTGGGATTTTCAGAGGCCCAAATACGGCAATTTTGCTTGTTGACATACCCAGACAAGTGAAAATGGGCTTCGTCTGATGTTTCATAAAACTCAGCCGGTTGTTACTGAATGCATTCAGCAAATCTACGGCTTTAATTCCTGCACCGGTTGAACCTTGTAAGGCTTCAAAGTCAAATCCTTAGGCAAAATTGGTGATATGGTGGTTGTTGAAAATGTCGAGAAATTGGCAAATTTCGATCTGCTTCAGCACTGTAGCTCACGGCTGCAATCATTATCAGTTGAATGATCCGGTCGAATACACGTTGGTGTTTGTACATTTTGTATCAAGCCAAATACTTAATAGCGATTTCAGAAGAACAACATAATCGTCCTTCTGAAGTCGCTATTAAGTAATTTTTCGAAATTTAATTTTAACAGAACCGCCATTTTGAATTATTTTAATGTGATTTTCGTGTGAAATTAAATTCGTTGTAACAATGTGTCAATGAATCCGCTACGAATACGTCAAAAAACTAAATGTCAAAATCATATGGTGTTGGCGTTGCCATAGTGGAAAAACAAACAAAGAGAGCAGAATAATTTGGGACAGTGTGCGTGAGGTACACAGTACAATGCAGATTAAATATTTCGAGTCAAGCATTCGGATACTCAATAGCTAGGCTATTCATATATTTTTTTTATTTATTACAACGATAATTTATTAATAAACAATTAAATTAATTTATTTAAATAAATCGAGTATTGCCATACCCACTATTAACATACCCAGTGCGTTATAGGTCCGGCTTACTGATCTTAACATGATTAAATAATGATTAAATTTAGTTTAGCCACTTGGAAAACCGCTTCTTAAAAGTATCAGACATTTTATTCAAGGCTGTTAACAGTTGTTAATTGCAACAATAGCAACAACAAGAACAACAAACTGTTTAATTTAAATAATTTCTTGTTTCATATTTATTTTCATAAACTGCACTTGTGTCATAATTTATAAAATTAATATTCTCTAAACACTTACCTTCCACACTAACTTTAAAATGTTATTAAAACAACAACAACACACTGGCAAACAAAAAGTTGTTTCATTATAACGAAGCAAAAAGAACAAAATGAAGTTTCATTTGCTTACCAACCGATTAGTTCCAGGTAATTTATCTCCAATTAGCAACAGTTATTTTCCAAGTTTTATTTTTAATTAGTTTTATATCGCATGCAGACGGTATTTTGGGTTCAAGGATGGCTGCACTAAGTCATCTGCTGTAGGGTAACAGAGGCACTTGCCATGATGACACCACACCGCAGTGCTCGTTAACACCGTATGTGAAACAAGAATTAACAGCGCTTTCGGGACGCATAGCGGCCAGTCAGGGTCCACTAGTAGCAAGACTATGCTTTTTTGTTCCCTGCTCAAGAGCTGGCTGGCTTATACAGCACTGTGGGTGGCTTCTTTTGCAGTACAACGAAAGATAGGACTTGACGTGGGTGCTTTTAATATTTCCTTTAAATTCACAGCTATTCCCTGAAGCATCTCATCACCAATAACTGATAAGACCTCGGAAATCCATATCTTCCAGTATTAGACGTATGACAAAGTGAAAAGGACATTTAATACCCCAGGACGTTATCTCCAATTCTGAAATAACTCTGAAATAACTCTGTTAGGTCCATTTAGAAATTGCGGATCACCATGGATACCTCATTCTTCACCCCCCCCGGGCCATACAGTCGTGGTGAATACCTTCCTGAAATTGAAATTGTAGCCTCTGGAGGTAAAAGGACAAGCAGGAGCATGAAACTAAGAGATATGGACTTTTGAAGTCCGATCAAAGATTTACTAACTGGTACCACGGGAACCGATAGCAGGCTACAGGGCTACGTTTCTATTCCTGTTATTGGTAAGAACCGGCGTTGGCTGTAGTTTAAAGCTTGAAAGTGGAAGATAAAAACCTTTGCCATCCGACCAGTGATTAACTCCAACAACTATTACGACTGCAACCGGTTAGCCCGCAATGGCTACAACTCCTGCTGTTGCTGTAGTTTAAACCCTAAGCCCGGGACGGTGTAACTTTTTTCACTCCGATTTATTGTTTAAGTCTCAACAGAATGTCGCCAATGTTGAGGTGGGTTCCGGTTCTTAAGTAGCGTATTATGGCATGATCCTGATTGCTTTGCTTCTGAAGTTGCAACTCGGTGTGTGTCACACAACCTTGGTGAGCATCTTACACACCTTGGCGCTGTAGTTTTTCGGGGGGTAAAATGCTTAGACAGTCGTCTAGACTAGTAGGAACATGAAACTTGTATATAAGGACTTTCGAAGTCCGACTGGAATCACGGGAACCGCTAGCTTACAGAACTACGATCCTGTTACGGTTATTGGTAAGACTCTGTGGGAAGAAACATGGTGGCTATGGTTTAAATCCAAACCGCGGAAAGTTGTGGCTTTTTCCCATCCCATATGTTGTCGCATTTTTAATCGAATGTTGCCAATGGTCAGGTGGAAAGCAAAGAGAGAGGGGCACGACCCTGTTTACTGTGCTTCTAAAGTTGCCATTCGATTATACTGTGTTATTTCAGCCGATTAAACGCCTTTCTAATCGATTAATATGTTCGCCATCGTTTTCTTTATCACTCCTTAACGCAGTAGTCGATGCGACGACCAATTTAAAACAGCAGTCGATGAGACCAAATATAAAATAGTTTTGCTTTTTTAACTACTTTGTTTTTTTTTTTTTTTTTTGGTTTTTTTGCCACAGTTGCCCGCCATTAAAAATCTTTCAGAGGCACACTTGCGCCTCTGTCGTGTCGTGTTAATTTTTATTAATTTATTCAAATGGCCTTTAAGTTGTTAACTAAACTTTTGAAATGGCAAAATCATATTGATAATTTCATTTTACTACTACTAGTTCTAAACTCATAAAGAGTGATACAAAATTAATACAAAATTTTATTTTGAATTTAAGTGCGTTAAATGTAGGGAGCTGTGTTTTAGTTTAATGATATCCAAAGCTGGCTACTATCAATATGTATGCGTTAGCGTTTGATGCAGCTTTAAATGACTGCTTGGCTAAAACTGTGAATGAGCTTCGGGGATGCAGCATTAAAATGTCTTCTTCGATGCTTACAACGGTTATGGGGTTTTTGATAAAACACTGTTTTCACTTCAATGTTACTGCGGTGTTAAACAACAACAATTGTGTTGTCTTGTTGGGGGATTAGTCTCCAAAACGGGATTTCTTTTCGTTTTTTGTGAAACGCAGATTTTTTCTAAAAAGCTTTGTTTTGGTTATTCTTAAAACGAAACGAATCTGAAAACCCAATCATGATCACTCTAAAAGCAGAGAGAGAGAGAGAGAGAAAGAAAGAAAGAAAAAAAGAGAGAAAGAGAGAGAAAGAGAATGAAAAAAAGAGAAATAAAGAGAGAGATAGAGAAAGAGAGATAGAGCGAAAAGGAGAGAGACGGGGACAAAGAGAGAAAGGAAGAGAGACAAAGAGAGAAAGGAAGAGAGACAAAGAGAGAAAGGAAAAGAGAGACAAAGACAGAGAGACACAGTAAGGATATTCACGAACAGTTACATTTAATAAGCTTCTTCTCTTGTCCCAAACTTTGTGTTAGCCAGTGCTGCTATATAAAGTGCGCCACTATCTCAGCCTTTTCCAGAAAACAGACTGCAAGTATCATCTTTGCGATTTTCATCTTGGCTAGATGACACTTGAATGCGTGATAAGATTTACATCTGCACCTAGCTGTGTGGGCCAATATTAGATGGTAGATCATTACCACTGTGGATGAAATGTAGCGTCATCCTCGCCCTAGAAGGCCTTCGGATCCGTACATCCTCCGGTCACTCCTAGTTGCAATTTTAGAAGCCTGAAGCAGGCCGCAGCCTTCACTTCATGCTAAAGAGTTGGAGACTGTACAACTTCTGGTCTAGAACGCATGAAGCTTGATACATAATCAAGAACACGATGGTATTCATACTCACTGGACCATTCGTTGTGTTCATTGTAAAAGATTCGACCCACAAACACAAACGACGGCCTCGAAACACACAGCCACACCGATACTCCCGAAGGGCCTACCTCAATAGTCAGAGCAGTCAGAGAACAGCTGAAAGGCTAAAAAGGCAAATAGCTTAACTCTGGGGCTGTACTGATTCCCGTGAAACTATAGTGGAATTGTCCAGTTGGCTAGCCTTGAAGGGGACTGGGCTCTCTTTTACCCCCGCAAGACATAAGCCTAGATGGTTGTGTGGTCCATAAAGACTTATAATGTGCCCCCGGGGGGGGGGGGGGGTTACTTGAATTTACCATAACCTATCTCTCTCTCTACTGCAGTTTTATATCTTAGGTTACTTCAGTTATATCCGAGTACCCGCCAAAGGAACTTTTTGACCGCCAGAGCTGGAGCCTATCTAAAAATATTTTGCGTTGTTGCCGGCATTCTGTAGCCATGCTACAGCGCAGGATGGGTATTTAACCTAAGGGTCTTGTAATCAACCCTATAGGGAACCCTGCATACCCTGCGGGCTAACGATTGCTGCGGCACCAGTAGATATTCACGGGTTTGTCTTTGTTTTTTATATATCCTAGGCACCAATAGGTGGCACTTTATGTGTAGAAGAAATAGCATCAAATAGGTTTGCCAAAACAAACATTCTATTCTTAAAGATGCATGTAGTTACCCTGCACTCGGCAGCTAAAAATAAGTTTCCGCTCTTTAACTGATCTTACTAAAAAAGCAAATATTTAAAATATAAAATATTAACAAGGTGCTCTCTATCCTAATAAAATATTCCATTTCTGCCTACCCAACTGTTTTCCTTTGTAAGAGCCGGCTTCAAGTCTTGCGTGAATTTGATTACACTCTTTATTATAAAAAAATATATTAAAATTTGCATTTAGATGAAAAAGCATAACAAACCGCATTGACGACGTGCTTAGACTGACTCCAAATGGTTAAAGAAAAAGAAAGAGAATTTTTAATTAATTCTTGTTTTCAAAAAAACTTTCGCTAAAGAATCTGCGACAGGTAATTGAACACGTGTAAATAGTGTTAAAGCCGATAGGCTGGGCTTGATTTCCAATATAATTAATTTTTAAAACTTGTTCTTTTTAACAGGTAACGCAGATAAAATGTTTTATTTCTTAATGTTCTGGTTGGTTGTTCTTGTTTTTTTTCTCCTAACAAAAAAAAGGAGTGGTCAAAATGTAATATCTATGTGATACGACATAAATTTTCTTACAGATAATTAATATCTCAGGCAAAGTTTGTTTTTGTTGTTAAAACATTTTAATTATCTGTTATTTGATTATGGTTATACAAGTTAATAAATGTTGATTTGAACAACATATGCCAAAACTATCACATATAGTTGATGTCAATAATAACAGATATGGTATTTTATGGGGTAGTAATGGGGTAATAATGTAAACACACATTTTTTTTTCGAACGCTATAATAATGTATAATTTGTGGGGTGGTCCGATAACCTTCTCTCATTTGAGGAAAACAAACTTCAGCGATAATTTGCTATAAAAAATTCGTCGATCGTGCCGAATAAGGTTAAATATGAAAAGAAGAGGCAACTGTAATTCTTAGAAACTAACGATTTCTGAATCGCTTTATTTATCTCAGACATTATTTCTGCAGCCTTGACTCACAAGAAAAACTTGCTTGCACAAAAACAATAATAATAATTTCTGTAACAACATCTGGTTGCGGTAAACAAATTATGGTTGTTTTCATTAATACTGTAGTCGAGATAAACGAATTTTTCATTAGTTAATGGATATTATAAGCAAATAGTTTCAGTTACAACAATATTATTGTTATTTGTATACAAAAATAATTTTTCCAGAACCATATTATTTAATCATAACAATTAGGTTACTTCCATATTATGATTACCTCAACCATATTTTTTTTCCTGGCGTATGGTTTGTAAAACAGAAAAATAATGCTGCACACAATAGGCTCCAACGAGAAGCTTTAATAAATCCATTGTGTTAAGGATTCCACCCCCAGTAAACTTCATATCAAGGCTGGGAAAGGCCACTTTTAATTCTCAAATTTAAGATATTTAAACAAGAAAACTTTTCGAATTTCTTTAGAAACAACAAAAACTAAATCCATTTTTTTTTTCTTAATTTCAGGTGAGTGTCGTCTTCAAGCGCATTAATATTTGTCGATATAATTTCTGTCGGTAAGTATTATTCTAAAGTTAGTTCCTTCATTTATGAGCATAAGACTATTTGGGTTGTCTGCTAACGCTTTAAATCGTCAAAAAAGTGGCCATAGCATTTATGTAACTTCCGGAAGCACAATCAGCTGGTGCAACTTTTCAAACTCTTTCGTTATAATGATGTCGATGCGCTGTGTGACTGGTTCAAATATAAAAACGCTCACATCAATCAGTTTAGAATAAAGATCCTGATTTTATTTGGGTGTCGACGACAAGGGTCGACGTAAAATTACATCCAACTAAATTAAACACCGTCGTGATTTTAGTTTAAGGTTTATTATATAGAGTGTTTTTATATAGGTGTAGCACTTTGAAATGGAATAAAAGCCAGATGAATTTTTCAAATTGCCATGAAAATTTTTGAAATTAAAATTTAAATATGAGTTCTGTCATATGACCGCCACGACTGACGATCACATTTTCCAACATTTTTGACCGTCAATCGCCAATAATCCAAGTCACCAATCGACTTTACACATGACGTTAATGTGTAGCGGCTTTAAATCTCACGATCGAGGATACCACTACACGGGTCCGAAACGTGAAATTATGTGGTTACCACACTTTGCCTTCAATAAATCATTTGTGACATGAATTGTGTGATATCGTGCGCCGTCTTTTTGAAATCACAGCTTCAGAGCATCATGGTTTTGTGAATTTTAATGAACCAAAAAACTCTGTGCAATGGTCATCATTGATTGTAGCATTCTGAACAGCATCGTTTTCAAAGAAATATATTTCTACAATTCATAAATTAACGGTTTTATAGCTTTATAGTTTTGTAAGAGACTTTCACAATTATGGGATATGAACAACCAGCTCACAAGAGGTGCGAATCGATTTCAGTGCTAAAACCAAAATCAGTGATGTGATTAACGAAGGAAAAAAAGTGATTAAAAACTTTTGTTGGCCAATAGATGGCGCTGTTCTTCAATGTTAAATATTTTTTTGGCTCATATTTCATCCATTTATAAATTCAGCACAATGAAGGTGGGTTTTCAGTGAGAACAGCCAGCAAACTTCTCTAAGATCACAGCAAGCATAGACGGGGATTGGTGGAAAAATTCATTACGCATGCTATATTGGTTGCCAAAATCATCGATGCGAGTACCATCAACTTTGCCATTTAGAATGGAATACAAAAGATTTGTGGGCCATGTATAGCTATAACAAGTGTGAGGACATTTAACATTATGTGCGGCGTCAAATTTTGAATTCTAAACTACAAATGACTGCGGAAAGTTTTAGGTGATTATCGTCAATATTAACACCTCCATCCGTGTAGGAACAGCCAGCAAACTTGCCAATAAAATCATAGATGAATTGGTGCAAAAAGTTTTCCCAAACATGGAACAGAACAACAAAAATCATCAGTGACTCATTACGCATTGTTGCCTCAAGTGCTACTTCTCTTTAAAAAAAGCAAAACAAAAAAAAGAAGCATGGACCAGTGATGCCACCAGCCCCTAAAGCACCATAAACAATCACTTTTTCCAGCTGTCACGGTGTCTTAATATAAAATTAAAGATTATCATCACACCAAAGATGGCGGTTTTGCTTATTGACGTATCCATTCCAAACAAAAAAAAAGTAAACTTAATCGCTCAACAAAATTCGCTTATGAAATCCGGATTGGGTATTTCGAACACAATCTCCCCCCGGGGGCACATGATAGTCTTTTTGGAGCCTTCTATTCCATTTAGACTGGTGTCTTAGGGGATAAAAGGGAGCCCAGGCCCCTTAAAGGCTAGTAGGAGTCACCTGGACAATCCACTTTATTTCCACGGGATTCAGCTGTTCTCTGGCTGATTATTGAGGTTGGCCCTTTTGGGAGTATCGTGGTGGCTGTGTGTTTCGAGGCCCTCGTGAGAGTTTGTGGGTCGGGCTCATTAACAATGAACACAATGAATGGTCCAGATCCAGTGAGCATGAATGCCGTCGTGTTCTTAATTATATTAAGCTTCATGCGTTCTGGACCAGGAGTTGGATAGTCTTCAACTCTTTAGCAAGGAGTAAAGGCTGCGACCTACTTCGAGCTTTTGAAATTCCTACTGGGAGTGACCGGAGAATATACTTATTCGATGGCCTTCTAGGGCGTGAATGGCGTTGCTTTTCATTTACAGTGGTAATGGCCACCATCTGATTATGGCTCACTGCCGGTGCAGATGTAAACCTCACCACGTCATTTCGAACACAACCATGAATTTCAAAAAAAAAAAAAATTAGCATAATTTGCAAGCATTGCTCAGGTTTCGGTCCATTCATGTTCAAATGCCAAACCAAATTAAACAAAAATCATTTGACAGCTGACAAAATGGCCGCCAGTTAAAAAGTGAAGGCTAAAATTTTATACGTCTTTAAAAGCACCATTTATTGCGAAATAGCACACCTTGCAATATTTTAAGTGTCTAATTTAGTTTAGACACCTTTCGCCATAGTGATCGTTTGAAGGAAAAGTTGGACGTTCAAATTGTAGCTTCAAACGGAGTGGTTATAAGAGCGGAAAAACACGCATGAGTTTCAAAAACTACTAAAGATTTTGACACCTTTTTTTTGGGTCAATAAACAAACACAAAACCCCTTGCTTAAGGGCAAAAATTTGAAGGTCTAGCATCCCCTCTAAAATGAAACTGTTTTTTTTAATTTCCAATTGAAATCGTAGCATCACTATAACACGAAAAACATACTTGACTACAAACTTAATAATTTTTTTATTAAATCTTTGTTTAAATGTCAGCAGAATTAAAAGATTTCAACAATTTTTATTTATTTGCTTCTTTAAAATAAAAGGTGACGAGCTGGCGTCTTCAAGTGTTTGAAATCTTAACTTTTTGTTTGTTCGTTTTGTTTGTTCGTTTTTTTTTTCTGTTCATTTCTCAGTTTAATCTTAAATATCAAACCAAACATAAAACTAATTCAATCAAACAAACAAACCAACGAACAAACAACTGCAATCGTAATCGCAATTAGTTTTATTAATAACAATTTTTTTGTTTGTTTGTTTTTGTAGCACAAATAACCTGAACATAGACTTTGCTATGAAAAAAAAAAAATATCTAAGAACTTTAACAAGAGATAACGAGTATTAAAAATGTTAATGTTGCCACATTAACAAACTAGAATAAAAATAAATATTAAATAGTTTATAGATGATAATCATCATCATCATTATCATCATCAAGCAGTTGATGCAAATTTTAATTACAATCGTAAAACATTATAATGCCATAATGACGATAATGATGAAATTGATATCGGTCTTCTACATCCTCAAACATGTATTTGATTACTTTAATACTTTAATTCTTTGTATTATTGTCTTATTTTTTTTTGTTTATTTTATAATTTCAATCATTAAATTGTTTGTAGATTTCCAAATTTGAAACATTGTTTCTGCTTCAATTTTTTTTTATATAAATAACAACAACAATAATAATACTTTGTTGTATTAAGTCTTACAATTTGTTGCATTGCTCAAGAGGCACGTACGTACGAAAGGTCTTCTTAAATCTTTTAATCAATTTTTTTATATTGATTTTTCTTATTTGGTTTATTTAGTTCTGGTTGGTTAACATTTTCTTACAGCAGTTTTGTAACAGAACACATTGAGAGGAAATAGTACCATTAACCAAAAAGGATTTGGAACAAGTTAAACACATCTCCAGCTTTTTTTCTTACTAAAGTTTTAAATCATTACACTAGTGATTACTTAAGCAGTGTGACTAGTCTAGGTTAGGTTTGCTAAAGGTTTCCCTAAATACAGGGTGTCAGCCGGGAGGGTGTACTACCTTCTTTCTCAAGCTCAAGCCTTTCTAGTTTGTTCCCATAAACCTTTCTTTTCAGATATCCCCACAAAAAGAAGTCTGGAGCAGTTAAATTAGGCCAATCAACATCACCATTTCTTGAACTAACTTGTGCGAGCTGCAACATCCTATTGGCATTTGTAAGGGGACGTAAATGGTCTTGTGTAAGAAGCTCTTGTGTCAACTGAATCTTATATAAGAAACAAATGCAAATCCTTGTGTCAAATTATGGTCAAAGTTGTTCTTTGAAGATTAAGCTCCTGAGCACGGCATTGAATTGAGGTTGATGCATTGTTTGGAACACTGTTTTGAGCAGCAGTAATGTTTTCAACCAATCTTGCTGTACATTGTGGTCCATGCTTGGGTCTATTACCTACAGACCCCCTCCTTCTTCGAAATCATTCACTGCACGATAAATAGTGCGTTTTGTTGACACATTGTTTCTCCCAAAAAATTCACCAAACTTTCTTATCGTCACAGTAATCGAGTGATGATTGATTTTGTCAAAATGTTTCAACGATTTAAACTCGTTGGTTTATCGAATATTTTTCCTGAATGAATTTGCTACGTGTGTACTTCACGACTGCCAAATATGAACTGTCAAGACTAATTTTTACCAAAATGGCGGCAAAACAAAGTAGTATATCTTCCCGGTGGACACCCTGCATAAAGAAAATCTAATTTATATAGATATTAATTCGATATCAGTAACGGAAGATTGCATATTACCGCAGTTGCATTGGCCCCGAACAGTCTTTCTTTCTGGGAAAGTGATAAGTTCAGCATAAAACGTTAAAGACCTTCCCCACCCGCTTTTTAAATTGATGTCTTGTCAGTTATCTTTTTTTTATAAAAAAATTTTCCATCCATCCATCTTCACAACCCTGCTGGGTCTTGGGCCGAGATTAGTATAGAGTTTCAAGCGCTTCGATCTTCTGCGCTTCTTCGCCAGTTTTGGATTTTCAGATCGGCGATATTTTATTAGTCATAATTTTTCTATCAAACAACAACAGCAACAACAATTTTTCTTTGAAAAGTATTTCAAGACAAATTTTCTTTACAAAAAAAAACTCATTATTAAAATTTTTCTTTAAAAAAATGTCATTAATTTTTCTATAAGAAAAATTTCATCTGTCACAATTTCTTTAAAAAATCTTTCATAATTTTTCTCTAAAAAAATTTTCATCAATCGCAATTTCTGTTCATTATTTTCATTAGTCATCATTTTTTTTATGAAAATTTCTTCAGTCATTCCTTTTTCTATAAAAAAAATTCGTCAGTCAAAAAGTTTTTTTTTTTTTAAATTTCATGACTTAATTTTTCTATAATTTTATATAAAATTTTATCCCTCACAATCCTCATAATCCCTCATAATTTTTCTCCAAAAAAAAATCACCTGTAATTTTTGGAAATAAAAGTTTCAGTGATACTTAATTGTAAAAACAATTTTATCAGTCATTATTTTTTTTAATGCCAATATTTTTCTATAAAAACTTTATCAGCCATAATTTTTCTATAACAAAATTTTATATCATAATTTTTATGTAAATAAAATTTTGTCATAATTTTTTTTATAACAAAAGAAAAATCATACCATAGTTTTATTATAAATCAAAAATTTTATTTAAAAATTTTCAAGTCTTAAGTTGTCTATATTTTTATATAGAATTTTTTATCTAAAATTTTTATCTAAAATTTTTTATAAAATTTATTTTTTATATAAAATTTTTTATCTAAAATTTTTTATATAAAATTTTTTATATAAAATTTTTTATATAAAGTTTTTTATATAAAATTTTTTATATAAAATTTTTATATAAAATTTTTTATATAAAATTTTTATATAAAATTTTTTATATAAAATTTTTATATAAAATTTTTTATATAAAATTTTTATATAAAATTTTTTATATAAAATTTTTTATAGAAAATTTTTATCTAAAATTTTTTATATAAAATTTTTTATATAAAATTTTTTATATAAAATTTTTTATATAAAATTTTTTATATAAAATTTTTTATATAAAGTTTTTTAAATGAAATTTTTTATATAAAATTTTTCATATAAAATTTTTATCTAAAATTTTTTATATAAAGTTTTTTATATATAAAAGGTTTTCTATAAAATTTTTTATATAAAATTTTTATCTAAAATTTTTTATATAAAATTTTTTATATATAGTTTCACCCGCCATAATTTTTCTGTTTAGAAATAATTTTTAAATAAACGTTTCATCAGTCACAATTTTTTATAAAAAAAATTTTATTAGTCTTGTTTTTTTTACTACTAATATTTTTCAATAAAAACTGTTTCAGTCATAATTTTTTTATAACAAAATTTTATGTCATAATTTTTATAAAAGTAAAATTTTGTCAAAATATTTCTGTAAGAAATGTTAAATCAGTCTGAATTTTTTTTATAAAAATATCATCAGCAACCATATTTCTATAAAACAATTTCTTCAGTCACAACTTTTTTTAAAAAAAATTATACTACTTCTAATTTTTCTTTAAAAAATTTTGCATAAAAAAATTTTTCATCAATCAAAATTTTTCTATAAAAATTTTTTGTCAGTCATAATTTCTTTTCCTCAGTTTTTTTAAAATGAAAGTTTTATCAGTCCTGATTTTTGTTAATGCTAATTATTGTCTATAAAAAATGAGTCCTAATTTTTCCGTAACCAAATTTCACGTCCTAATTTTTATATAAACAAAATTTCATTAAAATTTTTCTATAAAATATGTTCATCAGTCATAAATTTTTTTATAAAAAACTTGATCAGTTATAATTTTTCTTTTAAAAATTAATCGTGTCATGATCTGTCGTTTAAAAAATTCAGGAGCGATAAATTTTATATAAAAAAGAAAATTCATGTCACAACTTTTTTAAATAAAACTTCATCAGTCACGATTTTTCTATAAGAAATTTTCATCAGTCTTAATTTTTTTTTTAATAAAACTTGCATTGGTCATAATTTTTCTAAAAGATGTTTCATGATTGAATCATGACGGTAGATAATTGTTGTCACGTTATAATAAAATTCTTTGATCGCACGCTGTATCTAAAATAAATCAAAATGTACTTTTTCTGTTGAAAGAAGAAAATACCCTGAAACCATTCAAATGTCTATGCCTGCACCGGTGTTTTTATGCCGGCATTTCAACTGTTGCCAATCTTGGTATCTCATAATTTTTAGCCGTGAAAGTACTTTAGTGTTTAAAAAAAATCTTCCTTTCTGACTTTTAATTTTAAAAAGTACTATTCTTGTTTGCAAAGTATTACTATTTCCAAAATATGTAGTTGCCAAGTTTTAATCGGATGGCAGATGCAATTGTTGCCAGTCTATGTTAAAGTTCTTCGACTGCCTTCGTTTCTACAACACAACCGTAGTTTAATACTTTTAGTCTTAAATAGTACTTTTCTTTTTTGTAAGGAAGTACTATATAAAATCTTGAATTTTAAATACCTGAATTAGATGGTGTTAAAAATTCTTGTCATGCTTTTATCCAAATTCTTTTTAAAAATAAACCTGTTAAGTAGTAGTTTTAATTGAAAAAATGTACTTATTTCCATGTTGCAGAGAAGTTCTCATTAATGTTTCAGTTTTTCATACTTGTTTCCTATTTTTTCAATCTTAAAAAGTACTTTTTCCAGTTGTAAGAAATTTTCGTTTAAAAATGTTTCCATGCCTGAATCGTAATGAACATACAAGTGTTACCCATCTTTTATAAATACTAGTTCTGATCAACCCTTGTTTCCAAAATAATCTAAATTTTAATATTTAAATTCTTAAAAAGTACTTTTCTTGCTTGAAAAGAAAATGCATTTCAAAATTTCTCATTATGAACTGTAAGATATTTAGTATTTCAGTGTTTCAGTGTTTCAGTGATACTTAATTGTAAAAACAATTTTATCAGTCATTATTTTTTTTAATGCCAATATTTTTCTATAAAAACTTTATCAGCCATAATTTTTCTATAACAAAATTTTATATCATAATTTTTATGTAAATAAAATTTTGTCATAATTTTTTTTATAACAAAAGAAAAATCATACCATAGTTTTATTATAAATCAAAAATTTTTTTAAAAATTTTCAAGTCTTAAGTTGTCTATATTTTTATATAGAATTTTTTATCTAAAATTTTTATCTAAAATTTTTTATAAAATTTATTTTTTATATAAAATTTTTTATCTAAAATTTTTTATATAAAATTTTTTATATAAAATTTTTTATATAAAGTTTTTTATATAAAATTTTTTATATAAAATTTTTATATAAAATTTTTTATATAAAATTTTTATATAAAATTTTTTATATAAAATTTTTATATAAAATTTTTTATATAAAATTTTTATATAAAATTTTTTATATAAAATTTTTATATAAAATTTTTTATATAAAATTTTTTATAGAAAATTTTTATCTAAAATTTTTTATATAAAATTTTTTATATAAAATTTTTTATATAAAATTTTTTATATAAAATTTTTTATATAAAATTTTTTATATAAAGTTTTTTAAATGAAATTTTTTATATAAAATTTTTCATATAAAATTTTTATCTAAAATTTTTTATATAAAGTTTTTTATATATAAAAGGTTTTCTATAAAATTTTTTATATAAAATTTTTATCTAAAATTTTTTATATAAAATTTTTTATATATAGTTTCACCCGCCATAATTTTTCTGTTTAGAAATAATTTTTAAATAAACGTTTCATCAGTCACAATTTTTTATAAAAAAAATTTTATTAGTCTTGTTTTTTTTTACTACTAATATTTTTCAATAAAAACTGTTTCAGTCATAATTTTTTTATAACAAAATTTTATGTCATAATTTTTATAAAAGTAAAATTTTGTCAAAATATTTCTGTAAGAAATGTTAAATCAGTCTGAATTTTTTTTTATAAAAATATCATCAGCAACCATATTTCTATAAAACAATTTCTTCAGTCACAACTTTTTTTAAAAAAAATTATACTACTTCTAATTTTTCTTTAAAAAATTTTACATAAAAAAATTTTTCATCAATCAAAATTTTTCTATAAAAATTTTTTGTCAGTCATAATTTCTTTTCCTCAGTTTTTTTAAAATGAAAGTTTTATCAGTCCTGATTTTTGTTAATGCTAATTATTGTCTATAAAAAATGAGTCCTAATTTTTCCGTAACCAAATTTCACGTCCTAATTTTTATATAAACAAAATTTCATTAAAATTTTTCTATAAAATATGTTCATCAGTCATAAATTTTTTTATAAAAAACTTGATCAGTTATAATTTTTCTTTTAAAAATTAATCGTGTCATGATCTGTCGTTTAAAAAATTCAGAAGCGATAAATTTTATATAAAAAAGAAAATTCATGTCACAACTTTTTTAAATAAAACTTCATCAGTCACGATTTTTCTATAAGAAATTTTCATCAGTCTTAATTTTTTTTTTTAATAAAACTTGCATTGGTCATAATTTTTCTAAAAGATGTTTCATGATTGAATCATGACGGTAGATAATTGTTGTCACGTTATAATAAAATTCTTTGATCGCACGCTGTATCTAAAATAAATCAAAATGTACTTTTTCTGTTGAAAGAAGAAAATACCCTGAAACCATTCAAATGTCTATGCCTGCACCGGTGTTTTTATGCCGGCATTTCAACTGTTGCCAATCTTGGTATCTCATAATTTTTAGCCGTGAAAGTACTTTAGTGTTTAAAAAAAATCTTCCTTTCTGACTTTTAATTTCAAAAAGTACTATTCTTGTTTGCAAAGTATTACTATTTCCAAAATATGTAGCTGCCAAGTTTTAATCGGATGGCAGATGCAATTGTTGCCAGTCTATGTTAAAGTTCTTCGACTGCCTTCGTTTCTACAACACAACCGTAGTTTAATACTTTTAGTCTTAAATAGTACTTTTCTTTTTTGTAAGGAAGTACTATATAAAATCTTGAATTTTAAATACCTGAATTAGATGGTGTTAAAAATTCTTGTCATGCTTTTATCCAAATTCTTTTTAAAAATAAACCTGTTAAGTAGTAGTTTTAATTGAAAAAATGTACTTATTTCCATGTTGCAGAGAAGTTCTCATTAATGTTTCAGTTTTTCATACTTGTTTCCTATTTTTTCAATCTTAAAAAGTACTTTTTCCAGTTGTAAGAAATTTTCGTTTAAAAATGTTTCCATGCCTGAATCGTAATGAACATACAAGTGTTACCCATCTTTTATAAATACTAGTTCTGATCAACCCTTGTTTCCAAAATAATCTAAATTTTAATATTTAAATTCTTAAAAAGTACTTTTCTTGCTTGAAAAGAAAATGCATTTCAAAATTTCTCATTATGAACTGTAAGATATTTAATATTTTTGCCTCAGAGAAAACAAAACAAAACATGTAACTCTAGTTTCAATTTTAAAAAAGTAAAAGTACTTTTTGCCGTTGTAAGAAAGTTTCATTTAACATTTGTCGTTTTTCCAATGCCTGAATTGCAATGTGTTTATCTATGTTGCTCATTTTTTTTTATAAATAATTCTAATTCTTTCTTATTTTCAACACAAATTTGAATTTTAATACTTAAACTCTTTAAAAGTACTTTTCTTGCTTGCAAAAAAGAATCAATTAAAAGTTTCTCATACTTAATTAAAATTCTTGCCAGGGTGTGATGCATGCTAGACTCAAAAAAAACAAAAATAAAATTAAAATCAAAGAAGCTTGCAATTCTAAAAACTTGTAGCTCTATGCTTTCAATTTTAAAAAAAGTACTTTTTCCAGTTGCAAGAAAATTGCATTTAAAAATTTTTCATTTTTCCATGTGCCCGAATCATAAAGTAATTGCCAATTGTTGCCAGGCTATTATAGAATTTATGTGTATGTGTTGTTATCTCTCTAGCTGACTTTTCTTGTATTAAACTATCGCCTGCAGTGTTGCCAAACAGCACGTGACTTTTCTTAATATTTTATTTCTGTTTAAGTACCAGACCATAACAGACTTACACAAAATCGTTAAACTCGGTTATCGCATTTGTACAATTTTACATTTTAAATTAAAAAAAAAAAAAAATTAAAATTAAAAGTATTTTAATAATAGCAAATCACTGTTTGTTGTTGTTAATGTTGTTGTTGTTGATGTTCTTATTTTATTCATTATCAAAAGTTTAACGGTATTATAATAATATCAGCTGGTAGCAACAATCATTATAACGGTAAATGTTAATGAACTCTATTTATGTGATGATGTGACGATCGATGTCATGTGAGCTCTGAATGCCTGCTGTGTTTAGTGATGTTGTTGATGCGTTGGTGTTGGTGTTTTATTAAAATAGCAGAAAATGGTGAAAAAAAATTGTTTAGATGATTTTTATCAACAACATGACATGCCACAGCAACGATTGCATTTATCCATCACAACAACAGTGACAACAATTTAAACATCGGCACCTTTTAGTTCGCATTCATAATGATGATGATGATGGTGATGATGGTGATGATGATGATTATGACGACGATGATAATAATGTTTGGTAAAGGTGTGATGTTGTGTATGTAGTTGGCTGCGATGTTAAAGCGATGATATGATTGACATTTATGGTGAGCGGGCGTTTAATAACCTACAAAATTGTTACGACTTTTTTGTAGTTTTTTTTTAGCTTTTTTTTTAATTTAATTTTTAAACACAATTTTACTATAAAATTTTATAATAAATCTTAAATACAAAAACAAAAACAAACAAAAAACCGTTAATGTATAATGACTGTTATTAAAAGCTAAGCTGCATTATTTATTGTTATTTTTATTTTGGCACCTGCATGTTAATTTGTTTTCGTAAAAAAGTTAGGCTTAAGTTCATTAGGGAAATTTAATTTTTTCTAAAAATAATCAAATATTTTCATCGATCAAAACAAATGATAGTCAAAGTGACAACGTTTGTGCTATAAGGTGTCACTACTTTCCAAGCGTTGCCATGATGGAATATGATTGATGGCCTCGTGTCTTTACCCTATCCGCCTCTTCCATGTTATACAAAGCATGGCTAGTGGACTCCAAGGTATTTGATGTTATCCTTCCGTTTAATGTCACCTTACGACTTTTGCTTTCCGACGCCTACAGTGTATTTACATTTTTCCGAAGCTTACGCAAACTTATAGCAAAAGTTTTAAGTTATTTTAGAAAGCTTTTAGCAGTATTTATGTTTAGGTAAAAATGTTTAAGGCGTAAAGCCCTTTCTAAGAGCCACATCATGCTCATGCAATAGTGAAACGTCGGCGACGAGTATTCCAATAAAATCATGTAGAAACTCTAAACCCAAAATCTCCTGCTACCGAAAAAGCGTTAGAAATAATTGACAGTTCAAATCCTTAAACAAGATTCCATCATGATATACCGTATCAAAAGGCTTCTCGATGTCACGAGATACGGCAACAGTAGACCTATGTTCTCGTATTAGCTACAGTGATAGACATTCGTTTGGTCGCACTATGTTTTTTTTTTTTTTTATTTTAAAACGAAACTAAAAGGGCTTCAATTATTTTTTTTTTAGCAAAACGATTAAGTGATTAGTGATTAGCTTAAAAGTAAAGGGTGTTTTTTTAAGCCCGATAGAACTTGAAATTGTAAAAAATAACACAAAAAATTAAATTGTAATCAAATTTTTTTTTTTATTCGAAGGATCAATACGTGACATTAACATTTGAAAATGATTTCGGGCATATGGGCACCGCGGCTGTTCTTGACGAAGCGCATTCTGGACGTCCAATTTTGGGCCACTTTTTCGAGCACTGCTGGGCGTATGTCACGTGTAGTGTGATTAACCAGTTGGCATGATTGACACATAAGTAGAGAAACAAAGTGACCTCAATTGCCAATACATTTGTATTAATAAATATTATCGAATAACTTATAGTAACCAATTTATTGATCATCAGCATAATTTAATTATACTGTATTGTTGTTGTTACTATATTATGCATGGGCATTAATGGGGACACTTCATGCGGAAGTATTTTTGATGACGCTGAGTTTCTCTATATTTGTTGGTCAGTTTTGTTAATGGTTACACTAAATACATTCATGTCATTGTACAGTATTTTATGATAACCTAGTAATATTTATATTAATGTATGTAGTTAAGTATAAGAATATGAAGTAAGAATGGAGTGACGTCACTCAAACCTAGAATCTAGATTATTTTCATTGTTAGTATATAAGCTGTAGAAATTAAGAATAAAGTAATCATAATCAAAATTGTTAATAAATATTAAACATTCCTTCGAGCTCTAATTGAGGAGCTCAGGAATAAACTCTTAAAATAAAAACAAATAAACAATTCTTTTCAATTCTGATTTATCCTCGCTACATGGCGATCCTGCCAGATCTTCGCTACATGGCGATCCTGCCAGTTCCTTGGAGTGCTCAAAAATAAGCACCTAAGGCAACTGCATTGTAAGGTGGTGAAGCTAATACCACCGAAGGAAGATCCGCCTGGCCAAAAGGCAAGAAGCAAACTATAAAACCGAAGGAAAATCCGCCTGGCCAAAAGGCAAGGAACAAATGAGGAAAATAAATTCTGTTTACCAAGAATAAATAAATTTTAGCAGTGCGACTTGTTTGCACGCTTAGGGCCTGTAAGCGTTAACCGCTCGAGGCAAAATGTCCTTTCTAATAAAACGGGGCAATAGAAACAAATTATAATTTAAAGAAATGGTTCATAGATCAACTGGTGGTAAAACCTCTCGCAGGTAATTAGCCACCACAGCTTCCCGTAAATCGGTACGCTACACCGGTGGTGTTAAAAACCTCACCGTTACTGAAGGATATGCAATTGACTCGCTGCAGTCGAGATGAACGAATTATTTATAGATATTTATACATGCAACAAAATATTTTGATACGCAAAATAAAATATTTAAATGAAAGAAGTTTTTTTTTTAAGCTTTATTTTAAATAAATTTAAGCCATATGTATAAGAAAAATTATAAATTGTTTTAAGATATACAAGACAAAAAGTAGTAGTAGTCTTTGTAATATAATAATAAAAACACGAAATTATTAATAATTAAATTCCTACAATAATTATTATATATAATGATAGAACTACAAGCCTAAGGAAAATAAATTTTAAATGGAATGAAAAAAAAAAATTTTACAAAAAGTTAGAAAAGGAAATTAAAAATCAAAATAATAATAATAACAATGGGAGGAAAGGAATCCAAAATTGAAAATCCGAATGCTAATGTAGTAAATAATGTAGAGATTGTAGATCATACTGCTCACCTAAACTCAGTATGGGTTTAATTGCTAATAATAGTATTAATAAATACGGTCAATTTACTGTTAAGAATATATATTCTACACAAAAGATCCCTGCGAAAGAAGTACACAATCAGAACGATTAAAATAAGGTATAGAAAGTGAATATTTTTTTTTAAATGGATTGGCAGGATATACTCAATAGAGTAGGACTTATAAAGGAAAATTTCGAACGCCCATACAAATGTTTAAATATCGACAGACCAATTAGGGATGAGACCATAAAAACTCATTTTCAAAACCTTCTGCAATATTTTGAAGAAGTAAGAGTTTTGTTGAACGTTCACTACAGTAGATTAACACCAGCTCATAAAAGTGCAGCTGAGGCATTTTTTTCCGATTTAAAAAATAGGGTCATAAAATTGGCGGAGAAAAAGTCAATTAGGGTAGAATTGCCAGACTCAATACATCAAGAATCAACCTATAGAGTAACATATACAAACAGCGATACAATAATGGCCCAAACAGTAGTCGATTTTTTGAATACAGCTTCAAAGCTGATCACGGAATTCGACGGAAAACCTGAAAATTTGCGCACCTTCTTGGACTCATTGTCAATTGTTGACTCCATAAAGGGAAACCATGAATCTGTTGCGGTTTCACTTATAAAGACAAAATTAAAGGGTACTGCTAGGAACTTAATAGGAGAGGAATCTACTATTGCAGATATCCAAACCAAACTTAAAAGTAGCGTCAAGGGAGAATCAGTAGAGGTACTGTCGGCAAAAATTCTGAACATAAGACAGAATAATAAAACTGCCACCAACTATTGCAGTGAGATTGAAGGATTAACAAAGTCGTTGGAAAGTGCCTACATTTCAGACGGACTACCATTTGAATTAGCCGCAAAGTACTCTACTCAAGTCGCGGTTAAGGCTATCACCAAAAACTGCACAATCGATAAGGTAAAACTTATCATGGAGGCAGGAAGTTTCGCGACAATGAACGATGCCATCAGTAAATTTGTTAACAGTTGCACTGAAGCAACTGGACAACAGAATACTGTGCTCTATTATCGACCTAGACGGAATTTTAATACTTTCCAACGGACTAAAAGAAATTTTAGTAATGGAAATTCGTTCCAAGGGAACAACAGAACTATGAATAATTACAGCTACAATAATAACGAAAATCGCAATAATTTAGATAACAATCGTAATTCCAACAGGAATAAACCATTTTATGGTACCAATAATAGGAATAGGAACTACGTTAGAGCAACTGACTCATATGAGTCGGAAAACTCAGAAGTCCCCCTAAGATCAATTCAGTAGGTAATAAAGTGTATAATCTAAACCTCAACTTATGTTTTTTCATAAACATCCAAACCCAAATCAACAATAACATAATAACACTACTAGTAGACACAGGTGCCGATATTTCAATAATAAAATTTAAACATATAAAAATTAATCATATTAATATTAACAAAACAACAACACTAAGTGGAATAGGACAAGGTAAAATCAAATCAATAGGAAGTACATTTTTAGATTTAAAATTCGAAAATTTTCTAATACCTCACAACTTTCAAGTAGTACATAATAATTTTCCGATTCCATGCGATGGAATCATTGGAATGGATTTCATAAAAAAATACAACTGCATATTAGATTTTAACGAAGATTATAATTACCTTATCCTACGCCCTTATAATTTGCCACAGCCAATAAAAATACAAATAGCGAATAACTGTTCCGATATAACAATACCTCCCAGATCTGAAGTCATCCGTGAAATAAAAATTCACAATTCAGATACAGAACTTTTAATTCCTAACCAGGAAATTGTGAAAGGTGTTTTTATTGCAAACACGTTGGTGAGAGCGAACAGAGCATTTATTCGTATTCTAAACACTACCAGTAATATCACAACAATTAAACAAAATAAAATCAAAACCGAAAGCATCTCTGATTATCACATACTAGCAAACAAAACTAATAATGGAAACACTGAGCATAGAAAAACTAAAGTATTAAATATATTAAAACAAAATTTTCCTCATCAATTTCAGGAAACATTAACTAAACTTTGCTCAACATACACAGACATTTTCGGTTTGGAAACAGAAACAATTACAAGTAATAATTTTTACAAACAAAAGTTGAGAGTTAAGGATAAACACCCGGTATATATTAAGAACTATCGTATACCACATACACATAAGGAGGAAATAGATAAACAAGTAAGGAAACTAATTGATGATCAAATAGTCGAACAATCACAATCGGAATACAATAGTCCAATATTATTAGTACCGAAAAAATCACTGCCAAACTCGGAAAACAAAAGGTGGAGACTCGTAATAGACTATAGGCAAATTAATAAAAAGTTAATGGCAGATAAATTTCCCTTGCCAAGAATAGATGATATTCTAGACCAACTAGGTCGTGCGAAATATTTCTCATGCTTAGATTTAATGTCCGGATTCCATCAGATTAGTCTAGAGGAAAACTCACGAGACATAACATCATTTTCCACTAACAATGGTTCATATAGATTCACTAGATTACCCTACGGTTTAAAAATAGCTCCAAACTCTTTTCAAAGAATGATGACACTTGCTTTTAGTGGTTTAAAACCAAACCAAGCTTTTCTATATATGGATGATTTGGTTGTGTTGGGATGTTCAGAGGGACATATGCTTTCAAATCTCCAAGATGTCTTTGATTTATGTAGAAAGTACAATCTAAAATTACATCCTGAGAAATGTTCATTTTTTATGAGAGAGGTTACCTTCCTTGGCCATAAGTGTACGGATAAAGGAATATTACCTGATGATAGTAAATATTCGGTTATCGAAAATTACCCAACACCGAAAGACGCGGATAGCGTAAGACGATTTGTTGCATTCTGCAACTATTATCGCAGATTCATTAAGAACTTTTCAGAATATTCCAGACATTTGACAAGATTGTCTAAAAAAGGAGTACAATTTGAATGGAGTAAAGATTGTGATCGTGCATTTAGATATCTAAAACAGGCACTTATGAAACCAACACTGCTTCAATATCCAGATTTCACAAAAGAATTTTGTATAACAACCGATGCAAGTAAATATGCTTGTGGGGCAGTACTAACACAGGAGTGTAGTGGAAAGCAATTACCAATTGCATATGCATCAAAAACCTTTACTAAAGGTGAGAGTAATAAATCTACAATCGAACAAGAGTTAGCGGCCATACATTGGGCTATTACACATTTCCGGCCGTACATATACGGAAAACACTTCCTTGTTCGCACTGATCATAGACCACTATCTTACTTGTTTTCTATGAAAAATCCAAGTTCTAAATTAACTAGAATGCGACTAGATTTAGAAGAGTACGATTTTACTATAGAATATCTTAGGGGAAAGGACAATTACATCGCGGACGCGTTGTCGCGAATTACGATTACTGAATTAAAAGATATAAATAGGAAATTAGATAATGTTCTTCAGGTCACGACTCGATCGATGACAAATAAGGAAAGAAAAAACAGTAGTAAAATTAATAATCAGCATAAAGTCACAAAAGATGAAAAGCCCAATATATATATACCTTTGAATAATACTGACGTCAGAAAATATATTAAATTAAGGATTACACCCGTAAAATGTTATTTTAAGCGTGGAAAATCAGTTATAGCATATATGCAAATTAATGATTTGTTTACTAATAAGAAAATTGACTTAGGACAATTTTTCTTTAGGCTTGAGAAAGTGGCCGGTAAACTGAATATTGGAAAATTACAAGTGGCACCCAGTGAGAAAATTTTCGAATTTATCTCAACAAATGAGTTTAAGATTATGGGCAATAGATATTTAAAGAAAGTGAGAATAGCACTATTAAATGAGGTGACTCTAATTGATAATAAGAATGCTAAGGCAATTCTTGATATTATGCTGAAATATCACAATGATCCTATTGAAGGTGGACATTGTGGAGTTTATAGAACTATAGGTAAAATAAAACGATACTACTACTGGAAGAACATGACAAAAGATATAACTAAATATGTTAAAACATGTCACAAATGTCAGACGACAAAGGCAACCAGACACTTAAAATGTCCCATGACTGTCACGCCAACACCTATAAAGGCATTCGATACGGTATACGTGGATACAATAGGACCATTTCCAAGATCCATTCGGGGAAATGAATTTGCAATCACCATAATATGTGATTTGACAAAATATTTGGTAACTATTCCTATTGCCGACAAAAATGCCAAAACGGTAGCAAAGGCGATTTTTGAAAACTTTATACTGACCTATGGTCCAATGAGGACATTCATTTCTGATATGGGGACAGAATATAAGAATTCAATACTGACAGAATTATGTAAATTGCTTAAAATTAAAAAACTAACTTCAACAGCTCATCATCACCAGACGTTAGGTACAATAGAAAGAAGTCATAGAACTTTCAATGAATATGTACGTTCACATATTTCAATAGATAGGACAGATTGGGATGAGTGGTTGAAATATTTCACTTATTGTTTTAATACAACACCATCAACCGCACATAACTATTGTCCTTATGAATTAGTTTTTTCAAGAAATCCAAATAAATTCTCAGAATTCACAGAAGTGGATACAATTTCTCCACTATACAATATAGATGACTACGCCAAAGAAGCAAAATATAGATTAGAATTAGCATTTAAAAGAGCTCGAATATTATTAGATAGAAATAAGACAAAACAAAAAGAAAATTATGATAGGAATATACTAGATTATAATTTTAAATTAGGAGATTTAGTTTTACTTAAGAATAATTCAGGTCATAAGTTAGATAATCAATATAAGGGTCTATTTAAAATTAAGAAAATAGATTTAAGAAATAATGTAACCATAGTTGATAAGAAAAATAACAAAGAACAAATAGTTCATAAAAATAGACTTAAGATATATCATAAATAAATTATTTACAATTAAAATTATAGTAACATTTAAAGAATTATGTCATAACTAAATATAAATAAATATTTAACATAATTGTAAAAGAATGTCCATAGAACTCACGTTATATGAACATTCTTATAAAAAGTGGAGGTGTAGTGTGATTAACCAGTTGGCATGATTGACACATAAGTAGAGAAACAAAGTGACCTCAATTGCCAATACATTTGTATTAATAAATATTATCGAATAACTTATAGTAACCAATTTATTGATCATCAGCATAATTTAATTATACTGTATTGTTGTTGTTACTATATTATGCATGGGCATTAATGGGGACACTTCATGCGGAAGTATTTTTGATGACGCTGAGTTTCTCTATATTTGTTGGTCAGTTTTGTTAATGGTTACACTAAATACATTCATGTCATTGTACAGTATTTTATGATAACCTAGTAATATTTATATTAATGTATGTAGTTAAGTATAAGAATATGAAGTAAGAATGGAGTGACGTCACTCAAACCTAGAATCTAGATTATTTTCATTGTTAGTATATAAGCTGTAGAAATTAAGAATAAAGTAATCATAATCAAAATTGTTAATAAATATTAAACATTCCTTCGAGCTCTAATTGAGGAGCTCAGGAATAAACTCTTAAAATAAAAACAAATAAACAATTCTTTTCAATTCTGATTTATCCTCGCTACATGGCGATCCTGCCAGATCTTCGCTACACACGAATAACACGAACAATGCTGTCCTCCAAGGCGTCAATTGTTGCTGGTTTATCAGCATAAACCAGTGACTTCACGTAGCCCCACAGGAAATAGTCGAGTGGTGTCAAATCGCACGACCTTGGAGGCCAATTGACAGGTCCATTTCTCGAAATCAACATATCGCCAAATTTTGATTTCAATAAGTCGATGGTTGCGTTCGCTGTATGGCACGTAGCGCCATCCTGTTGAAACCACATCTCGTCCGGATCAATGTCATCCATATTTTCAAACAAAAAAATCATTGATCATGGTGCGGTAACGATCTCCATTGACCGTAACGCGAGCTCTGGCCTCATTTTTGAAGAAATAAGGTCCGATGATGCCACCAGCGTGAAAACCGCACCAAACGGTCCATTTTTCTGGATGTAATGGAGTCTGTAGGGTCTGTTGTGGATTGGTCTCACTCCATATGCGGCAATTTTGCTTATTAACAAACCCGTTAAGCCAAAAATGCACCTCATCGCTGAACACAATTTTGCGATAAAACAACGGGTCAGTTGCCAACTGCTCTAGAGCCCAATCGGCGAAAGAACGACGCATATAATGGTCTCGTGGCTTCAATTCCTGCACCAGCTGGATCTTATACGGGTGTAGGCCGAGATCTTCGCGCAAAATTTTCCACTTAGTGGACGGACAGAGCCCCAATTCCTGCGACCGACGACGAATTGATAAATTTGGATCTTCTTCCACACTTTCGTTTACAGCGGCGATATTCTCTTCAGTACGCACATTCCTTCGACGTGTTGGTGTTACTGCATCCTCTAGAGAGTATGTGGTACGAAATCTATCGACAGTTCGACGAATGGCTTGTTCAGATGCACGATTATGTACGCCATAAAAATGACGAAGTCGTCTATAAGTTGCGCGAATCGACGACTGATTTTCAAAGTAAATTTGGATAATTTCGTAGCGTTGTTCAAGCGAGAGTCTATTCATGATGATTTGTCAGAGTATACTGAAACAAATAAAAAAAATGTTTCATCAAAATTTCATTTTTTGTGTTACTTTTTACAGTTTAAAGTTCTATCTAGCTTAAAAAAACACCTTTTAATTAACAAAAACTTAAAATATTTCATTTTCGTAATGCGTAAACGATAAAAAACTAAAAAATTACGAGACATTCGTTTGAACGCAGTTTCCTTTAAATTACAAAAAAAAAAATAAAATGATTTTCAAAATATTAAAAGTTATTATGCACTAATATTTAGTAGGACCACCTTCACTTCGAATGACCAAAAATATTTTATTCGGCCTTGAGTTAACAAGGCTTCGAAGAGTTTCAATTTCAATACCCAATCAACATTATTTGAATTTTTCTTTCAGCTCATTAGCAGTCGAAAACTGCCTTCCCTTTTCGTATATCTTAACTGCAAGGATTCCCCATGAGTTTTCGATTGGGTTACAATCGGGACTGCATGCCGGCAATGGAAGTAAATCGATATTATTGGTAGAAAACCATTCCTTACATTTTTTTCGATACATGTTATGCCGCGTTGTCCTGTTGGAAAATATACTCATTGTCAGAATTTTTGTCAAGTTTTGCAATAAGGACATCATCCAGAAGTTCCGGGTACATTTCTGAATTCATTCTGGTGGTTCGAAAACAAATACGAAGCTTGAAGTTATTATAAGAGAATGCTCCCTACGCCATAACGTTTCCACCACCAAAATTTCGCTTTGATCGCACTACGCTCGATTGGCTCAAATCATGCCAATAACAACTGTAGCAGTCTGGACTGGTCCAACTTGAATTTGTTTCCATCTGAAAAAATAACTTCTTTCCATTCATCAGTTCATGACATCTGCGCTTAAGCAAAGCTAAGACGCCTCTCCTTATGTACTTTAGTTAGTCATGGTTTAGATTTAAGTTTTTTCCATTTTATCGATGGAGTCAAGTTTGTTCTTTATTTCCCGACAGGATAAGCGATTTCCAGTTGCTTCTGGCGAATCTGTCTTTTTTGACGGGTGGTAATTTTGGCTGATCTCCTCATTCATTGGAGCCTTAATGCCATACGTTTTTCCAAGTTTTTAATAATTTCTTATTATTATTATTTTCTAAAAAGTATAGGGTGTTCGCCGTGCAGGTATACTACTTTGTTTTGCCGCCATTTTAGTAATCATAGGTCTTGACAGTTCATATTTAGCAGTTTATTAAGAAAAAATTTTCGATAAATCAATGTGTTTTAATCAATCGATTACTGTGACGATCAGAAAGTTTCGTGAAATTTTTGAGAAAAACAATGTGCCAACAAAACGCTTTATTTATCATGTAGTGATCATTTCGAAGAAGGAGGGGGTCTGTAGGTGATAGACCCAAACATGTACCACAATGTATTGCACGATCGGCTGGAAACATTACTGCTGCTCAAGAAAGTGTTCAAAACAACTTATCAACCTTAATTTGAAGCCGTGCTCAGCAGCTTGGTCCTCAAAGAACAACTTAAGGCACAATTTTGCACAAGGATTTGCATTTGTTTCCATATAAGATTCAGTTGACACAAGAGCTTCTTCCACTAGTCTATTTAAGCCGCCGTACATATGCCAATGAGATGTTACAGCTCGGCCATGCCAACCCCGATTTTCATGAAAAAATCATAATGAGTGACGAGGCACATTTTCATTTGAATGGATATGAGAATAAACAGAATAGTCGGTTTTGGGGAATGGGAAACCCTCAAGTAATTCAACAGTCAGCTTTGCATCCATTAAACGTGACAGTCTGGTGTGCAATTTGGTTAGGAGCAATCATTGGACCTTATTTCTTTGAAAATGAAAACGACGTAACGTGCTAGTGCCCCTGTAGGCTGGTAGGTAGTGTACTAATTTGTCAGTCCGTAGTTGTGGGTTCGATTCCCAACGAAGACCTTGGCTGGTTTTCACTACAAAATAAAAATTGACTGTCGATGAGGCTGCTCAGTGATGAAGGCATAGTCACTGGTCGCTGTGCTGTCTTTTATACGACAGTTAATTTTCGCAACTATCGTTTAACCTTTACCACCTGTCTCATCTCTTCTCTATCCCTTTCCTAAAGAATGTAGCACGGTACTTGACTAAATAGGCATTGTTGCATGAAGTGCTACTTCTTTTTAAAAAAAAACGACGTAACGATACCGTATTGCATACAGCCAGTGTTACCATAGAATAACTGCGAGTCCTCTTTCCACAACAAGTTAGTTCAAGAAATGGCGATGTTGATTGGCCCGATTTGACTCCTCCGGACTTCTTTTTGTGGGGATATCTATAGCAAGGTTTATGCAAACAAACTGGAAACGCTTGAGTAGCTCGAATAAAATATTTGTGATGAAATTAATGAAATGCCGCGCGAAATGGCACTTGTGAGGCTAACAGAGGCGGGCATTTATATGAAATTGTACTCCATACATTCCTTCCGGGGACACATTATAAGTCTTTATGGATCACACAATCATCTAGACTTGTGTCTTGCGGGGGTAAAAGGGAGCCCAGTCCCCTTCAAGGCTAGCAGGAACCAACTGGAAAATCTACTATATTTGCACGGGAATCAGTAAAGCCCCAGAGTTCCGCTATCTGTCTCTTTAGGCATTTAGCTGTTCTCTGACTGATTATTGAGGTAGGCCCTTCGGCAGTATCGTGGTGGCTGTGTGTTTCTAGGCCCTCGTTTGAGTTTGTGGGTCGGAGCATTCACAATGAACACAATGAATGGTCCAGATCCAGTGAGCATGAATGTCGTCGTGTTCATAAATTATATCAAGCTTTATGCGTTCTAGACCAGGAGTTGTATAGTCTCCAACTTTTCAGCAAGGAATGAAGGCTGCGGCCTGCTTCGGTCTTTTGAACTTGCAACTGGGAGTGACCGGAGGATATACGTATCCGAAGGTCTTCTAGAGCGAGGATGACGCTACGTTTCATCCACCGTGGTAATGATCCACCATCTGACTAGGACCCACGGCCAAGTGCAGATGTAAATCTTATCACGTCATGCACTCCACACATTAAATATAACATTTATCAATATAGGATTCATTCTCTTTTATTTCATCAAAAATTATTAACAAACAAAAGTAGTACACCTTCCCGGCGGGCACCCTGTATTTGTTTAATTTTAATAGATTTTTTTAAGCGACTGAAACTGAAAACGAATATTTTACTTCGCATCAAAAATCCTCATGAAAATGACTAAAATGTTTGTTGTTGTTGTTTTAAGTATTTGTTGTTTAACATAATCGGAAGTATTCTCAACATTTTGATAATTTATTGTTCAAAACCATGACAGATAAATAACTTTTAGCAAGATTAATATCTTCGAATAATTATTTAAAACTCAATAGGGGAAGTCTTAAAGTGATTTTTGAAAAACAGTGATTGATTGATTGATTAAAGGCACCGAATGTTTAAATTTACTTACGGCGCTTAGTAAGCAAAAAAAAAGGCATTAAAAGTATAAGACATTTTTTAAGTGACTATGGAATTTTATAATCATAATAACGATGATAGCGAAGGTCTAAAAACAATTCCAAATCGTGTGAAATTATATTTTAAGTGATGATTTTAAGTGATTGACAATAAAGTTTTAATCCTTGTATTCTCAACAATAATACAATAAAACGAATGGCATGCGTGATAAGATTTACATCTGCACCTAGCCGTGTGGGCCAATATCGGATGGTGGATCATTACCACTGTGAATGAAATGTAGCGTCATCCACGCCCTAGAAGGCCTTCAGATACTTATATCCTCTAATCACTCCTGATTGTAAAGTCAAAAGCCCGAAGCAGGCCGCAACCTTCACCTCTTGCTGAAGAGTTGGAAACTATCCAACTCCTGGTCAAGAACGCATGAAGCTTAATATAATTAAGAACACGACGGCATTCATGCTCACTAGATCTGGACCATTCATTGTGTTCATTGTTAATGATCCGACCCACAAACTCAAACGAGGGCCTCGAAACACACAGCCACCACGATACTCCCGAAGGACCTACCTCAATAATCAGTCAGAGAACAGCTAAATGCCTAAAGAGACAAATAGCGGAACTCTGTGTTTTTACTGATTCCCGTGGAA
Organism: Trichopoda pennipes; assembly: GCA_030448955.1. Taxonomy (NCBI): domain Eukaryota; kingdom Metazoa; phylum Arthropoda; class Insecta; order Diptera; family Tachinidae; genus Trichopoda; species Trichopoda pennipes. The sequence continues at coordinate 8,486,953 of JASKUP010000064.1, forward strand.
ATATAGTGGATTTTACAGTTGGTTCCTGCTAGCCTTGAAGGGGACTGGACTCCCTTTTACGCCCGCAAGACACAAGTCTAAATGATTGTGTGATCCTTAAAGACTTATAATGTGCCCCCGCGGGGATGTATGGAGTACAATGTCAGATAAATGTCCGCCTCTGTTAATTTCATCACGAATATTTTATTCGAGCTGCTCAAGCGTTTCCAATTTGTTTGCATAAACCTTGCTATTCAGATATCTTCACAAAAAGAAGTCTGGAGGAGTCATATCAGGCTAATCAACATCGCCATTTCTTGAACTAACTTGTTGTGGAAAGAGGGCTCGCAGTTATTCTCTGGTAACTCTGGCTGTATGCAATGTGGCATCGTTACGCCGTTTATTTTAAAAAGAAGTAGCACTTCAGGCAACAATGCCTATTTAGTCAAGTACCGTGCTACATTCTTTAGAAAAGGGATAGAGAAGAGATGTAACAGATGGTGAAAGTAGAAGGATAGTCGGAAATTAACTGCCGTATAAAGACAGCACAGCGACCAGTGACTATGCCTTCATCGCTGAGCAGCCCCTCCGACAGTCAATTTTTATATTTGTAGTGAAAAGAAAAGCCCAGATCTTCGTTGGGAATCGAACCCACAACCCGCATATTTACAAGCTAGTACACTACCTACTAGCCTACAGGGGCACCTACACGTCTTGTGCAACTGTTTGCTTATTAATTTGTTATTAATTTTAAATAAGATGGCGAATAGAATTTGCTGCTTCATATGGTTTCGTAGCACTCCTTCGCGTCCCTGTGTCTGATCCCAATAGAATAGTTTTCTATTCCTCCATTCTTCTCTGCCCTGACTCGGATTTAACTTATGTGCTAACTTATTTCTTTTGTTCCCAAGTTGCCTTCTTTATTTATGTTCCCTTTGTTCCTAAAGCACTCAAGCGAGCCAGATAGAGCTTTCGTTGTCCCGAGCTAATCTAATTTAATTTATACACTTGTTTTCTTTTTCATTCAATTAGCTGGCCAAAGAAAATCGAAAACTGTTATTAACGACTAATAGTCGTCTGTTGTCTGTGGAATGAGGTCACTTGGTTTTTGTCTTCGCTAATAAAATAAGATTTTAAAGTGGCCCGTATTCGGGGTCCACTGATTTTGATAAGAAGTTTTTGGGTAAAAAACCAATTGCCATTACATTGATCTATTGATCCATTTAATAATTTTTTTTTTAATTATTTGAAGAATTTTCTATGTATTTAAAATTTAAAAAGGACGTCATCCGTTTACTGAAAAAAAAATTAATTACCGTTTAGGAATGAAAAAAATATATTTTTTTTAAAAATAGTTAAAAAAAATTTGCACAATAATTTTTCCATTATTTCTAGTTTAACAACTTTGTGTACCATTGAACATTGAAGACGATTAAAAAATAAGTTAACAACAACAAGAAAACCAAACTGTTAACAGTTTTTACATTTTATTACATCCGAAAACATTAAGTTAAAGATCATAAAAAAAAAACAAAAACTATTAAATTAGTTTGTTAACAGATAAAAATTAACAATTAATTAGCGACCTCATTGTATTTGTATTCAGGGCCCTTGTAGATTGTGCGCATCGCAGTGGGTTCAATTTTTATAAAGAATTTATAAAAGATGCCGGATAACTATGCACTATGCATCCTAATATCCGACTATCAAATATGTAGAGTTTTAGAATTAGCTGCGTCATCGAAATAGCAACCGTCTTTCAAATACACGCAAAGAAAAATGTACCATGATTTAACAGCAATATGTTGTGGGTGAATAACAAACACATATAGTTACAATTGAACCAATATTATTCACCCTTATTCTGTTTGGCGACGTCAACAGCGTCGTCGATTTTGAGGCAACATCACTTTAACACAACATCAATACTATTCCATAACAGTCTTGTGACGACGTTGCCTGTTTATCGATCGTTTTAATAAAATATAACACAGATATCTAGTATTTGAGTCAGCAGATTCATTTGTGTAATATTTTTGATAAAAGTGCTGTGAAAAAAAATATCAACTGGGTGAAAACAAAATAAAATCTGTGTTATATTGAACGTAAAATAAATTGAAATCCAAAAAGTTCAGCACTTTGTTTTTACCACTTTTTTTAATTTCTTTTGTTTGGGTACGGTTTTCCGTTGACCCTCGTCAAATTTGGTTTGTGAACAAACCGGTTTCGGCCGTTTGCCATCTTCAGTGTTCTTTTCGTACTAGTTGCGTTCTATTGTCAGTTGTGTTTATATAGTTCATGTCTCCCTTCGTGTTATTGCGTTCGTCCCTTTCTGTCTTTTTTGCCTGCATCTCTCTCTCCTTTTTCGTTTGTCGCTCCCTTTTTCATTCGTCTTCTTTCCTAACTAAATTCTTTTACGGTCATGCTTGTTGTCCGTTTTTGTTTATGTGTGAACCTATTGGGTTTTTTTCTTTATTCCCCTTTTATGTGACATAATAATCTGTAATTGTACGTTTATGATGTTCTTTATTGCTTTCGTCTTGTGCACCTGCGTAACGTTTTTGTGCTGGTGTAGTGTTTGTTTTCCTGTAAAAATGTTTCAACGGTTCAAATATTGTGTCCGAAGCAGTGTTTATTTGTTCATTTATTATTCGTCCGTCAAATGTTTTTTTGTTTGTATATTTCCATGTCTTCTAATACATTTCGTCTCCTTCCTTTGTGCTGGGTATGAAGCAGTTTAACCGTTGTCTTTATATGTCCTGGTGTACATTTGTTGTTAAATATATGGTTCGCAAAGTTTGATTCTGGAGTTGATTTTGGTTCTTGTAGTTTTTTGTTATAGTCTCTAATGTGTTCCCTAAATCTGGTCTTAATTTTTCGTCCTGTTTGCCCGATGTAGCTATAATGGCATGTACAAGTTAATTTGTACACTCCTTGTTTGTCTAGTATATTTTCCTCAGTTGTTTTATTCCGTAGTATTCTTCCTAGGTTGTTCCTTGTCCTGAATGCGGTATTGATGTTGTGTTTTCCAAAGAATTTCGCCAGTTTGTACGTTGATTTTCCCATATATGTCAATGTAGCCCATTTTCTCCCCTCCTTCTCCTGTTCTTTGTTCGTTCTAATTTGTTCCTGGATGTTATCTACGAGGCGCTTTTTGTATCCGTTGTTTTCCGCTATGGTGTATATTGTTTCCATTTCCTTCATATACATTTGCCGTGTTAATGGTGTTCTCTCGAGTCTTGTTAATAGCTGCCTGATTGCTGCGTTTTTGTGTTGCTGGTGGGGATGATTTGATGTGTTGTGTATTATTGTGTCCGTTGCTGTTGGTCCCTGTATATTTCATATTCGATTCTGTTCGAGATTATGTTCCTCTTGATCGTTAGGTCCAGATAATTAATTCTCCCCTCCTCTTCCTTTTCCATTGTAAATTTTATGTCCTTGTGTCTTCCATTCAAGTAATCTAGAATTTGCTCATCGTTATTTCCTTCTACTATACATATGATGTCGTCGACATATCTTGCGTAGAATATTACTCCGAAGTTGGTTTTTAATTCCTTTTCTGCATAATTCCAAGTTCTGCATAAATACCTCCATGAGGGTGGCAGATGTTGGATGTCCCATCCCTAGTCCTGTTATTTGTCTATATATTTTATTGTTAAATTTAAAGTAATTCTGTTCTAGTGTCGCTTTTAGTGTGCCTGTAAGTTGTATTGCCAGTTCCTTGTTTTTCGTTTTGTTTTTTACTGTCCTATAAACAATGTTCAATGTATCCATTACCGGAATTGATGGATACAAGTCCTTTACGTCAAAAGAGACCAGTTTTGTCTTCTCCGTTATTTTCATATTCTCTAGTTTATCAATCAGTTCTGTAGTGTTGGCTATTGTATGCCTATATTCCAGGTCTAAGGTGTCTTTTAATATTGTTTTTATATATTTCGAAAGTTTGTAGCCTGGTGCGGATTTTTTTTTTTAACTTTAAATTGGAAGTCGCGCCAAATCTGTAGAAAGAATTTTGTCAAACATGTAAATATATGCAATGAAATACATGCTGTACCTTTTGCCATCATCCATCACTCATTCTATGTGGTGGGCCAGAGGGATGTTGAGAGCATTCGCAACACTTTCCCATGATTCCTTAAAATTATTAGGAACCCTGCATCTTCGAAATCCCCTTGCAAGTGATGGATTTTTTGCCCACTGCTTCCACTAACTTTTCAAATTGGTTGGCGACGGTAATTTTCATTTTTTCCATTTTCTATTTTATTTGTACTTTTTTAAATTTTTTTTTTGTGTTTCTAGTTTTTTTTTTTTAATTTTATTAAATTTTTGTTTATAACAGCACGACACCAAAGTCACAGACGACAATATCAATGGCGATTCAAGGCAACATCAACGTCAAATTATCTTACAGAATACCAAACATGTGTTGTCACTTATCGATAAATGGCAATATTGCCGACGAGAATACCGATTTACAACAAATGATAAAAAACCACGTCGTCTTGCTTCGCCGTCGCCAAACAGAATAACGGTGATTATTATTTATTTTTTTTTCTTTTTTTTTCATTCGGACCAGCACTCAGGGGATGACTGCTACTTATGCAATGCTTTGTACCAGAACTAGGAAATTAGGTTATGGTGAGGAGGGAGTAGTGTTTGTGGCCATTCGATTTGAATTTCCCTCCATGGAAAGTGACAGGAAAGACCCCTGGAAGGAGTTTATTCCACATACGAACTCTTCTGCTAAAAAACGAATTTTCCCTCTGATGCGCTCTAAACGAAAACGAAACAAGTCAAACGCAAAAACGTGCGAGTTTCGGAAACAAGTTCGCTAATTTTCATGCCAAGATCATCAAGAGCTTTCGTGACCGTAATACTTATTTCAGCCATAGTAATAAATCCATCTACTGTGAATACTTAAAAAAACTAAATGTTAAAACTATCATGTTGTTGATGTTGCCATAATTGAAAAACAAGCTTCTTGTTAAAAAACCCAATATTTATTTATTTGTTTCAAGAAGAAATCTTAAAAAAAAAAAATCTATTATTTTTTATAACAAGAATTTAATTAAAGGCTAAACCGTCTACTCTGGCCCACAATTTTAAAATTAAAATTTTAAACAAAAATTTATGTGAGCAAAGCAACAACACCACACCACCAACAAAAACAACAATAATTTTGAACACATATTTTGAACTTAATTAAAGTTGTAAAAATGCAGCTAAAGCAATAATTAATTCAATTAAATTAAACTACAATATATAAAAGTATTATTAGTTAATTTATTTATTTTTTTTGTTTATTTGTTTGTTTGTTTCAAACAAAAAAGTCTGTGAATGCTGAAAGTTGCAAGTCTCACAGAAATTGTCGTGGCACAACAAAAACAACAACAATTCATTAAACTGAAATGTCTCTTCGGTGCCTCGCAAAAATTACTTTACATATTTTCCTTAAACTTACTGTTGTTGTTTTTGTTTTTTTTTTGGTTTTTTTTTTTTGGTTTTGTAAATCTTGGAAGGCTGGTTTTTTTGGTTACCAAGTTTGAACCAGTTGGGCATGCGTATTTACTGTCTTCATTTCTTACACAAACATTTTCTTTGTTGTTGGTTTTTTGAAACACCATCATCATCATTATCATCATTACCATCATTAACTAACTGTACGTAACTTTTGTATTAAATTACTTTTAATACAAAAAAAAAAAAATAAAAAAATAATTTTAAGAAACATTTAATGGCAGCGAACAACTAAAGTCGTAAAAACGAAACACATTCACAAAATGAGGTTGAGAGACTGCCTTCAGCAAGGTCGTTTTGGGGTTTTTTTTCTTGCTGGTTTCTAATTCGAAACCAAAAAAACCACTTCAAGTTACATTTTTGCTACAAAGTAGGCAGATAATAAAAGAATGCATTCATTGTGATAAAAAATAAAACTTTTCTAGGTAATTGAATTATATTTAAGCTAAAGGATAAAACTTATATTTTTTGGTTTTGTGATTTTTGATAAAATGCAGACAATAAACGAATGAATTCATTGTGTGAAAAAAATAAAATTTTTTTTTACCTAATCAACCGAAATATATTAACGCTAGAGCACTAAAATTATCACCCCCTGTTTTTTGGCTTTGTGATTTTTGATCAAATGCAGACAATAAAGGAATGCATTCACTGTGTAAAAAACTAAAAGTTTTTCTAAGTAAACGTGTTTTAATCAAACGAAAGGAGTAAAAATATCATATTTTTTATTTTTGTGATATTTGATCAAATGCAGTCATTGTCTGGGATGAATTCACTATTAAAAAAAAAATTTAATTTTTTTTAAGTAACCAGTTTTATTTAAAGTATAGGAGTAAAGCTGAAATGCAGAGAATAAAGGAATGAATTTATTGTAATAAACAAAAAAACAAATTAAACATTTTTATTCATTACCCGAATTATATTAAAGCTAAAGCAATAAAAATATCCTATCCTGTTTTTTCGACTTGTGACAGAATCCAGACAATAAAGGAGTGAATTCATAGTGATAAAAAAGCTTTGTTTTTAGCTAATTAACCAAAATATATTAAAGCTAGAGGACTAAAATGATCACCCCCTGTTTTTTGGCTTTGCGAGTTTTGATAAAATGCAGACAACGAAAGAATGAATTCATTGTGATTAAAAAAAAAATTTTTTTTTTCTATATATACACGAGTTTTATTCAAACTAAAGGAGAAAAAATTATCATATCTAGTTTTTTTAGCTTCGTGTGATTTTTGATAAAATGCAGACAATGCAGGAATGCATTCATTGTGATTAAACACCAAAAAAAAAATTTTTTTAAGTAAACCAGTTTTATTCAAACTAAAGGAGTAAAACTATCACATCCTGTTTTTTTTATGGTTCTGTGACATTTTATGAAATGCAGACAATAAAGGAATAAATTTATTGTAAAAACAAAATAAAAATTTTTCTTAATTAAGCGAATTATATTAAAGCTAAAGCAATGGAAATATCACATCCTTTTTTTCTTGGCTTTGTGATAAAGTGCAGACAATAAAGGAGTGACTTCATTGTGATAAGAGAAAAACTACAATATTTTCTAAGTAATCGAATTATCTTTAAGCTGCAGTTAAAAATATATCTATGTTTCTTTTTTGGCTTTGTGGTTTTAGATAAAATTCAGACAATGAAGGAATGAATTCACATTGTGCTAAGAAAAAAACAAAAATTTGTTTTCATCTGTTATAAAGCTACAGGAGAAGCAGTATCACATTATGTTTTGGCTTTTTGTGACTTTTGGTAAAATGCAGACAATAAAGGAATGAATTCATTGTGCTAAAAAAAAATTTAAATTTTTTCTAGGTAAACGAATTAAATTAAATCTAAAGGAAACAAATTATTACAGCTAGTGTTTTGATTTTTGGGTTTGTGACAAAATGCAGAATATAAAGGAATGAATTTATTGTGATATAAAAAAAACTAACATTTTTTCCAAGTTACTGTGTCAGATTAAAACTAATATTCAAAAGCTGCCATAATTGGAGTGATGATAATAATACTCGAGTGTATGTCGAGACAGTGTTACATCTAGAAAAAAATCACGAATCTTTGATCCGTAATTCTTTAAATGCAATATGCTGTTGCAGTCACAATGGTGATCGCGATAGAGCCATGTGATACTAACTCGCTTCGTTTTTCAGTTGAACAATAATTATATTCAGGAGTTGTGGTTTCAATGAGACAATGTAGCATGTCACACAAGTCGTTCCACAATTGAAATATTAAAGGAAACGTTTCGTAGCCGCACGTTTGAAATCTGCGAATTCGCCGCCAAGATTGTGCGATTTAACGCCACTAGACTCTTTTTCTGAGGAGTTATGTGAAATCCCTCCTAGTCAATGCCGTTGAGTCCGACACGATTGACCATTTGGACAAGATTAATTGCGTTATTGCCGATATATGGCTATAATTTTTGAAAAAAAATTCGTCGAAAACGTCGGACCTCCACATTAGGCTACGTCCAAGCCAGTCACCGCGATAAGAAGTTACATTTAAATTATAATGCCAGCAGTTTATCTTTCGAATAAAGTAAATTGCATATTAATTTGAGAAAATTATCTTTTGTTTCATTCCATTTTAAAGGTCTATACCTCTATAAAAACACCCTTTATTACTGAAAAAATAAAATTTATAGAATTTTCACGTAAATCGTCCGGAATTTAATTGAAATTTATGCATGAGATGTCCCATTATTGTTTATTAATATTTTAAGTCTTTATCGGAACGTCTTGGACTAGGCAGGATGTCTGTCTGACTGCCGAAAATCTTGAAAATTTTGATTTATGCGGAGGGAAAAGTAGTGTCATTCATTAGAAATCCCCTGGGAAGAATAAATGGCTGGGTGTAGGTAGAATTTTTTTTGTGTTAGCTATGGCTTCCTAGGCAGCCAGCCCTATCTAGATCTAGTTGCAGTTAAAAATTCTCCACTTGGGTAAACACTACCTTTTAATTGTTGCTTAGAGGTGGGAGTAAGCTGCGAATTCCCACATTAATAGTCTATAGCATAGTTATTCATCCAAAACAACTCTTATTAGAAATAAAAATATTTTGGAAAAATTCATTCTTTTAAATCACTGATAACCAAAATGTAAACAAAAATTATGTGTTAAAAATTTAACTTCTTAAAGACGTTGTAAAAATCACTTTTTTGTTTCAGTTTCAATTTAATTCTTTGGAATTTTACAAGTGGTTGGTGTGGTGTGGTGGCTTCTTTTGATGTCGATTTCTCATTGATTCATTAAAAAATTATTGAATTGCCAACTTATTTTTATATTGTTTTTTACGGATTTGAAATATTTTTTTTTTATGATTTAAAGCTTAATTGGTTCCATCTAATGTGATCTTTATTATTCTAACAGCACAAATAATTTTTTGATTGTTATTTTATAGTCAAGAGAAACAACCTCCCTTTTTTTGCCTTATGTTGTTGTAGATTGTTGTTAAATTGCATGAATTATTCGTAAAAATATTAAAGATTAAAAGCAGACAAAGACTTAAATGTTCGTGTCAAGATTATATTTTTTTTATAATTTTTTTATTTTATTTTATTTGGTTTTGCTTTTTTTGTGAATGGCGTGCAAAAATTTGTTTGTTTGCAAATTTGGCGTTCTAAAGAATTATTAAGTGTAACAACAATCAGCAACAATAACGAATTCTCTACCATGGTAAATCAACAAACTGATTACTTCACATTAAAAAAAATATATTTTTATACATATATTTTATAATTTTTAACGAGTGAATTGGCGTGTTTTTTTGTTGTTGCTGGTCTAAACTAAATTAATATTACAAAATTTAAAAAGGAATTTCAAGAACACTTTTGTGGTTTTAATTTATGATTGAAATAATAATGGAAACGGATGTAATTGGTGGAATCATATATAAATTAAACAAAATATATACGAGGGCAGTTCAAAAAGTTTCTTAATTTTTTTTTTACCATTTTTTAAGTCCAGTAGAATTTGTGGTTGTAGATGCTTGTGGGTGTTAAACGCGCTGTCATATTTTTTTTTTTACCGATGACTTATTAAGATCAAAGTGTGGCGATAAGTTAATTGACAATTGACACTTCTAGATAATTTCCTAAGGAGTCCGGTGAAGCCACCGGTATCTGCTGATTATCTAGCAATAATAACTTATTTGATTCGTGACATACGGTTAGTAAAGCTAGGGAAATGAGGTCTAAAATTTTACCACCAGAATGCGTCTCAGAGAGTTATATACCCAAAATGATTTTCAAATGTTAATGTCGTCATGTCATCACTTTTTTGGCTTAAAATTTAAATTTGCAACATTATTTACAATTTAATGTTGTATCGGGCTTAAAGTTGGACCTTCCCTGGTGGTCCCAAGGACACATACATTTCAAGCATTTCCTCGTAAAAGTTTAAACTCTGCTTTCGCCAAGTCGCTTTAAGAAATAAATCGATATAAATTTCGATTAAAAGTAATGTTTACATCGCAGCAACAAAAGAATATTCGAACTTTAGTTTCTCTAAATTTTCCGATCCCCGTGAAGCGACGTAATAAGATGACACCTCCGACAAGAAATTTTTTATACATTGGCCAATATCTCTCCCTGATTAGAAAAGTCACCGTTATGAAGATAATTTCTGAATAAAAAATTAAAGCAATTTTCTCGAAACCAAGTTTTCTCTTAAAAAAAATTCGCTTTTAGAACGGCTGTATTGGAATCCCAAAGACTAATATTTAAAACTGAAGCCTAAAGCCTTTGAGTAGTACTTTCATAGACCTTATTGAGAAAAAAAAGTACCCATATAATTGCCTTTTTTGGGGTTTCTTTTAACTGTGTACTTCTTGCATGCTCCGCTTCATATTTGAGTCCGTGCTAAATTTGCCAATTTAAGTTGCTTCCGATAATAAAAATCGTCTTCCCAAATTCTGCAAAGCCTTCCTTCCCCCAGTCGACTTCTTGATCAGTGTTGCAAGATTGTTCCCAACACTTTCGCTGTCTGTCTCCTTTCTCTTATAGACATTTATCGTTTTTCATTTGAACACATTTTCCATTGATGAATTACAAGGTTTGGGAAAGTCTGGCGATGGCAGTTAAACTGGAAGTAGGCAGGTGACAAGATTCCGCTTACTAGAGATCCAGCTTTGCCTACCGGACAAGATATTGAAGTTTCAGTTGGCAGCCTTTTTTTAACTGGCATCCATTTTGTCAGCTGTAATTTGTAATTTCAATTTCTTCTTAATTTAAAAATTTTATTTCATTTCAAAATTTTTTACCTCTACGAAAAACACCCTTTATATTGGAGGTATACACTTGTATGTTGAACGTTGTATTCGAATATTATTTTCTACAGTCGTGTTTATCCTCCGCCATCGACTAATTTACCCAATATTTTATCCGATACACAATCTACTGCGAGTTCATTTCCAATCGGCAGCATTACGTCAAGCAGAAAGTCTTACGTGCACCAAATACAGCCTTTGTGGCAACTTGTTTTTTTTTGCTTCACAGTGAAAAAAAAACACATTACGAGAAGAAGCTCCCCCGGGGGCTCATTTATCGGTCTTGATAGAATACTTGACTAGCTAGAACTGTACTGCTGGGGGTATAAGGGAGCCCAATCCCCTGAAGACAGCAGGGGTACAACTGGAAGCTCCACGTTATTTCCACGGGAATCAGTAAGCCCCAGAGTTTCGGCTAATTGTCTCTTTAGACTTTTAGCTGTTTCTTTGACTGATTATTAAGGTTGGCCCTTCGAGAGTATCGTGGTGGTTGTGGTTTTGCAGTCCCAAGCATGAACTGGTTATGGTGGCCATACTGGTGAATGATCCAGATCCAGTGAGTATGCTAGTCATGTCCTTAATCAGATGGTGGCCATTACCACTGTGGATGGTATGTAGCGCCAGCCTCGCCCTAGAAGGCCTTCAGATAGGTATATCCTCCGGTCACTCCTAGTTGCAATTTCGAAAGCCCGGAGTAGGCCGCAGCCTTCACTCAAACTGTTGACTCATCAAGAAATGGAATTGATTGAAATATCCCGCCTGATATGGCATCTCTGATAGTTGATAAGAGTTGGATTTATCAAATGTTTTTCAGCGTATTGTTGTATCGGTTGTATGAATATATTCCAATACAATAGTGTAAAATTATTTTATTTTTGTTATATGCACATTTTTTAAAAGAATTAAAACAACAAAATTTTACTGTTTTTTTTGGTATTAAGATTAATCGATTAATATTCGAATAATTAATAATCGATTAATATATATTACCATTTTTGAAATTAAAAAGTAGAAGGCACATAATAAAAGTAACTTTTTTGTTGTTTTACTTGATTGCAGCAGCAATTTTTCGTTTGTCTTATTACAAGTTTCAGTGCCAGTGTGAACGCGCACCATCATGTTGCAATTTGAAGGCTTTTTTTGTTGTAATTCTGAGTTAAAAGTTTCAATTACATTTAAGCAGATTTGCATAATTTTTTTAGTCATTTGATTGCAGTCCATACTAAACTTCTCCACACTCCTTCCCTCCTTCCTCTCCTTGAAGACAATTTATTTATTATTAATTAAATTGTTTTCAAATCTCCAAACCATCCATCATCATCATTTTATTTTGATTTTTATACGGTCTCTGTTAAAGTTGTTGTGTTTTTTTTGTTTAGCAGACTGTATATGCTTAAGCTATTTAAGCAGTGATTGGCTGGCTTTATGAATGCCTTTCAATTTTAAACCTTGTGTGATTTGTTTTAGATTCTGGCAGCCAAAATGAAAAACATAAAAACCAGAAAAGTTTGCAAGTAATAAAACCCAGCAAATAAAATTATTTATGTTTAAATATTTTAATTAATTTACGCTAATTGAGTTTAGGTGAAATTCTTAAAGATAATTACTGGTTGCTTAAGCAAATTCAAAAAAAAATATTTTTGTTTTTGTTAAAAAGTTTCTTTGACTTAATGAGAGTTTTTAAATTTTTTTTGCATTTCTATTAAGTAAGAAAAAAATTGATAGAAGATTCCAGTGATGCAGCAATGTCGACTAAGCTATATACAGATATGGTGGTCTGTCCGATATATCTTTATATATATCAATATATGTATATGGATGGATCCCGGGTATTTTTATAGACTATTTTTTTTAGAGTTATGGAACTGTAATATGGAAAATAAAATTGAATTTTTTAAATTGATAATCTTTTGACATTCTATGACTTCTAGCACATGACCGTTATGGTTGGCTCGCCCTTGGTCTAGTCTGAAAGTCCAATTTTAGAAGATTTTTTCGAATATTTTTAACCGTATATCCTCTAAGTGTTCAATCGTTTCGGGTTAATCGGAGGAGAATAGCGTCTTCGTATAACACCACAGAAAATAGTCTAGCGGCGTTAAGTGACACGATTATCGTTTCCTCCAATAATTCAATTGTGACACGAACTCGGAGTCTAATGTTGCTCCTACACATCATGGTTGCTCAATCGATGAACGAAAAGGTCAGTAGTTAGGGCTCTATAGCGATCATCATTGACTGTAAAGTTCTGAATAGCACAGTTTTTAAAAGAGTACAAAGCAATGGTGCCACCAGGCCATAAAGCGCACCAAAAGCATTCACTATTATCAAGTTTAACTGCAACATACCCTTTTGAGCATTACCATCACTTCACATACGGCAGTTTTGTTTATTGACGGATTCATTCAAACAAAAGTGAACCTTATCGGAATCGAAATCGGGCATTTCGAAGAGAGCTATGATTTTCAAAATTAATTTGTAGAATTTGGAAGTCATGTTCAGGCAACAATAGTCTATTTAGGTTGGTATGCCACACCAAACTAAACGTACAATCATTTGTGATAGCAGACAAAATGGCCACCAGTTATGCTAATAAATTGAAACATGCTTCTTTCCGTAAGCCTGGAAGTAAAAAGTTTAGCGTCAAAAATGTCTACACTTTTATTCAGAGTAAAGCCTAAACTGCGAGAGGAACTCTTATCATGCTGAGATATCGTGTATCCAATCAACTTCTAGGTTGTTCTTAATGTCTGGTGATAGATTAGTTAGTAAGGGATCCTTTGACTTCAGTGGAATTCATTGAAGTCTGCTAAGACCTTATAGACAAATAACTAAATCTGCCCGAGTACCAAGGCCCTTTTAATTCTTTTCACATTTTCCGGAGAGGCGGTATTCATTTTATTATTTTGTGAAAACAGTTGGGACGTCAAATTTTTATTCGAAATTTTATACGAAGGCTCGTGGTACTTTTTTTTTTGTTTTTTTAAAGAGAAGTAGCACATCAGGCAACAATACCCATTTAGTCCAATACCGTGCTACATTTTTTAGGAAAGAGATAGAGAAGAGATGAGACAGGTGGTAAAAGTAGAAGGATAGTTACGGTAATTAACTGTCGTGTAAGACAGCACAGTGACCAGCGACCATGCCTTCATCACTCAGCAGCACCACCGACAGTCAATTTTTATTTGTAGTGAAAAAAAAACCAAGGTTTTTGTTGGGAATCGAACCCACAACCCCCAGTCTTGTAAGCTAGTACACTACCTACTAGCCTACAGGAGCACCAGGCTCGTGGTATTGCAACGACTCAAATCTAATCGTGTGAAAAAATATTATAAGTTTGATAGTGCAGGAGCTATTTAGATCAGGCAGATTAGGAAAAGCCGGAATGAGTACAATATCTTTTGCGCGACCAATCTGCAAACAAGCGATCCTACAGTTGCAGAGATAACCCGTCAACTGTTCGTATAAGTTTTTTGTGGAGTTTTGACCTTAGTGTTACTACATGTCATGCTTTGCTCTATCTTAGCCAATAAGTTCTGTTAAAGTTTTGCAGACCGGGAAAGCGAAGCGGTTGTTTGGAAATTTTGCGATTTTTAGGTGTCTCCTGAGCTTTTTATACAGTAATTCGTAAAAAAGTAATAAGGAGGAAGGTTTGGAGTTTCTTGGCATGTGTGTCAATGATGACGTGTACCCTCTTAATCCCCCCCGGGAGTACATTGATACGTTTTGACAGAAATCCTCCATTATTACATGTGTCTTTGGGGTTAAAAGGGAGCCCAGTATCCTTCAAGGTTAGCACAAGCCAACTGGACAATCCACTATATTTCCACGGGAATCAGTAAAGCCCCGGAGTTCAGCCATTTGTATTTTTAACCTTTTAGCTGTTCTCTGACGAATTATTGAGTCGATACGGCTTTTCGGGAGTATCGTGTTGGTTGTGGTTTCGAGGCCCCTCGTTTAAGTTTGTGGGTTGGATCATTCACAATGCACACAATGAATGGTCCAGGTCCAGTGAGCATAAATGCCGTCGTGGTCTTAAATCATATAAAGGTTCATGCGCTCTGGACCAGGAATTGAGTAATATACAACTCTTCAGCAAGGAGTGAAGGCCGCGGCCTACTTCGGGCTTTTCAAGTTGCAACTAGGAGTGACTGGAGGATGTATGTATCAGAAGGCCTTTTAGGGCGAGGATCACGCTACATTTCATCCACAGTGGTAATGATCCACCGTCTGATCCACCAGCTTCCACAGCTACACACAGGTGGACACGTAAATCTTATCACGCATTGCATGAACAATTTCCGGTCGCATAACCGCAGTGAGAATGAATGCCGGCGTGTTCTTAAATTTTATTAATGGTCATGCGTTTTGGACTAAGAGTTGAATAGCATCCAACACTTTAGCAAGGAGTGGGGGCGTTGGCCTGCTCCGAGTTCTTGAAGTTGCAACTAGGAGTGACCTGAGGATTAACGTATCTGAAGGACTTCTAGGGTAAGGAAGACACTACATTTTATCCACAGTCCCCTAATAGACTAGCAGGAACCAACTGGACAATCCACTATATTTTCACGGGAATCAGTAAAGCCCCAGATTTCAGCTGTTTGTCTTTTTAGCCTTTTAGCTGTCCTCTGACTGATTATTGAGGTCGGCCCTTCGGGAGTATCGTGGTGATTGTGTGTTTCAAGGCCCCTGTTTAAGTTGTGTGGGTCGAATCATTCACAATGAAGTGTCCAGGTCCAGTGAGCATGAATGCCCTCGTGTTGTTAAATTATATTAAGCTGCATGCGTTCTAGATCAGGAGTTGGATAGTCTCCAACTCTTTAACAAGGAGTGAAGGCTGCGACCTGCTTCGGGTTTTTGAAGTTGCAAATAGGAGTGACTGGAGGATATATGTATCAGAAGGCCTTTTAGGGCGAGGATGACGCTACATTCCATCCACAGTGGTATTATCATCCATCTGGTTATGGCTTACACAGCAAGGTACAGATATAAATCTGGTCACGCATGTACCGTCATGACAATTACGCTAGAAGGTACAGTTAAGCGTGAGCGATCTCTATTGAGGCTATATTTCTCCTGTGATCATGCTGGGACAGGAAAACTTTAAAATTGCGTAGGTAACCTCGTCTCGTTAGACGCTGACGGTAGCAACTCCCGTTTCAAGTTGGATCTGTACTAACTAGTTGTATATTCCAAAGTCCCGAATTCTGAAACCAGCTTGGAACGTCCCGCAATTTTGTTCAGATACATCCAGTACTTTTTAAACCAATTTAGACACATGATACAAAGTTAATCGATGCTGTACTATCGGTACATATTCGAATATGAATCCTTGTACCTTGGCGGGTTCGCCACGGTCTTAATATCGGAAATCTTAACCTGAATTACGTCGGATGAATTTTGCCGAGTTTGAACTTTAGACTTTTTATTTTTCGTCGGCATGACGTTACGCATTAAGGCAGCGACCTCATGGCTATGAAGAAGCAATAAAAATTAGGCATCAAAATGCAAAACTTTATGTTGGGTTGGTTGTCTGTCAGTCCGTCAGTCAGTCAGTCTATGATGACTGTCATATTATTGCTGTATTTTGTTTTAAAATATTAAATCAGAAGTGTGCGGTCCTGTAAGTGTGACTCAAATTAAAGTATTATGATCGTGACAAACATTTGAAATGTTTGTCAGTGTAATTGTGTCTTTAAGAAGAGCTTAAAACTGTTGTGTCTCTATTTCGTCGTGTTTCTTTATTTTGTTTTCTGGTTTCATTATTTTGTTGCTAACGGCATTTTTTTGAAAGTAAAACCTTTTTTGGGGGGTTTTAATTGTCTTCTAAAGCTGGATGTGTAGTGTGTGGTGTGTGGTGTGTGGTGTGCGGTGTGTAGTTTTGAAGTTTCTGTTTGTAAGCACAACTATGATGTATGACTTTTTTGTTTCTGTTAGATTTTATCACAAAATGTCTTTCTATTTGTACGTCCGTGTAGTCGGCTTTCAAGCCTGTTTTCTTTTCATGTGTGTGTAGGTAGAGGTTTTAGTTGTTTATTTTCTGAGTTTTTTTTGTTTGTTTGTTGTTTGTTTTTGGTTGTCAAGCGTTAGACAGAAAAGTATCGATTTCAGTTAAGAAGCTCAATATAACAAAAAAAAAAAAACAAAAAATATGAATGGATTTTGACATAAAATGCATTTCATCATTGTCGCATGTTTGGATGAATGATTTGGGTTTTTCATTTAAAATTTGCATCCCGGCACCAGTTCGACAATTGAAAATTGATTGATTTGTATTCAATTGAAACCGTAATATTAACGATGTCATGCTTCCAACAACTGTACAAGGAAAATGTTGCAATTTTTCTATTTAGCACAAGAAAAATAGACAAATTGTCGCTTAAAATCCATTTTAATATATTTACTTATATACGAGGGTGGATCAATAAGTTGGTAAATTTGTTAATTTCCCGCTTCTTAATGAAATAGCAACACTGCTCCTGTAAACTGCCAATACGAAGAAGTTTTTATGCAGTTTCGTAACCCTGAACGAAATGTGACTCCATCACAACACAGCGGAGACCAAACACTATTAGATTTTCAGTTTTCCAATTTTTTCTCACAACTTGAGGCTGCCAAACATCCAACTAAATATAGACAGAGTTCAACTGAAAAGTGCTAATTTACGGAAGTTTTGATCCACCCTCGTAAGAGCTGTTTTTTATTATTATTATTATTCGAATAATCCATTATAAGATAATTCGCTCCGAAACAAATTTCTAAAAGAAAACATTTTGTACAATCAGTTTTTTGTTAATATAATAATAGCCATGCACAGTGGGTCAGAAACAAAAAAATATTTTAACAATAAAGTTTGAAAATAAAGTTTCGATTAAAAAATATGTAAACTTTAGCTCACTGGCCCACGCTAATACACACTGGTACATCATTAGCGGCTTTTGTTGCAGTGCAATAAGTAAAAGGGATTGGAAATTTGAGTTCGAATTATAGTGTTACCATTGTTACTCTTTTAAGGATTGCACAATCTGTAATGTCTGAGCGAGAAGTGGAGTCTTACACTCTACAAACATTATAGCTTTTGGATTTGAAAACTTGGTTAAAATGATCCTAATGTTAGTTTTTTTTTCAACTTTTTCCCCATGAATCCCTAGAATCTTTAAATACGTTAAAAATTAAGTGAAAGTATTTAGGGCTCTTCAAAACCGATTTTCCGTTCGTGATCTCTACAACTCATTATTGTGATTTTAGAGCAAATATGCTAAAATCGAAATGGCACAAAAAAAGTTTCGCGTAGTCAAGGGATAATGAACTTTAAAAATTAATTGATATTTTTATCCAGCAATCATCACCATATGGCGAGTTTAAAATCGGGCAGGGTTTTTATTGTGGAAGGATTTTACCAAAAATAATACGCTGCCGTCAGTTGTTTCCAATCTAAATTTGAACAAACTACATCATTTAGTTTGTTGTCTTCGGCACACATCGTCTGACCTGATGTCAACAGAAAATAATACAAAACATCCTTTTTATCCGACTAAATACAGAGCATTATCTTGGTATAATGGATAATGGCTTCGGCGTTGATCTGATTGGTTAAACGGGCTTTGCAAACTTGCCACGAGGCATACAGAGTTGATGGATTTATTCCTAATTTGGACATGTGCCTTTGGCGGTAAAAGGCGGCACCAGTCGCCTATGCTAGCAGGAGCCCGAAACTGGAACAGACGTAGGACTTTCGGAGTCCGACTACTGTCTTATTACACATACGGAATCTCACCGTAATTACATATGTCCCCGGCGGTAAAAGGGAGCCCAGTCCCGTAAAAGGCTGGCAGGAGCCAACTGGACAACACCATTTTATTTCCACGGGAATCAGTAAGCCTCAGAGTTCAATCTTTTTGGCCTTTTTAGCCACTTAGTTGTTCTCTGACCGATTATTGAGGTTGGCCCTTCGGAAGCAACATGGTGGTTGTGGCTTCGCGGCCTCGTTTGAGTTGTGTGGGTTGGATCATTCAAAATGAACACAATGAATAGTATTGGTTCAGTGAGCATGCTGAAATTTTATTACGTTTGTTCTGGACTGGGAGTTGGATAGTTTCCAAGGAGTGAGGGCTGCGGTCTGCTCCGAGCTCTCGCAGTTGCGACCAGAAGTGACTGGAGGATATACATCTTCGAAGGCTTCCTGGGGCGTGGGTGATGCTAAAATTTATCCACAGGGGTATGATCCACAGTCAGGTTATGGCTTACACAGCTAGGTACTGAAGTAAATCATATCACACATTACACATACTGCTACTACGGGAACCAATGGCCCGCAGGGATACGTCAGATTAGGGTCTCATTAGGGTGCTGAAGTTAATCCTATCGCGTTCTGTACCGTTCAAGCATTATTGCCGACATGCAAAGTCGCTTTTCAACGACCCTTGGCTGCAGTTCATATTGGACCCAATTGCCTTGCTTTTAAATGAACCCCAAACGCTAGTAAATGTAGGGAAATGGCTTGTTGTGTGACTTCTACTGATAATGCAAGTTGTTGCAAGTTATTCCTGAAAATTTTCGTCGAGTAATTGTTCCAATTCCTCATCTTTAAACTTTTTTTGGGCTGACTAGATCTCTCCTCGCCTTTGCTGTCGAAATCACCACTTTTAAAATGCAAATACCTGTGTTCACAAGTTTTTTGCGTTGGTGTTTGTTGACTGTTGTTTTCTTCCAATGAAAGAAGGTTCTCAGACTTCCCCCAAAATATATTTTTTAAGATATTAAATACGATATTATTATAGCGATTTAAATATACATTTAGGCGTCTATCGAATACGGAATTCTAATGACAGATGCTTACACTCCACAAAACGATATTGGTTATCAGCGATAAGCTATGCCGTAGATTGTCCAAATCGATGTTAGTAACTTGTATGCAAAGCATAATTTGATGGCGAACAAAAACTTTTTGTTTTGTTGAATGTGAAAATGTGCGTGCTTTGCTTCAATATCGTTCCCAAATATTATCAAACGTCCCATCAGGCGCATCTGTAATAATTAATAACAAATTAAATAATTCTTTTACATTGTTATGAAGACGACTCATTAAGTTTTAAAAGCAAATAACTATCAATTAAAAAGTAAACGAAACGAGCCACTGTACATTTTGCAAACTGCATGGCTTTCTAAGAAATCTTATACGCACAAGACAACAACAACAACATGCTTTTAAGAAATTCTACCAAATAAGATAAACAACAGAAGGTAAAAACAACTAACACAAAACAAAGCAAAACACACAGCCAACTAAGCGCATAAATTGAATGATAATAACAACAACAATATAGAGTGATGTTAAAGTAGAATATGTATTCTCGTATTTGCGAGAGTTGCTTAAAACAACTATATAAGCATCACTTGCGGGGCAAATTAATGAATTCAAGTTGAGTCAGTCTTTACGCATTGCAAACACAACAAAGTTGCCATCATGTTTATTTTGTGTGTGTGTGTTGAAAGTAAATAAATCGTTTAACTTAATTTAAAACTCTAAAGAGCTATTGAAGAACTTAAAATAACAAAAGGTTTAATAAAGGGAACAAACGTAACAATATGTACTTTCCACTGTTATGTCGCCCACTGTCACTGAATAATTTGTTTTTTTATTTAATTCCAGCCCAGATGCGGTACTAAAATATATTTTTTTTTGTTAATTAATTTTTGTTTAATTAATTGGAAACGGTTAATACGAATATTTGAGTTAAGGGTTAAATTATAAACGTTTGTTTTTATTTATTTATTTTTTTTATTATTTTTTTATTTATTTTTTATATATTTTTTTTATTCATTTGTTGTTGAATGGCCACAATTAGTTGTGCTAAATTTCCTTAAAAATTAACTTTTACTATTTTGTTATCAGCACTTTGACAAACGACCCTGATAAAAATTTAAATTAATTAAACATATCACACTACTACAACAACAAATACTCGTACACAAGTGTAATTTTTTATCCATTCCTCCTGGCTTATTATTATCAAAATATTTAAAGACATTTTTAATTTACTGAGTGAGTAAGTGTGTGTGTGTGTGTTTGTGTTTAAAAATTAAGAGCTTAAAAGTAGTATTCAAAAGGTAACAGTGAAGTTTGGCTATACTGAATTGGATGTGTTGGGAGCAACTGCCGGCATACAAAAATACTGCCATCAGAAGTCTTAGCTCTAAGAAAAAGCAGCATTTCCGCCATACTAAACTTTATTCATTTTAATTGAAAGTTTTAGTAGCACCAAATGCATTTTTACTATTTTTGTACCAAAAAAAAAAAAAAAATCTTTTTTTGTTTTATTTTTATTTATTGACAATTTAACTAGTTCGTTCTCCTTTAAGACAGTCACAGAATATGCGACGTGATCATTTTTTTAAGCTGAATTCTTTGTTTTTAAAAATTTTATTTGTAAAAGTAGATCAACCAGTCAAAAAACAAAATCAAATAATTATAATTAAGCAAGTTTTTTTTTGTTGTTTTCTGTTTGTCTTGATCTTTTTTTTTTCGTTTGCTGCCACCGCAGTTGGGTGTGGTGTTCTTGTTGATTTTGATTACTTTGGCTTAGACACTAAAATAAGCTTTGCAAATTAAAATACTTAAATACAACAAATATTTATTTGCTACACATATGACTAGAATTGTTATTAATTTTTGTTGTTGTTGTCATTGTTTTTTTTTTGCTTAAAAACCAACAACACAATGTATTAAAAATAATCGTGGATAATTAAAATTATTAAAACATTTTAAAAAAGCGTTAAATGGTAAAAAAGGCACATAATTAAGTTATATTGAAGCAAACAGGCCTGTTCTGAAAATCACATTTCATGAAAGTGATTTGAAAGCACAAGAAATGTGTTCTGTGCACAAATTTATGTGCTTTTAAAACGTTCACGTTTGCCACTTGCAATTTGAAATCACTAGGGTAATTTTGCTACTATCACAATGAAAACTGTAAAATAAATTACTGAAATAATTCAACCAATATGTTTTCTTATTAATTTTGTTACATAATTACTTTTTATTGAAAACAAACACTTTAAAATTTAGAAAATTGTAAGGGCACCTTTTTTACTGAACATTTTTTATTTGCTTTTGTGTTTTCAATTTTTGTGTTTGTCAGGTAAATCAGCTGTTTTCTTGTGCTTTCAGGAAAGTAAAATCACATCGAAAACTACAAAAACAGTGTGATTTACAGAACAGCATAAAAACAAAAGTTTCAAGCTCAAAATTTAAAAAAAAATCCCGATATTTATAGTAGGAACTGCTCAAACTTTCAAAAGAATAGCAGAAAACGAAAAATAAAAAGTCTAAAATTTAATATAAAAATCATCTTTAAATTATTATATATTAAATAACAGAAAAATTTTTTACCTTCATTTTCAGGTTTGTAAAAGCTTTCAAAAGCTTTCATAATTACCTGCACAAATTTCAGCTTGCTGAATGAACATTTACTTTTTAATATTCTAAAGTCTAAAATAATTTATGATAAAGCACCATAAGCCAAAACTTAAAGCTTTTCCAAAAATATTATAAAATCTTAACGCTAGAAATTGTTTAATTTCTTATTTGACAAAGCTTTTAAAATAAACTTTATATAAAATATCTAAGAAATTTTTTTTAACCTTTAAGTTTAGGTTTGAAAGCTTTTAAACATGTTTCATAATTACCTGCCAATCTTCAACTTGCTATACATTCTCTTTTTAATATTTTACAATATAAAACATTATGTGATAAAGCAGCTTAAGTTAAAGCTTAAAGTTTATCCATTTCCAAAAATATTTGAAAATCTTGGCGCTAGAAATTTATATAAAATATATAAGAAATTTTTTTAACCTTCAAGTTTAGGTTTTAATGCTTTCAAAAACTTTTGTAATTACCTGTACAATCTTCAGCTTGCTAAACATTCACTCTTTAATATTCTAAAGTATAAAATATTTTGTGATAAAGCAGCTTAAGCCAAAGCTTTCAGTTTATCCATTTCCAAAATTATATTGTAAAGTCTTGCTAAAATTTCTTTGATTTCTTAAGGTCGATAATGCATTATTTGACAAAGCTTTAGAAAAACCTTTTTAAAATTTTAAAAATTTTTTCACCTTCAAGGTTAGTGTTCAAAGCTTTCAAAAGCTTTCACAACTACAAGCCAATATTGAATCTTTAGTTTGCTGAGCATGCGCTAATTAATGTTCTAAAGTTTACAAGATTTTGTGACGAACTATCTAGCTTTAGCTTAAGTTGAGCTTAAAGCTTCTCCCATTTGCTTAAAATTTTTAAATT
Organism: Trichopoda pennipes; assembly: GCA_030448955.1. Lineage (NCBI taxonomy): Eukaryota > Metazoa > Arthropoda > Insecta > Diptera > Tachinidae > Trichopoda > Trichopoda pennipes. Next base: position 8,510,021 of record JASKUP010000064.1, read on the forward strand.
GCTTCATTTCTTACATTTCTTTTACAAAATTTGAATTAGCATCATTTAAATGTCTTTTTAAAGCTGATTTAAGTAAAAAGTTTTTAAACGTAGAAGGTTTTTTAAGGCCTTACAGAAATATAGGGTGTTTTTATAGGGGTATAAAATTTTAAGTAGGCAACACTTCTTTTGGCCAGTTTGCCAGCTGTCAAGTGAATAAAGCTTAGTTTGGTTTAGCATTTCATCATGAATAGAATGACCTCTAAGCAAATTTATTTAGAAAATCTTGGTTGTATTCGAAACACGTATCGCACACTACGTCCATTTTATGGTTAATATAATCATCTATCAGAGCAATTAAGTCAATTAACTATAGAACGCATTCACAGAGACGTTGTGCAGTACGTACAGAAGAAATCAATGCTGCTGTAGAGTGTAGCGCCATCTTGTACAGAAATTGGATATATCTCCATTCACTTTATAAAAGATTTTATGGAAATTGCTTGGTTTGAGTGCTTACAAAATCCATCTCGTGCAGGAATTGCAGCTGCCCCTGTAGGCTAGTAGGTAGTGTACTAGCTTGTCAGCCTGGGGGTTGTGGGTTCGATTCCCAACAAAGACCTTGGCTGTTTTTCACTACAAAAATAAAAATTGACTGTCGGTGGGGCTGCTCAGTGATGAAGGCATGGTCACTGGTCGGTGTGCTGTCTTATACGACAGTTAATTTCGGTAACTATCCTTCTGCTTTCACCACCTGCTTCGTCTCTTCTCTATCCCTTTCCAAAAAAGAGTGTAGCACGGTACTTGATTTAATAGGCAGTGCTGCCCGAACAACTCTTTAAAAAAAACAAGAATTGAAGCCCCCTACACTCACCTTAAAAGGTGTAAATTAGGTGAATAAGTTCAAAACAAGATTGCTGTTGATCCCGATTTTCTTAAATGAATATTGCTTATGTGAGCAATGAAGCTCACTTTTATTTGAATCGATACGTCAATAAACCAAGCTGCCGTACTTGAAAAGATAAGAAGTGTATGCTGAAACACCGTTACATTCCGAAAGACTGACTGTTTGGTAGGAATCATTGGTTAGCAAACCCGGCGAACTCCGTTTCGCCACCAAAAGATGGCTTTGTTTTTTGTGACAATCTGTTTGGGTATTAAACGATAAAGAAACATTTTTTTTATTTTATGTTTGAAAAGGAAAAATTCTATTTCACTGCACAACAGTAATGAATTCATTTCGATAACAAAAATGAAGTGGAATTTAGTTGAATTTCTCCAAGTAAAAACTGAAAGTGAATCCAAAGTAAATACTGAATTGAAGCGTTAGACGTGGCCGCAAATTAACCGTTTTGTTGAAGTGCTCTTTGGTAAACCACATTTTTTGTTGTTTTGGTCTGACGTTAACACAAATAAAGCGGATGGTTTCCCAACTCACGAACACGCAACGTATAGCTGCGCATGTGAAAAACAATGATTTTCTAAATTTATACCGCAAACACCAAGCGATTGGCCTTGCGACTTGTTAATTGTTATTGCGAACGCAAGGCGAACCGGATGTCAAACGGAAGATCAGTCGGAATCATTGATATTCGAGGAATACATACATTTTCAATTGCGTACTTCCCGTTGCCTCAATCAAATTCGGCATAAGTCTTTTTACCGCCAGTCGTGTACCGTTGGAAAGCCGCGGTGGATTAAAATTACGCCATATCATAATAACTGAACCAACTTTGAGTTGCAAGTTGTAGGTGGTGGAAATCCTGGTAACTCCAGAGAGTTCAAAAACTCCGTTGGATAATTTACTGCTGCATCATTGAAATTTTTTATGGCATCAACAGATTTCTATGTCACCAAATCGCCATCGATTTTTGATTGAATGGTGAAATTCAGTGCGTGTACAACATCATTATTCTTCGCGGCGAGAATTGCTGGTTGACTTAGCCCCAAGCATAATTCTAATAACACTCACTAATGTTTGCGAAAACATTTTCAATAAGAGCTAATTGAGAGTTTATAACTCTGCAAAAGTCGTTGGAAAGAGTAATTAATTCAGCTGTTGCATCAACTGGGACTTTTCCATTTCCAACAGCTAACAATTGTTTGGAGAATTGTGCAGCACTTTGATCACTTTGAAGTTGAACTCTCATATGGGTGGTTAGCGATAATATTTTTACGTTATTCCACAAAAAGGTGATGCCTTCAGGCAAGCATTCAATTCATCTGTAGACGTTGCACGGGGAATTACTGGCAACGTCTGCCTAAAATCTCCTGCCAACAATATCATCAAGCCGCCAAAGATGTTGTTATTTCGCCAAAGATACTTCAGTGTGAAGTTAAGTGCTTCAAGTGATTTCTTATGTGTCATTGTGCACTCATCCCAAACTATGAGCCTGCTTTGTATCAACAATTTTCCCATTGCACTGAATCGGGAAATATTGCATGTTGGTGGAGTATCAATTGTGTTTATATTGAGTGGCAACTTAAACGCAGAATGTGCAGTACGACCGCCATCTAGAAAAGTCGCCGCAATTCTAGATGATACTAACGCCAAAACTATGTCACATTTTGATCGAAAAGTGGCCAAAATCAATGAAATGACAAAAATTTTCCCTATTCCTCCAGGTGCGTCCAGGAAGAATTATTGTCCACCTCTTGCATAAATACTTCGTATATTAGTTTTTGCTGTTCATTCAGCAACGGCACATTATTTCGAACGAATTTTTGCAATGTATCAACATTGTATTGCAGCTCTCGATTTAATGCTTGGTTGAAGGCATCATGCAACGATCGATTTGGCACAATCCTTCCTACTTCAATCAGTAGCTTGTTTGCAATAGTCAAGCATTGATCCACAATCAGAATCAATCCTTCATTGTATATTTAATCGGTTATTTGCTTGTCGGGATTATTCGCTCGAATGCGCAAGCGATGCAAGATATCTTCACATATGTCGTCTTTACTTTTGTTCCGTAACTGAATTGGTTGTGAAGGGAAAAATTATTGCGAACAGCGTTCGTGTTTGGTACGCATTTGATGAAACAACTGAATTCGCAAGTCTTAAATCCCAATGAGAATCGTTCTCCAGCAAAGCCAATAGTTGTCGATATGTTTGGCATTGCTGGCCATTCACAGTTTTCAAATGCGCAAATGATTTTGGTTCACGTACATTGACCAACAACAGTCGCAAATAAAAGCATTCATCATTTCTAAGATGAACAGTATACATGCGACCTAGCGCACAGCGCCCTCTACTTCAAATGAAACGTACTTATTTTCGTGAGGGATACTCACACACTACGTACTGGTGCCGTTGTAGTACATGCTATGTATCAGAGATGGCGCTGTATGTGAAAAATGATTTTCCCCGTTTTCCTGTTTTTCTCTTGCAAGTTTTCCTGATTTTTCTTTGGTATAAACCTCGCGGAGCCCGAGACCTTTCCAACCAATGCAAAACTGTGGAAATCGGTTCGTGCGTTCTGGAGTTATAGTGTCAGGAAGGAAAACCCGACTTATTTTTATATATAAAAAAAAAAGATAAAGGTTCGCAACCCATAAAGGGAGGAGCTTTCATTATCAAAATTCAAATCAAGATATATGTTTTTCAATTTCTAAAATAGCGTTTAAAGTTTGTTGTGGAAAGTCTGGCAACTTTTAGAGTTATTCTGAAAAAGCTCTCTTTAGTAAAAGCTTTTTTTAATTTTCAAGACAAATAGCTTGTAAGCTAATTGAGCTTTTATATAATTCTCTTAGAATCTGTTTAGGCTTTAAGCCTTAAAGCTTTCTGTTAAACGCGGTAACTAAATTGTGCCTGCAAAAAAACTTAAAATTATTCTAATGCCTATTTTAAGCTTTGCGTTGTATACAAATCGCCTCACCAGCTTAGCCGGCAAGTTGCTGCTGGGTTACTTTGCTTTAGTTTTTTTGCTGGCTTTTTTTTTTATTTTGTATTTCTTTGCCGCTGGTGCCTTCGCTCCAGAGTGCATTGGCATGGTTTATGGTGTTTGAATTTATTTTATTACATTCACACATATACAATTTTTTTAGTTGAATTTGTTGTTGCATTTTAATCTAAATCATTTAGTTTTGTACAACAACAAACAAAAAAACAACAACAAAAATCTGCATCTAGTTTTTCGAATGCATGTTTTTTTTTTTTTTTGTATTTGTTTTACAAGTGTGTGTTTGTGCTGGTGTTTGTGGTTGTTTATTTTTTGTATTTTAAAAAGTGAATGTCCACCAAAAGTCCTTGAAACTTTAAACCAAACTTACCAGTTTATATTTAGTATGTGGTGCATAGTTTGGTTTCTTCTTGTTGTTGTAACATTGCTGGGGCAGTAGAGTATCACAATCAAAATAAAATAGCGCCTGAATATTATGTGCAAACTTTGTGTTGTTGCTGGTTGCAAAAACAGTTTAATGCACCAAACAATACCGACAACAATAACAATAACACACAAACACACACACACACACAAAAAGAAGCAGAACTTTAAGTAGGTGGTATTGCAAGTCAATTTGATTGAAGCTCCCCATGATTTCGTTTTCGGAAAATAAATAAATTGTGATAAAAGCGAGTTTGACTCTTAATTTCCGGTTGCTGTTATAAACACTCTTTGAGATTGTCGTAAGATATTTCTGGAGGTGTAAAAAAAACACATAAAACAATTTTTACCATACAAAGGGTGTTTTGTTTTTTTGTGTAGAGGTAAAGAACTTTGAAATCGAATAAAACAAAGATGCATTTTTTAAAACGACACGAAAGATAATCTTGTGGCCTTATAATTTAAATATGATTTATGACATATGACCCCACCAAGGCTGGCTAGGACATGGCCACAAATCGCCAATAACGTGGCGAATGTCGTCTTTCAAGCGGCTAATCGTTTTGAGCTAGCGACTTCATATATCCCCACAGAAAAACTAGAAACAAGAAGGTTACCAAAAGGCATATGACGGTTACGGCTAGCACAGGTGTAGTCTAATCTGGAGAACGAAATTTTGCGCCAATAACTTTTTTTTTTTTTAAAGAGAAGCAGCACTTCAGGCAAAAATGCCTATTTAGTCAAGTACCGTGTTACATTCTTTAGGACAGGGATTGAGAATAGATGAAACAGGTGGTGAAAGTAGAAGGATAGTCGGAAATTAAGTGTCGTATAAGACAGCACATCGACCAGTGACCATGCCTTCATCGCTGATCAGCCCCACAGACAGTCAATTTTTATTTTTTTTAGTGAAAAAAACCAAGGTCTTTGTTAGGAATCGAACCCACAACCCCCAATCATATAAGCTAGTACACTACCTACTAGCCTACAGGGGCACCGATCGGGTATCAGCCGGTGGTGCCCTGACTATTGAATATTCTAAATCAAGCCGAGCTTGTCAGCAAAAAAGTCGATTTTAGTGTTTTCGCTTGGTGTGTTTTGTCTTATATTAAGACTGGGGTATTCCCGGATATTTTTAACTTCACGTCAGGTATTTTTTGATTTTAAATTTTACTTGAAAATAAGATTTGATGTGTCCTAAGATTTGGGGTTACTTAAATAGGACGTTTTCAGCTTTCATAGCCACCCAAAGCATTTTCATTCTGCATTTTCTATTATTTTTCTTGCCGACTTCTTGACGTAATGGCGTGATAATAAGAATGTGATAATGAGATAACGAGTGATAATGAGAGTAATAACGAAAGAGTGATAATGGGAATGCCGTAATGAGAGAGTGGTAATGAGAAATCGATCGAACGATCTCTACTTTCCATTCGTGGCAACTCTAAAATTGCGTATTCCGTAAGGGAACTGTTCTCTCAGATTTTTAAACTTTTACATGCTAAAAAAAGAAGCTAAAAGGGTGTGTACCAGGACATTGTTCACGAAATGTGTCGTAGGCCTGGAAAGCGCCCAAAAGAACAACGAGCAAGTGACCTCAGTAGATATTTGGCAAGGCCATGTTGACCTATGATTAATGGTTTGTTGGCTTTGGAATCCAAGTAAATCTTTAAAATTAAAAACCGACTGAGAGAGTGTTCGACTAGGGAGTGTTTCAACTAGTCATTGAAGTGTTCAATGATCTATATGATATGTGGCTTGCGATCATGTTATAAAAATATGAAGTCCAAACCAATGCGTTTCCATTCCGATTCATGTCACAGTACTAAGCATTCGGTGCTTTTGCCAGAACGGAAGTCGAAATTTTAAATAATTAATTAGTTTAATTGGTGTCACTAAATTTCAGCATTTGCGACACCTCAATCTATTCTAACTACACAGATCTACGGCGCGCATGCTACTGCAGTGTATCATAATGAGGGATTTGAAGTAGCAATTGAGGATGTTGCACCAGCCGGCTCTCAATTGCGCTGGACTTGATGTTGTTTATCGGAATGTAAGCATTTTATTTTTGGCAATCACTGAGCATGGTGTTCATAGAGGATCCTTTGCTTTTATAAACATTTGTTGCTCCTGAGACAACCGCCTGCTAACTGGCCCTATTGATTGTAGGCATCTTCAATGGCTACCAGGTCTTTAACATTCGTAACACTATTTTTTTGTTTATTCAACTTAATCATTTTCCAAGAAGTGTTGCCCAATACCGTTCGGTCTCAGGGTCCTTGTAAATGAGCAACAGCAGTTGGTTGTGCTTAAAGAAGGAAAAAGGTTTATATTCCCTATGATTACATTCTTTTGAAGCTCTCTAAATCAGCTCTTGTAAGATATAAAGACGGACAGAGAGATACTAGGATAGAATTTAATACTTAATTTTTGTTTGTTGTCATTGTTGTTGTGTGGAAAAATATGTTTTTTGTTGTTGCTTTTTGGTGCAGCAACAAAAAGAATAAAAAAAAAAGAATTGTTTGTTGTTTCTGTTGTTGTGCATACTGATTATTTTACTTTACCAACAAACATTTAAATACCCCAAAAAAATAAACAACACACACACGTACACAATAAATAATAATAACAACAACAGCAGCAAAATTTTTGAAACCTCTCAAATTTTAAGAAAAATCTATTTATTGAATTTTGCATGCAAAATGACTTCCAACCAGCCATGATACAACTTCTTGTATCAAAATTGGAATGTTGTTTCTGTTTCTATATTTTGTTGTTGTTGTTGTTCTAAGTAAATGTCGTTTAACTATCAAAATCTGTTTAAAATTAAATGCTAAAAATTACAGGCGTTTTATTTTGTTTTTTTTTTTTTGTTTCTATTTTAGTGTTAAATAAGAAGGTTTTTCAACACAACCTTCAAAAAGGCGTGTGTTGTTCGGTTCTTTTATGTTTTTTGTGTTCTTTGCGATTAAAGAGGTTTTTGAAATATTATAGAGTTATAGATACAAAATCTTTGTTTTTCGTTGTTGCAGAGAATGTCTTATAGTTTTAAGAACGAAACAACAATTTAAAGTGCTTTAAATGTTGAATACGTCATAAAAGTATTTAATTTTTTCCACTTCAAAATTGACGTATTTGAAAATGTGTCAAACCCGCTTCTATAGGTTATCGATTTTATTGTGATTTTTTTTGACATATTTCTCTTTCTTCCGTCACTTCTACTTTTAAAATATTCCCTTAAAAAATATAATTAAAAATTTAACATTTAAACATGATTCTCTGGTAACCACCCCCATGTAACACTCATAATTTTAATGTATCTATCCATCAAATACTTCCGCCCCTCCTCTTGGAATGGGTTCCAACGTATTTCTTTTTATCTCTTGATAAAGTTTATTTAATATGACCGTCACAAAACCATTCCAACGAAAAAGAATGTAAATTAAAAAAAAAGGGTTTTACGTTAACAGTTTAACGTTACCACTACTGTTAAATCTGAATTTGTCAACTCTAAATATTTTTAGAATTTTTCGTTCTCTTAAAATCAAGTAAATAAAAACTAAAAGTGTGTAGTTAAAAGATGTAATAACGTAATGCGTTACGTAATTCATTACGTCATGCGTTACGTAATTCCTTACGTTATACATTACGTAATTCATTACGTTATGCATTACGCAATACCTATACCTTACGTTATGCATTACGTCATACATTTATTTAAACGTTTATCATAATGAACTATGTCAGTTCATGTATATGGAAACGTTTTTATACAATTTGGCACATTTTTTTCAACTTTTTGGTTCAAAATTCTATTTGTTTTATGTTATTTTCCAAAGAACTTTTTCCAGGTTGTATTCAAACATGGAAAGATTACACAATAAGACACAACCTAAAATAATTATAATTCTTACGTAACATTTAAACAGTTAGCACATATTTCTTTAAAAAACGAGACTAATATTTCAAAAACAAAAAAAAAATTTTTTTTATCAAATCGAATTCGTATACCAAAAATTGTCATAAAATCAAAAAATGAAATATATATATATACAAATATGAACAACCGTACACCTAAAATTCAACTAATGTGGCATATTAACATATTAATAAATAACGTAATTCATTGTGACAATTTATTTTTACCTTTTCTGATTAGAACTTATATTTTCGATTTGATATTTTTTTCTCGTATGCGAAAATTAGCAAAAGCTTAAAGATACCAATAACACAATTAAATTTTATCCCAAAAGTTTAGATATATATCAAATACGAAAACATTAAAATAATTACGCAATGCATTACGCCAGTAAAAAACCAAACCTTACAATAAATAATACAATTAAATTGTATCTTCAAATTTTAAATGTATGCAAAATATGAAAACAAAAATTAAAAAAAAATTACGTAATTCATTACGCCATTAAAAAAGCAAAGCCTCACAAAAACGCGCATACCACAATTTAATTTTTTCTTTAAAGCTTAAGTGTACGCCAAATATAAAAGCATTTGAAAAAATTACGTAATGGTTTACGTCACTAAAAAACAAAACGTCACAAACACGCATACCACAGTTAACGTAATGCATTACGTCATTAAAACTGCAAAACCTTAAAAACACGAATAATGCTATTAAAAGTTATGTTTAATGCTTAAATGAATGCCAAATAGGAAAGGATTTAAAAAAAATTACGTAATGCCTTACGTCATTAAAGAAACAAAAACTTTACCGACACGAAATTTTGTTCTAAGCGTTTAAATATATGGCAAATATGAAAAGGATTTGAAAAAATTACGTAATGCCTTACGTCATTAAAGAAAAAAAAACTTCACAGACACGAATGATATAATTAAATTGTGTTCTAAGATTTTAAATATATGGCAAATATGAAAAGATTAAAAAAAAAACGTAATGGCTTACGTCATTACAAAAAAATACTTCACAGACATGAATGACATAATTAAATTTTGTTCTAGGAGTTTAAATATGTGGCAAAAATGAGAAGATTAAAAAAAAATACGTAATGCATTACGTCACTATATCTATAATATTCTATAGATTCACTCTTTTTTCCAAATTAATTAATTAATACAATAACTAAAAATTAAACCATAAAACATTCGATTTAACGTTAATAAAACGATACACTAAATTCTGGAGTTTTTTTTTTGTGGTGGAAAATTTACAATAAATATCGGAGTTTTCAACAAGAAATTTGTTTTTCAATTGTGGCAACACTAGCAATATGATATTTTTGACATTTAGTTTGTTGATGTATTCTTAGTAGATTTTTTTTTAAAGCGGGGTAGCACTTCAGGCAACACTGCCTATTTAGTTAAGTACCGTACTACATTCTTTAGAAAAGGGATAGAAAACAGATGAAACAGATGGTGAAGGTAAAAGGATAGTTACGGAAATTGACTGCCGTATAAGACAACACAGCGACCAGTGGCCTTCATGCCTGCATCAGTGAGCAGCCCCACCGACAGTCAATTTTTATTTGTAGTGAAAAAAACCAAGGTCTCTGTTGGGAATCGAACCCGCAACCCGCAGTCGTGTAAGCTCGTTTACTACTTACTAGCTGGCAATTGTTACAATGAATTCAATTTTGGAAGAAAATGGCGGTTCTGTTAAAGTGATATTTTCGAACAAAATAGTCGTCCGATATGTGTTTAGATTTCCCGACGGGGCTAGATTCACTCTTATTTGGGTACGGTTTTCCGTCGGCCCTCGTCAAATTTAGTTTGTGAACAAACCGGTTTCGGCCGTTTGCCATTTCGTACGAAAAGGACACTGAAGATGGCAAACGGCCGAAACCGGTTTGTTCACAAACTTAATTTGACGAGGGTCGATGGAAAACCGTACCCAAATAAGTCTTAAAATGGAATCTCAAAACATTGGCATGCGCCCCACTGTAATGGTTGCTAATTATTTTTCTCTGTGTAAAAGCTTACAATAAATTATCTTGTATAACAAATTAACAAAAAAAAAAAACAAAAATAGGGCACATTTTGTATTCTACAATAGCCAGCCGCGCTGTAACAATACTGGATTTACCGTATTCGGCAACACCTTCTTTCTTGCCTTCACAAGTCGTTGGCAGCATCGCACACATTTTAATTGAATTTTGTTATTTTTAGCAGTTATTTTTTGACCACTTGTTTTAATCTTGTTCTTGTTTTCAATCTGCTGTCACCTTATGTGTCATATCTGTATTATAGTATATTGCTTGTTGTAGTTGTAGTTGTAATTGTTTTGTTTTGTTGCAGCAAAACTACACTTAAATAAACAATTCACTAATAAAATCAAATCAAACCAACGCCCTACTTTCAAAAAAATATGTTCGGTTGTTGGTTCAAAATTAATAGTTCTTAACATTCTATACGGACTTAATAATTTATTTAACTTTTAATAGCAAATAAAAAAACATGATGTTGTTATTATTGTTGTTGTTTTTGTTATTATTATTATTATTATTATTGCTGCTGCTGCTGCTGTATGGTATTGTAAGACAAGAGATATCAATTAATTAAAAAAATGTTTTTGTTTCTTTCATTTTTGTTGTTGTTGTTGTTCTTGTTGTTTTTGTTTTATTTCTTATTAATTATTTGAAGACAAGGTCGTTCGTTCCAAAAAGATTTTCTAGACTATGAATGGCAATTTGGAGAGTTGTCTTGTAATTCAAAATAATTTATATGCACACATGGCTTTAGAAAAGAAAAAGTTGTCATACACATACTCATACATACACATATTTGGTTAAAAAAAAAATTATTATAATTTAAAAAAAAAAAAAATTAATAACAGTTATTGAATGTTTGTTCTTGTTATTTTTACCTGGAGGGAGGTTGACTACTTTTGGCAAAGTTAACCAGAATTTGATTTTGATTTTATTTTGATCCAATAAAATTTAATAATATTTTTGCAACAACAATTCGTTGTGTTGCTACGTAACTGATATAAAACACGGTTAGGTTTATAAGGCTTTTAAAAAATGTTGGCAGGAACATGTCAATTTTAAGGAAAACAATTTCATCTGTGACTTTCATTTGAATGAGCAGTTCATGGTGGGAGTCATGAGTAGGAGTTGTAGTAAAAGGATACCTGCTTTAGAGTGCCACTATAGTCCTGTGGATAATGGTAATGACAATGCCCTGCTCAATACTGAACTTGAACGAACGTCTAAATTGCCAATCTTGATACAATATGCACTTGACAAAAATTCGAAATAATCTTCAATGTGATTCAAAATCATTTTACAATTTTCTTAACAACACTAAGCGTCGCCCAGTATCGTTTCATCCAGTAGTGAAACTTGATTCCGTTGAATCTGATGATGAAATAACAATAAACAATCTTTTTGCAGACTGGCTTTTCAACAACATGATGAATAATATTATAAAACGTTTGTACATCCTCTTCGAACAGCTTACTTAGCGATCGACAGCATGGTTTCTGTAGGGGGCACTCTACGACCGACTTGCTAGCTTTCCTATTGAAAAAATGGTGCAACTCCATACATCATTTCGGAGACAGTAAGATGGTGGCTCTAGATATTTCCAAGGCGTTTGATACAGTGTGGCATGATGCACTTCCTCTATTAAAACTTGTTGCTTTTGCGGTTGGTGATAATTATTTCTCCGGCTTTATATCGAGTTTTCTCAAGAATCGCACTTAACGAGTTGTCAGACGAGTTCAAAATGAATACTGCAAGGCTTCGTTCTCTCTTCTCCTACCCTACTTCTTATTTTTTCAAATGACCTTAAATTAAATGGCCTTAAATTTTGGCATGCAAATTCAGCGTAATGTTCGATGGACTAAACACATTTTACAAGTTTCTAAAGAAGCTTTTAAGTGCCTCGGTTTTCTAAAACCATGTAAGAGATACTTCGCTCCATCCGATCTCGGTACTATTTACACCACCTATATCCGTCGAAAGATGTAATACATCTCTCATGTATGGGGCGGCGCTCCAAAGTCTATTTTTGGGTTGCTCGACCGCCTGCAGGATAGTGCCAAGAGGCTCATTGGGGACAGTAGGGGGGTACCCAACTCTATGGATTCCCTAGAGCATAGATGCAATGTGGGACGTATTTCACTGTTTTATCGTTTCTACAATGATAAGTGCTCTAATGAAATTAAGGAACTTGTTCCTGAAACCCGCACGTTTTTGTATTTAAGTCGATTTTCGTTGAGAACGCATCCATTTGGCTAGTAAATCGCACTACGCATTACAGGAAAAATTCGTATTTTAGCAGAACGGTTCATTTGTGGTAGAAACTCCCTCGAGAGGTCTTTCCTGTCACTTTCAGTGCAGGGGAATTAAAATCGATTATCCACAAACACCACTCCCTCTTTCCTCCTCCTTATTAACTAATTTCCTAGTGCTGGTATAATACATTGCCTGAGTAGGGGTCATCTCCTGAGTGCTGGTCCGAACGAAACAAAAAAGTAAATGTGTCCTGTCAATTTCGAATAAGAAATATCTGTTTTAATATTCCATCACCTCCTACACGTAAGTTTATTCCGCTATCCATACAAGTGTACAGAGCTAACTGTGATAACTAGGATCCGTTATTTTAGATTGATTTTGAATTTAAAAAATATTGTTCTCTTTTTGAATAGTCTGCAAGGATATTGAATCTACAGATTAAGATAAATAAATAAAAACCTTGCCTTTGCTGACTGTACAGTGGATACTTACGGCGGATTGGGAGGACGTTATGAAAACTTGAATTGTTTCAGTTGCACTTTTTGCCAGGATAAAGATGGTCACTTCACATATTGAATTTTATAGTGAGAAAATTTAACATCTCATCTACTTCTTTAGAGAAGGCCGTCTTCTCTACTTAATACACGAAAACTTCAGTGGAATGTTTCTTTATTCGAAAGATAATTTTCTGGCATTTGAATTTAAATATGATTTCTGGCTAATGATTGTACAACTGGCTCGGACGTGATCTAAATGTCGCGCCGTATTGTAGAAAAGACAGCTTTTGCCTATAATGTTTGTTCAATGGATCAATGAAAAAGTCAGTACGAAAAAGTCACTATTGGGTGTAACCTTTCGACCAGCATCGTTTTTAAAGAATTACGGACCAATTATTTCACCCGCCCATTTTCTCAGATTTCGTTGCGATTGTGAAGATTTCATCTGCTTTTTTAAAGAAGATCTTTTCCTCCATTAGGTACAGTGAAGGTCACAGGCTTATTTAGGAGAAGGAGTATTGATGGGTTTAAAAATATCAATTTCCATCAGATTTTGCTCGAATGTCTACGAGCTGTTAAGTTGCGACATAAAAATAAACGATTTGAGAATTATATTACTGTCACACTCAACTTGTTTTTTGTTTTAAAATAAACGTTTGCCCCCGTTAAAGATGTGAATGATTTACCTGTGTGTTACAAATGATTTGAGTTATATGCTACAAAAAACGTTTTTACGATCAAAATCCTTGCATCCTTCATTTGCTAAAGGCGTAAGGATTGCTGGATGAATAAAGAAAGTTTGTCGAGCTAATGAGAGTTCTGTGGTGAAAAGTATTTTTGGGTTTTCTAAGAGTTCCCCTACATTTTTACAAACTCAAAAACGACAATAGTCTAGGGATTCCTTCTCATCCGGAGTAGATGTTAAATCAATAAAGAAACAAATTGAGTCAGTGGGGATTTTATATATATTTTCTTTGAATATGAAATCCCACAACTAATTAAAAGTAAAAAAAAATTTTTTTTCAAATTTCAGAAATGTAAATGTAAATTCTTAGAATTCACAAAAAAAAAAAATAAATTGCTTTTTACGTATTTAAAATTCTTAAAAAAATTCGAAATTTTAAACAAATCATTTATCACTAATTATAAACACAACTTGTTATTAGTTTAGTTTATAATTAATTACACATTATAACGATCTTAAGGTTAAATTATAATTAATAATTTACTTCGTTATTAATTAAATAGTTCACAGAAACTAAAACTAAAAATATTTTGTAACATTTTATATTTAATAAATTTTAAATGTTTGTTTTTATAAATAATTTCGAAGAACTTAAAACTTAAATTTATTTACATCATCTCACATTTATAAATCTAAAAATCTTAATTTTGGTTTTTTTGTTGAAGATAAATTTATTTCCAAATAAAAAAATGTATTTAACAACTTAAATTTTTATTTCGAAATTATGTTCGAATTTTCGAACAAGGTCGAACTTTTTTTTGAACATAAATTTGCTTGAGAGTAAAATATTGATTTGAAACGAGTTAAAACTATATTTCGAAATTATTTTCGAATTTTCGAACATCAATTTTAATGTTGAAAATTACCTATAGGCACTGAAAAATAATATTTTTTCCCCTTTCTATTAAAAAAATAAGGAAACCTTCCCTTTTTGTTAATGTTAATTGAAAATTCGAAATTGATTTTCTAACTAATTTTCGAAAATGAATAAAAATTAAATCATTTTAGGGTTTGAAAAAATGAAAAAAAATTGATATAAAGCTTATAATGGAGAAACAGAAAATCGGGAAACAAAATTAATACAGGGTGTCTGCCTCCCGGGAAGATACCCTACTTTTTTTGTTTATAATTTGTGATTAAATGAAAGAAAAATCTTATATTTAATATCAGCGTTTTCATTTGCAAAGAAGTAAGGTCCACTGACGCCTCCTGACCAAATTGCCCACCAGACTGTCTGTCACTTTTAATGGATGCAATGGTGACTGTTGGGGGTTTCCCATTCCCCAGAACCGATTATTCTGATTGTTCACATATCCATTCAAACGCAAAAGTGCCTCGTCTCTCATTATAATTTTTGCATGAAAATCGGAGTTGCCATGGGCGAGCTATTGGTTTATGTTTGGCGGCGTAAATGGTCTTGTGGAAGGAGCTTTTGTGCCAACTGAATCTTTTATGGAAACAAACGTAAATTCTTGCGCAAAACTGTGGCCAAAGTTGTTTTTTGAAGACCCAGTTCCTGAGCACGGCTCCGAATTGAGGTTTGGAGTACATTGCCGTCCATGCTAGGGCCTATCACCTACAGACCCTCTTTCTGCGAAATCATTCACTACACGATAAATAGTGCGTTTTGTTGGCACGTTGTTTCTCCGAAAAATTTTCGATGTTATTCGAGAATCCAAATATATTGGAGTTTTGAAAGTTCGCTATGGAATGACTTTAGTAACACTCGCCTTTTAGCTGGCTGCGATTTTGTCAGGTATCCAGTTGTTTATGTTTAGTTTGGTTTCGCATTTGAACATGAATAGCCTGAAGCCTGAACAATACTTTAAAAATGTGCAAAGTGGGCCCAAAACAAGACTGCCGCTGATACTAATTTTCATAAGCGAATTTTGTTAAGCGGTGCAGCTGACTTTTGTTAGAGTTGCTATCATTAATATATAAAACAGTAGTATTTGGAGTGATGATAACGCTCAAGTACGTGTTGACACAACGTTGTACATGGAAAAACTGACTGTGTTGTGTGTGTGCTTTATGGGCAGAGATGGTGAAATTAGTGGTCCATACTTCTCGAAAAACGATGCTGGAACGTTACAGTTGTTTAAGATCGCAATGGGGTCATGATTAGGGAAATTTTCCTGCATCAATTGAACAATCATAAAGTTCACGAGCTGTGGCTTAAATTACACCGCAAAGCTTCTCGTTATAGATTTGTGAATTGGCTTTTAAGATCTTGCGATTTAATGCCGCTCTACCATTTTCTTTAGGAATATGTGAAGCCGCAATCTACTTCGATAAATTCGAAACGTTCGCTGCAATATTCGAACAAAATCATTGGAAAAAAAATCATCGAAAATTTGACGTCCAGATTAGACTGCCCCCGAATCAGCCTCGTGGAAGTCATATGCCGATAGTGATATTTAAATTATAATGCCAGTAGATTATCTCTCGAATAAACCAAATTTCATGTCAATTTAAAAATTTGGTTCTGGTTTTATTCCATTTCTATAACAGAAAATAGCATGTTCGAAAATCGAAATTGAAGGTTTAATTTGCATACTAATACGTGATAAGATTTACATGTGTACCTAGCTGTGTAAACCATAACCAGATATGGTGAATCATATCACTGTGGATGAAATGTAGCGTCATTTTCGCTCTAGAAGATCTTCAGATACGTATATCCTCCGGTTACTCCTAGTTGCAACCTCAAAAGCCTGGAGCAGGCAGCAGCCTTCAATCCTTACGGAAGAGTTGTAGACTATACAACTCCTGGTCTAGAACGCATGAAGCTTAATAAAATTTAAGAACATATCAGCAATCATGCGCACTGGATCTAGACCATTCATTGTGCTTATTGTGAATGATCCGACCCACACAACTCAAGAAGAGCCAACCCCAATAATCAGTCAGAGAATAGCTAAAAAGACAAATAGATGGACTCTGGGGCTTTACTGATTCTCGTGGAAATATAGTGGATTTTCCAGTTGGCTCCTGCTAGCCTAAGGCAACTGGGCTGCCTTTTACCCCCGCAAGACACTAGTCTAGATGGTTGTGTGATCCATAAAGACTTATAATGTACCCCCGGGGTGGGCTGTGGATGTGATCTGTACCTGGCTATGGAACTTTAGTCAGATGGTGGTCAAACCACTGGGAATGAAAAGCAAACGTCATTCACTCCCTAGGAAGCCGAAGACTAATTCTAGCAACACGTCTTTCCTAGTTGCAACTTTGATGATTCAAACCACCACTCCTTGCTGAAGAGCTGGAGATTTTCCAACTCCTGTCCAGAACACATGTCTAGCATGCTCACTGGACTCGATCATTCACCTGTGGGTGTTATTATTGGCGAGATGATCCTGGCCACCATAATCAATAATGCTTCGGGTTGCGAAACCACAACCACCACGATACTCCCGAAGGACCAACCTCAATAATCAGAGAAACAGCAAAATGTCTAAAGAGATAAATAGCGGAAACTCTGCGGGCAACTGAATCCCGTGAAAATAACTTGGAGTTCCCAGTTGGCCCCTGCTGCCTTCAGGCGACTTGACTCCCTTTTCCCCCCAGTTGCACAGGTCTAGATAGTCAAGTATTCTATAAAGACCGATAAATGTGCCCCCGGGGGAGATTGTGGATGAGATGTAGCGTAATCCTCGCCCTAGAAGGCGTTCACATACATATATCCTCCGATCACTCCTAGTTGCAACTTCAAAAGCCCGAAGCAGGCCGCAGCCTTTAGTTCTTGCTAAAGAGTGGGAGACTATCCAACTCCTGGTCCAGAATGCATGAAGCCTAATAAAATTTAAGAACAAAACGGCAATTATGTTCACTGGACCTGAACCATTCATTCTGTCCATTGTGAATGATCCGACCCACACAACACGCCTCGAAACCACAACCATCACGATACTCCCGAAGGGTCGACCTCAATAATCAGTCAGAGAACAGCTAAGAGGCTGAAAAGACAAATAGCTAAGCTCTGGGACTTTACTGACACCCGTGGAAATATTGTGGAATTGTCCAGTTGGCTCCTGCTAGCCTTGAAGGGGACTGGGCTCCCTTTTACCCCCAAAGTCACATATAATGACGGTGAGATTCCGTCAAAACATATCAATGTGCCCCTGGGGGTTGGAGGTATGTGTGGTGTGTTGGAATAGAATAAAAAATAAAAGTCAGCAAACAAATGTTGTGAAGCCGAAGTGTGCCCCCAGAGGGGAATTTGTATGCTTTACAGACAGACAAATTAATTAAAATAAATTATAATAATATAATTAATAAATTTTAATAGAGAAACAACGCTTTCTCATTTACCTTTCTAAAAAATATTTAAAATCGCTATTGTTTCGAAAGTGTGTTTTTACTTTTAATTATAGAAATAAAGAAAACCATGTTTGCAACAATGTTGCGAAGCACAAATACTTGATATAAATGTTGCAATGAAATTAAAACATTATATAGTGTTATTAACAAAATTGTTGTTACAATTTAAATTGTGCAAAAGGGGCAAAGCGTGGCGATGTTAATGACTAACTGACTGACTGACTGACTGGCCTCTATATTCAATTTAAGTCAATTGTTGTTTAGTGCTAAAACCACCATCTGTAAAGCGTTGTTCAATTTCTATTACAGTTGAGGTAGGTCTTTATAAATGTAATAAGTATGAGGAATTTTTTCATATCTTGTTAAACATGTGTTAGCAAAAATTTATTACAGAGAATTAAAACGCAAAAAATGTTGGGGTGTTTGATAAAGCTGTACGTGAGTCATGTTTAAAAAAAAAAGAAAATATTTAAAAAGAGAAAGAGAGAGAGAGAGAAAGGTGAGGTGAAGTAAAATATGGTATCCACCACCACCACCCACTTGTGTGCACAACTAACCAGCAGAGAAGAGAGTTGTAAGTGCGAGAGCAAAAACTTTCTCTCATTTATTCTCTTTTAGGGGTAAAAATACTGCTGTAACTTCTAGAAAGGACTCGTTTATTCACATGAATACTTAACATATGTTTTACTAAAAAATCATGTAGGTCGTAGTGAAATGCTTTTAAATTTTAAATTAAAACTAAATAATTAAAGGATTTTGGTGTTAATGGAAAAAAATTAATAAAAGAAGGTACTTTTTATATCATTTACCTTTGAAAAAGAAGGTCAAAAAAGTACTCAATCGCATTGAAAAAAAAGTCACTCAAAATATCTCAAATTGAAAGTTCTCAAAATTTAAAATTGTTATGCGCACTTAGTCCTTGAATAAAAATAAACATTTTGCCTCTTTTTTCTTTCCCCTCCTTTATATCAGCTGGTCTTATAGTGTTTTGTACTCCTTCTTTTTTTTTGGTACTATTTTCCGGTTAATAACCATAAAGTTCTCTATCCATTAAATCTCATAATTTCATTAAATTTTTAGAATAGAAAACAGGTGTTGAATGTGTGTGTGTGTGCGTGATAAAATGGATTATGAGTTAGCAAAGACACAAACCTCACCTTTTACATTTAGTTCATTTTACCGCATACAGAGCCGGGCTCTTAAAAGTCGTAATATTTTTAATTCCGACGGTATAATAATGCGAATTGGATATTTTTTTTTCGTGCTTTTTTCTTCTTCATAAAACGCTAAACCGTTTTCGCAAAGCGGGTAATTTACAGTGCTTTTCAAAGATTTCTGATAGTGAGTTTCTAAAAGTGCAATAGCAATAGGATTTTGTACTTTTGGTCTTTGGGAAATCACGACACACGACAGCGAATTACGACACGACACAGCGAATTACCATGGAAAAATTGCAGAAAAATTCATTCTTTCAAATCTGATTTTAAAACGATGTGTATGCCACACTCCCTACAACTAGCTGTGTGTGCTGCAACATAAAAAAGAAAGCTCTTCGCACTTCTCCGTAAGGCGAAAGGCTTACAACCAGTCTTGGAAAAAACAAAACAGTACACTATCGTACCTTCGTTCGGACCAGTACTCAGAGGATGACCCCTACTCATGCATTGCACTGTGCCATAACTAGGAAATTAGGTTAAGGAGAGGAGGAAGTAGTGTGTGTGTGTGAATATTCGCTTTGAATTTTCCTACATTAAAAGTGACAGGAAAGATCTCTAGAGGGAATTTATTTCACACACGAACTGTTCTGCCAAAAAAAGTATGATCCCTGTAATGGGAAATGCAATTCACTGGCCAATCGATCCCAAATGGATGCGCTCTCAACGAAAATCGAGTCAAATGCAAAAATATACGAGTTTCGGGAACAAGTTCCCTAATTTCGTTAGATCACTTACCATTGTAGTAAAGATAAAACAGCGATGCTCTAGGGAATCAATAGAGTTGAATACCCTATGGTCCCCTCTTGGCCCTCTCCTGTACGCGGTCGAGCAACTCCCAAATAGACCCATACATTAGAGTTGAATTTCATCTTTAGAAGGATATAAGTGGTATAAATAGTACAAAGATTGGATGGAGTGAAGTATCTCTTACACTGTGTTAGAAAACCGAGGCACTTGAAAGCTTCTTTAGTCTATCAAACATTACACTGAATTTTTATGCCAAGAACATCAAGAGCTTCCTACTCCGTAATACCTATATCACCCATAGCAACAGGTGCAGCACCATTTCCGAACACAGATCTATGCGTAAGCATGCAACATTGCGTCTTACGGGCATTAAAATCGACTCTATTCACACAACCACATTCGAAGATCGCCGTGAGATCATGCTTGAGCGTATCATTCATGTTCCACCTTTCGGAATTCACCTCCAACTGGTTCTATCTATTATCAAATGAATACGAACTGTCATCTGTGTAATAGTATTTTGGGTTAAAAGTTTAACAAAGAAGGTCGTTTCGAAAAATAAGAAATAGGGTAGGAGAAAGAACGGAGCCTTGCGGGTATTGCTGAATTAATCTTGAACTCGTCTGTTTAAATCCCATCTAAAACAACTCGTACAATGCGTGATTTGATTTACATCTATACTTGGCAGTTAGCCCTAAGTAGATGGTGCTCAAACCACTGTGAATGGGTGCAATTTCAGAAGCTCGAAGTAGGTCGCAGCCTTTACTCCTTGCTTAAGAGTTGGAGACTTTCCAACTCCTGTGCCAGAACGCATGAAGCTTAATAAAATTAAGGAACCCGACGGCATTCATACTCACTGGACCTGAACCATTCATTGTGTTCAATGTGAATGATCCGACCCACAAACTCTCACGAGGGCCTCAAAACCACTACCACCACGATACTTCCATACAGGGTCCAACCTCAATAAGCAGCCAGGGAACAGCTAAATGTCTAAAGAGACAAATAGCGAACTCTGCGAGCTCACTGATTCCCGTGGAAATATAGTGGATTGTCCAGGTGACTCCTACTAGCCTTTAAGGGGCCTGTGCTCCCGTTTACCCGGAATAGTAGGCTCCAAAAAGACTATCATGTGTCCCCGGGGGTAAACAACTCGTACAGTGTATTTCCTAAGAAAATTTGATAAAAATCTGGAGAAATTATCACCGACATCAACAGCAGCATGTTTTGACAGAAGTGCATCATGCCACACTGTATCAAGCGCCTTGGAAATATTTAGAGCCACCACCTTACTCTCTCTCCGAAATGATGTATGGAGTTGCACACATGGTTTTGTTGGGAAAGCCAGCTAGTCAAACGTAGAGCGCCTCCCCACGGAAGCCATACTGTCGGTTGCTAAGTAAGCTGTTCGACTCCAGGTACCTCGCAAGATGAACATTACTCATACTTTCCATGCAGAACAAGTTGCGATTGGGCAATAATTTTCAGGATTGTTTTGGCCGTTACATTACATTACATTCCAACACTTTGGAAACACACCGGCATGATACAAGATGCTGAAAAGGATTGTTAACGGATGCGCTAGCGTTGAAGAGCACTGCTTCAAAACCAGTGCTGGTAATCAATCCGGGCGAGGAGACTTGTTGACGTTGAGATCTGCTTAAAACTTTTTAACCGCTCGAGCTCGAAAGAATATCTTCGGCATAGTAACGGGTACTCTGTCGAGCTTGGGCGGTGGTTAACTACTTTCCAGCAAATAGGAATTATTTGCAAATATACCAATCAAAAGGTTAGCTTTAGCAACCGGGTCAGTGAATATTTGATCATTCTTTAAGAGAGTCGGAATTGAAGAACTAACATTATCCCTTACTCTTTTAACAAATGACCAAATATTCTTGCTACTCCTAGGAGTGGCAAGATTTGAATTAAATCATCTCTAGCAATGAGGTTAATTTTAAATTAGGCGATCATATTCTTGTGATCTTACGCCGCTGCATTATTTTCTATGGAAGACCGGGCTTACGTTAACAACCCAGAAACATCTAATCCTCTAAAAAATTAAATTCGTAGCTGCATTGACGAGTTAAGCGAAGCTTTGTTGAATGATACCCCAACATCTTTTTGAAATGCATAGCGAAAGAATGAAAGGAAAACATAATAATTTATTTGATTCGCATACACACTGTGCGTATGCTACGAGTCTTCGAGTAAGTCTTTTTTTTATACTCTATCAATTGTTTTGTCTCTGCGCTTTGTGATTTTTCTCATTACACTTTCAGTGCGTTGCTAGGCAGATGGGCATTCAACATTTCTGCTTGTTTAACATGTTGAGAGCGCAACATTTTTAGAAATCAAGAGAGTCTCTGTTGCTACTAAAACGATGAACAAATTTATGAATGAAAAAGTGTAAAGAGAGCAGCCATTTGTATTTAGTTATTCATGTCCATTTTATGTTGCCTAATTTGAGAGAATGCTAACTCAGAAGTCACGTGTGTGTGTGTGTCCCTTTTTCTTTTATTACTGATGCTTTTGTGAATGAATGACGTAGATTTAAATTTCTTTTGCGTTTACTGCGGTGCTTACATCTGTATTTTTACTATTTTTTTTCCTTGTTGTGGCCTTAAATGACGTCAAGTAAACCCATCGTTATCTTAAATACAACAACAAGTGTCAAATATTTTTTTTTGGATATTTATTAAGGAAATTCTTGTGGAAGTGTGTTGATGAAAGGAGTGAGGGCAAAAAATGTTTGGCACATATTTCGTACATAAGCGTCTATATGGTGAAATAGCAACTTATGAACTTGTTTTATATTAACTTGAAGGTGACAAATTATTTATAATGATTTACATTAACACCTTTTTAACCATGTGTATGTAGGTGCATATGGGTGAAAATAGAATATGATTGAAATAGTTAATGAAATGAATCTGAAACCTCTTTAACATTAAATAAAGATTTTGATAATTTTCTACTATTCCTTTGCCTATCACTCAATTTTTATTGTAAATAAATAATTTTCGAACATAAAATTTGAGCTACGAGCACATTCGAAATAATTAAATTTAATTAATTATCATAAATTGCAATTAATAAGAAGAGGAAAGAGTAAAATGCTGTTAAATAAAGAATTAAAATGATAACAAAAACAATTATTTATATTCTGTAGAAAATTGTTTCGTTAAAACTAATATTTTCTATTCTATTCTATTTATACTAATAACAATGTTTGAACATCTCGAAATTGCAACAAATATAAATATAAAATTAACTATAAATATAAAATTAAAGGTTTTTTCCTCATATTTAAAGGGTTTCCGTTATTTTGGGACGTTTTTTTAAAGTTCGAAATTATGTTCGAATTTTCGAAACTATGTTCGAATTTTAGAAAATTATGTAAAAAGATAAAATTTTTGTACAAACTGTCATAAGAAATATAATATTTTTTTTCACACTAATAACAATATTCGAACATCAGAAATTGCAACAAATAAAATGAGCAAATATAAAATTTAAGGTTTTTCTTCATATTTAAAGAGTTTCCGTTAATTTTGAATGTGTTTTGAATGTTCGAAATTATGTTCGAATTTTCGAAATTCGTGTACAAACACCAATTTTTTGTAAAAACTGTCATAAGAAATGTAATAGAAATACAATATATTTTTTACACTAATTACAATGTTCGAACATCTTGAAGTTGCAGCAAATGAATAATAAAATATAAATTTAAGGGTTTTCCTCATATATAAAGAGTTTCTGTTAATTTGGAAAGTTTTTTGAATATTCGAAATTATGTTCGAATTTTCAAAAATCATGTAAAAGCACCAAATTTTTGAAACAACTCTCATAAGAAATATAATATTTTTTTACACTAATAACAATGTTCGAACATTATAATTGGCAACAAATAAAATGAGCAAATATAAAATTAAAGGTTTTTCTTCATTATTAAAGAGTTTCCGTTAATTTGTAATGTTTTTTCAATGTTCGAAATTATTTTCGAATTTTCGAAAATCGTGTACAAAGATCAAAGTTTTGCTAAACTGTCATAAGAAATATAATATGTTTTTATTACACTAATAACAATGTTCGAACATCTCGAAATTGCAACAAATGAAATAAGAAAATATAAAATTAAAGGTTTTTTCTCATATTTAAAGAGTTTCTGTTAATTCGGAATGTTTTTTGAATGTTCGAAATTATGTTCGAATTTTCGAAATTAAGTTCGAATTTTCGAAAATCGTGTAAAAACACCAAATTTTTGTAGAAACACTCAGTAAAACTTTAATAAACCATAAATATTTATATTTAGAAAATATACAATAGAAAAATAACACAATAGCACAAATAACACAACAATACTTTTTCTTTTATTTTCAGGTAAGCTGAATTTCTTCCTTAAAATTTACTTTTTAAACTCTGTTAAATGACAAATGTCTGTTTCCCTGAAAGGCATTATTTTAAATACATTTTTTTTTTGGTAAGTAAGTATTCAAATGTAATTTATATGCAAATCAACTAGAAATTATTAGCACGTGCCCAACATTCAACAACTGTGTATGGCAAAGCAAAAAATCGCATTAATCTGTTAGGCGCCAATGAAAATTCGTAAAGAAAAACTTCAAAAAAAAGGAAGGAAGGAAGGAAGGGGAATAAGTGGGTTTTTATAATGACAAAATAAACAAAACGATAAAAATTAAATAATTTTGTCGTTTTTCATTTAGTTTATATTACGAGCATTATAACATCTAGTGAAGAAAACGGTGATTCCAAGAAAACAATAACTTTCACTTGATTATATCTATCTCCGTTCTTTTCACAAAATTCATTCATCAGTTATTCCCACAGAATTTGAAGCATTTTTTTCGTCAATTATTAATCCATGTCCTGGGAAAATCACAAAATCGGAAAAACAATTTGTTCTAGTGCAACGGTCTTTAGTATTTTAAATACACCCTACAAAACCTTGAAACAAAAGACCAAAAAGATGGTGGGGTATCATGGAACAAAGCTTCGCTTAACTCGTCAATGCAACCTCGAATTTCATTTTTCAGAGCATTAGATGTTTCTGGATTGTTAACGTAAGCCTGGCCTTTCGTAGAAAATAATGCAGTGGCGTAAGATCACAAGAATATGATCGCCTAATTTAAAATTAACCTCATCGCTAGAGATGATTTTATTGAAATTATTGGATTTTTGGTTATTTGTTAAAAGAGTAAGGGATAATGTTAGTTCTTCAATTCCGACTCTCTTAAAGAATGATCAAATATTCACTGACGCTGTTGCTAAAGCTAACCTTTTGTCTGGTTTATTTGCAAATAATTCCTATTTGCCGGAAAGTAGTTAACCACCGTCCAAGTTCGACAGAGTAACCGTTACTATGCCGAAGATATTCTTTCGAGCTCGAGCGGTTAAAAAGCTTTTAGCAGATCTCAACGTCAACAAGTCTCCTCGGCCGGATTGAATACCAACACTGGTTTTTAAGCAGTGCTCTTCAATGTCAGCGCGTCTGTTAGCAACCCTTTTCAGCATCTTGTATCATGCCGGTGAGTTTCCAAAGTGTTGGAAGGTTACTAATGTAACGGCCAAAACAATCCTGAAAAGTATTGCCCAATCGCAACTTGTTATGCACTTTCTAAAGTGATGGATAGTATGAGTAATGTTCATCTTGCGAGGTACCTGGAGTCAACCGACAGTATGGCTTCCGTGGGGAGGCGCTCTACGTTTGACTTGCTGGCTTTCCTATCGAAACAATGTGTGCAACTCCATACATCATTTCGGAGAGAGAGTAAGGTGGTGGTTCTAAATATTTCCAAGGCGCTTGATACAGTGTGGATGATGCACTTCTGTCAAAACATGCTGCTGTTGATGTCGTTGATAATTTCTCCAGATTTATATCGAGTTTTCTTAGGAATCACACTATACCAATTGCTACCCCCCGGGGGCACATATGTATGGTCTTTGGAGAAAGCAACAACTTAGACCTGTGCAATTGGGGGAAAAAGGGAGACCAGTCCCCTAAAGTCAGCAGGGGTACAACTGGAAACTCCACGTTATTTCCACGGGTATCAGTGACCCGCAGAGTTCCCCATATCAGTCTGTGGTTCTATGGTGGCCAGGATCATTTCGCCGTTAATGACACGCGAGGTGAATGATCCAGTCCAGTGAGCATGCTAGACATGTGTTCTGAACAGGAGTTGGAAAGTCTCTAACTCTTCAGGAAGGAGTGATAATTTGCAGCCCTGCTCTGGAATCATCGAAGTTGCAACTAGTAAGTTCTGTTGCATAGAATTATAGCTTCGGCTTCCTAGGACGAGCATGACGTTCCAAATTATGCAGTGGTTTGATCCACTATCTGAATAAGGCTTCATGGCCAGGCGCGGATGTATATCTAATCACACGTTATACCAATTGTTATAGATGGGATTTAATCAGACGAGTTTAAGATTAATTCAGCAATACCCGCAAGGCTCCGTTCTTTCTCCTACCCTATTTCTTATTTTTCTAAACGACCTTCTTTGTTAAACTTTTAACCCAAAATACTATCACACAGATGACAGTTCGTATTCATTTGATAATAGATCGAACCAGTTGGAGGTAAATTCCGATCTCACGGCGATCTTCGAATGTGGTTGTGTGAATAGAGTCGATATTAATGCCCGTAAGACGCAATGTTGCATGCTTACGCATAGATCTGTGTTCGGAAATATTGCTGCACCTGTTACTATGGGTGATATAGATATTACGGAATCGGAAGCTCTTGATGTTCTTGGCATGAAAGTTCAGTGTGATGTTTGATAGACTAAAGAAACTTTCAAGTGCCTTGGTTTTCTAAAACGGTGTAAGAGATGCGTGATAAGATTTATTTAGATCATACCTCTGTGGATGAAATGTAGCGTCATCTTTGCCCTTTAGATACGCATATCCTCCAGTCACTCCAAGTTGCAACTTCAAAAGCCCGGAGCAGGCCGCACTTCTTGCTGAAGAGTTGGAGCCTATCCAACTCCTGTTCCAAAACGCATGAAGTTTAATAAAATTTAAGAACACATCGGCAATCATGCTCACTGGATCTGGACCATTCATTTCGTTCATTGTAAATGATCCGACCTACACAACTCAAACGAGGTCCTCGAAACCACAACCACCACGATACTCCCGAAGGGTCAACCTCAATAATCAGCCAGAGAATAGCTATAAGGGTAAAAAGACAAACAGCTGAATACTGAGGCTTTACTGATTCTCGTGGAAATATAGTGGAATTGTCCAGTTGGCTCCTGCTAGCTTTGAAGGGGATTTGGCTCCCTTTTTCCCCCGTTGACACATGTAATGACGCTGAGATTCTGTCAAAACATATCAATGTGCTCCTGGTGGGAGGGGTGGGGGCTATGTGTAAACAAGCAATATTTCGTCTTGCAGGCATTAAAATCTACTCTATTCGGAGATTGCCGCGAGATCGTGATTGAGCGTATCTTTTACGTTCCGCCTTTTGGAATTCACCTCCATCTGGTTGGGTCTATTACCAAATGAATACGAACGGCAAACGGTGCTGTCATCTGCGAAAGAGTAAATAGGCATGAATGTTTGACAAACAAGGTCATTTGGAAATATAAGAAATATAAGGGTGGGAAAAGGAACGGAGTTGACAAATGTATTGACCGTGAGATTCCGTCAAAACATATCAATTTATTCCCTTAGGAGGGGGGTGGTGGGGGACGGTGTAAGAGATACTTCACTCCATCCAATCTTTGTACTATTTATACCATCTACATCCGTTCAAAGTTGGAATACAACTCTCATGTATGGGCAGCCGCTTTTCGATCGCGTACAGGAGAGGGTCAAGTGGCTCTTTGGGTACACTAGGGTATCCACGCAATGTATATTGTATTTCACTATTTTATCGTTACCACAATGGTAAGTGCTGTAACGAAATTAGTGAACTTGTTCCCGAAACTCGCAAGTATTTGCGTTTGACTCGATTTTCGTTGAGAGCGCATCCATTTGGCCAGTGAATCGCACTACGCTACTATAGGAAAAATTCATTTAGCAGAACTTTTAGACCTCCTCCGGAGGTCGTTCGAATGTCCACAAACGCTACTCCGTTTTTCGTCTTCCCCATAGCTTAATTTCCTAGTTCTGGTACAATGCATTGCAGGAGTAGGAGTCATCCATCCCCTGAGTACTGGTCCGAACTTCTCGTTCCGTTTTTCAAATAGCCAATTAACAAAAGTTGGATGCATTTCTTCAATGCAGCGCCGAATTTGTTTGTGGGTTGTTTTTTTAAGCCAAGATCTATAGGCTCTAATTGTTGTACGAGTTGAACTTTGTGAAGGTGAAAATGAAAATTCCCGCAAAGTATCTCCAATGATTCTCAACAGCTTGCTGTGTAGTGATTATGTTTGCATCGCTACGGACGGAAGGAGCTCGATTGCGAGAAAAAGTTCGAATTTTACGAAGCGGTACAATAAAATTTTCACAATTTTGATAGTAAATGTTCACAATTAAAATTCTTTGTTCAAGAGTGTAGCGTGGCACGCTATAAAATTTTCCAATTTGTTACTAAATAAATGTCAAAGAATGACAGCTCAATTCTTGATACTTCATTATTTGACAGACAAGTTACTTGCTAACCTTAAATTTGTCCATCCATTATTTTCTCTAGAATTAAGTGTCTGAAGAAAAATTCTGATAGCATGCAGATTCATTATAGCAAAGTTCGACTGTAATTCATGTCTGAAGATTAAGACTTCTTTAGAAAGATAAGCAGCAGGCAGCAGCTGATATGCGCTTCTATATATAGAAATTGCTGTAAAGGAATCTATTTGCGTCTTTCCAAAATTGTTACAACAATTCACCCACATAAAAATTTAATAAGTTTTTTTTTTTGTTTTATCGATAGTTGTTGTTGTTGGTTTTTTTTCGTTATTTTTGTGAATGTAAAAGAAAGAAATATTTTAGCTGGTTCATTTGTTCAAACGTATGAAACGTATGAATTATTTTAAAGATGTTTGTGTTGTTTCATGGATCTATGCACTCGATATAGTCGTACTCTACAAGGTTTTTCAAAAGATGCTGGTAGATGTAATCCTGTGGTTTACGTAGTGGTTATGGGTTACGTAGTAATGTCCGATTAGAACGATGTTTATTTCATCAATAGATAGCATTTTGATTTAAGACAATGGTTAAGCAATCAATGTTGAGTTAGTACGTACGTTACTTGGGGCATAACGTAATGCGTTATATTTCATTCTGAGTCTAAAGGTGTCAGACCGTGTCCAAATGTTTTATGTAGAAGAATTTTGTCCTAAATAATTGGAATGTCAGTTAAAATTTTGGATTATCGTACAAGTGAATGAAAATAACCCTGTTAAAATAAATATGACGTAAATATAACGTATATTTTTTTTGCCCATACGAATCGAATTCTATTTTCTTGTTTTTCTTTTTGTTTTTCTTTTAACAATTGTCTTTGCTGTGAAAAACTAACATTGCAAAGGATGCCCTAAAATTAATGAACATTTTTGTACTCTCAAAATAAAACAGAGTGTATTTCATTACGTTATTACATTATTACTTCATTGATTTAAATACGCTTTTAGAAATAAATCTGAAAGTAACAGAGTTTTTGCTCTAAGTTTCAGCTTTTCAGACCTTTAAAACGTAATGGGGTGCTAAATTAGAACGTAATGAAGATTTTTTATAAATGTGTAATTACGTCTGATTGATTAGTTATTATTACGTCACAATGGAGGCAGACATAATATGTTTTTGGAAATAAATCTGAAAATAGCAGAGCTTAAATTTTAAGTTTCAGCTTTTCAGCTCTTTAAAACGTAATGGGTTGCCAAATTAGAACGTAATGAAATGTGCAATTACGTCTGATTGATTAGTTACTATTACGTCGACGTGTGGGCGGACAAAATATGTTTTTGGAAATAAATCTGAAAACAACAGGAGCTAAATTTTGAGTTTCAGCTTCTCAGACCTTTTAAACGTAATGGAATGACGTAATGGTGATTTTTTCTAAGTGTCTAATTACGATGTTTTTGATCCGTTGATTGGTTATTATTACGTCACAGTGGGAGCACTTCTAGCTTTTCAGACCTTTTAAACGTAATGGAGTGCTAAATTAGGACGTAATGAAGATTTTTTATAAATGTAAAATTACGTTATTTTTGGCTTGTTGATTGGTTAGTATGAGGGGCAGACATAATATGTTTTCGGAAATAAATCTGAAAATAGCAGAGGTAAAATTTTTAGTTTCAGCTTTTCAGACCTTAAAGACGTAATGGGGTGCTACATTGGGAGGTAATGGAGATTTTTTCTAAATTTGTCATTACGTTTTTTTGGGTTGGTTGATTGGTTATTATTATGTCACAGGGGGCAGACATAGCATGTTTTTCGATCTGAATATAGCAGAGGTAAAATTTTTGATTTCAGCTTTAAAACGTAATGGGGTTCTAAATTAGTACGCAATGGTGATATACGTTTTTTGAATTTATGTTTTTTTTTTTTTTTTTTTTTTTGGTGTTTCATTAGATATCAGTTTTTATAAAATGAAAAACCTTGAAAACTCCTTAAAAATTAAGTATTAAACGTAACGTAAGACAACCGGAAATTCTAAGTTCTGGGATTATTGCTATTTGAATTGGGATTTGTGTTGAAAATTTTTTTAAAAATTTTTTTCTAGAGAACACTTTATTGCGCCCTTAAATATTTTTTGTTCATTAGAAAATAAATATTTTCAGAAAAAAATTTAGTGTTTTTCAGACCTTAAATATTTAGGAATTTTGTAACACCCTTTACAAGTACATATATGACAAGCAAGCAAAAATTAAAAAATAAAAAAAATAAAGAGGTGGGTGTTTGCTTTCTAAAAATAGCAGTTCAGTTTTTTTTTTACCCCAAACAACAACTTTGTCGTTGCCTTTCAACAGGTTTAATTTATAACGCCAACGCAATGGGATGTTGTTACGGAGTTGATAAAGAACTTCTCTTTTTTTTCATACTTTGAACTTTGAGTGAGTTTTTTTTTGTCTTCTTTTTTTAATTATTTTTGATCTTTACTGTTCTTGTGGCCGAGGTTAAGGGTTTATGTTTGCGTTTCTATTTCACTGCATTTAAAACATTGTTGTTATCCATCCATAGTGCAAAGAGACAGACACACACCCTCCACACTTTTTTTCTTTAGGTTTTTGTATGATAATTATTTTTTTGTTCACTAACCTTTTTACTTTTAAATTATTCACTGTATTGTTGTCACCACTACAATCACATTTTTACTGTGGTCCATCACTGTTTCAAAATGAATATTCAATTAATATTTTTAACTCCCTGCTACTCACAGCACTTTAGCAGAAAAATTTATAACTTTATTTTGGGATATCAAATCGACACTGCAGGCAATCCCCATCCTGTTAAAGCGTGTATTTTATAGAGGTATAGAACTTTGAATGAAGCTTTTTTTAATTGAAATGATATTTACTTTCTTTGAAGGATAATCTTGTGGCTTCTTATTTAAAGGATGTTTTTATAGAGGTGTAAAACTTTGATAGGAAATAAAACTAAGAGCAATAAAACTTTAAAGTATGACATATGACCGCCACGACTGGCTCGGAAGTATTTCTATCTGGAGGTCAAATTTTCGCTGACTCTTTCCAACATTTGTGTCGGTATATCAGCAATAACGCGGCAAAGGTTGTTCTTCAGATGATTAATTATTTCAGGCTTGTCGGCATAAACTTACGAATTCACATATCCCCATGGGTAATAGGCTACCGACTTTTAATCACACAATCTTGGTAATCAAATCTCGAGTCGTAGGATTTGTAAATTATGCGGCTACCAAACGTTTCCTTTAATAAATTAATTTAATGTTTTTTTTTTTTTTCTTTTATAAAGAGAAGTAGCACTTCAGGCAACAATGCCTACTTAGTCAAGTACCGTGCTGCCTTCTTTAGGAAAGGGATAGAGAAGAGATGAAACAGGTGGTGAAAGTAGAAGGATAGTCGGAAATTAACTGCCGCATATAAGACAACACAGCGACCAGTGACTATGCCTTCATCGCTGAGCAGGCCCACCGACAGCCAATTTTTATTTTTTTGTAGTGAAAAAAACCAAGGTCTTTATTGGGAATTGAACCCACAACCCTCATACTGACCCTATACTACCTACTAGCCTACAGGCTCACCTAATGTTGCACCGTCTTGTTGCACCTCGTGGCTGTTCAATTGATGAAGAAAAAAAAAATCGGTAATCATGGCTCTTTAGAGGTTAGTAACGATCGGAGCAGCATTGTTTTTAAAGATAAACTGACAAATAATTCTACCAGCCCATAAAGTACACCGAAAGTACATCCGCGCCTGGCCATGAAGTCTTAATCAGATGGTGGATCAAACCACTGCATAATTTGGAACGTCATGCTCTTCCTAGGAAGCCGAAGCTATAATTCTATGCAACAGAACTTTCTAGTTGCAACTTCGATGATTCCAGAGCAGGGCTGCAAATCATCACTCCTTGCTTAAGAGTTGGAGACTTTCCAACTCCTGTCCAGAACACATGACTAGCATGCTCACTGGATCCGAAACATTCACCAGTAGGTGTGATTAAAGGCGAGATGATCCTGGCCCTCAAATCAAATTCATGCGAGGGCCGCAAAACCACAACCACCACGATACTCCCATATAGAGAGAAATAACGAACTCTGCGGGTCACTGATTCCCGTGGAAATAAAGTGGAGTTTCCAGTTGTACCCCTGCTGACTTCAGGGGACTGGGCTCCCTTTTTCCCTCAGTTGCACAGGTCTAAGTTGTTGCTTTCTCCAAAGACCATATATATGTGCCCCCAATTTCTGTGAGTGATGCCAGATGGATTTATTCATGTCTTTCTCTATGCTATTCTCAGCAGCAGCAATGACTTCTTTTTTTAGGCACCTTACAACGTCTCTGTAAATGCGTATTGCCATTAGGATATGTGTGATGCAAAAACGTTCCATAGTTAAATGAATGAATTGCTCTGATGGAATTGCTTGGATGGGCCTTACGCATTTTCAAGATAAACTTGCACAATTTGGAAGCGTCTTTCGGGCGTTGGTCTATTCATGTTGAAATGCTAAACTAAACCAAACCCTGAATCACATTCAAAGTGTTGTCAGCTTAAAGTTCTACATCCAACTTGACTTGACGCCATCTGTTGTCAAGTCAAGTTGGCTGTTATTGTTTATTTTTCTATTCAGTTAAAAATCGATTTGATTGTCTCACACTGGGAAATATGAATAAATTTGAATACAAAAATACTTTGTTTGGTTGAGAGCGGAAGAGAATATTTAGGTGAGTTAAAGCCATTTATTCCTTCAATATTGTGTTATAAATTAGGGATCGATCAGATTACTAATGGCTGTGTGCTAAGGAAATTTTGGACGCGCTAAAGCATTTGAAGATTGACTACAGTCTTATAAATTTTTATTTAAAGCGTTTTATATTTGGATCCGCCACTTAAGTTAAGTATAAAAATAAATTTCTTTATTCCGCTGCTATTATTTTTATAACACCAGCTTGTTGTTGTTAAAACTAATTATTATGTTTTACGTCTTCTCTATATTCTTTATGTTCTGTTTAATATTTGCAACAAATATTGCCACAAAATATTAGAACATATCAAGGATGTTATTTTTGTGGCGCCTCAGAGTTAAAGTAAGAAGAAAATGAGATGGCAAAAAAAAAAAAAAATAAATAAAATCACAATATTTAAAAATTAAGAGCAGTGGTTGGCATTCTTTGCTATCAGATGCCGAAGAAACTCCACGAAGAGCTTACACACGCACATATATTTATATACACAACAGTTTTATTAAGTAGAAAACTTTATGGAATTATAATCCTAAATTACAGTTTCATATCATGTCCTCTACTCTTTGTATTTCTGTGTAACACTTTCTCATTATGCCCGTCACTGGCCGCAAAAAAAAATATTCTTAAGAAACTGAGTTTTCCAACCATTAATTACAATCAACAGCCAACTCATCAGCATCAATATGGTTTAGACAGTCACAGGCCAGCCATCTATCCATGCAACCAACCAAGTACTCTTTCATTTATTTAAGCATTCATCCATCCATGTATTTAAATTTATCCTGTGGTTTTGGTTACACAATTACTCTTACGCTCATGGATTTTTCTCTTTCCCCCTCTCTACCTCCCTCTCTCTGTCTCTCTATTTTGCTATCTTTGAGTCTGTTACTCTTATAAATTTCATATTTCCATTTGTATCATCCACCATATGCTTGGTTAATATGTTCGGCGTCATTTTGATTTATATTTTTTGTTTTGTGTTTTGTTGTTGTTGTCTATTGCGTATGTTTATGTTGACATACAAAAAGGAATAGGAAACCCTGGGTTAACAATTTAAGTTTCTGTTTAATGATTTCTTCAATATTTCAAACTGAATTTATTTAAGTGATTGCGATACACATCCCCATGGGTAATAGGCTACCCCGACGTTTAATCACACAATCTTGGTGGCCAGTTCTCGTGGCGGAGACATGCAGCTATGCGGCTACCAAACGTTTCCCTCAATAAATTAATTGTGGCACAAATTGTGTAACATGTTCCCACCGTCTTGTTGCACCTCGTGGTTGTTCAATTGCTGAAGAAGAAAAAATCGGTAATCATGGCTTTTTAGAGATCAGTAACGATCTGAGTATCATCGTTTTTAAAGAAAAACTGACAAATGTTTCCACCAGCCCATAAGGTACACCAAAAGAGTCACTTTTTCTGGAAACACTAACAGTGTCGCAATATACTTTTGAGGATTATCATCACTCCAAATGCGCCAGATTTGCGAAATGATGTGTATCCATTCAGACAAAAGTGAGTTTCTTCGCTAAATAAAATTAGCTTATGAAAATCGGGGGTCAACATGCGTGATAAGATCTACGTCGGTACTTAGCACTTGTTGTACTTGTTGAAAACACAGCTCCTGCACCTCGTGTTTGTTCAATTAAATGAAGAAAAAAGTCGGTAATCATGGCTCTTTGGAGATCTGTAACGATCTGGGCAACATCGTTTATGCTCGTATATTAAAGAATAACATTCTCTAATAACTAAAAAGCCTTTAAGCTCGGCTTTAAAATGGGATAGATATCATAAGACCCTAAATGCCAGAAGTTGTTCAGCTTCGTCAGCTTCGAGATGAATTAGACTAATAAATTAGCAAAAGCCGAATTTGATGCAGTTTTTAATTATGCTGCAAGCAGCTAACCTCTACAAACGACATTCTTTCTTCACGGATGGAAGTACATAATTCTGACAGTATGCTGAATCCCCAAGATATAAAAATATATAATTTCTTTATTGCAACTTCAGATTATGTTAGCACTGCATTTTACATAAAATATTAAAATATGTCAAAAGACCTTCGACAGCCTCTCCTAAGGTGCTCCTGTAGGCTAGTGGGTAGTGTACTAGCTTGTCAGTATGGGGGTTGTGGGTTCGATTCCCAACGAAGACCTTGATTTTTTTCACTACAAAAATAAAAATTGACTGTCGGTGGGGCTGCTCAGCGATGAAGGCATAGTCAATGGTCGCTGTTCTGCCTTTATACGGCAGTTAATTTCCATAGCTATCCTTCTACTTTCATCACCTGTTTCATCTCTTCTCCATCCCTTTCCCTTTCCTAAAGAATGTAGCACGGTACTTAACTAAATAGGCCTTGTTGCCTGAAGTGCTACTTGTCTTTAAAAAAAAAACCAAGTGTATTATTGCTTTCACATGAAATAGCCCAACTCCAAAGAATAGTTGAGCTAATTGAGTTGATTGATTGAGTTTTAGCAATCAAAAAAATATTGTCACCGTTCGAATGGTATTTTTGGTTTATTTGATAACAACAACATAGTTAAATGTACCCATAATTATGTTAAATAAATAACTATACTATTAGTAAATATTACCATAATATAATAAACAATGATGCGATAGCATTAAACCATGAAAGTAAGAAAACAGAAGATTTAAAATTATAAATATGGCAGGGGAATGTTCTATATTCTCTTATTCTTAAAATTAAATTGATTAAATGAGAATTTTAAAGCATAGTCCCACAAAAATGCAAGATGTTATTTCCAATCAAAGAACTTTTCTAAAAAATATTTTAATACTTTTTATTATTATAGAAAAATCGATGGCAATAATAATGTGTAGAATAATAATTGGCTGCCACAGCTTCGGCGGCGTACCTCTATCCCATAACCCTAACACATAATTGAGGTTTAAATATCGTTAATATGGCGATTTATATCAGTCTTTAGCAAGAACAATCTTGACGTACAAAGAATCAAAGCCAACAAACAGCGTAGCCAATTAATATTGCGATAAGACGGTTATTCAATTTCTCTCTTTAAAAAGCCATTGGTGGCAGATGGCACCATTCTGTTGGAACCACAAATAACCTGAATTTATAGTCATAAAAAGTTAGTTATCATCTTGCGATAGGGAACACCATTCATTCACCGTAACTACGTGGCCGGCTCTCATTTTAGAAAAGGTATGACACAGTGACCCTGCCAGTCCATAAATCTCACCGAACAGTCACTATTTTTTTGTGAATGCAGAAGGCTTTTCAACAAATCATTCCAGGAATCTCATTTCAATTCTGCTTTTTAGCGATTCCACTGAGATGAAAGCGTGTCTCGTTTGATTTTCTTCATTTAAATGGTCAATAGTCTTCTTGATTCAATTAAAGCTTGTAAACGTGTAAATTCAAATCTTTATTCACAATTCGCTTCAGTGACGTTTGTAAGAGAAAATAATTGTTGGGCACGACGGCGGCTCTTCACGCTATCGCGGGCAATATCAGTGCAACTGGGGGAAAAAAAGGGAGCCCAGTCCCCTGAAGTCAGCAGGGGTACAACCGGAAACTCCACTTTATTTCCACGGGAATCAGTGACCCGCAGAGTTCGTTATTTCTCTCTTTAGACATTTAACTGTTCTCTGACTGATTATTAAGGTTGGCCCTTTATGGGAGTATCGTGGTGGTTGTGATTTCGCGGCCCCATATCAGTCGATGTATTGTTTTTTTTTGGATTGGCAACACTTTACCGCCAAAATGGCGCAAAATTTAAATCTTGAAGTTCATGATAAATCGGAGAAGAAACCAAGATGCGTTAAATCAGAGCATCATTTCAAGTGCATCATTTGCATGAACTGCGTAAATCTTTTGGCTGGCATCTTGCTGTGAACAGCACTAAAATTCCCATAGAACTTGAAGTGATATCACCCAAAATTTTGTCCTTTAACTTTTATGGAACTCTTTTTCACAAATAAAATTTTGCTGTTTAATTGATTTTGAAAAGAATTGAGTTTAATTTTAGCGCAGCTCAACTCAAATATTTTTTTTGTTTTAATTTTTGCTATTATGAGGGTGATAACGATGATGATGATGATAACGACGCCATTAACACGGCAGGATGGATATTAATTGATATGTTGGCGTCGTAATTTATTCTTTCATCGACTGACGTTTTATTTTTTTTTTTTTTTGCCTTGTTGTTGTTGTATGATTTGCACTATTTGCAAATAAAATATTATAATCGAAACATTAGATGAATGAATTAATGAATAAATGAATGAATGAGCGAAATAGACGGTAGCATGGATATATCTAAAGGGTGTTGCTTTATAGAGGTATACAACTTTGAGGATAAATAAAACAAAGATAAATTTTTTAAATTGACATGAAATTTACTTCAGTCGAAAGATAATCTGTTGGCAGTTGAACTAAATAGCGTAGAACCGCCATGGCTAGCTCTCGAACGCGGGCTGATCTGGAAGAGCATTTTCGTTGACATTTTCCACGCATTGTGGCCATATATCAATAATAATGCGCCGAATGTTGTCGTCCAAGTGTTCAATCGATTCAGGTTTAGTGACTTAGGCTAGTGGTTTCACGTATCTTCCGCATAAAATATTGTAGCGCTGTTAAATCGTATGATCGTGGAGGCCAATTCGCGGTGCCAAACATGAAACTATGCGATTATCGAGAGTTTTTTTAATAAATCAGTTGTGGCATGTTGCGCCATCTTGTGACATGCTGCGCTATCTTGTTGAAAATACAGCCCTGTTTTTCATAAACGAAAAAGTTAGTAATAACAACTCCAAAGCTGTCACCATTAGCCGTTCTAAGGCAGTTTTCTACTCAGCATCGTTAATATAAAAAAAGTATGGACCAATGATTCCACCATATCATTAACAAACAATCAGTTTGGATGTTACATAAACTGGCGAAATCATCATCATCACTACTTACGGCAGTTTTATTTATTGACGTTTTCCATTCCAATAAAAGCGAAAACGAAATCAACGGCAGCTTTATTTAAGGCCGTTTCAGTGAATCTATTCCTTTGCAAATAATCGTTTGGCGTCAATTCTTGCACACAAACCAAGATCTTTCCGCAAAATCATCCATAAAATAAATGGACCATATCCAATCCCTGAGCACGAAGGCCGATAGACTTAATCGGGTTTTCCTTTACGCTATACCCTACAGCAGCAATGACTGTACGTACTGTACGACGTTACTGTGGATACGTATTATCATCTCTCCGAAGGCCCATTGATATGTTTTGACGAAATCTCACCGTCTTCGGGTGGCAAAAGAGAGCCCTTTAGGTGCCCCTGTAGGCTAGTAGGTAGTGTAGGCTAGCTTATAAGACTGGGGTTTGTGGGTTCAATTCCCAACAAAGACCTTGGTTTTTTTTCACTACAAAAAAAAAAAAAATTGGCTGTCGGTGGAGCTGCTCAGTGATGAAGGCATAGTCACTGGTCACAGTTAATTTCCGTAACTATCCTTCTACTTTCGCCACCTGTCACATTTCTTCTTTATCCCTTTCCTAAAGAAGGTAGCACGGTACATGACTAAATAGGCATTGTTGCCTGAATAGCCACTTTTCTTTAACAAAAAAAAAAAAAAAAAAATAAACGGAGTATCGTGGTGGTTGTGGTTTCGAGGTTCTCGTTTTAGTGGTGTGGGTCGGATCATTTATAATAAACACAATGAATGGTCCAGATCCAGTGAGCATGAATGCCGTTGTGTTCTTAAATTTTATTAAGCTTTATGCGTTTTAGATCAGGAGTTGGAGAGTCTGTAACTCTTTAGCAAGGAGTGAAGGCTGCGGCCTGCTTTGAGCTCTTGAAGTTGCAACAAGGTGTGATGGGAGCATATACGCATCTGAAGGTTTCCTAGGTCAGGGATTACGCTACATTTCATGCACAGTGATATGATTCACCATCAGGTTATGGCTGATACAGTTAGTTACTGATATAAATCCTATCACGCAAGTGTACTATCATTTGGAGTAAACGTGGTGCAAAAACTTTGCTCTGATAGATGATCATGTTCATTGTAAAGTGAATGTAACGCGTGATATCTATTTCGGGAAGTATGATTTTCAAAATAAATTTACAAAATTTGGAAGCATCAATTTATTCACTTGACAGCTGACAAAATAGCTGTCAGTTAAAAAGTGTTGCCAACTCAAAGTTGTTTAACTCCATAAAAACACCCTACATATGACATTCCGTATAAAGAATACAAAACGATTGCAGAAACTGAATGTGCTTTTACTTGCTGTCATGTGAGTTGCTTGTATCTGCCACATTCATAGAGATGGCTAAAGTTTATGGTGTAAAGAAGCTGGGGACGGCATCTATAGTTTTATACCTCTATAAACAAACACCTGATATTTGTGTTTACTACAAGAAAATATTAAACGTGTGTGGGTTGTTTAAACTTTGAATGTGATTATGACGCAATATACTTCATAAAGGATCCGCTTTCCCCTCGCCCGCCCTGCAGAGAGTCGTTAAGAATAACGGTATTCCTTAATATGATTCTCTGACAAACAATTGAAAAATGAAACCCCAATTGAAATGACTTGTCGAAGAACGCAAGCAAAAAATTAAAATTTGGAATAAGGCAAAGCAAGCGGTGGAAAAAGCCCACATAAATCATGGATTATTGCCAATCAAATGAAATTCAATATTATTTTGTTTTTTTTTTTTGCAGCAGCATTTTTTGTTTTTCTTAAAGTTTTCTCATTTAATGAGTTTCGAGTAGAATTTTTCATTGAACAATATTTAATTTTTAGTATTCGTTATTCGGTAGTTTGTTGCTAAAAAGTTAATTTTTTATTTAAGATATTATTTTCCTTTGAGTTTTGTTTGTTATTAAAGTTAAACCTTCCAACAAAAGCTTCAAAATTATTGGTGTAACTTTCAAAAAATTGTAGCTGCAGCGAACAAAGAATTTTAAGTTTTTCCACTACATTATCAAATTGGTTCATGGCAATTCATGTTAAAACAGACCTGTATGTTTTTATACTTTTATATAAAATAAAATAAAACAAAATAAAAAAAATAAAATATAATAAAAAAAAGAATAGAAAACAGCACCACGGCACAAATCAAACTGACTGTGTTACCACTTCAATTTTTTATGATAGAATTCTTTATTTCTATTTGAATTTTTCGCTTAAATGCTGCGTGCCATTGTAAAATAATTTATTTATTTAGTTGCGATTACAAAATAGTGATTTTTTTTTTTATTTCGAATCAGTTCTAGGGAAGAATTGCCAAAATATTATAAACTATTTCACACTGATTAAATAAATATCAAAATTCCACAATATTGAAACTTCTCGAAAGTAAATTAACGATTCGAATGAGTAACGAATTTAAGTCAAATTGTAAGGTTAGGTTTATCACATTCCAGTTCAAGCCTTAAGTGAATTATTGCCTTAACAGCAAAGCATAAATTTTTTTTATCAAATGGGGTACTCCATACTACTTCGGCTTGTACTACAGAAAGACAGTTGAGTTTGTCAAATTCCAATTTTAAATTATTAATTTTCATTATTTAAATAGCGAGTGTCTTAGCTGAATTATTGCATTATCAAATGGGGTACTCCATACTACTTTGGCTTGGAAAAAAAAGAAAACCCTAAAAATTTCTAGCCACCATTAATACACAATTTCTTAACGTCATAATTCTGCCTGCAGGTGGCTCTGTATTTTAGTCTAATTGTACTAGAGATAAACAGTTTGACTTCTTGTCACATTCCAGTTCTAAATTAATTTTATTATTTATTTATTTTTTTTTTTATTAATTTTCATTATTTATATATCAAGACAAGCCTTCCCCTCGCAGGCACATTGATATGTTTTGACAGAAAGCCACCGTCATTACATGTGGCTTTAGCGGTAAAAAGGAGCCCCCAGTCCTCTTCAAGGCTAGCAGGAGCCAACTAGACAATCCTCTATATTTCCACGGGAATCAGTAAAGCCCCAGAAATCAGCTATTGTTCTCTTTAGCCTTTTAGCTGTTCTCGGCCCTTCGGGAGTATCGTAGGGGTTGTGGTTTCCAGGCCCTCGTTTGAGTTGTGTGGGTCAGATCATTCACAATAACTGGTCCACATTCAGTGAACATGAATGCCATCGTGTTCTTAAATTATATTAAGCTTCATGCGTTCTGGACCAGGAGTTGGGTAGTCACCAACTCTTCAGTACGGAGTGGGGGCGTTGGCCTGTCCCGAGCTCTTGAAGTTGCAACTAGAAGTGACTGGAGGATATACGTATCCGAAGGCCTTCTAAGGTAAGAATGACACTATATTTCATCCACATTTCCTCCCGGGGCACATGATAGTCTTTTTGGAGCCTACTATTCCATCTAGACTGGTGTCTTGCGGGGTAAACGGGAGCCCAGACCTCTTAAAGGCTAGTAGGAGTCATCTGGACAATCCACTATATTTCCACGGGAATCAGTTGCCCGCAGAGTTCCGCTATTTGTCTCTTTAGGCCTTTAGCTGTTCTCTGGCTGATTAATTGAGGTTGGCCCTTTTGGGAGTATCGTGGTGGCTGTGTGTTTCG
Source organism: Trichopoda pennipes (assembly GCA_030448955.1). Taxonomy (NCBI): domain Eukaryota; kingdom Metazoa; phylum Arthropoda; class Insecta; order Diptera; family Tachinidae; genus Trichopoda; species Trichopoda pennipes. Next base: position 8,551,981 of record JASKUP010000064.1, read on the forward strand.
AGGCCCTCGTGAGAGTTCGTGGGTCGGATCATTCACAATGAACACAATTAATGGTTCAGGTCCAGTTAGTATGAATGCCGTCGTGTTCTTAATTATATTAAGCTTCATGCGTTTTTGACCAGTTGGATAGTCTCCAACTCCTTAGCAAGGAGTGCAGACTGCGGTCTACTTCGGGCTATAGAAATTGCAACTTGGAGTGGGTGGAGGATATACGTATCCGAAGGCCTTCTAGGGCGAGGATGGCGCTACATACCATCCACAGTGGTATGACCACCATCTGGTTGGCGCTTACTGCCAGGTACAGATGTAACTCAAATCACCTAATTTCAACCGCAGCCCCCCCCCTCCCCCCGAGGGGTGCATATTGATCGGCTGTAACCATCTAGACTTGTACTGCTGGGCGTATAAGGGAGGCCAGTCCCTTGAAGACAAGCAAGATGTCAACTGGAAGCTCCACGTTATTTCCACGGGTTATCGGTAAAGCCCCAGAGTTCCGCTAATTGTCTCTTTAGACTTTTAGCTTTTCTCTGATTGATTATTGAGGTTGGCCCTTCGGGACCATCGTGGTGGTTGTGGTTTTGCTCCCCCGCATGAATTGATTTAGTGGGCCAGGATCATGTCGCCTTTAATAACACCAACGGGTGAATGATCCGGATCCAGTGAGCATGCTAGTCATGTGTTCTGGACTAGGAGTTGGAAAGTCTCTGCAAGGAGTAGTGGTTTGCAACCCTGTTTTGCAACCGCTGAAATTGCAACTAGGAAAGACCTGTTGCTAGAATTAGTCCTTGGCTTCTTAGGGCGTAAATGACGTTACTTTTCATTCCCAGTGGTGCGACCACCATCAGATTAGGGCTTACTGCCAGGCGCAGATGTAAATCTTATTATGTAATTTCATCCACAGTGGTATGATCCATTATGTGGTTATGGCTTACACAGCTAGGTACAGATGTAAATCTTATCACGTATATCAAGACAAGTCTTAACTGTGTTATTGCCTTAACAGCAAAGTATAATTTTTTTGTATCAAATGGGGTATTCCATACTGCGATAAAAAAAAAGAAATCCCTAACAATTTCTAGTCACATGATTTTACAACGTCATTATTCTGCCTGCAGATGGCTCTATATTTGTTTGGTTTACCCACGTTTCTCTTCTGTTAGTTCTCTGATTATATATGGTTCATGGCAGGTTTTAATTGCCGCTCTCTATTGGGTTTTTTTCATGATGACGTTTTTAGGAAGCGACATACTTTAATGTTGCTTAGTTGTTACGCTTACCGTGCCTACTTATATGACAAATTACAATTCCAAAACATGCCAAGTTAAAATGTTAACGACCCGTTGTAATAAAAAGCAACTTATGAAATGGTTTTCTTCTAAAGAGGGATTAAAAAAATTTCTTGGAATAGAAACAGCAATATTTTCAAAAGCTCATCTCTGAACAGACTTTAACGACTTCACTGCTAAGCACACAGGTTAGCTATTGTCCGGCTGATGGAAAATGTTTTACATGCAGACAATGTCAGGATTTCAATGTAACGTTTTTTATTATACCAACGAAACTTTTCATTATATTAATGAAATTGTTCATTATTACAATTAATTTTTACATTGTTTTTATGAAATTAATATTCATACATCACAGCAGTAGAAATTAATTATTTGAGTGTGACAAGGTTTTCTTTCAATTCGACTTAGGAATAGCCAATTGTGACCCATAAAGCCTGCTCAGTTAGAATAACATTCACATCATCTTTAATAGCTTTAAAGATCACCTTAGGTGTGACTCATTTCCATGAAGGGAAATATGCCGAAAACAAAATCTGAAGGTGTTAGTCTGTAAGAATAAATTAAGAGTTCGATAGATAAGCGTCTGTTCGGTCAATAGTTAAAATTTTTCAGACTAGTAACATGAAAGCTGCTAATTAAGATTAAATCACGTGGTGTGGGTATCCAAACTTCGTAGCAAAAGCTTTGCTAGCGGTTCAAAAATTTTAGCGCATTGATGCACTTATTATTTCATGCAGTGACATGTTGCAAGCCTTTGCGCTGAGGCATATGACTGAAATACATATGCACTTCATTGGGAGACGGAGTTATATATCGGGTAACTTTCATAGAGGTATATAACTTTGAAATGGAGTAATACAAAGGTGAATATACCAAATTGAAATTGACTTTCTGGTCTTAAAATTTAAATATGGCGGCATATAACCACCACAGCTTGCTCCAACTTTGGAAGATCTTTTCCAACATGTGTGGCCGGTATATCGACAATAACGCGGTAAATGTTGTCCTCCAAGTGTTTTTAATCATTTCGGACTTGTTCGCGTAGAGTAGCGACTTTGCGTGTCTCCGTAGAAAAAAGTTTAGCCGCGTTAAATCGTACGGTATTGGAGGACACTATACGGCTCCGAAACTTGCAATTAAACGGTTACCAAACGTATTCTTCCATAAATCAATTGAGGCACGAGCTGTTGATATGACTTGCTGATACCACAGCTACTGCTCGTTATGATTGTTAGATCGGTGAACGAAAAAGTTAGTTATCAGTTCTCTATAACGGTCACCATTAACTGTAATCTGTAACCAGCAATGTTATTAAAGAACTACGGATCAATAAATCCATCAATCTATAAAGCACAACAAACAGTTAAGTTTTTCTAGATGTAACGGTGTCTTAGCATACATTTGAGGATTATTATCACTCCAAATGCGGCAGGTTTGCTTGTTAACGTAACCATTCGAACAAGGGTGAGCTTTATCGCTAAACAAAAGTCGCCTAAGAAGACAGACCACAATCCAGTTTGTACAATTTTGTAGCGCTAATTAAGGCGTCAGTCTATGCATGTTGAATTGCCAAACCAAACTTAGGTGCCCCTGAAGGCTGGTAGGTAGTGCACTAGCTTATCAGTCTGAGGGTTGTGGGTTCGATTCCCGACAAAAATTTAAAATTGACTATCGGTGGGTCTGCTCAGTGATGAAGGCATGGTCACTGGTCGCTGTGCTGTCTTATTTCCGATAACATAGGTCTTCTAGAAATTAAAGTTGTCCCGGTAGGCTGGTAGGTCCTGTACTTAGCCTATCAATCTAGGGATGGTTGTTTTCACTACACAAATCTGAGCTTGAAGGCTATGTAACAATCCTTCTATCTTCACCACCTATCTCTTATCTCTTCTTTATTCTTTTCCTAAAGATTATAGCACGGTTGTGAATAAATAGGCTGTGAAGTGCTATTTCTCCTTAAAAAAAATTACTTGACAGGTGGCAAAATAGATGCCATTTGAAAAGGTATTGCCAACTCTATAAAAAAACATCCAAAATAAATCAAATTTGTATAATTTTCTACCAAGTAAAGCATAGCGCATCATCATTTTAACTTGATTGAGGATTCACTTCTATGGCGCAGTTCTTGTGATCAGTGAATGCATCCTTTAAGCTTTGTAAAAAACTGAAATATCTAAATCAATCATATAGTTGACAGGCGAAACTTAAAGCCTTGCTAGTGACCAGGGTGACAGTGCAAAAGAGGTGCAAATTAGAAAACCTTTTGTTGTGCCCTCTTTATCATTGCCTCCTTTACTCTTTATTCGCTATACTTCCCCTGATTTTTATGTTTAATAAATCTCTGCATGCATTCATTTTAGTTTTCATGTTTCGTCTCTTTGGTATCCTAAAATTACATTTAGTTGTTGCTGTTGTTGTTGTTGTCGTTGTTGTCTGTTGCAATATCATATTAAATGTAAAAAGAAAAAAAAAACAAATCTTTAAAACTAGTACTTTTTGCGGCAGCTACTCGCTTTAACAAGTTTTATTTTCGTGTTGTTTTTGTTTTAAGTTGTCTCAAAAATGCCATTCTAAATAATTTTTATTTGATTTGCATTTGAAGTAAATCCGTTTCTTACTTCTTTTTTTATGTTTAAGACGCGATGCCCTTGAAGGTGGTTGATCGTATGTTATGTTTTTTAAGTGTTGTTTAATGCAAGTTGTCAAAAAAATTACATATTTAACGATAGAACATGCCGTACATACATATTAAACCAAGTTGGCCAACGGTGTGCATTGCTTTGCTTTGCTACCCACATCATCATTCAATTAAATTTAAAAATGCTTAAACTAAACTTAAGGCTACAGATCCCCTAATAAAGGATAAATTTTAATTACTGTGTATTCTTTATTTAAATTACTGTGCTGACGGGGTATCCCTGTTCTTACTCTGTTTCATTTAGTTTTTATTGCACTACGCACTTTCTTATTTAAGAAAGTTCCACGTAGTCTTAAGAGTAACTATTTCTGTTGTTTCGATAACGATGTGGTGGTTACAGTAACCTCCTTTGTATTTTCCGAAACAGTTGCACTTAAACTCACTCTCTCTCCCGCTCTTCTTTTCTTCACTTTTACTGTTCTTCGGATAATGATTACTATGTATGGTAATATGACAACTCAACCAATCTAGTTTAGGGTGAAGTCCAGCCTGTAGTTTCTAGCCTGTTGTTTTGTAGCCTGAAGTTAGTAACCTGAAGTTTCCAGCTTGGAGTTCTTAGCCTGTGGTTTATAGCCTGCAGTTTTGAGCCTGCAGTTTATAGCCTGCAGTTTTTAGCCTGCAGTTTATAGCCTGCAGTTTGTAGCCTGAAATTAGTAGTCTGCAGTACGTAGCCTGTAGTTTCCAGCTTGGAGTTTTCAGCCTGTAGTTTGTAGCCTGTTCATTTTAGTCTGCAGTTTCCCGCTTGGAGTTTTTAGCCTGCAGTTTGTAGCAACTAGGATAGACCTGTCGCTAGAATTAGTCTTCGGCCTCCTAGGGCGTGAGTTGCGCGGCTTTTCACTCACAGTGGTTTGACCACCTGATCTGATTAAGGCCCACGGCCAGTTGCAGATGAAAATCTTATCACGAAATGTTGGTCATTTCCCTTAGACACGGTCTACTAACTGTGGTGCGGTCACAAACGAAGCGGAGGTCTACCGTCACCATAGTGGGTGACCAAAGCAGTGTACAGTTGAGCCCAATCTACATTGTTTTGATTGTTTCCCTCGGACACTGACCGGTATACGTAGGACTAAGATAACGGAAACACACACACCGCTGTACAGTAGAGGGCACCGAGAGAAGCGAACTGCCGCCAAGCGGAGGATTAGTGGCAAATAAAGGCTAATTTATAAACAAATCAACAGAAGCCTTTTATTTGTCCCAACGACACTACACGACCCTGGACGCTGCTGAATATACCCCAGCAGCCAGGAAACGCGTGTCGTTACATCATTCAAGAACAACCGGCTGGTTTTTCTGAACAAAAAAAAAAATAATTCTTTCAGACGAAGCCCATTTTCACTTGTCAGGGTAGGTCAACAAGCAAAATTACCCTGCGTGATCCAGATCCAGTGAGCATGTCATGTGTTCTGGACAGGAGTTGGATAGTCTCCAGTTCTTCAGCAAGGAGTAGTAGTTTGCAGCCCTGCTCTGGAACCGCTGAAATTGCAACTATGAAAGATCTGTTGCTAGAATTAGTCCTCGGCTTCCTAGGGCGTAAATGACGTTGCTTTTCATTCCCAGCGGTTTGACCACCATCTGATTAAGGCCCACCGCCAGGTGCAGATGTAAATCTTATATCGAAATGTACTTTCTAGCCTGTAGTTTCTAGGGTGTAGTTTCTAGTCTGTAGTTTGCAGCCAGAAGTTTGTAGCCTGTAGTTTGTAGTCTGTAGTTTATAGCTTGCAGTTTGTAGCCTGTAGTTTTTAGCCTGAAGTTTGTTGCCAGAAGTTTGTAGCCTGTATTTTTTGTATTCTGTAGTTTGTGGTCTGTAGTTTCTAGTCTGTAGTTTGTAGCCTGCAGTTTTTAGCCTGAAGTATGTAGCCTGTTGTTTCTGGCCTGTAGTTTCTAGTCTGTAGTTTGTAGCCAGAAGTTTGTAGCGTGTAGTTTTTAGCCCGTAGTTTGTTGCCTGTAGTTTATAGCTGCAGTCTGTAGCCTGTAGTTTTCAGCCTGAAGTTTGTAGCCTGTGATTTGTAGCCAGAAGATTGTAGCCTGTATTTTTTGTATTCTGTAGTTTGTGGTCTGTAGTTTCTAGTCTGCAGTTTGTAGCCTGCAGTTTTTAGCCTGAAGTATGTAGCCTGTTGTTTCTGGCCTGCAGTTTCTAGTCTGTAGTTTCTAGTCTGTAGTTTGTAGCCAGAAGTTTGTAGCGTGTAGTTTTTAGCCCGTAGTTTGTAGCCTGTAGTTTGTAGCCTGTAGTTTGTAGCCTGAAGTTTGTAGCCTGTATTTTTTGTATTCTGTAGTTTGTGGTCTGTAGTTTCTAGTCTCTAGTTTCTAGTCTGTAGTTTGTAGCCTACAGTTTTTAGCCTGAAGTTTGTAGCCTGTTGTTTCTGGCCTGTAGTTTTTAGTCTGTAGTTTGTAGCCAGAAGTTTGTAGCGTGTAGTTTTTAGTCCGTAGTTTGTAGCCTGTAGTTTGTAGCCTTAAGTTTGTTGCCTGTAATTGTGTATGAAATTGACTGTATTCCCATTTACGCTAATGATTTTTGGAGGAATCCTCAGCTAATTTTACGTAACCCTAAGAACTGTTGCAGTTCTAGCTAAATGCGACGATCAAATTAGTTTCTGGAACGCATATGAACTTAATGCATAGCCTGGGTCGCTGAATGTAAAGGTTAGTAAAATGGGGTAGCTCGCTGCCGTTATAATTTATTTGACCACGCTATTTGTTTACAAATAAACCGAAGTTAAAGGCTGTTGTTGCTTTTAGCTCATCACAAGAAGGAAGCTTAATATTTTGTATTGAGTTGATCCAGTTTCATATTCTCTAATTTTAACTTTCTGTTCTAAGTGATCATATATCCACGTTGCTGCTTTTAGCTCATTTATTTGTGGGTCCACTTCACTCCACATGAATCGGTGCAGTATTGTGGTAATGAGTTTAACCTGGCTGCTCTCCAGGAGACGATTGTTTGTACTTTTAATTAAATGCTTGGCTGTTGGGAGAAAGTGTATTGGCAAAGAAAAGTCCAGAAGATTTCCGTGCTCCTTTATATGTTATAGTTTACGAGGAGACTTTCTTATTGTTTCCTGCTGATCTTAATAACATTTTTTACTTTTGTTTAACATCCAGTTCCCACAACTCGAATTTGCTTGCAGTAAATCTGATTTCGGTGGGTTTCGACTATAGATTTCTCTTCCAGATTTGCTGCAAGAGAACTTAACGAGAATGGGGCTGGTATGTGCAAACTTTGCATCAATTTTAAATTACGCAGCGGCCACCACTCAGAAGTTTTTATGTTGAAATAGACTTTGCACACCCCTCCCCCATTTTGGGTGTAGTGCCATTCTCTACTTCTTTTTTAAACATGTGCTCTATTCGTTATTAGTTATCGTTGGCCACCAATAGTCCATTGAAAGCAACGGAGCGACGGAATTATTATTCAGCTCGCCACCCCAAGGTGATGAAATTTTTCTTGGAAAATTAATGACTGATGAGATGAGATGAATATCCTGTATGACTAATGCATTTTTTTTTTTTTTGTAAGAAAACATTTTAAGACACTTCAGATAATTAAAAAATAGGTCAGTTATCCCTTGTACTCATAATAACAGTTCGATTAGGATTTCAGCAACGCAATTTGAAAACATCGATGATCATTTTGATACCATCAAATTATAAATGGGCGGCTCGTCTAATGCCTCTATAATGCTAAACTTTTCTTTTAGTGTATTTATATTTTATTTTAATTGAATCAGTTTAACCTTAACTAATGTTACTAAGAGTAACCCGGTTTATTCGTTGCTAAAAAAAATATTTACAATTTAAATATTTTGATCATAAAATAGTGCTGACTGCGTCGTAACACATTTTGTTTTGTCAAGTCATCACTTGAAAAATTCATTTTCTTATTAATTTTCCATGACAACTTTAATTACAACAACAATGTTTGGCAAAAACAAATGATCAATTATCGATCAAATACTGTTTATGTAATTTAAACTTACTCGATTAAAAAAATTAATGAACTGAATTTAGCCTTTAAAACAATTTTTTTTAACCTTCTCAATGACCACAACATTGAAGATTATTTTTAGCAGCTTTATATTCGAATAATTTGAAATAATGAATAGCATTCTTTAATAATGACTTTTTTGTGACTTGATTCAAGACACGGTAATTTACGAATTAAAAATTATTTTTGTTGTTTTTTTTTATTTATGTTTTTTTAAGCATCAAAATAAGTTTTTTATTGCATGAAAAAGACACCAAATTTTTTGCAATTTTATCGATTAATCGCTTAAAAGTTTGTTTTAATCAAATCAAATTGTCAAACTCATTAATAAAAAATAAATTAAATTAAATAGATCCCTCAATGATGATCTGATTCGAATAAATAGTAATCGATTATTCTGCTAATTATTCGAATGTAACTGTAAATCCTATAACTAATAAGAGGTTTTTTTTCTATGACTCTAACAACAACAAAAAAATTTTTTTGCGTAATTTTTACATTAAATCGATTAATCGGTTACTTGATTTTTTTTCTCAGAGCAGGACTTTCTGTTTATATGTATATTCCGTTAGCATTTATTTATATATTCTGCTTAGCATTTAGCCATTAAAAAAAAGTAATGGTAAACTTAAACGATTATTCGATAAAGAAAAAATAAAAATTTATTAAAAATTATTCGAATAATTTTTTTTAAAAAAACTTGTTGCATTTGATGTCGATGATTTATAACGAGTTTTCTTTAGAATCGACAATACGAATACGAGTTGTTATAGATAGAATTTCATCAGACGAGTTCAATATTTATTCAGGGGTACCGCAAGGCTCCATTCTTTCCCCTACTCCATTTCTTATTTTTCTAAATAACCATCTTTGTTAAAGCAGATGACAGCACCATTTGTCATTCGTATTCATTTGGCAATATACTGAACCAGTTGGAGGTGGGCTCCAAAATGCGGAACATGAATGATACGCTCAATCACGGTTACGCAACAATCTCAGGATGGGATCGGCTTTATAAAGTCGATTTTGATGCCCCTAAGACACAATGCTGCATGCTTACGCATAGATCTGTGTTCGGAAATGCTGCTGCAGCTGTTGCTATAGGTGATATAGATATTACGGAATCGGAAGTTCTTGACGTTTCTGGCATGAATATTCAGTTTGCTGTTCGATGGACTAAATACATTTTTCAGCTTTCTAAAGATGCTTTCATATGTCTCGGTTTGCTAAAACGGTATAAGAGATACTTCACTCCAAGCTCCGTACTACTTACAACACCTATATTCATCGATTAATCGGATACTCGAATATTTTTTTGGGTTAAGTGTTTTATATTTTTCCGGTTTTAAAAACAATAAATAAAAACAATTAAATTCTCGTATGCATTGTGAATAATCGATTAATCGGATACTCGATTATTTTTTGTTTTGGAGTTCTGTATTATGTTTTTTTTTAAGAAATTATTTAGGTATAAAACAAAAGCGCATAAACAAAAATAATTTTTCGTATGCATTTTGAAAAATCGATTAATCGATTAATCGGATATTGAAATATTTTGTTGGGTTAAGTGTTTTATTTTTATCCGGCTTTAAAAAAATAAATAAATAAAAATTAAGTTCTCGTATGCATTGGGAATAATCGATTAATCGGATACTCGATTATTGTTTTTTTTTCGTGTTCAGTATTATGGTTTTCTTTTTAAAGAAATTAATTAGATATAAAACAAAAGCACATATTTTGATAAATCTCTGAATGATTTTAAAAAAAAACACCACCATATTTAACGAGGTGTGTTCTAAAAAGGCAGAAAAAATGATATCCATTATTTTTCAATAGAATCATAGAATTTATTCATTTCAATTAATCAACTGCACAGCAACCATTTGCAGCTATAAGAAGGACTTTGTGATGATGTCTGACAAATGGCCTTAAAACACTATTTGCATTTTAATCACAAATTTATCGCCTATCGGTCTCTTGAGGCGTTCTAATTGCTCTTAAAGAAGCATGGATCAATGATTCCAATACCCCCATATAAATTTACGGCTCCGAAATTTAAAATTATGCAGTTATCAAACGTTTGCAGCAATTAATCAATAGTGCAACGAGTTGTGTGACATGCTCCTGCACATTGTGATTGTTAGATCGGTGATCGATAAAGTTAATAATCATTTCTCTCTATTAGTCACCATTGACTGTAACCTTGTCACCGGCATTGTTTTTAAAGAATAACGGACCAATGATTCCACCACCCCATAGAGTACACCAAACAGTCAGTTTTTCCTTCCACCGCCCTTTCTGTCATAGAGCTTTATGTTAATGCTGGGGTAAGTCCTACACTATGTCCAAGGGATAAATAGGATACACTGCTTCTAATTAAAAGCATCAAAGCGATTGTTAATTTAACGTCTCTGGTTGTTTCACACATAAAATGAAATTTTTATGAAACTTGCAACTTTAATCATCCAGTTTTTCTTTAAAGGAAATCAACAACTTTTTAACACTCGATGAGGTTAAAATCGATTCGCCAAATCTATTTAAAAATAATTGATTTTTTACTGTTTGTTGTATGTAAGTGTGTGTCGTTTTAAAATTTTCTGCAACAAATTTGTAAACAAAAAAACAAAAAAAAAGAACAACAACAAGCAACCACAAACCATTAAAATGAAAAACATTTTAAACAGTTAAGAAACAATACCAACGCCTAAACGTCAGCGAAAATAAAAAAAAAAATACAAAGTTTTACTACCACTTGTTGACACTTTTGTTGTTTGCTCTCATTTTCCCGTAAAAGTTGAATGAAAGAATGGTAACGAGGGTATATTTAACACATAAATTAAAATATCAGCCATTTGTAGAAAATATGACCCGGGTGCGAATCAATTTTATTTTGTTACCAAAATATTTTCTTTACTTTCAAAATCACAAAAAAGTTTTCATTTGGCTGAATAAACATTTTGAGAATATTTTTAAATCGTAGCACCTTTACCGTGTACAGCCTTTATTACTGTTACTTTTCAAAACAGACTTGATTCGATCGATTTGACCATAAACACAACGTCAACAACAACGACGACCATTAAGTTTAATTTATTTGGTCATATGCTGGCTTTTGGTCTCTTTTGTTGTTGTTGTTGTTGTTGTTGTCGTTTTTGTTGTTATTTTCAGTTTTTTTTTTTGGCAATCAGACAGACAACCATTGAAAAGTGTGTACAGAAGATATCTTTGAAGTATCATAACTTTGAAGGAATGATTTTGCAATTCATGTGGTCATAAACCCACTGGGGGTTGATAACAGAAATTCAGTGGAGGAGAGGGGGATTTTTGTATTGAGCTCCCTAAAATGGCTTGGGAAAAAAGTACTTTTTTAAACAAATCTTTTTTTAATACTTTAATAAATACATATTTTTTTTAAAAAGAACGACCTTTAAATGCCACTTGAAAAAAGGGTTCTTCGAAATAAAGTACTAAAAAATATTCATTTGCCATAAGCACCTTTTTAGCAAGGTACTTCAAATTAAAAATAAGTGTCTTTTAATTGTTGGCTGTGGGTTTTAACCTTTATGAAAATACACTTTTAAAAGCACATTTGCAAAAGCTAAAACCACATTAAAATAATCTTTAAAAAAGTCGTCTTATCACAGGCTCGTTAGTATGAGCGTTTTGCAAAAAGTACCTTTTAAATGTTCTTCAAAGGCACTCTTTAAAAGTTCTCTTTTTAAAACAATCTTTTAAAAGTTCTTTTTGAAAGGTACCTTTTAAAAGTGTTTTTTGAAAGGAACTTTTTCAGAGCTAGTTTTTTACCTTAGTACCTTTTAAAAGTTCTTTTCTAAAGGTATCTTTTAAACGTTTTTTTAAGGAACTTTTTTAAACCTGTTTTCTTAAACTTTTAAAATTTCTTTTTAAAGGTACCTTTTAAGAGTAATTTTTTAAAGGAACTTTTTCAAAGCTAGTTTTCTACCTTAGTACCTTTTAAAAGTTCTTTTCCAAAGGTACCTTTTAAACGTTTTTTAAGGAACTTGTTTAAAGCTAGTTTTTTAAACTTCTAAAGTTCTTTTTTAAAAGTACCTTTCAAACGTTTTTAAGGAACTTTTTAAAAGTTCTTTTCTAAAGGTACCTTTTAAACGTTTTTTAAGGAACTTTATTAAAGCTAGTTTTTTTAAACTTTAAAAGTACTATTTTTAAAAAGAAGCCTTTGAAAGTTTAATAGTTCTTTTTTAAAGGAACTTTTTGAAATTTTGTAATTTTGTACTTTTTCAAGGAATTTGATAAAGATACTTTTTCATAGGTACTTATTTAAAGTACGTTTTCAAAGGTACTTATTTGAAGTTCTTTTTCAAAGGTACTTATTTGAAGTACTTTTTCAAAGGTACTTATTTGAAGTACTCTTTAAAAGGTACTTATTTTATTTCAAAGGTACGTTTTGAAAAATATTTTTATAAAGTACCTTTTTATTATTTTTATAGAGTACTTTTATAAGATTTTGTGAGAGTATATCATTAGTCCGTGTTTTTCTTCAAGGTCTTAATTACATTTCCTTTGAAAATACTTTTACTTATTTAAGGTACTTTTTCAAAGGTACTTTTGGAAAATTTTTCATAGAGTACCTTTTTTTATTATTTTTATAGAGTACTTTTATAAGATTTTGTAAGAGTATATTATTAGTCCTTGGTTTTCTCGAAGCTCTCTTTAATTACATTTCCTTAGAAAGTACTTTTGATTTTATTACAAATGTGCCGCTTTTTAGTCTTCAAAAGAAACATTTTCAAAAAAAGTACTCTTTTCCAAGAATTCCTTTTTATTTACCTGCGAGTAGTTTCATTAGTTAATAAATACTTAATAATCTTTGTGGCAAAATATTTTAATAAAGTTTTTTAATAAAATACTTTTGTTTACCAATCGTTATTACGAAAGTACTTTAAAAAAAATGTTTTTTTTTTTAATATTATTAATTGATATTTCTTGTGTTTAAAAAAAAAATTATGGCAATTTTTATTTGAACTGGATTTTATGTGTTTGTAAAAGGAACTTTTATTAGCGGATACTTTTGAAAGGCCCTCTTCAATAGGGTACTATTATTATGAACCCCTTTTTTCTAAAAAAAAACATACAGTATAACACTAGCTGAAACACGACTTTTACAAAAAAAATTTTTAAAGGTTTATTTTATATCTACAAGTGATTTTTTAATATATTGAATCCTTTGTGAAAAAGGTACTTTATGAAATGAGTACTTTTTTTTATTGAAAAATACTTTATTTTTCGAAGGCTGCAAGTTTTTGTTCAGGTTGTTCATGTATAACTAAATCTTTTTTTTATAAATTACTATTAGTATTACTATTTTTATAAAAATAAAATTTATTTATGAAAACTTTTAAAGTACTATTTTTGAAAGTAATTATTTTTTTAACAATAGTTTTAAAAGTAAAATATTTTTTGCCTTAATACCTCGCGTTATATATATTTTTTGAAAAAGTATTTCTGTTTTGAAGTTTATAATTAAAAGTAAAATGCCTTTAAAAAAGTTTTTGTTAAAAAAAGTTTTTTCTAAGCAACACTTAAATATTAAGAAAAAAAAAACTTTTTTAAATGTGGTGCATATAGCATATTTAAAAAAAAAGTACAATATCTTTCCAAAAATATTACTTTTTAAAAAGTATCTTTTAAGTAACTTTACGAATAAGTATTTTTAAAAGTTTTTTTTAATTACTTCAAACGAATACCATTTAATAAATACTCGCTTTAAAATGAAATTGTTTAACAATTACTGTTTTTTAGGTAGGTTTTTAAAAAAAAGTACTTTCTAATCAACTTACTAACTTAGTCTTCAAAAATTTACTTTTTTAGGTATGTTAACTTTTCAAATAAGAAAAATGCCTTAATTAACACATATTAAAAAGTTTTAGTTTTAAAAAAAAGTACTTTATAAAAAGTACCCTTAATTAAATTTACGAAAAAGTACTTTTTAAAGTGTTTTGTTTATATTGCTTAAAACGAAAGCCCTTAAATTAATTCGTGCTGTAAAATGTAGGCGTTTCAAAATTACTTGTTTAAGTAGATTTTTCAAAAAGTACTTTCGAAGAAAAATTTAACTAGCTAACGGAACATTTTTATGTGTTTTAGCTTTTCCAGTAAAGATGATGCTTAAATTAAATCATATTCGAAGGATTTGTTTAAAAAAGAGTTATTTTAAAATAGTACCTTTAATTAACTTTATGAAAAATAATTTTTAGAGGTTTTTTTATGTTTTTAAAACAAAAGCCCTTTAATTAATACTTGCTGTAAAATATACCGGTTTAAAATTACATTTTTAAGCAGGTTTTTAAAAAAGTACTTTTAAAGCAACCCTTAACTAGCTATTAAAATCGAACTTTGTAAGTATTTTAATTTTTCCAATAAAGAAGATGCTTAAATTAAAGCATATTTAAAAGATTTATTTTTTAAAAAAAGTACTGCATAAAAAGTACCTTGGATTAACTTTACGAAAAAGTACTTTTTAGAGATTTTTTTATGTTTTTTAAAACAAAAGCCCTTTAATTAATACTTGCTGTAAAATGTACCGGTTTAAAAATTACATTTTTAAGCAGGTTTTTAAAAAAGTACTTTTAAAGCAACCCTTAACTAGCTATTTAAATCGAACTTTGTAAGTATTTTAATTTTTCCAATAAAGAAGATGCTTAAACTAAAGCATTTTTAAAAGATTTATTTTTTAAAAAAAGTACTGTATAAAAAGTACCCTGGATTGACTTTACGAAAAAGTACTTTTTAAAGTTTTTTTTGCTGTTTAAAACGAAAGCCTTAAAATGAATACTTGCTATAAAATGCAGCGGTTTAAAAATTACTTGTTTAAGTAGATTTTTAAAAAAGTACTTTCTAAGTAAACTTTAACTTTCTATTTAAATCGAACATTTTTAAGTGTTTTAACTTTTCCAATAAAATTAAAGCATATTTAAAAGATTTATCTTTAAAAAAAAGTACTTTTTAAAATAGTACCTTTAATTAACTTTGTGAAAAAGTAATTTTTAGAGATTTTTTATGTTGTTTAAAACAAAAGCCCTTAAATTAATACTTGCTGTAAAATGTACCGGTTTAAAAATTACATTTTTAAGCGGGTTGTTAAAAAAGTACTTTTATAGCAACCCTTAACTAGCTGTTTAAATCGAACTTTGTAAGTATATTAACTTTTCCGATAAAGAAGGTGCTTAAATTAAAGCACATTTAAAAGATTTATTTTTTAAAAAAAGTACTTTATAAAAAGTACTATTAATTGACTTTAAAAAAAAAGTACTTTTTAAACTATATTGTTTATATTGCTTAAAACAAAAGCCCTTAAATTTATAAATGTTTAAAGTGTAGTTGTCTCAAAATGACTAAATTTCTAAGTACTTTTTCAGGGACCTTTAATAATGCTTTTTAAGGAAGTGATTTAAACTTTCCAAAAATGTTTTATTTTAAATTTTTTCTTTGTAAAAGTTTAATGATAAGGTGCAATTATTACAGCCAAAATTATTTAGAGGTGTTACTATACAAATTTATTGAATTTAACTTCAAAAAATGGCCGGTATATTTTCTAAAGAAAGCCTTTAAGGTACTTAAATAATTTCAGTGTACTTTTAATTTTTAATAATATATTGACTATTTTGAAAGTAAAATTATTGTGTTGCAAATCAGGATACAATCTGTAACTTATTTTTGTTTTCTTTTGTATTCAAGTCAAATTCCCAATAACTTGTCTTATTATGTAAATGCCAAAAAAGTACCCTAAATTGTAAAAATTGTTATGAATGTTTTTTATTTTTTATTTTTTTCGTTGGCATCAATTTTAGCTAAAAGTTTATTTAATAAAAAATTAAGTACCAGCAAAACAAAAATGTATTTTATCTGCTGTGGTTTTTCTTGTTGGCATTTTAAAGTCGTTTTTTTTTTGTTTTATCGTACAACTTTTTGTGGCAAACAGAACGAATGCACCACAAAAGATTGAAAATCGAAAGCAAGGTCTTTTGTATATTGTTGTTGTAGTTAATATATATTTATATAAATATATTTGTTAAAAAAAATGTACTAACAATAACAACAACAACAACAATGAAATTAAACTAACAAGTTGTTTATGAGTTCATTCGTTAAACAATAGTTTAACGTTTTAATGCTTTAAAGTTAACAAAAACAAAAGCAACAACAACAACAACAAAATGGTTTAAACCGAAAAAATTAAATAATAAAATAAAAGAATTAAACGTGTGTTGTATGTCGTTTAGTTACGGCTGGTGGTGCTGGTTTTCGAGTTAAGAAAACAAATGGATTTTAATTCTTTAACAAAATTCAAATCTTATGTTGGCTGAGGTGCAGCAGAGCTGATAGAGAATCAAATCTTATAAAATATTTTTTTTTGCTTCTTTTTTTGCCATATTCAACTTTCACAGAAAATTTAATGAACTTTGTAAGCATTTTAACTTTTTCAATAAAGAAGATGCTTAAATTAAAACATAATCAAAAGATTTATCTTTTAAAAAAAGTACTTTATAAAAAGTACTCTGGATTAGCTTAACGAAAAAGTACTTTTTAAAGTTTTTTGTTTATATTGCTTAAAACAAAAGCCCTTAAATTAATACGTGCTGTAAAATGTAGCGGGTTGAAAATTACTTTTTTTAAGTAGATTTAAAAAAAAGTACTTTCTAAGCAAAATTTAACTTACTATTTAAGTCGAACATTTTTAAGTGTTTTAACTTTTCCAAGAAAGAAGATGCTTAAATTAAAGCATATTCAAAAGCTTTATTTTTTTAAAAAAAGTACTTTCTAAAAAGTACCCTGGTACTTTTTAAAGTTTTTTGTTTATAATGCTTAAAACGAAAGCCCTAAAATCAATACGTGCTGTAAAATGTAGCGGGTTGAAAATTACTTTTTTTAAGTAGATTTTTAAAAAAGTACTTTCTAAGCAAAATTTAACTTGCTATTTAAGTCGAACATTTTTAAGTGTTTTAACTTTTCCAATAAAGAAGATGCTTAAATTACAGCCTATTCAAAAGCTTTATTTAAAGAAAAAAGTACTTTCTAAAAAGTACCCTGGTACTTTTTAAAGTTTTTTTGTTTATATATTGCTTAAAATGAAAGCCCTTAGATTAATACTTTCAGCAAAATGTAGCGGTTTAAAAATTACTTTTTTAAGTAGATTTATATAAAAAGTACATTTAAATTGTACTCTATAGCAATGGGTAGGCGTGGCATTCCGTACTCTTCTCATTTTTGTTCTTTTGCATTCGTTAAGTATCATTAAAAAGTGGTGTTTTTATACTTTTAGCAGCAATTTCTTAGAAGTGTCTTCTTATTTTCCTAGAATGCAAAAACGTACGTTGCAGCTTCTGTGCTTAATAATTCTCATACAGTTTATATTTTTGGTGTTTAAAGATCATAAGCGTAGTAGACTGCGAATGCACGACATGGTTCTTCTAAAGAGAAGAAGAGAAACAAAGTAGGTAGACGTTGATAGGATGGGAGAAGTCAGGCTGCAGAAAGGGCACAACATAAGAACGAGGTTCGTAAAGAAATATCAGCACAGGAAATTGACTCATTTGTACACCCCAATAATGAAATGTAACACAATCGCCACCATTGTAAACAGTGTATTAGGGCCGTTAAAAAAATGTTACTTTATGGGGTTTTGTGCGAACGAAACAGGAAAGGAGATGGAAAAATATCGATAAATAATAGCTAAACCTCTAAGGTTTACACCCTTAATCGGGAAATGATTCAAACTGATTTTAAGTCGGCTTTGAGGGCGTAACAAGCGAGTTCAATTATTTATGTAGGCTGGACTTAATAATCCGTCGCAATTGAAATTTGCCATTTATAGGTGGAAAACGCAATGTCGCACAACTCATTGATCTCTTAGGTGATATTGCACCCGCCTTGGAAAGTTTGAGAGCCTCCTAATCCTTGCACTGAAATGAATTCTATGAACCCCAATTGATTTTAGTCTATCCGAGACCTAACTACTGACTCGCGTTCCAAATACTCTAAGCGTAACGTCAATTGATTTTAGTCCATCCCCGACGTAATTGCAGTCTTGGGTTCTAATTACTCGAATAATGACGTGATAAGATTTACATCTGCATCTGGCCGTAAGCCTTAATGAGATGGTGGATCAATTACCACTGTGGATGAAATGTAGCGTCATCCTCTTCCTAGAAGGCCTTCGGATACGTATATCCTCCGCTCACTCCTAGTTGCAACTTCAAAAGCCCTAAGCAGGCTGCAGCCTTCACTCCTTGCTGAAGAGTTGGAGACTATCGAACTCCTGGTAGAGAACGCATGAAGCTTAATATAATTAAGAACACGATAGCGTTCATACTCTCTGGACCTGGGCCATTCATTGTGTTCATTGTGAATGATTCGACCCACAAACTCAAACGATAATATTAGACGGTGCATCATTACCACTGGGGTGAAATGTAGCGACATCCTTGCCCTAGAAGACCTCCGGATACGTATATCCTCCGGTCACTCCTAGTTGCAACTTCAAAAGCCCGGAGTAGGCCGCAGCCTTCACTCCTTGCTGAAGAGCTGGAGACTATCCAGCTCCTGGTCCAGAACGCATGCAGCTTAATATAATTAAGAACACGACGGCATTCATACTTACTGGACCTGGACCATTCATTGTGTTCATTGTGAATGATCCGACCCACAAACTCAAACGAGGGTCTCGAAACACACAGCCACCACGATACTCCCGAAGCGCCTACCTCAATAAGCAGCCACAGAACAACTAAATGCCTAAACAGACAAATAGCGGAACTCTGGGGCTTTATTGATTCCCGTGGAAATACAGTGGATTGTCAAGTTGGCTTCTGCTAGCCTTGAAGGGGACTGGGCTCCCTTTTACCCCCGCAAGACACAAGTCTTGATGGTTGTGTGATCGATAAAGACTTATAATGGGGGGACCATACTGGACACAGCCACATCCTTGCATTGAAATGAATTTTATGAATGGAGCGTAACCCCGATTGATTTTGGTATAGCCGAGATCTAATTACAGACTCGCATTCCAAATACTCGAAGCGTGACGTCAAATAATGTTAGTATATACCAGACCTGATTACAGGGTTCTAAATACTCGAATAATACTAAAGCCAAGGCGCTGCTGTTTTAATCGTCAAAAATGTGGCTTAAAGTTAATTTGCAGCAACTTTTCACTTCTATAAGCTATTCGCCACCATCTTTTAATCTTTTGAAAACATCTTTTAAGGCATACGAGCTCCCTTCAGGGTCCCCGAAAGAGTGTTACGACACGACACAGCAAGTTCCTGTATCAATTAAACTGGATTTAGTATTCATTATCGTTATATTTGGTATTTTCATTACAAGAAGCTCCTTTAGTTAAACCAGCTGTAAGGACAGGGCATTTATGAAAATTGAGCGATAAGATCAAAGGTTGCCATACTTAAATTTATATTGCCATTTACGTCTATTTTTGTATGCCGTTTCATCATCCTAAAAAAATTTGCAAAAATGCAAAATTTGAAAATTTCATTCAAAAATCGGAGAGACATTCAACAATATTACAGCGCGCTTCACGATCTTTTTACCGTCGAGGTGTTCCTCCATGCGAGGTAATAATTCATATAACGGTGGATAGTTTTTGCATCATGTTGTTGTATAGGCAACACTGCCTATTTAGCCAAGTATCGTGCTACATTCTTTAGGAAAGGGATAGATACGGAATACGGAATAGGATAGTTACGGAAATAAACTGCCGTATAAGACAGTTCAGTAACCAGTGACCATGTCTTCATCAATGAGCAGACCCACCGACGGTTAATTTTTAATTTTTGTATTGAAATAAAAAAAAAACGAAGGTCTTTGTTGGGAATCGAACCCACAACCTGCAGTCTTATAAGCTAGTACACTACCTACTAGCCTACAGGGGCACCCAATTTAAATAAAAATACTCGCCTGCAGGGAACAAGCAATTGCTGCTACAGACCACCAAACTAAGGAGTAACCCGATGGGTGTGTGCACAATCGCGCAAAGTATTTTCAAATTTGACCTAAACAAATCCAGCTGGTGAAGGAACTAAGGCCCCTTAGTCATTGTTAGCTTAGTACTTTTTGTAACAATGGGCTTTTGCGAAATGGGAAGTAAACTTATACAAAAATTGACCATAACGTTGCCGTCAATTGTGAGCAATGTGACGTATTTAGCGGGCCAACATTACCTGGAATCTTTGCTGGATCAATCACTTGACCGCCCAGTTACATTTTGGTTATTTTCATTAACAAAAAGTTTCCTGATGTTATTCGAGAGAACCAAAAAGTAGCTTTGAACAACGGAGAAGGCGGCAACATTGTGAAAACTATTGCTGGGATGCGATTGCCACTGCTTGAAGACTTGTTCGAAATTTGAATTTTATAAACCAAAGCGATTAAACCAAAATGCGCTTAAGAAGTCTGTGGCAACATCGTTGACTACATGAATCTTTTTTTTTTGCTGTCAAACAACACCTACCTCTTTGTTTTGTCACTCACTGTATTATTACAAGCGATTTGCTCGATAAATGTTTTACAAAATATCAACATATAAAAGTGAAAATCATTTTAAAGAAAATGTAATACACTTTGGTATAAATACGACTAAAGAATAAGAAGAAAAAGAAGAAGAAGCAGAAGAAGAAAAAGAAGAAAAAGAAAAGCTTAAATGTTCTGCATTAAACCACATCAACAATGAGCAACTTTTAAAATAAAATATTAATGAAGACAAAAAAAAACCAGACTGGTTTCTAAACGAGATGGCTGGTGTACTGTTGGCTGATGTTAGCGCTGCCACTGCCACTAGGTTGCTTCTAAAACATGCTCTATAACAACAAGTATTAAGTATTTTGGGAACAACAACAACAAGAGCAAGAGCCAACAACTTCTAAGACAGGTCTTAAATGATTGCAATTCATAAACTTTTCTAAATCTAAACGAACAGCGATGGTTAATTGAAAATATCCGTAAATAAAAATAAAATATAGCATGCGATAAAAGAGTTCTACTCATCTGCTCTCACAGCAACCAAAGGCCTTAAACAAAAAATGTCTCTCTCAAATCTATCAATTGCTGGGAATTGAACCTAATGGAAAAATGAAAATAATACTTAATGTCACCATTTCTCTAGAGTGCAGTTTTACGTGATCAACTTAAAAAGCTTCAAAATGTTGTATCACATCAAGCGTTTCAAAAGAAATTATATATTCACTAAGTAAGATTTTCTTGCACAGTAAGAAGAAGGTCGTACAAAACAGAAAAATTTGATTTTGGCAAATGTGAAGCCGCTTCAAAATAAAGGAATTTTTTAATCGCATGCTATAAATGTTCAGAGATATTAAGCTGGCTGTCCCATTTTCGAATTAAATTTAAGAGGGAAAGATTTGAGAACACAGTTCATTTAAACTGATAACGCTTCCTTAGCGACCGACTGTATGATTTCCGTAGGGGGCGCTCTACGGGCGACTTGCTGGCTTTCCTATCTGAACAATGGTTCAACCCCATACATCATTTCGCAAAGAGCCCACCCCGAGGGCACATTTATGGGCTTTATAGAACGTTCGACTTTCTGGAACTGTGCAACTGGGGGAAAAAGGGAGCCCAGTCCCCTGAAGTCAGCAGGGGTACAACTGGAAACTCCACATTATTTCCACGGGAATCAGCGAGCTCGCAGAGTTCCGCTATTTGTCTCTTTAGACATTTAGCTGTTCTCTCGCTGATTATTGAGGTTGGCCCCTATATGGGAGTATCGTCGTGGTTGTGGTTTCGCGGCCCCATAGCAGGTCTGGTTTTAATGCGGCAGGTTTATTTCACCTTTAATAACACCTACCTGGTGGAATGTTCCTAGATCCAGTGAGCATGCTAGTCATGTGTTTTGGACAGGAGTTGGATGGTCTTCAGCTCTTCAGCAAGAAGTGGTGGTTTGCAGCCCTGCTCTGGAATCATCAAAGTTACAACTAGGAAAGACATGTTTTTAGAATTAGTCTTCGGCTTTCTAGGGGGTGAATGACATTGCTTTTCATTCCCAGTGGTACGACCACCATCTGATTAAGGCTCACTGCCAGGCGCAGATGTAAATCTTATCACGTAATTTGGGAGAGAGTCCCCCGGGGGCACATTTATCGGTCTTTATGGATCACACAACCATCTAGACTTGTGTCTTGCGGCGGTAAAAGGGAGCCCAGTCCCCTTCAAAGCTAGCAGGAGCCAACTGGACAATCCAATATATTTCCACGGGAATTAGTAAAGCCCCAGAGTTTCGCTAGTTGCCCCTTTAGGCATTTAGCTGTTTTCTCTGACTGTTTACTGAGGTAGGTCCTTCGGGAGTATCGTGATGGCTGTGTGTTTCGAGGCCCTCGTTTGAGTTTGTGGGTCGGATCATTCACAATGAACACAATGAATGGTCCAGGTCCAGTGAGTATGAATGCCGACGTGTTCTTAATTATGTTAAGCTTCATGCGTTCTGGACCAGGAGTTGGATAGTCTCCAACTCTTCAGCAAGGAGTGAAGGGTGCTGCCTGCTTCGGGCTTTTGAAGTTGCAACTAGAAGTGACCGGAAGATATACGTATCCGAAGGCCTTCTAGGGCGAGGATGACGCTACATTTCATCCACAGTGATAATGATTCACCATCTGATATTAGCCCACTCGGCTAGGTGCAGATGTAAATCTTATCACGCATCACATCGTTAGTAAATTAGATAACGATCCTGATAATTTTTATATCCTTTTCGGACCGAATTGAAATTTATTACTTCCAAAGTTGTCTCCATTCTTAATTATCTCCTGTCTCTTTATGCCTTTTCTGCCAACAATTTTTTCCGTTTTTCACTGGAACTTTCACGGGGTCTCCTTGTTAGAACCTCTTTCGTTCGGTTTCCTCAGTTGTAGTTTACCCACTTTAACTCACATTTAGGCGAGGGATCTGTCGTGATTGTGATTGAAATTTAAAGCAGATCTTTCTTTTCGCCGATTTCCATTTTCCCATCTAGCAAACAAAATTGCTGATACTCATTTCACAGCCCTGATTTATAAAGATTATTTTTGCCTCTGTATGTACCTAAGAGTGTATGTGTGTGTGTGTGTATTGGCTTTTTAAAGTTTGCTAAAAGTAACTTTTAAAATTGCTTTGATTAAATTAAATGTTACTGAAATAATTTTTTCTTTTTTAATATTTTTTCGTCTATTTTTGTTGCTGGAATTGTTGTAGTGTTGTTGCCATTTTTTTTTTGTGTTTTTTTTTTGTTTGTTGGTTTGCTATTTGATGTCAGAATATTTTCTTAAATGTCTAAATGTTGCTTTTGTACATTGTTGTTTGCTTGGTTGCTGTTTGGTTTGTTTGGTTGGCTGGCTGGTTGGTTAAATTACATTTTAGGGTGTTGGCTCTATTAAACATTTAGTCTTTAACTATTTTTTTTTTTGCATATTAAAATGCTGACTATAAATACTAAGAAGAAAAACAATTTGAACGTTAGAAAAACATTTGAAGCTTAATTTTTAATAATAAAAAAAATATATATCTATTGCAAGCAGATCAATAATTATAGACAACAAACAACTTGAAGCGAAAGAATGTTGTTTTATTGCAAAGGTTGTTTATAAAAATAGATTTTAATTTATTAAAAACAAAAAAAAAATAATAAATTAATTGATCTAATTATTAAATAAATATTATTTAATTGATCCTGTTTTCTTAATTTTTAATTGTATTTTAATTATTCATTGAAAAGGTTTACTCTTTTGAAGCGTTTTAAAGACCGGTCCTCGCCTTTTTTGGGTAAAGAGTGAACAGTTGCTAAATTTTTTAAACAGCTGTAGTAATTAACCAATAATAATTCATGACCAATATATGACGATTGTAATAATATAAGATGAGAAATATGTCACTTTTAACAGAAACAGTGCCCAGTGAATGTTTAAAGCCTTAAAAGTGGCATATTTCTCATCTTATATTATTACAATCGTCATATTTTGGTCATGAATTATTATTAGTTAATGTATAAAACAAGATGACTATAATATTTCATGTGAGAAATTTTTCATTAAATTACAGAAACAGGCCAAACATTTTAAAATAATCAGAAAAATTTCTGTTACATTTTGGGAAATATTTTTAATTGAGTTTCTCGTAGAATTGTATTCCTCGCTCTAAGTCATAATTTTAACTTGAACACGCTCTTCAAATATTAAACGACTTGTTAGATTGACTTTTTTTGTGAAAATTACGCCAAACTTAACATGTGAGATATTTCTCACCTCATATTATTATAGTCGTCAAGTATTAGGTATAATTTTTATTAGTTAATGTATAAAACAAAGTGACTATAATATTTCATGTGAGAAATTTTTCACTAACTTATAGAAACAGGGAACAATATTCAAAATATTCAGAAAAATTTCTGTTACATTTTAGGAAATATTTTTAATTGAGTTTCTCGTTAACTCGCTCTTCAAATATTAAATGACTTGTTCGATTGACTTTTTTGTAACAATTACGCCAAACTTAACATGTGAGATATTTCTCACCTCATATTATTATAGTCGTCAAGTATTAGATATAATTTTTATTAGTTAATATATGAAAAAGAGTGACTATAATATTTCATGTGAGAAATTTTTCACTAACTTATAGAAACAGGGAGCAATATTCAAAATTTTCAGAAAAATTTCTGTTACATTTTGGAAAATATTTTTAATTGAGTTTCTCGTAGAATTGTATTCCTCGCTCTAAGTCATAATTTTAACTTGAACACGCTCTTCAAATATTAAACGACTTGTTAGATTGACTTTTTTTATGAAAATTACGCCAAACTTAACATGTGAGATATTTCTCACCTCATATTATTATAGTCGACAAGTATTAGATATAATTTTTATTAGTTAATATATGAAAAAGAGTGACTATAATATTTCATGTGAGAAATTTTTCACTAACTTATAGAAACAGGGAGCAATATTCAAAATTTTCAGAAAAATTTCTGTTACATTTTGGAAAATATTTTTAATTGAGTTTCTCGTAGAATTGTATTCCTCGCTCTAAGTCATAATTTTAACTTGAACACGCTCTTCAAATATTAAACGACTTGTTAGATTGACTTTTTGGTGAAAATTACGCCAAACTTAACATGTGAGATATTTCTCACCTTATATTATTATAGTCGTTATGTGTTAAACTTGAATTTTTATTAGTTAATTTATACATAATACAAGCTAATTATAGTACATTATGTGAGAAATTTTTCACCAACTTACAGAAACAGGGAATAATATTCAAAATATTCAGAAAAATTTCTCGTTCTATTTTATGTAAAATATTTCTCATCTCATATTACTACTGTCGTCTAGAAGTAGACATGAATTATTATTAGTGAGTATATAAAACAAAATGACTGCAATATTTGATGTGAGAAATTTGTCATTAAATTACGGAAACAGGGCATAATTTTCAATATTCATCATATTCAAAAAGAATTCTGTTACAATTTTTGAAAAATTTTTAATTGAGTTTCCCGCCGACTTACTAGATTAACTTTGTTGCGAAACATGTTGCCATATTTAAAGCTATGATGGATAGACTTTGGTGACGTAACGACAAGTGTTAATCAATTCATAAAACTTGACAGCCTGTGATTATTTTTTTTTTTGAGATTCCTTCAACGCTAACAAATCAACCACTTTGAAGGAGTTTGAATCCAGAAAGTTGTAAAGGTTACAGGGTCCTAAATACCGGACCCAGTCGTTACAGTTTAGAACGTTCTCTTAAAACAATGCCAGAAGAAGCAGAACAAACATGCAAATGTTATTTGTGTAAAATTTCTTTTCTTATTAGTTTTTATCTATAGTGTGACCCCTTTTTTGCATTTAAACAGAACAAAGGTAAAGCAAATTTCAGCAGTTATAGTGCTGGCTTTGGTAGAGGTGTCATTCCGGGTTGTTTGTAAAATATAAGATCACGAGTCATAAGTTTAAATCCCATCAGAAAATTTAAAAAAGAATTGTTATTGAGTAGCTGCAGCGGCTAAGCGGTTTAAAAACCGATTAATTTAGAGCTTTGATTATAGCCTTTTTAGAGGAGTCGGTGAGGATGAGTGCAGCATAAAACAAGAAAATCATAGAGCGCTGGTTATAGAGAAAAGTGATAAAACATAACAGTGTACAGCAGGCATGATTTATTTAGTTACATGAGTCCAAACTCTTTGTGGGCATAAAGTGTCAAGGTGTGGATGGCATAGTGTGACGTGAGGTGTACAAGTAATGCATGTGCGTTGACGTGCTTATTAAGTTAACAAGCGATATTAGAAACAAATTTACCTAGAGGCACAGAATAAGATTAAAGAGCCGCAAAATAGTATACAGAACGAAGCATTTTACTATTCACAGATCCCTGGCGGTTATTAAGCAAAAAACATAACAATATTTAAGAGCGTTATGTAGGCTTAAGGGAGTTAACAAATGTGTTAAGTTACATGCTATAATGTATGTAATAATGTAATAAGCTGACATATTTGCTTGCAACTTTGCAATCGTATAAGGAAGCTTGTGTTCTAATAATTCTCATTGAGTTCAATAGTTACAGTCAAAGTTTTGATAGAAATTTGAAAAAAGAAATCAAATCAAATCAAAATAAAGACTCGTGCTTTCTTTACGTATTTATAACGGCACATTTATCACTTCAGTTATAAAATTTGGCAATTTCTTAAAAACAAAAAAAAAAAATAAAATAAGTAAAATAAAATAAAAAATTAAAAAAAAAATATAAAAGAGCGGCGAACTCTTCGTAGCAACAGAAAGAAAAAATCACAAATTGTATCATTATGTTGGGCTGTTGGTTATCAAGTTAAATAAGTGAGTGAGTGAGTGAGTGTGTCAATATTTCACATTAAAAATTTTGTCGATTACTTTTGATTTTTTTCTTCGTTTTTTGTTGTTTTTTTTTTTTTGCAATTTTTTGCTTTCGTTGCTGCAGTTCCATACACACCGGTAAAAGAAGAAGAAAAAAAATAATTAAATAAACTAGTTTTTGTTGTTGTTGTTGTTTATAAATAATTGTATCAGCTAAAAAAAAAAGAAAGCATTTCATTTTCATTGCTTCTGTGTGTGTGTGTGCGATCGTGAGATCGAGGGAGCCAGAAAGAGAAAAGAAATTTAGATTAAAATGCATTCGGCAATAAATTAATTAAAATAAATGTAAAAATAAAACAATGAAATCAAATTGCAAATGAAAGAAATAAAACAAAAAAAAAATGAACTTAAATAAATAAAATAAATAAAATTAAAAAAGCCATCCGTAATAGTACACAGCAAGTTGGACCCACATACACACACACACACACACACACACACACACACGTACATATCTATGCACACATACTAAATAAATGTTTTAAAACAGAATAAAAAAAAGAAATACTGCATAATATAAGTTAAATAAATAAATAAATAAATAAATAAATAATTAAATAGACAGCAGATTTCAAATAAACTGACTTAGCAACTAAAAATCTGTTAATAGAGCCAGAACTCTAAAAACAATAAATAAATCGGCCGGGGTAAAAGGTTAATGACCAATAGTTTCATAACAAACCACAGTTAATAAAAAGCTTTGGCTTTAATGGAATATAAAAATCCACTATTCTAAAGTTGAAATTTAAATTGGCAAATTTAATTTCCCTGTCAGCGGGAAAGTCTTAAATAAAAAGTACTTTTTAATCAATATGTTTTCTTAACTTACAAAAAGTACTTTTGTTTTTTTTAGTAAAGTAAATGGAAAGTACGCTTTAAATATAAGATACTTTTTTTAGTACTGGGTGTCCACAGGGAAGGTATACTACTTCGTTTTGCCGCCATTTTGATAAGCATTAGTTTTGACAGTTCATATTTGGCAGTTATGAAGTAGACACGTTATGACCATAAGAAATATGGCTGGGATATAATTTGCCGGTGTTCACGAGTCGTCACAATACAATTTCTTTATTCTTTAATCTTTCGTGACCCTCGAGAAGAGAACGGAAAACAAAACCACTTTGTTAAAAACTCACTTTATTTACAACGAATTTACATTCGAATTAAAATTCAACTTAATATTTACGCGGGCTGCTTTTTATATTTGTGGTCTTTTCTAAGGATGAAAACACAAGCATTTAAAGACAAAATCTATTTGATTGTTTTTCAAAATATTCTCCATGACGATTAATACACGTTTGCATGTGTTGGAACCAATTTTCAAAGCACTTTTTCCACTCCGAAAGAAACTGCTTCTTCAGGTGTAGGAAACCGTTGTCCAAGTAATTTTTTCTTGATGTTCGGAAACGAAAAGAAGTCATTAGGTGCCAAGTCAGGGCTGTACGGCGGATGACCCATCAATTCAATGTTTTGCCCTGTCAAAAACTCCATTGCTTCAGAATGATACGTCTTTTCTTTGACTTTTCCCGAAGTTTCTCAAAGACTTCTGGCAAACAAATAGTGGTGTACCATGCCGAATTAACCGTCTTACGTTGCTCTACTGGCACAGTCGCCACATGACCGGTAATGCCGAAGAAACAGGCAACCCTTTGCTTTGATGTGTTTCTTCCACGAACAACTTTGGTCGGATTTCGCTCTTCCTCAAAGACTCATACGGTGGATTGCTGTTTTGTTTCAGAGTCATATGAGTATATCCATGATTCGTCACCTGTGCAGATATTATAAACTGCTTTTGATGCACCTTGAGCGAATTTCTGCAACATATTCTTGCACCAATCAACACGAGCATCCTTTTGTGCGTTTGTCAGGTTATGCGGTATCCAACGTGAACTAACCATTTTCACAAGATCCTATTGATGTTTGTCATACTAATCCCTACAGATGTCTCAATCTCGCGATATGTTGCATGACGATCATACTTTATCAGCTCATGCACAGCTGCGATGTTTTGTGGCACAACAACCGTTGTTGGACGACCTTCACGGGATTCGTCCTGGAGTGATTGTCGGCAACGATTGAATTCGTTATACTAGTTTTTAATGGTGGAATTAAGTTCATCTGTGCACTGTTGTCGTGTCAGGCCACGTCGAAAGTTATGAACAATTATTTCACGAAAATGTTCACGAGTTAATTCCATTTTCTCCTAAGATCACTTTTTCAACCTGCTATCACTAACACTAACAACAATAAAATGACAAAATGTTTTGCTTGAGCTTATGTTTAACAATATAAAGGTTTCACTAGAAACATCAGCTGGTGCCTAACAACCGTCAGTGTTAACAGGCCAGAAATATAAATAGCAGCCCTCGTAATTAGAAATGCCACCGGAGAAAAACGCACTAAACTTTTACGTCACTATTGTTCGTAGGCTATCACCCACAGTAATTCCTCTCGTTGGGGAAAATCGGATTACGTTTTTGAGTATTGGCTAAGTGCCAACAACCAGCGCGATACCACCAATAATCCTCCCGGGCTTAACTAATATTCAGTGGCTCAGTGTATCAATTGGTTGACAGCGAGATACTAACGAAAACAATTAACTTTTTACTTAGCGTCCCAATTCCCGTACTACTGGTAAGTCTATACTACCGGTCAGCGGGAACACCACCAACAAGCTATGTTTAGCCTCATACTGTAACTCAGGGCAATAAATATAAACAGCGGGACACCACCGAATATAATTGTCTTACCTCTCCTCGACACTTCCCTAACTATTTGTTAGCTGTGGTACTTGTTAAACAAAATGGTCAGCGGGACACCACCAACAACTGTGTTTAGCTTTACTATTTAACTTAAGGCAATAAATTATAAACAGAGAGCTCTGCTCAAATAAAAAGCCCCCTCAATACAAACGACTGCTCCTTTTATAGTGATTTTCTGCTGTGATTTACAGTTGTAGTATTTGGTAGTTATTATCCCTCATGGTTGCATTTTTTTTTTTGGTGATGGGCCTTAGTTTGGTTGCGAGTACGAGATAAAGATGGCGTTGCTGAAAACTATGAACCGTTAAATTCAAATCAATAGTAAACAGCTTAAAATGTCAAGTAATTCAAACAAAATAAATCTAATTATTCATGAATGTAAAAAAATAAAAATAAGTTCTAAATAATAATAATTATAATAATAATAAAAATTACTCTACTTGTTGCGGCAAAAACAAGGCACGCACCGACTTTTGCCATCACAACTTTATCGAATAATATTTAATAAACCAATGTGTTTTAATCGTCAAAACATCTTAACAAAATCAATCATCGATTACTGTGACGATGAGCAAGTTATGTGAAATTTTAAGGAGAAACAACGTGCCAACAATAAGCACTATCGTCCAGTATTAGATTTCGAAGAAAGATCGTCTGGAAACATTAGGGCCGCTCAAAAAAGTATTCAAAACAGTCCATCAATCACAATTTGACATCGTGCTCATGAGCTTGGTCTTGAATGAACAACTTTGGCCACAATTTTGCACAAGGATTTGCATTTGCTTCCATATAAAATTCAGTTGACACAAGAGCTTCTTCCACAAGACCATTTACGCCGCCTTACAAATGCCAGTAAGATGTTACAGCTCGCCCATGAAAACCCCGATTTTTATGAAAAAAATCATAATGAGTGACGAGGCACATTTTCATCTGAATGAATGTGTGATTAAACCGAATAGTCGGTTCGGTGGAATGGGAAACTCTCAAGTTATTCAACCGTCACCTTTGCAGCTATTTAAAGTGACAGTCTAGCAATTTGGTTAAGAGGAATCATTGCAACTTACTTCTTTGAAAATGAAAACGACATAACGGTAACTGTGAATGGTGAGCAATATTGTGATATGATTGAAAACTTTTTAACGCCACAACTGCATGCTTTGGGCTTGATTGATATGTGGTATCAATAAGACGTTGTCACATCGCATACAGCCAGAATTACAATGGAATTACTGCGAGACCTCTTTCCGCAACAAATTATTTTAAGAAATGGTGATGTCGATTGTCTTCCAGAGTCGCCTGGCTCCGGACTTTCTTTTGTGGGGAAATCTGAAAAGCGAGTTCTATGCAAACAAACGAAAAATGTTTGAACAAGTAAAACAAAAAATATTCGTTATAAAATTAATGAAATACCGCGTGAAATTTGTGAGAATTAAAAAGATGGTCAAAAGGGCTCGCATTTGTGAGGCTAACAGAGGCGGACATTTATATGATATTGTATTTAATGCATAATTGCCGATATTAAGTAAAATATTTATCAATATAAGATCCATTCTCTTTTATTTAATCAAAAATTATAAACAAGCAAAGTAGTATACCTTCCCCGTAAACACACTATATAATGTACCTTTCTGCATAAAAAGTATCTTAGAAAAAGTCCCCTTTTAAAACACTTAAGTGTTGTTATAATAGATTAGATTTGCTTGTTAAAAAGTTCTGCTTTAATCAAATAAAAGACTGTCTAAAAAAGTACCTTTTTAACAAAAAAGTCCCTTTAAAGAAAAACTGCCTGTTTAATAGAAACACTTAATTTTTTTTAATAACAAATTGCTTTTGGCTCTAATGTCTGTGGTAATAAAAATTTACATTTATTATTGACTACGTGGATATCACTGATAATATAAGTATGGTGTTAACAGGATGGTGCCACATGTCACACAGCCAATGAAACGATCCATAGATTTAAAACCAAATTTACCCGATCGCATAATTTCACTCCGAAACAGAGCTGAATTATTTGCTACTGGTTATTACTGAGATGTGTGGTGTATTGGAATAGAATAAAAAATAAAACGTTAGCAAATAGATCTAGTGACGGTTGCATTGTCAGAATTGTTTACTTCGCGGTTAAACAGAAGAATTATGAGTTATGAGATCAATTCCCATCAATGGCTGTTTTTTCAAAGTTAATGACAAATCGCTTGTAGTTCGTTAATATGAAAAATGCGCCGTGGTGCAATGGATGGTTTTAGTTCACAGTCGCAGCGTGTTTTATTTTATTGATTGCGCGAGTTAAAATTGCATGTTTGCTTAATCACCAGATCCTCGCCTTAGGTTCAGACTGTGGAATGGGGAGCTTCATAAGTTTGTTAAGCAGTATACTAAGTAACTCGAGGGATATTGGAAACAAAACCTACCACAGTTACAGCGTAAAAAATAGAAAACAAAAATGATCGCCAAAAGAGTAAAATAAAATGTGACGTACTGGCATTTGTAATTTAAGGACGTCCTACGTTTTTAACACAAATATCTGAGAAATAGAAATTTCGGTTACTGCAGTTTTAATTGGATGTGTCAGTTTTAGAAAATAAAGAATTACTTCATAGCGGGTAAGTAAATTGATGAGCCAGAGTGCTGAAGAAGTCCCTGCTATTAAACAAAGACTTACAACCTAAACAATAAATAAAAACTTTCAAAATGGCGGATCAATACATTCTTTTAAGTGCTGTAGGAAGGCGGAAAATAAATGACTTTATTGATGGTAAGTAACGTGACTAGAAGGGCTGCTAGTCCCTGCTATTAAATAATAATTTTGAAGCTAAAAAGAAATAAAAAGAAAAAATGAGTAAAAACTTTCAAAATGGCTGATCAATGCATTCTTTTAAGTACTGTAGGAAAATGAGGAATCACTGACTTTAATGATGGTAAGTAAAGTGACTAGAAGGGCTGCTAGTCCCTGCTATTAAATAATAATTTTGAAGCTAAAAAGAAATAAAAAGAAAAAATGAGTAAAAACTTTCAAAATGGCTGATCAATACAGTTTGTTAAGTAAGTAAAGTAACTAGCAGGGCTTCTGAAGAAGCGTACTGGCATACTGGCATTTTTAATCAAAGGACGCCATACTTTAAACCTTAAATATTATTTTTCCGCAGAGATCAAAGAAACTTAATTTCGGTTACTGCAGTTTTGATTGTTCTAAGAGCATCTGCAGCTTTAGAAAATAAACAATGACTAAATAGCAGCGGGTAAGTAAAGTTACGAGGAGGGGTGATGAAGAAGCCCCAGCTATTAAATAATGACTTAAAACTTAAAGATAAGTAAAAACTTTCAAAATGGCTGATCAATGCATTCACTTAAGTGCTGTAGGAAAACGAAGAATCAATGACTTTATTGCTGGTAAGTAAAGTGTTTAGAAGAGCTTTTAGACCCTGATATTAAATAATAACTTTGAAGTTAAAAAGATATAAAAAGAAAAAAATAAGTAAAAACTTTCAAAATGACTGATCAATACATCCTTTTAAGTGCTGTAGGGAAAACAAAGAATGAATGACTTTAGGGCTGGTAAGTTAAGTGACTGGCAGGGCCGCTGAAGAAGTCCCTGCTATTTAATATTGAATTAAAGTTAAAAAGAAATAAAAAGAAAAAATAAGTAAAAAATTTGAAAATGGCGGATCCCTTTAAGTTTTGCAGAGAAAACGAAGTATCAATGACTTTATTGAAGGTAAGTAAAGTGATTAGCAAGCTGCTAGTACCCGCTATTAAGTAAAAACTTACAAGCTAAAAAGAAATAAAAAGAAAAAATAAACGAAAACTTTAAAAAATAGCTGATCAATACATTCTCTTAAGTGCTGAGGGGGGAAACAAAGAATCAAATAAATAACAGAAAAAATTGCATGAATTTAAAACTATTTTTTTATTTTATTATTGTCACGTTACAAAAGTAAAAGAAGAAAACAAAAATACAATAAAAGTAAAATTGAATGTTTTTCCTTAAAACAAAGTTATGCTAAAAAGAGCATAAAAGAAAATAGAACCAGAGAAATGTTTCTCTCTCTCTCTCTCTCTTTTTCACTCTCTCACAATACGTTCTCTTCAGCTGTATTTAACACTATTTTAGAGTATTTGAGTTGAAATTATTTCAATAGAGAAATTCAATTTGAGCAATGAGTTAAACTCATTGAAACAACTCAATTAGAAGCTTTTTGTTGTGTTGTGGGGAAACTTAAACAACTTTTTAATTTTTAATTGAGTGTTGGAGACAAGAAGAAGAGGAGGAAAAAAACACTACTTGAAAGCTTTTTATAAAAGGCTCCACAGATACACAAGCATACACACACATAGAAATAGCAAAAGTATTTATTTAGTATTTTGACAAAATGTGTAGGTAGTTGTTGTTGTTGTTGCTGCTGTTTTTGTATTAAGAAAAAAATATCGATGAAATAGATAAAAGTAAAAAAAAGTCACAAGAAAACAACAGCCACAAGTTGTAGCCACATTTGGAGGCACAGAGATTTTTTTGAAACCATTCTGTGGTGGGGGGGGGGGGGGGGGTTAGGAGAGAGGCTACGAAATTTGTTTAAAGCATATTAAAGCCTTGTGGTGGGGTTAGTTGGTTGGTTGCTGGGTGGGTTGGTCAGGTGTTTGAGGGGTCTAACAAACAGTCAGATTGCTGTCGTATGTATGGCATGCCATGCTGTCGTGGTGTGCATTGCACTCAATTAATGTTTAGACTCGTGCAATTTTTGATTACCTTTTACACCAGTCGTTCAACGAATGTGACCGCGTCTAACAGTGTCTTTTTCACTTATAACGGGCCAGCAAATAGTCATACAATAACGATAACAACAATAACAAAAGAAAAAAGATCTTTTGTCGTTTAATTTATCAAAAAAATAAATTTGTTTTGTTTTTGTTTTTTTTTCGTTGTGTTCACGGTTTTATTTTGCATTTTTTTTGTACGCCACTGTTACTCTATTGTTGCTTCTTTCTGTTTAAACATTTTATTTACACCCCACCCCCCTCCGACTAAATCTGGTGCACAAAAACGAACACTCGTAACGTTTGTGTGGTATTTTATTTATTTTTTAAACAAAATTATTTAATTATTGTATTAATTATTAGAAAAATTATGGGAAATTTATTTTAAAAATATTTAGAATGGAAACAGAAGGAAAACTTTACAAAATTTCGTTTGTTTTTTTATAAAGTCATTTGTCACTTGCATTTTATCATTTTATTTATTGTTTGTTGTTGTGTGAATTATTGTAATTTTTTCTAATGACTTTATTAGACTTTATTATGTTATCTTATGTTATCTTATGTTATCTGAAATAGCTTAAACCAAAAAAAGTAGAATCTTTGAAACGGCCTTGAGATTTTTATTTGGCTTAAATTACCGCAATTTGTCTAATAATTTTAATTTTTTTTCTAAAATATGTTTTTTTTTTTGTTGTTTGTGTAATCAAACATATGCTTGCATTTGAAACTGAAATTACAAACCCACACTCAGTTAAACATTTGTATTCTTGTGTTATACGCACACATGTTCAACAGATGTTGGCTTTTTTGTCTCCTTAAAATTATTTAAAATAAAAATTTTTTGTTTAAAATTCGCACTAAAAACGTAATTATTTAATTTTGTGTGTAATTAATAAAATAATAAAAAAAAAAAAAATAAAAAATAGTATTTTTAAACGAATAAACAAAATAAAAGAGGAAAACCTCAAATTTCAACAAAACGAAGAACAGAACAGAAAGTGGAATTTCAAAAATACAAATAATTTTTCTTTAATTAATTTTAGTTTTTGTTGTTGTTGTTGTTTCTAAACGCCTTAGAAATTATCATTTATTTTAGATTTCCTTTTGTTTTATCATAATTAAATTAATAAATTAAATTCTATTTTTTTTTCTGTACAAAAAAAAATTGCCTTTTAAAAACGTTCATATGAAATTGGAAAATAATAATTTTGAATCAAATAATGCAAAGGTGAGTTATAAAATAAAAATAAAATAAATATAAAAAATCTAAGAAAATTAAGAAAAAAAACAATAGCTATATATCCTTAAAGGAAAACCTATCTTGATTTATATATAGTTCTACTATGCGTGTGCCTTTCACTGAACTCCCTCCCGTTTAGGCTCAAACGATTTGTATGAATTTTCTTGCAAGCGTTTGAATGGCGCCCTAAATGGCTTAAATTCACAAATCAGCCTGGTGATGGCGCTGCAGTCTAATTTGTGTATGAATTCATTCATTGGTCTTAATTTCCAAAACGTTATTAATAATAGGAAACAGAGTGAATCAAGAGGACATACAGCTGCGGTCAATATAATAGCACCAGCTGCAATATTCTGATTCAAAAGATATACAAATTTCACCTATTTACTATATTATTTTTTTGAGTGTAAAAACAGTTACATATTTAAATCTCCTTTTTGGAACAAATGAAGGCATGCAGTGGAGGGGGCAAATAATTTCGCACTGCACCGAATATTTTTTTAATGAAAACTCATCAATTTGTTTACCTGCTGCAACTGTTTGAAATATTTGATTTGTGATGGCTTAAGTTATAAATTATAAATTTTTTTCTTTCTTTGCAGGTATGTGTGGATAATTAATCATATAAATCATACAAATCATATGAATCTTTATCTAAATGTAAGTACGTTTATATTGTAATATTTTGTATAACGCAATGTTTTGTAGTGTGTTTTGTCAGTAATGAAAAATTATTTATTTAAACTCGCATTACCAATTTCTTTTTCCAAAACGACGTTATTAATTTTATATAAAGTTTAATTATTGGATATTTGCATTCATTTACAAAATTGGATGTCAGAGATACCTTACTGTAGGACGCTAGAATGCTTGGAAAACTTAAACTGTAAAATTAAAAGCTGATGTCTCTGTAGGCTAGTAGGTAGTGTACTGGCTTATCAGTATGGGGGTTGTAGGTTCAATTCCCAACAAAGGCCTTGGCTGTTTTTTTTTTCACTACAAATAAAAATTGGCTGTCGGTGGGGCTGCTCAGCTATGAAGGCATGGTCACTGGTCGCTGTGCTGTTTTATACGACAGTTAATTTCCGTAACTATCCTTCTACTTTCACCACTTGTCACAACCTCTTGTCTATCCCTTTTATAAAGAATGAAGCTCGGCATCGGACTAAATAGCCATTGTTGACTGAAGTGCTATGTCTCTTAAAAAAAAAAGCAGTTCAGTTGGAATTATCTTCTACATAAAGTTTTATATATCGTCAAGAAATTTTTGATTTTTTTCCCCCAAATTTTTCATATCTGACCCACTGTGCAGATTCGAAAGGCACCAGCTAAGTTGATGCTCATTTCAAGGTCATTATCTCAACATGAAAATATTTTATTTGATTTAATATTCAATAAAACATAATTATATTCAATTAAAACTTATAATTGATTCAATTAAATGTTTAACTAAAACATAAACAAATTAAATTAAATAAGTAATTGCATCAATTAAACTCTTTAAATTCACATTAGCGATTTTTTTAATACAAAGTTATTTATATTTTTTTTTTTTTGATAAAAAGTTTAATTATTGGATACTTGTATTCATTTACATTGCTTTCCTTTCAAGGGCCTGCACCTAAGACTGTTAAGGCAAGTTTCACTAAACTGTGTATGTCAGAGATGCTTAACTGTAGATGCTTAAAGTTTTAGAAAACTGATACTGCAAACTTAACCTTGACGAATACTCTGCTACATAAAATTTTTTTATCCTTCACGAAAATTTTGTTTTTTTTTTTCTAAATTTTTCATAACTGACCCACTGTGCAGTGTAAAAGGGCACCATATATCAGCTGAGTTTGACATTTGGATAGTCATTTTAAGGAAATTACCCGTCTAAATAAGAAAATATTTTATTTAATTACCTGAAATATTCAGTTAAAACTTGTAATCGGTTTAATTAAATAGTTAATTAAAACAGAAATAGGCAATTTTCGTAAAAAAAAATTATAATAATTGATTCGATTATATTAATTAAGAAGTTCAATTAAATTTAAATTTCAAAATTAAGCTCTTATTTGAAACCAATTATAATCCAAGTTTGAATTGAAGTCACGGATTTCTGTCTGTAGACGTTTTTTATTGTTTTAAATTCTTCTTCAAATTCTCAAAAAGAAGACTTCTCTACAGAGTTTAAAAATAATTTTATTTTAAGAAAGTGAAGAGCGTAAAAAGTCGTGTTTGACGAAAGGTAGGCTTAACTTCATTAGGCACATCAAGGTTAGTTTTTGCCAAAATTTTCGTCTACTATATCAAGGCAAAGCTCTAAATTTTTTACGATTAGAAGGGTGTCATTTACTTTTAATTGAATACCATCGATCGAACAAATTAGTTAATTAATTCAATTAAATTCGAGCTTGATGATGGATGGCATCTTTTACCAATTCTCCATCTATTGTCACAATTCAACAAAGAAAACATCGACACAAAATGCCACAACATAAGAAAATAGGCTAAATGCCAAACCGTGGAATAGAATAGGATAGGATAAAATAACACCGCACAAACTATTTGTCTAAAAATGTAATTTAATGCTAAAAATATTTTCTGTTAACAATTATTTCGTGATTAAAAAAACTTGAGTCTAGAACATGGAATTCGCTCAATTTATTTGCAATTTCTATGATAAAAATTGTTGAATTAAAGCATGTACCTGCATGCAATTACAAATAGAACGTATAAATTTAAGGTGTTCTTTATACAGGTGTAGAATTTTGAAATAAAATAAAAATAAAATTCTTGAATAACTTTGTAAGCATAACCACAATTTCGAAAAGAATATAATAATAGAAGAGATTCGGATAAATTTGCACAACTTTTTTCTTCTTGTGTATATAAATAACGGGTATTTTTATGTAGGTAAATGATTTTAAAATGGAATAAAACAAAAGATAAATTTTTTAAATTGAGATGAAGATAACTTTATTCGAAAGATAATCTTAGGAGTTGCAACTTAAATCTGACTTCTGGCGCATGACCGACCGAGGTCCACTTTTCGATGACTTTTTCCAACATTTGTAGTCATACAGTTACAATAAGGCGGCGAAAGTTGCCCTTCAAGTAATCAATCACGGGCTTATACTTGCAAACTAGCAAGTTCATAAATTTTTACAAAAAAATAGCACAGCGGCGTTAAATTCATTTTGGGGGCCCAATCGCGGATCCGAAAAGGAAACTACCAAACCTTGTTGTATTTGGCGTCAGTGATAATTGCTCTAAAGTGATTACATGATAAGATTTACATTTGCACCTGGCAGTGAGCCCTAATCAGAAGGTGGTCATACCACTGGGAATGAAAAGCAACGTCATTCACGCCCTAGGAAGCCGAAGACTAATTCTAGCAACAGGTCTTTCCTGGTTGAAACTTTAGTGATTCCAGAGCAGGACTACAAAACACCACTCCTCGCTGAAGAGCTGGAGACTATCCAACTCCTGTCCAAAACACATGTCTAGCATGCTCACTGGATCTAGGATCATTCCACCAGGTAGGTGTGATTAAAGGTGAAATTATCCTGGCCAGCATATAAAACTGACCTGTCTATTATGGGGCCGCAAAACACACACTCACCACGATACTCCCGAAGGGCCAACCTCAATAATCAGTCAGAGAAACAGCTAAATGTCTAAAGAGACGAATAGCGGAAACTCTGCGGGCTACTGATTCCCGTGGAAATAACGGGGAGTTTCCAGTTGACCCCTGCTGCCTTCAGGGGACTGGGTTCCCTTATACCCCCAGTTGCATAGGTCTAGATAGTCGAGCGTTCTATAAAGACCATAAATGTGCCCCTGGGGGGACTCTAGAGTGATATCGAGCATTCTCAGGAATCGCACTGTACGAGTTGTTACAGATGGGATTTCATCAGACGAGTTCAAGATTAATTCAGGTGTACCGCCAGGCTCCGTTCCTTTTCCTACCCTATTTCTTAGTTTTCTAAATTACTTTCTTTGTAAAACATTCACACCTATATACACTTGCGCACATGACAGCACTATTTGTGGCTCGTATTCATTTAATAATGAGGTGCGTTCCAAAAGGCGCAACATGAACGATCTCGCAAAAGTCTCGGAATGGGGTCGTGAAAATAGGGTAGATTTTAATGCCCGTAAAATACAATCTTGCATGCTTACGCATAGATCTGTGTTCGGAATGGGTACTGCATCTGTTACTATGGGTGATGTGGGTATATACGGAATCGTAAGCTCTTGATGTTGTTGACATGAAAACTTAGTGTGATGTTGGATGGACTAAATACATTTTTCAGCTTTCTAAAGAAGCTTTCAAGGGCCTCAGTTTTCTAAAACGGTGTAAGAGATACTTTACTCCATCGGACCTTCGGCCAAAGATGGAATACAACCGTGAGCCAACGCTCCAAATTGTAGAGGAGAGGGTTAAGAGGCTCATCGGCCTCTGGATTCCCTAAAGCATCTACGCAATGGTGGATGTATTTCACTGTTTTATTTTTTTTTTTTAAGAGAAGTAGCACTTCAGGCAACAATGCCTATTTAGTCAAGTACCGTGCTACATTCTTTAGGAAAATGATAGAGAAGAGATGAGGCAGGTGGTGAAATTAGAAGGATAGTTATGGAAATTAACTGTCGTATAAGACAGCATAGCAACTAATGACTATGCCTTCATCGCTGAGCAGCCTCACCGACAGTCAATTTTTACTTTTTTAGTGGAAAAAAAAACCACGGTCTTCGTTGGGAATCGAACCCACAACCCGTAGACTGACAAGCTAGTACAGTACCTACTAGCCTGAAGGGGCACCTGTATTTCCCTGTTTTATTGTTGCTGCAATGGTAAGTGCTTTAACGAAGTTGGGCAACTTGTTCCCGAAACTCGCACGTTTTAGCGTTTAATTCGATTTTCGTTGAGAGCGCATCCATTTCTGGTCCATTGCCCAGAGAATCGCTTTACGCATTGCAAAAAAAATTCCTTTTTTTTGTAACAGAACAGTTCGTATGTGGAATAAACTCCCTCCAGAGGTCTTTCCTGTCTTTCCTTCCAATGTTAGGAAACTCAAAATTAAAAGTCCACAAGCACTACTCCCTCTTTCCTCCTCCCCCACAACCTAATTTCCTAGTTCTGGCACAATGCATTGAATGTGTAGGGGATATCCCCTGAGTGCTGATCCTAAACGAAAAACAAAAATTTTTTTTTGTGGATGTTCAATTGATGAACGAAACGAGAGGCTTTACAGCGCGCACCATTGACTGTAACATTCTGATCGGCATCGTTTTTAAAGAAGTAAGGAAGAATGATTGCACCAGCTTCTGGATGTAACAGTGTCTCAACATACACTTGAGAATTATCGTCACTCCAAATACGGCAGTTTTTATTATTGACGTATCCGTTCCGCTTATAAAAAATGGGATCAAGAGCCCAGTTTGCATAATTTCAAAGTGTTTAGCAGGCGTTATGTTGAAATATCAAACCACTCACATGATAGTTGGCAAAATGGCTGTCAGTTAAAAAAGTGTTGCCCACTTAAAGTTTTATACCTCTATGAAAAACACCCTCTGCTAAACGTGTTTGTTAAAAGGTAAGGTCTTTATTAATCAAACGTTTAGTATTTTAAAACAGACAAGCATACTGTTAATTATATAAGAAATTTTTATATATTATTTTTTTTTCCACTGAAATATTGAGAAGTGTTTTTGTTACGTCATAATTTTTTTAACAGAATTTTTGTGTTGTTTTTCCTTTATTTTTTTGTTTTGTACAAGCGTTTGAATCGCAATGAATGTTAGCTACTTTTCCTTCGAACAGATGTGGCGTAAAAATGTTTTCAAGTTACTGTTACGCCGTTTTCATTTTTAAAGAAGCAAGGTCCAGTGATTCTTCCTGACCAAATTGCACACAAGACTGCCTTTAATGGATGCAAAGGTGGCGGTTTGAAAATTTAATCTAGAACATACTATTCTGTTTATTCACACATCCATTCAAATGAAAATGTGCCTCGTTTTTGCATGAAAATCGGGGTTGTCATGGGTGAGCTGTAGCATCCTGTTGGCATATGTACGGTGAAGTAAATGCTTTTGTGGAAGAAGCTCTTGTGTAAAATGAATCTTATATGGAAACAAATGCAAATTCTTATGCAAAATTGTTGCCAAGGTTGTTCTTTGAAGACCAAGCTTTTGAGCACGGAAAATAATTGAGGTTGATGAATTTCTTGTGCAGCAGTAATGTTTTCAGCCAATCTTAGATTACGTTGTGGCCCATATTTGGGCCTATCACCTCTACACATCCTCTTTCTTCGAAATCATTCACTTCACTTCGTTTTCTTGGCACGTTATTTCCCCCAAAAGTTTTACGTAACTTTCTCAACGTCACAGTAATCAATGATTGATTTTGATAAAATGTTTTAACGATTGAAGCACGTTGGTTTATCGAATATTTTTCCATAATGTATCTACTTCATGACTGCCAAATATGAACTGTCAAGACTAATGATTACCAAATTGGCGGCAAAACAAAGTAGTATAGCTACCCCTGATGGGATTAGATCTTATGACTTTAAGAATCTTTTTCATAACAAATGCGAAGTCATACTTGTGAAAGTGCCGCAATTGTCGAACTTTTCCTTTCGTTCGATACAAATGCACCACACTTTTTAGTGGAGATTTTTAATTACACTTTAGTTAGCAGAGCTTTTCGAAAACACAGTCCAATATTAGCCTTTTGCTTATACAGTTATGTTAAAGGTTGCCAAATTCCGCTCAATTTTGAAGTCTTCTCTTAAGTTGTTGTGTTTGCTTGATGGCACGAGTAATGTATCGTAATGATCTTAATAAATAATTAGCATTAAATTTTATCGGCTGCCAGATTCCCTATAGCATGAGATAACGGGCAATTGTAACAACCTACGAAAGAAGTCAATTACTTAAGAAACGATTAAATGCTTATCTTACCTACGTTTTCCCAGAATTGGTGAATTCAATACGTTTGATCAATCATATAAAATATTGCAGCTCTCTTACCGCTCACATTTAAATTTTACCACAAAAGTAGTGATATACCATACGAAAAAAAGTTGTTGTTGCTCAATGTCATTAGAAAATGCTTTCAGCTACAGAAAACCAGCAAATTAATCCTCATTAAAAGCAGTTCTAATAACCTGCTTTCATTTTAGATTCCATTCCCTCCAACCATTGTCAAACTTCAAACGCAATTGTATGACGTAATAAAATAATAAATAAATAAATAAAAAAAAAAAATAAAATAAAACAAAAAATAAAAATAAAAAAAAACAAATCAATAAAGGGACAACAGAATATTTTTCATTCTGCTGTAAAGCAGGAAAATATCCTTGAAATACAACTAAAACACACAAAAAGAGCTTGAAGATAATGAAGATTTTCAACATTTCTCCTTAATAAAAATGTTGAAAAAAGCATTCTTTAAATAACATATAAAGGATGTGGTTTCTAGCCCGTTAGAACTTTAAATAAAAAAATAGAAAATTAAATTCCAATCCCAAAAATTGTTTAATCGAAAAGGATCAAATACATGGCTTTAACACAAATTTTTACAGTCATCCCAGCTCTGGCTTGAAGAATGCTCATTTTTGGCGTCCAATTTGAAGACATATCTCACAAATTACACGAACAATGTTGACCTCCCAGCCATAAATTATTGCAGATTTATCAGCATAAATATGACTCCACACGAAAGTATGCAAAACTAATTAAAACGCCCGAGCTTAAACGACAATTGGTTGGTGCATTTCTCGACAGCAACTTTCGCGCCAAATTTAGATTTCAATAAGTGTGGCTAAAACAAAACCGCATCATTAAACACATTTTTTTTTTAGCCGATGCATGACTATTTAGTCACCAATAGGGTTTTGCAACAAGAACTTGGTTTTTGACTTGTGGCAACACCAACAACATGATACTTGTGACATTTAGTTTTTTAGCGTATTCGTAGTTTGCCAATGCATCTG
Source organism: Trichopoda pennipes (assembly GCA_030448955.1). Taxonomy (NCBI): domain Eukaryota; kingdom Metazoa; phylum Arthropoda; class Insecta; order Diptera; family Tachinidae; genus Trichopoda; species Trichopoda pennipes. The sequence goes on from JASKUP010000064.1 coordinate 8,595,621, forward strand.
GCAACTGTTACAATAAATTCAATATCGCTTGAAAATCGCCTTAAAATAATTTAAATCGACTGAAAAGAAAATGGTGGTTCTGCTAAAGTTACATTTCGTAAAATTCGTGATATTTTCGAACAAAATAATCGTTCTTCTGAGACCGCTATTAAGAATTTGAAGGCGATAGGTTCGATGCAAAATGTGCGAACACCAAAGCGTATTCGAACGGTTCGGGTCGTTTAACAGAAAAATATCGCAGCCGTGAGCCACAGTATTGAAACAGATCCAAATTTATTAATTCCTCGACGTTCTTAACAACAGCGGAATTTGTGCCTACCGTCACCACAGTGGGTGACCAAAGTAGTGGACAGTTGAGCGGAGGTCTTAACCCAACACAATTTACAGTGTTTTGGTAATTTCCCTTAGACACGCTCTACTAACTGTGGTGCGGTCTCAAACGAAGCGGAGATTTTAACCCAGCGGAATTTGTGTCTACCGTCATCATAGTGGGTGACCAAAGCAGTGTACAGTTGAGCGGAGGTTTTAACCCAGCCCAATTTACATTGTTTTGATTGTTTCCCTCGGACACTGACCGGTATACGTAAGACCAAGACAAAGCGGAAAACGCCGCACTCACACACACACACACCAGTGTACAGTAGACGGAGCCGAGAAGCAAGCTGCCGTCAAGCGGAGGATTAGTGGCAAATAAAGGATAAGTTATAAACAAATCAAACGAAGCCTTTTATTTGTTCCAACGACACTTCATGAGCCTGGATGCCGCTGAATATACTTCAGCAGTCAGCAAAAGCGTGTCGTTACATCATTTAGGAGCAATCGGCTGGTTGTTCTGAAAAAAATCATGTTTTTCAGACGAAGCCCATTTTCGGGGTTGGTCACAACAAGCAAAATTGCCGTATTTGGGGCTTCTGATTATTGAGAAGCCTTTGCAGGCTCAACATGTCACTGTATGGTGCGCTGTGTGCTCTGAAGGCGTGATTGGACGGTTTTTTTAGATAAGGCTGGAAATACGGTGCCGGTTATTGACGACGTAAATTTATGTTCAAATTTAATATGAATATCAAAGCTTTGCTTTGACGTCAACCTTGTGATGATGATTCACTAGAGTGAGTATACTCTTCAGAAACGTCAAAAAATTAGCTTAAATGAGCTTAAGCTTAGGTGCCCCTGTAGGCATGTAGGTAGTGTGCTAGCTTGCTTGATCGGCGATTGTGGGTTCGATTCCCAACAAAGACCTTGGTTTTTTTTCACTACAAATAAAAATTGGTTGTCGGTGGGGCTGCTCAGCTATGAAGGCATGGTCACTGGTCGCTGTGCTGTTTTATACGACAGTTAATTTCCGTAACTATCCTTCTACTTTCACCACCTGTTTCATATCTTCTCTATTCCTTTCCTAAAGAATGTAGCTCGGTACTTGACTAAATAGGCATTGTTGCCTGAAGTGCTGCTTCTCTTTAAAAACAAAAAACATGACAGCTGACGCTTTCGTAAAAAATTTTCCAGAGTCCTCAATTTCCATTTACTTTTGAATTCAATTGGTTCTGTTAAAAGATTGTTAGAAGTATATCACGCTTCTGCTTTTACTACAACTAGTGGTGTCTTCTTGCATACTTGTTTCTCTTATTATTCATAATCTATTAATCGCATTTGTCGAGGTATTTTTTGTCGCTAATTGTCTCTCACATTGCGTCAGCTGGTTGAGCAAAATTTATAATCTCAACCACAGAGTGATTTTAACTTCGGGTACTACTCCTATCATAACTACACTCAGATTGAGTTAAATTTTTTTTCCGTGATAACACAAGGTTCTCTTCACTTTCATAATCCACTTGTTGGTTGATTGTCGTTACGTCTTGTTCGATTCTGTAGCATATTTCCCGCTTTTAATTGTTTCACTGAGTCGAAGTTTTTGAACTCTGGAACTCTTTAGCAATCGAGTGGCTAATACAAGGATATAGGTAAACTTAACTGAATGTACTTTTGGAAGTTTAACCGGAAGCTATCCTTAGTTATGGTGTCTGTGCTGGGGGGCAGAGGCCTTGAGAACCTTAAGACCCTCACCTATACATTTACGACCTGTTGTAACAACTCTCTTAAGGGACCAACTTTTAATACCCCAGCTCTCCCATTAATAATTAAGTTCCTATTTAAATTGCTTCTACAAAAATAAATATGCAAAAGGTAAAATTGTTCTCATTAAATATTCATAGAGCGTCTTAACCGCTGCTCTTTAAACATGAAAGACGTCCAATAAAATTGTAAGAAAAAATTAAAAAAAAAAAATTATAAAAATAAAATTTAAACCCCAACGTGTGGTGTCCGCAGTGCAATAGGTTAAATGACTTGTGTATGATAAAAATCTACATCCTTGTGTATTTATATTTGTATCTCTCTGTGTGTGTGTGTGTGCGTTTGTGAGTTGGTTATATTTGTGTCCAGTCCATGATTGAGTGTTTAACCCAACAGTGACAAGCATGAAAAAAAATTTATTTTTCTTTCACTTTGAATAAAATTTTTTTTTATAAATTGTCTTTTGTCCATGCAGGTTGATTAAGAGGTTCGTTGTTGCCTAATGCTGTTGTTGTTGCTGTTGGTGTATGTTTGATTATACCCTTTGACATTTGTATGATGAAATTATAGATTGTAAACCTCATATTAAGCGTGACAAATAAGGAGTTGATGTTTGGATGTTGAAAGGTTATTGAAACAGATGTTTTTTTTTGTTTTTTTGCTTTTCTTTTCTAATTGCATAACATTTATGTTAAGAGAGATGTGCATGAATTTCTGGTGTTTCGATGTCTTCACAGAAGACAGAACCAAATTCAGTTTACTACCACCCTCTGGGTCAATTGTAGTAAAAAGAAAGAAAAAAAGCAACTTCTGATCCAGAACGCATGGAGCTTAATATAATTAAGAACCCGACGGCATTCATACTCACTGGACCAGGACCATTCATTGTGTTCATTGTGAATGATCCGACCCACAAACTCAAACGAGGGCCTGGAGAACAGATAAATGCCTAAAGAGACAAATAGTGGAACTCTGGGGCTTCAATGATTCCCGTGGAAATATAGTGGAATTGTCCAGTTGGCTCCTACTAGCCTAAAGGGACTGGGCTTCCTTTTACCCCCGCAAGACACAAGTCTAGATGGTTGCGTAATCCATAAAGACTTATAATGTGCCCCCCGGGGGAGGAAATCTAGTCTGAATATTCAATTTCAGCTGACAGCGGGGCAAATTTTGCACTCCAAATGGCCAGAACGTAAGATAAGATTTACATCGTTACCTAGCCAAGTGGCCATTACACGATGGTGGTTTTACCACTACGTTCACCCACGCCCTAAGACGTATACACACTAGGTGCATATACGCCATAGTTGCAATTTTCGAGTGCACAGTAGCCAGTTCGAGCTCCCACTCCGTGCTTAATAGTTGGAGACTATCCAACTCCTAGTTCTGTTGCAAGCGCAACTAGGAGATTTATTTGAATGTCAACCTTTTCTTTTCCTTAAAACCTCTGCGGAACTTTGTTCAGAGCCCAAATAAAACCACAGCCACCATGTTGCTCGCCAAAGGGACCTTACCAATAACTAGAACGGGCAACTGGTTTTCGTCATGCCAAGCCAATGGTCGGACTTCAAGAGTCCTATGTGTCTTCCATAGGAGAGGCCATAGGTTTCCGACTTATTGGCCTAAACAATTGATCGCATATCTCCATAGAAAATAGTCTAGTGGCATTAAGCGTATGATCTTCTAGGACAATTCACGGATCCGAAACATTTCCTTCAATAAATCATATGTGACACAAGTTGCATGACATGTTGCGGCAACTTATTGAAACCACAGCTTCTACACATCATTGATGAAGGACAAATTAGACTATAGCATAGTGTTCCCAGTAGCATTATTTTTTATAAAAGTAGGGACCAATCATTCCACCAGTCAAAATTCCTCAAAGCACACTAAACAGTCAGTTTTTCTGCTTGTAACTGTGTCTGTACACTTGAGGACCTATCCACAAGCTTTATCGCTTATTAAAATCGGAATCAAGAGCAATTGTTTTTTGGGCTCAATTTGCACAATTTGAAAATTTGTGATACAGATAACGTCAGTACCTAGTCGTTTGGCGGTGGTCTTATCTTATCCCCAAGGTGCATAACACCCCACAGGTGGCAATTTCAGCAGCACACCAGTCAACACCGTGCACTGGAAGGAGTTTATTTCACATACGAACTGTTCAACTGTTCACTGGTCAATTGACCACAAATGGATGCGCTCTCAACGAAAATCGAGTTAAACGCATCGAGTTAAATCGGCTGTATTTTTTTACTACAAAAATAAAAATTGGCTGTCGGTGGGGCTGCTCAGTGATGAAGGGTGAAGACAACACTGGTCGCTATGCTGTCTTATACGACAGTTAATTTCCGTAATTATTCTACTTTTACCACCTGTCTCAGCTCTTTTCTATTCCTTTTCCTAAAGAATCTGGCACAGTACTTGACTAAATAGGCAGTGTTGCCTTCGAAGTGCTACTTCTCTTACGAATGACAAATGGTGCTGTCATCTGCGAAAGAGTGAATAGAGTTGAAAGTTTGACAGAGAAGGTCATTTAGAAAAATAAGAAAGAGGGTGGGCAATAGAACGGAGCATTACGGTAACCCTAAATTAATATTGAACTCCTCTGATGAAATCCCATCTATAACGTATAGTGCGCGATTCCAGATTCGAAATAGAGAAATAAAATGTTCTTTATCTTGTTGTTTGTGTTGTTTGTTTTCTTCTTAAATTTTTCATTTGTTTGATGTTGTTGTAATATTGTTATTAATTATATTGTGCCATTTAAATTTTGGAAAGAATTAACCTTCATTAAGATTCTTGCCAACAATATTTATAATACTCATTCCGTCGTTATACTACAAGGTGTGTCTTCAAAAATTCTATTACATGGTGCTGCAGCAGTATTTCGTTGGTTTGGTTTAGTTTGGTTTCAATGTTCTACCGACAGACAGACAGACAATCTCATTGAAAAGCAATCTAAACACATACAGACACATACACACGTACGTGTGCAAAATAAAAATTCCATAGAAGAAAATGTGTATTGGAAATAAATATTGGTGCAGTAGTTCAAATACTGCCTGCAAAATCGTTATTGGCGGTAGAGAGGTGCTCAATGGCTGCTGACTTGACTGACTGGCTGGTTGGTTGGTTGGTTGGCTGGTCGTTATCATTTTGTAACAATAAATGAATGTGCTTGAATTTATGCAATCAGTACAAGGTATTTATGGCAATAAGTACACACACACACACATTTCCATACATACACACACACACATATACATACACACGCTCATACACAGATAATTATTAACTCTTACATGTTTTAATAAACACCTCAAATGCCACTAAATAAAAAAAAAATAAAAAATAAAAGAAAAATTACGTTCGCATTCAATTTTATTACCCACGTCAAACATTTCTGTTGACTTTTACTGACAATAATTTATTTTTAATGAAGTCTTAACTCTCCGTCAAATGAATGATGATGTTTTATTAATGAGTCCTCGCGCACAACAAGCAAAAATAACTGTAATTTAGATTTTAGAAAAATGGTTTGAAAATTTGTTTTTGTTAATTATTTAAACGATTTCCAAATGTTAGAAATGTTAGAAATAAAGGGTGTCTCCTTAATACGTTAGAATTTTAAATCGAAAGTTCAATCAATCAATCAATGAATGCCATTAAACATTTGGCCATCTGGCAGCTGTTGCTCACGAAGCAAATGCTTCACTTCTGCAGGGTGCCCCGTGTAGGCTAAAAGGTTGTGTGCTAGCTTATATGATTGGGGGTTGTGGGTTTGATTCCCAACAGAGACCTTGGGGCTGCTTAGTGATGAAGGCATAGGCACTGAGCTCTCTTTCTCTCTCTCCTTCTACTTTCACCACCTGTCTCATCTCCTCTCTGTACATTTCCTAAAGAATGTAGCACGGTACTTGACTAAATAGGCATTGTTGCTTAAAGTGCTACTTCTCTTAAATAAAAAAAGAAGGAGAGTTCCACATTTGGGGAACGAACAAGTAACGAGAATATCTCTATTTACCCAAAATGAGAACATAAACCATGTTATTACTTCCCAATCAAGCCGGAATAACTCAATCTTCAGAGCCTTTCCTTATCCTGAAGCTACAGATGTAATTTGCTAACTTCCCTTACCTTTACTATTGCATCGACTAAAGACTCTTCACCTTGGAGACCAGCTGCAGATATTGGCACACCCTATTGAAAAGTTTGCGTGGTGAGCCCGCCATAAGTTTTCAAGTTTCTAGGAGAAGATATCCTCACAACAGTAAATGGCATCCTCTTCTAATCCATCTACCATATCTCTCCTCGGCCCCCCCGGGGGCACACTATAAGTCTTTATGGATCACACAACCATCTAGACTTGTGTCTTGCGGGGGTAAAAGGAAGCCCAGTCCCCTTTAAGGCTAGCAGAAGTCAACTGGATAATCCACCCAGAGTTCCGCTATTTACTCTTTAGGCATTTAGCTGTTCTCTGCCTCGTAATTGAGGTTGGAACTTCGGGAGTATTGTGGTAGCTGTGTGTTTCGAGGGCCTCGTTTGTGTTTGTGGGTCGGATCATTCACAATGAACACAATGAATAGTCCAGTTCCAGTGAGTATGAATGCCGTCGTAATCTTAATTATAGTAAGCTTCATGCGTTCTGGGCCAAGAGTTGGATAGTCTCCAACTCTTTAGCAGGCAGTGAAGGCTGCAGCCTATTCCGGGGTTTCGAAGTTGCAACTAGGAGTGATCGGGGGATATACGTATCCGAAGTCCTTCTAGGGCGAGGCAGAAGCTACATTTCATCCACAGTGGTAATGATCCATCAGCTGATTAAGGCCCACGGCCAGGTGCAGATGTATTTCTTATCACGTCCACGGCATTGGAACCATATTCCCTTTCATTCAAAATTATTCAAGAGGTCTATTACTACGTAAAAAGAAAATGGTTTTTGCTTTTCTTTATGACATGAAAACATTCGGCTTGTGCCTTGAACTTAGGACCGACTAACTCGTTATCCACTACTGTTCACACGAAATCCTTCTCCACTTCAGTCCTTTAAAACAATTGTTGGTCTTTTAGATAACCATTTTGGGTTAATTACTGATTTATTAGCATAAACATGGACCCCAGAGAAAATAGTCCCATAGCTTGGATGACCAATTAAAAGGTGTCCCTATCGAAAGCAACTTATTGCCACAAATTTGATTGCAGTCACCGCATGTTATCCGTATCCCAAAAGAGATTAAGAGCTGCTGCTTTGTTTTTGAAAATATATAATTTTCAGTGATGCCACCAAACTATAAACTCCACTAAATGTTGCATTTTTGTAAATACAATTAAGTCAAAAGACTTAATGGGGGCGCTACTGAAAATAATAATCGACAGTTGTCACATCGCATAACACTGACGATCAATTGACACGTCGAGTTCTTTTCGGTCAATTTATTGCCAAAAATTTGATTTTTATGAGTCGATAATTGCGTTCACCGCATGGCACTTAGCGTCACCATAAAATAAATAACAGATTGCTTACCATAAGCAGGGAGCTGCTGCTTTATCTTTGAGGAAACAACCCTCGTTAACCCTCGTTAACCCTCGTTCGCCAGCCTCAATCTCACTGAAAAAAAAAGTATACATCGATCAGAAACTTAAAAAAGTGGCTGAAATAATCAGAAATCGCGTGACAGTTAAACTTTCCATAGATTTTTGGTGGGCGCAAAAAACACGCCCATTCCTATAAAAGCCTCTAAAACAACAACAACAAAAGCTATAGTACTAAATATACAAAATATAAATTAAAAAGAAAAAATAATGGAATTCCTGAAAATGACTTGATTGTGACTAAAAACCACTAAAAGTGTCACATTTGTTTAATCACTTTTGTTGTTCATGTTTTTCAAAGTCTTTAAAGATTTATAGCAAACTTATTTAAATAACGAAAGGCACATACTTTCCATAACACTTGTATTAAAATTATTTAAACATCATCTCAAATAGTCACGAATAGAGCTAACAAAGCCAGCCATTATGAGAGTAAAGTGTTGTTACACTTTATTTTGTGATAAACCAAAACACTTGTACTCTAGTCGAAAACAAACAAAAAAAAAATATAAATAAAAAGTATAAAACATATTAATAACAATTTATCATTCGAAGTACTGTAGTGAGGACGGGGGAGTGTAAAATAGCTTTTTGTTTTTTATTGAACTTATGCGTATCAATAATTAAAATTATTATTTGATTTATTAGAAACAGCCATCAATTTTGTAATAACGCTTCTTCATCCTCAATATTGACTTGTATTATAAATAATTTCATTTTATTTCATTATTTTAACTTCATTTCATTTCTTTTTTACATTTAATTCTTTGACGTGCAAGAATAAATTAATAGCAAAACGAGTTCAGTTTCAAAAGTAACCAACACAATACTTGTTTGTTAGTTTGTTTGTTTGTTTGTTTGTTTTTTTTTTTTCGCCTATTGTATTTTATTGCTTTGGTTTCCAGCTTAAAGCAAAAACTATATCGTATTTTTAACTTGGAATGGAATGTCGTTTTCCAAAGCAATATCTAGAAAACCTATCGATATCGATAACAAAAGTTTTTGTACATATGGAAAAATGTCGTTGTCGATAACAAACCCTTTTTATTTATAGCAAAATATTGTTACCAATACAAAAAGTTTTTTTCTTCTATATATAGAAAAATGTCGTTATCGATAACAACCGTTTTTTTTATTGATAAAACTTTTTTTTATATAAAGAAAAATGTTATTTTATCTATAACAAACGATTTTTATTTATAGAAAATTGTCGTTATCGATAATAATCGTTTTTCTTCATAAAGAAAAGTGTTGTTATCGATAACAAAAGTTTCTGAATACAAAGAAAAATTTGGTTACTGATAAAAAAATGTTTCTTTATATAAAGAAAACGGTCATTACCTATAACAAGCATTTTTCTATATATAGAAAAATGTCGTTATCGATAACAACCGTTTTTTTATTGATAAAAAAACTCTTTTTTATTGATAAAAAAACTCTTTTTTATTGATAAAAAAACTCTTTTTTATTTATAGAAAAATGTCGTTTTATCGATAACAAACGATTTTTATTTATAGAAAATTGTCGTTATCGATAATAATCGTTTTTCTTCATAGAGAAAAATGTTGTTATCGATAACAAAAGTTTGTGGATATAAAGAAAAATGTCGTTACTGATAAAAAATATTACTATATGTACAGAAAACGGTCATTATCTATAACAAGTACTTTTTATTTACAGAAAAATATCGTTATCGATAACAACCGTTTTTTATTGATAATAATTTTTTTTATATATAGAAAAGTGTCGTTTTATCTCTAACAAACGTTTTTCATTTATAGAAAATTGTCGTTATCGATAATAATCGTTTTTCTTAATAGAGAATAGTGTCGTTATCGATAACAAAAGTTTTTGGATATAAAGAAAAATGTCGTTACCGATAAAAAATATTACTGTATGTACAGAAAACGGTCATTATCTATAACAAGTACTTTTTATTTACAGAAAAATATCGTTATCGATAACAACCGTTTTTTTTATTGATAATAATTTTTTTTATATAGTGTATTTTATATATATAGTGTCGTTTTATCTCTAACAAACGTTTTTTATGTATAGAAAATTGTAGTTATCGATAACAATCGTTTTTATTCATAGGGAAAAGTGTCGTTATCGATAACAAAAGTTTCTGTATATAAAGAATAATGTCGTTACCGATAAAAAATGTTTCTGTATATACAGAAAACGGTCATTACCTATAACAAGCCTTTTTTATTCATTGAAAAATGTCGTTATCGAATTTTTTGATACATAGAAAAGTGTTGTTATCGACAACAAACGTTTCTTTATATAAAGAAAAATGTCGTTATCGATAATAACTGTTTTTCTTAAATTTATTTATTTTTTTATATATAGAAAAATGTTATCGATAACAACCGTTGTTTTTTTGTTGATAACAAAATTTTTTTTACATACAGAAAAATGTCGTTGTCTATAACACCGTTTTTTATTTATAGGAAATTGACATAATCGATAATAATAGTGTTTCTTTATAGAGAAAAGAGTCGTTATCTATAACAAATGTTTCTCTGTTAAAGAAGTGTTGTTATCGATAACAAAAGTTTTTCTATATAACAAAAAAAAAATGCCGTTCTATGTATAGAGATAGAAAACTGTCGTTATCGATAGAAACGTTTTTATATGTAGGTGTAGAAAATTGCCTTTATTTAAAACAAATATTTTTTTCGAAAATAGAAAAAAACTTGTTATCGATAATAAATGTTATTACACATATATAGAAAGTTATCGTTATCGAGAAAAATATTTTTATTTAGAAAACTATGGTTATAAATAAACATTTGCTTTTAAAAAAAGAAAACAAGTTATCGATAGCAAGTCTTTTTCTAAAACCATGAAAAACTATTTTTTATCTTTAAGAAAGGTTTTTCTATACACAGAAAAATATCGTTATCGATGATAAAAATTTTTTAAATATAGGAAACTATAGTAATCAATAAAAAGTATTTCTTTGTTAGTGATATCAAAAGAATCGGCGTAAGAAAGCGTGTATGACTATTCCACTCAGCATTTGAAAGCAGTTTTAGGAGCGATGTGTTTCCTTTGTTTAATATTCTTCAATACTTCGATTTTTTCCGTGATAATACTGAACTTTTGTGTTCTGCAATTCGTTACATTGATTTTGTTTAGCTCTCAATCACTGGAATAGCTTGCCATAACATAGGATTTAAGGTGCCCCTTTTTGGCTAGTAGGTAGTGTACTAGCTTATCTGTCTAGAGGTTGTGAGTTCGATTTCCAACGAAGACATTGGCTGTTTTCACTACAACAACTAAAAATTGACTGTCGGTGGGACTGCTCAGTAATAAAGGCATAGTCTTACTGGTCGCTGTACTGTCTTATACGACCGTTAATTTCCAATAACAGGGACCTTCTGCAAATGAAAGCTATCGCGGTAAGCTAGTAGGTAGTGTACTTAGCCTACCAATGGGTTGCACTTACGAAGTTACGGATTTCAGGAACAAGTTATTTTACCTAATTTCCCCAATATTGGCATCTTTTCAAGTCATCTGATTTGAACAACAACCATTTTCGATTATGATTATTTTCACTATTTTATTGGTTAATTAAAAATTATTTTTGGTGCGCTGGGAATAGTTCTTTTTAATTCGCACTTGCTTATACGATGGTGGGGCAATAAGTCCGTAATATTCTGAATATCTTGCCTCTTAATTCAAATGGTAACATAAATCACTAACTTTACTTGTGCCCAAAGTAAAAAATGAAAACACGTTCATTTATCGAAATCAATCCATAATGTTTTGAATATCCTGTGTATTAATTCAAATGGCAACACTGCTCCTATCAACAGGTAATTGTAAGTTGGCTCTTGTCTAAATTTAAACAAGCTATGTCATTTGGTTTTACTGTGGAGTTAGTCGAACGACTATATTTTTTTTAGTGATAATATTATAACGATTAAAGCTTACCTCGTAGGTGTAGATGGGTCTGTACGGGGCAAAGGTATCCCCACAAAAAAATTTAACACAGGCCAGAATTTTCTTTTTTCAGAGGCATATTAAACCTCTCTCTCTCCTGTAAGCTTTTAATTATTTTTTATTGCATTTTTTTAAATTTCCAATATCGAATCGAAGACGAAATATGTTATTTAATCGAAGACTGACTTGTTAAAACTATCGAATCTTTACTCGTTGACCTTGTTTTATTCAGTTAACATCTCGCTCTTGTAAATAAATTTTCTTAAGCTAAAACCTGTTGCTGTGTATACACTTCCCTCTTATAATAACAACTGCAATTCGTTTTAGCAAATAACACATCTTATCCAACGATAACAGACCAACAACCCTCGTAACAAAAAATGTATCCACGCCAATGTAGTTTCCCTGTATAAAAAGTGTCAAAATAGGGGGTAACTATTTCAGGTTATTTTAGTTCATTCCTTTTCTTGACGTTGTTTTCTTTTATGCATTTTACACTTGTAAATAATCAAATCGATTTTTGACGCTGTAATTTTATTCCATACTTTTCTTTTTCGCTGTTTTTAATTTTTGTATTTCAATTTATCGATGTTGTTGTTGTTGTTCTTTTAATTTACGTAAATAAGGCAAATGCATTTTTGTTTTTAAAAAGAGTGTCGCAGTAATTTTTCTTAATTTGCAAATTAATTTAAAATGAATTTTTTAAGTCATTTGAAATGACAATGCCTGCTAACGCAGTTTTTTTTATAGCGATTCGAAGAAAATCGCCGCGTAGGAATTTGACTTTGGAGCCTTAAAAGTTTCAATTGGTGCAGAAATTGAAGCCAACCAACCATTCACATCGCCGTAGATTCGCTCAATGCATTCAGGAACAACCGGTTGTTTGTGGTAAATGAAATGAAATAGTAAATAAATTTTAATCAAACTCGCTTAAATATCATATGACGTAGCGTTGCAAATTTAAGAATTTGAGGTTAAATTAACTCTGGCAAAAAAAATGTATTTTAAATTAAAAAATTTAAATACTAAAATTTCAATTTCATCACTAGAATTTATTACTCTGGCTCTGTATCCACTGAGCAAAATCTTAATGAGTTCACTAACCTTTAATTTTACACACCTGAATTTATTGTCATCGTATGTTCGTCACAATTTGTTACGTGACACGTAATTGAAAGACAAAACAGTTATTCATCATCTCATTGATTTTAAGTCGGTTTGTAATCTGAAGATTACAAATTAAGTTTTTCACACCTCGTTTCTCTGTCTGTCCAAAATGTTGGCTTCTTTTTTATTTAAATTCATTTTCAATTTAAGATTAAAACATTTACATTGTTGTTGTGCTTTTCTTTTTATAACAACAATGTAATTAAATTTCTATGAAAGCTGAATTTTTTACATTTCTATCATTTGCATAAAAAACACATCCATACATACACACACATTCACTATATTCATTACATACATATTACAAACATACACACATACATACATCGTTGTTGTGTTAAACTCTGTTTTATTATTTTGTAAATTTCTTTTCTTCTTTTTATTTACTTTAATTATTTTAATTAATTATATTATAATTTCTACAGCAAAATAATAAAAATAAAACTTAAATTATATAAAAAAAAAGGTTATTAACACTTAATACATTCATACATACCCACACACATGCATACATTCACGCAAACATACACAAGCTGTCTGCACTGCTCATCCATCTGTACGAGTAAATGAAATTTGAATTGGAATCGTAGAAGATAACAACAAAAAAAAAATAATGAAGAAGAAATCCCGATTGCATATGTGGCTGTGTGTGTGTTGTGTATGAGTGTGTACAACGTGTTGTAATTTTTGCAATTAAAATTTTTTTTTTTGTCTTTCCAAATGAATCAAACAATGCCCCAGAGAATCAGTGTTAGACACTTGCAAAAGGCAACTGGAAAATTTTACTGCTCTGAAAATAGATAAGTTTTCTTTAAGAACAATAACAAAAGTTTTCTGTACAAATGAATGTTAGCGATAGCAAAGAATCATAAAATTTTTTTTTTTGTAAAACTTTGTTATCGATAACAATATAGAAAAAAAATTTAGCTATCGATAACAAACAATTTCTATACATTTTTCGTTAACGCTAAGAAACAATTTTCGATATATACATAAAATCTCATTATCGACGACAAACTTTTTTTATATTTATATAGAGAAATGTCAATATCGATAACAAAAGTATTTCTATGTGTAAAAAAATATAGTTATCGATAACAAACGCTTAAATATATGTATATATAGCAAAATATCATCATTGATAACAAAGTTTTTGTGTTTGATTATAGCAGAAGTTCGTTATCGGTGGCAAACTGTTTTCTCTATATATATACAAAAATTGTTATCGATAAGAATATAGAAGGATGTTGTTATAGATAAGAAATGTTTTCTTTGCATATTCATTATCGCTAAGAAACGATTTCCGATATATACATAAAATGTCATTATAGATGACAAACTTTTTTATATATAGAAAAATATCATCATCGATAATAAAAGTATTTCTTTGTATAAAGAAAAATATCGTTATCGATAACAAACGAATTTCATTGTTTATAACAAATAGCATTATCGAGAAGAAATGTTCTTCTCTATACACAGAATATTTTTGTTATCGATAACAACTGTTTCTCTACATATGTCTTTATCGATAACAAATATTTTGTTCTATATATAACTAAATGTCTTTCACATTTTTCTAATGTCATTATCAAAAAAAGCACGTTTTTCTATATATAAAAAATATGTCGCTATCGGTAGCAAATGTTTTTCTTTACATAGAAAAATGTCGTTATCGTTTTACTATATATCTATATCGAAATAATGTCGTTATCGTTTTTCTGTATATATAGAAAAAGTGTTATCGTTTTTCTATATATACAAAGAGAAGCCGAGCAAGGATTTCCGTTATATATAAAATGTTATTATCGATAACGAAATTTTTTTTATATATAGAATTAAAGATAACATACGTTTTATATATACAGAAATGTCATCATCGATAACAAAGGTTTTTTTTATATAAAAATATATCGTTATCGATAACAAACGGTTTTTCCTGTATTTAGAAAATATCATTTTCCATAAGAAACGCTCTTTTCCATATATAGAACAGTTCCATTGTCGATAACAACTGTTTTTGTATATATGTTGTTATCGATAGCAAATGTATTTCTTTACATAGAAAAATATAGTTATCGTTTTCTAATATATATATCGAAAAAATTTCGTTATTGATAAAAAATTTTTTTCTAATGACAGAAAATGCTATCGACAGCAAACTTTTTTCTATAGAAACATTTTTTTTTCGATACCAAACTTTTTTCAACAGACAGAAAAAATGCCGTTATCGACAATAAACTTTTTTTATGTATAGAAAAAATTTCATGTTTTTTTTAAGTACTGAAAAGCGTTTGTTCTATGCAACGAAACATTTCTCTATTTATAGAAAAACGTTTACCACTGACAACATTTTTTTCTATATATAAAAAAACGTTATCGATAACGAAATTAAAAATTTTTTTTTTTAAATAAGAAAAAAGTTTGTTATCGGTAACATTTTTTCTATCTATATAGAAAAACATATGTTATCGATACCGACATATATAGAAAAACAGTTGTTATCGATAACGAAAATATTCTATGTATAGGGAAGAACGTTTCTTATCGATAGTACCATTGTTTTTATAAACAATGAAATCCGTTTGCTATCGATAACGATATTTTTCTTTATACAAAGAAATACTTTTGTTATCGATAATGACAATTTTCTATATAAATATAAAAAAATTTGTCGTCGACAATGACATTTTATAATGAAAATATAAAGAAAACATTTATCTATAACAACATCCTTCTATATTCTTATCGATAACAATTTTTCTATCTTTCTATCGATAATAAACGTTTTTCTATATATATAGAAAAATTGTTATCGATACCAAAGGTTTTTCTATATAGATAGAAAAATTGTTGTCGATAACAAACGTTTTTCTATATAGATAGAAACAATATTATCGATAACAAACGTTTTTCTATATAGATAGAAAAATTGTTATCGATAACAAACGTTTTTCTATATAGATAGAAAAATTGTTAGCGATAACAACCGTTTTCCATATAGATAGAAAAATTTTTATCGATAACAAACGTTTTTCCATATAGATAGAAAAATTGTTATCGATAACAAACGTTTTTCTATACAGATAAAAAAAGGTTATCGATAACAAATGTTTTTCTATATAGATAGAAACAATATTATCGGTAACAAACGTTTTTCTATATAGATAGAAAAATTGTTATCGATAACAAACGTTTTTCTATATAGATGGAAAAATTGTTATCGATAACAAACGTTTTTATATATAGATAGAAAAATTGTCATCGATGACAAAAGTTTGTCTATATAGATAGAAAAATTTTTATCGATAACAAACGTTTTTCCATATACATAGAAAAATTGTTAACGATAGCAAACTTTTTTCTTATTTAGAAAAAAAATTTTAAATTTCGTTATCGATAACGTTTTTCTATATATAGAAAAAAATGTTATCGGTGGTAAACGTTTTTCTATATATGGAGAAATGTTTCGCTGCATAGAACAAACGTTTTTCAGTACTTAAAAAAACATGTCATCGATAACAAACGTTTTGCTACTTATATAAAGTGTTATTGTTATCGATAAAAATACTTTTCTGTATAGAAACTAGAATGTGATTTTAGTCTTTAACAGTCGATATTTTTGGTGTAGAGAAAATTATCGTAATCGATAAAGAAATTGTTCTGGCAACAGAAAAGTTGTTACAGATAGCAAAGTTAGTGCATATAAAATTAATCGGCATCAGAAAGCGTGCATGAGTGAGGAATACCTGTACAAGAATGCAGTTTAGAAAAGAGATGTGTCATATTTTTCAATAACTCAATTTTTATCCGCGATAATACTTAACTGTTTTAATTATACAGAAAACATGCCATTTCGCGCTATTCCACTTTTATTTGTACATTTCGAAAATTTCGGAATTTCATATTGAAAATGTTGTGGAAATATATTTGCGTTATTATTATTTAAACAAAAGAAATTCGAATTCAGTTATACATGCAGGAAATGGTGATAATAAAATAATTTTGTTAATTTCTTTCTGGGTATTTAATAGCATTATTTTTAATAGTATTATTTTGTTTAATCAAAATTTATATAAAATTGTTTAAAATTTAAAATAATTTTTTTTTTCAGTAATTTATGTTTGATGCGGGTATAACAAGCGTGTTGCCTTAAACTTACAAATTTTTCCTTGTACAGGGAATTTTATATAATTAAGTTATTAACAGAATAGCCACACAGTTAGCCATGAAAATTTTTTTATTATTGTTTATTTTATGTAGATCTACACATCTGATCAAATGGCGAAATGCAACAACATCAATAACTGCTTGATAAAAACAAATTTAAATATACGAATACGTATAATTAAATGGGTATAAGTTGTATAGTGCTGTATATAAGTAAATAGCCTTTAAAAAACATTCAACAAACAACAAATTGTTTTACAGTGTCGCTTACATCTTCAAGTGTCACTGTGGTGTATGGCGTAACCATACATTGTGACACTTTTTTGTATTGACTAACGTGACTCCGAAGGGCCCTATTAATTAGCAGTGGGCCGATTTGTATTAGATTTTGCGGGAAAGCGGTAAATACTTTTTTTCTTTTTTGCCAAAGTTGGGAAGAGACCTTTATTAATAGCATATTATTAGGAAACTATGATTGCTTTTAAGTTTATCTAATTTAGTTTACAACAAAATTTTAATTGCTCCACGAAGATGGACTAAGGGAAAATAATGTTGTTTTTAAAGTATAAACATACGATTAGTAAGGATAACTTTCTAATAATTTTCAGTAGTTTTTTTGTTTTAAATTAAATTATTATAATTAAATAAAGATTATTATACAAAGAAAAATGTGTAAATGACGTAATTTGTTACGTCATATCTAGAAATAACGTAAGAAATTACGTAATGCATTTCCCTATATTTTAGATAAATTTTTTTGAAAATATACTTTCGTTCGTTTTGTTACGGTTGTGGTCATGTGAGGCATCGTTATAACGTCTAACCAACGACTATTGCAGAATGGGAATTGCCCTTAACTTTGTAATAATTTTCAGTAGTTTTTTTGTTTTAAATCAAATTATTATAATTTAATAAAGATTATTATAGAAAGAAAAATGTGTAAATGACGTAATGCGTTACGTCACGTCTAGGAATAACGTAAGAAATTACGTAATACATTTCCATATATTTTAGATACATTTTTTTTTTTGGAAAATATTATACTTTCGTTCTTTTTGTTACGGTTGCGGTGACGTGAGGCATCGTTATAACGTCAAACCAAAGAGGATTTAAGAATTGGAATAGCATTTAATTAACGATAAGCTTAAGCAGATTCGTTTGTATTTTGTCATGTGACGTTATTGTAGTTTAGGGCATGTGTAATTAACGTAATGCGTTACGTCATATCTAGAAAAAACGTAAGAAATTACGTAATACATATTCAGATATTTTATTTTTCTTGAAAATATTATACTTTCGTTCTATTTGTTATCCTTGTGGTCATGTGAGGCATCATTATAACGTCAAACCAAAGAAGATTTAAGAAATGAAGTGCCGTTAATTAAAGAACGGCCTAAGCAGATTGGTTTCTGTTTTGGAGTATAGTGTCATATGACATTATTGTAATGTGAGACATGGGTAAATGACGGAATGCGTTACGTCATGTCCAGAAATAACGTAAGAAATTACGTAATAAATTTCCCTATATTTTAGATAATTTTTTTTTTGGAAATATACTTTCGTTCTTTTTGTTATGGTTGCGGTCATGTGAGGCATCGTTATAACAACAAACCAAAGAAGATTTAAGAATTGGATTAGCATTTAATTAACGAAAGGCTTAAGTAGATTCATTTCTATTTAAAGTTCTGGCACAGTGCATTGCATACGTAGGGGTCATCCCCTGAGTACTTGTCCTATTAAAAAAAAAAGGAAGTATAGTGTCATGTGACGTTATTGTAATATGAGGCATGTGTAAATGACGTAATGCGTTACGTTACGTTTAGAAATAACGTAAGATATTACGTAATACATTTCCATGTATTTTAGATAAAATTTTTTCTCGAAAATATTATACTTTCGTTCTTTTTTGTTAAGATTTAAGAATTGGATTAGCATTTAATTAACAAAAGGCTTAAGTAGATTCGTTTGTATTTTGTCATGTGACGTTATTGTAATGTGAGGCATGTGTAAATGACGTAATGCGTTACGTCATACCTAGAAATAACGTAAGAGATTACGTAATAAATTTTCAGATATTTTATTTTTCTGATAAATATACTTTCGTTCTTTTTGTTATCCTTGTGGTCATGTGAGGATCGTTATAACGTCAAACCAAAGAAGATTTAAGAATTGGATTAGCATTTAATTAACGAAAGGCTTAAGTAAATTCGTTTGTATTTTGTCATGTGACGTTATTGTAATGTGAGGCATGTGTAAATGACGTAATGCGTTACGTCATATCTAGAAATAACGTAAGAGATTACGTAATAAATTTTCAGATATTTTATTTTTCTGATAAATATACTTTCGTTCTTTTTGTTATCCTTGTGGTCATGTGAGGCATCGTTATAACGTCAAACCAAAGAAGATTTAAGAATGCGAATTGCCGCTAATTAAAGAACGACCTAAGTAGATTGGTTTTTTTTTGGAGTGTAGTAGTCAAGGTGTTGTCATGAGGCATTCCATACCGTCATTTCTTAAAAGTTTGTTTTTTGGCCAAACGAGAGAAGATTTCAGAAGCGTAATTGCCTTTAAGTAAAGAACTGTCTCAGTTGATTCAATTCCATTTTGGAGTAAAGTGGTCAAGGTGTTCAGTTTACATTAAAAAATTAAAATAATTGTTTGCTTTGACTGCGGCAATGGATGGATTTCTTAGCTTTTAAATCTGCAATTGCCTTCTTAATATCTTAGGGAGGAGAGTTACCACCCCTTATTTTAGTTACTGCCCCTTATTTATAATGTAAATTTTCAAGCCATAGTGAATAATGCTATTATGAAGTTGGAGGTGATTTTTTTTGAAATTACAAACAACTGCTGACAGTTTTGTTACTTACTGTAATACTTACTCATTGTTAAAAATAATTAATTAAAAATGGCCTCAAAGAAAACTTGAAATATTTAAGTTACGTTATTTACTATTGAGTAAATAGCACTGACTGGTTATACAATTTTGTTGCTCACTGCCTCTTCTTTACCACACACAATTGGCGACATTTTTATAAAGATTTATTCGGTTTTCTTTTCTTTCTTGCTTGTGTCATGATAACCAATACAAGTTCAATTATTATTATTATTATTATTGTTATTGACTTGAAAGCCTTAGAGACACCCCCCACATAAACATCTGTTAAACAAATGCAATTTTTTTTATAATAATAAAGGATTCTTCTACAGAAGTTAATTTAGAAAACAAATTATTTTTTGAAAGGAATTTTTCAGTATTTAGTTATTAGAAAAAGTATTTATTAATTGTGTTATTAATTTAATTTATTTTTTTTTATTTTAAAGTTTCTTAACTTAAAGTTTTTCTCCCAATTTAGTTTTAATTAAAAAATTTTTTTTTAATTTACCCGAGTGCACTACTAGCTTTTTTGTTGCTGTTTTCTACATTAAAATTTTAACTGCAAAACGTGTGCAGGCAATTAAAATTAATTATTTTTATAATTTCACAAAAGTCTGAAATAAAAACAAAAACTTTTACAAATCTAGAATTGATTGATTTTCCATGTTTTTTGTCATTTTTTGTTCTTTACTTTTGGTTAATTAAAATATTTAATAGAAATATTTTACAACACGAAGAGGGTTTTACAACACGAAGTTTATTTTCTAATAAATATAAAACAAAAAAATTTTTATTGTCTGACGAAAAGAAAAATTCGGTTATTCCGAATAAAAAATAATAACTGCCAAATATCCGTCCATCACGACAACGCTGACAAATGTAAATTTCTTAATCATTTTTTTTAGCAAAATGGCGGTCCTGTTTCGTTAATCATATCACGGATTTTGAGTTTAAAGGCCAAAATCGATTCAATTGGCTTCGTTTGGACTGTGTCCTTAACATAGCCCCACAAAATATAATCCAGTGGTGTTAAATTACACTATCTGGCTGTTCACTTAACCGCTGATTTACGTGAAATTATGCGATCGGAAAATTTGGTTCGCAATAAGTTGATTGTTTCAATGGCTGTGTGACATGTGGCAGCGTCCTGTTGAAAACGCATATCGCAGATAGCCACGTCGTCAATCATAGGCTAAAATTGAGATGTTAGCATTTCGCGATAGCGTGATCCATTGACTGTTACCGCATTTCCAGCCTAATCTTCAAAAAAAAAAAAAAAAACAGCCCAACCACGCCGCCAGGCCACGTAGCACACCACACAATCACACGTTGAGCATGCAAAAACTTCTCAATAATCTCTCTCGGATTTTCAAAAGACCAAATGCGGCAATTTTGCCTTGTTGACATACCCTGACAAGTGAAAATGGGCTTCGTCTGTAAAAAAATGATTTTTTCAGGAAAACCAGCCGAATGTTCCTAAATGAATTGAGCGAATCTATGGCAATGTCAGTGGTCGGTGGGATTCAATTTCTGCACCAGTTGAACCTTGTAATGTTTTAAAGTCAAGTCCTTAGGCAATATTCACCATCTGGCGGTTTTGGATAACTCCAATTGTTGAGAACATCAAGATAAATTTGGATCTGCTTCCACACTGTGACTTACGGGTGCGATGTTTTCAGTTGAATGACCCGGTCGAAAATGCATTAATATTCACAATAGGTCATAATGTATCCTGAGCCTGCCAACTCAAATTTAACGACCAAATTTTTAATAGCGTTTTCAGAAGAGCGATTATGTTGTCCGAAAATATCACGAATCTAACGAAATGTAACTTTAAAACAGAACCACCATTTTCATTTTAGTGGATTTTAATGCGACTTTCGTGCGAAATTGAATTCTTTGTAACAATTGCCAACGCACCTACTACGACTGCGTTAAAAAACTAAATGTCAAAACTAATCTTATTGGGGTTGGCACAATTGGAAAACAATCTTCTTGTTGAGAAACCCGTTACAAGTTGATCTGAAAAATTAATTATTAATATTTTTCAAACTAATTTTTTTTTTCTCAATTGCCGTATTTTTTTTATTATTTAAAATAGAGGAGCCCATTGTCAGACTTGAAAGTCTATACATATTTATCGGTTATAGCAAAGCTAATCTTGTTGTTGTTGTCTATCAAGAAAAATATCAAATTTGTTTATTGTAAAAAGATTTGATTTAATTGTGATTAGTATGAGTGTGTTGTGTGTGTGATTAAATAATTAAAAAACAAAAATATTGGCTGTAAGATGTACAAAAGCCATATTCTCTACAATAGGTCATAAGTTCATTTCCCAACAGAGCTGTCAGCGGAAAGAAAAATAATTAATGGTGAGCATTATTAAACAAAAATTATTAGTTCAAAACTCTTGTAGCCGCGTTTAGAAAAAAAAACAACAACAACATTGTTTGCTTAAAAGTAATCGATGAGTTCATGAGCACGACTAGATGTTAGAATAGCAAATAATAATGGCTAAGCTGTGTATCTGTTGAATAAAACAAGAAAATTAATTGCCAAAAAAGTTTGGGCCTGGTTGGTAAAGCAGGAGTTTATGAGTCCGGCTAATTTAAAACATAAGTTCACTTCCCAGTGCAAAATACTAAAATCCCTTAGTCGAAATTTTTTTTACTATCGGTGTTTTCTGGAAATTATGCCAAGCAAAAAACAAGGCTTGCAATTCCAATGTCCGTTTTTCTGGAAACTCTTTTTAAATAACAACATTTTTGCATGTTTTGAAAAATGCAGGGTGAGGTATTTGTTTGCACCCATATCCAGCAGGACATAATGTTGCGCTATAATTTTAAAAAATTTTTCGAAAATTTCGAGAATATTGAACGGAGAATTATTTTTTTAGGTCGCTTAACACAAGCATGGTCTTGTTAAAATCTTATTTGTTTCTTTGTATGTATTTGATAATTTTTTTTTAACCTAAAAAAAGACTTTAGAATGGAAACTATAAAAATATTGTAAGAAAAATATGCGAAATAATCGCACGGTTCGATAAGCAATGCTTGAATACTTTAAAATTTAAATTTTTGATTTAATATTTTCTAAAAATGGCTTAAAATCGGTGACCTTTCTTTTTTAAAAACATATCGTTCGCATCCAAAATATGTATGTGTTTCTAAGGCGCTAAGATTATATCAGGGTTTCTTGAACGTTCATACAGTACGTGTCTTACCAAACAGCTTACAGTCATCATGCTTCTCGATGATTTTCATGTTCATTTAACGTTAGAAGTTGGTGTGCCCTATTATTTGTTAGTGATTTCGGATCTTATGCTGATAGCTGCCGATTGGGAAATTAGGTGCCCCTGTAGGCTAGTAGGTAGTGTACTAGCTTGTAAATATGGGGGTTGTGGGTTCGATTCCCAACGAAAACCTTGGTTTTTTTCACAACAAAACTAAAAAATTGACTGTCGGTGGGGCTGCTCAGTGATGAAGGGATGGTCACTGGTCGATGTGCTGTCTTATATACGGCAGTTAATTTCTACTTTTACCACCTGTTTCATCTATTCTCTATCCCTGTCCTAAAGAATGTAGCACGGTACTTGACTAAATAGGCATTGTTGCCTTTATAAAAAAAAAAAAATTAGCTTTGAATTGATTTCACCTGTAGAATGACATTGGCAACCTCCTTTTCTATAACAGTGTAATTGAAATAATCAAACTTCCTTAGTGCAGTCAAAAAATCTTTAAAAAAAAAGTGTAGAGTCTTTGTAAGTTGTAAGTTATCATCTGTGTTAAGCATACAAAAAAGTTTTATAGTGATATTGGTTATTACGTGATAAGATTTACATTTGCATCTGGCCGTAGAGCCTTAATCAGATGGTGGCTCATTACCACTGGGAATGAAAAGCAACGTCATTCACGCCCTAGTAAGCCGAGGACTAATTCTAGCAACAGGTCTTTTCTAGTTGCAATTTCAGCGGCTCCAAAGCAGGGTTGCAAACCACCACTCCTTGCTGAAGAGCTGCAGACTATCCAACTCCTGGTCCATAACACATGACTGACATGCTCACTGGATCCGGATCATTCACCCGTTGGTGTTATTAAAGGTGAGATTATCCTGGCCCACTTAAATCAGTTCATGCTTGGGGCCGCAAAACCACAATCACCACGATACTGCCGAAGGGCCAACCTCAATATTCAGTCTGAGGAACACTAAAAGCCTAAAGAGACAATTATGAAGAACTCTGGGGCTTACTGATTCCCGTGGAAATAACGTGGAGCTTCCAGTTGACTCCCTGCTTGCCTTCAGGGGACTGGGCTCTCCCTTATACCCCCAGCAGCACAGGTCTAGATGGTCAAGTATCCCATAAAGACCGATAAATTTGCCCCCGGGAGGGGGGGGGGGTGATTTTGGTTATATCGTGATTTTACGATTGTATTTCTGTATCGATGAATTAATAAGTATAAAGGAGGGTTAAACCAACGCACTCAAAAATCACCTCAGCTCTGTTGGGAAATTTTAGGATTCCGATCATCTATAAATCCCACTATCCCGGTAAATATTTGACCAGCAGCTTACATCTTCTATAACAAAGAGCCTCAGTGTCAGCTTAGAAGTCTCTCTCACAATAAAGAAAAAGTCTGCAGGAACAATTGCCCACAATGCTGAGTCTGTTAAAATAGTTTATAAATCTGCTGAGCAAATAAATTAGAGAGATATTTTATGCGATTTTAGTTGTATATCCTGATTGTCAAGGATAGAGTGGTTACTGAGTTTTAAAAAGTAATCTTTACTAAATAAAATATCTTTATAACCCTACATCTGGTTTTAGTAGTTTTTAACACTAAAAACACATTTTTTCGGTTCAAATGTTTGAGACATGACTGACTGCCTTCTCCTTCTATCTTCAGCTTTACTAATGTAATGAATATCGTTCCAACATGACTTTCCTTTTTG
Source organism: Trichopoda pennipes (assembly GCA_030448955.1). Classification (NCBI taxonomy): domain Eukaryota; kingdom Metazoa; phylum Arthropoda; class Insecta; order Diptera; family Tachinidae; genus Trichopoda; species Trichopoda pennipes. Next base: position 8,620,411 of record JASKUP010000064.1, read on the forward strand.
CCTTTCGGTGGATAATCGTTTAAACTGCAAAATTCCTTAAACATCTCAAAATATCTCCTGAAAGACCTGCGCATAAGTGCAAACAAATAAAATTGCGATACTCCTTTCACCCAGGTTGTACAGCTGTGTGATGTAACAGTTAAAAGTAATTAAAATAATGCACATCACATTCATACATGAACAGACATGTTGTGTCGGTAATTTACTTGCGTATAAATTTTTTATGGTCTTAAACATAAAGAATTTTTACAAAAAAAAAAAAAACAAAAAAAATAAAAAAAATATAAAACGTTGTTGACTGACTGATTGACTGACTGACACACTAGCTGGCAATGCCGCAAAAATAAATGTAAACAATCAGTCAAAAAATCATGCAACTTCAACCACCATCCAACCCAACAAACTAATCAGCCAAACTACTCAAAACAACCAGACACGGGACAGTTAAACAACGAATCAGGCACTCAATTGTTAAGTTAAGCAGCAGCAGCGAGTATTTGTTTAACAACAACAACAACAAGAAGAACAATCACCTGTACTATTCATTACTTAAAAGTGGCCAAGTTAATGCCAGTTGCAATTTGTAAGAATATTGAAATGAAATAAAAATGGAAAAAAAAACAGAAACAAAAACAAAAAATTCAATATCCTGTTATAAAACACTGAAAACTATAGAATGGAAAAGAACTTGACCCTAGAACTATTCAATAAACTAAAAAAATTTTTTTTGTACATAGTTGTTGCTGTTGTTGTTGTTATTGTAATCTTTTACTGTTTGCCGTTTTATATTACAAGAAATACGAAATTGTTTTCATTTTCTTGGCTTTTAAGCTCCCACTTAAATTATTAAGTGTTGCCAGATTACTGTAAAATATATACACATAAATGGCAAAATTCTTTAGGCAGTACGGTAAAAATTTCAACCGTTTTTATGATCCAACCAATTGATTAGCTTTGACTGCCTGATTGCCAGATAAGTTCTTTAGTCATTCGGTAATCCTTTAGTGATGCCAGATAGTGCTATATTGACAAAAACGTGTTTCAGGTATATACAGGGTGTCCGATGGGAACTTATACTTCTTCGTTTGTTTATAATTTTTGATTAAATGAAAGAGAATGGATCTTGATAATATTGATAAATGTTTTATTTATTGTCGACTATTATGTATGGAATACAATATCAAGAATGCGAGCCCTTTTTAAGCACATTTTTCATTACATTCTCTCTCACACATTTCACGCGATACTTCATTAATTTCATCATGAATATTTTGTTTGAATTGCTTAAGCGTTTCTGGCTCGTTTGCACGTATCATATCACCCCCCCACCTCCGGGGGTGCACATTATATGGTCTTTATAGAACTTCGACTATCTAGACTGGGGGAAAAAAGGGAGTCCAGTCCCCTGAAGGCAGCGGGGGGTCAACTGGAAGATCCACGTTATTTCCACGGGAATCAGTAGCCCGCAGAGTTTCCGCTATTTGTCTCTTTAGCCATTTAGCTGTTTCTCTGACTGATTATTGAGGTTGGCCCTTCGGGAGTATCGTGGTGGTTGTGGTTTTGCGGCTCCATACAGGTATTGTTTTATGGTGGCCAGGATCATCTCGCCTTTAATAACACCTACCTGGTGAATGATCCAGATCCAGTGAGCATGCTATTCATGTGTTCTGGACAGGAGTTGGATAGTCTCCTGCTCTGGAACCGCTGAAATTGCAACTAGAAAGGACCTGTTGCTAGAATTAATCTTCGGCCTCTTAGGGCGTGAGTGGCGCTGCTTTTCACTCACAGTGGTTTGGTGGTTTGACCGTCATCTGATTAAGGCCCACGGCCAGGTGCAGATATAAATATTATCACGAAATAACAAATTAACAAAACTTCCTTTTGATTTTCCAAAAAAATATGATATTTTTGAAACATTTCGTTCCAGAATTTTTCTCAGTGTATTATTCTATACTTTATTTACCTTTAAGCACGTAACAATGGCTAAACAAACCAAAAAAAAAATAAATAAAATAACAAAATAACTTACTAACGGATCTATCGAAATACACAGAAGTCAATTCAGTTGAGCGGTGGTGGTGGCTGGTTTTGTTCAGGTGGTGTTTGTACGTTTATTGGCAGCAACAAAAAAAAAGACATCATGGCTCCCTAAGTAAATTAACAATGTTTAAAAGTAAACACAAATATGCTATACAGTATACCACAGTATATATTAAGTAAGTACGTTGTAGGTATGAATAACTCAAATAGTCGTAAAAATTGTAATGACCTTCACCGACACTCTCACAAAAAAAAACAGTTCTTATACACACACATTCATACATAATGTTCCATTGTGTTGGATGGCTTATATATTTTAATTTGTTGTTAATGGTGGTGTTCTTATTGTTATTGTAAAACTGTGTAGTGAAGGAGATATCTTAATGCAGTTTGCAGTACTGTTCATTACATTTTTATTAACTGAGTGAGAATTATATATAACGAAAAGAATATTTACGTCTTCGATTAAAATTATATGCTGGTTGGCATTTTTGTTTGATGGCTTAAGCTTTATTAAACTAATTTGGAGCAGAAGTTTGTGTAGCGTTTTTACCATAAAATTTTTAAACGGACGCTTTACAGTTTAGATGGCTGTTCGGCGTGAACCTGCATTAAAATGACATTTCCTATTTAATCTCTAGGTTAGGTTAGTTTATATTGAACAGCTCGTTCTACTAATTAGCCCGTTTGAACCCAGCTAGAAATCTATTTGTGAAAGAGAGGTGCCCCTGTAGGCTAGTAGGTAGTGTACTAGCTTGTTAGTATGGGGGTTGTGGGTTCGATTCCCAACGAAGACCTTGGTACAAAAATAAAAATTGACTGTCGGTGGGGCTGCTCAGCAAGAAAGGCATAGTAACTGTTCGCTGTGCTGTCTTTATACGGCAGTTAATTTCCGACTATCCTTCTACTTTCACAACCTGTTTAATTTTTTCTCTATCCCTTTCCTAAAGAATGTAGCACGGTACTTGACTAAATAGGCATTGTTGCCGGAAGTGCAACAAAAAAAGAGGAAAAGTAACTCAAAAACGAAAAAAGAAAGAGATTGAATTAACATGATAACGTCACGGAGCTAGTGTAATCCTATCCATCTTTCTATCTCCCGATCTATAGGTCTGATGAACATATTAGTAAGACAGTGGTTACCCAAAAACTGCACTGTTGCGTATTTCACTGTTTTATGGTTACTACAATGGTAAGTGCTCTAATGAAATTAGGGAAATTGATCCCGTTACTCGCACGTTTTCGCATTTAACTCGATTTTCGGTGAGAGCGCATCCATTTGTGGTTGATTTTCCAGTGAATCGCACTACGGATTACAGGGAAAATTTGTTTTTTAGCGGAACAGTCCGTATGTTGAATAAACTCTCTACAGAGGTCTTTCCTTTCAATGTAGTAAAATTCAAATTGAATGTCCGCAAACACTACTCTCTCTTTCCTTCTCCCCATAACCCAATTTCCAAGTTCTGGCACAATGCATTGCATGAGTAAGGGTCATCCCCTGAGTGCTAAACAAAATCACATCCACTAGCTTGTGTAGTTGCGGTCTCGTCAACCGATTTATTCGCATTTTCTGTCTCAATCCCCAACCTCACCTAAAAATACGTTTCTTATCCCATCATATCCAAGGTTATTCGTTAAAGTGGCCGCCAATACTCCTCATAATAACCAAAAGGTAGGAGTTCCAAAGAAAATATTAATATGCCTATCTTTTATGTCTCCATGTTTACGTACCCGACCGTCAATGACGTGAATATTCGGTCATCCTTGTACCTTTAACTTTAGCCGTCGTGCGGTAAACCCGCAATATCTGTAATATTTATACATATCGACTTATTAATATTAAGTATTTTATCAAGGCTGCATAAGCAGAGAGAGAGAAAGTATTCCGTCATCCTGGTGAAGAATGGTCGACATTTCTGTATTAGTCTCAATTAAGTTTCTAAAGTCTGTGCCTTTCACTGTAGCTGCAGTGCGGTAAATAGAACCATTCTCTAGTATTTTAAATTAGCGGTTTGTTAACCAATACATAAAAGATAACATTTCGAAGGTTTATAACAATAACTTGGCCTAAAATGTATTTCCTCACAAACACTCACCCCGGGGCACACAACTCCCCGGGGGCACATATATATGGTCTTTAAAGAACTTCGACTATCTAGACACAGTGCATCTGGGGGAAAAAGGGAGCCCAGTCCCCTGAAGTCGGCAGGGTTTACAACTGGAAACTCTACTTTATTTCCACGGGAATCAGTGACCCGCAGAGTTCCGTTATTTGTCTCTTTAGACACTTAACTGTTCTCTGGCTGATTATTGAGGTTGGCCCTATATGGGAGTATCGTGGTGGTTGTGGTTTCGCGGCCCCATATCAGGTCTTTTGTTTAATATGGTGCCCAGAATCATTTCGCCGTTAATGACACGCTAGGTGAATGATCCAGTCCAGTGAGCATGCTAGACATGTGTTCTGGACAGGAGTTGGAAAGTTTCCAACTCTTAAGCAAGGAGTGATGATTTGCAGCCCTGCTCTGGAACCATCGAAGTTGCAACTAGAAAGTTCTGTTGCATAGAATTATAGCTTCGGCTTCCTAGGACGAGCATGACGTTCCAAATTATGCAGTGGTTTGGTCCACTATCTGATTAAGGCTTCATGGCCAGGCGTGGATGTAAATCGAATCACACTCCGGGGGCACATTATAAGTCTTTATGGATCACACAACTATCTAGACTTGTGTCTTACGTGGGTAAGAGGGAGTCCAGTCCCCTTCAAGGCTAGCAGGAGTCAACTGGACAATCCGCCCAGAGTTCCGCTATTTGTCTCTTTAGGCATTTAGCTGTACTCTGACTGATTATTGAGGTAGACCCTTCGGGAGTATCGTGGTGGCTGTGTGTTTCGAGGCCCTCGTTTGAGTTTGTGGATCGGATCATTCACAATGAACACAATGAATGGTCTAGGTCCAGTGAGTATCAATGCAGTCGTGTTTTTAATTATATTAAGCTTCATGCGTTCTAGATCAGGAGTTGGATAGTCTCCAACTCTTCAGCAGGGAGTGAAGGCTGCAGCCTATTCCGGGCTTTCGAAGTTGCAACTAGGAGTGTTTAGACGATATACGTATCCGAAGGACTTCTAGGGCGAGGATGACGCTACATATCATCTACAGTGGTAATGATCCACCATCTGATAATGGCCCACACGGCTAGGTGCAAATATAAATCTTATCACGCATGTCCTTACAAACATTCAGGGGCAAACTTGATGAAAGATTAACGCAGTATAAGTATTAAGCAGTTGGTAACTTTTAATAAAACAGCTAAGTCTATCCACCGAGTAAATATCACACTAAAAAATTGTTGAATTGTTCGATATGGCAACGTTGTATCAACATTTTTCTCTTTCTTTTTGCTTGTGAAATTTAAATTTTTATTGAAAATTCTTAAATGAAAATGGAAAGTTCTAGAATACAACTGGTTTATACTCTAAATAGACATAACATAATTATGGCAATTTTTTGTTTAGAATAATTGCAAAATTGTAGAATATTAAATAATTAAAAATTTTTAATTAAAATTTCTTATTTTATCTCACAGGTAATTAAAATAAAAAACTCCTCTTTGAAAATAGAAAAAATAATTATTTTTTTAAATTTAATTTTTTTTTGTACACTTTCCGTGAGCGTAAGTTGTGACGTGTTTTTTCACTGTTTTATTCATAAAGTAATGTACGTTTACCGCATCGAACCATGTCGCTGAATGCCGGGTGTCCTTGAGTATGATGGCGGAGTATTCGTTAGTCACCCTAAAATAGATGAGGAGACATGGAAATACTCTTGTCACTGGTGTTGCAAATAATTTGACAAAGAGGTAAGAAATGCTAGCTGAAGGTGTCATTGATAGTTTTTGGTGGCAACCCGCCAGTCTGCTTGCGGAAAACGTATTGACGCTGGTGTTTATGATCTGACGCAGAGCTGTAGTTCGACTTCAAGTACAATGTGGTCCTCACAAGATTGAAAGAAGACGGCTGCACTGCTGCGATTACCGAGGTTGCAGGTGCCCCTGTAGATTAGTAGGTAGTGTACTAGCTTGTCAGTATGGGGGTTGTGGGTTCGATTCCCAACAAATAACTTGGTTTTTTCACTACAAAATTAAAAATTGACTGTCGGTGAGGCTGCTCAGCGATGAAGGCATAGTCACTGGACTTTGTGCTGCCTTATACAACAGTTTATTCTCGTAACTATCCATCTACTTTCACCACTTGTCTCATCTCTTCTCTATCCCTTTCCTAAAGATTATAGCACGGTTCTTGACTAAATAGGCTTGTTGCCTGGAGTGCTAATTCTCTTTAAACAAAAAAAAAAAAACAAAAAAAAAAAGTTGCGCAACGTGGTAGCTGTAGTAAGTGGGCACTGCCTGTTCGGGATCCATGTTATAACGATGCGTTTACCACATAATGAATGATATCTGCAGAAGCTGCCAAGACAAAAAAGAGGAGGAGACGATAAAACACCTTCTTTGCCAGTGTCTCGACTCGAATACCTCCGACTGAGCCACCTCGTTTAACGGTATTTTGGAAGCTTGTCTGATATTGCATCATAGGGACAGGGCAGAATCAGTTCCTTTTTAATATACGGTGGCTGGCTTTGTGAGCCTTACGCGGATGCCGCAACTTTGTCATTTGATTGACTGGTTACCCTGGTTAATGGATCTTATTCCACTGTATCTGTTACGCCCACATCCTTCCACCTCTTCTTTCTCTGTTTATTCTCATCCTATAACTTCTTTCTACTCCTTATATCCTCTATTATGTCCTGCTTTTCTTGTGTCTTTACTTTTTCTACTTCACATGTAACACAAAAGGAATCAGAAAATTGATCCGAATGGGATCTCGCAACACAGCTGCCTACCGGCTTTGAACCTAACCTAATTTATTGAGCGCTATTAACACTTGCTTAGTTTTTTTTAAATAATTCCTTTTGAGCATTTGAGACAACTATAACTCTTCTCGGTGCTGAAATGCAACAGAGTTGTATTTCATTATAGTTTTTCGAGCACATTTTCGCCGCTAAGTTTTGCATATAACTTGGAAGCGCGACAAAATTTGACTTATTAAATAAATAAAAGTCAAAAAACATATTAAAAAATCTTCCATTGATACATATGTCGCCCACTGTACATCCTTCGTAAATATTATTGCAATTGTAAATTGTTATGACCACAACTGTATAAATGCATCAAAATTACAAAAAAACTAAAATAAATGGTTTACTTACACTAATAAACAATAACAACAACAACAAACAACAACAACAACAACAGCAGCAATAATAATATTTCAATGACGAAGGTCAGTTAGTAAGTCATTCAGTCACTCAGTTAGTAAGACAAACCGAACCTCCCCAATGTAAATTGCATGTTATGAGTACAATAATAACAACAACAACAACAACAAAAAATAACAACAAAAACAATAACGTCAAAAAACAAAAACAAAAAAGCACACAATCCAATTCAATTTTCAATGTAATGCAATTGTTTGTTGTTGCATTTTGTTTATATCTATTTATTGTAAAAAAAAAAATAAACACCAACAACAAAAACAAGAATAACACATAAAGTTCTCATTATTACAACAAAAAAAAAAAAAAACAAATTAGATAAAAAATTATAAATAAAATTATTGTTGCAGAAATTGGTCCATTCTAAAAGACATCAATAAAAAAGTGTTTGTAGAAGAGTCAATGTTGCCATTTTAGAATTTAAACGAATTTAATAATTTTTCTTGTTTAAGCTTTAAGAAAAAAATAGGCTTCCCCCCCCCAAACACACACCTGCATATCTTTAATAATATAAGCGTTGCTAAGCTAAACACTATTTCCTTGGCAAATGACTTTTTCCAGGCTCCAATTACAATAGACCAAAAACGCTTAATGCTCGTTTTTATTTGCCCTGTTTCAGAGTGCAAGTGTGTCTTTAACTTGTATCGATAGGAAACAACCTTCTTTAATTATTAATTCTCAAGACCTGTTTAAAGTTAGAAAACAAAATTTAGAATTTATCCTGGAAAAAAATAATTTAGCGGGAAAAATCGCTAGAAATCTTTATACGCTTAGATGGTGCAATGACCATGAATAATATTCCTCCATATAACAGTGTGCTAACCGAAGGTTCATTGAAATTTTTGATTTATTTCATCAAATAATACAGGAATTTAGACATGAGTCAACTAAAATACCCTGTTGTTACAATAAGTGTTGCCCTATTCAAAAAAATATCGAAAAAAAACTACTGTTTGGTGTGCTCTACGGACTGGAGCATTCATTTGTCCGTACCTCTTTAAAAACGATGCTGGTCAGAACGTTAATGGCGCTTACTACTGTAAGGCTATGATTACTGACTCTTTCGATCATCAATTAAACTATCATGTTGCGCAGCAGCTGTGATTTCAACAAGACTACGCAACATGCGTGATAAGGTTTACACCAGTACCGACCGCTAGGTCATAACCTGGTCATTGACGCACCACAGTGGGTGATTTTAGCATCATCCTCGCTCTAGAAGGCCTTCAGATACCTATATCCTCCAGTCACACCTAGTTGCAGTTTCAAAGGCCTGAAGCAGGCCGCAGTCTTCACACCTTGCTAAAGAGTTGGAGACTATCCAACTCCTGGTCCAGAACGCATGAAGCATAATAAAATTTTAGAACACAACTGAAATCATGCTCTTACTGGACCTGGACGATTCATTGTGTGCATTGTGAATGATCCGACCCACACAACTCAAACGAGGACCTCGAAACCGCAACTACCGCAATACTTCCGAAGGGCAACCTCAATAATCAGTCAGAGAACAGCTAAATAAAAGGCTAAAAAAGACAAATAGGTGAACTCTGGGACTTTACTTTACTGATTCCCGTCGAAATATAGTGGAATTGTCCAGTTAGCTCCTGCTAGCCTTTTGGGGGACTGAGCCCCCTTTTACTCTCGAAGACACATGTAATGACGGTGAGATTCCGCCAAATCATATCAATGTGGCTTCGGGGAGGTGCTTGCGGGGTATTCACGTACATTTTTAAGCGACTCCAGAGAAAATCTAGCGACGTTGAATAACAGGAACCAGGAACAGATGTCAATTGGGACATCGCCAAATCGATAAATCAACGCGAACGGGAAATTTCTTATGTCATAACTAAATTTTTTTGGGTGTCTGTGTGACTTGTGGCGCCATCTGCTGTAAACTAAAGGCCAGTAGTTCCATCATTAGCCAGTTATGGGCACAAAAGTTGGTTACCATGGTTTGGCATCGTGGAGAATTCACGGTAACGAAATTTCCTTGCTCATTTTTGAAGAGAACAGTCACTTTTTTTTAGATCCAATGGCCTTTCGTGGACTGTTTGAGGATTTTGTTAGCCCCAAATGTGTCAATATTTTTTGTTTACATAACCGCCACAAAAATTGATTATAATAGTGTGGTAGCACAGGGAATTCACGGTGACGGCATTTCCTTGCTCATTTTCGAAAAAGCACTAACGCTCGACGCCTACAATGGTCGTTGGGCTTTAATTCTTAAACGAGTTGGACTTTATAAGATGGTGAAGATCGAGATCTTTATGCAAAAGGTGGTGCATCCAGTGATGCCCAATTGTTACGAAAGTCGGCGAGTTGATGTTTCAGCCACAATTTGTTGAAGGAAACGTTTGGTTGGCCACCAGTGTCGTGCAATTTAACGCCGCTAGATTTATTTCTGTGAGGATATGTGAAGTCTTTGGTTTACAACGGTAAACGGGAAACGATTTACCACTTGGAGCTCATCACTCGCCGCATTATTACCAATATATCTCCGCAAGTATTGGAAAAAGTAATCGAAAATCGGATTGCCAGCTTAGACTATATTCGAGGCAGCCATGAAGGTCATATGTTAGAAGTCATATTTAAATTTTAAAGCCAGAAAATTATTTTTCGAATATATAGTATTTTAAGTCAATTTAAAAAATTCAAATTCAGTACAGTTGTAGAATACGGCTGGAGAATGATGTCTTCGCATCGGAAATGCTTGCCGTTCATATCGAACAAACATTCAGCAGAGACTGGAAAGAAATGACAGCAGTCAAGAAATCCATAGTTTTATGCTATTTTAAAATTTATATACCTCTATGAAAAACACGTCTTCAGAATATCACCAAATTCTAACGTTTTTTTTTTTTTGTCAACAATGCTTATTTCGTGAATGGCAACACTTAGCTCATGTTTGATTTGACAGATAATTAGGTTTATCCTTCCGCTGAACGAATATGGTTGTATAGACGCTTGAACAACGCTGGGACATATTGCGACATTACTTTGGGAATCATGGTAATGCTGTAGAATGTGTGGTGTGCGAAAATAGCGTACGTAAAAAAGTGAGAGAAACTGGCATCCTCATCGATAAACCAAAGCGTGAAAAGCCAAAAACAGTGCGTACAACACCCGAGAATATTGCTGCTGTGGCAGAAATTGTGTGCGTGAAGTGCCATCAAAATCAATTCACCGTCGTTCTTAATAGTTGAACATTTCAGAGACATCATGGAGACGAATTTTATATAAAGACCGTGTTTAGACGCCATACAAAGTCTTGTTGGTTCAGGAGTTGAAGCCAAGTGACATTCTAATGCATTTTCGCTTCGCTAAGTGGGCCTGCGATCGACAGAAGATGCCAATTTTGCAAAAAAAAAATCATTTTTTCAAATGAAGCTCATGTTGCACTTGGCGGGTATGTAAACAAGTTAAATTGTCGCATTTGGGGCACAAAAAACCCGACGCACCCAAAACGAGCCACTGTTTGGTGCGGATTTTGGTCCAGAGGCATATTCCCCCCGGACGCAGATGATTGTCTTTTTGGAGCTTACTATTCCATCTAGACTGGTGTCTTACGGGGTAAAAGGGAGTCAGGGCCCCTTAAAGGCTAGTAGGAGTCACCTGGACAATCCACTATATTTCCACGGGAGTTAGTTGTCCGCAGAGTTCCGCTATTTGTCTCTTTAGGCATTTAGCTGTTCTCTGGCTGATTATTTGAGGTTGAACCTTTTGGGTGTATCGTGATGGCTGCATGTTTCGAGACCCTCGTGAGAGTTTGTGGGTCGGATCGTTTAGAATGAATGGTTCAGGTCCAGTGAGTATTAAAGCCGCCGTGTTCTTAATTATATTAAACTTCATGCGTTCTGGACCAGGAGTTGGATAGTCTCCAACTCTTTAGCAAGGAGTGAAGGCAGCGGCCTACTTCGGGCTTTCGAAATTGCAACCAGGAGTGACTGAAGGATATACGTATCCGAAGGCCTTCTAGGGCGAGGATGGCGCTACATACCATCAACAGTGGTTTGACCACCATCTGTTTAGGGCTAACTGCCAGGTACAGATGTAAATCAAATCACGTAATGTCCAGAGGCATAATAGGGCCATTTTTCAGGAGTGGCCGTTACAGTCGATGGCGATCGTCAACATTCCATGTTGAAGGAATTTTTGTTCACAAAAATTGAAGAGGAGGATATTGGCAACATTTGGATTCAACAGGACGGCGCTACGCGCCACACAGTCGAAGCTGTGTAGTTTTGTTTATAATATTCAAAGCAAAAAAAAAAGTTATTGAGCGGACCCTATATATTAAAAAATATTACTCTGGCAACACTGTTAAACGATCAGTCTTTTAATTAGTATAAAATAGTTAAGGAGAGAAGCTTTAAACTTCTCTGTTACACTAGAATTTGCGCTACTGCTATTTGTTATTATTTTTGCAGTTGCTATTTACGAAAATACGATTAATAGCTCATTATCCACTAGCCAGTCCGTCAGTTAACCAGTTAGTCATTGCGTTATACAGTTAATTAGTTAAATAAAGTTTTAGAAATATTTTGTTATTTAGTTCTACAAACCAAAAATACTGTGTTCTATTGTGAGTGTGTGAAAGAGAGAGAGAGAGAGAAAGAGAGCGAGATAGAATAAGAGAATAGCTGCATTTTGCAGTAAGGAATTTTGTGTTCTTTCTTTTTTTTTTGAACTGACCTTGATTAATTTTATTGTTGTTGTTCAGTTGCTTGTTTGTTAATTTATTTTCATTATCATTGTTGCTGCTGTTGTTGCTGTAGTTGTTATAATTTTCATAACAAACATTCTTTTTATTTTTAATAGTTAAATAAATACAATTACAGCAACAACAAAAACAACAACAAATGGAACAAAAAAATACACCTTAAAATGGGATCTACTTTCAATTTTGTTTTATTCTTTTTTATATTTTTTTATTTCTTTGTTTTACTTTAAGAATATTTTTATTTTTTAATTTTTTTTATTTATTTTTTCTTAAATTGATTTTGGATTTTGTCAAACAATTATTTTATTTTTTGTTTATTTATTTTTATTTATTTATGTTCTTAAAACGTTGTTGGAATTTTATTGTGGTGGGTTTGGATTTAATTTGGTTTTTTTTTGGTTTATTATTAAATTACAGTGCTCAATATTGCCCACAGTGCGATACGAATTGTATGTTTCGATTAAAAGATTTGTCATTATTATTGAGATTATAAATTGAAGATATAACGGGTGGGCAAATTTGAAATTAGGAAGTAAATTGTGTGTCAAGTGTTTAAAAACAAAACATATCAAGAATTGAGCTGTCATTCTTTGTCATTTATTTAGTATCAAATTGATAAATTTTAATCATAGCACGTTACGCTCTAAAGTAAAGAATTTTAATTGTAAAACCTTACCTTTAAAATGGTGAAAGTTTCACTAAATCACTTTGTAAACTTCCAGCAGTGTTTCCTTGTAATAAGGCCCCTTTTGGCACCACTGCTGTACGTAATTTAATCAATAAATTTGAGGTTCACGATTTAGTTGCTTAACATTACGATCGCGGTTACCATAGTGGTGTAAACATAGCCACTTGACAGCAAAGAGTTAAAATTGTGGCTAAAACATCAACTCGCCGACTTTCGCAACAATTGGGCATCACTGAATGCATAACTTTTTGCATTAAAATCTTAATCTTTACCCTTATAACGTTCCACTCGTTTAAGAATTAAAGCCCAACCGCCATTGTAGGCGTCGAGCGTTAGTGCTTTTTCGAAAATGGACCAGGAAATGCCGTCACCGTGAATTCCCTGTGCTACCACACTTTTATAATCAATTTTCGTGGTGGCTGATTATCAGTTAGGCGGTTATGTAAACAAAAAATATTGTTACATTTGGGGCTCACAAAGTCCACAAACAGTCCGCGAAAAGCCATTGCATCTAAAAACAAGTGATCGTATTCTTCAAAAATAAGCAAGGAAATTCCGTCACCGTGAATTCTCTGCGATACCAAACCATGTGACCATAATTGGCTAGTGTTGGCATCAGTGCCCTTTAGTTTCAAACAGAGGGCGCCACAAGTCATACAGATACCCTAGCAATTTAGTTATTGCATAAGAAATTTCTCATACGCGTTGATTTATCGATTTGGCGATGTCCCAGTTGACATCTGTTCCTGGTTTCTGTTATTTAACGCCGCTAGATTTACTCTGGAGTCGTTTCAAAATGTACGTGAATAATACCCCGCAAACACCCCCCCCCCCGCCGAGGCCACATTGATATGATTTGACGGAATCTCACCGTCATTACATGTGTCTTCGGGAGTAAAAGGGGGCTCAGTCCCCTACAAGGCTAGCAGTAGCCAACTGGACGATTCCACTGTATTTCCACGGGAATCGGTAAAGCCCCAGACTTTGGCTACTTGTCTTTTTAGCTTTTTAGCTGTTCTCTAAAGGATTATTGAGGTTGGCCCTTCGGGAGTATCGTGGTGGTTGTGGTTTCGAGGCCCTGGTTTGCGATGTGTAGGTCGGATCATTCACAATGAACACAATGAATAGTCCAGGTCCAGTGAGCATGATTGCGGTTGTGTTCTTAAATTTTATTAAGCTTCATGCGTTCAGGACCAGCAGTGAGTTGCTGCGGCCTGAGCCGAGCTCTTGAAGTTGCAACTAGGAGTGACTGAAGGCTTCCTAGGGCGAGGATTACGCTACATTTCATCCATAGTGGTATGATCCACGGTCAGGTTATGGCTTACACAGCTAGGTATAGACAGAAATCTTATCACGCTGCTTACCCCCCCCCCCCCCCCCCAAAAACAACTCATGCTCTAAAAGCTGGAATTCGGCGCTGCTTCAAAACTTTGTGAAAAGAGCAGATGTCTGTCGATGTGCTAAGGCTAAACTTTTACCCGACATCATATTCCATTATTAATTTCCATATTTCCACTTTACATTCGTTGCAAACCAAATTCGACGAGGGTCGACGTAAAACCGTACCCAAATAAAAATAAATTATTTTCCATTATTAAGCGGAAGGATTTTACTTTTAAATAAGAAAAGGAATTTTAAAAAATATTCAGTAGTTTTATTTATAGCATTTAAAACAACAACAAAAAAATATGTTATTGGCGGACCCTTTATATCACCCGTAGCAACAGGTGCAGCACCATTTCCGAAAGCAGATTTATGCGTAAGCCTGCACCATTGTATCTTACAGGCATTAAAATCGACTCTATTCACACGATTGAGTGTATCATTCACATTCTCTCTTTTGGAACCGACCTCCATCTGCTTCGGTCTATTACCAAATGAATGAATAGGAATGACAAATGGTGTTGGTAAATAGAAGAGTTGAAAGATGGACAAGTAAGGCCATTTAGAAAAATAAGAAATAGGGTAGGAGAATGAACGGAGTGTTGTGGTATCCCTGAATTAATCTTGAACTCGTCTGATATAATCCCATCTATAACAACTCGTGCAGTGCGATTCCTAAGAAAACTCGCAAGTTTTGAAGAACTGACTAATGTTACGTAGTTTTTTAATATAAAACGTAGTTTTTCATTCGTTGCACCTTTTAGTGTTTGCTGTTGTTTTCGTTGTTTTGTTTTTGTTGTTTTGTTTAATTTGTATTTTTAATTCCTTTAAACGGTCGTTAACCATTGTTAACCTTTTAAATTTATACCAAAATTTTAGTTCCTTTCAAATATATTCGAAATACAAATATTTTCTTTGTTTTGCTTCCGAAAATTATCATTTCAAATGTGCTTTTTCCATTCCACACCGAATCAATATTAACTTACCTGTCATTTCAAATAGCAGTTCCTAACAGTTTCTTTATATGCCGCCATAGTGCCAACGTAAGAAAAAACAAATGCATAAAGCGCACCAGAATTGTTTATAATAAAAAAAATGCACTTATTGCCGAACAGAAACCAAACTTAAACCAGAGCACGTATATTCGTACGTAGTGCAAGTGAATGAAACAAATGAATTTAAAATAAAATAAAACAAAAAAACCTTTTTGCTAATAAAATAGTACAAAATTCAATTGAATTAAAATTTTAAAACAGTTTTGTTTTGCTATTCGTTGTCGCTTAACACTACACAATTAAAGTTGAGCGGAACCTTGAACTCAATTTTAAAGTCTCAATTGTGGAATGAATGTACGTAAGTAGTGCTTCCTAAATGCTTATGTGTTCCTTAACAAATAGTTTAATTACAATATTAAAAAAACAATTTTGTAATAACTTATTTATAGGCATAATAAATTACAAGGATGCTACCTGTTAAAACAGGGAAGAAAAAAAAACCAGGCTCCAATCATATTATTGTAGTCAGCTAAGCATAGGTTTAATTGACGACAACATAACATGATTGAGAGCTCAAGTTACGCTGTCGTCAATTACACAGTGCAACACATGATCTTGGGACTCAAGGCTGAGAATTTCACGGGAAAGTAGCCCCAAAAAATCAGTACAGGGTGGTCTAAGTAAGACCAACTAATGTTAAACACAAATAACTTTTTTTATTTTGGTTAATTGTTTTTTTTTTATAATTATTACATCAGACAAATGTCCAGCATTTTCCTCGAAGCCATAGCCGTACACCACATAATGTTTCGGGTTTAAGGCTCCTCAGTATTTCGTCTCGTATATTTTGCTTCAGCTGTCTAATAGTAAGTATCCTTATAAAAAGAAGTCGGGCGCAGTCAAATCTGGCGAACGAGGTGGCCTAGGGAAATCTGAATTTTTTGGAAAGCAAACGTTCGCAGCAGGTCCATAGTTTGCCTAACAGTATGCGCAGTTGCACCATCTTGTTGAAACCACAAATAACGATACTGCTCCGCCATTGGCCGCAAAAAGTTTTCAATGTTCAATGTTCTGTAAGAAGCTCCTGAAATCGATGCCGGCGTTTCATCCTCATTTCTTAAAGAAATATAGACCGATAACCCTAGTGGCCATAATACCGCACCAAACAGTACATTTAGATGGGTGCAACTCATGTTGGTGTATTGGTTGCGCTTGGATTTTCAGAGCCCCCCCCCCCACAGTCTACCGTTTTTTTGTTGACATAACCATTTAAATGGAAATGCGCTTCATTCGACATTAAAACATTCGTTTAGCGTATTGTAGTCGTTGCTGGTGGTCTTGCGGTAGCTGTGCTTGCACTATTTGAATTTTGTATGGGTACATCTTGAGACCCAACTTAAAAATTCTACGCAATGTTGTTCTGGAAATCCCCAATTGGCTGGAACGACGGCTAGTTGAGACAGATGGATCATCTGCAAGTCTTCGGTGCGAATAGTTCGATGGGCACCTCGTCCAGGACGGTCGGCCACTAAACGCAGTTCCTCAAAACGATCAACCAAACTCCTAACCATGAAGGCTATGGGAGCTGATCTGGAATTAATATGTTGCCGATATTTACGCTGCGTTAAAACAATTGATCATTGACAAGAATAGAAAAACTCGATAATTTTAACGCTTTTCCAACATTTCAATTATAACCTACAAAAACAGAATAATAAAAAAGTTATTTGTGCTTAACATTAGTAAGTCTTATTTGACCGGCCCACCCTGTACTTTTGCATCAAAATATACAAAATAGTTGGGTGCATTAATAATTTAATGGACATTTAAACGTCATTGCCCAAGGTGGATCTCGGTATACCATACGGAATATTTTATTTATGTCAAAAGTAAAGTTGCAGATATTGAATAGGAGACACAAAGACAGTCGAAGAAATCTACCCGGAAAGAGCGCATCTAGCTCTTTAAAAATCGCAAAAAATTCCCAACTTGTCTCTATTTTTCACATTTCCTGCTCAACAAATTCAGAAAAATTCTGTTTTTCATTTCTTCATAAACTTTATTTTGCATGCAACTACAATTTCCGATTAATATTAAAGCCATTCTTATAGAGAACATGTCAGATTGGAAGTAAAATTTGAGACATTTTTAATTATCCATCCTATCCCTTCCGTTGAAGGCGATGCTTGTGGGTCTGATGATCTTGGTTTCTTCGCATGTTGTTGATATTTATATTCCAAGTCTGCGCGCCATCATCCGAGTTAGACATAATATTCTATAGGGTGTCCATCAATTTCAATGTCATGTTCTCTTCATCTTCGTTGCTTTCATTTTTAAACTGCATAATTTAAGAACTCCACCAACCAAATTGAGCAAGTAATCCCTTCAATTTCTTCTCTTTGAATCGCTTTTCCTTTGGCATGGTCATCATGTGGAACCTCTCTCCTTGTTCGTCTGATTCCAGAGGTAATTGTGCCGGAAAAGTAGTATCAAGGCAAAAATGCATGAAATATAATTTTAACACCATGGACGCATTGACTTTTTCAAAATAATACAGCCACAAAATAATACAGTCAATATCCGGTGTCCAATCTGCTTCATTATATATTGGTCAGATTGGTGAAAACAGACTCAAAGGCTTATGTGAATCGCTAACAGCAAGGCGATCGCTCTACTGGAAGTGTTCCAGTACAAGCGGGAATGTAAACTTCTGTTTGTTGCTGGTGAGAACGTTATAGTCAATGGTGATCGATATAGAGCTGAGATTTCCATAAGACGGCGGAACATGTCATGCAGCACGGACTTTTTTGGATATGAAAAGTCGCTTGTCTACACCGATAACCACGAAACGATTGACCGTTTGGATCCCCCCCCCCCCCTCCCTTAGGCACATTTATCGGTCTTTATAGAATACTTGACTAACTAGACCTGTGCTGCTGGGGGTATAAGGGAGCCCAGTCCCCTAAAGGCAAGCAGGGAGTCAACTGGAAGCTTCACGTTATTTCCACGGGCATCAGTAAGCCCCAGAGTTCCGCAAATTGTCTCTTTAGACTTTTAGCTGTTCTATGACTGATTATTGAGGTTGGCCCTTCAGAAGTATCGTGGTGGTTGCCAGGATCGTCTCGCGATTGATAACACCCACAGGTGAATGATCCAGATCCAGTGAGCATGCTAGTCATGTGTTCTGAACAGGAGTTGGAAAGTCTCCAACTCTTAAGCAAGGAGTGATGATTTGCAGCCCTGCTCTGGAATCATTGAAATTGCTACTAGGAAGGAACTGTTGCTAGAATTAGACTTCGGCCTCCTAGGGCGTGAGTGGCGCTGCTTTTCACTCACAGTGGTTTGACCACCATCTGATTAAGGCTCCATCTGATTAAGGCTCCATAACCAGGTACAGATGTAAATCTTATCACGTAATGACCGTTTGGATACCCCCCCTTAGGCACATTTATCGTTCTTTATAGAATACTTGACTATCTAGACCTGTGCTGCTGGGTTTATACGGAAGGCCAGTCCTCTGAATGCAAGCAGGGACTCAACTGGAAACTTAACGTTATTTCCACGGGAATCAGTAAGCCTCAGAGTTTTCGCTAATTGTCTCTTTAGACATTGAAATGTTCTCTGACTGATTATTGGGGTTGGCCCTTCGGAAGTATCGTGATGGTTGTAGTTTTGCGGCCCTCGCATGAATTCGATTATGGGGGTCAGGATCATCTCGCCTTTAATAACATCAACGGATGAATGATTCAGATCTAGTGAGCATGCTAGTCTTGTATTCTGAACCAGGCGTTGAATATTTTCCAGCTCTTCAGCAAGGAGTAGTGGTTTGCAGCCCTGCTTTGGAACCGCTGAAGCTGCAACTAGAAAGACCTGTTGCTAGAAATAGTCTTTCGCTTTCTAGGGCCTGAATGGTTTGACCACCATCTGTTTAAGGCCTACGGCCAGGTGCAGATGTAAATTTTATAACGAAATGACCGTTTGGATCCCCTCGGGGGCACATTTATCAGTCTTTATGGATCACACAACTATCTAGACGTGCGTCTTGCGGGGTTAAAAAGGAGCCCATACCCCTAACAGGCTAGCAGAAGCCAACTGGGCAATTCACTAAATTTCCACGGGAGTCAGTAAAACCCCAGAGTTCCGCTATTTGCCTCTTTAGCCTTTCAGCTGTTCTCTGACTAATTACTGAGGTTGGCCCTTCGGGAGTATCGTGGTGGCTGTGTGTTTCGAAGCCCTCGTTTGAGTTTGTGGGTCGGATCATTCACAATGAAGACAATGAATGGTTCAGGCCCAATGAGTATGCATGCCGTCGTATTTTTAATCATATTAAGCTTCATGCGATCTGGACCAGGAGGTGGATAGTCTCAAACTCTTTAGCAAGGAGTAAAAGCTGCGGCCTGCTCCGGCCTTTTGAAGTTGCAACTGGGAGTGACGGGAGTATAAATGTATCCGAAGGCCTTCTAGGGCGAGCATGACGCTACATTTCATCTACACTGGTAATGATCCACCATCTGATATTGATATGCGTCACGTTTTCGTCAATATATAGTCACAAACATTGGAAAAAGTCAACGAAAATTTGAACTTCACTGGTTAGACTACATCCGAGCCAGCCATGGCAAACGTAAGCCAGAAGTCATATTCAAATTATAACGCCAAATGAGATGATCATCCTTCGAATAAAGTAAATTTCATGTGATTTAAAAAAAATACATCTTTCTTTTTATTCTATTTCAAAGGGCTATACCTCTATGAAAAACACCCTATATTTATGGGATTTAAATTTGTAGTTATTTTTAATAGTTTTTCAAAAAGGTTAGCGAGGACACTTAATGAGAGAAAAGTCATTTTTCTTATTTATACTCATGTCATTTAATCGTCACTGGGGTTAGTGTTAAAAGGTTATTGTCAGTATAAAAAAAAAACAAAATAGTTCCAAAACAGTGACACAACAGAGGTCCTACATGAGAAAATAGTGTGCTGTAGAGAGCATCGTATGAAATCGTGGCCATAGAAAAACAAGTTATTATGGGAGTACCATAATGAAAGTTAGTGGAAGAAAGTCAGCAGCTCGACGACCACACTTCCATGCCTCAAAAATCACTATAAGGTAAATGATGTTAAAAAAGACAATAATTGTAGTTCAATTAATGAGCATAATTTCGGGAAAATGACAACACGAACCTATGCCTGCCTAAACTCATATTATAAAAATCCCATATTTAATAAACGAAACTATAAGGGGTTAACTAAGCTACCTTGCTGGGGACAATGCTTCATGTTATGTCTTTGTTCATACTTTCTAGAAGTTTCGAGTTTTTCGTAGTCTCCAAAAATTTATTCTATTTTTTCTTATTTTTTATTTTTAAGTTTTTGCTGCGCTATTAACTTGTTTTTTGTTTTCTTTTATTTTTTTTTATTGTTAGTTTTTCTAATAGTGTTAAAATGCAGTAACTAGATGCACAACAATCCATTTTAATTTATTTATAATTTTTGTTTTTTTTTTGTAAATCATTTTTCATAACATTTTAATTGAAATTTATTTAACACTATTTAACACAAACGTCTAATGCTTGAAAACCTTTCATTAATGTTGTAAATTATACAACAATAACAACAACAACAAAAAAATAAATAAAACAAAAAAATTTGAATGTTGTTGTTGCTTATGAACAAATTTAACAATAACAGTAATTAAAAAAAATGTTGTTTGTGTTGTTGCTGCAAGTTGTAGTGTTTTCTTTCAATGAACATTTTGCTTAAAATAGACATGAATTTCTTTTTTGTTGTTTTTATTGTTTTTTATGTATTTTTTTTTGTTTATTTTTTTATTCCCATTTTGTGTTGTAAAATAATGTTGCGTTTTTATTTATTTTATTTTTGTTGTTGGTGTTGTTGTTATTGTTTGTTTCATTGCAAATTTATTTTATATTTAATTTAATTTCTATTTATTTCTAATTAACTGATGTTTTATTTTGTCTAATTTTTCATTTCTATGCAGGTAAGCAACCATCATCGTAATCAGTTAAAATTTGTGCACAGACGGACGTCCATTACGTTTTCTTTTCACATGTGTGATTGTGAGTAAATAATTTTAAATTAGAAACAAAAAAACAAAACAAAATATTTTTTATTTTATTTTAGAAATTTAATTTTAACTTAAAATGAAGAAAAACAAAAAAAAAAAAAAATAAATTAACACAAAAAAATACATAAAATTATATGTTGCAGGTTGCATGTTGCAACTGCAATAAACAGTTAATTATTTAAGCAAGATTGTCTATTACAACAATATGTCTAGACTTGTTGTCTTTAATTGAAATTCAAAATAATTTCGACAAAAATAAAAATTCCATAGTATAGGGTGTTCGCCGGAAAGGTAGTCTACTTTGTTTTTTTATAATTTTTGATTAAGTGGAAGCGACTGGATCTTGATAATATTGAGAAATATTTTATTTAATGTCGGCAATTATGCACGAAATAAAATATCAGATAAATGTCCGCCTCTGTTAGCCTCACAAATGCGAGTCGTTTTTGAGCACATTTTTCGCTACATTTCTCACACATTTGATGCGGTATTTCATTAATTTAATCACGAATATTTTTTTAAGTTGTCTCTACAAAAAGAAGTTCGGAGCGGTCAAATCAGGCGAACGTGGTGGCCAATCTTGCAATAATTCCATTATAATTCTGGCTGTATACGATGTGGCATCGTCTTGTTAATACCACATGTTAATTAAGCCCAAAGCATGCAGTTGTGGCATTAAAAGGCTTTCAATCATATCACGATATCGCTCCCCCCCGGGAGCACATTTATCAGTCTTTATGGATTACTTAACCATCTAGACCTGTGCTGCTGGGGGTACAAGGGAGCCCAGCCGCCTGAAGGCAAGCAGGGCGTCAACTGGAAGCTCCACGTTATTTCCACGGAAACCAGTAAGTCCCAGAGTTCCGCTAATTGTCTCCTTAGACTTTTAGCTGTTTCTCGGACTGATTATTGAGGTTGGCCCTTCTGAAGTATAGTGGTGGCTGTGGTTTTGCGGCCACAAGCATGAACTGATTATGGTGGCCAGGATCATCTCGCCTTTAATAACACCAACGGGTAAATGATCCGGATCCAGTGAGCATGCTAGTCATGTGTTCTGGACCAGAAGTTGGAAAGTCTCCAGCTCTTCAGCTGAAATTGCAACTGGGAAAAACCTGTTGCTAGAATTAGTCCACGTTTTCCTAGGGCGTGAATGACGTTGCATTTCATTCTCAGTGGTTTGACTACCATCTGATTAAGGCTGAAGGCCAGGTACAGATGCAAATCTTATAGCTAAATCACGACGATGTCGCTCTCCATCTACAGTTACCCTCACGCCGTTTTCATTTTCAAAGAAGTAAGTTCGAATGATTCCTTCTGACCAAACTGCATACCAGACTGTCACTATTATTGGATGCAAAGGTGACTGTTGAATAATTTAAGGGTTTCCCACACCCCAAAACCTTTCTATTCTGTTCATTCTCATATCCATTCGAATGAAAATGTGCCTCGTCATCACTCCTTACGATTTGTTCATGAATATCGGGGTTGTCATGGGTAAGCATAAGTACGGCAGCGGCGTAATCGGTTTTATAGAAGAAGTTGTGGTCAAAGTTGTTCTTTGAAGACCGAGCTCCTAAGTACAGCGTCAAATTGAGGTTGATAGATTCTTTTGTCAACGGAATCTTATATGGAAACAAAAATGTGGCCAAAGTTGAATTGAGGTTGCTAGATTGTTTTCAACACTTTCTTGAGCAACAGTAATATGTTTAGCCGATCTTGCAGTACGTTGTGGTACATGCTTGCGCCTATCACCTCTACAGACCTTCTCTTTCTTCGAAATCATTCACTACAATGGAAATAGTGCGTTTTTTGACACGTTGTTTCTACCAAAAAGTTAACATAACTTTCGATTACTGTGACGTAATCGATGATTGATTTTGATAAAATGTTTTAACGATTAAAACACGTTGGTTTATCGAATAATTTTTCCATATTAAATTTGCAACGTGTCCACTTCACGACTGCCAAATATGAGCTGTCTAGACTAATTTTTACCAGAATGGAGGCAAAACAAAGCAGTATACCTTCCCGGCGGGCACCCTGCATGACGAAGAGAAAAGTTCTGCACTTAGGAATGAAAAATTGTATCTGGCAAATATTCACCACGACCACGCTCACAGATGTCGTTTATTTAATCAAAGTTCTTAATCGCTTTTTGGCAAAATGGCGGTCCTATTTCGTTAATCATTTGGATTTTGAGTTTTACGGCTGAAATCGATTCGATTGGCTTCGTATAGATTCTGTTCTTAACATAATTCCACAAAATATAATCCAGTTGTGTTAAATTACACTATCTGGCTGACCACTTAACGGCTGATTGTTGTGAAATTATGTGATCGGAAAATTTGTTTTGCCATAAATTAATCGTTTCATGGGCTGTGTAACATGTGGGATCGTTCTGTTGAAACCACACGTCTGGTGTCCATGTCGTCAATAGTAGGCCAAAATTAAGTTGTTAACATCTACCGATAGCATTATTCATTGACCGTTACCGCATTCCCAGCCTCATATTAAAAAACAAAAAAAAAAAAACACAACGGCCCCATTACGCCTCCAGACCACATAGCGCACCGTACAGTGACACGTTGAGCAAGCAAAGGCTTCTCAATAAACGCTCTCGGATTATCAGAAGGCCAAATGCGGCAATTTTGCTTACTCTGACAAGTTAAAATGGGCTTCGTCTGAAAAAATGATTTTTTCAGAAAACCCAGCCATTTGTTTCTGAGTGAATTAAGCGAATGCACGGTGATGTGAGTGGTCGGTCGACTTAAATTGCTGTTTAATCTTGTTAGGCTTCAAAGCCAAATAGTTAAACTAAATTTGCCATGTGGTGGTTGAATGTTAGTTGAATGACCCAGTCGAACAGGGGTTGGTGTTCGCACATGTTGCATCTACCCTGTCGACTCAAATTTAACGATCAAATTCTTAATAGCGGTCTCAGAAGGGCGATTTTTATAAAATGTAACTTTAACAGAATCACCATTTTCGTAGAAAACGTCAAAAAACTAAATGTCAAAACTATCATGTTGTTGGGTGTTGCCACAATTAGACAACTTAAAGGCAAACAATTTATTTCAATTATTTATTTATTTATTTATTTTTTGTTCCAACACTTAATAATAGATTCTCACTTTTCTAAAAAATAAGTCGAAAGTCATAATTCCAATGAATTAAAGGAAAAATAAAAACAAACTTAAAAAAAAACCAAAAAAAAATTAATGAAAAATAAATTCATAACAAAAAATATATTTTTTATTGTTTATTTTATGTTTTAATTTTAATAATTTATTTAAAAACATTTTAATTTCGAAATTATTGAAATTTTGAAAGATTGCAACAAAAAAAAATGAAAATAATTTTTCATTTTATTTAAAAAAAAAAAAAAAAATGTTGTTTAAAAACGTAAATTTGTAGTGAAAAATATTCGATTGCAAAATATTAGAAAGAAAAACTAAAAAGAGTTGTTGTTATACAATCAAAGATTTATTTCTGTTAAAATTCAATTTGCATAAAATAGGCAGACGACAGTTAAAATTAAAGAAGACTGACTGACTGCGCTTATAACGACCAGAAGTGTAAGTCTGACACAAAAAGACAACAAAATGCGATTGTGCCAGCTTGTATGTGATTTGTGTGTCTGTCGGTCTATCTAACTGTCTATCTCTATCGAATCCAGCCATGCCCGTCTGACGTATAACAGTTAATCTTTTTCTTCTTTTCAAATGGGTGTCACAAAAAGAGATCATTTCTGCTTGGTGACTTTTAATTTTAATTATTTTTAATTTGCCAAGGAAATCTCATCGTTTTAAAGGGTGGTTAAAATTTTATGGCCGATATTGATTTTGAATAAAAACAAAATTATTTAGGAAATTATTGTCATTTCTTTTTATTATGATAATATGTTATAGTTCAATTATGTGTGGAACAAAATATCAGCCAAATGTCCAACGTGGCCTCGGCGTCACACTTCCATCCGATGGTTCAAATTTTCGATGACGCTGAGACATAATTGAGGTTCTATGCCGTTAATGTGCCGAATTATCTCATTCTTTTCGCAACCCCCCCGGGGGGCACATTTATCGGTCTTTATAGAATACTTGACTATCTATACCTGTGCTGGTATAAGGGAGCCCAGTCCCCTGAAGGCAGCCGGGGTCAACTGGAAGCTCCACGTTATTTCCACGGGAATCAGTAGCCCGCAGAGTTCCGCTACTTGTCTCTTTAGACTTTCAGCTCGTTTTCTGACTGATTATTGAGGTTGGCCCTTTCGTGATGGTTGTGGTTTGCGGCCCCATACAGGTATTGTTTTATGGTGGCCAGTATCATTTCACCTTTAATCACACCTACCTGGTGAATGATCGTAGATCCGGTGAGCATAGTAATCATGTGTTCTGGCCAGAAGTTGGATAGTCTCCAGCTCTTCAGCAAGGAGTAGTGGCTGGCAGCCCTGCTCTAGAACCGCTGAAATTGCAACTAGGAAAGCCCTGCTGCTAGAATTAGTCTTCCGCTTCCTAGGACGTGAATGACTTTGCTTTTCAATCACAGTGGTTTGACCATCGTCTGATTAAGGCCCACGGCCAGGTGCAAATGTAAATCTTATCACGAACTCCTTTAGCTCTTGAGTTTTAGCTGGTTTATCGACGTACACCTCTTTTCTTGAAAATAACCCTAAAGAAAAAATTCCAACGGGGTCAAATCATATCTTAGCGGCCAATTGACATCGCCACCACGTAATATAACACGGCCATTTAATTTGTCGCACAAAAGATCAATTGTTTCGTTAGCTGTGTGGCAAGTGGCACCGTCCTGTCCGCAAATCGTCCACATTCATATCTTCTAACTCGGGCCATAAAACAGTTTATTACCATCTCACAATAGCAGACACCATTCACAGTAACGGCTCGATGATGCCGCCAGCCCCTCAACCACACCAAACAGTCACTGTTTGTGGGTGCATTGGTTTTTTGACAATCACTCTTTGATTATCATTCACCCAAATGCGGCAATTCTGCCATTAAGGTGAAAATGTTCCTAATCACTGAAGGTGAGTTTCTTCGAAAATTGATCATCCATTGTTGCCATTTCTTGCTGAACATCGACGGCGTTTGGAATGTTCAAGAGGCTTTAGTTCTTGACTCAATTGCACCTTGCAAGCAAGTGTTTATCCATAATGTTCATCAACAACGCACGTGAGAGGTGCAATTATTGGACACCTTGACGAGTTAAGCTTGGCGGCTCTTTAGCTGTACGAGCATGCACCCGGTGTTTAAACATAGCCTACAGACCCGGTTGCCTCAAATTTTTGAACGATTTTTCCAAACGTGACCAAAAATATCACGAGGTGCACGATATGCATTTTGTTTTGAACGCCCATTTTCATAATAAGCCTGAATAACTTTACCACGTTGCTCGACTGTGTATCATCACATGATTCAAATTGAGTTAGTCTGAAATTGAGGAATGTCAAATGAAATGCAAAAAAAAAAAAACGTGACGTTTAGGTGGGGTTCACATTCTATAGGGGCCGGCCCTAAAATTTAACCACCCGTTATATGTTGAAATGGACATCAAACAAAGTCGCTTTAACTATATAATAAAATGGCATATTCGATAACCAGCAACCAAATTTAAGAAAGAAAATCCACCAAAACACTCGTTTAAATACTTTAAATGTTCTTAACAAGAGGGCTTCTAAACCACAGCCAACACGATAACCCCGAAGGGCCAACCTCAATCAATCAGTCAGAGAGCAGGTAAAAGGCTAAAAAGACAAATAGCTGTACGCTAGGGCTTTACTGATTCCCGTGTAAATATAGTGAAATTGTCCAGTTGGCTCTTGCTAGCCTTGAGGGGGACTGGGCTGGCTTTTACACTCCCGATGACACATGTAATGACGGTGCGATTCCATCAAAACATATCAATGTGGCCCCCTAAGGGGGATTCTAAGGGTAATAGAGCTTGTGGAATTTAGGTTGAACTGGTTTTACTTCATATGCGACAATTTTGCTTAACCCATTTAAGATAAAAATAAGTTTCATGCCTTAACATAACTTTTCGCCTATTAGTTGACGGAAATAAAGCCCGATTTTTAAAGTAAATCGCGATAATTTTGTAACGGTGTTCAAGGTTCAATTTATTCTTGAGGCTATCGAATGTAAATCTCAAAAAGAGAGAGCGTTTTATAACGGTTTGTAAGTTCTCTTTTGGGCTTAAAATAAAACTCGATATATAGCAGCAATAATGTTTAATTGGAATCATAATATTATTGTTAAATTTAACTATAATTATGTTTAAAGTATAAGGTGTCGTTTATAAAGGTATTGAAGTTTAATATGGATCATCTAAATGTGCCTTAAATATGACGTAATCTCATCTAAAGGTTTAATTTTCCACGGTATATATGCAATAACGCGATGAGTCGTTAATCGTTTCGGGCTTATTGGCGTAGACTTGCGGCCAATTTGTACAATTAGTACATTTCGTGATAAGATTTACGTCTGCACCTGGCTGTAAGCCTTAATCAGATGGTGGTCAAACCACTGAGAATGAAAAGCAACGTCATTCGCGCCCTAGGAAGCCGAGGACTAATTCTAGCAACAGGTCTTTCCTAGCAGGGTTGCAAACCACTACTCCTTGCTGAAGAGCTGGAGACTATTCAACTCCTGGTCCATAACACATGATTAGCATGCTGACTGGATCCGGATCATTCACCCGTGGGTGTTATTAAATGCGAGATGATGCTGGCCCTCTAAATCAGTTCATGCGGGGGCCGCAAAACTACAACCACCAGGATACTCCCGAAGGGTCAACCTCAATAATCAGTCAGAGAGACAGCTAAAAGTCTAAGGAGACAATTAGCGGAGCTTAGGCTTACTGATTCCCGTAGGTATTGATTCCAATTGACACCTTGCTTGCCTTCAGGGGACTGGGCTCCCTTATACCCCCAACAGCACAGGTCTAGATGGTTACGTAATCCATAAAGAGCATTAAATGTGTCCCCGGATGGTACAATTTGTACAAAGTGTTGTTCAGGCGTAAGTTTATTCATACTGAAACGCCACACCAAACTAAACATAAATCATTTGGAAGCTGACAAAATGGCCGCCAGTTAAAAAAGTGTTGTCAACTGACAGTTGCTATACATTTATAAAAAAACAAAGCGGACATAATAGAACTTGTAGGGTTTTTTGTGAATTGACTTACTCCACATGTGGCATTTTAGTCAAACTCATTAAGCCAAAAGTAAGTTTCCGTGTTGATCACAATTCGTCTTTTCGTCTATAAGTTGGACGAAATGATGTCTTATTTTCAAAGTTTCTAGGGATAATTTGGTAGCATTATTCAAGGTTCCATCTATTCTATTATAAATGTGAAAAGGTGGGCGTAATCTGACAGTTGTTTTAACATTTTTCACTTTTGTAAATTGTTTCGGATTTCAGAAAACAAATACTCGATTTATAACAGCAATAATATGCTAATAATAATATGATAATAATACTATGATAATAATAATAATAAGAATAATATTATTATTGAATTTAACTATAATTATGTTTGTATGCTAAAATTTAATATAATTGTAATATTTAAAAAAATATAATTGACTAACTGTAAGCCTATTCATTATCATTTCATTATCATTTTTTTTGTATCATCTATAACATATTCACCACAACCATATTTTGTTAGCGAGATCATAATGCAATTCTTGTGACCTTGCTTTTCTCTAACGTTAAATGGAAATAATTTTATTCCAAAAATAGGCGTAAATCTTACAGAATAAATGTAGCAATTGGAAAAGTGAAAGCTGGAAAAATTATAAAGTCGAAAATTCTTATTTCGAAAGAGCGAGAAAAAAATTTGAAGGAAAAAAAAAGTCGTTTGAAAGTATTATTACTTATTCGATGCCAAATCTCCATTATCATGAAGGGTATTTAGCTAAAATTTATACTCAAGAGTCCTAGCTAGATTTAGGTTGGTGGAATTGACAAGGCCTTCAGTCACTACAGACTGTTTAATTCACCTTTTCTTACTCAAAAAGAAAATCGCTTAAGATTTTTGTCACAATAATTTTTATTTTAAAAAGTTTGCACCTTAAAACTTTCGCTTACGTTCAAAAATATAACATTATTTTATTATACACCCTGTATGATCAAAAGTGCGAAATTGATGTTGGAGCTTAACTGTCGTAATCATTTCTTACAGGTTTTTGGCTGAAAATTATTGTTGTTGTTGTTTCAATTTTTTTTTTTTTTGTTTATGAAAAATCTTCTTCGTCTTCTCATCCAGCGCTTGTAGTTGTTGGTTGTTTGGTTCGTTTTCATTTTTAATTGCCAAATAAATCACTGACAATAGCTATAACAGCAACAACAACAACAATAACAATGACAACAGTATTGCTAATAATAAGAAAAATCCGTTTTAAAGATTCACATTAGGTTGAAATGAAAATTTACTTTCACAACCAAATAAATATAGAGAAACAGCAACACCAGCAGTAGCAGTAACAGCAGCAGCAGCAGCAGTAGTAGTGGTAGTGGTAGTAGTAACAGCAGCAACAATAACGACAATTATAAAAAACTTGTTGCAATTACTTTAAATACCAGCAACAACTAGTCTATAGACAGATAATACATAGACAGCCTGACAGTCTGTCTTTCTATCTGTCTATTTGTCGCTCTGACGGTTTGTCTGTCAGTCATGTCAGTTTGTTTGCCACTTAGTCAACAGAAATTTTTGTCTGCTGTATTTTTTAGCTGTTTGTTTACACGAAATGTCATTTAACATTTTATTGACTCGATTTGCTCGTACAGAAGGTGAAATAGAAGCTGTTTCTTTTATCCTCTTCTCTTTCTAAGAAAATGCAGCCACTTCTTTTGAGTGTTGTTTTTTGTTATTGTTGTTTTTCTTTTTGCTTTAAGCCTGTTCATATTTTATTAAAAACACGCATTCGCAAATGACTTTAAAGCGAACCTGGCTTTAATAATGGGTGGTTAAAGATCTGCCTGAATAGTTCGTTCGTTCGTTCGTTTGTTCATTGGTTGGTTTGTTGTTGCTTTTGTTGTTTCTTTCAAATTATAAGTGCATCACAACAACATCATTTCTGGCTTTCTGTTGTGCATTTTTCTTATACATTTAACTTGTCTTTCTTTTTAATCTTCAGTATCCATCGTGTTTTGTTGTTATTGTTGTTGCTTCTTAACAGATTGTTTATTTTTACTAAATAAAATGTTATTTTGCATTACATTATTGTGTGTGTGTGTGTTTATTTGTTGGAAAATGTCAACTTAATATTATTAAACAATTTATGTCTGTAATAATCCGTGCAAAGGTTTTTATTTTTTTCAACAGTTTTTTGTTGCTGCTGCTGTTGTTGTTGTTTTTGTTTCTTTATCGGCTTTAGCTTGTCAACACAGCCAATCAGCCTCAACTCACACAGTTTGCATTTTGATATTAAATTTAAGTTGCCTTATGACAATGTGCTTTTCATATTTAATTTTATTTGTTTCTTGTGGGGGTCAAGGTGGGGATTTCTGGCTGTTAAATTTAATGTTTTTTCTTTTTGTTTTTTTTTTTTTGGGTTTTATTATTTATTCGTAAAATGCAAAGTTCAAATAAAAAGTAGCGGGAGGCTGGAAAAATGAAAGATATTTTAAATGAAGGTAAATACACAACATGTGCGTTATTACTTTTAAAATATAAAACTTTAACAAATGTAGTGTTAAAAATTTGTAAAAATATGATCACAGCAACCATACTATGTTACTTGAATGTATATTTATATATATGTATATATATGGTTGGCGTGAACTGTTTTCTTTGCTTTAATGAAGCAACACTTAAGTCTCACACAAAAACTCTTTCTTAAGATTAAATAATTTGAAATAAAAAAGTTTTGCTAAATATATGAACACAGTCCAATTCTATTATACTGAAGTAAAATACAATTTTAATTATAATATGTTACGCGTAAGCATAAACTGCATAATAAATTCGTTTAAATGTAATTAAAACATGACTAACAACGATTAGATGTTCCTTGATTTTACAAATATTTTTATTTTATAGAAAAACGCTTAGTATGAAAATATTAAAAAATAATTTTTTCCCAAAAACTGGTAAATAAATAAATAAGTATAAAAAAAATTTAAGTAAAGTAATAAAAATAAGTTAACAGAAAAAATTAATAAAAATATTAATTAAAAAACAAAAATAATAATATTATTAATAATAAAAAAATAATAATAATAGAAATATTATAATAATAATATTATAATAATAATAAAAGTATTGAAAAAAAAACAAAATTATTAAAAATATTGAATAAAAAAATTAAAAATATTGAATAACAAAAACCAAAAATATTACAAATATTGAATATCAAAAAATGAAAATAATAAAAACTTTTAATAATAAAAATTTTAGAAAGTAAGATATTTATTAATAAAAAAATAATATTATTAAAAATATTTATTAATAAAAACATTGAATAACAAAAAAAAAACATTAAAAATATTGAATAAAAAACTTAAAAATATTGAATAATAAAAACCAAAAATATTGAAAGACAAAAAATAAATATAGTAAAAATATTGAATTACCAAAAAAAAGTAATAAAAATATTGAATAATAAAAAATAAAAGTAATAAAAATATTCAATAATAAAATATTAAATAATAAAAAATATTAAAAAATAAAAAATTTAATAACAAAAATATTGCTTAATAAAAATAATTAAAAATCAAATAATAAAAATATTTTATAAAAAAAAAAAACAAAAATAATAAGTATATTAAATAATAAAAAGCAAACATCATAAAATTTTTGAATATTAGAAATAAAATTTTTGAATAATGAAAAAAAAAAAATAATAAAATTATTAAATAATAACAAAAAATAAAAAAATATTAAATAATAAAAATTAAATTTTTTAATAACAAAAAACAAAAATAATAAAGTAATTTAAATATAAAAATATGTTTAGAAAAAATTAAAACAATAACAATAGAAATTAAAAAAATAAATAATAAATAATAAAAAATAAAATAAGAATATTAAATAATAAAAATAATAAATAATAATAAATAATAAAAAAAAATATTTAATAATAAAGAACAAAAACAATAAAATTTTTGAATAACAAAAAACGAAAGTAATAAAAATTTTTTTTTTTTTATATGTTTTGTCAAATGTTTTCAAAAATTTTTTCTTTTCAAATTGTTATAATTTTTTGTTTTTGTTAAATATAAAATAATTTCCTGAAGAAGCTTTCCACAGGAAAGCGAAATATCGAGAAAAATAAAATCGTTAAATTATTTAAAAGACCGGAAA
This sequence comes from Trichopoda pennipes, assembly GCA_030448955.1. NCBI lineage: Eukaryota > Metazoa > Arthropoda > Insecta > Diptera > Tachinidae > Trichopoda > Trichopoda pennipes. The sequence goes on from JASKUP010000064.1 coordinate 8,652,986, forward strand.
AAGATTATTTCATATTTAATTAAATTTAAAAAAAAGGTCGAATAAAAATAAAAGTAATAAAAATTTTTAATGTTAAAAAATAAAAATATTTTTTAAGAAAAAATAAAAATACTTTAAAAAACAATAAATATATTATTTAAGAAATAATGGAAATAATTTTTAAGAAAAAATAAAAACAATAAACATATTAAATAATGAAAAATAAAATAACAAAAATATTAAATACAAAAAATAATAAAAAAAAAAATAATAAAAATATCTAATAATAAAAAACAAAAAAAAAGATAATTTAACATATTTTTTAATAATAAAAAATAAAAATAATAAACATATTGAATAACGAAAAATAAGGATATCAAGTAATAAAACATAGAATAATAAAAATATTGAATAACAAAGAATTAAAATATTGCATAACAAAATAAAAATATTGAACAATAAAAAATTACAAAAATATTGAATATTGAATTTTTAAAAAATAAAATAATAAAAATATTAACTAATAAAAACTAAAGTAGCAAAGTTATTAAATAACAAAAAAAAAAAAACAAACAAAAATAAAAAAATTTTAAAAAATAAAAATAATAAAAAATAATAATACAGTTATAAAAAAAATAATAAAAATAAGATATTGAAACAATTAAAAGAATATGATAAAAAAAGATAATTAAAATGAAAAATAAAATAATAAAATATGAAAGTAAAATAATAAAAATAAAAATGGAAAAATAAAAAATTTAATCTACGCTAATTTGTGCTAGATTCCTTTGATATTTTTAAAAATATAATAATTAATTATTCAAAAAATATAGGGTGTCCACCAGAAATACTAATTTGTTTTGCCGACATTTTGGTAAAGATTTGTCTTGACAGTTCATATCTGACAGTCGTTAAGTAGAAACGTAGCAGATTTATTGTGAAAAAGTATTCGATAAATCAACGTGTTTTAATCGTTAAAACATTTTATCAAAATCAATCAGCGATTACTGTGGCGATGAGAGTCTTACGGGAATTTTTTGGGAGAAACAACATGCCAACAAAACGCACTATTTATCGTGTAGTGAATGATTTTTAAGAAAGGGGAACTATAGGTGATCGGCTGAAAACATTACTGCTGCTCAAGAATGTGTGTAGAGCAATTCATCAACTTCAATTCGACGCCGTGCTCAGGAGTTTGATCTTCAAAGAACAACTTTGGCACCATTTTTGCGCAAGGATTTGCATTTGTTTCCATATAAGGTTCAGTTGACACAAGAGCTTCTTCCACAAGACCATTTACGCCGCCACAAAAAACAAAAACACAGAAAACAAAAATACTAGTCTAAACTATTGGTCAGAGGCTTGTGGAAATGGTCGGTCAAACATCACGGCAAATATAATTTTTTAATACTGAGAAAGAGGTTGCAAAAGAGCGCAAGCAGAAAGGAATGTCCTTTAGTATCCCTCTGCACTTTATACTTGTAAAGGGAATTTTTTCTAGAGATAAAGAACTTTAAGTTGACAACACTTGTTGAACTGTCGAACATTTTGTCAGCTGTCAATTGCTTTATGTTTCGTTTGTTTTGGCATTTCAGTATGAATAGACTGACTGTCGCCTGAACAATGCTTTCAAATTACACAAATTGGACCCACAACAAGATTAGTGTTGATCTCGATTTCCATAAGCGTATTTTGTTTAGCGGTGAAGATCACTTGTGTTTGCATGAAAACTGTGTATTTGGTGTAATTTATATGGGCTGGTGGAATCATTGATCCGTAATTCTTTAACAGTCTTTAACAGCTTTTCCGTTCATCAATTGAACAACCATAATTATTACAACAAGATGGCGCATTATGTCGCACAGCTGGTGCCATCATTAATTTATTTAAGAAAACATTTGCTGATCGCATAGTTTCACGCTACGGATCCGTGAAGGTAACTTCAAGATTGAGGGATTTCGTGCCGCTGGACTATTTTCTGTGGGGATGTGTGACGTCACTAGTTTACGGCATTAAGCCTGAGGACAACATCCGACGTGTTATTGCTGATATACGGCCAAAAATGTTAAATAAGGTTATTGATAATTGGAACTTTAGATTTGATGACGTCCGAGCCGGTCATGGCGGTCATATGCCGCCAGGTCATATTTAAACTATAATGCCAGAAGATTATGTTTCAGGATAATTAAATAAATTCTTTTTTTTTTTTTGGTAAATTTGTTTTCAAAGTTCTATACCTCTATAAATACACCCACCAGTTGCATATATAACTTACTAGAACCTCTGTTTCTACAGATTTTCGTATTCCACAGGCAGATCTAAAATATTTTAAAAATTTGTTTTACACCATTTCCATATAAGAAGGCTAACGCTATAATCTCTACAATATCTACATACTTTTTCGTCATTTCAATTAAGCTATATTCTACTTCGCTTCAGAGAGAGAGAGATAGAGAGAGAGTTTATTTACATTTTGCCTATACCCTTCTTTCAAAAAGAAAAAAAAAACATGTCCTTTTTAAATATCCTTCCTCTTTTACATTTAGTTATTTGCCTAATAGTCTATACTGCCAGAGCAATCTTTTCATATCTGTGGTTGTTTGCGCACTTCTCGCACAACCTGCGTACTTCTTTCGCTCATGTTATTTAACAAAATTGCTTCTCTATGAAGGTGAATGATTTTTCGACATAAATTTATTGCGACAATTAAATATTTTGCAAATACGATAAATATAAAACAAAAACAACAAAAAACAAAACGATTTTTTATTTTTATTCTTTAGAAAATTTAACAGAATTTTATATCTAAAATCATTTATTTATTCAATTTTCAAATAAAAAGTTTTTCTGTTTTGTTTCTTGTAATAATCGGATTGAATACTAGAAATAGAACAGACGGCAAGATTAAGGTGAAATATTTAAATTTGTTAAGAAAAATTATTTTATTTCATTTTATTTTATTTTATTTTTTGTATTTGGCAAACAATCTCAAATATGCCAACTGCTTTGAGTTACTAATTGGTTATAAAATCTTTCAACTTTTAATGGGGAAATATTTGCTTACGTTTTTTGTTTTTTTTTGTTTTTTGTTTGACACAGATGTTGTTATTGTTATTGTTGTTGGTTTGACAAAGATGTGTGCGAAATTAAGCACATCGAGTTAATTTGATTTTCCTTTAAGAAAAATAGCAGCGCTAAATTAATTTTGCATACGCAAAGTATTAAGTGTGTGTGTGTGTGGATTTTGTAACCTGCGAACATCATCGCTATTAAAATCTTTGATCCAACAGTTCTAAGTTCTATCAAGAAAGGTTCAGTTATGCTTCCAGCCCCCCAGTTTTGAAAGCGTCACTACTTATGTTAGCAGTTGTTCTTCAGCAATCATATGCGGGACTTTAGAACTCCACATTCAACAGCTTGGGCGTGTAACGTCTATTTCGCTTAGAATGATTTTTCCTTAAAGATTCCTCCGGCGTTGGGCTTAAGCTGCTGTGGCAATTGAATTTTAAAAGCATGAATATTTGGGTAATTTAGTGGATATACGTTATAAAGACGTGTCTGAAGTCAACGTTGCCACAGTATATCGAGTCGTACTAACTATTTAAAACTTTATTTCCGGCAGGTGCCCCGTAGGCTAAGAGCTAGTGTACTAGCTTATCGGGCTAGTGGTTGTGGGTTCGATTGCCAACAAAGACCTTGGTTTGTTTTTTAACTAAAAAAATTAAAAATTGACTGTCGGTGGCGCTGCTCAGCGATGAAGGCATAGTCACTGGTCGCTGTGCTGTCTTATGCGGCAGTTCATTTCCGACTATGCTTCTACTTTCACCACCTCTTTCATTTCTTCTCCATCCCTTTGCAGATTTGCTTAAGAAAATCTTATTAAAGTTCTATATTTTAAAATATCTATTCCTAAAAATTCTATGAACTAATTAAAACTTTACCAGAGAAACCTGAATTCCTAATCCAACATTTTTAATTTCCATTGTTAACCAAAAAAGAATTTCAAATTTAGGCTATAATTCACCTAATGTAGCTACTTGGCTCTTGAAATTTTTAATTCTTTTTACATCACCTTTTGGGAATGCTGAAGTTTATTATCTGAGGCATGTCTGAAATAGCAACTTCTACACAAATCCCTAAAAAAATCCTAAAGCAATTAAAAATTTTCCCCAAGTTACCAAAAAAATATTTTCTTTTTCTTGCTCTTTTGCGGATTAAGCACTCTTATCTCTGGCCTTATCTGATTAAAATTTCAAAAGTGTTTTTTATATCCCAGAAGCCTTAGTTACCTTCACGCTAGCAAATAATTTCTTTATTTATATTAGTTTTGTCGACTGAACAACCCCCCTCCCCCCTGCTGCTTTAAATGGCTGGAATTAAGATGGGTCTTAATGGATGCGATTATTTTGTCACACATTATACAATAACTGTCTTTCTTCCATGTTTTGTGCTTAGAATTTTCACTCTATAGCTTAATAATAATAAAGTATAATATCTTTTCTCTATCTCCCTTTTTCTTGCTTGAATCTTTCACTCTCTTCGCTTGCTAATCTTTTATATCTTTCACTTTTACTCTTTGTAGCGTCAAACTCGTCTCTAAACTTTTATCTCTCTCACTGTCACTCTGTCTGGCTTCAGTCTTTCAATCTCTTAGCTTTCTAATCGTTTGTCTCTTTCACTGCTACTCTTTATAGCTTCAAATCCATCTCTATTCTTTTATCTCTCTCTCTGCCACTCATTCTGGCTTCAGTCCTGCAATCTTTTCTCTTTCTGATCTTTTATTTCTTTCACTGTTATTTTTTGTAGCTTCAAACCCGTCTCTAAATTTGTATCTCTCTCACTGAGACTCTTTCTGACTTCAAACTTTAATATCCTCGCTTTCTAATCTTTTATCTTTCTGACTGTTACTCTTTATAGCTTTAAGCCCGTCTCTAAGCTTTTACCTGTCTCACTATCGCTCTTTCTCTTCGCTACCTTAAGATAAATGGATCAATTTCAGTAAATACAGGTGGTTTGGTTGCCAGCTATCCGTCTAAGCCAGTGATGGGCGAACTACGGCCCGCCGAGCGTTTTTCAAAAAAAAAATTGATTACCTTTTTAAAAATTATGGCCAAAAAATAAATTTACATTATGTTTTAAAAAAGATATAAATTGACAATTTTAGCAAAAAAAAATGCGATGTTTTCATATTATATTGTGTCCAAACTGCGTAGTTTTCTGGGAAATATTGTACACACAAGAGAACAACAACTTTCTGATGCAATATTCCAAGACGAAACATAAACATCATAAAACACTAACAACTAAAACACTAGAAAACTGAACGTAAAACATAACAACAACTATTATATGTGAGATCTAGAAGATTCTTGAATATTCAAGACAACATGCGCAATAAATATAAAAGAGCCAGCGATGGATTAATCAGCCATCAGTAAAAGTGTAAATCACGTGACGTAAAGAATAAATTGTGAAGTAAAATTATAAAGTTGCCAACGTACGGTTTTATTTGTGTAATTAAAATAATAAAGTGTATTGTAAATTGTAAATTTATGGGGGTAAATGTCAATCGAAAATAGAAAGAGAAAAATTGATTCGGAATGTCGAGCATTTCAAGAAGAGTGGACATGGAAGTACTTCTTTATGGAATATAACCAAAAACCTATTTGTCTTATCTGTCAAGAAGCGGTAGCTGTACTAAAAGATTATAATTTCGCTAGGCACTTTAATTCAAAACATCTTCTTGGGTCGAAGTTCTATAAAATGACAGATGAAGACAAGAAAGTTCATTCAGAGGAATTGAAAAGAAAAATATCTAGACAGCAAATGTTTTTTTTAAAAATCAAACAAGTGTCCAGCGATCCTCCACGTTAACTGGTCACATTGTTGCCTATAAAATAGCAAAAAGCAAAAAGTAACAAACCGTTTTCTGAAGGAGAATTTATTAAGGATGTGTTAATTAGCATTGGAAAAGTATTATGCCCAGAAAAGGTAAAAGATTTCGAATCTATAGGGCTGTCACGTAGAACGGTCACAAAAAGAATTGAAGCGATTTCTTCTAATTTAACCAATCAACTCGATGGACGTCTTAAAAAGTATAAGTATTTTTCAGTCACTATGGACGAGAGTGCTGACAGGAGTAATACAGCCCAACTTCAAATTTTTATCAGAGGAGTCGATGAAAACTTTGTAATAACCGAAGAACTTGCTTGTTTCAGATCTTTGAAAGGAAAGACGACTTGAAAAATAATATATGATGAATTTAGAGAGGGGATGGAGTCTCTTAATGCCCCAATTTCCAAATTAATTAATTTAACAACTGATGGAGGGCCCAACATGGTGGGAAAAAATACGGGGTTTGCAGAAGTTTATAAAAGTCAGAATCCTGAAAGCGAAACAATTTTTTTACCTTGTATAATCCACCAAGATGTTCTTTGCAAGGCTGCCTTGGATATTAACCACGTACTTAATATTATTTAAAAATTAATTAATACCACTCGGGCCCGTGGTTTGTTACATCGACAATTTCAAGAGTTTTTATCGGAAGTTGATGCAGAATTTTCAGATGTACTTTATTACACCAAAATCAGATGGCTGAGTTGTGAGCCAGTCTTCTCGAGAAATTGGAGTCTTCTCGAAGAAATTAAAGTTTTTCTAAAAACCAAAACTGAAATTTGGGATGAGTTGGAAATATTGGAGGTTAAGAATTGGTGCATTGAGTTTGCTTTTTTCACGGATTTACTCGAGCACTATAATAAACTGAACAAAAAGTTACAGGGAAGAAATCAATTTATAGATGAAACTTGGGGCAGTTTGAGGTCTTTTAGAACTCAATTGTTTATATTTTCTAAATGTTTGGGAAAAAATGATTTGACTTATTTTCCAAGACTTAATTCTTTAAGGCCTCTGAGTGAAGAGAAGTTAAAAGTCTTTTCACAATCTTTATTAAAACTGTATTCAGAATTTGAGGCCAGATTTGCTGACCATTCAACCATCTTTAGATATTTTTTTAATGCCTTTTAATGTTAATCCTGAGAATGTTCCATCTGATCTACAATTGGAAATTATAGAAGTGCAATGTAATAATAATTTAAAACAGCTATTTTTAAATACTGATAAGCTTAATTTCTATAAATCCTTACGAAAAGATAAATTTCCAAAGCTAATTAATCATGCGCAGAAAATTATGGCAATGTTTGCTTCGTCATATTTATGTGAACAAGCCTTTTCAGTAAGGAAATGCAGAAAAAATTCAATAAGAAACCAATTGTCAGACGCGAGTCTATTTAATTTAATAAAAGTCTTATCCTCCCAGCTGGAACCAGATTTTGAGGAAATAATGTCAAGTCAGAAACAGATTCATGCTTCCCATACATCTGGAAAATGTTAAAATCATAATAAACCGAATCTTTTAAAATTTTTATGTTGCAATAATAAATATATAGCTTAAACCGAACTTTTAATTGAACAGCAACCTGTACATAGCTGTACATAGCTATTTCTAACCTGTACATAGCTATTTCTAGACTTTAGTACACATTCTCATTCTCTCGACAAAAAAAAAAAAACAAAACTCATCTTCAAAGTTGGTGCGTATTTCGAGCATATTTAAACAAAATTCTAGAAGAGTGGCATCATTAATTTGAATTATTTTGAAATATGGTAAAAACAGCCGAAACTCATTGTTTTCTTTTTTTTTGCGAAATGATCAATTGTTGGTAATTCAGCTAGCAAATATTATTTTTGGAGTTGCCAATATTTTTATGCACAAATGACGGACGACAAATGCATAATCATATTTTGCATGATGTAAAGACATGCTGTATATAACACTTTCTCTGTCACTCTCTCTCTCTCTCTGTCACTCTCTCTCTCTCTCTTTCTGTCTCTTTCTGTCTTTCTAATTTTAATATTGTAAAGCACAAACTATAATTCTCAAATAGTTTTTGCTAATTATAATGTTTTTTCTTAGCACTTAAAAATACCACTTAATACGGTGCATCTAAACAAACTTCCACCAGTGTAACTTCAAACTAAAGTAATCAATTTCGTAATTGACTATAAAATTACACCAAATTTGAAACAATTACAACTTTACTAATTAAAATTAAACTTTTAATTTTTATATTCGCCTTCTTAAAATTTGAATGTCTCTTTCCCCCCCTCCCCCTTCGTGAAGCATTTAAATTTATTTTAAACAAACAATTTTAACTCGATGTCAACAGGCATATTAAATATATAAACATAAAACATAAGTTGTTAATTTATTTTTAAATGATGTTTTTCTTCTTCTTGTTGTTATTATTATTATCACCAACAACATTATCACCACCGTAATCGTCATTTGTTTTGCATGTTAAATTTAAATAATTCAACATGTTTGACTTCTTTCAATAATAATTTACGACACTGGATTTTGGTTGAATAATTTTCGCTCATGTGTTTTTTGTTTTTGTTTAACTTTGTTTTTGGTGATGGAATTTTAAAGAGCAAAAAAAAAAAACAAACAAACTTTACAAAAATTATGCAAGAGTTTTTTTTGCTTTTGTTTTTTAAGTTAAAAAGTTTAGCACTATTAGCCAGCCGGCTGTTTGTGAATTCTGCTCAAAGTACAAAAAACAATTTTTTAAATTTAAATTTACAAATTAAAAAAAAAATATCTCGTTTGAAATTAAAATTTTAATGGTTTAATTAAAGAAAAAAATTAAGAATTTAAAATAAAAAACTGGTCATAATTTTTTGCTAATTTTTTTTTTTGCTACTTTTTCGTTTGCTTCATTAACAAAATATTGAGAATATTTTAATATTTTTTTATTGAATCAGTTGGCTGGCAGGCCTGTCTTTGCCTTAATTAATCTGTATTTTTTTAATGAACATCTTTTACCTGCGAGCCACACATATCAAACTGTGATTAGTGATGCCTTCTTTTACTGCAAAGTGGCAGACAAAACTGCAATCGATTGAGGAAAAATATTATGAAATTTTAGTTTTTAAATTTGATTCTCAAATGATATTAAATACCAAATCATCATTTAATCATAACAACCAATTCAATTTCAATTTATAAGTTTTGTTGTATTCAAAAGGGTTAAACGCAACCCCATTGTTCAACTGGCCATCTGTCACAGCCCTCTATCTTTAAAACTGTTAAATTGAGGCTCTTAATAGTTTTACAGAAGCTGTATTAAGATACCCGCTAATGACACTAAATCCTGAAAACTAAAGGCTGTACTAAAAGTGACTTGATAAAAAAAAATAAAAATATTATTTGTTCGAACTGTGGTAAGCAGGCAAGTAAAAACCATGTCCACTTTAGCAACAAAACAAAAATAAAAAAAGGGGTGGTACGTTTTTTATTATGGTTTTTCATTTGTAATAGACTAAAAGTTTAAGTGTAAAGTTTTATAACAAGACTAGCAAACCCGGCGAACTCCGTTGGGTATTAAAAGATGAAGAAAAATAATTTTTTTTGTTTTATATATGAAACGGAAAAATTTTATTTCACTGTACAACAGTAATGAATTCTTTTCGTTTACGAAAATGAAATGGAATTTAGATGAACTTCTCTGAGTAAAAAATGAAAGTGAATCCAAACTAAATACTGAATCGAAGCGTTATACGTGTCCGCAAATTATTCGTTTCACTGAAGTGCTCTTTGGTAAACCACATTATTTTGTTTTTTGAACTGACATTAACACAAATAAAGCGGATGGTTTCCCAACTCGCGAACACGCAACGTTTAGCTGCCCATGTGAAAAACAATAATTTTCTAAATTTATCCCGCAAACACCAAGCGATTGGCCTTGCGACTTGTTTGTTAATTGTCATTGCGAATGCAAGGCGAACCGGAAATCAAATGGAAGATCAGTCGGAATCATTGGTATTCGAGGAATACATACATTTTTACCTGCGTACTTTCCGTTAATAATGGTTGCCTCAATCAAATTCGGCATAAGTTTCTTTCACCGCAAGTCGAGTACCGTTTTAAAGTCGCGCTGGATTCAAATTACGCCATATCATACTAACTGAACCAACTTTGAGTTGCAAGTTGTAGGTGGTGGAAATCCTGGTAACTCCAGAGAGTTCAAAAACTCCGTTGGATAATTTACTACACATCACAGGGATTTGTTATGGAATTAACGGATTTCTTTGTCACCAAATCGCCATCGATTTGTTGATTGAATGATGAAATTCATTATTCTTTGCAGCGAGATTTGCTCGTTGACTTAGCCAAGCATAATTCTGATAATTCTCACTAATGTTTGGGAAAATATTTTCAATAAGTGTTCATTGAGAGTCTACAAATCGGCAAAAGTCGTTGGTAAGAGTAATTAATCAAGCTGTCGCATCAACTAGGACTTTTTCCGTTTCCAACAGTTAACAATTGTTTGGAAAATTGTGCAGCACTTTGATCATTTTGTCCCATATTAGTGGTTAGCGATAATGTTTTTACGTTATTCCACAAAAAGGTGATGCCTTCAGGCAAGCATTCAATTCATCTGCAGGCGTTGCACGGGGAATTACTGGCAACGTCTGCCTGAAATCGCCTGCCAACAATATCAGCAAACCGCCAAAGTTGCTGGTTTATCGCCGAAGATCCTTCAGTGTAAAGTTAAGTGCTTCAAGTGATTTCTTATGTGCCACTGTGCACTCATCCCAAACAATGAGCCTGCATTGCATTAACAATTTTCCCATTGCACTGAATCGAAAAATATTGCATGTTGAAGTATCAATTGTGTTTAAATTGAGTGGCAGCTTAAGCGCAAAATGTGCAGTACGACCGCCATCTAGAACAGTCGCCGCAATTCCAGTTGATGCTAACGCCAAAGCTATTTCACATTTTAATCCAATAGCGGCCCAAATCATTGAATTAACAAATGTTTTCTCTGCTTCTCCATGTGCTTCCAGGAAGAAAAAAACCACCAGTATTATTATCCACCGCTTGCATAAATATTTCGTATATTAGTTTTGCTAATCATTCAGCAACGGTCCATTATATCGAACAAATTCCTGCAATGTATCAACATTATATTGCAGCTCTCGATTTAATTCTTGGTTGAATGCATCGCGCATCGATCGATTTGGCGCAATCATTCCTACTTCAATCGGTAGCTTGTTTGCAATAGTCAAGCATTGATCCTCAATCAGAATCAATTCTTCATTGTATTTGCACGACGAACGTGCTTATTTTCGTAAGGGATACTCACACATCACGTACTAGTGCCATTGTAGTTAGTACATGCTATATATCAGAGATGGCGCTGTATGTGGAAAATGATTTATTTTCCCTGTTTTCTTGATTTTCTCTTCAAATTTTTCCTAAATTTTCTTAGCTATAAACCTCACGGAGCTTGATTGAAAACACACTTCTTCTTTTTGAAAAGCCCTACATTTGAATTTAAATTTAAAAATTTTTAGTTTTGACAAAAAAATTTTTTCGATTTAACAGAGCTCTGTTAAAATGATAACATAACACTGTTAAGGGAGTCAAAAAGTTCCGATAATAAATTTAAACTAAAATTTTTTGGGAGAAGTATCATTCCTTAGAGGATCTTAAATTAAAAAGAAATGTCTAAAAACCGGTTTTAATTCGCACTGTTAAAAAGTTCTAAAAAAAAAAGAAAATTGTGAAAGGGAACCTCGTTAACAAATCCCATTTATGTATTTTGTTTTTGCCAACTTCTGTTATTTTCTTGAAAAAAAAACGGTCTTACATTTTATAGAGAATCTTTAATTTAAATAAAAATGTCCAAAATGGCCAAAAACTTGCACGCTTAAAATAAATTCATTTATGCATTTTGGTCTTGTCATCGTTTCCAAAAATCCACCAAAATTTTATCTGTTAAAAATTCTGAACTTAACGAACTGTAGAAAAGAATTCCGTTAACAAATCTTATTCATTCATTTTGGTTTTGTCATCGTTGGTCGTTTTCCCTCTCTCATTTCTAAAATGCCCAAAAATCCTTTTCAACAGACTCGGTAAAGAACTGTAAACTGTCACTCCGTTAACCAAATGCCATTTCATATTGATTTTGCCATCTTTTGTTGCTTCTGTAGAAGGACATCCCTCAAATCAACAAATCCCATTTAAGTTTCATGCGCCAAACTTTTCATCTCAAACTTGGAATTTTTTTAAATATTCGAAACCCATTTAATTTTGATTTTGCCGTCGTTTGCTGGTTTCCATTGCAAATAAGTTTTATGCGTCAGAGAATCGAAATTCAGAAATTTCTAAAATATTTAAACCCCCTTTTTTTAACTCGAACTGCTGAAAATTGCAAGTATGAAGAACTGTAGAAGGGCATCTGTTAATTTCTCCATCTTTTGGTGGTTTCTATTTAAAATTAGTTTTATGCGTTAAAGAATCCCAAATTTAGAAATCTCTAAAATACCCCCCTTTTTTAACTCGCAATCCCAAAAAGTATAAAGTATAAAGTACTGTAGAAGAGCACGTCCGCTAACAAATCACATTTAATTTTGATTTTGCTATCGCCTTAAAACATCATCAAATTTAAAACCCACTTTTTCAACTCGCGCCGCTAAAAATTGTGAGTACGAAGAACTAAGAACTAGAGAACTTTTCCTCTACAGGCAGCAGGCGAAGGTAATGAACTATAGAGAATTATTTGCTTTATTCGCAACCTGGAATTTTCAAATAGTGAAAGGGTGAACACAAAGCCACAACACAAACATGCAATCAGTTGCGTTACCTAAATCTGTGAGTTTTTTTAATTTAAATTTTCTAATGCAAAATAACTCGTTGACTATTAACTATTGATATGTGCTTGCATTTTCGTAAACTATTGATAATAACTTCAAGGTTGATGGCTTAACTTTAAAAATTTATTGAAAAGTTTTAAAATTTAAAATATTATTTTTTAATCTGTTGAGAATTTGTTGAGAAAAATCAAAAATATCGCTAAAACCTACGCGGCCGAGACGTGCTTTATATTGTAGTTCTGTTATGCCGCTACACCAAGAAGTTATGCAAAGTATAACCTAAAACACGGTAAAAACATGTGTAACAATGTTTCAATCTGTCGAAAGTTTTAAAAGTTTTTTATTTTCAAAATATATATTTTTTTTTGGCCCACTGTAGATTCTTGTATGGATTTATATGTATGCAGTGGTACTCCTTAAATCATTTTTATGTTATTGTTGATTCTTTAAAAAATTATTTTTTGTATTCCCTTGATCAAAAATATTGAATATTTTTTTTCAACTTAATGAGAATTATACTTCTGTGCTTAAAAGCCAAATGACACTTTTCTAGGCTTCTTACAAAATCAAACTGGTTTTTATTAAAATATTTTTTAATGCAAAACTAAAGTAAAAATAATTAAGTTTTTAAATGTTTAACAAAATAAATTCGAAATATTTTATATTTCACATACATACATACACACACACACACACGCTTAATTACACGTTTCTGCTAAATGACATTTTTTTCGCAAACGTCAATATCCAATTATATTTCAATTATAAACTAATATTTTAATTTGTTTATTCGCTGTTATTTTATTAAGTTTTTAACTCTGTTTTTTTTTGTTGTGACTACACCAACAATCTAGAGACACATTAATTCGATTAAGCAATTTTAGGCATTTTTCAGTTTACAATACTAAAGTTTTTAGTTTAGAATTGACTACAAAAATTTGGCTAAATTTTAACGAAAAAAAAACTCCTTTCACTTTTGTTGAATTTTTTGTGCCAGTTTACTTAACTACACATTCAGTATGCGGACAGACATTTAGATGCAGACAAATTAAATGGCAACTAAAATTTAGGAAGAAGAAGAAGAAAAAAAACCCAGAAAATAAATAAAACTTTTATTGTAACGGGAGTTTTTTCTAGAGGTAAAGAACATGGAAATGCAATAAAACATAGACGAAGGTTTAAAATGAAGGTGAAATTTACTATTACGAAGATAATCTTCTGGGATTATAATTTAAATATGACTTCTGGCATGTGACCGACCATCATGGCTGGTTCGGATGTGGTATAATTTGGAGGTATAATTTTAGAATATTTCCTCCATTTCATATATCGGCACTAATACAGCGAATGTTGTTCTCCAAGTGTTTAATCGTTTAATGCTTATCGGCGTATACTACCGATTTCACATAACCCCTCGCAAAAAATAATCTACCTGCACGATTTAGGAGGGCAAGTCACGGTTCCGCAATAGAAAATTGTATGATTAGCCAACGTTTTCTTCAATAAATGAATTGCGGCATGAGCTATCTGACTTACTGTGCCGTCTTGTTGAGACAGCAGCTCCTGCAAATCGTGTTTGCTCAATTGATGACCGAAAATTTAAGTAATCATGTCTCTATAGCGGTCACCATTAACTGTCTGTTACGTTCAGAGCAGCATTGTTTTAAAAGAAATGCCGACCAATGATGCCTACCTTAGACCATAAAGTAAAACAGTCAGTTTTTCTATATATTACGGTGTCTTAACATACAGATAAGGGAAAATTCGCTTACGAAAAATCGAGAAAAACGGTAATTTTGTTTTCGACTCAGTTTGGTGGTAGCGTTATTAAGACGTTTTAAAACGCCAAACAAAGCGAAATATAAACAAATCTATTGACAGCTGACAATGCCCTGTAGGCTAGTAGGTTGTGTACTAGCTTGTCAGTATGGGGCTTGTGGGTTCGATTCCCAACGAAGACCTTGGTTTTTTTTTCACTACGAAAATAAAAATTCACTGTCGGTGGGGCTGCTCAGCGATGAAGGCATAGTCAGTGGTCGCTGTGCTGTCTTATATACGGCAGTTAATTTCCGACTATCCTTCTACTTTCACGACCTGTTTCATCTCTTCTCTACCCCTTTCCTAAAGAATGTAGCACGGTACTTAACTAAATAGGCATTGTTGCCAATTCGGCAATTATGAATGAAAAATAATATCTGGGAAAATTCCATCATGAGTCCACCACCACCAAACTGCCAGCTATCGATTCTTTCATCAAAGTATTTCAATCACTTTTTGGCAAAATGCCAGTTCTGTTTCGATAATTACATCGCGAATTTTAAGTTTTAAGGCTGAAATCGATTTGATTGGCTCCGTATAGATTCTGTCCTTAACATAGCTCCCACAAAAAATAATCCAGTGGTGTTAGATCACATGTTTTGGCTGGCTTAACTTACCTAGTGATTACCGTGAAATTATGCAATCGGGAAATTTAATTTCTAATAAATTTATCGTTTCATTGAAACCACATCTCAGTGATATCCATGTCGCCAATAATACACCAAAAGAGTTGTTAGTTCGGAGCCATTGACCGTTAGCGCATTTCCAACCTCATCAGCTAAAAAAAAACGGCCTAATCGCGCCACCAGGCCACATAGCACACCATCCAGAGTCGCGTTGAGCAGACAAAGGCTTTCTAATAATCGCTTTAGAATTTTCAGAAGCCCAAATGCGGCAATTTTGCTTGTTGATTTACCCTCTGAAAAAATGATTTTTTCAGAAAAAGCAGCCGGTTGTTCCTGAATTAATTGAGCCAATCTACGGCGATGTGAATGATCTGAGGGCTTCAATTCCTGCACCAGTTGAACATTGTAAGGCTTCAAAATCAAATCCTTACACAAACTTCGCCATGTGGTGATTTTGGATAAGCCCAATTGTTGAGAACGTCGAGGAGTTAGCAATTTTAAATCTGCTTCAAGCCTGTGGCGTACGGCTGCGATATTTTCAGTTGAACAACTCGGTGGAACATGCGTTGATGTTTTCACATTTTGTATTGAGCCTGTTGACCATATTTAATAAGCAAATTCTTTATAGCGTTCTCACTAGGGCGATTACGTTGTCCGAAAATATCACGAATTTTACGAAACGTAACTTTAACGGAACCACCATTTTCATAGTGGATTTTAATTATTTTAATGCGGTTTTCGTGCGAAATTTAACTCATTTGTAATAACTGCCAATGCATCAACATACGTCGAAAAACTTAAATATCAAAACTAACATCTCGTTGGTGTTGCCATACTTGAAAAACAAATTTCTTGTTGAAAAACTCGTTAGTTAAAACATTTTAAATTTCATTGGAATTTTTAGCTTTTTTATGGCATTGATTTTAATGGGCAGTATTGTATAACTCTAAAATTTTATACTCTCAAACTTAATAATGTCTCTCGAATCTCGATTGAGACCACCACCACTGCTTAAAGACTTGTAACGAATTAAAATTTACGTTTTGCATCGTTTTAATTTCAGTATTTCTTAAGGTCATTAATACAAATCTCTTCAGAAAGAAAGTTAAACACGTTATAATTTGATTTTATCATTGTATAACTAAAATTTTTGTATGCCAACATTTTTCTTCGTTCAATTTAAACTATTCGTGTGGAAAAAGATATTTCTTCTTGAACATTAATTTTTAATAATTTTTAATTCTTTTTTTTTTTTTGTTTTTTAATTTTATGCAACATTTATTTTATTGTAGAGTTATTGATTAAACTTCAATTGAAATAATCATACATAGACACAGTTGCAACTAAAGGTACCGCGTGTTTGAAAAGAATAAATCAGCAATGAAAATTATTTTTCATTTGTAATCGAAGCTTTCATATTTAATTGTGTTTGGGCCAACACAGAGGGAAAAAATTGTCTAAATTGTTATAGAGATTTAATAAAATATCTTATAAAATCTAAAGAAGCCTGGTGGATGGTTAAGCAGAAAAGCTGGGTGATGTGACACTTCTCCAATCTATTCTGGGTGACTATACAAGGCATTCCCAGCCTCATCTTCGAAAAAAAAATGGCCAAATAACATAGCGCATCATATCTCAATAAATGCTCTAGGATTTTCAGAAGCCCAAATGTGTCAATTTTGCTTGTTTACATACTCTGACAAATGAAAATGGGCTTCGTTTCAAAAAATTGATTTTTCAGTAAAAACCAGCCGGTTGTTCGCGAATGAATTTAGCGAATCCATAGTAATGTGAATGGTCGTCGGACGGCTTCAACTCGTGCAGCAGTTGAGCTTTGAAAGGTTTTAATGCCCGTAAGACACAATGTTGCATGCTTGCTTACGTACTGCACGTGTTTGTTATGGGTGATAATAGGTAATACAGAATCGGAAGCTCTGAATGTTCTTGGACTATATTCGTCCAAAGATGGAATACAACTCTCATGTATGGGCTAAAAGTCATCTAAAAGTCCTTTTTGGAGTTGCTTGACCGCGTACAGGAGGGGTCTAAGATGCTCACTGGGGATGGTAGGGTATCCAGCTCTATTGAGCTTCGAAGCAAGGTTGTATTTCACTGTTTAATCGTTACTACAATGGTAAGTGCTCTAACGAAATAAGGGAACTTGTTCCCGAGCCTCGCATATTTTTGCCTATACCTCAACTATCGTTGAAAGCGCGTTCATATATGGTCGGCTGGCCATTGAATCGCACTACATAATACAGGGACGATTCGTTTTTTAGCAGAATAGTCCGTATGTGGAATAAATTCCCTCCAGCGGTCATTCCTATCACTTTCAATGTATGAAAACTCAAATCGAATATTCACAAACACAACTCTCTCCTTCCTCGTCCCCATAACCTAATTTCCTTGTCCTGGTACAATGAACTGCATGAGTAGGGGTCATTCCCTGAGTGCTGGTCCGAACAAAAAAAAGTCAATTTTTTGGATAACCCCAATTGTTGAGAACGTCGATGCTTTCAGTTGAACGACCCGGTCGAACAGGTGTTGCTCTATGCACATTTTGTATCGAGCCTGTCAACTTAAATTTAATGACCAATTTTTTAATAGCGGTCTCAGAAGGACGGTTGTGGGCAAAATATCACGACTTTTTCGTACCTTAACAGAACCAGCATTTTTCTAGCGGATTTTAAATATTTATTTAATGCGATTTTCGGGGGAAATCAAATTTATCGTCATAACGGGCAATGGAATCTACCACGAATACGTTAAAAAACTAAATGTCAAATTTATCAGGTTGTTCGGTTGCCACAATTAAAAAACAAGCTTCCTGTTGAAAACCCCTATATTTAAAAATCTATTTGCCTATTGGTTATATAGGGTCGGCTAGGCTGTAAATTGTCTGTCAAATGAAGTAATGTCATCATTTCGGCTGTCATTATTTGACATTTATTTAATACAAAGTTGAGAAATTTTAGCAAATAATTGAAATTGTGAAAATTTGACTGTATCACTTCGTAAAATTTGTTAAGCTCGTCGTGGACAGGCTGGCAGGAACGTAGTATTTTATCACTCAACTAAAGGGTTACGGTATTGTTGCTTTCAATAGACCAAAACAATACGTTCGCAAGTGGGCATAGTGATGCAAACATAGCCGCTGTAAAGCAAAGTGTTGATAATGAACTTGGAACATCAACTTGCGACGTTCGCAACAATTGGACATCACAAGAGGCACTTTACGCACACTTTTGCATAAAGATCTTTATCTTTAGCTCGTTTAAAAATTAAAGCCGATCGACCAATGTTACGTCGAACTGAAGGAACAATCCTTTTTTCATCAACATCATCGTGAATTCTCTTCCGTGATAACTAACAGCTTGCTAATAATAACATTAACGACTTCGGGTTCCGTTAAGAGAACGCCAAAAGCTACACACCCACCCACCCAAACAATTTAGCTTTTGCATAAGACATGTCGCCGCAATGCTAGTTGATCGCCTCTTTGTTGTGATATAAAAGGTGTTTTTTTAAGCTAGATAGAACTTTAAATTGTAAAAAGTAACACAAAAAATGAAATTTTGATGAAACATTTTTTTTTATTTGTTTTAGTATACTCTGACAAATCATTATGAATAGACTCTCGCTTGAACAACGTTACGAAATTATCCAAATTTACTTTGAAAATCAGTCGTCGATTCGCGCAACTTATAGACGACACTCGTCATTTTTATGGCGTACATAATCGTGCATCTGAACAAGCCATTCGTCGAACTGTCGATACTAGAACTACTCTGTAGAGGATGCAATAACACCAACACGTCGAAGGAATGTGCGTACTGAAGAGAATATCGCCGCTGTAAACGAAAGTGTGGAAGAAGATACAAATTTATCAATTCGTCGTTGGTCGCAGGAATTGGGGCTCTGTCCGTCCACTACGTGGAAAATTTTGCGCAAAGATCTCGGCCTACACCCGTATAAGATCCAGCTGGTGCCGGAATTGAAGCCACGAGACCATTATATGCGTCGTTCTTTCGCCGATTGGGCTCTAGAGCAGTTGGCAACTGACCCGTTGTTTTATCGCAAAATTGTGTTCAGCGATGAGGCGCATTTTTGGCTTAACGGGTTTGTTAATAAGCAAAATTGCCGCAAATGGAGTGAGACCAATCTACAACAGACCCTACAGACTCCATTACATCCAGAAAAATGCACCGTTTGGTGCGGTTTTTACGCTGGTGGCATCATCGGTCCTTATTTCTTCAAAAATAAGGCCGGAGCTCGCGTTACGGTCAATGGAGATCGTTACCGCACCATGATCAATGCTGATAAACCAGCAACAATTGACGCCTTGGAGGACAGCATTGTTCGTGTTATTCGTGACATACGCCCAGCAGTGCTCGAAAAAGTGGCCCAAAATTGGACGTCCAGAATGCGCTTCGTCAAGAACAGCCGCGGTGCCCATATGCCCGAAATTATTTTCAAATGTTAATGTCACGTATTGATCCTTCGAATAAAAAGAAATTTTGATTGCAATTAAATTTTTTGTGTTATTTTTTACAATTTCAAGTTCTATCGGGCTTAAAAAAACACCCTTTATATTCTCTGGGGCCATTTGAAAGACCGGGTATAACAACCCGCCAACAACTAACCACTAACAACTAAAGATGTAACTCGGCGCTGCATTAGCGACAGCCTGTTGCAAATATTATTCAAAAGAGTGGACGTCTGCCGACGTACTAGAGGTAAACATTTGCCCGACATCATATGCCATTATTAATTCCCGGGGGCACATTAGAATACTTTGTGGATTACACAACCATCTAGACTTGTGTCCTGTGGGATATAAAAGGGAGCCCAGTCTCCTTAGGCTAGTAGGTGCTAACTGGAAAATCCACTATATTTCCAAGAGAATCAGTAAAGCCCCAAAGTTCCGCTATTTGTCTCCTTAGGCTGTTCTCTGACTGATTATTGAGGTAGGCCCTTCGGGAGTATCGTGGTGGCTGTGTGTTTCGAGGTCCTCGCTTGAGTTGTGTGGGTCGGATCAGTCACAATGAACACAATAAATGATCCAGGTCCAGTGAGTGTGAATGCCGTCGTGTTCTTAAATTTTATTAAGCTTCATGCGTTCTGGACCAGGAGTTCGATAGTCTCCAACTCCTTAGCAAGGAGTAAAGGCTATAGCCTACTCTGAGCTCTTGAAGTTGCAACTAGGAGTGACCGGAGGATATATGTATCTGAAGGCCTTCTAGGGCGAGGATGACGCTACATTTCATCCACAGTGGTAATGATCCACCATCTGATTACGGCTTATGGCCAGGCGCAGAGGTAAATCTTATCACATCATTTCTACTTTACACTAGATTCACTGGTTTTAAGCCAATTTATTTTCTAACCTCAAATTTCCACAGTCCCAACTTAAAACCCATACAATTTTTTTTTCTATTTTTTTTTAGAAAAGTTATTTCTTTCAGTGTAGTATTTGTCTATTTATTTAACATGTTTTCATTTTAAATTTTATTTTTATTTCTGTTGTTTTCTCTGTGTTTGGTATACGAAAATAAAAATCATAAATTAATTTTGTTATCGTAGTTGTTGTTGTTGTTGTTGTAGTTTTTGCAAGTTTTTAACTCACATTTATTTAATAATGAATTTGTTTGTTTCTCTTCGTTTCGTTTGTAAGTCAGACGTCCGTCCAATGACCGTTTTTGGCCCTAGTTAAACATTTTTGTGTTTTTTATTTAAACATTCATTCATGCGTATTTTAAAAAATTTTTTTTTTCTTCTTTCGCTTTTCAACATACCGTTTTGATATGAAAGTTAAACAACAACAGCAACAAAACAAAAAAGAAAAATTAAAAAGCAAAAATTAATATGAATTAAATTAAATACTGGCTGACGTCAAACGGCCACTGTGCTGCTAAATTCCATAACAACTCATTATAATAACAACATATTTATGCCTGACTTTTTTTACAACAACAATAACAACAACAACAACAACTAATTTCAATAGCAAAAGAGCATAAAATTACATTTAATGACTTTGGCAGTTTGTAAATTAAATATTTAATTTAAGTAGCGTTTAACGTTTCAAAAAAGGTGTGAAGCTGGAGGCGTAAAACTGCAGTAAAACCGCTTAAAGAAATTTATGGAAACACAATTATGAAGTTAAGGAGTCATAAAATATTATTTATTTGTTTATTTTTATTATTTTTCTTTTTTATTAAAATGTTTATTTTTTAAATAATTTAAATTCAATTACAGGATTTATTTTCAAAAGGGGTTTGCAGCAACTTTAACGCTCTTATTTCTGTTAGCGAAATTATTATGTCAAACTATTAAGTATTAAGTTGTTTGGATTTGTTTCGCCAGTAAATGAAAAATTTACTGTTTTTATGCATTTCCGTCTTTGCTGGCGAGCGCTTTCGATGTGAAGACATCATTCTCATGCAGTGTTCCAAACTGTACTGGTGAGTGAGTCAGTGTACGAACAAACTTCCAACAGACCTAAACATCACAATCCGTAAATACATTACATACACAATGGAAAAAGAACAAGATAGAAATTTGCATTATCTTGACATCACAATGACACAACAAAACCAATTATGAGGAAAACAACCATCCACATTACCAAGAATTACCCTAACCAACATAAACTAGCAGCATTTAGGCATATGATAGACAGGCTTAAGATAATCCACTTACTCTAGATATGTAAAGCAAAGAACTCGACACAATTTACAGTATAGCTAAAAATAACGACTACAAACCTACAAACTTTTTTAGATAAAACAACACTGAAAATAGTAATAAAGAAGACAAAGAGATAATCGATATAAAATAACGGCATACTTTTACTTACACCGGACCAGAAGTATATAGATTAATTAACCCTTTTCACGTAGAAGGTTTGCTCACAGCATTAAAAACGAGCAACACTCTGAGACCAAATCTCCGGACCTCATCATCAGAAACAACTGACAAATTTCATTCCAGCGGAGTATACAGACTTACTTGTATCTGCAAACATACTTTAATAGGATGAACAGGACGAACAGCGTAAAAAAGATTTACAGAACACAAACGCTTAGACAAACGAAAAAGAGAAGACTCCAACTTTGCATTACACCTAGATACTCACACCACTAAAACTACTACTCAGACACTCAAACTATCCGAAAACACTCGCACCTAGATAATAATAAAAGATGAAAATCTACATCTGCACCTGGCCGTGGGCCTTAATCAGATGGTGGTCAAATCACTGTGAATGAAAAGCAACGTCATTCACGTCCTAGGAAGCCGACGACTAATTCTAGCAACAGGTCTTTCCTAGTTGCAATTTCAGCGGTTCCAAAGCAGGGTTGCAAACCACTACTCCTTGCCGAAGAGCTGGAGACTATCCAACTCCTGGTCCAAAACACATAACTAGCATGCTCACTGGATCCGCCTCATTCACCAGTAGGTGTGACTAAAGGCGAGATGATCCTGGCCACCATAAATCAGTTTATGCTTGGGGCCGCAAAACCAACACCACTACGATATTCCCGAAGGGTCAACCTCAATAATCAGTCAGAGAAACAGCTAAAAGTTTAAAGAGACAATTAGCGGAAACTCTGGAGCATACTAATTCCCGTGGAAATGACGTGCAGCTTCCACTTGACACCCTGCTTGCCTTTAGCGGACTGGGCTCCCTTATACCCCCAGAGGCACAGGTCTAGATAGTCAAGTATTCTATAAAGATCGATAAATGTGCCCCCGGGGAGGACCTATAGTAGTAGATACGACTTTACCTAAACCCGAACACTGACTCACGAATAAAGTTTAGAACACGGCTTGAGATTGATGTCATCACATTGAAAGCGCTCGCCGTTCATACCGAACAAACAGTTAGAACAGATTGAAAGGAATGACAACAGACATTATTAAATTATTATTTAACGATATTTTATTTCAATACCATTAGAAGTTAAGATTGTAAAAACAATAAATACACTGAACAAAATTTTATCTCTATATAGTGAAAGTATTGAACACTGATTTTTAATACAAATGTGAATGATTTTGTGACATCATTCTTCAAGCGTCTATCTATTTATCGTGTATTTGCAGAGAATATACTGAACATCTCAATGTCAAGAAGTAAATCCAGCGGTTTTGACAGCCTTTGCGAATAAATTTCAGACAATTATAATTTTAGAGGGAAGCTGAGAAACGCATGTTAGTTTGCATAAAAATGTTTTAACGAGCTTAAAATTTTCGAATCACTGTTAGTCAGTATTATTTTTAATGCTTTAAGAAATATGGGGAATTTAATTTTTGTCCTTCGAACGTAATGAGTGATGCCAGACTTATAACTTGTTCGAAGAAAGATAGTCACAATGTATGAAATTCTCAAAACGATGTTAAACGCTTGCGAATAATATCAGCATGAGCAGGGTGAAGATCTGATCGTCGGTACTGGATAGATATATGGGTCTAAAAGAAATATATAGTTAGAGTGAACGAATCGTTACCTGATTGCTTTTAACAGATATGATATATAACGCTTGTTCAAATTTTGAGGTTAGGAAGTAAATTGGCTAAAAACGCATACCTTTTCTTTACAACCTCGGTTTTATTGTTCCCAATGTAAAGCAGAAATATGAGAAGTAATAACAGAATATGATGTCCGGCAAATGTCCACATTTGGCACATCGACAGCTGTCCACTCCTTTTACAAAATTTTAAAGCACATTTTGCATTAAAGCTTTGCTTATCTCGTCAATGCAGCGCTAAATTTAATCTTTTAGAGCTTCTGGTTTTTATGGGTTATTCACGTAAGCCCGGTTATTGAAAATAATCCAACGGCATCAAATCAAAGAAATGAGGCGGCCAATTGTCATTGGCAGAGGGAAAAATTACACGACCAGAAAATTTCTTATCCAAAAATTTAATTGTTAGGATCAGTGATCAATGATGTCAACATTAGTGCAGAGAATCTCATTGTTTTTTTTTTAGAACAAATATGGAAAGCTGATGCCGCTTGACCACAAACCGCACCTTACGGTCCACTTTATTTAAATGTAATAGTCTTTCGGGGACAATTTTACTATAATTTGGTTTGTCTATATAACCGCCTAACTTAAACCCCCCCCCCCCCCCCGCTCTCTGGGGGCACATTATAGGTCTGTATGGATTACACAACCATCTAGACTTGTGTCTTGCGGGGGTAAAAGGGAGCCCAGTCTCCTTAGGCTAGTAGGTGCTAACTGGAAAATCCACTATATTTTTACGGGAAATAAAGTGAATAAATCCCCAGAGTTCCACTATTTCTCTCTAGGCATTTAGCTGTTCGGGAGTATCGTGGTGGCTGTGTGTTTCGAGGCCCTCGTTTGAGTTTGTGGGTCGGATCATTCATAATGAATACAATGAATGGTCCACGTCCAGTGAGTATGAATGCCGTCGTGTTCTTAAATTATATTAAGCTTCATGCGTTCTAGACCAGGACTTGGATAGTCTCCAATTCTTCAGCAAGGAGTGAAGGCTGCGGCCTACTCCGGGCTTTTGAAGTTGCAACTAAGAGTGACGGGAGAATAAACGTATCTGAAGGCCTTCTAGGGCGAGGATGACGCTACATTTCATCCACAGTGGTAATGATCCACCATCCGATTAGGGCTTACGGCCAGGTGCAGATGTAAATCTTACCACTTCATAACCGGCTAACTGAAAATGGACGTCACTAAAGATAATTTTGATGAAAATTGCGTTAATTTTGTTTAGTTTTGCAAACAGTCAATTCAGAAACGTTCGATGCAAATAATGGTCGGTTGGCTTTAAGTTTTGAACGAGTTGAGTTGACGCGTGAAGATGAAAATCTTTATGCAAAATGTTGCGCAAAGTGCCTCTAGTGATACCCAGTTGCTGCGAACGTCTATGAGTTGATGTTTCAGGCTCATTCTCAATACGATGCATCACTACTGTCACTACGTGTGTGTATTGTTTTGGTCTATTGTCAGCAACAATACCTCCCCCCGGGGGCACATTTATCGGTTCTTATAGAATACTCGACTATCTGGACCTGTGCAACTGGGGGAAAAAGGAAGCCCAGTCCTCTAAAGGCAGACAGGGAGTCAACTGGAAACTCCATTTTATTTCCACGGGGATCAGTGGCCTGCAGAGTTCATTATTTGTCTCTTTAGACATTTAATAGTTCCCTGGCTGATCATTGAGGTTGGCCCCTATATGGGAGCATCGTGGTGGTTGTGGTTTCGGGCCCCATATCCAATGGTTTTCTATGGTGGCCAGGATCATATCACTGATAATGACACGCAAAGTGAATGATCCAGTCCAGTGAGCATGCTTGACATGTGTTCTGGACAGGAGTTGGAAAGTCTCCAATTCTTAAGCAAGTAGTGATGATTTGCAGCCCTGCTCTGGAATCATTAAAGTTGCAACTAGGTGGTTCTGTTGCATAGAATTATGGCTTCGGCTATCTAGGACGCATGTATGACGTTCCAAATTATACAAAGTGGTTTGTCCACCATCCGATTAAGACTTACAGTCAGGCGCTGATGTAAAACAAATCACCTCTGTCAGCAACAATACCGTGACCTGGGGAATTTACCGATTAAATTACTAACAGCGTTCTCGGAAAGAGCCTAATTACGAGGAAAAGCTGCTAGAATTTTACGAAGTGATATAGTGAAATTTTCACCATTTCGATAGTAAATTTTTACAACTAAAATTCCTTACTTAGAGTATAACCTTCCATATTTAAAATTTCCCAACTTTTTACTAACTAAATGTCAAAGATAAAAGCTTAAATCTTGACATTTAATCATTTGACAAATGATTTACTTTCTAACCTCAAATCTAACCACACAATACGTCAAGAAGGGTCGTTTGTTTAAGAATCTTAAGGCGTACTTAAGGTTATTGTGTTTGGGCAAATATAACATCTTCAGTCGCCTGGATGCATGCAGGAGTCTGCCGCTAAAAGATAAAAGCATTTAGAATTTGATCAACTGATAACTGAAAAATCAGCGACTACGGACAGATGTCTAGGAGAATAACATACTGGCTATAGTTTTGATCTAGTGCATGCAGACGACATTTATGCTTTATGTCCCAGCAAGGGCGAGGTATGAGTCTAGATAGACTTTAAGTATTAAGTCCATAGTCCCCCCGGGGGCACATTATAGTCTTTTTGGAACCTACTATTCCATTTAGATTTGTGTCTTGCGGGGTAAAAGGGAGCCCAGGCCCCTCAAAGGCTAGTAGGAGTCACCTGGACAATCCACATATTTCCACGGGAAATCAGTTGCCCCAGAGTACAATATTTGCTCTCTTTAGACAAAAATGTGCTCTGACTGGTTATTGAGGTTGGCCCCTATATGGGAGTATCGTGGTGGTTGTGGTTTCGGACCCTCGTGAGAGTTTGTGGGTCGGACCATTCAAATAACACAATGAATGGTTCAGGTTCAGTGAGTATGAATGCTGTCGTGTTCTTGGGAAATAAGAGTTTCATGCGTTCTGGACCAGGAGTTGGAAAGTCTCCAACTCCTCAGCAAGGAGTGAGGGCACGGCCTACTCCGGACTTTCTAAATTGCTACTAGAAGTGACTGGAGGATATACGTATCTGAAGGCCTTCTAGGGCGTAGTTGGTGTCCAATCAACTAAGTGGTTTAACTACCATCTGATTATGACCTCGCGGTCGGTGCAGATGTAAAACAAATCACACATTAAGTCCATAGTTCTGCCAACCATAATGCTAATACTGCTAAGGTGGCACTTAAGCCGCTAGAAGGTGCTATTAATTTCACCCTGTTTTAAAAGCGATTAGGAATTTCGCCATCATGGCCGGTGGTAACGCTTCATGTACACCTTAAACATCTTGTCAGATTCTATATATTCTGAATGAAAAGCACTTTATCGTTTTAAGCGAAAATTCTCATTGGAGTTATTGAATTTGAAGTCTTGTATCCAGAAATATAAATATTTTTTTTTATAAAATATTTGTTTTTGTATTTTATTCAAAATTATTTCGAAGTTTTTTTTATTTCTCGATTTCTTTTGCTTCTATTTTTAGACAATAAATAAATTTGCTTTAATTTGTTTTGCGCTGAAACGCTTAGCCTGACAATAATGAGTGGAAATATCAGATATTTTTAAATCTGATTATTAATTTAATAGTTTGTTGTTGTTGTTGTTGTTTTTGTTGTTATTATTGACGTTTTCGTTTTAAACGATTTGAAGTTAAGAATATTTTAATATATTTTTTTTTATTATTATTATTTTTAATTGGAGTAGTTGTTTTAAAAAGTATAAAAAAAAGAACAACAACAACAACAAAAAAATGATAACGAGATTTAAAAAAAAACAATATACAAAAATAAATCCGGTTTGTCGCCATAAAGAGCTACACATAAGGCAAAGAACTTTAATAAAAAATATTTAAATGTGTTACGAATGTGTGTGTGTGTGTGCCGTCAACTGTGAAAATAAAAATTTTGTGGTTTCTGTTTAATGATTGTGTTTGTTTTGTTTTTGTGTTAATAATTTTAAATAGATTATGAATTTTAAATTAATAACAATTCAGGTTTTACTAATAACATTATTATGATTTATAATCATCTCGATGTTTGCTTTAGACTAGGATGCTGCTAAGATTTTTCTATTCAGCTGAAAAATTTTTTAATTCAGCTGACTTAAAGTTAATTTTTTCAATTTTTTAGATTTTGGGTTAGAGGCTTCCAAAGAAGAATTTTACATTGATTTTTGGCTTTCACCTAAAGTCATCGAAAAATTATATTCAGCTTATATTCGCCTTTTGATTTGTTATATAAATGGTAGTCATGGTAAATCATTTGATGATTCAGCTAGCATTATGCTTTTCAGCAAGTATTCATATTAATTAAGTTGCAATTTTAGCTAACAGGAAATTTTATTCTCTTTAGAAATTTCAATTTATCCAGCAATTTTCGCATTCTGGTAATAAAAAATCTATATTCAGGCAGCCAAACTTGCAATTCAGCTAGCCTTAACTTAAATAGCTAAAGTGCTCTTAAAAATTTCTATTCAGCAGATAAATTTGCAGTCCAGTTAGCTGTTACAGTTATTAAACTTACCTATAAATCAACTATTCTTAGTAATTAAGTTGCAGCTAAGCTGGAAAAGTTTTCTAATTACATAGAAAAATCATATTCAGCTAAGAAGAAATTTTATTTCATCCATAGAACTCAATTCAGTCAATAATTTGCATATTCTATCAACAAAACCACATCATTCAGCTAACAAACTTTTAATTCAGCCAACACAAATTCTTTATTTAGGCAACAACATTTCTTTTCAGCTAACAAACTTACAATTCAGCAAACAAAAATTCTTTATTTAGGCAAAAAATTTCTATTCAGCTAACAAACCTTCAAGCTAGCCAACTCTTACTTAACCCTAAATGTACTCTTACATTTAATTAGTTCACAGATCGATTTCAATTCAGCACTTAATTTCCGCATTCTGGCTACAAAAACTCTTTATACAGGCAACCAAATTGTACTTAAATTTTATTTAAATTCCTTAAGTACTCTGACATACAATGCCCCAAAAAGTTCTACTCAGCGGATAAATTTGTAATTCAGCTTGCCATTACAGTTAGAAAAATTGCCTTTCATCAAGTACCCTTACGAATTAAGCAGCAGCTATCATATTCAGCTAACAAGAAATTTTATACCATCCATAGATCTAAATTCAGCCCATAATTTCCAATATTCTAACAACAAAAATTCTCTATTCAGCAACAAAATTAATACTCAGCTAACAAACTTTCAACTCGGCCAACTTTTATTGAACTACTGTAGCAGGTCCGATACAATAACCTAAAAAAAAAATTCTATTCAGCAGATAAATTTGTTATACAGTTACGCAAAC
The DNA here is from genome assembly GCA_030448955.1 of Trichopoda pennipes. Lineage (NCBI taxonomy): Eukaryota > Metazoa > Arthropoda > Insecta > Diptera > Tachinidae > Trichopoda > Trichopoda pennipes. The sequence continues at coordinate 8,682,034 of JASKUP010000064.1, forward strand.
AGCTAAAATATTCTTACATACAATTCTGTATGTTATAATTTATACGTACATTTAATTATTCAGCTAAAGTTTGTGCTATAGCAGAGAGTGCAGCTTTCCTAACAACCTTAAGAATCATGCAGGAATAAATTAAATAATGGGAATTAATTGGTTGGCTTTAAAGAAGCAAATATTTTATGATGACTTGAGTATCGCTTAAAATCATAGTATGTTTACTACAGTCATATTTTGCAACAAAAAACAAAAATAATATGGTTCTTGTGGTCATACCACAATCATGCTTATTTTTCCCACAAGCAGAATATAATAAATTGAAAAATTCTATGCCAAAACGTAATTTGTTAACAACAACAACTACAACAATGAGTAAAAATTATTCGGATAACTAAAAAAAAGTTATCACTTATTGTCTTTTCGAAAGTGTTCAGTTGCGATTACAACAAAAAGAAAACCAGCACGAAATCTCGTTCGAATATCGAACTTAACACAAATATTAAAATAAAACAACATTGTAGCAACAAGTATTCAAGATTAGCTGTACTCTGCGCACTAACTCAAACACATTTTAAGGACAGGCATCACACGAATATTCGATTAATTTTTAGGCTTTTTATTGATTCTCTTTTCAATTCCATCTGGTGCATAAATGATTAAATCAGAAGGTTTTCCAAAGCGTGAGCAAGCTTCATAGAGCTGTCCATGTGAGAAGCAAATTTCATTCGCATGCTTGCAATGATTGTCCTAGTGCTTTGCTGATATTAAATCGAAAATAAGTCGCACCAGGAACTGTTAGCTTTTGAACTGGAACAGCACATCTTCACCTTTGAATTTTCGAGTCACAATTGTTTCCTTGATGACATTGTTCATCATTTTCTTTACTAAAAGCCGGGGTTTTGTTGCAAAGTCGTGGTGGACTTACATTATGAAGAAGGGTGATAGGTATGCCAAATTTCAATGCAAGAACGTACGGTGGCATGCCTGGCAAATCTAGCGAATTCACGAATTCCGTTGGTGGATAGTAGACAACTTCATCTTAAATTTATATGTTGTCGCTTTTGCGGGCATTTCATTCTGAATGGTAAAGTTAATGGTATTGACTACGATGTTTTCGGCGACTAATATACCACGCGTAATGAGTCACAGATAATTTTTGTTGTTCTGTGCCATCTATGTTTGGGAAAACTTTTTGCCACCAATTCATCTGTATTTTTATTGTACCCCCCGGGGGCACATTTATCGGTCTTTATAGAATACTTGACTATCTAGACCTGTACAACTGGGGGAAAAAGGGAGTCCAGTCCCCTGAAGGCAGCAGGGGTCAACTGGGAACTCCACGTTATTTCCACGGGAATCAGTAAGCCCCAGAGTTCCGTTATTTGTCTCTTTAGACACTTTTTAACTGTTCTCTGGCTGACTATTGACGTTGGCCCGTATATGGGAGTATCGTGGTGGTTGTGATTTCGCGCCCCATAATAGACAGGTCAGTTTTATATGGTGGCCAAGATCATTTCACCGTTAAAAATTTCCTGCCGTCATTTGTAGTGTAGATTGATGACTCACATGATACAAAACATCCTCAGATATATCATACCTATACTTAATACACAAATCTTTTGGTTCCAAGGGGATCCCATCATGCTGAAAACCCTCCTTTATCATGCTGCATTTATAAACGGATGAAATTCGAGCAAAAAAAATATTTGAAATTGAATAACAGCGCCATCTTTTGATTAACAAAAGTTTTTAATCACTTTTTGGCAAATTAGCGGTCCTATTTCGTGAATCTCATCACGGATTTTGAGTTTCAGAGCTAAAATCGATTCGATTGGCTCCGTATAGACTCTGTCCTTAACATAGTCCCACAAAAAATAATCCTTTGATGTTTAATCACACGATCTGCCTGGTCACTTAACTGCTAATTGTCGTGGAAATTATGCGATTGGGAAATTTTTTTTTTTTGGTTTTTTTTATAAAGAGAAGTAGCACTTTAGGCAATAATACCTATTTCGTCAAGTACCGTGCTACATTCTTTAGGAGAGGGATAGCGAAGAGATGCGACAGTTGGTGAAAGTAGAAGGATAGTTACGGAAATTAACTGTCGTATAAGACAGCTCAGTGACCAGTGACTATGCCTTCATCACTGAGCAGCCCCACCGACAGTCAATTTTTATTTGAAGTGAGAAAAAAAACCAAGGTCTTTGTTGGGAATCGAACCAACAACCCCCAGTCATGTAAGCTGGCATACTACCTACTAGGCTAAAGGGGCACCGGGAAATTTGGTTTGCAATAAAACGATCATTCCATTGGTTGGGTAACATGTGGCAACGTTCTGTTGAAACCACATGTCAGTGATAGCCACGTCGTCAATAATAGGCCAAAATTTAGTTGTTAGCATTTCGCGTGATCCATTAACCTCTAACGCTTTTCCAGCCTCATCGTCGAAGAAAACGGTTCAATCACGGCTCCCCAGATCACATAGCGCACCTTACACTGAGACGTTGGACATGCGAAGGCCTATCAATAATCGCTCTAGGATTTTCAGAAGCTTAAATTTGAGAAGTGAAAATGGGCTTCGTGTGAAAACAATGATTTTCCAGGGAAATCAGCTTGTTGTTCCTGAATAAGTTGAGCTATTTTATGGCGTTGTGAATGATTGGTCGGCTTCAATTCCTGCACCAGTTAAACCTTGTTAGGCTTCAAAGTCAAATCCTTATGCAAAATTTGCTATGCGATGGTCTTGGGAACGTCGAGAAATTAAGAAATTTGCAGCTGCTTCAACATTGTGGTTCACGGCTGTGAATAAAGCGGTCGAACACGCGTTGGTGTTCGCACATTTTGTAGCATGCCTGGCCACTCAAGTTTAACGGCTTTCCCAGCCCTGTTAAAAAGGGCTTAACTAACATATTTGAATTCTTTAAAATTAATATAAATTTCAATTTGATTTGCTTATGGAGGTGCCTTTTAATCCGCCTCTAGCAATTCGACACACTCACGTTTTATAACATTAAAAATACAGAAATTTTTTAATTCTTTTTAATTTCTGTTTGGAGTTGCCAAAAGCAGTGACTTCACATCTGCGTATTGACATTTTGAATGACTTAAAGCTTCTTACAAGAAAGAAAAAAATAAATCACACTAAGAAGCCGTGTGTGGGTTTGTTTTTCTAATTAAAAGTTAAAACACATTTTAGTGAAGAAACAATCAAAAATTTCAAGTAAAAAATTAATTAATTAAAATTTCGAAATTTATAATTAAATCTATTGCATAATTCTAAAAATACTTTAAAAAAAATTTCAATTTTGTTGTAGTTGTTGTTGTTTTTTTTTATTATAATATTTTTTTTTTGCGATAATTTATGTCAAGCTTATGTTCGCGTCACATTTTATTACTGTCACTTTACAGAAACGCAACAACATAAAGAAAATGACACGTAAAACATGTCAATTAAACTTGTCCCATTAGTGTGCCACAAACGTCATTAATTGACACATACAATATAATTTTGTTACTGTTGTTGTTGTTGTTGTTGCAGCAACTATGACTCCATACACATAAATTGCAATTCACCTCAATTTTTAATACACTTTTTCGTTGATTTTATATTTTATCCATAACAATTGCTAATCAAGAAAATTTTGTTGTTGTTGTTGTTGTTATTTATGTTTTCATTATCGTTACTGTTACTGTCTACGACTGTCTCGTATTTATACAAAATACGCGTAATCGGAAGCGACGTGCTTAGATTTTCATTAAACGAAAGTGCGAGCAGTAAAAGTCCACAGAAAGAAAGAAAGAAAGTGAAATCTTGCAAAGCACAACACTCACATGTGTTCGTTACAAAAACACAAATACATATACATGTATATATGTGTATATATGACTTGACTGCTTAACATTTGAGGACTGTTGCCTCTAACGTGACTAAGTAAATCGGGCACAAGCACACACTCACTTGACTCTGAGTACTTAAGCGTACAATTTCGAATTAGTAAAGAATGACAATAAAGTCACACATAAAATGTGAATGAATTCACAATGAAAAACTAAATATTAAAGATATCGTCGCGTTTGTGTTACCACACAATCGATAATTAAAAAAAAAATGAGGTCTTAAGTAACTTCATTTGTAGGTGAATCGTTTTTTTATATTTTCGTACTTTTAAGGCCTTTTTTTGTGTGGGCAGCACCTGTCCACCTTCTTCTCACCTCAAATAGTTGAAAATGAATATGATAATTAAGTAAGTGAAGTGAAACTAAAACTGGAATAGTGATAGAAACTAAGGAAGTGTGCAAGATGAAATAATTACACCATGAAATCGTGCTGACGAAACTTGACATTAAAAGCTGTCGTGATCCGCGACTTCATTCAAATCGTACGGTAAGTAAGGCAGCTGCTGAGAACATGGCCAATTTTGTCGTTAATGCTAATCTTGTTATATCTTAGGCCTCACTCAAATATTTTTGAACAGCTCCCTATTAGCATAACAATATTTTAATTATCATAGAGCATGTCCCCGAAAGGCTCGCGTGAGACCAAGAAATAGAAAAAGAGTACCTTTTTTTCTCTGACTGCACATGGAATCCATTGTACCACAACTAGGAAATTATATTATGGGGAGGGAGAAAGAGGAAGCAGTGTTTGTGAACATTCAATTTAAACTTTCCTACATTAAATGTGACCGGAAAGACCTCTCTCTGGACGGAGTTTATTCCATATATGCACTGTTTTGCTAAAAAAGAATTGTTCCTGTAATGCGTACTGTGATTCACTAAAAAATCAATTACAAATGAATCTACTCGCATCGAAAATCGAGTTAAATGCGAAAATGTAGGTAGTGTACTAGCTTACATCACTGGGGGTTGTGGGTTCGACTCCCAACAAAGACCTTGGTTTTTTTCACTACAAAAATAAAAATTGACTGTCGGTGGAGCTGCTCAGTAATGAAGGCATAGTCACTGGTCGCTGTGCTGTCTTTATACGACAGTTAATTTCCGTAACTATCATTTCTACTTTCACCACCTGTCGATCTCTTCTCTATCCCTTTGCTAAAGAATGTAGCACGGTACTTGACTAAATAGGCATTGCTGCCTGAAGTGTTACTTCTCTTAAGTTCCCCAATTTCGTTAGAGTACTTGCCATTGTAGTAACGATAAAACAGTGAAATACAACCCACATTGCGTTAATGCTTCAGAGAATCAATTGAGTTGAATACTCTACCGTCCCCAATGAGCCTCTTGTTCCTCTCCTGTACGCGGTCGAGCAACTCCAAAATATACTTTGGGGCGTCCGCCCATAGATGAGAGTTGTATACCACCTTTCGTTGAATATAGGTGATATAAATAGTACGGAGATTGGATGCGTGATAAGATTTAAATATAGCGTCATCCTCACCCTAGGAAACCTTTAGATACGCATATCCTCCAGTCACTCCTAGTTGAAACTTCAAAAGCCCGGAGTAGACCGCAGCCTTAAATCCTTGCTGAAGAATTGGAGACTATCCAAGTCCTGGTCTAGAACGCATGAAGCTTAATATAATTTAATAACACGACGACATTCATACTCACTGGACCTGGACCATTCATTGTGTTCATTGTGAATGCTCCGACCCACAAACTCAAACGAGGGCCTCGAAACACACAGCCACCACGATACTCCCGAAGGGTCAACCTCAATAATCAGACAGAGAAACAGCTAAGAGTCTAAAGAGATAATTAGCGGAAACTCTGGGGTTTACTGATTCCCGTAGAAATAACGTGGAGCTTGCAGTTGTACCCCCGCTAACTTCAGGGGACTGGGTTCCCTTATACCCCCAGCAGCACATGTCTAGATAGTCTAGTATTCTATAAAGACCGATAAATGTGCCCCCGTGGGGGGGGGGGGGTCAAGCGATATTATACATGCGTCGCGCCCTAGAAAGCCGAAGACTAATAGCAACAGGCTATTCCTAGTTGCAATTTCGGAGGTTTCGAAGCAGGGTCGCCAGCCACCACTGCTTGCTGAAGAGCTGGAGACTATCGAACTCCTGGTCCAGAACACATGAAAAGCATGCTCACTGAATCCGAATCATTCACACAATCTTCTCTGTAAAGGTGAGATAATCCTGGCTTTTTAATCAAATTCATGAGGGCCGCGCAACCACAGCTACCACGATACTCCCGAAGGACCTACCTCAATAATCAGGGACTGGGTTCCCTTATTACCCCCGTTAGCACTAGTCTAGATGGTTAAGCAATCCATAAAGACAGATAAATGAGGAGAGGAGATCGAATGGAGTAAAGTAACCGAGGCACTTGAAAGTTTCTTTAGAAATCTGAAAAATGTGTTTAGTCCATCGAACATCTCACTGAATTTTCATGCCAAGAACATCAAGAGCTTCCGATGCCGTATTATACATATATAAATATCAACCATAGTAACAGATGCAGTAGCATTTCCGAACACAGATTTATGCGTAAGCATGCAATATGGTGTCTTACGGGCATTAAAATCTACTGGATTAACTTGACGCCATTCCGAGATGGTTGCGAGAACATTTTTTTTTTTAAAGAGAAGTAGCACTTCAGGCAACAACGCCTATTTAGTCAAGTACCGTGCTAGATTCTTTAGGAAAGGGATAGAGAAGAGATGAAACAGGTGGTGAAAGTAGAAGGATAGTTACGGAAATTAACTGTCGTATAAGACCAGTGGCCATGCCTTCATTACTGAGCAGCTCTACCGACAGTCAATTTTTATTATTGTAGTGAAAAAAAAACAAAGTTCTTCGTTGGGAATCGAACCCACAACCCCCCAGACTGACAAGCTAGTATACTACCTACTAGCCTACAGGGGCATCATTTACGAACAAAAAGCCAGCAAAGATGTTAAGAAAAGGAATTGACAAAAAATTGTAATTGATCAAAATGCATCAAATGTACCATGTGTTCTTGTTTCTTTCTAGGGGTCCGTGTTGTGGATTTATTTCATTTCACTTACGACACATTTTTTTTTTCGTTAGAGAACAGACAGCCAGACTCGTTTAGAAAAAAATAAATTTTTTTGCTGAACAAAAAGTTGTATTTTTATAAGCTGCTCTTAACGACCCTGTCACTATAACTCACTTGTCAGAGTAATTCAGCTTAATTTATCGCTAACGAAAAGTGTTTTCGTAAAGATTATCTTGCAGTTCTCTTCTATTGGCTGATGAAAAACTAATTTTCTTGAAAAACTAACATCTCCACACTTGTGGCTTGACCACCGGGCTCTATTCATTGCGGAATACAATTCTAGGATTTTTACAGTCCTGCTTGATTTAAATTAACTTGGAATTTTTAAAATTTTAATAGGGAACATGGAAAGGACATCTTTTCCATGTTCTTTATTAAAATTCTACAGAGTTTCATGTGGACTTTGCTGGCGGGTGTTAAAACTTAGATAAACAGACAGGTATCCAGAGCTCGCTTGACTTAATTGCGCCAGCCGAAAGACGAATCTTATGTTCACTTGCCCATCCTAATACATTATTAAATGAAAGTAATTTTGGGGGTCCCCTCGTATATTCGTAACGTTATTTAAGTAACTATTTAAAATGTAATATTTTTTTTTCTTTTTCGTATTTAAATTTATCTTTTATATAATTTTTCTTATTTTTTTGGGATTTTAATATTTTTAGTGCCATTTTTTATTTATTTTCCGCAATAAACAAAATTAGTAAATTGAAATAATTTTTGTTTTTTCTCTTTTTTTGCTTCATTTATTTCCTTTGAGTTGATTGACCGCCATAAAACGGTCATTTTGTTTGGACATTAAAAAAAAATAACCAACAACAACAACAAAGACAAGTTATAAAAATTATTTTTTGCCCAACTTTTATTTAATTATAACAAAAAATATAAAAAGTGCAAATTATGACAAAAAGATTAAATAAAAACTTCTCTTCTGTTTATTCCGCCCGCAGTAACAGACAACATAAAGAAGCAGAAAACTGTCTGAAAATATTTTTGTTGTTTTTTTTTTTGGGTTTCTTAAACTCTTGTTGCTTAAGCCAGCCCCCTTCTGATTATTTTCTTCTTCTTTAATGGCAACAAATTAAGGTTATCAAGAGTTATTCTGGCTGATAGCAGAAAAATTGAGATTTTTAATTTTGAAAGCCATTTCTACTCTACTCAAAGTATACAAAAATGGATCTGCCATTTTATTATTAACGTTATTAAATAGATGAAATAACGGTAAAAAATTTATGTAAGAAAAATTCGTTTGAAATCAAATAAGCACCTTCTAATGATGGCTCAACCAAACGAGAGTGTTGCTCACACAGCGACAGAACCTGATAGGATTAACGTCAGCGTTTGGAAGCAAGGCCTTAATCTAACGGTGGTCTTACCGCTGCTTAAAGGAAAAAGCAGCCGGCACGTCCAAACGCGCATACACACTAGGTGGATACACGATTTTGTAGGACCGTGTCCGTGTTGGAGACTATCCAACTCTTAATCCGGTTGCATGTACAAGCTAGGACTTTGGATGTTAACTTTTTTGTTAGCATCTCTTTTAGGAACTTTCTTTCAAGGAGGGGAGGGGGCCTCACCAACAACTAGAAAAAAGCCGTAGCTCTGCGGGAAACCTAGTACGTGTGGGTGTAATTTGGCGGACTGGTGAAACTCCGAGGGTCTTTGGATTTAACCACAGTCACCACGTTGCTTGTCGGAGGGGCATCACTAATAACCAGAACATGGTATTCACCCTGGTTTCCGGTTCCGGTTAACACTTATCTCTAAATAAGATCTTTTACAAAAACAAAAAAAATATCTATGACAAGTACTATTGAAGAAAGCACCCATAAAAAGTACATTTTCAGTAAAGGTGTATAAATTTACCTTTTAAATTAAAACATATTTTAAAAAAGTATATTAAGCGTTTACCTATTAAAACAAAAAGAACCTTTAAAAAAAAGTACCTTTGGAAAAAAGTACTTTCGCAAAAAAGTACCTTTGAAAAAAGTACTTTTGCAAAAAAGTACCTTTCGCAAAAAAAGTCCCTCAAAAAATGTATATATTAAAATGTATATTAATTTATTATATATTAAATTAAAAGTAGCTTCTAATGTAGGTGTAATAATTCACTGGTCGGACTTCGAGAGTCCTATGTCTTTTCCAGTTTCGGACACCTGCTAGCCCAGACGACTTGTACTGTCTTTTACCCCCGAAGGCACATGTACAGATGGGGAAGAAATCTATCAAGGCTGCATTCTCGCGAAAGGGGGAGTCGCATGGAGACATTCCAAGTTGCAGCTTTTGAAAAATTTTTGAGTGTCAATGACCGTTGAGAATGCAACCGCATATCGAATAAGAAAAAAACACAATTTCCCTCGGTTTGGGTTGAAACCACAGCCGCTACGTTACTCATCGAAAGTTTTTACTAATAACCCCTACGGAATACCTAGTTCCCATTGTACCAGTTGATTAGTCACTGATCGGAGTTTGAAAATCCTTATCTCTCTCCTAGCTTAAATGCCTGAAATGTTGGTACACAAACATCATTTGGACCCATCCACAAATGCTGCTAATTGGGAAAATGATTGGTAATGCCAGTTTTACATGTTGTATATAGAGTGGTTTTTTTATAGAGGTATAGAACTTTAGATTGCCAACTTACTTTTTAACTGGTAACAAGAACAGACTGATACCTGAACAAAGCTTTCAAATTGTGCAAATTGAAACTAAAACAAGATTGCTCTTTATTGCGATTTTAATAAGCGTTGCAGGAGATTTTGCGACAAAATTACAACCACATAAGAAGGTACCTTTGAGCCTTTTGCTATGAATATTATATTTTTAAAAGATCTTTTCTTAAAATACTTTTAAAAACGGTTAACACTTGTCTCTAAGTAAGATCTTTTACAAAAACAAAAAAAATATCTACGACACGTACTATTGAAGAAAGCACCCATAAAAAAGTACATTTTCAGTATAGCTGTATAAATTTACCTTTTAAATTAAAAGATATTTTAAAAAAAGCACACCTATAAAAAATCTTCCATTAATTAGAAAAGATATTTTTTTAAGTATATTAAGCATTTACCTATTAAAACAAAAAGAACCTTTAAAAAAAAGTACCTTTGAAAAAAGTACTTTCGCAAAAAAGTACCTTCGCAAAAAAGTGCCTCGAAAAATTTATACATTAAAATATATACTAATTTATTATATATTAAATTAAAAGTAGACTCTAAAGTTTTGAAACTATCCCTACTAAGGATTTATGCAAAAATGTCCTTAAAAAAAAAGTACCTGAGTAACTTTTGTAAAAAAACCTATTAAAAAAATGGTTAATCTCAAATTAAAACCTTTTAAAACTAATTAGGCTTCTATAAAAAATTCTTTTAAATAAAAGTACCTTTGAAAAATGGTACCTTCGAAGAAAGTCCCTTTAAACATTTATATATAAAAAAAATAATGCGTTTGAATTTTTATTTAAAAATAGTTTGTCAAATTGTTTAAACTATCCCTAGAAAGAATTTATATGAAAAAGTACTAAAGAAGAAAGTAACGGCGATAGAAGTACTTATGAAAAAGTACTTTTTCCAAAAAAAAAAACTATATATTAAAAAAAATCGTACATTTCACAATAAATCTGCTAAAACTAATTAAGATTTTATAAAAAACCTTTTTATAAATACCTTTGAAAAAAAGTACCTTCGAAAAAAAGGCCCTCGATACATTTATATATTAAAATATATATTACATTGTTATATAATAAATTAAAACTAGATTCTAAAGTTGTTTAAAGCATACCTCCGAAGGATTTATGTGAAAAAAGTACTTAAGAAGAAGGTACCGGCGATGGAAATACTTATGAAAAAGTACCTTTTGTAAAAAAAACTATATATTTGAAAAGAATAATCCAAATAATCAAAATAAACTTATTAAAACTAATTAAGATTCTATAAAAAAAACCTTTTGAAAAAAGTACCTGTGAAAAACAGTACATTCGAAAAAAAGGCTCTCAAAATATTTATATAGTAAAATAAGGCGTTTGAATTTTTATTTAAAAATTATTTTCTTAAATTGCTTTAACTATCTGTAGAAATAATTTATTAGTGACGGATTTCGAATGATGATAATTCTCAAGTGTATGTCTAGATATCGTAACATCCAGAAAAGCAGACTGTTTGGTATGCTTTGGTACGTACTTCTTTAAAAGGAATACAGGTGAAAATGTTATAGTCAATGGTGACTGCTATGGAGCCATTAGTTAGTGGTCTTTTTTCGTCCATCAATTTTAATTGCGCAACCATGACGCTGCATTTTTAACAAGACGGTGCAACATGTCACTCAGTTCGTGCTACATTTAAAAGGAAGCGTTTGGCAACCACACAGTTTTGAATCACGTTTCGAAGCCATAAATTGGTCTCCAAGACAATACGATTTAACGCCGCTAGCCTTTTTTTTACGGGAATATGAGCACTTGGGGAAACAACTTGCACCTCATTATTGCTGGCATAGGCCGCAAGTGTTGGAAAACATCATCGAAAATGGGATCTCTAGAGTAAAGGCAGTCATATGCCAGAAGTCACATTTAAATTATAATGCCAGAAGTTTCTATTAAGAATAAAATAATTTTTATGATAATTTTAAGAAATTCATCTATGTTTTCTTCCACTTCAAACTTCTATACCTCTATAGAAAACACACTTTATTTTTTTGTATAAAATATTATTTTTCCATAAGCAATATCTTCTCACTTTTCATGATGCTTTTAAATCAAAACATGTGATTTTATGGATACAACACATATGAGGCTTTATTTTTTTTCTTTAAATAGGGTGGCAACTTTTATTGGAGTGCAGCCAATTCATAAAAGCCTTTTTAGGGTCCATTATTACATCTAGATAAAACCAACGTTTGGTACGGTTTACATAGTGGTGATATTATTAAACGTTTAAATTATTAAGATTTTAAGCTAAATTTAACCATTCTGATGCAGCAATGGGGTCATGTATGAAATATATCGCGCTTAACCCAGCCTATTTCAAATATAATATTCATTCTGGCTTCTGGAAAGCTGCAAAGGCCGATATAGCCATGTGGAATTATTCTAAGTATTTGGATTTTCTATAAAAACTATTTTAATTCCATTTTGAATTGAATGTATGGAATGACCCTTATACCAATCTCATTGTATTATCAGTTATTAAAGCTTTCACGTGCTGTCACCTAAAACTATCCGACTAAATTAGCATTTTAATTAATTAAACAGTTAAGCTTTATAGGTTTTGTAGGTTTCTTATATTTTTTTTTTGCTTTTAAAACATGTCCATCCATTTCCGTTTTTTCAAATTTGGTTTACAGGCCGCCATACAATAACCAACAACAACAACAACAACAATTGTTTAACAAAATTTTGCATCTTTTTTTTATTGCTTTTTGTTTTTTTCAACTGAACAGCAAATTTAAAAATAGACCTTAAATCGTGTTCGACAATCACAATTTTTGCAATCGTTCATTCAATTTTAAATCATTTATCATTATACAATTAAATAATAATAATAATAATAATAATACTTTTGTTGCTGCTATTGTTGTATAACATTTATTTCCATTTAATAAAAATAACATTTTAATATGACTTTGGTTTTTTTTGTCGGAAATTTGCAACAAAAAAAAAACAAAAATAAATTAATTTTCGAAATTTGAAACTATTTAATTAATAATTTAATTGAATGAAAATTTAAGCTTAAACAAAAGGGTTATCTTGTCAATACAATAGATTTAAAAATATATATATAAATATTATTATTAATTAATATTATTTAAAATTATTTCATTGCTTTAACTTTTTTATAAATTCATTTTTTAAAGATCAAAAATAACATTACGTGTTTTTCTGTCTGTCTGTCTGTATTAAAAGTGATGTTTAATGATAGGACCTACAGTGGGATGTTTTGAAAAGAAAAAAGTTAATAATAATGACAGGTGCTGCAATTGAACTTAAGTTTTAAATTGAAATCTGAAAGTTACCTCAAGTCACCTAATGTACTGTTGTTTGAAATGGCCATATATTTAGCTGAGCTTTTCGTTAGAACTTTGTCACAGAAAAATTAAAAATGTAAAAGTAAAATACAATGTGAAAAAAAAAATACGTAATGGCATAACGTAAGTAGTTGCGGCATGACGTAGTAGCGTAATGGCATAACGTAAGTAGTTGCGGCATGACGTAGTAGCACGACGTAAGCAGTTACGGTATGACGCGAGTAGTTGTGGCATGACGTAAGTAATTACGGAACAACATATGACGTAACATACTGTTATTTTATATTTCAAAAAACAAATAATAGTAATTAAATTAGATCTATGAACTTACTTTTTGAAAAAAAGCCTTATTTTAGGCCACCTAACATTCTGTCGCTTAAAGTGGACAGACTTTAATATAACGCTGGCATAAAAATTAAAAAAATTTAAAAAAAAATTTTGACCAGCAAAGTTAAATGTGTGAAGAAACAAAATTACATAATGGCATGACGTAAGTAGTTACGTAAGTTAGTTTATATTTTTTTAAAAAAACAAATAATAATTAAAATAGATCTATGAACTTACTTTTTGAAATTAAGCCTTATTTTAGGCCACCTAACATTATGTCATTTTAAGTGGACAGACATATTTTTTTGGAGTTATTTAATATAACGCTGGCACAAAGCTGAAGAATGTGATAACAATTTTGGATCAGCAAAGTTAAATGTGTGAAGAAAACAGTTTACGTAATGAAATAACGTAAGTAGTTACGTAAAAAAGTATGACGTAATATACTAAGCTATTTTATATTTGGAAAAACAAATAATAATAATAATTAAAATAGAGCTACGAACTTACTTTTTGCATTCAAATCTTATTTTAAGCCACATAAGATTATGTCATTTAAAATAGACAAACGTTAATATAACGCTGGCATACAAATTAAAAAATGTTACAAAAATTTTGACCAGCAAAGTTAAATGTGTGAGGAAAAAAAATTACGTAATGCCATGACGTAAGTAGTTACGTAAAAACGTACGACGTAACATACTAAGTTATTGTATATTTGGAAAAACAAATAATAATTAAAATAAATTTAGGAACTTACTTTTTGCATACAATTCTTTTCTTAGGCCACCTAACATTATGTCTTTTTAAATGGACAGACATATTTTTTTGGGAAGCTTTAATATAACGCTGGCATAAAAATTAAAAAATGTTACAAAATTTTTGACCAGTAAAGTTAAATGTGTGAAGAAAAAAATTACGTAATGAAATGACGTAAGGTGAAATGACGTAACACACTACGTTTTTTATACTAAGCATCAAATATTTATAAATTTACTGACGTAAGAGTAATAAACTTTAAACATTAAAATTTTTGAATTCTTGACCCGATCACAAGATCTAAATTTAATCACTAAACTAAAATCAGCAGCTGTACTTTTTCGCTAGTTATCCATAGACCTTTGTTTTTTGCACCAGTGACTCTAGTGTAAATATTTATTTGGCTTTTACGTGGGAAAAAGTACGTAGGAATACAATCGACCTGCTTGAAAGTCAGCCACTGCGAAAAATTCTCCTAGCTGGCTAGACTTTGTTTCTTAAAGTTTCAATAACGTAGGCTAAATAGAAAATTTCTATCAGTCTTCAGGTGACGCTCCCAAACCTATATACGTTGGCAAGAACCATTGCCCGAGCGGATAATTTTCCTATTTAATAAGCATAAATTCCACAATCAGCTCACTAGATACATAAACGCGATAACACTGACTACGGCGGAAGAGATAACGTTGCAAGGATGATCTTGCTTAAGAGGATCTTGCGAAAAGATCATCAGCTTTTTCGTTTTGTGTATTAGACCTTATGAAATTGCTACAGGTGTGTGGTCAATTCCATGCATTGGCCAGTATTATAAGATATCATAATAAAGTTAACAATGTCAATTATTATAGCAATGGAGCGCACTCCTATCGTTTTCAATTTATCCGAAAAGATGCTGAGAAAAACTTTTCTCCAAGTTTCAGTAAAATGTTTAATAAGTTTTTAAGCACAAATGTGGACACACTGTAATGCATAAGCTTTTGATCGTAGACGTATCTCAATAACTGCCTCTAATAGCCATAACCTGATGGTGGTCTTACTTCTGGATAAATACAATACAATCGCAAGACCTGTGAGGCGTGTTACGACAAGTGGAATTTTTTGAACATAGTTTTCATAACCATACACTTGCCCTGTGCATAAGATTAGACGACTTTCTAAACTCGCCTCGCAACCTTAGCTTCATTCTGTGTGACAGTCAACAGGGCGCAAAGTCCAAAGGATTAAACTACAGCTGGCACATTACTCTACCCATAACACTAGTAAACATCCAGTTTTAAAACTTCGAAAGTCGTCGTAAGCAGCGTTCGCCTCATACTCTAGAACTAAAAGTATCAAGGAGACGTGGTCAACAGCCTCTAGGCACTGCCAGGATTTAATAATTTTTTAACAGGAATTATTTATCAAATATTTTTATTAGAGTGTCTGCCAGATCTTGTATATGAATCATGTATTCCTAAAAGCTTCGAGCTTAAATCTACCGGTCCACCGTGGAACACCAAGTATCTAATTAAAGCTAAAAATAATGAAAATCAAGTTATAATAATAATTCAGTTATTCAATCTGCTAAATTTTTGCAACTTTTCCACTAACAATTCATACCTGCAGTATTTACTTCCCCCCTTTTTTCTTTTGTCAATTCTTTGGTGACTTTAATTACTTTCAGGTACTAAAGGTGTGACAGTTATAGTTTTAAAATGCCTTCAATAATTTAATTTCTAAAAAGAAAAGAACAGAATAGAAGAGAAGCTCATGTTTAAAATATTATTTTTTTATTTTAATGTTAATTTTTTAGTACTTTTTAATTTATAGCGTGACTTTCCTCAAATAGAAAAATTCAAATAAAAAATGCAAATGATTTTAATAACGTGATGAGGTTTAATTTATTTATTTATTTTTTTTCACTAATTTACTACTTCTGGGTACTTTTTTTTTAAAAATAATTTTCTGTAAATAAGTTTTGCTTTCAATATTGATAAGCATTTAGTAAAATACATAAAAAATTATATTCATGTTATTTAATTCTTTTAAAATGTGTTAATTTTTTCTTTTAAATAAACAATCCCTAACGAAAGATTTTTCCCTTAAATTTTAAATAGATTAATTTGGTGGTACTCGATGACTTACTCTCATTTATTTCTAAAATTTCTTTTATAGTTTATTTTGAAATGGGAAATTTTTTTAAATATATTTTTTTTTTACAAAAGGTACTTTTTCCGGTACTTTCTTCTTAAGTACTTTTTCACATAAATCCTTCGTAGGGATAGAATTTACTTTTAATTTAATAAAAAATAATGTAATATATATATATATATATATATATATATATATATATATATATATATTAATATATAAATGTTTTGAGAGCTTTTTTTCGAAGGTACTATTTTTCAAAGGTGCTTTTTTCAAAAAAGTTTTTTTTATAAAATCTTAATTAGTTTTAAAAGGTTTATATTGAAATGAATAATTTTTTTCAAATACATAGATTTTTTACACAAAGTACTTTTTCAAAAGTACTTCTATCGCCGTTACGTTCTTCAGTACTTAGTTATATAAAATCTTTATAGGGAAAGTTTAAACAATTTTAGAAACGATTTTTAAATAAAAATTCAAACGCATTATATTTTATATATCTATAAATGTTTAAAGGGCCTTTTTTCGAAGGTACTTTTTTCAGAGGTATGTTTTTAAAAACGTTTTTTTTTATAGAATCTTAATTAGTTTTAAAAGGTTTATATTGAAATGGATCATTTTTTTTCAAACAAATAGTTTATTTAACAAAAGGTACTTTTTCATAAGTACTTCTATCGCCGTTACTTTTTTCTTCACTACTTTTTCATATAAATCCTTTGTAAGAACAGTGAACAATTTTATTGTAATGTATAATAATGTAATATATATTTTAATAAATAAATAAAAAGGACCTCAACCTTTTTCAAAGGTACGTTTTTAAAAAGGTTTTTTTATAGAATCTTAATTAGTTTTAAGGGATTTATTTTGAAATCGAAAATTTTTTTTTAATATATTGTTTTTTTTCAAAAAGTACTTTTTCATAAGTACTTCTATCGCCGTCACTTTTTTCTTCAGTACTTTTTTACATAAATTCTTTTTAGGGATAGTTTAAACAATTTTAGAAACTATTTGTAAAAAAAGATTTAACCACATTATTTTTTATTATATATAAATGTTTCAAGGGACTTTCTTCGAAGGTACCGGTTTTTAAAGGTACTTTTTCAATTTTTTTTTTATAAAATCTTAATTAGTTAGGATAATTTTTTTTCTAATACGTAGTTTTTTACAAAAGGTACTTTTTCATAAGTACTGCTATCGCTGTTACTTTTTTCTTCAGTACTTTTTCATATAAATTCTTTCTAAGGTTAGTTTAAGCAATTTTAGAAACTTCGTAAGGACAGTGAACAAATTTATTTTAATGTATAATAATGTAGTATATATTTTAATAAGTAAATGTTTTGAGGGCCTTTTTTTCGAAGGTACTATTTTTTCAAAGGTACCTTTTTAAAAATTTTTTTATAGAATCTTAATAAGTTTTAAAAGATTTATTTTGAAATAGATAATTCTTTGAAATACATAGTTTTTTACAAAAGGTACTTTTTTATAAGTACTTCTATCGCCGTTACTTTCTTCTTCAGTACTTTTTCATATAAATTCCTTCCAGGGATAGTTTAAACAATTTTAAAAATATATTTAAATAAAAATTCAAACGCATTATTTTTTTATTTATTTTCAAGGGACTTTCTTTAAAGGTACCATTTTTCAAAGGTACTTTTTTTAAAAGATTTTTTTTTATAAAATCTTAATTAATTTTAAATGGTATATTTTGAAATGGACCATGTTTTTTAATATATAGTTTTTTTCTCTATAAAACGAACTCAGGTACTTTTTTCTTAAGTACATTTTCGCATAAATTCTTCGTAGGGATAATTTCAACAACTTTAGAATCTACTTTTAATTTAATATAGAATAAATTAATATATATTTTAATATATATACATTTTTCGAGGGACTTCTTTCTCGAAGGTACTTTTTTTTTAAAGGTTATTTTTTAAAGGGCTTTTTTTATGGAAGATCTACAAAATTTTAAAAGATCTTCAAATCCTGTTATTTTTCCAATTAAATGCTTAATATACTTTTCAAAAATCTTTTAATTTAAAACGTAAACTTATACACCTATATTGAAAATGTACTTTTTATAGGTACTTTCTTTAATAGTAATTGTCGTACACAGTGTTTTTTATTGTAAAAGATTTTATTTAGAGATAAGTGTTAACCATTTCTTAAAGCATTTAAAGAAAAGATCTCTTAAAAATATAATATTCATAGCAGAAGGTTTAAAGGTACCTTTTTTAATTGGTTGGGAATTTTGTCGAAAAATGGACTGCAAGAATGATTTTTAACACTTTAAATTTTGTTTTTAAAAAATTTAATTAAATATTAATAATATTTTAGTAGTTTAATACTTAAAAGTATTTTTTTAAAAAAGGTACTTTTTTCAAAAAAGGCCTTTTTGTTAATAAAAAAATACCTTATTGAAAACATATTTTAAGAGAGATCTCTTAAAAATGTAATTTTTATAGTAAAAGGCTCAAAGGTAACTTTGAGCCTTTTACGAAAAGTATCCTGCAACACTTAAAATTTTATTTTTAAAAAACTTAGTTAAAGAATAATAATTTAGTAGTTTAATACTCAAAAGTACTTTTATTAAGAAAGGCACTTTTTTCAAAAAGGTACTTTTTTAAATAAATACATTATTAAAAACTTAGTTTTCCGACAGATTTCTTAAAAATATAATTTTAATAGCAAAAGGCTCAAAGGTACCTTTTTTGTTAATTAGTTGTAATTTTATCGAAAAATGTTCTGCATGAATGTTTTTTAACACATTAAATTTTATTTTTCAAAAGCTTAGTTAAATAATAATAATATTTTAGTAGTTTAATACTTAAAAGTGCTCTTCTTAAGAGAAGTACTTTTTTTAAAAAGGTACTTTTTTTAAAAAAGGTACTTGTTTTTAGAAGTTCCATTTTCTCAAAAAATTCCTTTTTTAAATAAATACATTATTAGAAACATAGTTTTATGACAGATTTTCTAAAATTTATAAATTTTTTAAAATTACAAAAGTTTTGATATTTTCTAACATTTTTTTAAAGAATTTTTTTAACTTTAATTTTTATATTTCTACAATTAACATTTTTTTTTGTCTACAGAACTCGATTGAGGTTTTAAAAATAATTAAAATTTTAAATTTAATACAAAACCGAAAAAAGTGTTTAATAAAATATAAATTTCTATAATCAAAAAAATGTTGTTAAATATTTAATTTTTGCACATGCAACTGCGAGTCATAAAATTTTTAGCGGTACGTGAGGCACTTTACTAAACGTTCTAAATTACTTATTGAATATTAATTTATCTGTTGTGTGGTTCGGTTTGGTGTCTGAAAGATTTGAGGTAGAAAACGACAACCGGTTCGCTCTCTATTTTTTTTTGTCGTTTTGGACTTTAAATTATGCCAAAGGCGACAGAACAGAACACCATCGCCGTTACCGCCGACTCTTTACAAACCGCACAAAAAACGAAATATCTGACACATCAATTAAACCACATTTTATGTAAATTAAAAATTAATTTATTTATTTTTGGTTTTTTTTTTTGCACTTTAAGTTTTAAATTATTTGTGCACATGTGTGTGTGTGTGTGTGTTTAATTATATAAAAAGTTTAAGCTGCAACTGTTAAGAAATAAAATATTAACAAAATATTTGCATGTATCAATAAACTAGATAAATTATGCTGATTTTATTATTTAATTATATTAAAATTATAATAATTATATTAAAAAAAATATTTTTTTTTTGCATTGAAAGTAAAAGTCAAAAAGTATTTATCTGAATTGAGTACGTGAGAGAAGTTAAACGACGACGACGACGACAACGAAGAAACAGAAAATGTGATTTCCATTCATTAAAAAGCAAAAATGTAAATCACTTAATTCGTATTAATTTTAAGTGATTTAGTAATGGTGATATTAGCATAAATTGTTGAAGCAATTAAGTGCACGATATCTAAAAGGGTGGTCCAACTAGAACGCATGTTCTCAATTGTAAATAGAACAGAAAGTTTTACCAAAATTATCGAAATACTTTTTATTCTGATATCAAAAATCTATTGACAATTATGTGTGAGAAAAAATATCACTCAAATGCTCGCCATGGCTTCAGTGGAATACCTGTATCCTAATGGTCCGTATATTAAAAATGACCTTGAAAAGAAATGGAGGTTCAAAGTCTTTAATATGCAGAATTATTTCATCCTTTAGCTGTTGAATTTTTTTTAGCTTATTTACGTCGAAAGCTTGTCACATATCGTCCAGGTCCATATCCTCAATGTCTGGCTACAACGAGCTCATTTTTATCTCATGATAGTGAACACCCCCTACAGTGATTGCTTGGGTGACTTCATTATCTAAATAATTTTTATTACGATAGAAACAAGTCACAGTTATACGTAAAACAAAATATCGAATGCCTCAATCCCAATGGCCCATTAATTAAAAATGACCCTGCAACATAATTGTGGCTCAATGTCGTTAATATGCCGCATTATTTTATCCTTTAGCTCTGTTCTTAGCTTATTCACTTACACCTTTTCTGTTAAATATTCCAAAAAAAAAACAAAAACAAAAAAAAGTCCAACGATTGTCAAATATTGTCCACGTCCATATCCTCAATATCCAGCCACAAGAAGTTTATTATCATCATCTCACGATAGTGAACACCCTTCACGGTGGCTGCCTGACTGACCTCATTATCTAAATACCTTTTGTTACGATAGAAAAAAGTCACAATTATGTGAAAAAATCGTCGTCACGACTTCAGTGAAATACCACTATCCCAATGGTCCATTCATTAAAAATGACCTTGAAATATAATTGACGTTCAGTATCGTTAATATGCCGTATTATTTCATTCCTTAACTCTTGAATTACTCTTGGCTTATTGACGTACAGCTTTTCTTTTAAATATCCGAAATATCCGAAAAAGAAGTCCATTCGTTGTCGCATACCGTTCAGGACCAGATTCTCAATGTCTGATCAAAGAAATTTTCTTATTATCTCGCAATAGTGCACACCATTGACGGTAACGACTTGACTGACCTATTTTTGAAGAATTATGGTTCGATGTCGCCGCCAGTTCATAAACCACACTAAACAGTCACTCTTTGTAAATGCCTCGGCTTTTCTATAATCACTCGCGGTAATTCTATTTGTTAACGAAAGTACAGAAGTGAAAGTATGCCTCGTCGCTGATAACTTTTGTATGTTTAAGCGACCATTTGGCGGATTTACGACACTTGTAATGGCCAGTTGGTCTCAGGTGTGGAGTCAATTGAACCTCGCATGCGTGGAAATTTTACTCGTTATTAAAAATTCGTGAGATTTTTAATTCTCGGGCATGACGACGAATCGGGGCTGGCGGCTCTTCTGCCAGACTGTCGAGACCAGCAATGTTTTCCGCATAACAAACTGAGCGAACACTTACAATTTTGTTTTTTGCCATTTCCTATATTCCCGATTTGCTACCAACTACCCCTCCCCCACGGTGGCGGAATCTCACCGTCACTACATGTATCCCCCGGGGGCACATATATATGGTCATTATAGAACTTCGACTATCTAGACACAGTGCAACTGGGGGAAAAAGGATGCCCAGTCCCCTTAAGTCAGCAGGGGTACAACTGGAAACTCCACTTTATTTCCACGGGAATCAGTGACCCGCAGAGTTCCGTTATTTGTCTCTTTAGACACTTAACTGTTCTCTTGCTGACTATCAAGGTTGGCCCTTTATGGGAGTATCGTGGTGATTGTGGTTTCGCAGCCCCATATCAGGTCTATTGTTTAATATGGTGGCCAGGATCATTTCGCCGTTAATGACACGCTAGGTGAACGATCCAGTCCAGTGAGCATGCTAGACATGTGTTCTGGACAGGAGTTTGAAAGTCTCCAACCCCTAAGCAAGGAGTGATGATTTGCAGCCCTGCTCTGGAATCATCGAAGCTGCAACTAGAAAGTTCTGTTGCATAAAATTGTAGCTTCGGCTTCCTAGGACGAGCATGACGTTCCAAATTATGCAGTGGTTCGATCCACCATCTGATTAAGGCTTCATGGCCAGGCGTGGATGTAAATCTAATCACACGTCACTACATGTGTCAACGGGGGCCACAGGTGGCCACAGTCCCCTAATAGTCTAGCAGCAGCCAACTGGTCAACTCTACTATATTTCCACGGGAATCATTAAGGCCCCAGAGTTCAACTTTTTGGCTCTTTAGTCTTTTAGATGTTCTCTAACTGATTATTGAGGTTGGCCCTTCGGGAGTATCGTGGTGGTTGTGGTTTTGAGGCCCGCGTTTGAGTTGTGTGGGTCGGATCATTCACAATGAAAGCAATGAATGTTTCAGGTCCAGTGAGAGCATGATTGAAGTTGTGTTCTTAAATTTTATTAAACTTCATGCGTTCTGGACCAGGAGTTCGATAGTCTCCAACTCTTCAGCAAAGAGGGAGGTCTGCAGCCTACTCTGAGCTCTTGAAGTTACAACTAGAAGTGACTGGAGGATATACTTATCTGAAGGCCTTCTAGGTCGAGGATGACGCTACATCATGCATTATGGCTGAACCAGCCGTCACGTCTTTCTTAAGCAAAGGATACATACCATGATATTCGAATATAAAGTCAATTTTTGTTTGCTACAAAAGGAATATATTCGATTTTATTATTAACTAAAATGAGTTATAAAGATAACAACAACAAAATTTTTTCTAAATTTATCACAACAACAACAAAATGATTATAATAGTGAAAAAAATTCTAAGAATTAATAATGTTTATCGTTGTCAATATCAAAAAAAATAAACTCAAAAGAGGGACAAATTTCTCAACTAATGGACCATCCTTGGCGCATCACCCCACAGCTTCGTAGGGTGAAGTTGGTATTATAAAGCCAACAGATGTTATTCCAGATTAGATGACTACAATAGCTCTGCGAGGAAAAGCTTCTACGATGTTATATACGAAGGTGGTACTTTTAAAAACGATTTCTTAACTGAAAAATTACTTTTTTGCTACTAGCCAATATCCTCAGTTTTTTTTTATATCATAAATATCTATCAACTAACTTACTAAGGAATATATAAAGATCACAAAATGGCAACTAGTTTTCTTAATGCTGCGTGTAGGGTAAGCCTATTCTAATATGCCGATAATCCTTATATATAGCGGTGGAGTTCATGAACTGTAAACTGAAAGGTTCGCGCAAAAGGGAATTTGTCCTCTTTCTCACTCTCTCTCTCTCTAGATCTCTCTCTCACTCCATCTCTCTCACTCTCTCTCTACATCTCTCCCACTCTCTCTCTCTCTACATCTCTCTCACTCTCTCTCTCTCTCTACATCTCTCTCACTCTCTCTCTCTCTCTACATCTCTCCCTCTGTCTCTATATCTCACTCTCTCTGCTTGACTGTAGCGTTTTCCTGGGTAAGCGTCGAACTGGAGACCATATAACTGTGCATCACTTTTTCATTTGCCCTGCACTGAATTATCTGAGTTTACGGATTCTTTGCTCCAGCTGTTATAACGGTCAGTTCCAGCTGTCTGTTCTTTATACTTGTGATAGTTTTGGACGAAGTTTATACCCTTATCAGGAGTATTGGTTAGTTCGTCGACTGATTCTCTCCCGTAGTAATTGCTTTAATAGATGATCTTGGACTACCGCACACAATTCATTAGGGGACTATTTCTTCACGACAGTCTTTGAAAGTACCTTCGTAGTTGTTGCTTCCATCTTGTCTTAATTCTATATTCGCATGATCTTTGATCAGTGTTATTCCTAAAGCCTTTATTTCTCTCAAGGAAACGCAAAAATAATTCAATTTATCACATTGAAGAGAGCTACCTGTCAACTGTCAACACCAGCTGATCTAACAGATTTTTTAAAGAGCTCCTGTTTCTGTTTTTTATTTTAATTTTACTTGCGTCTTTGAAAACTTGAGCTTCCTTGTTGCTTTTAATTCCAAGTCCTCGCTTGGAAATTCAACAAAAACTTATTGAACTTGCCTCGTATATTAGTATTCTTTTCTACTAAAATTTATTTTAAGTTTTTCAATAAATTTTCAAATGATTTTTTATTTTTATTTTCATTTCATCGTAAAGATATTTCTAAAAATATCGCAAACTTTTATCAAAAATAGCTCAAGTGCTGCTGCACCAGTTATTTGAACATTTTTGATGGCGGTGTGGTGGTAATGTTTTCTATTAAACGATAACAATTTTAAAAATAAATTTATTATTTACACGCTAAAAATTTGCTATTTATGGCAAAATTATCTTTTGCATGATGATGATGGCGTTCAAGACTTTGAAAAAAAAAACTAAAATAATAAATGTTAATGAATAATAAATTAACGGGTTAATCAAATATGGAACTTTTGGTTGAAATAAAATAAATTAAAAATAAGAATTTATGTTGATTAGGATCATTCCCATAAAGAAATTTTAGAAATAGTTTCGCTCGCAGGCAAGAATTTCTTTACACAACTGGAACCCAAAAAAAAAATTGTTAAAAAAATGCTGCTGCTTAAAAAACAGAGAGAACTCTTTTATAGGGTGTTTTCTATAGAGGTATAGAATTTTACCAATAGAATAAAAAAAGATGAATTTTCTTTAAATGACATGAAATCTATTTTATTTGTAAGTTAATCTTATGCCTTTATATTTTGAATATGACTTTTGGCATGTAACCACCACGGCTGGGACGGACGTAGTCTAAAGCCAATTTTCAATTCTTCCTTCATCTGTAATCCTATATCGGCAATAATACAGCAAATTTTGGTCAATCGTTACGAATTTAACGTCGTAGAAGAGCGACTTTATATATAGCCGCAGTAAATAGTCTAGCCGAAGCTAAATTGTACCATCTTCGAGGCCTATACACCGACCGAAAACGAGAAGCTATATGGTTACCCAACGTTTTTCTCAATAGATAATTTGTGCTATGAGTTCTGTGACATATTGCGCCTTGTCTTGTTGAAACCACAGCTCCTGGGCATTATAATTGTTTAATTGTGGATAGAAAAAAATCAATAATCATAGATCTATAGCCTTGAGGTGTAGCTATAACATTTTAGCCAGCACAGTTTTTAAAGAAGTACAGACCAATGATTCCACCAGCCCAGAAAGTCCACCAAAAGGTCAGTTTTTCGGATTCTTAACATAGCCTTGAGGATTATCATTACTCTAAATGCGCCAGTTTTGTTTATTAATTTAACCATTCACATCAAAGAAAGCATATTCGCTAAAAAAATTCGCTTATAAAATTCGTAATCTTCTGCATAATTTTGAAATCTTGTTATGGCGTCAGTGCACTCATGTTAAAAGGTCAAACCAACCTAAATATAAATCACTTGACTACTGATAAAAGGGCCCCCAGGTGCATAATTTTTGCTAATTTAATGTTCTATTCCTCTATGAATAACACCCGTTAATAGTTGTTGCTGCATTTTTAAGATTTCCGTATTATCACATGTACATTAATACAAGTAAAAAAGAACTAAGTGAAATAAAGCTGCCCCATGTTTCCTTATTAGAAGAATATAGACGTTTTTTCTCGTCTAAAAGTAAAATGTGCTATTACATTTTATATAACAGTCTTTACTTGAATTTCGTATCGAGAAATTACTGTGTCTTATTTAACAGTGTTTTATATGAGGCTGCATAAATTAAGTGAGTTTAAAAATAAGAATTCTTGGCGTAATTTATGTAAAACACAACAAAATCGTATGAGCAAAGGAACATAAAATTTTTGTATGCAGTTGGCCTATTTTTCACCTTTTCTGCCTTGTAAAGGGTTTTTCAACAAGAAGTTTGTTTTCTAAAATAAAAAAATTTTGTTTAATATGACTCAAATTTTTACTGTATTACGAAGAGAAAAATTCGGCAATTATGAATGAAAAATAATATGTGGCAAATAGTCCACCACGACCACGCTGACAGATGTCAAATCTGTTATCAAAGTTTTTAAGCAATTTTTCGCAAAATGGCGGTTTTATTTCGTTAATCACATCATGGATTTTGAGTTTTAAGACTAAAATCGATTTAATTGGCTCTGTATAGACTGTGTTCTGTGTGTAACATGTGGCACCGTCTTGTTGAAACCACATGTCAGTGATATATATGTCGTCAATATTAGGGCAAAATTGTGTTGTTGACATCTCGCGATAGCGTTATCCATTGACCGTTAACGCATTTCCAGCCTATTATTGGAAAAAAAGGCCCAATCGCGCCTCGCTCACCATTCACTAACACGTTGAGCATACAAAGGCTTTTGAATAATCGCTCTAGATTTATCCTGACAAGTGAAAATGATTTTCAGCCGGCTGTTCCTAAATGAATTGAGCGAATCTATGGCGATGTGAATGGTCGGTTGGCTTTAATTGCTGCACCAGTTGAATCTTGTAAGGCTTCAAAGTCGAATCCCTACGCAAAATTCGTGATGTGTTGGTTTTGGATTACTTTAACTGTTGATCAGACATCAAGCAATTGACAAATTTGGAACTGTCTCAACACTGTGGCTCACGGCTGCAATTTTTCAGTTGAAGGATCCGATCGAACCAGCGTTGGTATCAGAAGACGATTATGTTGTCCGAAAATATCACGAATTTTATGAAGTGTAACTTTAACGGAACCACCATTTTCCTAGTGGATTTTTAATTATTTTAATGCGATTTTCGTAAGAAATTGAATACTACGAATACGTCAAAAAACTACATGTCAAAACTATCATATTGTTGGTGAGTTTAAGGGAGCGAATTTGTAAAATAAAAAGAAAAAAATGTATTTTAATGAGCACACTTTCACCAGCAGCAAAAAAACCGAATTTTTTTCTTCAACCTAATTATTTAATAATTCTCAATCACTACACAAATATTTCAAAAACGTACAATTACATTTTGTAATTTATTTATCAGAACACAATTATCGTCATATAATTCGAAATTTATTTTTTTTTGTTTATGCATTATGATGTTGTTGTTGTTTGTTGTCTAGTTGTCTGCTGACACCTTAATGCTGATGCTTATTTTATATCTTTAAAAAATTCTTCCGCCTTTCAGACATTTACCTTCAAATTTAAATCAAAAAAAAAATACACAACGTCGACGATGATGATGATAACGACGACGACTACAACTAAAACACAAACCTTTAAATAATTAATGAATAAATATTTTTTTATTTCATTTTATTTTTACCACATGAAAGTTTATAAATCTTGTGTGACTAATATTGTAAACAATTTTCTGTCTGAGATTATTTTTGTTGTTGTTGTTGTTGTTGTTGTTTTTGCATATTTAATGCCAAAATAAAAATATAGTTTTTTGTTTTCTCTCTTATTTTTCACATTCAAAAAATATGAAACACCAACCTTCTTCTTTTCCTCTTCCCTTTTCTGTGAACGGAGCAGAAGAAATAGTATTAAAAACTAATATTGCATTACTAAAGATGAGTGTATCTATACACCAATACAACAATACCACATGTGTGTTTGTTGTATATTGGCGTAATTGGCTCAATGGGTAGTCCAAATGTAAATATCATTTTTCTTTTTAATTCTACAAAATTACAAACAATTTAATATCTTACGAAATATTATGGCGCTCAGAAATTAACTAATCCTGCGAAAGCCTTGACTGATAGCCTTAATAGCACGCAAAAAATTTAATACCATATTTCAACGATAATATGAAGATAAACGTTAAAATTTCTAGCTTTAACAAAAGCCTTTTGATTTAACAGAGCTCTGTTAAAATGATAACATAGCACTGTTAAAGAAAATACATTTTCTGCTATACATTCAAACCGAAACTTTAATCGAAACAACAATAGAACAATAAAATCAAAAATGAATGGGGTTTGTTAACAAGCTCTACAGTTTTCCAGACTACGGAATTTTTACAAGTTGCAATGGTCTCTGTGGGATATTCTTCAGTAAAAGCCTCAAATTTTAATAACTATTTTCCCCACCCTTAATAATGGGTGATTTATAAGAAAAATTTAAAGACTGCGCTTAATCGTCTTTTGAATAAAATAAAATCTCAGATGCAACCCTTTAAAAGCTCATTTGTAAGCAGTGTCGGTCGTGTCGGTGTGATAAGGCAAATCTAAAAAAAAAAAAATACACAAAATCTGTTTAGCATTACTAAAATCAAGAACTTGTTACAACAAAAATGAATAAAATGTGTAAATTCGAACTTGAGCATGAACAAAACTGAGTGAATTCATAATGAGTTCACAAGTAATGCATGGGCAAATTTGACGTTTGCAAGTAAATTATTTATCAATTGATTAAATGTCCAGAATTGAGCTATCATCCTTTGACATTTATTTTAGGAAATTTAAGCTTGGAACGTTACATTTATGAGCAAAGAATTTTGGATGTAAAAATTTACTATCAAAATAGTGAAAATGTGATACAAATACAGCAAGCAACACTTCGTAAAATTCGAGCAGGTTTCCTTCATAATCCGACTCCTACTTAGACCGCCGGTGTGCTTAGCTAAATCACTAAATTCGGGACTCAAGGCATTGTAGCAGCCAATAATATGCTTGTGGTAGCCGTATTGATGCAAACCTAACCGCCACTGTACAGCAAAGTGCTGCGAATGAGCATAGAACATTACATCAGCGACGCTCGCCACAATTAGGCATCTCTAAAGGCACTTTGTGCAATATTTCACACAAAAATCTTCATTTTCACGCTTCCACTCGTTTAAAATTTAAAGCCATTCGATCATTGTTTGCATCGAACGTATGGCGAATTGGCCATTTGAATAACTGAACGAAAAGAAAGCATTTTTTAACGAAATCATTTTTAGTGGTGAGGCTAATTTTTAATTAGGCGATTATTATAATGCAAAATTGTCGCAAATGGGGCTCAAAAATTCCCCAAACCGTCCTCGCGAAATCATTACTTCCATGGTTCTCTTTGTAGTTAGGCGGCATCATTGGCCGATATTTATTTTTCTTTTCGAAAATGAATAGGAATATGTCGTCAACACAGATTTCCTGCGCTAACAAACCATGATAACCAATTTTTTATGGCCACAATTGGATATTAGTGACCTTTGGTTTAAGCAAGATGGCGCCACAATCCACACAGTTACCCAAACAATTCAGTTATTAAATAAAAAAAATTTCCCTATAGCTTTACTTGGCGATTTGAGGACAACAATTGACTGCCTCCTCCCTGTGATTTAACGCCGCTAGATAGATTATTTTCTCTAGGGCCATTTTAAAGGCCGTAAACAACCCACAAACAATTGACGCTCCGAAAGATAAAATGAGGCGCTATGTGGATGGGATAAGTGAGGCCGACGTACTAAAAGTGGTAATTTGCCCGACATCATATTCCATTATTAATTTCCATATTTCTTTTTTACATTAATCAATAAAGCTAAAACTGTCAAAAAATACTATTTTATGTTTTAAGCCAATTTGTTTCCTAACCTCAAATGTTCCTAACAACAATGTTGTAAACGCTATGCTTCCTATGTTCTATTTCTTACGTATAACGCAGATGTCGTATTTTAGATTCGAAGGACCAATACTTCTAACTGTATAGGTTTAAAGCCGTCGCTGAGGTGTATATTGTTACGTTTATACCTTTTATAAACGTTTTGTTGTGAGTTCTTTATTGCAAAATAGATAACACCAGTTTTTAGAGTTTTTAAAATAATTACAAGTTTATTTACACTTCGAAAAACTTTACTTAAGATGCGAGGTTTATTTTTATACTGATTATCCACTCATAGGCTGCCCTTTTATATTTGTCCATTTAAAGTCTAGAAAATTTAAGAATCTTCTATTGCCTTTGTGTTACATTTTGTTGCTGTATGTTGTTTATTCAATGTATAGGCCTGTAGGCCTATATGTCAGTGTGTATTTTTTTATACTCATAAATTTTCTTCTTGGAATTTATTTTAAGATATTTGTTGTTGTCTTGTGTATATAATTTTTCTTAGAAAACTACGCAGATGCTAAACAGCATACAGATTTGTTGTTGTTGTTGTTGTATTGTGTGTATAAAATTTCTACGTAGTTAGTAAACAGAAATTTGTTGTTGTCTTGCATGCCACGCAGTAAGTAAACAGCATATCAAATTGTTGTTGTTTACGTGTATAAAATTTCCACGCAGTTTGTAACTAGAAATTTTGTTATTGCGTGCATAAGTTTTCTTAGCAAGCCACGCAGTTAGTAAACAAAATACCCAGTAGAGTACTTCATTGGTTAATTATTTTCTTTTAAAACTTTAGCAGGACACATCCGTAACAATATGAAGCACAGCTTGTTATTGGTGTTCCTTATAAATTTACATTTGGGCTTGAGTTCAAGTAGAATAATATCAATGTGTCCGGAATCAATTTTATAATTAGAAAAAAGTTAGTTGCTGTATTTTCCGTTCTTTTGATTCCAGCGATCGTAACTTATTCTGTTTGATCATGTGATTTAAACCAATTTCGTGCGAAATGCTGACAAAACTAAAGTTTTACTTTGTTAAATTTCTGTAAAATGTTTCTAGCAACATCTTTGTAAACACAAAAATGTTTCTGGCAACAAAATTTTTTTTGCCACTTCAATTTAATATGAACTGCACTTCTGAGTTGTAATCAACAGCTAATAACATTGCACACTGTAAGAATATAAAAACAAGAATTTTCTTTTAAATCGTAATATTTACTTCACTAGCTAATAATTAATCGATTAAAAGCAAAATAGATAAAGTTATTCCAAAAATTCTAGGTAAAATAAAACACAATAATTTTCGATTACAAAAATAAATATAAATAAATTATAATATTAATAATGGGACACCCTATATACATATCTTTCATTGCGTTTGATGATCACAATATGATTTGAAAATTCTTCCTAAATAGAATAATCTCAAATTGCCGTAATTTTTGTGTGTGCGATAATTGAAATCATCGATACTTTTAACGATGACACCAAACTAAATGCGCAATAGCAGAACTATTTTTATATTTAAAGGGTGTGTTTGATATTGTGCGCCAACCTACTTAAAAATGAGTTTAATATTATTGTTTCACATTTTGAGTTGTCTTAAAGCGACTAGAATAGTTAAAATAATGTGCACACTTAGGCAAACAATTAACAACTTTCCAAAACAATATTGAGCGGATCCTCGTAATTTTTTTTTTTATCGAGAAGAAGACACGTTACACCAGGCATGTAGGAACTAAAAAAATGTTTTTTGAATTTTTTTTTAACAAATCTCTCCCATAGTGCAATAGGCTTAGCAAAATATGTACGATAAAGAATTATAAAATATCAAATTTTTAAAGGGTGGTACAGCCAAAGCACTTGATTTTAATTGTAAATAAAACAAAGAGGCGTAGCGAAGTATACACGATACAGGATATATTGCTCTAAAATTATAAAATATTGCACTTTTAAAGGGTGCTGCAACCAAAGAACATGATGTTAATTGTAAATAGAAGGAATATCTTCTAAATACTTGCCACCGTTTCACTGAGATACCTTTAGCTAACGGCAAATATCTTCAATGACTCTAAGAGATAATTAACGCTCAATGTCTTTAATATGCTGAATTATTTTATCCTTTAGTTCCTAACTTGTTTTTGGCTTATTGACGCACCCGTGTTTCTTTAAAATATTCCCACAAAATTAAGTCCAAATGGTGTGAAATCAGATGACCGCAGCAGCCACTTAATTCCCCACTACATAACATGGCCATTGAATTTCTCTCTTTTAGAGGAACTATTATTTAGTTAGCTATATAGCAAGTGGCATCACCCTATTAACATCACAAATCGCCCAAGTCTTAATACGTGATAAGATTTACATCTGTACCCAGTTGTGTAAGCCATAACCAGATGGTGGTTTCTACCACTGTGAATGAAATGTAGCGTCATCCTTGCCCTAGAAGGCCTTCGGATACGTATAACCATCGATCACTCCTAGATGCAACTTCAAAGGCCCGAAGCAGGCCGCAGCTTTCACTCCTTGCTGAAGAGTTGGAGACTATCCAACGCCTGGTCCAGAACGCATAAAGCTTAATAAAATTAAGAACACGACGACATTCATATTCTTTGGAGCTGGACCATTCATTGTGTTCATTGTGAATGATCCGACCCACAAACTCAAACGGGGGCCTCGAAACCACAACTAAAACAGAGAACAGCTAAATACCTAAAGAGACAAATAGCGGAACTCTGGGGCTTTACTCATTCCCGTGGAAATATAGTGGAATTGTTCAGTTGGCTCCTGCTAGCTTTGAAGGGGACTGGGCTCCCTTTTGCCTTTTAAGAACACGGCGCCATTCATGATCACTGGACCTGGACCATTCACGTGTTCATTGTGAATGATCCGACCTGCACAACTCAAACGCGGGCCTCAAAACCACAACCACCACGATACTTCCAAAGGGCCAACCTCAATAATTAGTGAGAGAGCAGCTAAACGGCTAAAAAGACAAGTAGCTGAAGTCTGGGACTTTACTGATTCCCGTGGAAATATAGTGGAATTGTCCAGTGAGCTCCTGCTAGCCTTGATGGGGACTGGGCTCCCTTTTACCCCTGTTGGCACATGTAATGACGGTGATACTCCGTCAAAACATATCAGTATGCCCCCGGGAGCACGTCCAAGTCTATATTTTCAATTTCTAACCACAATTTCTCCCGATAGTCAACACCATTCACGGTAAATATGCGGCCGACCTTACGGTTAAAGAAGAACTGGCCATAGATGCCGCTAGTCCATGAACTACATGAAACAGTCGCTCTTTGTAGATGCATCGAGTTTTCAAAAATCACTCGCGAATTTCAATTCGGCAATTCTGCTTTTCAGCGAAACCACTGAGATGATTATTAACTTCTCGTCGCTGATTATTATCTGTGTAAAGCTAACATTCACTTTTGTCGGCTTAATTAACTGTTCGACATATTGACCCCCCGGGAGCACATATATGGTCTTAATGGAGAGCTACTATGTAGACCTGTGCAACTGGGGGAAAAAGGGAGCCCAATCCCCTGAAGCCAGCAGGGATACAACTGGAAACTCCACTTAATTTCACGGGAATCAGTGGCCCGCAGAGTTCCGTTATTTGTCTCTTTAGACACTTAACTGTTCTCTGGCTGGTTATTGTGGTTGGCCCTTTATGGGAGTATAGTTTCGCGGCCCCATATCAGTCTATGGTTCTATGGTGGCCGGGTTCATTTCACATTTAATAACACCTACCTGGTGAAATGTTCCCAGATCCAGTGAGCATGCTACCCATGTGTTCTGGACAGGAATTGGAAAGTCTCCAACTCTTAAGCATGTAGTGATGAGTTGCAGCCCTGCTCTGGAATCATCGAAGTTGCTACTAGAAAGTTCTGTTGCATAGAATTATAGCTTCGGCTTCCTAGGACGAGCATGACGTTCCAAATTATGCAGTGGTTTGATCCACCATCTGATTATGGCTTCATGGCCAGGCGCGGATGTAAATCTAATCACACACGTTGTTCGACATATTAATGAAGCCTGCAATGGTCAGATCTTGAGTCAAGTAAACTTTGTGTGAGTGTAAATTCAAATCGTTATTCTAAATTCGCTTCAGCGGTGTTCGTGAAACGCTCAATTGCTTGATAAGCGGACAAGAACATTAACGCAAACAAACGCAATGCTTTCCAAAGAACGAACTAAGCGGGATTAAACACATGGCTTTTTACAATTTGTGCAGACCCGGAGGGTTGCTAAAATTTGCGCACGTTTTTTTTAACTGTGAACCTCTTTGGCTGATTATGCTGACTAAAACAAATCACTGAAATACACGAAATGAACTTTGATTCGAATGCCCATTACCATAAAAAGCTTTAGGAATTCTAACACGCTCCATGGCTGCATTTGTCAATTTAAATTGGGCAAACAATTTGACTTTAAGCTGTCACTTACAATTAATATTCGACATTACGGTTGGACCAACCGTAAAACACCGTTACGGTTCTTCTCGCAAAACAAAAAAAGCAACAAAATTAATTTTCGATTATTAATTGCCAAAATGTAAATTCTCAGCGCCATTAATCGTTTTATTTATGACTTTTTTTTAGTTTCATTACAATTTTGATTTATTTATTTTCAAAGCTAAAAACAGTCATTCATTAAAAGTCGATAGATCATAACTAAAGAGGGTGCTTTTTATAGAGGTATAACATTTTGAAATGGAATAAAATAAAGATGCACTTTTTAAATTGATCTTGACATTTACTTTATTTGAAATATAATCATCTGGCATTATAATTTAAATATGACTTCTGGCATATGATAGCCATGGCGGGCGCAGACAAAGTCTAAACTGAAGGTTTAATTTTTGATGAATGTTGTCCTTCAAGTGGTCAATCGGTTACGGAGTAGACTAGTGACTTTACATATCCCCCACAGAAAATAGTCTAGCAGCGTTAAAACGCACGTTTTTGAAAGCCAATTCATCGGGTGCGAAACGTAAATCTAAGCGATTTACACACGCTTCCTTCAGGAAATCAATTGTAAAACGAATAGTGTGACATTTTGCGTCGTCTTGTTTCAATCATAATTCCTTCTCATGATTATTCAATTGATGGAGAAAAAAGTTAGTAATTATGGCTCTATAGAAGGGGTAAGTAACCTTTGACTATAACGTTGTAAGATTTACATCTGCACCAGGCCGTTAGACTTAATTAGATGGTGGTCGAACCACTGGGAATGAAACGCAACGTCATTCATGTCCTAGAAAGCCGAAGACTAATTCTAGCAGAGGTCTTTCCTAGTTTCAATTTCAGCGGTTCAAAAGCAGGGTTGCAAACCACTACTCCTTGCTGAAGAGCTGGAGACTATTCAGCTCCTGGTCCAGAACACATGACTAGCATGCTCACTGGATACGGATCATTTACCCGTTGGTATTATTAAAGGCGAGATGATCCTGGCCCTCATAATCAAATTCGTGCGAGGGCCACAAAACCACAACCACCACGATACTCCCGAAAGGCCAACCTCAATAATCAGTCAGAGAAACAGCTTAAAGTTTAAGGAGACAATTAGCGGAACTCTGGGGCTTAATGATTCCCGTGGAAATAATGTGGAGCTTCCAGTTTAATCCCTGCTTGCCTTCAGGGGTGTGGGCTCCCTTATACCCCCAAAAGCACAGCTCTAGATGGTCAAGTAATGCATAAAGACCAATAAATATGCCCCCGGAGGGGATTTTGAAGAAGTGCAAACAAAGGATTCCAACAGCCCATACAGAACACCCTAAAGAGTCAGCTTTTCGCCAATCACTCCAAATTTAGTTTTTCTAGATGTAAAGGTGACTCAACATGCAATTGAGGTTTATTATCACGGCAAATACGGCAGTTTTATTTATTAACGCTTCCATTCAAAAACAATAGTGAGTTTCGTGTCGCTAAACTAAATTCGCTTACGAAAGTCGACATTAACGATCAATTTGTTGTGGTTTCCAATTTACACAACTTGGAAGGCCTTACCTATCCACAAAGAGTGACTGTTTGGTGCGATTTATGAGAGCTTGTGGACTCATCGGGCCATACTCCTTCGAATATTAGGTCAGCCCAACCGTTACCGAGAATTTTGTTCAAACCCGTGACATGATGACGGACTTCTTGTAACCAGAAATAAAGTGTAAAAACCGGGCCTCGAAACACACAGCCACTACGATACTCCCGAAGGGCCTACCTCAATAATCACTCAGAGCACAGCTAAAAGACTAAAGAGACAAATAGCGGAACTCTGGGGCTTTAGTGATTCCCGTGGAAATATTGTGGATTGTCCAGTTGGCTCCTGCTAGTCTTGAAGGGGACTGGACTCCCTTTTAGCCCCGCAAAACACAATTTAGATGGTAGTTGTAGGATCCATAAGGACTGTCATGTGCCCCCGGGGGGAGTCTCGAATAAGTATGGCCCGATGACACTATATACCACCAGCCCATAAACCGTACTTCTTTAAAAACAATGCTGATCAGAACGTTATAGTCTATGGAGACCGCTATAGAGCTATGAATAGTTTTTCCTTCATCAATTGAACAACCGTGATGTATAAAAACTGTGGCTTGAACAAGATGGCGCAACCTGTCACACGCCGCCTCGTGCCATAATTGTTTTATTGAAGGAAGCGTTTCATGTTTCGAACCTATCAATTGGCTGCTAGACTATTTTCTGTGGGATTATATCAAGTCAGTAGTTTTCGGCGATAAGCCCGAAACGATTGACCACTTGGAGGATAACATTCGTCCTATAATCAACACTCTTCTAATTTTGTTGGGCGAAATCACAATTTATTTAATTTCTATTAAATTTTTATGGCCATTTACGGTTGGAATATGACTGGTGTGCTCTCCTCACTTTTGTAGCGGCCATATTTTGCAAATAACGCATTAATTTTGTTTTCTTATTCGTTATGCTCTTAAGCAAGTCACATTTCCAAACTCCCCACAGAAAACTATTTCGAAGCATAAAATTGCGTAAATGTGTATAGTTGTGATAGCAGACTCGTCTCTTTAGAAACGCTTGAGCAACTCAAACGATTAATGAATAAATGTAATGAAAAATGTGCTCAAAAAGGCTCGCATTTGTGAGACTAACAGAGGCCAATAAGCCGTACCAAATAGTCACGCTTTGTATATGCATAAGGCTTGTCACTTAGCACACCGTCAACGAAAAAATGGATTTTTTGAACGCGAAATTCAATAGCCATATTATCTCAAGTCATGGCGATGCTAAATGGCTGTCACGGTCATGTGATTGTAGGTGAATCCTATTTGAGACTCAAGACAATAATCCACTCAATCGATTAGCGAGAAGTCTTTAAACTTTCTTCATGTAATTAAAAATTTAATTAAAGAGCCTCCAAGAAATTTGAACGACGGACGGACGTTGTAATGTTCTCTACTTTACCAACCCGATAAAGCACGGTGTTCGAGCCCCATAACACATAATGGATTCATGGTGAAATGAAAAGCAATCGAAATAAAAATTACTTGATAGCTGATAAAATGTCGGCCAGTTAAAAAATTTTTGCCAACTTAAAGTCCTATAACACTATAGAAAACACCCGATATTAAAAAAAAAATTTTTTTTTGTTGACATTAATTTATTTATTTTTATTTTATTTATTTTAGTTTTACGCTTAATTGTGAAAAAAAAATTTTGAATATTAAATACGAATTTATGTCGAATATTTTTACAGCTAAGAACGTAAGTCACTTTTAAGTGACTATAAATTGAAACTTGAAAAGATTTTGAAACCAATGATAAATTTACTTAAACTAATAAATATTTAAATAAAATTAATATAATTTTTTTTATTAATTATAATTAATTTATTTCATTTTTTCTAACTTTTCTTTGCAGGTTTGTTTCTACAATTTGTTTTTGTTTTTAATATTTAAGAGCTGGAAATGTAAGTTTTTTTTTTATATATTAATTGCAAAATAGACTCACAAATACACACCCTCGTATAATTGTGTTAAATAACTCATATTTATATTTTATGATTAAATGCCAAGACTTTTCAGATTTTTGCTTTAACACCAAATAGAGTCATGTTTTTTTCATTCTATTTTATTTATTTATTTATTGTGACTATTTGTTATTAAATGAATTATAACTCGAATATATTATTGCACTAATTTCTGTAATATCAATGTGGAGGTGTGTCGTATTATTTTTATCTTTCTTTTTTTGTTTATTCAAATTTAGTTATTACAAACGATTATTTTCCATTTGCTTCTGTATTTTTTATTTTTAATTTTATATTTATTTTTTTATTTTTCTTTTTACTTCATAAATAAAAATTGAGTTCAATTATAAAATTACTTTATGTACAATTTGTCTTTTTCTTCTGGCACCCACCTCAGCTGCGATAAATAGAACTACATTTGTCAATAGGGTGTGCGTCAAAGTGATAAGGTCGCCGCTCATGTATATTATTATTTATACATTCTGTTTTTTTTTTTAATAAATAAATTATTATTTTTTTAATGAGCCTTAAGTTCAGTGCTAATTGTGATTAATTGTTAAAAAAGGGTTTTTCCATTAAGAAGTTTGTTTTTCAATTGTGGCAACACCCACAATATGATAGTTTAAATATTTAATTTTTTGACGTATTCGGAGTAGATGCATTATGACAATGAATTCAATTTCTTACGAAATTCGAATCAAACTAATTAAAGTCCACCGGTTCTATTAAAGTTACATTTCGCAAAATCGTCCTTCTGAGACCCCTATGACGAATTTGGTCGTTTAATTTGAGTCGACAGTTTCGACACAAAATGTGCGAATACCAACGCATGTTCGACTGGGTCTTTGTATGGGAACAACGTAGCTGTAAGCCACAGTGTTAAAGCAAATCCAAATTTGTTAATTCCGCGACGTTATAACAATTTGGCTCATCCAAAACCACCAACCTCATGGCAAATTTTATGTAAGGATTTGACTTTGAAGCCTTACAAGGTTCGTATGATACAGCAATTGGAACGGATCGACCATTCACATCGCCATAGATTCGCTTAATTTAAAGTACTTCTTTATGGAATATAACCAAAACCCATTTGTCTTATCTGCCAAGAACCGGTAGCTGTACTAAAAGATTATAATCTCGCTAGGCACTTTAATTAAAAACATCTTCTTGGGTCGAAGTACTATAAAATGACAGATGAAGACAAGAAAGTTCATTCAGAGGAATTGAAAAGAAAAATATCTAGTCAGCAAATGTTTTTTAAAAATCAAAGAAGTGTCCAGCGATCCTCCACGTTAGGTGGTCTTATAAAATAGCAAAAAGTAACAAACCGTTTTCTGAAGTAGAATTTATTGAGGATGTGTTAATTATCATTGGAAAAGTATTATGCCCAGAAAAGGTAAAAGATTTCGAATCTATAGGGCTGTCACGTAGAACGGTCACAAAAAGAATTGAAGCGATTTCTTCTAATTTAACCAATCAACTCGATGGACGTCTTAAAAAGTTGTAAGTATTTTTCAGTCACTATGGACGAGAGTGTTAACGGGAGTGATACAGCCCAACTTCTAATTTTCGTCAGAGGAGTCGATGAAAACTTTGTAATAACCGAAGAACTTGCTTGTTTGAGATCTTTGAAAGGGAAGACGACAGAAAAGAGAGGGGATGGAATCTCTTAATGCCCCAATTTCCAAATTAATTAATTTAACAACTGATGGAGCACCTAACATGGTGGGAAAAAATACGGGGTTTGCAGGAGTTTATAAAACTCAGAATCCTGAAAGCGAAACATTTTTTTTACATTGTAAAGGGTGTTTTTTTAAGCCCGATAGAACTTGAAATTGTAAAAAATAACACAAAAAATTAAATTGTAATCAAAATTTCTTTTTTATTCGAAGGATCAATACGTGACATTAACATTTGAAAATGATTTCAGGCATATGGGCACCGCGGCTGTTCTTGACGAAGCGCATTCTGGACGTCCAATTTTTGGCCACTTTTTCGAGCACTGCTGGGCGTATGTCACGAATAACACGAACAATGCTGTCCTCCAAGGCGTCAATTGTTGCTGGTTTATCAGCATAAACCAGTGACTTCACGTAGCCCCACAGGAAATAGTCGAGTGGTGTCAAATCGCACGACCTTGGAGGCCAAACGACAGGTCCATTTCTCGAAATCAACTTATAGCCAAATTTTGATTTCAATAAGTCGATGGTTGCGTTCGCTGTATGGCACGTAGCGCCATCCTGTTGAAACCACATCTCGTCCGGATCAATGTCATCCATATTTTCAAACACAAAATCATTGATCATGGTGCGGTAACGATATCCATTGACCGTAACGCGAGCTCCGGCCTCATTTTTGAAGAAATAAGGTCCGATGATGCCACCAGCGTGAAAACCGCACCAAACGGTGCATTTTTCTGAATGTAATGGAGTCTGTAGGGTCTGTTGTGGATTGGTCTCACTCCATATGCGGCAATTTTGCTTATTAACAAACCCGTTAAGCCAAAAATGCGCCTCATCGCTGAACACAATTTTGCGATAAAACAACGGGTCAGTTGCCAACTGCTCTAGAGCCCAATCGGCGAAAGAGCGACGCATATAATGGTCTCGTGGCTTCAATTCCTGCACCAGCTGGATCTTATACGGGTGTAGGCCGAGATCTTTGCGCAAAATTTTCCACGTAGTGGACGGACAGAGCCCCAATTCCTGCGACCGACGACGAATTGATAAATTTGGATCTTCTTCCACACTTTCGTTTACAGCGGCGATATTCTCTTCAGTACGCACATTCCTTCGACGTGTTGGTGTTATTGCATCCTCTACAGAGTATGTGGTACGAAATCTATCGACAGTTCGACGAATGGCTTGTTCAGATGCACGATTATGTACGCCATAAAAATGACGAAGTCGTCTATAAGTTGCGCGAATCGACGACTGATTTTCAAAGTAAATTTGGATAATTTCGTAGCGTTGTTCAAGCGAGAGTCTATTCGTGATGATTTGTCAGAGTATACTGAAACAAATAAAAAAAAATGTTTCATCAAAATTTCATTTTTTGTGTTACTTTTTACAATTTAAAGTTCTATCTAGCTTAAATAAACACCCTTTATAATCTACCAAGATGTTCTTTGCAAGGCTGCCTTGGATATTAACCATGAACTTAATATTATTTAAAAATTAATTAATACCATTCGAGCCCGTGGTTTGTTACATCGACAATTTTAAGAGTTTTTATCGGAAGTTGATGCAGAATTTTCAGATGTACTTTATTACACAAAGATCAGATCAGGTGGCTGAGTTGTGGGTATGTCTTCTCGAGAAATTGGAGTCTTCTCGAAGAAATTAAATTTTTTCTAAAAACCAAAACTGAAATATGCGATGAGTGGGAAATATTGAAGGATAAGAATTTGGTGCCTCGAGTTTGCTTCTTTCACGGATTTACTCGAGCACTATAATAAACTGAACAAGAAGTTTCAGGGAAGAAATCAATTTATAGATGAAACTTGGGGCAGTTTGAGGTCTTTTAAAACTCAATTGTTTATATTTTCTAAATGTTTGGGAAAAAATGATTTGACTCATTTTCCAAGACTTTATTCTGTGAGGCCTGTGAGTGAAGAGAAGTTAAAAGTCTTTTCACAATCTTTATTAAAACTGTATTTAGAATTTGAGGCCAGATTTGCTGACTTTAAAAAAATCAGGCGCTAAATCGCATGATTTTGGGGGTCCGAAACGTCAAACTATATGGTTGCCAAACGTTTCCTTCATTGATTAAGTTGTGCCACGAGCTGTTTGACATCTTGCGCCACCTTGCTGAAACTACAGCTCCTGCACTTTATTGTTGTGGAATTGGTGAATGAGAAAGTCAGTAAATATTGCTTTGCATTGACTGTAAGGTTCTGAACAGCATCGTTTTTAAAGAAGTACTGACCAATGATTTCTCCCCCAGTTCATAAAGAACACCAAACAGTAAATTTTCTCTGAATATAACAGTGTTTCAACATAAACTTGAGGATTACCATCATTTTAAACACGGCAGTTTTTTTATTGACGCATCCTTTCAAACAACAGAGATTCATTGCTAAACAAAATATGCACCCAGTTTTCCGAATTTAGAAGCGTTATTTAGACTTCAGCCTATTCATGTTGAAATGCTAAACCAAACTAAATATAAATCTCTTAACACCTGACAAAATGTCGGCCAGCTAAAAAGTCATGGCTAACTTAAAGTTCTATACCTCTATAAAAAAAAACTCTATAGTAGTGGTTTCAGCCTTTTTTCGATTGGCTCACTATTACACGTTCAGAAATGAAGGTATAAAAGAAACAACTGAAATAAACCTGACAGATGTTTTCCTATTACAAGAATTTAGACGTTTTTTCTCGCGCAACAAACATAATCAGCTATTACTTTAGCAAAATATCGTATAGAAAAGCTGCATTTATATATATATCTATATATATCAGTAAAGCTAAAAGCTGACAAAATGGTTACAGGATAAAAAAGTGTTGCCAACTTTTCATAAAAAATTTACATTATCAATTTATAATGTTAAAGAAATCTAATCTACGGCTTTGGAGATTACCAAACATTAGATTTCTTTCACATTTTAAATTTATAATGTAAATTTTTTATGAAAAGTTGGCAACACTTTTTTATCCTGCAATTATTTTGTCAGCTTTTAACTTGAATGAAAGTCTGTGGAAGTTATTTAACATCAATGTACTCAAAGTTTATAAAGACAAATAATGTAGGTGCTCTACTGTGTGACATATTAACGGACCATTCGCTATTGTGCAAAAAAGTGAAAATAATAAAGATAAAGATGGAAAAATTCCGTTTTGTTGTGAACTTGATAAATAAATAATAAAAATGTAAACAAACAAATTAACAAAATACAACGGAACTAATAAACGAGAAACGAATATTATTTATGGTGATAATTAATATTCAGCAATAAATTATAATAAAATTTGATGAAAAAATATATTTTACTCAGAGAGCCAGATTTCTAGAACTTATTTCTATTTACTCACTCTCAGTGTGATATTGTGAGTTAAGCTAGAGTTTTCGAAATCATATTTTTTCCGAAACTTGTAATGAATTTTGCAACGCGAAAAACATTGATTTGGAAATAGTTGCCAAATTTCGTTCTGTTTAGTCTTCGGTGTATTGTGGTAGATGCACGGAATATGGCTGAGGCTTTACGCCGTTTGGTAACCTTGGGTGAAAAGTAAATACACAACAACACACCAAAGTGCAGCATCCAATACGTGATAAGATTTACATCGTTACCTAGCCATGCGGCCATTACAAAATTGTAAATCAAATCACTTTGGGTGATATGTGGCGTGCACCCGCGCCCTTGGAAACCGATGGATATGTCTATCCAACAGGTCATTCCTAGTTGCAATTTTTATAGCGCGAAGCAGGGACTGCTGGTCCGAAACAAGTGACAACATGGTCACTGGATCCAGATCATTCACCCTGTGTTCCTGGTTAAAAAGGGAGATGATCTTGGTCCCTTAATCATTTTATGAAGGCCTGCGAAACCACAACCACCACGATAGTCCACTAACCTCAATAATCAGACAGAGAACAGCAAAAGCTGAACTGATTTTCGTGGAAATAAACTGAAAGTTGTCCAGTTGGCTCCTGCTAGCCTTTAGGGGACTGGACTCCCCTTTACCCTCAGCTGACATATGTCTGTTTGGATGGTGAGATTTCTTTAAGATGTATCGATGTGCCCTCAGGGGGGAGCAGCACCCAATAGCATGAAATTCACATTATCCATTTTCTTCTCAATGGCTGCCAAATACAGACATTTTGGCTTTCGTATAGTGATACCCTCGAATTCGCCTTATCTGTAGTTATGGACTAACATAATGAGCGTTTCTCCTTTAAAAAAAAAATAGCATTAAGATTTGAA
The DNA here is from genome assembly GCA_030448955.1 of Trichopoda pennipes. NCBI lineage: Eukaryota > Metazoa > Arthropoda > Insecta > Diptera > Tachinidae > Trichopoda > Trichopoda pennipes. The sequence goes on from JASKUP010000064.1 coordinate 8,725,630, forward strand.
ATGGGGATATTGCCATCGCGAGGGACTCAAGGTTTTTAAGATGATTGTGGTCACTTTTGCAGGAGTTTGCTGTTCACGAACTACTTTAAGCAGATCATACAGGATGCCGGATGACAGCAGCGTGTTGTAGGCAAAGTAACTGGCGATTCTTACAGCCGACGTATTTATGTTTGGTCCAGGCAATGCTGAACGTCTTGAAGACTCCTAGCGTATTTTGTTTGGGCACGTCCTGGAGGGAAAGATTATCAGTCTGTATATCAGGCAATGCTGAAAGTTTTGAAGAGTCCTAGCGTCAATTCAAGGCTGGTGCTGATGGTCATCACATTGCAAAATTGTTTGTTTTTCTTTCGGACCAGCACTCAGGGGATGACCCGTACATATGCAAAGCACTGTGCCAGAACTAGGAAATTGGGTTACAGGAAGGAGGAAAGAGGGAGTAGTGCCGGTGGACATTCAGCTTGAACTTTCCCAGATTGAAAGTGACAGGAAAGACATCTGGAGGGATCTTATTCCGCATACGGACTGTTCTGCTAAAAAACGAATTTGCCCTGTAATGCGTAGTGCGATTTACTGGCCAACCAACCACAAATGGATGCGCTCTCAACGAAAATCGTGTTAAACGTGCAAACGTGTGAGTATCGGGAACAAGTTCCCTAATTTCATTAGAGCACTTTCCATTGTAGTAACGATGAAACAGTGAAATACACCCCACATTGCGTCGATGCACTAGAGAATCAATAGAGTTGGATACCCCACCGTCCCCAATGAGCCTCTTGGCCCTCTCCTGTACGCGGTCGAGTAACTCCAAAATAGACATTGGAGCGCCGGCCCATACATGAGAGTTGTATTCAATTTTCAGACGGATATAGGTGGTATAGATAGTACGGAGATTGGATGGAGTGAAGTATCTTTTACACTGTTTTAGGAAACCGAGGCACTTGAAAGCTTCTTTAGAAACCTGAAAAATGTGTTTAGTCCATCGAACATCACACTGAATTTTCATGTCAAGAATATCAAGAGCTTCCAACTCCGTAATATTTATATCACCCATAGTGACAGATGCAGCACCACTACCAAACGCAGATCAATGCGTTAGCATGCAACATTTCGTCTTACGAGCATTAAAATAGAGTACTATTCACACGACCCCATTCCAAGATCGTCGCGAGATCGTGATTAAGGGTATCATTCATGCTCTACCTTTTGGAACTAACCTCCATTGAAGACAACCAATTTGCCGACGAAATTGCAAAATGAGATTCGGAGGGCATGAGTTCAAAAAGGGTAAAAGTAACGAAGCCACCATTTGGCGATAAGGAGAAATGGTTGTTAGGCAACTTATTGTTATTAAAAGAGACATTTGAATGGAGTTACAATAGGTCATGCATGGGTCTTCGAATTTCATAAACTAGCCGGTACTGGAGGGATCGAAAGGATTGCAGAGTTATTTGACCAGGTTTGAAGATGACAGAACAACTTGCTTTTGGATTTAAACACTAAAGTTGTAGAGGCATTTGTACATATTAGCACTGGTCATTACGTTACTAGGATAGAAACGAGTTGGGCGGGTCAGTGGTAAATTGGACTTTACTGGGATGTGGGAGGATAAAAAAAAGTTAGAAAACATAACCTCGGTAGTCTATTATCAAAGGCTGCCAAACATAAGCTAAAGGTAAAGTTGTTCAAATTTAGACAGGAATCCAGTGACAGCGACTTCTGAACGATGGAGGCGGCCAACTTACCCACAAAATTTCAAGACCGTTTTCGGGAGGATTAAAATCTAAAAGAGTTGTAGTGATGAAGTTAGCATTTGATAAGCTGGATGATGTCGCCGACTTTATCAGAAAACTTTGATGGAGTAGAAAGGGCTAATTGTTTTTGATGTAGACAATCTGAAAAGAATTACAATAGACTCTATGGGTCTCCTAGTGGAGGTTTTTCTTTTGTAAGCACTATCCTTCTGAACAAGCTTGAGATGATTATCATCAAATATAGTGCGACGCAACCCTTAAATCTTAACACCTTTTTGCGCAGAAAAGCTGTGATAAAAACTGTGACGACCAAAAGTCGGCAGGCTCGTTTTTGGATCACATAGCAATTCAATCACAAGCAATTAGACTCTATATATATGTTTTTCAAATTTTGTAATTTTTTTTTTAAATTTCACAAATTTTTACACTTTTTACATTTCTGAATATTTATTGTTTAATGAATTTCATAATTTTTTTTAAGAGTACATTATTATTATACACTTTTCATTTTATATAATTCATAATTATATTTAATAGTTACATTTATTATTTGTTAATGAAAGATTTGAATTTATAATAGCCGTTAAAAAGCGCCATCTATTAACACGAGGATACATCCGTAAGAAGAACATACCATCAAACTCATCCCTGAACAGTCGTAAGCAGTTGTCGTTTAGTGGTATGGGTGTGTATGTGTGCCTGACAGAAACATATAAAAAGCGAGATAATTACGTATTGAAGTGGAGTTGGCCACGGGCAAGCAACCGGGCAAGACTTCTTTTAAGTGACTTAGAATTTTATTCAACTTAATTAAAATAGTCTTGCAAATAGGTTTCTCTCGTTCAATCAAAGCCAGAATCTTATTCGACTTTGAATTAAGCGAGACTCGCTAAGGTCTCCGGCTCAGTAAGTGCTGTCGCTACTTCACCTGGAACAGAATTTTATTCGCCAAGGTGACGGAGCCCAGAACCAGGCCGCGCTTTGTTCAGCAAGGCCAGAATTTTATTCGCCCTAGCTGAACAAGACGGACGAGATCGTCAATAGGCCACGTAGAGGTTGATCGTCATCGGCAGGCCTAGTAAGTGCTGTCGCTGCTTCACCTGGCCAGAATTTTATTCGCCCAGGTGACGGAGCCCAGAACCAGGCTGCCCTTTGTTCAGCAAGGCCAGAATTTTATTCGCCCTAGCTGAACAAGACGGACGAGGTCGTCAATAGGCCACGGAGAGGTTGATCGTCATCGGCAGGCCCAGTAAGTGCTGTCGCTACTTCACCTGGCCAGAATTTTATTCGCCCAGGTGACGGAGCCCAGAGCCAGGCCGCGTTTTGGTCAGCAAGGCCAGAATTTTATTCGCCCTAGCTGAAGAAGACGGACAAGATCGTCAATAGGCTAACACCAATTTCGACGTGGAAAGGTTGTCTCAGAATCTTATTCGTGACAACCGCGACAGGTCAAAGATTGGTGGACAGGCCAACTGTTCTGCTCAGACTGGACCAGAATTTTATTCGCTCCAGTGTGAGAAGCAGTAGGCTAGCCGACGGAAAGTGGAGACGAAAGCTCTTGAAGGCCACGAAGCGGATGATCATCGTTGGCGTGCTCCGTTGTGGTACAGTTTAATTATAACTTATTTTAAGAGTGAATTATAAATAAAGGAATTTTTTTTAAAAACAAAAGTCTCTTGTGATTAATTGAAAAACATTTTTTTGTAACGAACCCTGGACGCCGCGAGCTTTACCCCAGCATAACGCGAGAACGTGTCGTTACAAAACCAACATGCTGCTGCTCCGAAGTAACTTTAACTCCACTCAATATTCTTCAGCAAAAATACGGACGCCGTTCTTCATGCGGCTTTTGCGGCTCATGACTTCGATATTTGAGTTTTTTGTTTGTGTTAACGATTTCCTTAAACATTATTTTTATCCAACTAAAATTATCTTATTATATTCTTCTAGTGTTTCCGGGAACATGTACATTCTTATCAAGAATATTGTTTTGAAAAATTCAAAAGAAAATTTCTTTTTATTACACAGAAAATAACAACAAGAAAAACAAAGATATTCGGTCTTGATTTTTGATTTCTTTTTGTTTCGATGCCGATAAGATAAAATAAAAGTAATTTTTTTTTTTGTTTTCTTACATAAGAAAAACGCAATCACCTTGAACGAGTGTAAATAATCAGCAAACGGTTTGCAATCGAAAAGAAATGTGAAAAAATTATATCGCATTTGCGTTGCCTCTAATTGATAAGAGTGAAGGAATGTAAACGCAAAATTTTTTGTCGTTTGTTTTTTTTTTTTGTAAAGCTTTTACGGGTACTAAATTAATTATTTTCACTTAGTACTTTTTACATATTTTAAAGTATTTTTATAAATAAAATAAATAAATTTATAGATAAAATATTTTATCTTTTAATCTCCAGATACAAGGTTTTGTCATCATTAAGTCTGATTGCATTTCTTTTTTAGTGCACGCACTGCTGCTTAAATAAAGTGACGTAATCGCTTTGATTAAAGCTTTCATAACGTAACATATCACAGTGGGCTGAGATCAATAGATTATCTCTATACTAAGAGTTGTCATGTACTAGATATTTCTACAATTCTTTTTGCTCAATCAATCACATTTATTATCACGTGGTCAAAGATGAGCTTAATCACTCTCACTAACTTAATTGTAAGCGATAAATTGTGTAGGGTTACATATCTAAATGGTTAAAATTCGCCTTGTAATTATTTATAAAACAGGTCCTTATTCCATAGAACTCTGATACCCAAATAAAGGGTCCGCCATCTAACGTTTTTTTTCTCTTTGAACTAGTGCTTATTTTCTTAGAAAGAGGTTACAACTCTGTAATTGTATGTTTTGTTTTCCTTTGATTGGCGATTGAAGCGCCTCTAGTGGTTAGTAGGTGCACTAAAATTTTGAAGTTGCTACAGAGAATTTATTAATTCTGTAGAGTAAATTATTAACTTGCTCAAGGATTTAATGCTGTAGAGTAATACAAGCTTGGTAGGGCTATTTCAATTATTTCAATTGTTGTAAATTTGTCAGTGGCTGGGATATGAACTTAGGTCCCCAAATCAAACACTTATATGTGCAATTGCAGTACTTCTCAAGCTAGTTGAATATATTAATACCATATTATAAAGGGTTCGCCATCTAACGTTTTTTTTCAACTAGTGCTTATTTCGTGAATGGCAACACTTAGCTCATGTTTGATTTGACAGATAATTAGTTTTATCCTTCCGCTGAACGAATATGGTTGTGTATACGCTTTAACAACGCTGGGTAACATTGCGACATTACTTTGAAAATCACGGTGATGTTGCAGAATGTGTGCGAAAATTGCGTACGGATTTTGGAAGACGAAAAGCACCACCCTCAGCTCCGTATGTGCGTTATCTTGTGAAAAAAGTGAAAGAAACTGGCATTCTCATCGATAAACCAAAGCGTGAAAAGCCAAAACCAGTGCGTACAACACCCGAGAATATTGCTGCTGTGGCAGATTAAGTGTGCGTGAAGTGCCATCAACATTAATTCACCGTCGTTCTCACCACAATTGAACATTTCAGAGACATCATTGAGATGAATTTTGCACAAAGACCTTGGTATGACGCCATACAAAGTTCAATTGGTTTTAGGAGTTTATAGCATTTAAAACAGAAAAAAAGTTATTTGGCGGACCCTTTACTTGAAATGTTTATGAAATAGATCATTCTCCCCGGAGAAACATGATTTACACCTCTACAGCCCTTTACTTAGTTATAGACGCATAAAAAGCAGGCAGCTATAACAATGGGTAAAAAAGCCTTATAACTAAAATTTAAGGGCGTTTCATAGAAGTCCAGATCTTGCCGTAGAATGTTGGTCTTATTTTTAAAACGCAATTCAACAATTAAATTTTTTCAAAAACAAATAATATCGGGTGTCCGCTAGGAGGTTTACTACTTTGATTTATAATTTTTAATTAAATAAAAGGGAATGTATCTGGCATTGTTCCATATTTTATTTGTATGGAAAACAATATCAGCTAAGTGTCCGCCTCTGTTAGCCTTACAAATGCGAGCCCTTCTTAAGCACATTTTTCACTTCATTCTCTCTCACACATTGCAAGCGATATTTCATTAATTTCATCACGAATATTTCGTTTGAGTTGCTCAGGCGTTTCCAGTTTGTTTGCATAAACCGGAGCAGTTAAATCAGGCCACCATTAAGCCCATTCAACGTCACCATTTTCTGAAATAATTTGTTGTGGAAGGAGGTTTCGCAGCAATTCCATAGTAATCCTGGCTGTATGCGATGTGGCCCAGTCTAGTTAATACCACATGTTAATCAAGCCCAAGACATGCAGTTGCGGCGTTAAATCATATCACGACATCGCTCCCCATTCACAGTTACCATTACGCTATCATTTTCAAAATTATAAAGTCCAATGATTCCTCCTGACCAAATTGCCCGCCGGGACATAACCTTTAATGGATGCAACGGTGATTTTTAAATAATTTAAGGGTTTCCCATTCTCCCGAACCGACTATTCTGTTTATTCACACATTCATTCAAATGAAAATATCCCTCATGAAAATCAATCGGGGTTGTCATGGGCGAGCTGTGTAACATCCTATTGCCGTATGTACGGCGGCGTAAATGGTCTTGTGGAAGAAGCTTTTGTGTCGACTGAATTTTTTTATACAAACAAATTCAAATCCTTGTACAAAATTGTGCCCAAAGTTGTTCTTTGAAAACCGAGCTCCTGAGCACGGCATCGAAATGAGCTCGATGGATTGTTTTGAACACTTTCGGGAGCAGCAGTAATGTTTTCAGCCAATCTTGCAGTACGTTGTGGTCCATACTTGGGCCTATCACCGCTACAGACCCTCTTTCTTCGAAGTCATACAGTACACGATAAATAGTACCGTTTTGTTAGCTAACAGCACGTTGTTTCTCCCAAAAATTTCACGTAACTTTCTTATTGTCACTGTAATCGATTCAATTTTACTCGTCTTGCAGCTACTATTGACAACCTTGTGCAGACAATAAACAATTTCACAACTAGTATGACTAGCATGATGCAACAAATGCTGCAAATGCAGACTACTTTGCTTCAGGCAATCGTAAATAGAAAATGAATTCGTTGAAAATATGTTTCTGGAATGCAAATGGCATTCGCCAACATAAAAACGAACTCGAATACTTCCTCACGGAAAATAACATTGACATCATGCTGGTCTCTGAAACGCATTTGACCACAAGGGGTATTTTTAAAATTAATGGATTCACATTTTATGATACAAAGGATCCGAGAGGTAGAGCATGCGGCGGCTCAGCAATTTTAATAAAGTCTAGACTGAAACACCATTTTTTAGACAGCAAGCAAGAAGACTATTTGCAAGCCACAACTATTTGTGTTGAAAATCTTTTAAATGATATAGTAATATCATCAGTCTACTCTCCTCCCAGGTTTTTAATAACCGAAGAGCAGTATAAAAAATTTTTTAAAGGTCTTGGACCATGTTTTCTGGCAGCTGGCGATTATAATGCGAAACACAATTACTGGGGTTCGCGCTTAATTACACCTAGGGGCCGAGCATTGTACAACGCTATTAGCAGTAATGATTTAGATGTTGCTTCGAGTGGTCAGCCTACATACTGGCCTACCGACAGACAAAAAATTCCGGATGTAATAGATTTTGCTGTCACAAAAAATATTTCAAGAAATTTAGTCACTGTAGAATCTTCCATGGATTTATCATCGGATCATTCTCCAACCATTGTAACTATTTGCAGCCCGCTTAGAAGACATTTGTTTTTTCCTGATACAAATATGATCAGTCGCATCAACTGGTTGAGTTTTAAAAAATATCTCAGCACCCATTGTTCGGAGAATATTTTGCTAGAAACAAAGGAGGATGTGGAGTGTAGCCTTGCAACTTTTAGTGAAAATATTAAACAAGCAGCACAGCTTGCAACAACTAAACATCCGCAGACTACTTTAGGTCACATCTATTCTGCAGACATTGAACGTCTCGTAGCGGAAAAACGAAGAGCTAGAAGAGATTGGCAACAACACAGATCGCCCCTGCAGAGGCAGAGACTTAGAGAATGCACAAAGCGGCTTAGAGACTTACTAGCATATGAAAAAACTGCATCTTTCGAGAAATATCTGGAGGGCCTTGATGCTACACCAAACTCCAACTATTCTTTATGGCGTGCTACAAAAAACCTTAAAAGGCCCGTTGAGTACAAGCCACCCCTACGTAATATCAGTGGAGATTGGGCAAGAAGGGACGCTGAAAAAGGTGACTTATTTGCCGATTACTTGAAAGATGTATTCACCCCACACATACGTACTGATGATGTTAGTTTGCCAAGCGTAGTTGGATTACCCCCTCGACCCTTAAAGTTTAAGTTGCGTGAGGTACAAAAACTAATTTCTGAAGTAAATCCGAAAAAAGCTCCTGGTATGGACGGCATAAGTAACAAAATGTTGAAGGAGCTCCCCAATATTGCAGTCAGAATCATGCTATTCATTTTTAATGCCATTTTACGGCTTGAATACTATCCTGACCACTGGAAGATTTCTAAAGTTAAAATGATTCCAAAACCGGGTAAAGACCTAACCAAAACCGAGTCATATAGACCCATAAGTCTATTACCAACTATTTCAAAGGTTTTCGAAAAGTTGCTTATGGATAAATTGTCTCCAATGCTAAGGGATAGTGGGTGTATCCCAAACCATCAATTTGGTTTTAGAAGTAGACATAGCACAATTGAGCAAACCCATAGATTGGTTCAGGTGATAAGAAGGACTTTTGAAGAGAAGAAGTATTGTTCAGCTATTTTTATTGATGTTTCACAGGCTTTTGACAAAGTTTGGCATGAAGGTCTATTTCTAAAACTTACCGCTCACTTGCCTTGTAATATGAGCAACCTACTGAAAAGCTACATAATTGGACGAAAATTTGCTGTCGTTGAAGGAGACTTCGTAAGTGTATCCAAACCAATTTCCTCAGGTGTACCACAAGGTAGCATTCTTGGACCAGTTTTATATTTGATATATACCTGCGATATGCCTGTAAGTGAAACTGTCCACACTTCTACGTTTGCTGATGATACAGCGTGTCTAAGTTCGCACGAAAACTCCTATCAAGCCTCAATAAATCTTCAGCAACATATAACTCAGTTGGAGTTGTGGTTAAAATTATGGAGAATTAAAGTGAACGTTCAAAAGTGCATTCATGTGACTTTCACCCTGCGAAGAGATAATTGTTCACCCGTTCGAATCAATAATCACATTGTTCCTCACCATAATTATGTGAGATATCTTGGTATATATCTTGATCGTCGCCTTACATGGAAACATCATATTGACTCAAAGCTAACACAAATGAAACTTAAGCTAACACAATTACACTGGCTCATTGGCAGGAACTCGAGACTTGGCCTAGATTGCAAACTTCTAATTTACAAGAGTATTCTGAAACCAATATGGTCTTATGGAATCCAACTTTGGGGCACTGCCTCAGCTTCAAACGTGGATAGAATCCAACGTATGCAAAATAAAATTTTACGGTTGATAACTTCCGCCCCATGGTACATCAGAAATTCAAACATACATTGTGACTTAGACATACCGCTAGTGACTACAGAAATCATCAAATACGCAGGCAAATACTTGATGAAGCTCGAAGACCATCCTAATCCCCTTGCTCGCAATATCTTGGATTATAGTGGACATAGCCGATTAAAAAAGAGGGATACCGCAGCTTTAATCCTCAATGCTACAGATGACACATCTTAAAAACATTTGTTTTGTTTTTTTTTAATGTCAATTTTTTTCTTTTTTTACCCAAAAGGTTAGTTCTGACATGGTCGGGACTAATGTAACTTTTTTTAGAATTTAAGATTTTAAAACTTATTGTTAGTTCTTTTTATAGAAGATACAATAAATAATTTTGAGAGTTAAAAAAAAAAAAAAAAAAAACTGTAATCGATGATTGATTTCGATAAAATGTTTTAACGATTAAAACACGTTGGTTTATCGAATATTTTTTCATAATAAATTTGCCACGTGTCTACTTTACGACTGCCAAATGTGAACTTTCAAGACTAATTGTTACTAAAATGGCGGCAAAACAACGTAGTATACCTTCCCGGCGGACATTGGTGAAATTAAATTAATCCACAAGCCAGAGCTCCCCGGGGGCACATTTATATGTCTTGACGTAAATCCACCGTTATTACATGTGTCTTCGAGGGGGTAAAAGGGAGCCCTAATAGGCTAGCAGAAGCCAACTGGAAAATCCACTATATTTCCACGGGAATGCCCCAGAATTCAGCTATTTGTCTTTTTAGCCGTTTAGCTGTTCACTGACTGATTATTGAGGTCGGCCCTTCGGGAGTATCGCGGTGGTTATGTGTTTCGAGTTTGTGCGTCGGATCATTCACAATGAACACAATGATTGGTCCAGGTCCAGTGAGCATGAATGCCGTCGTGTTCTTAATTATATTAAACTTCATGCGTTCTTGACCAGGAGTTGGATAGTCTTCAACTCTTCAGCAAGAGGTGAAGGTTGCGACCTTCTTCGGGCTTTTGACTTTGCAACCAGAAGTGACTGGAGGATATAAGTATCTGAAGGCCTTCTAGGGCGAGAATGATGCTACATTCCCTCCACAGTGGTATAATCCATCACCTGGTTATAGCTCCATAGCTAGGTACAGATGTAAATCTTATCACGTATTTCACCTAGAGATTGGTCAACGAAATCGTCTATAAGAGTAGAATATTATCAGCCTCAGTGGCTGTCGGTATAGAGCTATTATTGGTAATCTTTTCATGACTTAATTGTTTGGCATCACTCTTTTCGCCACTGTGGTTCTGAAAAGACGAGTCTGGTATCACAACTATACACGTTTACTTTCACGTTATAGTCTCTTTCGCTGGGCGTCGAAAATCACACAAAATTATCCTTCGAAATAATTTTCTGCGGGGAGTTTGAAAATATGATTTGGAATAAGAAAACAAAATTAATGAGTTATTTGCAAAATATGGCCGCTACAAAAGTGAGGAGAGCAAGTTTTATATTCAAACTATGTGGCAACGTCGGCGTTGATAACACACCAATCATATTTCAATCATAACTGGCTATAAAAATTTAATAGAAAGTAAGCAAACTGTATGATTAGATTTACGTCTGCGCCTGACTATGTAGCCTTAATCAGATGGTGGTCAAACCACTGCATAATTTGGGACGTCATGCTCCTCCTAGAAAGCCGAAGCTATAATTCTATGCAACAAGTCTTTCCTAGTTGCAACTTTAATAATGCCAGAGCAGGGCTGCAAATCATCACTCCTTGCTTAAGAGCTGGAGACTTTCCAACTCCTGTCCAGAACACATGTCTAGCATGCTCACTGGATCTGGGAACATTTCACCAGGTAGGTGTTATTAAAGGTGAAATGTACCTGGCCACCATAGAACCATAGACTGTTATGGGGCGGCAAAACCACAACCACCACGATACTCCCATAAAGGGCCAACCTCAATAATTAGCCAGAGAACAGTTAAGTGTCTCAAGAGACAAAAAACGGGACTCTGCGGGTCACTGATTCTCGTGGAAATAAAGTGGTGTTTCCAGTTGTACCCCTGGGGATTGGGCTCCCTTTTCCCCCCAGTTGCACAGGTCTACATAGTAGCTCCCATAAAGACCATATATGTGACCCCGGGGTGTAGAAAGTAAGGAAATACTGACTTCGCATAACAAAATTAGAAGAGTGTTGATTATAGGACGAATGTTATCCTCCAAGTGATCAATCGTTGCGAACTTATCGCGGAAAACTAGTGACTTTACATAATCCGACAGATAATAGTCTAGCAGCCAATTGATTAGCTTCAAAACACGAAACGTTTCCTTCAGTAAAACAATTATGACACCAGGCGTGTGACAGGTTACGCCATCTTGTTCAAGCCACAGTTTTTATACATCACGGTTGTTCAATTGATGAAAGAAAAAGTATCAATAGCTCTATAGCGGTCTCCATAGACTATAACGTTCTGATTATCATTTTTTTCAAAGAAATATGGATCAGTGAAGCTACCAATCAATAAAGCACCCTCCAAATAGTCTGTTTTTCTGGGTGTAATGGAGAATGATGTCTCAACATTCACTAAAGGCAGCTTCGTTTCAACCATAAGTGAGCTTTATCGCCAAATAAAATTCGCTTGTTTTGGATGCAATTTGCACAGTTTGGAGGCGTTCTTCAAGCACCGTCTAAAGTAAATCACTTGACAGCCGACAAAATGGCTGCCAGTTAATAGAAATGTTAAAAATAAAAAAAAAATCACCCGATACTTATGGGGCTTGAACTAAACAAGTCAAAAATTGTTAGACGAACTGTGTCGTATTTTAAAATACTTAATAACTTCATTAACTCGAATTCACACTGACGTCTTTGATGAGTTAATCAGATGGTTTCACACAATTAAAAAAATGCGTTTCAAACATAAATTTTAAAAGTCGTTAACTTTTTATTTTTATTTGTCTATTTCTCCTTAACAGCTGATTAAACAGAAAATATTTGCAGCATGAAAAATAAAGTATATAAAATAATTATAAATTTAAATTTAAAAAATAACGCAAACAAAAAATTTATAGGCCACTGCATAGTGGCATGTTTCTATTAACAAAAACAAAAGAGAAATAAAAATATAAAAATAAAAATAAATTTAAAGAAAAAAAAAAAAAAGAAATTAAGTAACAGTCACACTGTGCGTGACTCGCTAATGGGACATAAATAATAACATAATTATTTCTGCCTAAATTTAATGATTTAAATGTGTGCGGATGACATTAATGTCATTAGACAAGACGGTCTTTAAGTCCACGAAATAAAATATAAAAACTGTTTAACATGTTTCCTGGTGACGTACTCTTTCGTTTCGTTACTAAGAAGAAGGTTACGTTTTATGGGCTCTTTTAGGTTAAAGGCCAATACAATTATTCTCCTTAACACCGATAAGGTAAAGCAGCGCTGGCTACTACTCAGCTACTAAATGGGACCTAATTCTATCATGTGCACGACTTTAAAACATTTATTTCTCAGCTAAGAATAGATGTGTTGCGGCATAAAGTTCACACATTAAAGCTTTCATTCGTAATCGGCAAATACTATGCCGAAACCTTCACACAACGGATATTATATTCCCTTGTCTAGTACGGACCCTCAAAAACTTCTTATTTTTTCATTTCCGGCATAGACTTTGTTAAAGTTGTAATCCACTCCAAAAGTGAGTGGTATAAGGGAAGCACTAAAGGAAACTGTGATAAGATAAGGTGAACTGGATCCAGCATATTGTTACGAATGCGTCTTGCTTTTATTTTAGAAGAAAATACTTAAGTAATAATAACAATAAACAACTGGATATGCTGTTTACTAACTGCGTAGCTTGCTACGAAAACTTATAAACGCAAGACAACAACAAATTTCTACTTACAAACTGCGTAAAAATTGTATACACTCAAAATAACAACAATTAGATATGCTGTTTACTAACTGCGTAATTTTCTAAGAAAACTTATGTACACAAGACAACAACAACAACTATCTGAAAATAAAATCCAGGCAGAAATTTGATCAGCATAAAAACAAAAATACACACCGACATACAGGCGCCCATATATTGAATGAATAACATAATAGCAACAAAATGTGATACAAATATAGTAGAAGATTCATAATTTTTCTAGACCTCTAGTGGAGAAATATAAAAAGGCAGCTTATGAGTAGATAGTTAGTTATTTAGTTAGTTGAATAAGAAACCTTGTAAAGTAAAGACATGCATCCTGCAGGTATAAGACGGTTCCTTTCACCCAATACAATGTAACGATAATTTTTTTTATAACTACACGATTGTATTATTGAGAGCACTATCTTTAGTTTCTCTAAAAACCTAAAACCTAGCTGAGGTCCGAAAGATATTTCGCTTATTCTGGCAATACCAACAGATTGCTAGCCGCTGAAATGCCATACAAGTCAATTTTGGCTTCGTTTTATTTGTTGTTGAAGACTTGTTCAAACTTGGTGGCCTTCTTAGAGGTCTCTAAATGAGCTGTCTAAAATGATTCTGTGACTTTGCGTGAATATGGACTAAGGACACTAAAATTTGAAACCTATGAAGCAGTCTCTAATAAAGTTAGCTATAATGAAAAGCACAATATGATTGAATTGTTATAAATTAAATGTGAAAAATATTTAAAAAATAGATAAACAAAAAGCCTCAAATATTATAATATGTTTAGATTTAACAATGTTATTATTATGTAAGACAATAATATGTTTGCAGTAATTATATTTTTTATTATATACAATCAGAACATTATTTCACTACAGCTGCTTAATGCAATCGGAACATTCAATCAAATCTTTTTTTCTTTGCATAAAGAGGTCTAACGACTAATTCTAGCTCTTAGGCTTTTTGAAAATTCGAAATGTAACGAAGGATTAAAAGGTGTTGTTATAGGGGTATACATGCGGTAGACATAAAAACTACTTTATCCGAAAGATAATTTTCGGGTATTATAATTTAAATATGACTTTTGGCATGTAACGACGCAATGCCTGGATCGAGCGTAGTCAAGTTTAAAGGTCTAATTTACCAAGATCTTTTCCAGCATTTGCGGCCGCATTTTGGCAATAATGCTGCGAGTGTTTTCCCGCAAGTGGTCAATCGTTCTGGACTTATCGGCATAAACTAGCGGATTTACATATACCCACAGTTCCCCCTCCCTCCCCCCGGGGGCACATTATAAATCAGTCAGTAATCAGAGCCTTACAGTATAAAGCGCCATTAACGTTCTAACCAACACCGTTTTTAAAGAAGTACGGACCAATAAATGCTCCTGTTCGTAGAGCAACTCTTTAGTAAGGAGTGAGTGGCTGCGGCCTGCTCCGAGCTCTTAAAGTTGCAACTAGGAGTGACCAGAGGGTATACGTATCTGAAGGTCATCTAGAGCGAGGATGACGCTACATTTCATTCACAGTGATAATGATCCACCATCTGATTAAGGCTTACGGCCAGGTGCAGATGTAAATCTTATCACAGGTAGCCACAAATAGTCTAAAAATAGCGTGAAAGTGTTTTTTTTTTAATTCGAAATCTATAAATTATGTCTTTCTAAAGGCGTAGGCATCCTGGAAGAAGAATATTAGCCAAATAAAATAGACTGATTTTCAAAGAACTACAGTTGTGTTGAAGATTTAACGTGAAATTGATTTCATCAAAAATAACTTAAAAAAGTAGCATCTTGGAGGCCAAAAGGTGAAACTGAAATGCCGTTACCAAACCTTCCCCTCAATAAATCAATTGTGTTGCGACTCACATGACACATAGCATCGTCTTGTTGAAACCACAGCTTCCGCACAACATGACTTTTAATTGATGGTACAAAGAAATCAGTAATTATGGCTCCTTAAGGGTCCGCATTAACTGTTACTTTCTGACCGGTACTATTTTTGAAAAAGTACGGACCAACGATTTCACCAGCGCCTAAAGCACTCGAAAGAGTCAGGTTTTCTGGATGTAAGGGTGTTTCAACATATTCTTGAGAATTAGAATTATTATTCCAAAAATGGCTAAACAAAATTTGTGATAAATTTTTTAACCGCCCTTTTTAATATAAAAAGAAATAAAACATTTCTTTCCGCTAAATATTCTTCTTCAATTATTAATTAAAATTCCTCTTTGATTTATGAATTTTATTGCTGTCAGGAAGGATCATGTTTTAATCATGATGTTGAAATTCAAAATAATTTAAGAACCATCACTGTTGGCACCTTCAACTATAATAACAAAAAATTAATTTAATATCATCAGACGAATAATAATTTAATTACTTTATTTATATAATTTTATTTATGTTAAAGCATTTGATTACAAAATATCATTTGTATGGCCAACCAAAAAATTTAACCACAAATCTCGCTCTTTCGTTTGTAATTAAATATGAATTAAGAAATTGTATTTTCATACAACTGTGTCTTACAATGTTTAAACAATTTAAAGCTTGTTAAATAATAACAATAACAATAATAATAGTAAGAAAAAATATTTAAAAACAAAATAAAAAACTTAAACAAACAAATTGCAGCAAATAACAACAATAAAGCAAACAACAACTGCATAAATAATTACAAAATAAATATTTTAGTGTATTTTATTTCAGTTGTTATTGTTGTTCTTCTGTTTTTTTTTATATTTTGTGTTATGTAATTTTTATTTACTGCAATTCATAAAATTATTTATAACAACAACTTTCAAAAAGTGAATTTACTGAGAGAAAATAACACAAACATTTTTATTAAGTCGATTTCCTTTTGTTACAGCCTTTTTCCTTAGACTCGAAATAAGATACCACAAAAAACAAAAACAAATAGTAGTCTTTAAAAAAAAAACTTGTTATCGAATGTTAAGGCATCATTAGCACTTGTAGAATAAAGCTGAATGTAAACAACAGTATGCCTCACTAAGACTTATTCATGACTCAAATAGAGAAGTTGTACTTATTTTTAAAAAATGCTTCGAATCAAGATTTTTTATATAGAACTGGTTCCTTTCACAGACTTTTTTGTATCGAAAATAATATACAGAAAAAGTACATAGATGTTTTCTATAAGAAAAAAATATCTAGAAAAAAACAAAAAAAAAAAAAACGCTCGTACAAAGACTTTCTACAGAACATGTTTCAAGCACATACGTTTCTATAGAAAATTAAGGAATAGAAAGAAGCATTTTCTATATAAAATCTATTAAATTTATATTTTTGCTTTAACAATTTATTGAACACATTCTTTTTTCTAAATCCAATCTATTAAACAGATACTTTTCTACAGAAAACATAACGCGTAACAAGATTTGTTTTATATAGAAAACATACCCAACTTTTTTTTGTAGAAAATATATCATTTAGATACTTTTTTCTATAGAAAATCTATGTAATCCTTTTTTTGCTCTCTACAAAAAGTTAAACGAACAGATTCATTTCTCTACAGAAAAAATATTTATTACTTACTTTTATCTAAAAAAATGTATCTAGTCGATACTTTTCTCTATTGAAAATGTGTCTACAAAAAATGTATTTAACAATTACTTTTGTCTACAAACAAAAAATGTACGCAACTTCTTCCATATAGAAAATGTACCCATCAGATACTTTTCTGTATTGAAAGTATATCTGACAGATACTTTCCTCTATCCAAAATATATCCAACAGTTACTTTTCTCTATACAAAATATATTCGAAAGATACTTTCCCCCACACAAAATGTATCTCATCCATACTTTTCTCTTATGAAAAATGTATCTACAGAAAATGTATTTAATACTCACTTTTATCTACAAAAAAATGTATTCAATTTTTTTTTTTATAGATAATGTACCCGTCAGATACTTTTCTCTATTTAAAAAGTATCTAACAGCTACTTTTCTCTATATAAAATATATCCAACAGATACTTTTCTTTATAGAAAATGTATTTATTAGTTGCTTTTATCTACAGCAAATGTATTTGTTAGTTACTTTTATCTACAGATAATGCATCTCATCAATATTTTTCTCTTATGGAAAGTGTATCTATAGAAAATGTATTTAATAGTTACTTTTATCTACTAAAAATGTATTCAACTTCTTCGTTATGGATAATGTACCCAACAGATATTTAAAAAGTATCTAACAGCTACTTTTTTATTTTAAAATAAAAACAACAGTTACTTTTATCTACAGAAAATGTATTTAATCGATATTTTTCTCTTATGGAAAATGTATCTATAGAAAAGGTATTTAATACTCACTTTTACCTACAAAAAATGTTTCAACCTCTTCTTTATAGATAATGTACCCATCAGATACTTTTCTCTATTTAAAAAGTATCTAACAGCTACTTCTCTCTATACAAAGCATATGCAACAGATACTTTTCTTTACAGAAAATATATTTATTAGTTACTTTTATCTACAGCAAATGTATTTGTATCTACAAAAAAATGTATTCAATTTTTCTTTATAAATAATGTACCCGTCAGATATTTTTCTCTATTTAAAAAGTATCTTACAGCTACTTTTATCTATACAAAATATATCCAACAGATACTTTTCTTTATAGAAAATGTATTTATTAGTTCCTTTTATCTACAGCAAATATATTTGTTAGTTACTTTTATCTACAGATAATGCATCTAATCGATATTTTTCTCTTATGGAAAGTGTATCAATAGAAAATGTATTCAGTAGTTACATTTATCTACAAAAAAATGTATTCAACTTCTTAATTATAGATAATGTAGCCATCAGACACTTCTCTCTATTTAAAAAGTATCTAACAGCTACTTCTCTCTATACAAAATATATATCCAACAGATACTTTTCTTTATAGAAAATGTATTTATTAGTTACATTTATCTGCAGCAAATGTATTTGTTAGTTACTTTTATCTACAGAAAATGTATTTAATCGATATTTTTCTCTTATGGAAAATGTATCTACAGAAGATGTTTTAAATATTTTGTCTACAAAAAAAAAATTTATTAAACTTCTTCTTTATAGAAAATGTAAGAAACAGATACTTTTCTCTTACGAAAATGTATCTAACAGATACAATAGAAAAGGTATCTAACAGGTACTTTTCGCTATAGAAAATGTAGCCGACTGAAAGTTAAAAAGTGCATCTAACAAATACTTTTCTTTATATTGAATATACGAAACTAGACTTTTAAATGTAAAAAATTTATCGTAAAGGTACTTTTCTTTATAGAAAAGATATCTAACATATACTTTTGTCTATAGAGGGATATCTAACAGATACATTTATCTATAGAAAATATATCTAATAAATACATTATTCCATAGAAAATGTACCGAACAGAAACTTTTATGTATAGAAGATGTATTTAACGAAAACTTTTCTCTATAGAAGATGTATCTGACAGATACAAGAGAAAATGTATCTAACAGTTACTTTTCCCTATAGAAAATGTAGCCGACTGAATCCTTTCTTTATATTGAAAATGCGTAACAGGACTTTTACGTTAAAAAAATTTATCCGGCAGGTATTTATCTATATAAAAAAGGTATCTGACACATGCTTTTCTCTATAGAAAATATAGCTAGCACATATTTTCTCCACAGAAGAGATATCAAACTTTTCCCCACCGAAAAGATATCAAATAGACACTTTTCTCCATAGAAAATATATCAAACTGATACTTTTCTCTGTAGACAGATATGTAACAGATACTTTTCTCTGTAAAAAAATACTTTTCTTTACAGAAAAGTTATCTATTAGATACTTATGTCTATGGAAAATATATCTACCAGATATTTTTGTCTATAGAAAAAATGTTTAATATAAAATGTTCTCTATAGAAAAAATATGTAATTGATAATTTTCTCTATAGAAAAAATATCTAATGGATAATTTTCTCTGTAAAAAAATACTTTTCTTTACAGAAAAGTTATCTATTAGATACTTATGTCTATGGAAAATATATCTACCAGATATTTTTGTCTATAGAAAAAATGTTTAATATAAAATGTTCTCTATAGAAAAAATATGTAATTGATAATTTTCTCTATAGAAAAAATATCTAATGGATAATTTTCTCTGTAAAAAAAATTTCTAATGGATAATTTTCTCTATAGTAAAAAATTCTACTAGATAATTTTCTCTATAGAAAAAATATCTAATGGATAATTTTCTCTATAGAAAAAATATCTAGAGATAATTTTCTCTATAGAAAAAATATCTAATAGATAATTTTCTCTATTGAAAAAATATCTAATAGATAATTTTCTCTAGAGAAAAAATATCTAATAGATAATTTTCTCTGTAGAAAAAATATCCACTAGATCATTTTCTCTATTGAAAAAATATCTACTGGATAATTTTCTCTATAGAAAAAATATCTAGAGATAATTTTCTCTATAGAAAAAATATCTAATAGATAATTTTCTCTAGAGAAAAAATATCTAATAGATAATTTTCTCTGTAGAAAAAATATCCACTAGATTATTTTCTCTATTGAAAAAATATCTAATAGATAATTTTCTCTAGAGAAACAATTACTAATAGATAATTTTCTCTATAGAAAAAATATCTAGAGATAATTTTCTTTATAGAAAAAATATCTAATACATAATTTTCTCTATAGAAAAAATATATAATAGATAATTTTCTCTAGAGATAAAATATCGAATGGATAATTTTCTCTATGGAAAAAATATCTAATAGATAAATTTCGCTATAGAAAAATATCTATTAGCTACTTTCCTCCTTAGAAAATGTATCTAATGTTTTCTATTAGATACATTAGATAGATATCTTTTCTAGTTTCCTTAGAAAAGATATCTATCTCCTTAGAAAATGTATCTAGCAGATACTTTTCTTTATATTGAATTACGAACCGAAGGCTTTTGTGTGTAAAAAATTTAACGGCCAGAAACTTTGCTTCAAAGGAAGCAAACGATTTTCTGTTGAAAATGTTCTACAAGATACTTTATCTGCACAAAAGTGGTAAACAAAAGTCCTTGAATCTTTCAAATACCACAACTTAACGATATTTAATTTTAAAAATTTTTATAAATAACTTTAGCGCAAAAAAAAAGAACAAAAATTATGATGAAAAAAAATGAAAGTGAATCCACACGTGCGGCTTGTGATGGTGCGGAAGTAGTTATTGTACATGTTTATCTATCCATTGGCTGTTGTTGCTGTTTTTGTTGTTGTTGTTTTTTGCGTACTTTGGCATCATTACTTATATTTTTGTAGTAATTTTTTTAACGTTTTGTTGCTAATTTTTTTTGTTTGTTTTCACGGTACTAACGAGTACGATTTTGTATCTGTGAGTTTGATTTCGATTAATTTAGTTTTTGTTTGTTTTTTTTTTTTTATTTAATTTATTTTGGGTTGTTATACGCAAATGCAAATTAGACACCCAATCGATTGTTATGTATATTTATTTAGATACTTTTTGTTTATTTGTGTTTTTGTATTAATCTTGACCCGGTCTAAAACGTGACCACGCTTCTTATTGTCTGTGCACATTGAAATAATTTAATTACTTTTGTTGCTGTTGTTTTTGGGGGGTATTTTTTATTTTATTTTGTTTTTTTACTTATTTGTTTGTTTGTTTGTTTATATATTTACATAAAAAATATATTTTTTTCTTCTTCTTAATATTACGTCAAACGGTACGGCATTTAAAAAATAAAAAGTTTTGTCGTAAAATAAAAGGAATTTTGTCTTGAGCATGCTCTTGCGTGCCTTTCTTCCAACAGATGTTGCCAATCGCGTTTGATTTGGTGCTTCGTTAGAGTGCGGATTCTAGATATTTAAAAATATTAAATCAGTATTTCCTGAAGCCTTGGAAAAAATATGTCGAAATTTCTATCCGCCGGTTTATCACCATTTTCTCTAATTTCTCTATTCATCAAAATAGCTGTCTGGGGAAATAAAATATCTCCTTCAATGTGAAGAAATCTAAGTTACTGCTTCCACGAATAAGTTTTATTGTTGGTAAGCAAAACGTAAGCTGATGACGTAAGAAGGAAATAAAAAGCAAAAGTCTTATAAAGTCCTAGAATGAAGGAAAAATATGCCAAAAAATTTTTTAAGTGATTCCATAAGCTGTTTAAAAACATCTCAAAAACATTAAAGGAAATCGAAAAGGAAATCTTAATTTTTGTCTGCATCGGTTCTACATCGGATAATTCTAAAACCACCCTCGTAAGGATGTTATTGCTTAGTAGAAGGAATAAGAATACAGAAGTGTATTATATGCACGAAATTTATTTCAGCCATCATCCATTTCATCTATTCATTTAAAAACAGTCATCGTCGGACTGCATAACGACATTTAAAATTTAAACTGCGCTCGAAGACAAGAAATAAAGATGACATGCTGAACGCTAATAGGTGTCTTATTTCCATTCACAATACTTCTAACTGGGCCAAAGGATGTCAGACATTTTAAAAAGTAAATTACAGAATTTTCAATACTCATCCTGGCTTGCGTAAAGGACACCAAACCACCTCATCGGCTGTTGAAAGGCGAATCTGGTCTTTGCAAATAAGAGCACTGGTTAAGCGGTACCTTGGTCATACGGCTGTAATTGATAAGTTGTAAATACTCTGGCTGATAGGAATAAACGAGCTGTCTGCTAAATGATTCTGTAACTTTGCGTGAACATGTACTAAGGGCACTATGCAGTCTCTATAATAGAGTCAGCTAAAGCTTTCATGATGAAAAGGACAAGACGATTGAATTGTTGTAAATAAAATGTGAAAAATATTTAAAAAATAGATAAACAAAAGCCAACAAAATAAATTGTGTTTCCGCAAATATTATAATATGTTTAGATTGAACAATGTTATTATTATTTTAAACAATACTATGATTGCAATGACCATATTGTTGTTATATAAAATAAAAACATGACTTCACTACAACCATATTATTCAATAGAAACATAAATGTTACTCTTACATTATGGTTATCCCAACCATATTTTTGTTTTCTTTGCACAAACAGGTCTAACGACTAATTCTAGCTCTTGAGGCTTTTTGAACATTCCAAAACGAACTAAGGATTTAAAGGTGTTGTTTGCGGTAGGTAATCTACTTTATCCGAAAGCTAATTTTCGAATATTATAATTTAAAGATGACTTTTGGCATGTAATGACGCCAGGCCTGAATCGGGCATAGTCAAGTTAGATGGTCTAATTTACCAAGACTTTTTCCAGCATTTATGGCCGTATTTTGGCCATAATGGGGCGAGTGTTTTCCCGCAAGTGGTCAATCGTTCGGAACTTATCAGCATAGACAAGCGACACAGGTCCACAGGTCTCCCTCGATGGCACATTATAAGTCTTTATGGATCATCTAGACCATCTAGACTTGTGTCTTGCGGGAGTAAAAGGGAGCCCAGTCCCCTTCAGGGCTAGTAGGAGCCAACTGGACAATCCACTATATTTCCACGGGAATCAGTAAAGCCCCAGAGTTCAGCTATTTGCCTTTTTAGCCTATCAGCTGTTCTCTGACTGATTATTGAGGTAGGCCCTTCGAGAGTATCGCGGTGTTTCGAGTTTGTGGGTCGGATCATTCACAATGAACACAATGAATAATCCAGGTCCAGTGAGTAGGAATGTTGTCGTGTTCTTAATTATATTAAGCTGCATGCGTTCTAGACCAGGACTTGAATAGTCTCCAACTCTTTAGCAAGGAGTGAAGTCTGCCTCCTGCTTTGGGCTTTTGAAGATGCAACTAGGAGTACCGGAGGATATACGTATCCGAAGGCCTTCTAGGGCGAGGATGATGTAATAATAACCCACAGTGGTTAGCAAACGACCAGGTTATTACCTAGCGGTCGGTACTAGTGCAAATCTTATCACGCATGTTGCGTAGTCTTGTTCAAACCACAGCTGCTGCGCAACATAATAATTCAATTAATGATCGAAAGAGTTAGTAATCATAGCCTTACAGTAGTAAGCGCCATTAACGTTCTGACCAACACCGTTTTTAATGAAGTACGGACCAGTAAATGCTCCAATTCGTAGCGCAACTCTTCAGCAAGGAGTGAAGGCTGCTGCCTGCTTCGGGCTTTTGAAGTTGCAACTAGGAGTGACCGAAGGATATACGTATCCGAAGGCCTTCTAGGGCGAGGATGACGCTACATTTCATTCACAGTGGTAATGATCCACCATCTGATTGAGGCTGACGGCCAGGTGCAGATGTAAATCTTATCACAGGTAGCCACAAATGGTCTAAAAATAGCGCGAAAGTGTTTTTTATTCGAAAACTGTAAATGTCTGTCTAAAGGCGTAGACAACCTGGAAGAAGAATATTAGCCGAATAAAATGGGCTGAATTTCAAAGAACTGCGGTTGTTTTGAAGATTTATCGTGAAATCGATTTCATCAAAAATAACCAAAAAAAAAAATTTAGCATCTCGGAGGTTAAGTTACAGTTTCGAAAGGTGAAATTATGCCGTTACCAAACATTCCCTTCAATAAATCAATTGTGGCATTACCCACATGACACATAGCATCGTCTTGTTGAAACCACAGCTCCTGCATAACATGACTTTTAATTGATGGTACGAAGAAGTCAGTAATTATGGCTCCTTAAGGGTCAGCATTAACTGTTACTTTCTGGCCGGTACTATTTTTGAAAAAGTACCGACCAGCGATGCCACCAGCCTATAAAGCATACCAAAGATGTAATAGGGTTTAAATATACACTTGAGAGTTATGATTATTCAAAATACGGCTGTTTTGTTCACTGGTGTATCCCATCGTATCAGGATTAGCGTTCATTTTGTTTGCACAATTTAGAAGCGTTGTTCAGACGACAGTCAATTTATGTTGAAATGTCATAAATCACTTTGCAGCTAGCAAAATGATCGCCATTTAAAAAAGGTGTTGCCAGCATAAAGTTTTATACCTCTATAAAAAGCACCTATTATAATTTGGTTTTTTTTTGTAGTTTCATTCTTTTATTTGGGCTAAACAATGCGAGGACAAGAAATATATTTAATTTTTTTCTTGCTTTATAGCCTTCTTTGACAAATATTTCAAGGTCT